>CM018572.1:1942500-3292500 GCA_009078335.1 Salix brachista
TCACAATCTTTTCCCCCACTCTGTGAAGGTTCGAGCATTGTCCCTGTCATATATAAATAATGCTGGATACAAGCTTCATCCATATCCTCTGGTGCACCTATCTAAGCTCCTGAAGATGAAGGTACAATAACCACTACTTGGAATCAACTGCATTATAATCTGGATGGTTAACGTTTTCTGAATCACAAAAGCTGCATCGTCCTTCCAGGAATCAGATTTGGAGGTACTGTGCAATGCTTGTGGCCTGGAGACCTGTGCAGATGAAATGGAAAATAAGCTGCTACCCACTAAGCAAACGAGTTTCTGCTGTCCGAAGGAAGGGTTTCAAAGCTACAACTTCATGGGATTGGAACAGTTCGAGAGGTGACTTCTTAGTTAGATATTCATTGTGGGGATTTAGCTTGCGTAGACGGGCTCCAAAACACAAATCAGAATTGTTTTTACATTCTGCATTAACCTGTTGTATATTATTATATTTGCTGCAAGTTCTTCAATAAAAGGATGATTGCTTGTGGCAACCTCTAAAAGGAGTTATTCAAGACCATTACAAAGGTCAATTAGTTCAGAAGAATGATAATTGAGTACATCAAAGCATATCTTTTTTTGAGAAAAACAAGTTTTAGTTTACAAATTTTATTTTTCAGAGGATTTCTAACCTCCAAAGGATGTGGCTAAATTATAAATTTTCAAGCCTAACGTATCATGTTAAAAATACTAATTTCAACATATAAAAATATTTAAAAATACTAGAAAAAAATATTAAAACGCAAAAACAAACCTTTTTTAAAAACCAACTTGGTTGAATTTATGTCCTTATAAAAAAAATCACATATTAAAAAGTTAGATTATACTTTTGCCGCTGTCAAGTCATTCAAAAATTAAAAACAAAACTCCCGAATGTGATAAGTCATCTAATTTCATAAATATTAAATACTAGTTATAAATATGGCTTCCAAGAAAAAAAAAAGTAATTATTATAAATAAATACACCAAAAATTAATTAAGGGTATAATTTCAATGTTTCACTTTATTATTATAATTTAAAGATTTTGTAATATTAATTTCTTATATTGTTTTTTAAAATCAAACCTTACCCTTTACTATGGACTAACTAACAATTCACGTTTAACAATTCACGTTTTATTTTATTCATTTCTTACTCTTTCTTTCAACATTTTTCCTCTCAGGTCTACATATATGTTATGAAAAAAATTATAAACCTAAAACAAAACTCAATAACCAAATTTTAAAAGCATGCGATTTAACTATAAAGGGTTCAATTGAAACGAGTTTAAAGTTAGAAGATCAATGTTGTAATATGTGAAAATATAAGGATAAAAAAGAGTATCAATAAGCTCTTAGGGATGGAATTGAAGTGTTTTGCCCTCAAATAAAATAGAGAGAGTTTATGAGAGAGCAGCAGCAGCAGCAGCAGCAGGGGCTCCTCGTTTTGATCCCTTCTCTCATCTCTGTCTTCGCCATCGCCACTGCTTCGCGGCTCTCTCAAAAACCCTAATTCCTCTCCATTTTCACAATATCACAAAAAAAACCATCTCCTCGACAACATCTCTTTCTTGAAAAGAAGAGCCTTCTTTTGCGAGCTCTCTCTATAATAAATAAACGAACACCTCAATCTCAGGTAATACTATCTGCTTTATTTTTTTGGTTAATATTTTGACTCTTCGTTTCATGTTTCTTGTTTTCTATTGAAGTATTTTTGTGGCTATATGTGATTGATTGTTTTTATTTGCTATTGAAGTATTCTCTATATATATACACTTTTTTTTTGTTTTTTTTAAGGGGAATTAATTGCAAAATCGAGGTTTTTTTCCGGATGATTTGTATTCGTAAACCTAGTTAATATTGAGGGTTAAAAGATTGTTTGTGTTGAGTAACGTTAGAGAAGTTACAGATTAGCCTGATGTTAACTTAATGTTGATTAACTAACTAACTAACTTACTAAGATTTTGTGTTTAAGGTTGGTGGTGATGCTGAGAAGTGGTTGATTTAGTCGTCAATTTTATTTAATTCAATGTGGGCTCAAATGATTTGTAAACGGTAGGGCTGTGTTTTGATCTTAAGATGAACTCATTGAAGGCTATTTACAAGGATATAAAGCTTATGAGAGCTTCCCGGAATAAATCCAAGAACCCATGAGTGTCGTTGGGTGATGAATTTTTTTTTTTGTGACTGAGGAGGAGTTTGACGAGGGCTGTAACAATTTTCAATTGAAAATTTGCCTGTTTGCTCTGTGAAATAGTTGTGCAATGGAAAAGTGTATGGGTGCATAGATTGTTTTGTAAATTCTAAAATCAAGGACAGGCTGGGATGGTTTCTGGGCCTCGGGTTCATTGGAGATGTGATTGCTAGGTTATTTACTGCTAACGTGACCCATTCTACCTCTCTATGCCCAAACTATCTTAACGTTTGTGGCTGGGCTTCAGAAATTGTGATTTTTCTATGGGCATTGTGTTGGAGTTTTCAAATTTTGTTCCCACAGATAAAAAGCAATTTCGGGTGTGCAAAGTGGCTTTCAACAGTGTATTTTTTTTATGTACTTGTGCTACTCCATATACCTGTCAACTGGCATACTGTGTGTTAAATGTCCCTGTAATCTACTTCTTGCTAACCGATGCACATGCCTTGAATCATTGCTAAAGACTCTGCTATTTCTACTTATTAATCTTTGTACTTTCTTCTGCATGAATTTTACTGATTGAATCTTTTTTCCGGTGCAGCTTGAAGTAGTTACAATTGTTGAACAGGGTACTGAACTGAGGTGAATCTTGGAGATCGGTATCAGTGTACGCAGTTTTGTTCCTACAGCCTTTGTAAAGCCATGGCCATCCAAACTGGTTTGCAGCTTATTTCTTACTCACAAGAGCTAGTAGATGGACAGCCAGTACATTATTCTTCAAACTGCCTTCCAATCAAAGCTTTAAAATATGAACCAGCTGGGCATGCTTTTCACTCTGCTGCTTTAAAACTCCGTGGTTGGGAGGAGGAGGGCATAGAGACTGAAGATCAGAAAGTCTCCAAAGACAAAGAACAGTCGTATATGCCATCATCTGAATCCTATAGCACCAAAGGTAAAAAGAAAACCGGATCAGGAGATACGCAACAGGATCACTATGCCATGTTGGGTTTAGGCCATTTGAGATATCTTGCCACAGAAGAACAGATACGGAAAAGCTATCGTGAGGTTGCTTTGAAGTATCACCCGGACAAACAGGCGGCTATTCTTCTTGCTGAGGAAACTGAGGCAGCAAAACAAGCAAAAAAGTGTGAAATAGAGAGCCACTTTAAAGCTATCCAAGAAGCGTATGAAGCTTTGATTGATCCTGTGAAGAGAAGAATATACGACTCCACAGATGAGTTTGATGATGAAATTCCCACTGACTGTGCCCCTCAAGACTTCTTCAAGGTTTTTGGTCCTGCTTTTATGAGGAATGGGCGGTGGTCAGTTAACCAACCAATCCCATCATTAGGTGATGAGAACACTTCTTTAAAAGAAGCAGATAGCTTTTATGACTTTTGGTACAGCTTTAAAAGCTGGAGAGAGTTCCCTCATGCGGATGAATTTGATCTTGAGCAAGCTGAGTCTCGTGACCATAAGAGATGGATGGAGAGGCAAAATGCAAAGCTTTCTGAAAAGGCTAGAAAGGAAGACTATGCACGGATACGCACTCTTGTTGACTGTGCTTATAAGAGAGACCCGAGAATATTGAGGAGAAAGGAGGAGGGGAAAGCTGAGAAGCAAAGAAAGAAGGAGGCTAAGTTTTTGGCAAAAAGGTTGCAAGAAGAAGAAGCTGCAAGGGCTGCTGAAGAGGAGAGACGCCAGAAAGAAGAGGAGGAAAAACGTGCTGCTGAAGCTGCTTTACAGCAGAAGAAGTTAAAGGAGAAAGAGAAGAAGCTTCTGCGTAAAGAGCGGAGCCGCCTTCGCACTCTTTCAGCACCTGTCCTGCCTCAGTGTGTGCTCAATCTTGGTGAGGATGATGTGGAAAATCTTTGTATGTCACTGGATATTGAGCAGCTTAGGAGTTTATGTGACAGAATGGAAGGTAAAGAAGTGCTAGAACAAGCAAAAGTGCTGAGAGATGCTTGTGGATGTGATCATGATTCTGGTAGCAGTAAACTGGATGAGAAAAAGATTTCACACCAGAATGGCTCTTTGAACTCAAATGGAAGAGCCCCATTAAGCAGCTCTGGAAAGAAGGAGAAACCTTGGAGCCGAGAAGAAATTGAGCTTCTGAGGAAAGGAATACAGAAATATCCTAAAGGAACATCTCGTAGGTGGGAGGTTATTTCAGAGTACATTGGTACAGGAAGATTTGTTGAGGAAATTCTGAAAGCAACTAAAACTGTCCTACTTCAGAAGCCTGATACAGCTAAAGCTTTTGATTCTTTTCTCGAAAAGAGGAAACCTGCACTATCCATTGCATCTCCGCTTACAACTAGAGAGGAAATACATGGGACATCAGCGATGCAGGCACCTGAAAGTAGTGTTGCAAAGATTGCTGAAGAAGAGTCTTCAAGAGACACAGATAAGCAGAAAGCTGATGACGTGGTTACTGCAAATGGGGTGTCTTCAAGTGCAGACCAAGATGTGTGGTCTGCAGTGCAAGAAAGAGCTCTGGTTCAGGCTCTAAAAACCTTCCCAAAAGAAACCACTCAACGTTGGGAGCGGGTTGCTGCTGCTGTTCCTGGGAAAACTGTAAATCAGTGCAGGAGAAAATTGACTTCGCTGAAGGAGAACTTTAGAAACAAGAACGGTGCGGCTTAGTTTGTTGTTGGGTGTGGCTTTGAGGTTGCAAAAAAAATTGCAGATGTGCGCGAGGATGTTTTAACCTTGTCCCTTTAAGATCCTATTCTTTCTCCCCCTGGATTAGTAGTGAAGCTTCATATGACAAGAGAGCAAATTCTTTCCCTGGTTTTGACCGTTTGGCTTTTGCCATCATTGCCGCACAGGTTTAATTTAACATTTTCAGAGGGAGAGCTATTAGATGGAAATTATTTTTGTGTATCGATTTTTAGTTGAAGCTGCTTCATGTTTAGAGAAATATATCATGTGCTTCTTTGACGATTCTGCTTTATTTAATAGAATTTTAGTTATGTAACACTGTTTCGGGAGCACAAGAACATCTGTATGAAAAATTAGAAGAGCAATACTAGTTTATTTGAATTTACTTGGTGGAGTTTTATAGGGTCATTGCACGGTTGGGTTGAAAGCCTTGGCTGTGCAATCATGATGGTATCCACTGGTCAGTAAACCAAAAATTTGTGCTTTACAAATGGATAGAAAGGATGATATTTTTGTGTTTTATACAAAAAATAGATACACAAAATTAAATATCATAACATTTGTTTGGAATTACAGTAAGCTCATAAAAAAATAAATAATATTAAAAAATAAAGTTAAAAAAATATCAATACAAACTCAATATTTAAAAATTAAAATTAAATTGAAAAAAAACCGAGAGAAGAGAGAGTGAGAGAAGGACTCGGGGTGAGTCATACTCAGTTTTTTTAGTGTATGATAATCACACACTATAATTTATAATTTATCAAGTTTAGAGTTTCATTATTATGTAATTAAATTTTTAGGATTTCGCTGTTGTTATTAAAGATAATATTTATTAGGATTTTCAATTTCTATATAGTTTAAGACGCTAGGGTTTCATGGTATCTATATAAACACCATAGGTAGAACGGAGACAATTTTGATGATGAGTTCAGATTTGAGATCTGAGCATGGCTCTTCTGGTCATTTGAACCCTCTTCTATATGGTTTTCTTTCAATTACTCGGGCCTCTTCGACAGGAATTCATCCATGAGGTTGCTTCCATTCTCTAATTTCCCAACTCTATACTTCTTTATAACTTCATATTATTCAGTCCTACATCAATTTTATTGATACGTGAATTGAAAATTCAGAAGGAGATCACATACAGAGCACCCTCTTCAATATGCAGCAGAAATAAGTTAAATCAGAGCAAAAACCATTCAAATCAATGGAACCAAATCAAGTCCATAAAATAACCAGAATCATTGAGTTGAAGGTGCATGTTATTCTACAAATTTAGCAAAAGCCATAATGCATTTTGTATACCTTGTCTAAGTTTTGATATTGGCATGCATGCTTTGCCTTGTTTCATGAAACTAGAAATCAAATAACCCTGACTGAAACATACCATAAGACGAGTCTGATTGAACTTTTCTAGGTTCAATAGGTAATCAGATCAAGTGACTACCTGCTACCTGATCGTTGAAATCATCTACGTGAATGAAGCAGCAAAATCATCATAATGGATAGCAGACTTCAAGGGAGTTCATACATTTGATAGACAGCAGGCATGCTGTTCCACGAACAAGAACTATGTCCCCATCCGTGACTCACAGATGCTCCAGCAGCCATCTGCTTGTACTCATTACCCAAATCATCACCGAGAAGGGTTCCCATGGCATCATTCACGATGACTTGGCCCTTTCCACAAGCAGAATCATGTTCAAGCCAGTCTGAATCAAGTAGGGCATCAGGGAAAGTAATGTCCAACCAGGTAGAGGATTCATTTTCTCTATCTGCAGTCCAAATCTGATCAACAGGTTCTGATTTCACATTGGCCTCTGCAGAACATCCAAATTTAGGTTTAGATCCTTTTATGGAAAACCAGGAAAATTATTTGTAAAGGGTCTTGCTTTTGAAAATAAGGACAAGGAGAAGGTTGAAAATAACTGGAAAATGACAACGGATTTAAGAATGAGAAAGTGCAGACAGATAAACTTATAAACCAGTTCGAATCCCTCTCTGGTATTGTTTGGAATTACACAAGTTTTGCATTTTGCAAAATCCAAGAGAAATAGTTAGGATACAATTTTTTTTTAGGGAACATTCAACAAACTTGATAGTATAATATAAAGGATAACAGGAGGAACCCCCAACATCGCTTTGAACAAATAGATTATGACTATCATCCTTGATAAATTCATGTGAAAAAGGATGCTTACCAGTAAAGGTCTCAGCAGATGGTGATTCATCCAAAGAACTTTCATTGGCACTGATGGGGGTGCACTCGCTGAAAAGGGAAGTTGCAGTATGACCCAAAGGAGAAATTGGGTGACCATAGTCTTCCCATTCTTTCTCACAAATATTAAGGGCAAAACTGTCTGCATTATCACCAGGAGTAATAGTGGATGAATTTGAACTCTTGTCGGATAATTGATTCTTTGCACTGCTTAGAGTTTTGGCTTCATGAAGTAAAGCATCCAATAGGCCACTATTACGTGGTGATGGACAAACAGACTCGACTGTCCCAGTAGGGGGAGATTGGATAAAAGTATCAACAGACTCGATTAAAGGTGATGGGGAACAAGATGGCCCCCAGCCACCTAAATCAGTTTCTGAATATTGGAGTGAAGGGAGCTCCAACTTCACAGCCTCAGCAGTGGGCTTAGAAGCAGAGAAATTGCCATTAGCAAGGGTATGGCTACCCTGATTTTCGCCAAAAAACTCTGGGTTCTTGGTGGTAGAATCAGGATCAAATGGAAAAGGTAACCCAAAGGATTGAGCAGCTATGTTAACATCCTGAAACTGGTCAAACAAATGGAATTCATTTTTCATGCTGCCACTGAAACTGGATAATAATGTTGTTTCCTCTCGAAGACGCTTCTGGCGGTGCATTATTGGTGACATGAAGCTTCCATATTGAGAAGAGCTCACACCTTTCATCAGCATGCTGCTTGCAGTAATATCATGAAGTTCAGGAACATAAGGTAAGATGCTTTGGTTGGCCTTTAAATTGTCAAACATGATATTGGGTATCCCATAATTTTTGCTCAGCAAGGTATCATGCTGACTTTTATGCTCACTCTCAATTCTGTCAATGTTCAAGCATCTTTGACTCTCCTGCATCGCTTGCAAAGAGACTTCAGGTGGATAAAGTGGTAAACCAGCCCGTTGACGCCTCTTAATCCTAGTATTCCAGTAATTCTTTATCTCATTGTCTGTACGTCCAGGCAACTGAGAGGAGCAAAAGAAACAAAAAATCAGCACAGTTTAAGATGCTATAGAATCTTTTCCAGAATACAAACTTAGGAGACCTTGAAATCAACAACAGCTACCATGATTTTTCATATGCAAACTATCCAGAGATACAAAAATTTTCATCAGCAACATTATTGCAACAAATCTACACGCAACACATTCAACCTGTAAACATGAATGGATGCTCAAAAATCCATAATAACCAGTTTAGGCCCTGACTCCTGATTGCAGATCATCAGAATCTATCATCCAACTGAAGAGCATCTGACATTCCAAGGATTTGCAGACTGTTGTCTTTTATTAATCATTGATGACATATACATCTTATTACAAGAAAAATAAAATCCTCTGAAGCAGTAGACCATAAAGAAGCTAAAAGGGTAATCCTAGCCCAAGACAATGACCACAAAAGACAAATCCTTGAGAACTCTCATCTTTGCAGTTTAAATGCCTACACTTTGTGAAGAAGAAGATTAAACTACCCGATCTTTCAGATGAGATTGTCAAGTGCAACTACAAACCTAGAGTATATAACATTGTTTCAATTATGGCCCATGCTGCTTTCAGCTTGCATTTTCCTGCTAATATTCATATGAAAGTATAATACAAAGAAATGAGGACCACAGTGCAGCATGGATATCAAACAGCACCAATTATAAGCTTACATGTGCAGCCATTTGTGCCCATTTGTTTCCCATCGTGGCATGAAGTTGAATGATTAGTTGTTCTTCTTCTTGAGTAAATGCTCCTTTCTTTAGATTAGGCCTTAGGTGATTGGCCCATCGCAATCTGCAGCTTTTGCCACAACGGAAAAGCCCTGAGTGTTTCTGAACAGCATTCCAGTTCCCCTCCCCATGCTTCTTCACATATTCTATCAAAATTGCATCTTCAGCAGAAGTCCATGGCCCTTTCTTAAGAGCTACGCCTCCATTTTCACTTCCACCATAATTGCCTTCCTCTCCCAAAGGCGACTCGATCTGATTATTGGAGAGCATGCCATCCTCACTCTCACTTCCCGCGTGACTCATCTCTTTTTAATCACACAATCCCTATTAAACAGTTCAGAATCATTCAATCAGCAGGATGAGAACCTGAACCAAAAAAGATGTGGAAACAAAATTAATATAAGTGAATGAAAAAGGCAGCACCTTTTGCTCTCCAATTTTTTATACTTGAACTCCACCTCCCAAAAATTCATTATTTTTTCAATACAAGAACAAATATCACTATGAAAGACTAGTGGGGATGAAAATAGTATGCTTCGCATAAATAAAATCTAAATCCAATCAACGCAAGTGGTGAAACAAAATTATTTAAGATACTGTAGAAGCAAAACAAATTGGGACAATGCAGAGAAAAGTCAGACATACCACTAAGAACTCATGTAAGGAACAAAAAAGCTTAGCAAACATGTGAGTGTCTAGTCATCATGACCTTTAAAAAAAAATGGAAACCAAAAGGAAAAGGGGGAATAGTTAATAATCTTCCATCTATTTAATTAAATGTTTTAATCAAATATTAAAGCCAGCAAACGAGGAATGGCTAGCCATACACTTGAATTAAATACTACAAAAAACACCCGTTAAAAATCATGAAAAAGTAACATACTGACTGCATACAGTTCATTTCTGTTCAGCAACTATAAAAGTCCATAAAGGAAACCCTATTGTCATTTATTGCAATAGCACTCAACATCAATTTCTACAAAAATAAAATTAGCTAAAATTTGAACCATGCCATGCTACATTTAACAGAATTTACTACTCTCCCAGGCAATCAATAGAATCAATGAAAATTGAAACTTTTCTTTGCTTAACACAAATCTAGCAAAGAAAGAAAGAAAACAAAAGAATCCAACGAGAGCATCAAATACCTGAATCGGACCAAGATGCCGAACACAAAGCCTTGAGCTTTGAGACACCAAAATTGGAGCTTTGAAAGAGCACAGAGATTAATCCTGAGTGGAGTAAAAGCTGGTGATAGCAAAGCAAATTGAATACCTGAAAAACATAACAACGAAAGAACCAAACTTGAATACATTAATCAATACCCAGACACCAATACACACTGAATCTTAACTGGAATCAGCTCATGCTGCTTAACTCACACGACAAAACCCAAATTGGCAACACCAAAACCCTATTTTCCCAAATCAAAAATTGAAGAAAAGAACTAGAAACAGTGATATTTAAGCTCGAAATTCGATCTTTTTTTGTCAAAACAAAAGGAAACTAAGCTCAATAAAAAAGAAATCAAAAGGAAATAAAAGAAATGCTCTAGACCTTAATTCGTGCAAGGGGGCAAATAAGATCTGTGCATAAAAAGAGCAAAACATTGAGAGGCACAAATCTGAAACACTCGCGCAAAGAAATAACAAAGAAAAAGAGGGTGCAAATGGGAATTTTTTAGGGGAGGGGGGGTAAAATTGGAGATTCCTAGAGATTGAAATTGAGCTGAGAAATGGGTGGCAAAAGGAGAGGCAAACTAGGAGAGACGGAGATGGATAAAGCTCCACCTAGAGTTACTTATTAAATGATTTAAAGCATTAATTATCACAACTAAACTGTTTAATTAAGTAGCTAACATTGGATTTGTTTCGCTGCTTACAAATATTCTTGTCTTGGAATTTTTTAAAAAAACAAATGGAGTTGCGACTAGATAGAGATATTTAAGCATATGCATCTTTGCACTTACTTGATATGCTTTTTAGAGACAGAAATATTATATGCAGATGGAGATGGTGACAGGGAAGGGATGCCTTGACTTGTTCAACAAAAACTCTCTCACACTTTTCTTTAAAATGATCGTGGAAAGCTTTTGCATGTGTTTTGATATATATATATATATATATATATATATATATATATATATATATATATATATATATATATATATATATATAGGTTTCTTTGTGTAATTGATTAAAGTTTTGAGATAGAAGAGATAAGTATAAAGAGTAAAAACATATTTAACTGGTGATAAAATTGGAAATGAAAAAATATTTCTGAAATAATTTTAAAATCAATTATTTTAAATTAAAAAAAACTAATGTTTTTTTATATTTTCTGATATCAAAAATAATTTAAAAATATATATTATTTTAATATATTTTTAAATAAAAAATAATTTAAAAATCAACTTCGTTATTGTTTGGCTCCAATTTTTATTTTTATTTTAGCGCAATCCTCCTCCCGTTAATGTCCTATTAATGAAATTTCAATTTTCAAGTGTATGTAAATTGTCCCTCCTCTTTAATTAAAAAATAAATAAAAATAAATAAATTGCTAAAACCTAAAAAATAGTGAATTTCGTTTTCCATTATTTTTTCTATTTATTAGTCATGTAGAACAGTAGACAAATATTAAATAAGATACACGAATCGCTCTGAAACTATATAGTATACTATTAGCATTTTATTTTTTTCTGCAAAAACTCTAAAAGTGTTTAAAAAGAAGCTAAAAACACCGATAATATTAAATTTATAATAAAATAAAACTATATCAAACTTCCTCAAATTATTAATTTCAGTCCTTATTTTTATATTATTTTCTTAATATATTACATTACTCTCCACTCGACTGAAACAAAATGTTCCGTAAAATTAAAAAAATATGTTTTGAAAAGTTAATTAAAAAAAACTTCTATTAAAATAAATATTTTTTTTAATTATTCATATTTATAATGTTAAGTTTTATTTACACGTAATTTAGATTTCCAAGTAGAAATAAAAAAAACTAGTTAAAAACAATTCAAAATAATCTATTAAAAACTAAAAACAATATATAAAATAATACAATAAACATATATTACATGACACATGGTATTATCAAACTTTAAAACAAGCTTGAAAAACTATTTTACCATCCCTCCCTGCATAAGCCTTGCTCCAGCTAACAGTGTGATATAAAATATTTTTTAATATTAATATATTAAAATCATTAAAAATATATTAATTAATATTTTTTTCAAAATAAATATATTTTTAAAATAAAATATTAAATTAAATGAACATTTAGATCGCATCTTTTAAGTATTTAACAATACTCCGAATGTTTTATTTTGGAGTGAAGTTTAGCTTATTTTTTAAAATATTTTTTATTCTGAATATTATAAAGATAGATAAATATTATAATGATGTTTTAAAAAAAATATTTTTAATATTAGTACATTAAAATGATCTAAAATCACTAAAATATTAATTTAAAATCAAAATCAAAAAATGAAAAAATCAAAAAATTTCAAAATCATTTTTAAAACACAATGATAAAATATGCACGTAAAAGCTATAATCGAAGATAGAAGCCATAGGCCATGGCTTTCTCAAACGGAACCATAGAATCTTACATTGTGCATAAAGTCACATATAGTTCCTTTACTTTTCAATTACAGGCAAAAAAAACTGTACGGGTTAAAAAAACGATTGTTCTGTTCAGGAATAAAATGGTCCTCAAAATTCTTGCTTCCATTAGACCATTTGTATTTATCTATCTTTAATTGGAAATGATGATTCAGTTTGAAATGGAGGGCTTGTCGATCAAATGTGTAAAGTAGAAGGATCGCACATGCATTTTAGCCATCAATCATGATCTAGCGTGAGAAGAGGAAGAGCCGGCTGCTGTAAGCCTGTAACTTCAATATTCATGTGTGATATGTGTGTTCAGCACTCTATCACGAGGCAACTTCAATAGAATAGCTAAAAAAAAGTTAAAGGAAAAAAAATTCATTTTTTATTTTTATTATAAGAGGAATGTTATATTAAAGAGATAAAATTGCATTTTTAAATTGATGATTAAAAAAACCAAAATAGTTTTTTTTCTTCATTGAAGTTCAAATATAAAAAAATATTATATTTACATTATTTAAAAAATTATATTATTAATTTGGTTTTTTAAATAGTTTTTTTTTAGAGATACTCTGAGTATGGATGATCAATGATGTCATGTAATAAGCCCAGAAATACAAAGCTTCGGGAGAAAAAAAAGAAGAAAATCCTGAGGTTTCCATCGCTGTCCCCTATCGATCTCTCAGCTTTCCTCGTAAAATCATGGACCTTGTCTCTGCCAGTGCACAGATTGATGGTTGCTGGATCATGATAGTATCCTCGTACTTGGTGCTCGAGATTTTTAGTTCCTGATTGGTTAAATGGCTAAACTGTGGTTTGGCTAAATTTTGAAAAAAAAAAAAATTATTATAAAAAAAATTATTTTGGTATTTTTAAATCATTTTGATATGATGATATCAAAAATAATTTTTTAAAAATAAAATAAAAATTATTTTGATATATTTCTAAACAAAAATCACTTTAAAAAACCAACCGCAACCACAATCCCAAACATCCTGTTATAAACCTATCTCGACTTGAAAAGGGTCCAGCAACTTTGAAAGAATTAAATGAAATAGAAATCTCATGGTTCTGTAGAGTGACATTGAAAACAATCTATTTATCAGCTTTTTCACTGTCGTCTCGAAACCCAGATTCCATTTTACGTTGAGCCATCATATTCTATCGTTACTAGAAACCAAAAAAAAAAGTATAATTGATAAGGATAATTTTGAGGCGATTTATCAAGGGACTGGATAATTAATTCAATATTGAATTTATATAAGAATAATTATATGTTTATGTACTGTAAAATAAAATAAAATCTAATTAAAAATAATCTGCTAAGTATTTTTAAGCAATTGAATTTCTGATATATCTAATAGGATATGAACCTTTAATGTGTACAGATTAAATAGTTATTTCTATTTTAATGATGAACTAAAATAGAAATATGAAAGGATAAGAATATCAAAAGTATGAATACCAAAAATATATTTGGCTACCTCTCTCTCTATATATATATTGTCGCTGATCAGGAATGTAGAATATTCTCGTTAGCCAAACAGAGGTGATCAGGAACGTAGATCACAGGCAGCACGGGCGGCTATACGAGCTTTCTGTCTTTTTCCCGTTTTTGTGGAGCTTTTATATGCAGCATGGGGGGAAGAACTATGATATAATATTAACAAAAAAAAAAATAACGAACAATAATGAGAAGAGAAGGAAAAGCGATGTTTGCATGCATGAATTATATAAGCTTCCTTTGGACTTAATTTCCCAGCAGTTATACAGAAATTGCCGCCACAAACAAAATGGCTAACCCTGGTAAAGAGAAAGGCAAAGAAAAGAAAACGACATCGTAATATATTTTTTTGTAGACTAGTCTCTCACTATATCTCTCACTATATCTTGTGCGACTGGGAAGGAGAATACGATTGATGTTGTATTTTAAAATATTTTTTTGTTTATAAGTTTATTAAAATAATATTTTTTTTTAATTTTTTTTTTTAATATCAGAATAAAAATAATATAAAAAAATTAATTTAAAATAAAATAAAATAACTCAAATTCTTTTAAAAGCAATTTTAAAACAGTCAAACACTACCAGACAAAATCCATTTTGGCGTGGGACTGGTTAATACTTGGCCCAGACGCAAGCTTTACGTATAGAAGGCATTGACAATAATAACAATAATAATAATAATAATAAATAAATAAAACCTCTACATGGCCTAATTATATTTTAATGCATTACACAATCTTCTCCTCTTTGGGATTTCTTGCATGTTTCGAGTCATTTTTTAAGTAAATATTACATGCTTAAGTTACTTAAATATTACTTTAAAAATTAATAATTTGATCCCGTATAAAGCATTATCATCGAAATTAAATGTAATGATTAAAGTAACTGTAAAGTTTTTTGTTTTAAGAATTTCTTACATGTTAATGAAGATACTTTGACAATCTTGTCAATTTCCTGAGAGCTACAATGCAATAATTTCTTGTTTTATTTATCTTTTTGTTGTTAAATTAGGCAGTAAGGAAACGATAATCATAAATTGGGTTCGAGTTAGCTTATGATTGTTGAGTTGACTGGATTTTAATGGTAAAAGTCAACCATCCCCCTTCCTGAACATGGGTAACGTAAGCTTGCAATGCGAGCGAGGACAGTGAATACCCGTATGTATGATTAGCCGATCCATGAAGTTAGCATGCCAAGTGAAGGAAAAAACCAGACCATATTCTACATGCTGACCATGGATGCATTTTCATTTCTTAATGTCGTGTTACTGACAATACAAGTATGAAAGTAATGATAAATATGGTTTTATGTTCGGAATCCAACTCACTAAAGAAATTGATTTTTTTTTTTAAATTAAATGTTTTTGATGTTTTTAGATCATTTTACTGAGCTATATAAAAAATATATTTTTTTTTAAAAAAAACATCATTTTAATATATTTTTACACGAAAAATACTTTAAAAAATAACTTCAATCACACTTTTAAATAGACACAATGCACTGACATGGTGAAAAAATTGTCGACTTGGTTGGTTGTGTGGGTGACAATGAAGACTCATGTAAAATAAAAAGTTTAATATTCTGTTTATTTTTGTATTTTTAAAAAATGTTTTCTTATAACTTTTATTTTTGGTGCTTTTATTGATATGTTAATGTCACAAATGAATTTTAAAAATAAAATAAAATTTTATTTTAATATATTTTTAAATAAAAGTTTTTTTTAAAACAAACACCATCATAATATCAAATACGGGCTATTAATCAACTAAGTGTTTTTAAACTTCAAATGCACAAACCATGTAGATAAACATTGTTTAAAGTGTTTGTGAATATGCTTTACGAGTGTTTTTCTGGGAAAAAAATCATTTTTATATGATGATATAAGAAATGATATTTTTAAAAATAAAAAAATATTATTTTGATATATTTTTTAATATATTCCAAAATAAAATCTAACTTTATAGAATTTTATCCCCGAGCTATAAAACACACACGTGAATCATAGGCTCTTGTAATAAAAACTTACGATTTTTTCATCATTTTTTTCACAATCTTTCGACATTTCAAAAAAATAAAATAAAAATATGGTGAACTGGGTGGTGATCAAAACATGCTATTATTCAAGAGTTCATGCCAAACCCTCAAGGAAAACAGTGTTCTTTTCTTGATCGTTGAACGTAGAAGCAGCCGCTGGCTAGCCTTTCCTGATGGTCCATCAGAACAATAATTAATATTATATATATATATAGTTAGATGACAAAATTGACCTCTTCTATTTGCATTTATTTATTTATCATCCCAAGAAAGAAACAAGTAAGAAAACTTTTTTGAAACCTGAAAAAAAAACTTTCCATCATGTACACAAAAGTATCACCGATCAATACAGCAACGCAACGTGTTTAGCATGTTTTCGTTGTCTGTGTTTTTACTTGCAAAAAATAATTAAAGTATTTTTATTTTAATATATAAATTTATTCTAATATTGTTATGGATATAAATTTATTTCATATTTTTTTAATTAAAATATTTTTTATATATTTTATGCTGGTCTGAAAAAAAAAGATTCGTGTATTTGTATGGTATGATTTGATATGCGTTATGTGATAATAGAAGTTTTGCGATCTACATAATATATATCGAGTTCAAGTCAGAACATATAATCCTTATAAAAACTTGAAACAATTAGAATTTTATTCGCTCATCTGAACTTACAAAACATGTTTTTCAGGAATGAAATTTCCTCATATTTTTTTATATAATTGATAATATCAAATCATTAATAATTTCCTCAATATTAGCTCACAAATATAGGTTGATAACCGAGATAAGTAAAAAAAACACTACTTGTTGTACCTGCATTTTGCTTGACTCCCTTGAAAATTTAATTCAATTTATTTTTTTATAAAATATTTCTCTTGAATTTATTATAAATTCACGTGCATAAAAAAAGCAATTAAATTGAATATCACCGAAAATTCTCCGGTAAAAAAAGCGCGTAAACACTACCTCCACCCCAACACACTTCCTCCGAACCATCCATATCGAACGGCTCAGAAACACGCAAACATACCATCGCCCTACACACAAACCCATAAAGGTAAGTAAGAAAATACAGAAGAAAATACAAAGCCAAACACAACAATGCTCACCATTATAGTAGTCTCTCCCTAAGCAAAAAATAATTGAATAAATAAAATCGGATTCTCTCTTCATCACAAAAATAAATCACAATCTTTATCAACAAAAACACTGAAAACACCGTTTTTTCTAGATCTCAGATCCATCAGGTAATCACAAAATTCTCTCCCTGTCCATTTTTTCTCTCCTCAATAATATCCTGTAAGTATTTTTTTCCTCTTCAAATCGCTTACTTAACTGATTATCCGAACCCTAACTTTCACTTTTTCCCCGCAATCAAGCAATTTATTTTTCTTAATTCTTCTATTGATCGGTTTCAGCTTTTTTTTTTTTTTATATAGTTTTTTGGTTGATTTTGGATTAGTTAATGCGTTTATGTTTTGATAATGATGTTCAGGGTTTGGTTATATCGATGGAGAGTTTGGCGCAATTAGAAGCATTGTGCGAGAGATTATACAATTCGCAAGATTCTGCAGAGAGAGCACACGCGGAGAATGCATTGAAATGCTTTTCAGTGAATACAGATTACATTTCGCAATGCCAGTACATTCTTGACAATGCGTCTACGCCTTACTCGTTGATGCTCGCCAGTTCTAGTTTGTTGAAACAAGTCACTGATCATAGCCTCTCTTTGCATCTCCGTCTTGATATCAGTAATATTTTAATTTATTATTGTTTCAGTTTTGTGTGTGTATGATTTTTTTTTAATTTTTTTTGCGGTGTACTGGATTTCTTTGTGTTTGTTTTGTGGCAGGGAATTATTTGATTAACTATTTGGCTACGAGAGGACCGTTACCACAGTTTGTTAATGCGTCTTTGATTCAACTTCTTTGTCGTGTTACGAAGTTTGGATGGTTTGATGATGATAGATTTAGAGAGGTGGTTAAGGAGGCAACTGATTTCTTGAGTCAGGTTGGATGTTTCTTGTGTCATGCTGCATTTCTGCTTGTTATCTCGCTATCACGTGTTTCATGGCTCATAAATATCTCGTATACATTGTTACTACTAGTACTACTACTATTATTATTTGTGACTTGCTAGAGACGTCGATGATACCGATGTGAGTTCTTCCTTGGTATATTTACTTTTGGTTGCCTTCTGAATTTTGATGTATAGTTAATTCCTTTTGGTAGTGCTATAGAGGCAAAAGCATCCCGTAGCTTTGGCATTTCAGAGATGATGCTATGATAACCTATTTGCTCCTAAATTGGAATAAGAAAAACCAGCTCATAGATTGGCCTTTCCAGGGTGTTGCTACAATAATTTCTTTGCTCCTAAATTGGAATGTAACAAGCAAGACCAACTGCCAGCTTTACCCTTGCCAATGTGTTGGTATGATAATTTCTTTGCTATGGAGCTGTCAAGTATGAGCAAAACCAACTCGTAGCTTTACCCTTGCCAATGTGTCACCATTATAATTTCCTTGCTACTGAGTTTCCAAGTATTAGCAAAACCAACTTGTAGCTTTACCCTTGCTGACTCATTGCAATGACAATTTCATTGCTCCGAAATTGCCATGTTGCTGCTGCTAAGGATAACTTTGCTCCTAAAATGGGAAAGCAATTTAAGATAAAATCATTATTTTGCTTCCATGTTTTCAGTAAATGATACAAGTTTCTTGAGCCAACATGGCTATTTTTATATTCTTGGGGAATGCTTGGGGTGTGGATGATACCCTTGCAAGTTTTTTGCTGTTGTCTTTTATTTATTATTTTCCTTTTTGTGTGTAGTTACTCATTTTGGAAGTATTAGATGGAAAAGCAATTTGTAGCTTTAGCTTTGATGAGGTCTAGTTACTGATAATATCTTTGCTCCTAATTTGGAATGTGATTTAAGACTAAATCATTTTTTGTATTTTTTACAAGATTAGCGTCAACTCAAAGGGTATAATTAAAAAAAATCAATTTGGAATGACTAAACTGTAAAGTTTTTAAAATCTTGGAGTTTCCCATGGCCTGCTCATGTTAAAGTTAAAGTGTAGTTCAAGGTCTGATTTTTTCCTTAAAAAAAAAATCACCGAGCTAGTCTGAATGACCATCTTCAATATTATGGAAAGAGTGAAGAATAAATATCAGATGAAGTTGATTAGATTTTTTTTTTCTAATTGCAAGCTTAACCTGTGCTTTAATTGGTTAATAACGCACATGACTTTGGTGTTTTAATTAAGTTTTTCTCATCCTATCCCATATTGGTCTGACTTTTCCTTCTTAATTAGCATTGACCCCTGAATTGCCCAGCACCGCTCTTCTATCTAGCATACTATGCTCTACACGCTGCTTATGAATATTTCAAAGTGTCCCATTACAGTTTTTCCTATACTTTATGTTGAGTCGTTTGTTCTATACTATGCGCAACTTATTTTTCTGGTTACCTGCAGTTATTAATTATCGTTTTTGGAAGTACACTGTTATTGATGAGGTGTGTTTGGAAACATTTATTATTGTCATTGCTGTAATTATTATTTACCTTTCTCCTTTAAACAGGCATCTAAGGAGCACTATGAAATTGGTTTGAAGATACTGAATCAACTTGTGTCTGAAATGAACCAGGTTAGTTTGTTGCACTTTTCAAAGCTTCTCAATACTATGGTTCTAGCTGTTTTCTTGTGCTTAAAAAATAAAATTATTTCTTGTTCTTGGGATGATTTCCAAGAGAGAATGTGTTTATGATGCTTAAAACTATATACAGTATTGTCGTTCTATTTTTATGAGAAGCAAATGTGATTGCTTTGCTTGAGATTGATTCGTAGCACAAGTGCTCATTTTAAAAAAATTACGTAATCTATCTGCTCAGCTAACTGAGTTAATCATGGAATAAAAATTCCACTTTATTTCCTTGCTATGGGGAAAACAGATTTTTTAGACATGATGGGCTCTTATTTAGTTTAAAAGCACTTCGGGATTTGGTAGTCAAATAGTTAGACAGAATCTTTTTTTAGGCTCCTCGTCTCTGCCACCCTTTTAGACTGCAAGATTCTCATTTAATTGCATGTTGCTTCTCATATCCGATTTTTATATAAAAAGGGTGGTTCTATATCATGTCATCTGTGCTCTCAAAAAGAATATTCTGTGAGATATTATGATCTCATTTGTTTTTATATGCCTGACTTCGATAGTTTTTTCTATAGTTCGAACAATGGGTTAGATTCTGGAGGGGCTAGGTCTTTTTTTTTTGTGGTAACTAATTTCACTCCATTTAGCTCATATGCCTATGGCACCTGTCCCCCTAAGGTCAATTGTGCCCAACTAGCTGAGGCAGGTCAAGGCTGTTTTTTACCTTCAGCTTCAAACTACAAAGGCTCCACAGTAGAGGTTCTTGATAGGGTTTAATGATTCATTGGATATGAGGAGCCCCCATAAGCTCTTAACATATATTGAAAATATGAGGGTAAAAAGAAAGTAGAAGAAGAAATATGAGGATGAGTTTTAGTATCTTGCATCATGCTTCACGCTACATCCACGTGATTAAAAAAAATGGAGTAACATGATCACATTTCAAATTTGAAACACTCTATGCATCATTGTTTTGGGGACAAGTGAATGTTGTCATTTAAAGTACTTATACTTAATATTGCATTGTATTTAGATAACTGATAAAAACCTAATGTATACTTGTAGTGAATAAAAGACCTGACATCTCCAGGTTTGTTAGAGTTTTATTGTACCTCTTATTTTCAGTACTTAGCATATTCCTTAGAAAATCTTGCTCATTCATTCCTTGTAAAACTCCTTTCTACAATACGCAATGTGATGGGTTTCATAGATCAGCTTCACCATTAGAACAAGACATAATATCGAACTTTTGCATTTTGAATATGAACTTTTTACCCTTACTTCCTCTCTCTTCTATCACTTAGGCGTTCTTGTCATTGTTGGTATTGTTCACCGCCACCATTATTGTTGTTGCTGCTGTCTGATTTCTGATATTTGCCTGTGGATTTCTTAATGTGCAAATTCTCAGCCAAATTCAGGATTGCCTTCAACAAATCATCGAAGGGTAGCCTGCTCCTTTAGGGACCAGTCACTTTTTCAAATATTCCAAATTTCTTTAACGTCATTGAGTCAACTGAAAAATGATGGTAATGGTTTCATGTTCCTATGCTTTCCTCCACCCACCCACCCACCCGCACACACCCATAAACTGCTGGCCAGTTGTAGCTTCTTTATTCTTTGTTAGTCATTCTGAAATTTTACATTATGTCTGGTACAGTTACGAGTCGATTGCAAGAGCTGGCACTTTCTCTTTCGCTAAAATGTTTATCTTTTGATTTTGTTGGGACATCGATTGATGAAAGTTCAGAGGAGTTTGGTACTATTCAGGTTTTGATTCCTTTTCATAGTAATGTATGATTTTTTAAATTGTAATTTTTCATCACTAGAATGTGCTACATATGCTGTTTATGGATTGGTTTGTTACAAGCAAATATGTGGTAATTCTGTAGATACCGTCATCCTGGAGGCCTGTTTTAGAGGATCCATCAACATTACAGATCTTTTTTGATTATTATGCCATTACAACATCTCCTCGTTCAAAAGAGGTCAGTTGATGTGTTGCTTCTTTTCCTATGATCCACGCTATTAGTTTTTATGATTCATTGTCAGAGTATTGACCGTGATCCTTAAAGCTCCTGTAATATTCTTCCTTATCTGCTTCATTATGAATTAGCATTGTGCTATTTAGCTAGTAGTCTATGCTAAAAGTTTAAAATCTTGGTACATTGAATCAAACTTTGCGAGGAAGATCTTGAATTCGTCAATGTTTATCTCAACTTGTGAATTCTTCCCATGCTAATAATGCATCCTTTTGTCATATTTCTGTTTTTTTTTTTGCTGATGGAAGCAAAGGAGCTTTGAGGGAAGAATCTTTGCTTACATCTTTGAAGGTGTTTGATCTTAAGCCTATAAATTGTTGGCAAACATGACAATTATGTTAATTAGTTCTTAACTATGCTGATCTTTAGTAGTTTTGTAATTTTGTACATGGTACATTTTGAATTTTTTGCATGCAATTAATCTCGTTCTGTATAGTGGTGGTAGTTATAGTGCTTTTTTTAATGGTTTTTACATATCCAATGATAAAAAAATGTTGGTCGTAAATAATCTGAAAGATGTTCTCATGTATGTAAATGTAACTGAACAGCAGAAGATTTTATTACATCATATGTAGGTTGTTTTTGTTGGATGTTAAATCTAGTCTTGATATTTCTTGTTCATTCATTATTTTTCTTTTTGAGATGTGGATTTAGGAGTTTTTTTGCTGCTTCACTCCTCATTTCTCAGTGTTCTTATTGGTTTTTTTCCTAGGCTCTGGAATGCTTGGTTCGATTAGCATCAGTACGACGCTCTTTGTTCACAAATGATGCTGCCCGTTCCAAGTTTTTGGCCCATTTGATGACAGGAACCAAGGAAATTCTACAAACAGGACGAGGTGCTGTCCTTCTTCCTTTTCCTTTTAGTATATCCCAGCGGTTATTTAAATGTAATGCACATTCATTTTGTTGGTTTTGATTTATGTGCTGTTACCTCCATTTATTTTAGTTGTCTTCTTTTTGGAGGATCTTTAATTCTCCATGGAGATTTTGTATTTATTTGGAAGATATTACAATATAAGTTTGTTTTATCTTTAAAAAATTCAAATATAATTCCACGCATTTCTGCGCGGGTTCGTATCCCCCCTCCCCCTTCATTCTTGAGTTTAGTGTGGACAATTGACCACTTTTAAAGGGTTAGCCACTATTTGGTCATTGTGCAAGCTTAGGGTACACAGATCTATATGAATTATGATGTGAATTTGTATTAGTTCCTAGATAAAGCATGCTTAACTTGCATTTGCAGGACTTCTTGAGAGGAAGTTCTGTAACTATGTTGGTATCAAGTGGTTTCAATCTGTTTGTCGTTAGATTTTAATCGTGCTTAGTGAATACTTCTTGTTAAACAGTTCATTTTACTACTTTCACTTTTAATTCTGAAGGGATTATGAGTCCCATGAATCAAAGTGTCGATTTAGAAGTGTGTAAATGGTACATCAATGTGCTGGGTTCTGTAAAGCTTAATTCTGTTTGGGGTTCTGTAGCCACCAGCTAGCCATTTTTTTATATCTCAAATTTTACGCATGTTGTCCATCCCTCCAAGCTTACTTCTCTTTTACTGATCATGGAATTATATTATTGTTATTAGGTCTTGCTGATCATGATAATTACCATGAGTATTGCCGTCTTCTTGGACGTTTCAGAGTGAATTATCAGGTAATTTATTGTATTATCATATTTTTGAAAACAGTCTTTTACTTGTCCTATATTTTGTTTTATTGCTCTGCATTTTCCCATGCTATTGGTTTTCAACTCATAGACTTGTTTGCTTGGACACACTCACATGTCTGTAGAGACTGCCACTTGATGTTGTATAGCTGCAAACTTGTGATTGTACATGGGATATATTTGCTGACATATGTTTATAGTTTCGCATGATGCTTTTTAACTATGTTCATTCTAAAAACCTGACTGCTTTTGAAACACAAACTTTACTGCAGTTGTCAGAGCTTGTGAATGTGGAAGGCTACAGTGATTGGATACAGTTGGTGGCAGAGTTCACTTTAAAGTCTTTGCAGTCTTGGCAGGTGGGTCAGTGTTTATTGCCTGAATCGTTTAAAAAATTAGCCATACCTGGTCTTGATGATATATAACTGCATCTACATTTAATAATGGGATGCCTGTCCCTTGCAACCATAATTGTTCTTGCTCAAGTGCCTGAAACAGTTTGCTTGGGATCCATGCTACATGTTTTGCCACTTATCTGCTGATTAAGTTTATGTATTACCAGTGGGCCAGCAGCAGTGTATATTATCTTCTAGGGCTGTGGTCCAGATTGGTGACATCTGTACCATACTTGAAGGGAGAGGCACCTAGTTTGCTTGATGAATTTGTGCCCAAAATTACTGAAGGCTTTATAACATCAAGATTTAACTCTGTGCAGGTCTGCTTGTTTTTAGGTTTAATATTCAGATTCTTCTAAAATTTCTACATAAAATGTTGAATTCCTGTTTGCTGCTCTGTTTTTCTGCAGGATGGATTCACTGACGATGAAGATCCATTAGACAATGTTGAGCTTCTTCAAGATCAGCTAGATTGCTTTCCTTATCTTTGCAGATTTCAGGTCTAGTTTGAAGTTCCTATATATAATATGAGATGGCCTCCCTTATTCAGCCAGGAGTTTTCTTGGTTTTGAAGTTCCTGATGAAACTAATTTTAGCTTCATGATTGCATGTGCCAAACTCTTGATCTTACTAGCCAATCAGGGCTTCGAGTTTGTTTTGATTACTTCTACCTATTCTTTGTTGCAGTATCAAAGCAGCAGTTTTTATATAATAAACACAATGGAGCCTATTCTGCAATCATACACGGTATGATAAGTGTATTGGATGAGATATTCTCTGGATGTTGAATATTTATGGAACTGAACATGATAAATAATCTTAACATTTTTTTTAATGGCTTTTGCAGGAAAGAGCACGGCTTCAGACTGCCGATAACAATGAACTTGCTGTTATTGAGGCAAAACTTTCTTGGATTGTTCATATCATTGCCGCTATTCTTAAAATTAAACAATCTACTGGCTGTAGGTAATTCTGTTTTCCTTTTTTCTTGTATATATATATATATTGCATTTAGTGATGGGAAAATCATGCATATGTATTCACAATCATCAATGTATTTGCTGTGTATCTCATGCAGTGTGGAGTCGCAAGAAGTGCTTGATGCAGAACTTTCAGCTCGTGTTTTGCAATTAATAAATGTTACTGACAGTGGGCTACATAGCCAGGTTTACCAACAATAATGAACTGTAATATGGAATGTAGTGTAAAATTGCTTTTCTTTCTTCTTGTTTTCTGTTTAAACATCATGTGAGATATGCTGGGAGTCTTTTGTTTTTGCATTAACACAGCATTGATACACAATCCTTTATGATTGCTGCATCATGTTACCAATTCAAATATTGGTTTGTTCACGCACCATTTTCATGTTTGAATCACTCTAATGCACATTTATTAATTTGCAAATCTAATTTTGATTATTCAATTTATTAGTCCTTTTATAGTTTGTTCATGTAAAACTTTTTTGATGAAGTTGGTTGGAGCTTTGTTTCTGAGATGCAAGGGAGTATACTTTGTTATTGTTATTTGTGTTGATTTAAAGTGTCATGTATGTTAGAAGCAAGTGGCCTACATCTGATCTTCTGGTTCTGAAAATTATCGCTGAATCAAAACCAGGTGTACTGGGCATATCATCTCATAAACCAGCAGAATGACATTGGAAGGATAGATTTTGGGAAAATACTGCATTATTTGATATTGACTTGTTTTTTACCAATTTGTTTTTAATACAGCTCACTTTTGGTTTTTAAAAAGGTGAACTACTCACTAGAAGCTCAAAAATATGATCTGAACAGAATGATGCATTGACCCATTCTCATATTTTGCTTCAATACAATTGCTTTGAGGCACATTTTAGTAGAGATTTATTTCAAAGACCAATATATTGGTTTCAAAAAGTAACTCCAGCAAGATATGATTAAAACCACTAATATACCAAAAATCATCAACTCTTCTTACAAGCCCTTGCTAGCCTCTTCCTGAACTTCATTAAACCCTGCCTTGCACCCTTCTTGGCTTCACTTGAATCTTTGTCACTTTTGACCCTGTGCCATATAATGTGGTCATGACATCATCTTCATTGTATTTAAGTTATTTGCTTTTCCATATGCCAGAAACGAGCCTCGGCATAGATAATGTTCTTTTATGTTTGCTCATTGTCAAAGATTTGTCCTGCCACGGAAATGGTTTTGAAGGCTGAAATTTTCTCATTTCTTCATATTAGAGATGTCATGTTACAAATTTATGCTATAGTTTATTGGAGGCTTAAAATGTGTCATTGTTGGCAACTTCTTTCTTGCTTTTCAATTTGTTAATTGTTTGCTGTCATGTGGTATGGGTATATGTGGAGATGGGTAATTGTAATATCATTACAGAATTCCTCACTCTGGCATCTTTAACCAGTTGGGAGATGGGATTCCTTTTTGTAAATGTTCTCTGAGAGGCTTGGGGTTATCATGGAATATGTATAACATGATCCACCTCTTATTTTATGAAACTTAGCTACAATATTGTGTCTATGTTCATTCCTGAGCTCAAAGTTGATGCTTTATTTCGCTTTGTCACTTAGTATAATGTAGGGGAATTCCATTAGATGTTAAATATACTGTAACGTCCACCTTTTTTTTATATGAATTTTCCATGAACACCTGATCTGCCTAAGGTTTTGTTTGTAACGACAGTTACTGTATGTTTATGAAGGTACACCTATAATCTGCACTGGTGCATATTTGCCTTTTCCTTTTTTTTGTTGAGATAAGAATGGTCATTGTATTTTTTATTCCAAAAGGCTATGAAGAGAGACCTTATTAAATCATTTGTCTAAAAAATGCCATTTGCTTACCCACTCCGTGGTAATGCATTTTTGGCTCCATTATCTTTAAACTAAGTTCCACTGATTTGTTAATAACAACCTTGGCTTTGGTTTTATTGGTATGCTTACTACCCTTGTATTTAACAGAGATATGGTGAATTAAGCAAGCAAAGACTTGATAGAGCAATTCTTACATTCTTTCAGCATTTCCGTAAGTCTTATGTTGGTGATCAGGCTGTCCACTCATCTAAGGTAATGAGGTTGTTGTCTGTCTTCATTACTAGCTTTGCACTTGTCAATATTCTCAAGTCTTTTCTCTGTGCTGCAGCAGCTATATGCTCGTCTGTCTGAACTTCTTGGACTCAGTGATCATCTGCTACTATTGAATGTGATTGTCTCAAAAATAGCTACAAATTTAAAGTGTTATACAGAGGTGAATGCATCATTCTGGATTTTTCCTTGATTTGTGCTCATTGTGTTTTTCAGAAAGTTGTGTTCATACCTTTGTTTATGCTTGATTTAGAGTGAGGAGGTCATTGATCATACATTAAGCTTATTCTTGGAGCTGGCATCCGGGTTAGTATACCGCTTCCTTGTTTGGCTGAAAATACTAGTGTTAGTTATGTTTTGACAAAGTTAGTTTATTCTCATCGACAATGATTGTTTGTATGACTGAGCATCCTTCATTTATTTTATTTGATTGCCTTTTTTGTCCAGGTATATGACTGGAAAGCTGCTTCTGAAACTGGATGCTATCAAATTTATAGTTGCCAACCATACTGTAATCTCAATTCTGATACAGATTGTTCACTTAACCATTCTTCTTTTAATTTGTTATTGATATTAAATATTCTTTTTGAATTTTTAGAGGGAACATTTTCCCTTCTTAGAAGAATATAGAAGCTCTCGTAGCAGAACAACCTTCTATTATACTATTGGCTGGTTAATATTTATGGAGGATAGCCCTGTGAAATTCAAGTCTTCGATGGAACCGCTTTTGCATGTACTCTCCTTACCCCCTTGTTAAAAAATGTTTCTACAATCATGTCAATGCCTCAGGATGAAAAAAGCTTTTTTTTATATAGGATATCATTAATTACCTAAGTAAGTAATGTTCATGGTGTTTTAGGTTTTTTTAAGGTTGGAAACAACTCCTGATTCGATGTTTCGGACTGATGCGGTGAAGTATGCACTAATTGGGTTAATGAGGGATCTTAGAGGAATTGCTATGGCCACAAATAGGTTGGTATTTATTTTAGGTTTGAGGTTGATAATTGATGAGCTGTTAGGTTTCATGTCCTTTCTTCTGCTATCTCAGTCGAAGAACATATGGGCTTGTATTTGATTGGCTGTATCCTGCTCACATGCCGCTTCTCTTGAAAGGCATCTCACATTGGACAGACACACCGGAGGTATGGAATATGAGAGAGATTCAACGTAACAGGAGCATGTTTTATAATGATTATCTAATTCTCAACTTAAAGATCATTGTTTAGAATCTTATAATAAAACCTGTTGTGCTATCTTCCATGCAATTTTTTTGTCAAATTTGTAATATGTTCTGGAGCCACTGGATACTTTATTTATTGCAATAATGTGCTGGAAGAGAGCAAATGAAATGTAACTTTGCCTATCTTATCCAAATATTATAGATTGTTAGTCTGATTTCATTGTTTCGTATATAGAGATGTCATTATTTGATTTGGTGCTACAGGTGACAACCCCTTTATTAAAGTTCATGGCTGAATTTGTGTTGAACAAGGCCCAACGTTTGACTTTTGATTCGTCATCTCCTAATGGCATTCTTCTTTTCCGGGAAGTCAGTAAATTAATTGTAGCCTATGGAACAAGGATCTTATCTCTTCCAAATGTTGCTGACATATATGGGTACAAATACAAGGGGATATGGGTTTGCCTAACCATTCTCTCAAGAGGTTAACATATGACCCTCTTAATATTGTTAATTGGTGGATCTGAAAGCTGTGATTGATAAAAGTTGCTTGAATTTGTTTATATACCTTTTGCATTGAGTTTGATTCTGGTAGTTTATATTTACTTGATGGATTTTTATATACAAACTATTCTTAGAAAAGCTTTCCAGGTCCATTGGGCTGAAGAATTGTGCATGCACATGCCTGAAAATGTTGATATAGAAACATTACAAAAGTCTACTGTCTAGCACGTTATTTATTTGCTTGAAAAGAACTTTTCTTATTATCATACTGCTATCTGATTTCCATAGTTGTCTACTGAGACTGGGTGATTTTTAGGATCAATCCTAGTTTGATTCATTTGCATATTGTTTTGTGGCATTTTTAATTTATATTCTTTGTTGCAAACGTGTATTTCTTATATTTGAATGGTTGAGATGGCAGTAAGTTGATTTGATTCATGACTTTTTGCTGTTCATTTGTTTCCTTACTGGTTGAATATTCACTGAACCAACTTTCCAAATACGCGCACGTGCGCACACTCATATCTTTTGTGTTGTTGTTCTTGTGTTTGCCACTTATTGGCAGCTCTCGCTGGAAACTATGTCAACTTTGGTGTCTTTGAACTGTATGGTGATAGAGCACTATCTGATGCACTTGATATTGCTCTAAAGATGACACTGTCAATTCCTCTTGCTGATATTTTGGCATTTCGAAAGGTATGCAGGACTTCTTGGCTGCTAGTCACACTCGATTGGTGTTTTCATACATCATGTATTCGTCTACATTCAATTTGCAGCTGAACTTATTTGCTACTTTTTTTCTTGAATATATTTTTGTGGAAGCTGTTATGTGAAGTTGTGGATGTTATTTTGGTTATTTTAGACTTTCTGAGGTCAGGGTGTTTGCTGCAGAATTAGAAATCTGTGATATAAAGTTGAATCTGCTTAAGAATTTCAAATTTTAATCCAATTGGATTGAGATAGTATATTTATTGCATAAAGTTGGAATTGGATCACTCTTCCTCAATATTCTCATTGTTATATGATCAGATTAGAACTAGACATTTCTTTCACAAGCTGAAATATTTTGCAAATTTAGATGACAATGTGGATCAACCTGATGCTTTATTTGAACTTTTGTACTTGGCAATTGTTCAGCATCTCCATGGTTTGACGCAGACAACAAATCAAGCAAAATTCTTTTATTTTTATATGATTTTTCAAAGATAGGGTAATTTCCATATTGGCTGGAATTCCAGGGTGTTATTTTTATTTTGTATTATCTGTCCTGAAACCTGTGGTTGTTTGGGTCTTCCTATTCTAAACAGGAGTGATAACATTTTCTTGTTTAGGAGTCATGGATTGTTGTCTGATTAGGTATGCAACTATGACATAACTTTACGAGTAGTACATTTAGTTTATGAATTTGTATGCCTTTGCTTGATGTCGTAGGTTTTCCTTCTTCCAGGTGTTGTTCCTAGAAACCTGCTAGCGTAACTCTGTTGTGCTCATATGCAAATGTCTGCACTTACGTTCTTTCTTTCCTTTTCAATTTTTTTCAGATTCCATTTTTGTTATCAGAATTTTATTCCTTTTTATCATTGTTTTGACTGATGCATGATGTTTAGCTTACCATTAGGTGTTTGGTTGATTCTCTTGTCAATTTTGCCTGCTATTCTATTTTTCCACTTCTAATGGCAAGTTCATGTTCTTGGCATTTCTTGCAGCTAACAAGGGCTTACTTTGCATTCGTGGAGGTTCTATGCAGCAGTCACATTGTTTTCGTGTTGAATCTGGATACAAACACCTTCATGCATATTGTTGGTTCCCTGGAATCAGGTCTTAAAGGTCTGGATACGAATATCTCATCACAGGTATGTCATCCTAATACCGCACATGCCATCACTCCTCACACCAGCTGATGTTGCATATAGATTGGATAAAAGCTAGGGTTTTCAAGCCCTAAGGTTGAAGAGAAATTTATAGAAAACTCTTTAGTGCTATACTAATAATCTGAATAATAATCTTAATGTCAAAATAAACTAGACATATTTGTTTATATTAGTTCTAAAATCCTTTATAGTAAAGGATTTCTAATTATATACATTATTCGACCTAAACACTCGTGTGGGTCCAAGAACTAGCCAAAACTAAAATCCTTAATAAGAAAGTATTGCTAATTAAAATTGAACCCGATCACTCCATACTTAAAATATAACATTATAGCTAGTATATTCACGAAGTAACATGTCTTTGACTTGTGAACTTTAAAATTTAGTTTATGATATGTGCATGCGAAAGAAAAATCCGTAAATGATGTTATACTTTTCATTCTTAGGAAGCTTACTTGCAGTTCATGTAAACATTCTTCTACTTCAAACTTGGCCACATCATCCATGACTTTGAATGCTTCACCCTTTGTATCTTTAGAATTATCAGAAATTATCATGTTCTCCATGTCCTTGTTTGTAAGATCTTCAAAATCACCACAAGATATTAATTTGGATCTTTCTCGATTTCTTCTTCACCATTAGTAGATGAAACATCAACAAGTAGAGTTGTATTTGCAGTGGTGTTGTTGTCATTGTTGTGATGTTGAAACTGTCAACTTTGAAAGGACTATTGTCATGAAACCATCTCATTTAAAACCTTAAACTGTTAAGTGAGTTCAAGATATGAATTACATTATTCTCTAACGTATCTCGTCAAGTGAAAGTCTTTGGGGCTTGAAACTTGAACAAACTCACACTATCTTGTACTTAATTTTTATGAAATAAAATGAGGATGGTGAATTCAAACTTGTAATCTCTTGGTCAACAAAACTCTAATACCATGTTAATTTGGCTGAATTGGAGTCTTTTGAAGAAGCTCCTACACTGCCTTTGTTAATTTGGTTGAATGGCCTTAGATTAAGAACAATAAAAAGATCTGGTAAGGGTTGGATCGTTGTCATCCACAAGAACCCACAATTCTTTTACTGTGACAAATACTTGAAACTGAAATTCTGAGGCGGAATAATTCTTTCCAGTGAATCGAACACTAAGCAAATTAGAATTGTTTGATGTCACCGTCTTGACAAACCAAAACAAGAGGACCAAAGAAAATCAAATCCAAAACCCAGAAGACAGCCAAGAATCAAAGAAAATCCAAAAAAACCAAGAGCCATATGTATCTAGGACTGACCAAAACTTAATCAAGAAAACCCAAGAAAACTAAGGCAAACAATGGAATGCAGATTCAAAAGTGCAGCTCTGATATCATATCATAAAATCATCTCATTTAAAAGCTTAAGATATAGGTGAGGTCCTAATATATGATTTATATTATTCTCTAACAACTATACCGCTTTCATAATTTTCTTCCTTGCTATTTTTAGAAGGTTGAACAAAAGGCAAATAATTGCAATCTAATAATCTATTCACCTAATATAAAATCTATTTATAATCATCTTGTATGAACTTTAAAATTAATTATTGCCTCAAATCTTGTCAAGATGAAATTAAAGGCATACCAACACAAGTTCTAAAGTCTAGAAATTCAAACCACCATTCATTGCACCACGAGAAAGATGTCCTTTTTATAACAAGTAATCTTGTTGAAATAAACGTAAGCTCCCAGCTATGTCAACTACTTAATAAATCTTTTCTTCAATAGCCTCCCATCATGTAATGAGATCTCACCCCAACGATTTAGTTTCTGCTCTGAGCCTGCACAACACCTCGAAGGGCATCTCAAGTGGGTAGAGGCCAACTATTATGATACCAATTTACATGTGGTAGTGTGGATAAAAGCTAGGATTCTCAAGCTCTAAGGTTAGAGACCTAAGAAAAGTCTAAATAATAATTTTAATATCAAAATAAACTAGACATCACTATTTATATTAGTCTTAAAATCCTTTATAATACATTGTTTATAATTAAAACTTATCTAATTAATATAATTCATCTAACATTAGAATTTCTAAATTCTAAAATACTAGTTAAATTAAAAGTCATATTCTAAATAGGAAAAAAATCTAAATACAAGGTAAATAAAGACAATTTTGCATAATAACTTATGAGCTTATTGAAGGCATTTTTGATCTCCATTGATCATAAAAATTTTACTCGATAGGATACCAGGCCTTCAAAATCTTCTTTTAAAATTTCATCTTGATCTAACAGTGGGATTAAAAGTTATGCTTGATTTACCAAACCGTGTCTTGTACTCTTTTTAAACTCCTCAAAACCTAGAAGCCTTAGCTGTTAATGAAATAATGCATAAAAAATATTATTCCAAGAATAATAAAGAAATTTCCCCACTAGCTTACCCTGTCATTTATGCATGGCGATAGGACATGCCAGCATTCCTGGCATATCAGAATGTGATACCATGTACATTTGACTTGCTCTGCTGATCCCCTGCATTTAAGCTAAAAAGCTGAACTTTTCAGTGTGCATCTGCTGTTGACAATTTGGCTGCTTATTACTTCAACAACATCACAATTGGGGAGGCACCCACTTCACCTGCTGCGATTAATCTTGCTCGTCATATTGCAGACTGCCCCAATTTGTTTCCAGAGGTTAGTCAGGCTATTCTTTATTACAGTACCCCTCCCTAACGTTATTTACAAGTCTTGTGTGGCTAAAAATGGTTGGCATAAGTTTTTTTCTGTACTGTGCTTGATGGTGTGGTGCCCTGCCTTCTTGCCAAAGATTGTTCACTTAACAGTATTTGGTGATTTTTTTATGTTTATTTTTGAGTTTTTCTTTTATTGACAAAAAATATTTTAGATGTTGATTGTAAGACCTTAGAAGCTATAATTTTCCTTTACCTCTCACACAAGAGTTTGGTGTGACGAGGTATAAGGACAGATAGAGAATGGATGGTTAACTACTAGCCCTTGTTTGGAAGCAAGGAAGAGAGGAAATAAAGGATAAGTCAGAGAAAGTGCTGTTTGGAATTCTTACTCTGTGTTACTATTTTTTCTTTAATGTAAAAGGGGATAACTCACCATCAGATCTTTATATTGAATGTTTTTTTTTTAGTTTCAGAAAAGACATGTCTTTCGTTGTGTGTAATTACTTTTATGTAATGAACAGTTACTTTTCTAATGAGGTTTTAGATTTTCTTTCCCCATTGCTTTCTTAAATAACTCCCTGGTAAGTGTTATTCATCCCCCGGGTTTATTAAATGACTCAGGCTGTTGAGCCTCTTACTTCTCTTGCATGATTGTTACTGTGTTGGTGTTCTTACCTTAGCAAGTGCATCAGATAATGAATTTTTATTATTTGCTATCGGAGTTTTTATCAGTTGCATATCCAAGTGATAAACATCCTATATTTGAAATCTCTTGTAAGCTGAATAATCTGTTATATTTCAATGGCTGTTCAGTGCGAGCACCTTTTTGCATGTTTTGATGTGAATCAAATCACTTTTTTTTTTAATTGTTAACCATGTCCTCTGACATCAAATATAAAATTCATTTAACATGAATTTCTCTGGAGCTTTCTTCTGATTTGCTTAATTTTATATTTTATTTTCTTGCTGTTGTTTTTGCATAACACTTGGGTAACTTGAATAGTTTCCTTGTATTTGCAGATACTGAAGACTCTGTTTGAGATTGTTTTATTTGAGGACTGTGGCAACCAGTGGAGTCTTAGCAGACCCATGCTGAGCTTAACTATCATTAGTGAGCAGGTAATAGTCTATGGCAAAGCCTTATGTTGCTGTTGATACTTGTCTTCTTTAAGCTCAAGTAACATTTTTTATTTTATGTTTGCTTATTATTTGACTATAGGAAGTTAACATGGTTGTGGCAATATATATTTGATTTGGATAACTGGATCTTCCTTTGAGTTGCATGTTTAATTACAGAGTTTGTACTGTCCTTTTCTTTTTAATATTTGTCTGAGACAAACACTGTCACTTTGCAGATATTCTCTGATTTGAAAGCTCAAATCTTGGCTTCACAGGTAATATATTTACTGCACTTATTGTCAAAAAGTTTTTTTTCCTTCTAATTGTTAAACAAATTGTAGTTAGTGTCTACCTGGTTATACAGCTATTATTTTGAAGAGTGATGCTAGTGCTTAAGAAAATTGTAGGAGAATAAGTTTCAAAAACACGCCCAAGTCATGACCCACTATTGGGTCCCAAATTAAGATCACCGTTCAATAGCACACAATCTTCTTGAAACTGAATCTTCTTTTTTCTTGTCAAATATCATCTGTATTTTAAATAGGATAGTCATTTTGGTTTAAGTTTGTATTTGTTATAGCTATACTGTGTTTTGTTATAGCCTGTCAACTCTATTTGGGTGGAACTAAAATAATGTATCAAAGCTAGAGTTACTTATCGAACACAAGTAACACCTGACCCGCCCCTATGGGCCCAGTCTCCTGGCCCCTTTACCAATGAAATACAAATTAAGAAACCCCATTACCTTGGAAGTTATACAACAAAAATTGCTAAACAAGTTGACAGGGAATTAAGTTCCAAATAACTGTGCTATTATGTAAATGTAATTTATAACAGGTCAAATTTATACTGAAAATTGTCCCCGAAAGTAGCGGCAATGGAGAGGATTCGTGCCCGGCACTTTAGTTAGCAGTTTGCTTTGCAGCATTTTCTGCTAATGTTTGATAGGGACTTAGAACTTAGAAGCTAGTGAAACCCCACGTACAAGAACACATGGTTACCTGTCAGCCACAACTGTTCATAGTTTCTGGTGACCACCAGGTGTTGATAGTCAAATTGTAGACAGTCATTTCAATTAATTTCATTCGAATCTGGAAAAGAACAGCTTGGTTTACATGACATTTTAGTTTCATAAAACTCATGCAATCCCAGAGTAATCTGCTGTGTAAATAGGAGGATGCATTTAATTGTGGGGGTTGAGCTTGAACATTTGAAACTACTGTAAGCTAATGGTGCTTTTCTATCATCTATTATGCTGCCTCCTGTTTCTAAAATGTCATCCCTCTGCTGACACTTTCTTTACATCATCTCGCAGCCTGTGGATCAACATCAGCGGCTTGCCCTTTGTTTTGACAAACTGATGGCAGATGTTACTCGAAGCTTGGATTCAAAGAATAGGGATAAATTTACTCAAAATCTGACAGTTTTCAGGCATGAATTTCGTGTCAAATAGTTCCAATGTCTGCTTGTTGCTCTGCTTTTCCTTGGGGACTGAATTACACCTGCAGAAGAATTTGATTTGAAGAATTTCCTTACACATGCTTCGTACACACAGCCGTACCGTGGTTTTGTTGCTCATTGACAAGAGGACATGTTTCTTCTGCAGTATTTAGACTCTGTTACCCAAATCATGTGAAGCAGATTTTGTGTAAAACCCAAATGTCTGCTATGGAGAAGGTGTTGTGTGATTTTTTTTTTTTTTGTATAGACCTTCCCTCGTCTCAAAAGGTTTTAAGAGGGATGATAATAGAAATTTAGATAGGGTACTATGCCAAGGGGGTCATTCAAAGGCGTGGTGGTGGTGGTGGTGGTGGTGGTTTGATAGCTAATTTTAGGGTATCGATTCTTTTTAGAACAAAGATGTAAATCATGGTGCTTACTTGGTGTTTTAGAGATGGGTCAGTTGGAAATAGATCTTTTGTGTACATTAACCCCTACTTTATTCTTTGTATTTGTTGATAATAGAAAGGAGAAGGGATGAGATTTCAGCCATTCTTGTTTTCCCTTCCTATCATGGAAATTGTTTCCTTCAGCTACTAATTTTTCAAGTCTTGTGCATTTTCTGATCCAGTCGCCTGTGTAGATGTGTTGCCACTTCGACGCAGGGCGTTCATGCTCGTGAGGTATGTTCATCTAGTCTTATTATTGCTGGTTGGTGATTGCCAGCTGGCCACCATTATGCCTAAGTGGTTTTCTTTATTCAACTATGGCTACTCTCTCATCGTCCTTTTTTGTATTGAGTGTAGGTATTATACTTTTCCTTTCAAGTCCTCGTTTGTTTTCAATTTTTAATTTCTTGTACATGAAAGTTTTTCCGCCATCCATCGCCTGGTAATTTATGCATCCCCTCCCTAAATAACGGTGTTGGGTTTGATCATATGTGGTTTTATGTTATCATCTCAAGATCGAATCCGATCAGGCAAGTCTTGATCCATGAAAATTTATACGAAGGAACCTCGATCAGGCAAGTCTTACCCATGGTTTCTTTTCCTCTCTCAACCTCAGTTTGGAACTGCTCGAATCACACACAAGCCACCCCATGATGTTGCTAGAAATTATTACAAATCGTGTAGGGCGGACAGGCTTGACATATTATTTAGACCCGAGACTTAATATAGTAGCTAATTATTTGCCGGGTTTTTTTTCTAGTTTCATCGAGTTTATTGAGATTGTGTTATATAACTTATTTTAAATTGTTTTTTATTAAGTTTTATCAATTTCTTATGATCTAGGTCGTGTATTTGACAAGTTGATTTTGGGTTAACTCGGGTTTTTTTCATTGATTTTTGTTAATTTATCATTCAATATTTAATTAGAAGTTGAGTTATAATTTATTTCAATTCTATTTCAGTAAGGTTATTTTAATCTCATGAATGGTTTAACTTTATTCGTTTTTTTTTTTAATTTTATCTTTCAATATTGAGGTATTGGATATTGAGCTTTATAATTTATTTTGATTTGTTTTTTATATGGTTATCTCAGTCTCATGACCTGAATCATGTGTTTTGCAAGTTAACTTGAGTTGATACATGTTTTTCTTTTTTTTTTAATTGATATTTTTTCAATTAAATCTTTTAGTGTTATGTTGATTAAGATTTGAGTTTTAAAATTTATTTTGATTTGTTTTTTATAAAGTTATTAGTTTTATGATCCTGGCTATAAATTTGATAAGTCAACCTAAGCCAATCCAAATCAATTTAATATATTATTCTCTATTTTTTTTTAAAAATAGTCTTAAAATATTTTAGTTAAATATTTTTAAAAGTTGTTTAATTTGCTTTTAAACTTGTCAAATTGATTAAATTATATGAAGTCAACCCCCGCATAGTTTAAAATCTTTCTACTAGAAAAAAAACATTTACAATATTTAAACATTTTTTACGGTAAAAAAAAATAATCTAGGCCACAAGAATCATTGATCTAATAAAAGTTAAGGCTAAGAACTAAGTGCATATTTAGTATTATAGTGCATAACGTTTTTAAAAAGTACTTCACTTAATAATATATCAAATTAATTATTTTATTTATTTATAATATAAACACATCAAAATTATATTAAAAAAATACTGGAAAACATTAATTTTATACCTCTTCAAGCCACTAAAACACGCTCAAAAACAATGTCAAGCACATTCGTAGATAGCGCCAATCTTGTTGGCACAAGTCCAAAGATTATATGGGGCAACAAGCCTCCAAATTTGAGCTCAACGCTAGTCGACAAGTGTTGCGTACAAAAATTTATGTGCATTCCATTAAAAAAACAGGGACGGGCCCAGGAAGTTGTTTTTGTTCACAAGGAAAAAATGCATGTAAACAAAGTTTAGGCATGGAGTGGAAGAACCGAATTCGCATTTCGAAGGCAGTGCTCATCCGATCCAAGGCCATAAGACATAAGTGTCGCACGATGACCACATGCAGGTAACTAACGGTCTTGAATCACTTGTGCAATACTAAATCCAAGTTGGGTACATTTGCAAAAGAAATAGCATGGGATTGCCCACCAACCATCCTCCAGGTCGGCCTATAATGTCGCCTCTCCTCGGAAAACCTTTGAATCTATGGATGATTACCATTGTTTGCTCGACGGTGCTTATTACAGATAAAGATAACTCTGCACATATACAGAAAAATGGATTATCTTTGTGTTGATTGATTCTCCTCCACAAGATATCAGACTTGGGGGGATTCAACCAGACTGTTTCTCTGCAAGTTGATTGTTAAGAAACTCCAGCACTGAAAGGCGCTGCAATTGCAAACTCATTATCAGTCACTTGCTTAGTATCTAGATTCCAGATAGTTATGATAGGTAACAAGTCCACATAGAAAGCCTACCCGTTGCTCAAGGCCAGCTTCTTCAGGCTTTAATGTCAAGGATCCCAACAATTTTATGGCCTCGCGAAATCTATCTAGAGCAGCATCCTCATTGCCCATAGTCCTGTCCACATCGGCAACTTTTGCAAGGGAAACAGCCACATCCAGGGTCTGTAATTAAAGATAAATACAGAATATTAAATGCAAAGGAAGCCTGGAAACATGAAGCTTCTCAAACAAGCACAAGCATGCATGTTGTTTTATCACATCATTGTAGATTGGAAAGAAAGAAAGACAAGTACAAGGTGCAGAAGTGGAGAAACTCAGAGGCATTAAAAAATATCAATATCAACTTGAAAAATTAAACTAAAACCTCCTTTCGCTACCACGCCTCGTTTCTTATGCTTGCATTAGGAAGGCAAGCATGCAGAGTTTCATGCAAACGGTCATGAAAATTCTCAAAACTGGGAGGTCATGGCCCCTCACATTGCTATACAAGACTCCACCTCTGAGTCATAGAATGTATCACAAATCCTCTGTTCTTCAAGTCATAAAACATGATACATGATAATATTGACAGAGATGGCATGCGCTAGGAAAAAAAGAAATGGATGCTGACCTGGGAAGAAACATTGGGATGATGTTTGATGGCGTCACGTCGCACATTAAGAGAACGGATATAGTAGGATCTTGCAGCTTCCAGATCCTCATCATAATATTTGAGATCTCCAATTTTATTAAGTGAAACAGAAAGCGTATGCATGATCTGTTGGGAAAGAATTCCAAAAGAATTAGGATTAGCAGAGTAAAATCACGTTTACAATAACATGCACCAACACTGGTGAGATTTTAACCTCCAGATCAGCTGCAGGCAATTTTGATAGGAATTCTACACTTTCTTGAAAGTAAGTAACAGAAGAGCCAGCATCCCCCATTGCTCGACTGGAATAGACATGATAAGTAGATATTTTAGTCAAAGTGATTTAATTAGGACTTGGCCATTACTTTGAAAGAAGACATTGAAACCCATAAGAATGTTTTAAGAAATCAGCAAAAGACATTGGTTTTAGAATAGATAGCCTCTAATATCTAAAAAAAACAAAGATTGTTTTCCCCTGCCCCATTTCAGTTTCAATTTCTGCATTCAATTCATCAGCATCTTATACCAAATCAGAATTATTTTTCTCCTTAAATTTGTCCCAAACTAGTTGGAGTTCGCTAAAGGAATCCTTTATCTCAATTCGCTAGCCAAATTCAGATGTTGCTGTTTAGTCTATTCATTCTACTGTTGTCCTTAAACTATCCCGTGCTTGCTTCAACAAGATTAACTTTCCAAACACAAGAGCTAGCAGCATATAATGAGTTACTAGCAACAAACTAAAGAAAAAGAGAGATGACAGACCAGCAGTCCCCAAGCATTCCCAGCACTGCTCCAAGCTGTGAACATAATTCCGATGTGTTCCCTGCTGTTTCTATCTGACCCCGGATGTCTTCTGCACAGAGACTCAGTCTTGATCTAGCACTTTCCACATTCTGTGCACGAAATGCCTATATGAAAAGTCAACAAACAAGAGAACAGTTAACTAGAAGTTGCAATAACAACTAATTAGACACCAGCCAAGCACATAAAAGATAGTCAAGGATAAGTTCTAAACTGGAGAAGAAAGTAGCAGAATGGAAAAGAAATTTATGAGAAGGTTTCTGCTAGTATAGAATACCTTGACAATTTTGATGAGGTAGTAGTATCTAAAACAAAATAACAATGTTGATATAAAAACGTTTGGTTAAGTATTTCACCCCTACGGATAATCCTAAGGAACCTAAAAATAACATCTATTAGAAGGGCAATAGAAACTCAATGATGGTATGATAACAAGCTAAACTCACCCTCATGGCTTGTTGCACCAAGAAAGCACCTCTCTCCAAAGAAACATCCTCGTATATCACTTTTTTATTCTCACCTACTTCCACCTCTTTATCCACGTCAACATGGGACCTCTTGATTCTAGCATGGCCATCAATAAACCGATCAACTACACTCTGGAGATCCGTATCAGCTTCAATCTTCTCAATATCAGCTCCACACAATGGACAGTCCTTGAATCGCGAAATACAAACTCTAATCCAAAAAAAAAAGAAATCGATTCACAAACCACTATGAAACACGGACAAAATTCATCATAACATAAGAGTTTCATTCTGTCATCTCCTTACTTGCAATAAACATGAGAACATGGCACGCATTTGCTACAATCAAAAAGAAGTGCCTGGCATATCATACAACTATGAGGTCCCAATTTAAATGTCTGAGAATCATATCCAAAAGGGCATTTCGGCGAAACGGTAGCAGATTCACCAACAGATTCTTTCTTTTCTTTCCCTCCTCCCTCATGCTCGGACACATGTTTATCCGGACATTCCCCTGGTTTTCTTGATGACCCATCATCAGGCCTTGAAGGTTTCACAAAAGGGCAAACTGAGGTCATCCTGGTAAATCGAATTCTGCATCAAAACAAATCAAATTCACCAAAATTAAAACATGGGTTTCAACCAGATTGAATCCAAACAGTTAAAAATCAAACCTTTTTTTTCCATTTGAGGAGAAATTGCAGTCTACCAGATATGATTATTCATAGCAAAGCAAAATTTGAAAGAAAAATAAAGGGAAGACAAGGAGAGAGAAATAAAATACCAGACCTAGCCGTGACACTAGGCGTTGTGATTATTTCTTTCTTCCTCTGAGCTGTTTTCTCTTTCTCTTCCACTCCTCGAAAATCTACCCGATCGTCTTGAGTATAGAAATGGAAGATGTCAGCTTCATTTATTTATTTTTAGTACTTTAATTCATTTTTTCTTGGTGTTTTTTCTTAATAAGTAAATACAAATCAGCCACGATGCTCTTTTTCATAGGTGGTTTGAAAATTTTAGATTCAAGTGAAAATTAAATAATTTTAATATCATTTATCTAGTTTTTTTATAAATAATATAAAAACAATTCTACCACTAATTAAAATAAGAATTTTTTTAAGATTTGCAAAGCATTTTAGAGGACATACTTGAAACAATTCATCGTTGCTATTTTCTAAAAATAATGCACACAAAACCTAATTATTATTTAAAAACAAAATTAATTTCTGGAGAATTTTAGAGGTAATACACAGATTCTGAAAATCCAATATGATTTGAGAAAAATGAAGGATGATAAAGCATCCCAGATGTTATTTTCTTAAAAACAAACCAAACGTTAGATTTGTTCAATGGAGCTGAAAATTGTATTGATACGGTGACATGTTTCATAGTCTGAAGACTGGATTGGAATAATTCTTATAGTTTGGGGACTCACTTGTAACTATACCCAGTTGCAAATTATTCCTAAAGTTTAATGGTCCCTTTATTTTTAAAATCCTGCCAAGTCCAACTTCTTAACTTTAATTCTTGTCAAATAAAACTTTCAAATTCCAATAAAAAAACGATTCAAGCCCCATCATCCACGGTTCTAGTCAACCGAACTGTCGTGCGAGCTCTACGATGTGATTACGAGGAGAGTCTCAAAATGTAGATAACTGAAGGAAAATAGGTTTGCTTTGTCAAATTAAAAAAAGGACTAACTTGATCCAACTTCAAAAGTAGAGGTACCATACATGACCTTAGTCATTCACCTGCAACACCTACCCGCCAAGGTATGGGCGGTGCATGGTTTTAGATCTTACATGGGATTGACCTTTAAAATGTTTAGGTAAACGGGTAGAAATTATATTTTATAAAAAATTGAAAAAAACAATTCTTGAAATTATATTTTTATGTTTTTTAGATTATTTTAATATGTTAATATCAAAAATAAATTTTAAAAATAAAAAATATAATTTTCATAAATTTATGAATAAAAAACAATTTAAAAAGCAGTTATTACTTGAAATATCAAACACTATATAAATTAATTTCTAGGTCATTGAATTAGTTATTTTTATTGAAATATTATTTTTATTCTATTAATATGATGGAGCTTGTATTAAATTTAGTTTTATCCAATTAATATCCTATCAAATTCAATGAAAAAATAGATCCAAAACAAAATTTAGATGTCTATTTTCTAAGGAGATCCGGTTTGAGGAAGTGTGACCACCAATGACCTGCGTCTGTCACCAATGAGCCTGTTTGGGACGGTGGTTGTACCGCTGTTTCCCTAAAATTTGAATTTTTTTTTATTTTAAATGAAATATTTTTAGTGTTTTTAAATCATTTTGATGTGCTGATGTCAAAAATAATTTTTAAAAAATAAAAAATATCATTTTGTTGTATTTCTAAATGAAAAATACTTTCAAAAACAACCGCAACCTCTCTCCCAAACAATCCCATATAAGACATTCGTGCTCTCTTGAATCTGACGAATAAAAAGCCCGCCACGTCGCATGCACCTCGCTGGTTTCAAAAAGCTTATTGACTGGGAGTTATGTCGGTCGGGCTATTTTCTAAGTCTATCAGTCTCGAGACTTGCTTTGATGGGCTTATTTGAGTATTTCCAGCGCGTAGGCTTCATTAGGTTTATTTCATCCATGTCAGAAGGCTTGAGCTTTAGCCACTGTATGCTCCACTGCTTCGGGCCTTTTCTTATTTTGATGATTTTGTTTTTGGGTCGAATGTGTTTTTCCCTGTCAATCTATTCAAATTTTAGCGATTCCCTCTTAATCTTGCATTTCATGTTATCAAAATATCCATTAAACTTCTATAAATTAATATTTTTAGGATCATTGACCTTTTACTGGTTAATCAAGATATTACTGATTTAAACATTTATATGTAAAAAAATATCTTATCAAGGTATATATTCGTTGTGTGCTTAATTAATATATTTCATGAGCATCATTTCAAACAACATTAATAAGAAAACAAGTAGTATGATACTGTATATTTTTTTTTATCTTGCAATATTAACGAAAAAAGTAATTGTGTGGGATAAATATTATAGTAGTAGACACAAATTACAGTGAATTGCAATAATATAATTATCGTTTTGCCTCTTAACTCGCTGAAAAATTAACTCTTGGACTTGAGGGCATTTTAAACTTTTCACAGGGACCGGTTATCATTTTCTGGTTGTTTTGAGATATTTGCGTCTTCTTTTTTTTTTTTTTTTACAATGCAACTATGGTTTTACCCCTTCTACCAGACAAAATAGTGTTGATTGATCAAGGGTATTTTGGATATTTCATTTTGCTAGTAAAACAGTAAAATAAATATTATACACTCGAATGAAACAAAACATTAGAGTTCTAGGTATGGGTATTTAAAGTTTTTTGTTGTTGGATAAACAATTAAACTACAAATGTGTCATTGGAAATGACAAAATTAAGGAGATGGCAATGAGTATATTCGCATTTGCATGTGCGGTTTATTGTTTTTTTAAGAAAAGCAGGTGGCGCATCGCATTGACGAGCCAACAATTGTCTTTCATTTGTGTCTTTCCAACGGTGTGTGTGGTGTCAATTAGTGGTGAAAAATGTTTGTCCGTCATCACAACAGATGCGCCACCGGGCCCTCTTCAACTTGGTGTGGTCAGTGTCAGGTAATGATGGTCGTAGATGTGTCGATGGTCGGTTGATCTTCTTTTCCCCCCTTTTCTCTCTCTTGAAGACTAAACTACATATCAGTCCTCTGAATTTATGTTTGTTTCATTTTTGTCTTTTTATAGCACTATCATTTTTATTTTAGTTTTTTTATTCTTCAGGATAATTTAATAATTTTATTATAATCCAAACGATTATAATAATGAAATTCATTGTGGTAATATTACTAATTTTACTTTTGTCCTTTGATTATTTTCAGTTTTTCTTCCAATCAAATAATATATTTTCATGTTGTTATTTTTTTTTAGTTTTGCCTTCCTTCATAATGATTAAAAAAAAAACATGGACTTAGAAATTTATACCAATAAACTAGTTTGCTACAACAAGCACATAACTCATCTTTAGTTTATTTTATTAATTGTAGTTTCATTATCTGCTAATAAACGTTTTAGCCAAACAGTTAAAGTAGACCCAACAATCAATTCCTTTTCTATAAAAAGCAAATAACTCTTTTTTAATAGATTTTATCAATTATTCGCTCATAAATCTACTAGCAGTTGTCTTGATTTTTTATCTTATTTTTGTAAAATTATAGTTACTTCACATTATAGTAAACACAAAAATTGTCTTATAGATAATTTTCTTAACACTACTTAACAAAAATTATATCCAAACTAATTACTGATGCCAGTTTTTTACATTTTAAGAAATTTTGTTCTCCCTGCATCGGAGCGCAAGGCAAATAGCTTGCTATAAAACTACATCAGAGCTCCCAGATATAATGGCAAAAGTGAAATATATGGTCCAGTACAAAATTAATTTCAAGATAAATCAAGAGACATTATAGTTATATTTTTCAAAAACCCTCTAATTGAGTTTTAAATACGTTTGTGTTGTCTTGACTACATATCTTGCTTGCGCTTTTTTACAAGTTGAGCAATTTTTTTGACATGAAAAAAGTGTCAAGTTGTCGAGTCATTGGTGTAGGTTATAATTTAAATAAATAAATTGACAAAAATTTAAAAAACAATTGCACATGAGCTTTATTTGAATTACCAAACAACTCAATGTTAACCTAAAAGAAGAAGAAACACGGTGAAAGAAGAAAAAACACGGAAAAGGAAAAGGAGGTAAACCTTAAAAAAAAAACAGAGAAAAAAACACCAGCTTGAAAAAAGAAAAAAAAATCCAAGAAAATCTAGGTGAACCTCTTAAATTTAGTGTAGTTTTAAAAATTCACACCTTGTTAAATTCTAGATCTAAGATCAATTAAGAAACTTCATTGTCAACAAAATTAATCTTCAATGATAAAACCATTGAAAAAATACTTGATTTGATGTATATCTTCTTGAATTAACTTTAAAAAAATTACAAAGATGCCCATATTGTAAAATATCTTCTTGATTATAATAATCAAATTAGAACTAAATCCATTGATCTAGGGATAAGAAAATGAATCCTGATAATTTTTCTTAAATCTACAATAAAAAAATAAAAAAGAGCAATGCCTAATTCAAAGTTTTAATAGCCCATGAACAATATATGACAATAAATTTCTCTTCATATTTATCTATATATGAAATTCTGTTAGTTTAGGAGAAGATAGTAAAATATTAATTTATCATACTAATAGAAACCAAGAATAAATATAATTTAATTGTTGTTATTAAATAATTGAAAATTAACTTATAGAGATGCAATCTGAGATTATAAAACAAAATCATGAAAATCTTCACATTCAAAAAGTACTCCGATCATACAAAAATCACAACTGTGTGTAGAGATTCAAAAATCTCTCGAGCTTCTTTATAACATATGGAATAATGCAAATGGAGTGACCATTCATTGGTGCTCACATGAATCCGACGGCTGACAATATCGGCTCGTAGCATCCACACTTAGCTTGGTTTCAAAAAAAAATGGCAGTGTATATGGGCCGGACAGTTTTGCATGGATCCCAGTCTCGAGCCTTACCTTGATAGGCTTCTTTGAGCATTTCCAACGTCCGGTCATAATTCGTTAGCAATTCAGACCCGATAAGATCAGTGCCCCACCGTCCAGAGACAAAGTTGAACTAAATTTTGCAGGGGCCGCGGCTTGCGCAGCCCCCTCTGCCACAAATTTTGACGTAGGATCTCCCTCTTGGGAAGACCTTAAGCCAGCACCCATCTTTAAGTGCAATAGATGTTACTGACCTAGGCCATGATCCTTATTGATCGCCCATAGACCCCATCCAGGTAAGTATGTTGATAGATGCTTCATGCTTTATATTTATACACACAGTCCTTTGTCTCGCCCGCTGTCTAGCCGATGTGGGATAATTTTCAAAAACCTAAAGCCAGCCTGAAGTTTAACTCCCCAGCCTTTCTATTGACCTTGTTGTAGTGTGTGCTTTTATCATGGCTAAGCCACGTGTTGATTCAAAATTAGAGATTGAAATTGTATCTGTCCGTGATAAAATTGATGGTAAAGTAGAAAATGATAGGTTACTAATATAGAAAACTGTTTTTACAGTAATTCATTATTCTTTTTATAGAGATATATAACAACATATTTTAAAATATAATATTATAAGAAAAAATGATAATTACTAATATTTTCATGTAGAAATACTATATTAGGATATATTAATATAAAATATAAAATTATATTAATTTGATATTTTAATTTAGATAATATTGCTAGAAAAATCCATTTGAATACAAAACATGTTGTGTTATACAATAATCATGTATTTTATATAATTTTGTTATAAAAATATGATAGCATAGAAAATAAATATATTTTGAATGTTCTTCTATAATATTATATTTAAAATATTTATACTATATGTTACAATTTATAAAATAAATTACATATAAATATAGGATTTATTTATTATGATATAACTAAATATATATAAAAATATCCATCTTTCATGAAAACTACTTTATATATGAAAAAAAACTTCTATTCTGATCTCACACCTTCCACGAGAAAAGGCTTGTAAAATTCTTACCCTTGAAGTTTTATTTGGTCGTTTACTTTAGTAGGTCATGAACCATTGGTTTGCGCTTCGCCGCAATTAATTTTTTTTTATCTTGTTTTAATATATGTATTTTTTATTTTTATTTTTATTTAGTTTTGACCCTTTTTTTTTCTTTTTGGATAGTTCTTAAGTTTTCATTCATGTATTTCTATTCTTAATTTTGACTTTTAATTTTTAATATCATTTATTATTTTATTAGATACAATTTGCGTTAAAAAAAGAGAGTAAATTTAATTTTGGTTGCGTGAAATGAGAGTGAAACTCTATCTTATACATGTATAGTGAATCTTCTGTTGTCAGTGATTTATTATCTTTGTATTTTTTTAATATATTTTGTCTATGTGTGACTTGATATATTTTTAGTTTAAAATAATTTTTTATTTAAAATAAATTATATTATTTTTTATTTTTAATATTTATTCTTGATATTATTATATTAAAAAATTAAAGTGCATATTTAATAGTATATGTCATCTTCTTGAAAATATAAATTTTAATTATGAATGGAAAAATATTTTATTTATTTAAGTTAATTTAGGTTTATCTAGATAATCTTGAAAAAAAAAAATTCAATTATAATTTAACTCGATACTGAATATATCGAACGATGAAATTAGTGAAAAATAATATTTGATTGGAAAGAAAGTGAATTTGAGTTATGTATCAAGAGTTTCAATTTATTTTTATCCCAGTCACATAAAAAAAACACCATAAACACCTTGATAAACCTATTAATTGTCATAAAAAAACCAAAAAAACAAAATCAATTTGAAACCCCCAAAAAAAAACCGGTGACAAGATAAACAATACAGATAGTTTGAATTAGAAACAAAAAAAAATAAAAATCACAAAAAGCAATAATGCAAATGGACACTGACAAGATCGCAAATCAGATTGTGTTGTCCCTACGAGCTACACTACAAATTATAAAAGCGTCCGGCCCCTGCCCTGTGTTTGGGACTATAGAATTGCAGACCCACGAGATGGGGGTTGAAGAAATGACCTGCTGAAATCCAGGTTTAGTTTTAAAAAAAAACAAAAGAGGATTTTCAATCATTTCTATTTTATTTTATTTTATTTTTGCTATTATTTGCAACATCATTCAGCTCCTCACATTTTCAATCCATGAACTGCATTTCCAGTGTAATCCTGTAAATAATAAATAAAAAACAAAATCAATCTCTCTAATTAAGAAGTTGAGAATCGCGGTTGATACGATGAACTTTCTCGATAAAGATTTTTCGACATGAAATGAAAGTAGGTAACTAAAACGCAGGCTCGCACAAAACAACGTAAGTTCTGATATTGTCTGAGCACATCAAGACCCAGGATAATAAGCGGGGAGTTTGACAGAGGCGGTGCTTAATCTGGTAGTCCTTAATGAGAAGTTTTGAAGGTTAAACCAGATCCATCCAGCTTTTCTTCCACAATCTTCCAGAAAGTTTCAGCCATGGAAGGACTGAGATGATTACCCCAATCTCCCACCTCTCCCTTCCTGAAGAAGGCGCTATTTGAAAATCCTGAAGAATGGAAACCATTCCGGTTCACTTCCAAATCCTTGAGATTCTCAAAACTGCACAATCTTGATATTTCTCCAATGACCCCTTCTTTCTCTTCTTTCTCAGTGAAGGGAAACCCCACGAACTCTGCCAATCTCTTCAGGCTGACGATAATATCCTCTTTCATATCCTCATATTTCAAAAACAACACCTTGTCTGGTCTTTCCAGGCTCGCTCTCCAGTAGCCCAGCATGCTATTCCAAAAGGGTCCGTGACTCTGAACACCGCGACACATGCTCTCGAAACATTCATCAATCGATGACACAGGTTTCGTGCTGCCTGAAGCTCTGCTTCGAATGAAATGGAAGTAAGAGACAGCCTGGTCCAGAGGATTCCTACATGTGTAAACAATTTTACAATTGGAATCTCTGATGGACTGTGGCAGAGCTGTGTAATGCGTGTGACAGGAAAGGATTCTTGGTGGGGGGAAATCAAGATCTGGATTCTGGCTTTTCAAGTAAAGATCACTCTCAAAGAAAGGTACAAGTTCATGAGGTGGGGTAGTGATCAAGGGGCTCTCCCCGGGGCTGCAGCGATGGCGGTTTACAACGGAGAAGGTGAGGGCCTTCAACCAGGTAGTACCTGATTTGGGCAAGCTTGTTATTATTATATCGGTGTCTTGAGCCCTGAAGTTCTGCTGAAACGAAACTACTCCTCTGATACAATAGGCTGGACACCAGGTATCGTTGTGAAGGAGGAGGGGAGCGCCATCCCAGTCCTTCCCGGTAGGAAGGGTGAGCACAAATTCTTGGAAACTATCTTCGCTGGCTGTATCCATGGAATAGATAATTGGTGTGTGGATCACAATGAGGAATGGTGTAGATGGACCAGTGCCAGATTTAAACTTTCAGAGCAATAATTTATATGCAAATTATAACATGCAATCACGCGCATACGTCGGCTGTTTTGTGTCTCTCGTCATAGAGTGTCTTTGACATTGCTTTTCCTTTTGCGATTGATGTTGAAAAAAAACAGTTTAAAAAAAAACGTTTTTATTGCGGTTCAAAATAAGTTGTGAAGTGTTTGGTTAAAACTGTGGTTGAGTTGGAGGTTAAAAAAAAAAGCAGTTTTAGGTGTTTGGTTACCAAGCTTTTCATATTGCTTTTAACTTGTGAAATTACTTCAAAGGGCATAGACATATACACACATATTTATTTATATATTTATATTGTATTAATAATCATAATTTCATAATATAAGGAATAATTCACGTAAAATGAACACTTCTTTTTATTCTCTAATCAAACTATTAGCAATGCCATCACGAACAATATTCATACGTGAAGGTCTCTGCAATCCCTGACTATTTTAGCGCGTTACAATATCTGGTAAAAATATATTTTTTATATCAATACACATATATTATGTAAATATTATTTATATTTTAATTAATTTTTAGATTATTTTAATTTTAATATATATATATATATAGCTAAACACACGCCCAAGCATATATTTTCAAAAGACACCAGCCAATCACCGTTTCCCTTTTACCACGCCCAGGCATTGCGATGCAAGAAAAGCAACAAATTGCTACTTTTCTTGCACCGGCGTTTCAAGGCAAAAATCATATGGGACCCATACCACAAACCTCCGTTTATTATGTAACCAAACACTTAATTGAAATCTGCTTATGCCAAACGCCGGTGGCATCACAATGCCAAACGGCCTCTAAGAAGCTGTTTGAAACGTCGTGCCGCAGAAATTTGATTTTTTTTAAAAAAAATGAATATGTTTTGGTGTTTTTAGATTATTTTGATGTGCTCATGTCAAAAATGATTTTTAAAAAATAAAAAAATATTATTTTGATGTATTTCGGCATGAAAAGCACTTTGAAAAGCTATCGCAACCGCCCTCCCAACTGCCCTCCCAGTAAATCTGTTCATCCATGTCCATAAAATTTTGTTTTTAAATTAAGATTTATTTTTTATATTTTGTATAGACAAATTATATTTTTGTAAATAAAGAATTTTTTTTAGATAGATAATGTTACGCATCGTATTTTGATTGTTTGTATTTTATTGGTTAATTTAATGTTTTTTTATTATTGTTTGGTTGAGTGAACAAAATAATAATCAAATCATAACAAATTGTTTATCATATAAATGACGACGTGACTCTTTGATTGAAATTTTTTTATTGTTCATCTTCTTGCAATTAACTGTCTATTATAATAGTTTTTTATATAATTTTTATTTTTGTTCTTGAATTGTTTTCCTTGCACAATCAAACTCTTTTAAGCATCCAATTTCATGTGTTTTTAGAGAATATTGAATTAAAAGATAGAGGATTGAAGTGAAAAACTTAATTGATTTAGGTGGTTTTTTAGAATTTTTTTGGAAAGTATATTTTGTACTTAAAAGTTAACAAATATGGGGGGACATTGTTTCTCCGCATCCATTAGCATTGTTTTTTTATTTATTTATTTTACCCTGTCTTTTTACTTGTTTTTTTTTTAAAAAAAAATGATCCTTATAACATGTGTTTATTGGTATTTAGAGTTGGTAATTTATTTTAATTTGTCTTTTATATTGTTTGAGAAATAAACTGTATGATTTTACTCTTCAATCTTCATTGTAATTTATTTGGATTTGCCTTTCATATGTTTTTTTTAATATTTCATAATTTATTTTTATTACTGTATGGTTAAATAAACACTAGTTTAGAAGAATAAAAACAGGTTATTAATTCTATTAGAGTTTATTATCCAGTTTATATATTTGAATTTTTTACTCAAATTACTTGATTTCCAAGTTTGACGAGTTTACTCATCAAACTTTTTATGTTTTGTTTCTAAAAATATTATATCATGTTATTAATGTTATTATCGGTCATCTAAACTATCATTGGATCCATTAAATTAATTGATTTGCTTTAAGTAAACTCTCATATAATTCAATTAAAAATTAGAATTGATCATGAAATCATATTAGAATTGATCATGAAATCATATTAGCTTCTTTTTTTTAATTTTTTAAAACTTGTCGAAGCCCGAGATCAGTAAATCTTTAGATGAACCCGCTAGGTTTTAAACTACGAAAGCTGGAACAGGCTCTTAAAATTATACAAGTGGTTAGATGTTGAAATCACCTTTAGTGGGATGGAATAAAAGAGGAATTAATTAAGAGATACGGTAGTTGATTAAATTTATATTTTAGACTATACGATTATCAATATAATTAAATTTATTTTCACATAAATAGTACTTCAACTAAAAATAATAATTTAAATAAATTCAATAACTATATTAATATTTATAATACATGGATTACCGCAATCCCTCCCACAGTCAATCATGCTAATGCAAGATAATTTTGTTTCTAACATTTTATTGATTTTAAATTGATTTATATGAGATAATTTTAATTTTAAATAAATATATTAATATTTTATTGGTGTTTAATTTTATAAATATATATTATTATTATTTTATTAAATAAAAAGTCAAACCATAGTTTTAATCTTGTTATTCAACTTATTTTTAAATCTGGTAAAATATCCATGTCATGCCCTAACAGTTCCTAATAAAATTAAATTTACACTCAAAATAAACAAATAATTAAGTCAATACAATTCAAGATTGATCTATTAAAATATATTTGATAACAATCTCAAATAAATAAATAAAGTTGTTGCTGAGAATATTTTCTTAAATCATTTTTTTTAATTTGAGTTGGTATACAAGAAAACTAATAATAATCTATATATTTTAAAAGAATTAAGTTGTGCAGCGTCATCAAGCTATACCAATTCCTCTCCATACGTTGTCATGAACACAGTTGCCACCTCAGTTATTTTGTCTTCTTCTTATTGGAAAGCTTCGAGTGGATTGATATGAAACATGGTGTGTGTTTTAAAAATATTTTAAAAATATTTTTAAATTTTTTATTTATTTTTTATTTGAAATTAAATTTTTATAGTGATTTCAGATTATTTTGATGGGGGTGATTCAAAATTATTTTAAAAAAAAAAAAATTATTTTAATAATTTTCTAAATAAAACACATCTTTATAATTTTTGAAAAAACAACAAGGGCGGGTTCACTAAACAGAATTCATGAAATCTACACCAACAAGAACACAGGCGAAGTAATTAAGGATGTTCAAGCACTCCGTACGTAGCTATGAAATCCACACGAACAAGAAACACAAGGTAATTAAGGACATTCAAGCAAGCACCCCCCATAGCTATGCACTTTCTTGAGATTTAATTTCTGAAGGTTAAACCAGATCCAGTCAGCTTTTCTTCTATTATATCCAAGAAATTTTCAGCCATGGAGGGACTTAGATAATTTACCCAATCGCCCACCTCTCCTTTCCTGAAGAAGGCACTGTTCGGAGCCCCAGATAATGGACGAACACCATTTTTGTTCACTTCCAAATTCCTGAGATTGTCAAAGCTGCACAGCCTTGCTATTTCTTCGACAACCCCTTCCTTTTCTTCTTCGTCGGTGAAGGGAACCCCCAAGAACTCAGCCAGTTTCTTCAAGTTGAAGACTATATCTTCTTTCAGGTCTTCAAACTTCAAGAACAGCACCTTGTCTGGTCTCTCCGAGCTTGCTTTCCAGTACCCCAGCACGTTATCCCAGAAGGGGCCTTGACCGTAGGCACCGCGACAGATGCTCTCGTAACATTCGTCCAGTGACAGCAACGAAACGCCGTCGTCTACTTTGAACTTGTGTGCGAACTGAAAAAAAGAGACAATTTGATCCAAAGGGTTCCTGCATATGTACACAACTTTACACTTGGAATCTCGAATGGACTCCGGCAAGTTTCCGTAATGGGAATGACAGCCGAAGATTCTCGGCGGAGGAAGCTGTTCGAGATCCGGGAGCTGGTCCTTCGAGTACAGGTCAGTCTCGAAGAAGGGTACTAACTCATGAGGCGAGGTCGTGAGAAGAGGGCTTTCTCCGGCGCCATAGATGTGGCGTTTTGCAACTGAAAAAGCTAGGGCTTTCAGCCAGGTAGTGCCGGATTTTGGCATGCTAGCTACGATTATATCGGTGTCTTGAGCAACGAAGTGGCGTTGAAAGGAATCCACGCCTCTCAGGTTGAAAGAAACTGGAATCCAGGCCCCCTGGTACAGATAGAGAGAATTGTTGCCATCAAGGTTTTTCTCGCTGGGAAGGGTGAGGAGCAGTTCTTGGAGATCTTCTTCTGTGTTTAGAGGGGTTTTGGATGTCTCCATGAGATGGCAATTGGAGAATTAAGTGTAGAGATGCAAAATATATAAGAGGAGAAACTCAAGAGACCAGGGGAAGTAATTATTTACCTCCCATTTATTTATTAATCGATAGGAAAACATACTATTTTTATGACTATAAAGTGGAAATGGAGATTGAGAAAGAAAAAATAAATTCAAGAGTATTATATCTTGAATTAATGTTATTACTATTTTTTATGTCTTGAAGAAATATTATGATAAAGAACTTATAATTTGTATAGCAGGTCTCGAGTTCAAGTCAGAACGTGTATCTCTTGTAAAAATTTAGGATAACCAGAGTTTTACTCGCTCACCTAGACCTACAAAATCGGAATTAAGATTTACTTGTATAAAATAATTTATTAATATTTTATATTCAATTCTCAAATCCTCACCTTAACTCCCTCTTTGAGATAAAAGTCAATATCTTTTGTCTTAATTTAACCTTTTATTTTTGGAAATAACTTTTTTAAAACAAGTATGAATAAAAGGGCCATTTCTTTTCTGTTTTTCGTTTATAGATAATGTATGAAAATATCAATAAGAAATAAATAGAAATAAATATTTTTTTTCAAAAACAATATATTAATACTTGAAATGATTTGGCAAGATATCACAATCCATGACGTATGATGACTGCTCCATAAAAACGAACGAATTTTTATAAAAAGCAATACACGGAGAAAATGTCAGATGCAAGGGCGTGCAGTGACATCCATTTTCTCATTAAATACCCAAGTGGACACAACTAGCCATTCCACCGAAACTGAAAGAAAAATTAAAATAAAAAAAACAATTAATCTATATTTATTGTCATATTCAAAGAAAGGATTGATCTAGTGATGGTTTCGAAGTGACGGAAGTTATTTTTTAAAATTATTTTTATTTAAAAATACATTAAAATAATATTATTATTTTAAAAAAAAATATTTTTGATATTAATACATGAAATTATCTAAAAACATCAAAAAATATTAATTTACTATGAAAACAAGAATTAATGTTTAAAAAATTATCCTTTCCTTTTTCTAATTTTTAAATTTAAATTTTAGAATCAGTATCCTTAGAAAATTATTAAAATCCAATATTAAACGCATAAATCATGAGGTTAGCTTTGTGTTGCCCTTCAACATCAACTCTTGAAAGCCATTGCTATACGTTCGATTTACTTGTATTATTGATGTGCATTGCAGTGTAGATTGGATATATTTTTTTATATATAAAAAAAACCATTCAAGTATTTTCAATATATTTCTAATAAATAAAATAATATATACATGCAAAATACAATGCATGCTAAATGATATATTTTTTAAAATATTAGTATATTAGATATGTTTCTTTTTAATATTGACAAATAAAAAAGACAAAAAATAAAACGAGTCAAACTAAGTTAACCTCTCAAACTCAATACTTGAGTCATGAGATCGATATAACTGTTTTTTTTTTTTGAGACATGGAAACCCCACCACCCGGAAAGCGCACTTTGTGGGCCCAGGGAGTGGGTAAAACCCCGGCTGTCCCAGACTCTTACGAGGGGAGTTGAATATGCAGGGCTCGAACCAGATCGGTATAACTTCATATAAAAAAAAACTCAAAGTCCAATTTAAAAAATATTTAATTAAAAAAAGATAAAAAAAAAAACAAATTCAATACAGGTTAACTTATCATGCTCGTGGCTTAGAAAAATAAGACCAAGATAATATCATAAAAAATATATTTTCAAAAAAAAATATGAAGTTCAATTTCCAACTAACTCAATATTAAGGGGTAAATTAGGAAAAAATCAATTAAAAAATAAAAAAATTAGTGCTGGTTAACATATTAAACATATAATCCGGATCATGAAAGTAAGATAAATCTGTAAAAATAAAATAAAAAATAATTACAAAGCCCTACTTCTGACATATCTAATATAGAAAATTAAATCCATGAGACTAGTTGTATTTAACAATTTATCTGAAAAAATCATGATTTTTTTAGCAAGGTCCCCCTGGTTTAGTATCAATCGAGTTATTCTCAACAATCTGGTATTTGTTTTGACTTATTCCAACGCTTCACTGTTAACAATACTATATAAAAATTCAAGGAATATTCATATTAACATAAAATAAAAAATAATTTCATGCACCTAACGACTAATTAAACAATTCAAAATCCTATTTCAATTATATTTAACTCACCACTAATTAATTACTTCATCAACAATTACTTAATTATTGAACCAATAATACCAACTCACCACTACTTAATTAGTTCGTCAACAACATCACCATATAATCAATTTAATTATTAAATCAACAATATCAACTCATCACTAATTAATTATTTCACCCATATTAATATGGGTTACTAAAGACATTTATGTTTGAGAGCGTGATTGAGATTGTTTTTGAAACTAATGCTGTTAATTTCGTTTCATTTATGCCAAAACGTTTCGTAAAATAAGATAAAACGACCCAATATTTACCTCGATTAAAATTTTTGTCTATTCTTAAAATTTCACCTAATTTTGGCTGGAACATTCTGATTTTGTTTTGCCTGTTCCGTTTCGGCCAAATAATTTTTTTTAAAAATAATGAATAATTGTACAATATCAATTATATCTTTTAATCTGACTGTTAGATTGAGATAAAATTTTATGAGGAGTCTCTTGATATATTTATATATATTATGTTAAAAATTCAGAGCAATCAGAGAATGTAACGACCTTCCAAGATTGATGATGATATTCTTGTAATATTATATATGTTCATAATTTTGTTCAGAAAAATCATTTTACTGTGTCTTTTTTAGATTAAATTGCACAATTCTAAATATATTTTTTTGGACTTGAACACACAAACAATACAACCTGAAACGGCGTGCCGAAACGCTCCAAAACCGAAATATTTTGTTTCCATTGAAAAAACGAAGCACCAACCGAAATGGAATTGACAACCTTGTTTGAAAATATTTTTCGTTCAGAATTACATCAAAATGATATTTTATTTTATTTTTAAAAAATTACTTTTGACATGAGCATATGAAAATGATCTAAAAACACTTTTTTTTTTTTTTAATTTAAGGTAAAAAATAAAAAAAATCTTAATTTTTTTTAAAAGCATTTATGAAATACAAGTCGTACTAAAATCACAATTCAAGTCAGATAAGCATGTTTTCAAATTACACACACATAGATATGAACACCCCGTGGCTGGATTTTACGAGGATTGAACACGATATGAATAACTTGCTTCACACATCTTAGCTCCACCGCGCTAATGTTGGAGAACTCAGCCGTAAACGGCGGAGGAAAGAGGTACGTGAGTTGGAAAAGTTTAGAGGCTGCCTCGTTTCTTTCTTTACGTAAAAATTTACTGTGTGTCTTAGTCCCGTTTATTTACTGGAAAATAGTTTTCTTTTGAAAATTGAATTCCAGGGAAAGTGAATTCCGGGAAAGAATTTTTTCCGATATTTGGTAATGTAATGGAAAATAAGTTGGAAAACAGTTTCCAGTGTTTGGTTATGTCATGGAAAATGAGCTGGAAAAATAACTTATTAATGTTTTATTTTTCTCAAGTTTATTAAAATAATGAGGAACAAATCTTACAAATTAAAAAGTTGAATGAGAATGAAATTGAAAAAAAATATAATTTCATAAATTATCTCAAATAAAATAAATAATAATCAAAATAATAGAGATCAAATCTAAAAAATTAAAAAAAAATGAAAGGTGAATAAATTAAAATAATAATAATTAACATTTCATAAATTATTTCAAATAAAATAAGTAACAATAAAAAAAATGAGGACCAAATTTGATAGATAAAAAAATTCAATAAAAAAATGATAAGAAAAAAGCAAATAGCAATTATAAAAATAAGGACCAAAATTAATATAAAAATTAAATTTTAAGAGATGGAATTGAAAAATAAATATTCAAAACAAATTATATATAGCAATCAAAAGTTTGAGGATCAAATTTGATATAATCAGCAAATAATGACATTTCTAAATTTTTCACAACTTCCGGAAAGTGTTTTCCGCCCAAATTTTCCAGGAAAACACTTTCCTGAAAACCAAACCAAATTTTTCTTTGACTGGAAAGTGTTTTCCGTTGACCAACTTTTCTAATGGCAAACAAACACAGGAAAGTTTGGAAAGTGGTTTCCCGGAAACCACTTTCCGGAAAACAAACACAGCCTTACAATCATACTTGTATAGCTCTCGCGGTTAAAATCTTAAAAAAACATGTTTAAAAAAACACTTTCAATTTATATTTTTTTAATTTGTTTTTAAAATACATGATTGATAAAAATTATTCTGAGATAAATTCTTGAATGAAAAGCATGTCTTAAAAAATAAAAATCATTATATTTTAAATTTTATAAAATCAATGTATAAAATGCAATTATGTGTGTAGTTCAATGCAGAAAACAAAAAATATTTAATTAATCAAATGATTTTTTTTATTATAGATATGACAAAAAATAAAAACTATCCCAATATTAAACACTCTATTATTAACAAGTTACAATTACTATTATTATATTTTCTCTTAATAAAGTATCTGAATAATATTAATTTATTTTTATTTTATTCAATATCAATGAAATTATTTTTTCATCATCATGATTGCTATAAGATCGGAACTTCTAGGAAATCACGAGAGTAATATTGAAAACGTCATATTAAGAGGGGTGAAAGTGAAACATTTTAAAAACTCTAAGGTCAAAGATATAGTTATTCCTTACTCCATAAAGCATCGGACAAAGCACAGTGACATCATGCCTACACAAACCCGTCTCCACTCTCAGTCCTCTCTCTAAAAGCCCTAAGCAAGCAAGCAAGCAACAAATTCTTGAGAGGTAAATAATCTAACCCTTCTCTTCTTTTATTGTAATTTATTGATTAATTTCAAAATCTGGGTCCGAATAACTTCAGAGATCTTCAATTGCTGCTTATTTTAATAACATGCAGAGCTTAATTTCCTCTTTCTTGTTGCAGGAAGAGAGAATCAAGCATGCAGTGAACTGGGTTTCTTTTGGTTTTTAGGTCATCGTGGCTTATTGATGATTGTTGGATTTCGTGGTCTGTCTTTGTTTTTGTGTTAAATGGTAATGGAAGGAGGCGGATCAGGTAATAATTCAACACCTACAATTGATAAGACTAGAGTTTTGGATGTGAAACCACTGCGTGCTTTAGTACCCGTGTTTCCTTCTAGTTCAGAAGCACCTCCTTATGGGACATACTCATCTGGGTTTTCACCGTTTTATCCTTTTAGTGCACCGCAGGGTTCACAAGCAACTCCTGACCTTAACCAACAGACACACACCACTCCTGCAGCCCCCCTCCGCTCGTTTCGAGCTACAGAGTCCAATTGGGATGCTTCTGGTGGAGAATATGAGTCCTATGATGGTAGCACGGGCTCAGCTAGGGGGAGACCCAGATCTTCGAAGAAAAGAGCGAGGAAGATTCACGATTTGGATTTCACTTTGTCTGTTGATGAAAATAATTTTGTTGTAGGAGTTAGTTTGTCTGAAAGGGATGATGGTAACAGGGAAGTGGTTCATAGTATACAAATGAGGTTCGATGCTCTTAGGAGAAGACTTAGTCAATTAGAAGATGCTAAGGAATCGCCTGCTGGGATTATTAGGCGGGCGGATCTGAAAGCAGGGAATATTTTGATGACTAAACAGGTGCGAACAAATATGAGGAAGAGAATTGGAACAGTTCCTGGAGTTGAGATTGGCGATATTTTCTTTTTCCGAATGGAAATGTGCTTACTGGGATTGCATGCTCAATCCATGGCTGGAATTGACTACATGTCTGTAAGGAATGGTTTAGAGGAAGAACCGCTGGCTGTAAGTATCGTTTCGTCTGGTTATTATGAAGATGATGCAGAGGATAAGGATGTTTTAATATATACTGGGCAGGGAGGGGCTGCCAACAGGGACAAAGGAGCAACTGATCAGAAGCTTGAGAGGGGTAACCTTGCATTAGAGAGGAGTTTGCGCCGGGGCAATGAAGTGAGAGTCGTTCGCGGTATGAAAGACTCTGTCAATCAAGCGTCAAAGGTCTATGTATATGACGGCCTGTATAGGATCCAGGAGTCGTGGGTGGAGAAGGCAAAATCTGGCTGCAATATATTTAAGTATAAGCTGGTTAGAATTCCTGGGCAGCCAGATGCTTTTGGTGTTTGGAAATCAATTGAAAAGTGGAGGGAAGGGCTTTCCTCAAGGGCTGGACTAATTCTTCCAGACCTCACTTCAGGGGCTGAAAGCAAGCCTGTTGCACTTGTAAACGATGTTGATGAAGAGAAGGGGCCTGCTTACTTCACATATGTCTCCACTATCAAGTACTCCAAATCATTTAAATTAACACCGCCTGCGTATGGTTGCAACTGTCAAAATGCATGCCAACCAGGCAATTTGAACTGCTCATGCATTAGAAAAAACGAAGGTAACTTCCCGTACACTACCAATGGAGTTTTAGTCTGCCGGGCTCCAATGATACATGAATGTGGTCCCACATGTCCATGCTTTCCTAATTGCAAAAATCGGGCATCTCAGACTGGCTTAAAAGTTCATATGGAAGTGTTCAAAACAAAGGACAGAGGCTGGGGGCTGCGATCATGGGATTCTTTTCGTGCTGGTACTTTTATCTGTGAATATGCTGGTGAAGTTATAGAAAAGGTTAGCCAGGTTGGAGAAGAAGGTGAAGGTGATGATTATGTGTTTGATACCTCCCGTGTGTATGAATCTTTCAAGTGGAACTATGAACCTGGGTTAGTAGAGGAGGATGGTTCTATTGAAGCTATCGAGGAACCCAATGTCCCATCTCCCTTGGTCATAAGCTCAAAGAATGTTGGAAATGTAGCTCGATTCATGAATCACAGTTGTTATCCAAATGTTTTCTGGCAGCCAATTATGTATGAAAACAACAGAGAATCTCTTATCCACATTGCCTTTTTTGCAATGAGACACATCCCCCCTATGACAGAGTTGACTTTTGATTATGGGAAATCTCGCTTGGGTGAGGCTGCAGCTGATGGTGGGAGCACATCACGTGGAAGAAGGAAATGTTTATGTGGAGCTCCAATATGCCGGGGCAACTTTGGTTGAACGTTAACTTGTAACATGTTTGTGGGTTCTGGTGGCTGCGAGCATTGTCAGGGCTGGAAAGGCTTGAAGTCTTTCCTGTGTTTATTTTTACTTGTAGCTAGTTGTTTCTGATGCTCATAATTATGCATGGTTTACTCACTTCTATCATGCCAAGTACATGATGTTTGTGTGTTTTTCTGGGTCCAATTCACTTGTGAATTGCAGAAGTATTATATGCATGCAAAAATTGGAAGCTTGTTTGTGACCATATCTCACAGATAATTTGAGGGAAAATAAAAAAAATAGGCTGTTTAAAATTTGTAAATCTACTAAATCTTTGAACTTATTCAAATGCATAATACAATGATGCTCAATAAATAAAAAAAAGTTTTAATTTGATAAGTTTTCTATGCAAGGCAGCTTATTATCTTGAATACTAGCTTTTGTATAGTCAAAAGCTATATTTATTGGAAGCAACACGCTGATCACTGTCATGGTGATCCTACCCAGAAACATGCTCTTAAGTGGATAGTTAACATCGTGAAATATGTAGCAGATCATGGATAATTGTGTTACAATGTTGTAGAAGCCAATATTATTCCTGCTGTTTGATGACCGATTGCATCATCTCTGATTGTCTTCCCTTTTTAATTCCTGCAGTTAGATTCTTAACCTATTGAAAGATACTAACTGTTTATGGCTGAAACTTTTGCTAAATGAGGATCCACGACAATCAATTCTTGATAGGTGAATGCCTTTTTCCTCTATTTTCAAGGAGTCATTGGCGTGGAGCCATTGTATGTAAGATTTTATTTTTCTGCTTGTGATCCTTTGCTATCCCCTGATTGCTTTATTCATGTATCTTCAGATGAACGACCAGTGAGACCCTGTTTAAAGTGTCCAGTAAATTTAATCTTCTTTCTCTTGCTGTTGATTCTGTGGTATCCCTTCCTTCTCTCTCTCTGTTTCCTTTTCTTCTCTTCCCATGAAACTGTGCTCTCAAATCAGTAGAACCAGGTGTTTCAGTTTCAGCCATACCTTTTCCTCAGCTACATTAATAACCAAACCCCTGATGCCCAATCCCTCCAAATTCCTAATAGCTCTTCCCAAGCTAATCAGGGTGTCTGTTACTAGCATATCAATAAGCTGTTTCCCTTCAAATTCACACTACAAATGAGTTACTCTGTGCTACTGTCATAAACATCTGCCTGGCTTACGTTTCACATTGCTTAGCGGCTGCAATCAGATTAGGTAGTGACCCAAAAGAAGAAAACTAGACTTGAGCGATTTCTCCACCTAGCATGTACTAATAGAAAGCAAGAATTTTTAATTCGGAACTTAATTGTATTTGCAGCTATTGTATGCAAGGAGTTGCCGACCATCTTGAATATCAGAAATTATTCTTCTTGCCTATGCTGCTGGAGTTGCCAATTTATATGATCTCTCCTAACTTGTTTGGCTGGTTATGTTTAGACATGCATAGTGCAAGCACCTGCAATAGAAACTGATTTTAACTTGGATTTCTTCGATTTCTTCATAATTTCCTCTCTTATGATTTTGTTCAGAATTGCCGTGATGCTTTTCTCTTCACCTTTTTTAAATCTCCATTGAATCATTGAGACATCTCGCCATACTTCATTTGTTGTAATGCTGACCCAGGGGATGCTAAAATTATGCCTTTTGAAGCGTGCTTCTGCACAGCATTACGGTCAAATAGGAATCCCATTTCTGTTCCTCTGTCATCGTATGGAGCTAGGTAGGACAGACTGCTAAAGACCCTCTTCCACGGCGCACGACCTCTGAAGGAGGTCCTTGGGGCTATCAAATGTTGTGCAGGAACACATAATTAGTGAAGTTTGTAAGCCCTAGTAGTGCAGTAAGCTTTTTGATGAAGCTTTCTGTAGCAGAATGTTTATACTAGCGCATATAACTGTAATATTTTGCACCTTACCAATGCTGTCGGAACGCCAGACTGCGAAGATCCGGTGTTTCTGTAGCTGTGAATAATCCGATCTTAACCTAGCAAAGTTTTGCTTTTCTTCTTTTCCAATGTTAGCAATGGATCTTTCATGAACCAGGCGCTCTGCCATGCAAGAATATTGTCTGAGGTATGCTAGTTAAAAAACCCTGTAAACATCCTTTATAGACTTTTGAAATGGTTTTTTTTTTATATGGATATTTTTAAAAATAATCTCAATCACAAGGATGAGATGCTGGGTGCGTTTTCCAGCCTGCTGGGTGCCCAGCACTCGAGGTTTTTTTTTTTCCCAATCAATTTCAATATTTTTTTTTTAGTATAAAGATGAGATAGCTTTAATTTGGTGCCATAGATTTTGAAGTCGTCATCGATAACTTCTATCACCATTGGAAAGAATCAACTTAAAGTGGTGAAAGCAACTTGTACCTTCTCCATCCTTCCATTTTCTTACCAGTGTTTATCTAACTGATAATAACCAGCAAAGCAATGATGGTGGAAGATGTTTCTTTATGGATTTTCTATTGCTGGTGGGACAAATCACCAACTCCATGATGTGTCTTTCTTAAGCAAAACCATTTGGTTTATCATTAAAAAAACCAAAATATTCAATTGAATTACGACAGCAGAACTTATGTTTTGCCAAGTACAAAAGCAAGCATTAAAGAGCTTTTATACAGAAACAGTAATGTTCTTGCGTTTGGTACATGTCTTTTCCTTGATCCATTGACATTTTCTCAATCATTAAGGAAATAAAATAGAGGGTTAAGTTTACATCTTCAATTACATGCCTGCCAACTTTTCTCTCAGATTTTTCCTCAGGATTTTTCCTGACGGTGCCTTGGGAATAGCTTCTATGAAGAACACTCGTTTTATTCTCTTGTAAAATATCACCTGCATCATCGAAATCATGATGTGCTCTCTTGTCAGCAACTAGGGGAAACACAGCAATTAACAAGAATGAAATTGATTGAAGAGTAGGGTTTACCTGTTTTGAAATATACTGCTTAATCTCATCTTCGGTGACCTGGGACTTCTCTGATTTCACTGCAAACGCAACAGGAACTTCTCCTGCATCCTCATCTTTCATTCTGAAATTGAGATTATTATTAACCATGTGAGATTCCTATTCAAAGTTCAAGAAACAGGGTGCTGCTGGTGTTCTGCACTTACCCTACTACAGCGGCGTCAGATATCTCTGGATGGGCTAGTAACAGAGCTTCGAGCTCAGCAGGAGCAACCTGAAACCCTTTATATTTTATCAATTCCTTCAATCTGTCAACGATGAAAAGCTCATCATCATCGTCAATGAAGCCGATATCGCCTGTGTGTAGCCATCCTTGTTTATCTATTGTTCTTGAGGTTGCCTCAGGGTCGTTAAGATACCCTGAACATTTACAAAAGTCCACGCATCGTTTCAGAATCACACAGACACGTCTCTATATCTAAAAAACTAATCAAAATAAGATCAAGAAATGATGATTTGATTTTCCTGTTCGAAAATGGGAGACCTTTTCTTACCTTTCATGATCTGATCACCTCGGATGCAAATCTCTCCAGGCTGGTTCCTCGGTAGAGACGCCCCAGTTTCAGGGTCAACGATCTTCATCTCGGCGTTCCTGACCACAGTCCCGCACGCTCCTGGTTTTATGTCAAATGGTTCCTTGGCAAATGCCAAACACATCGCTAAAACGGGTCCCGCCTCGGTCATTCCATATCCCTGTTGCATCAAATTAAATCTTAGATCAGCCTCGTTCTGAAATGCAAATTTGTTTTTTTAACTCCATTAATATGCTTTTATTTGCCAAGCTGGAAAACTCCCATCCTATGGTCCTATGAAATTAATGTGATTATACAGAGGAGGTGATCTGTCAAAAATTAGATACGAGATGATATCTTATGAAAAATATATATTATTTTCTTAAAAATAAGCTAATGGTAGAAGTTTAACTCAACATCTTATGATTACTGTTATGTTTGTAGCATCGTGCAAAGTTTTTTTTTTTTAATTAAAACATATTAAAATGATATATTTTCTTAGATGAAGTGTATTTGAGAGTGCGACTTAGACTGTTTTTAAAACTGTTTTTCATTCAGAAATATATCAAAATAATATTTAAAAATAAATAAATTATTTTTGACATCAACATATAAAAATATCTAAAAACATCAAAATATTTTAATTTAAAATAAAAGACAAAAATAAAATAAAATTAATTTTTTTCAAGAACGATTTTGAAAATCACCACTTTTAAAATGGAGAGAAAATCAACTGTAGGAGGCTAAGAATATACCCTGTTTTTCAGGTTTCAATACTTGTAAACACCGAGTAGAAACGCCAGGGCCCTCCTAAATTTTAATGGAAAATAAAACCGACAAGGTCTATCTGAACTCCTATGAAATGGTGCAGAAATAACTACTTTAATGAAGAAAGAGAGACTAATGAATGTCCGACCGATTCAAGACTATTAATTTCTGTCCCTGTTTGCTATAACTGAGCCGGCCTTTCAGCTTTGTGCAGCTCAGATACCAGGTGGCGACGTGGAGTCCATAGCTCCATATCTGAGATCGGACATGGTTGACCTCCTCTAATAAAATATCCACGATCATATCTTATAGTTTTTTTTTTAGGTTTCCAACTCCTTTTCGAAAATGGGTTTTCTTTGATTCCCCCCCCTGATGGTATCCCTTTCCCGTCGTATAGTAAATGCTAGATTACTGAAGAACAGATTTCGTCAAGCATTAAACTAGGAGAATATACGTTAAAAACCAGATAAAAAGATGCCCCCTCTCGTTAAAATACTCGAAGGATTGTAGTTTTCAGCTAATCAAACAAGAATGGGGAAAGTGATAGATATAATCCACCAAAAAACTTAAAAAATTGTAGATGTGATGTAAGAAAATGAATGGGGCATGCATACCTGGCCAAGTCTGGCCTGAGGGAACTTAGCTCTGACGGTATCTTCAAGCTCCTTACCCAGAGGTGCTCCTCCAGATTTCAACATCCGCACAGAAGACAAGTCATGCTTGTCAAGATCAGCTGACTTAGCAATGGCTAACATCACAGGCGGAACAACCGGTGCTATGGATACCTTGTACTTCTCAATCAATCCCAGCAAAGAGCCAATCTCAAACTTCGGCAAAATCAAAATCGAGGCACCAACTCTCAGCCCACAAAGCATTATCGAATTCAGAGCATAGATATGGAACATGGGCAGCACACACAGAATCACATCTTCACTGTGAAAATACAGGTTAGGATTCTCTCCGTCTACTTGTTGAGCCACGCTGGTTATTAGCCCCTTGTGTGTTAGCATGACCCCTTTTGGTAATCCTGTAGTCCCTGATGAATAGGGCAACGCTACAACATCGTCAGGATGAAGGTCAACTCGGGGCATTTCATTTTCGTCAGCCTGTGTTAGGTCTGAAAAGTGTAAGCACCCATCTGGGGCAGAGTCTACGCACATGATCTTAACTCCATTTTCTTGTGAAAAATCTTTAACCTTCTCGTAGTAACAAGCCTGTGTTATCAGAAGCTTCGCTTTTGAGGCCTTGGCGTGTTTTGCTAGCTCTGCAGGGGTGGAGAAAGGATTGGCAGCGGTGGTGATGGCACCTCTGTGTGAAGCGCCCAAGAAAGCTAGCACGAATTCAGGTGAACTTGGCAGGAAGAGCATGATCACGTCACCTTGTTGAATTCCAATCTTGTTAAGACCAGAAGCAACTCTTCTTACCGTGAGCTCAACATCAGCATAAGTGTAGACATCGCCATTTGCGCCATTTATCAGACAAGGTTTTGATGAATGTTTGGACAAGTTTTCGAGAACGTATGTATGGAGAGGAAGGTTTTTCGGGATGAAGATGTCTGGCAATTTGGAGCGGAAGATGAATTCTTCTTGTGGATTCATCATGGTATCCATGGCGGGCTAAAGCTGCAGAGGGAGGAGAGATGGTGGATTTTAGGCACTCTCTGTTTTTTGATGACTGGAGACCTGAGAAAGCAGAGCGGAGAACATCGATGCTGATATAGTAACGGCTGGCATGGAGGGTGGGGTTGGTGAAAGGACAAATTGGGTATTGTGGAGTTGCTGGAGGGTAGAACAGGGAAATCACTGGTCGAAAAAGGGTTGTGTTTGGTGAAGAATCTGTGGAGCATGGTTGGTGAGATTAGGGTTCTTGGTGAGGGTAAGGGGTTGGAGTGGTGGTGGGTTCCCATTTGGGTTGGTTGATAAATTGGCCTTTTGACCTGAGATGGGTGGCTCCACTTGTCCCATATCACCAATCCATTTTATTTTATGCACAAACGTGTTCTTTTTTTTCTTTTTTTTGTGTGTGTCATCATCAGCTCTGCCTCCCCCCTTTCACCTACTACATGGAATAGACAAGAGCTAAATCATACACAATTTAAATGTTATGAGTAATGTTTATACATGTATTTTAACAATTAGGAAGTGCTTTACTAGAAAAACAATGTTAATGTTAATAGTTGTAATAAATCTAGCTCAATCCCATGATGTTTGACATTGTATTTCAAAAATATTTTTGAAAAAATTGAATTTTTTTTGTGTTTTCAGATAATTTTCATATGTTAATATCAAAAATAATTTAAAAAAATAAAAAAATAATTTTAATGTATTTTTAAATGAAAAACACTTTTAAAAGCAATCTCAAACGCACTCCACTCCCAAAGGGGCACTAAATTCAATTAAATGTTGAGAAATTTTATAGAGATTAGAAGAAATTGGTAATCTTATATTAGTTATTTAACTTTCAATAAAGTCAATGATGAAAATATGAAGTTGCTTGACTTTTTTATTTTAGTCTCCAATGTTATATTAGAGGTAAAACATAGTTAGTTTAAGAAATTTTTTAACTTGAGATATTTTTATTATTTTTTATGAATCATGAATATGATATTCTCTTTTTTTTCTCTTATCTATTTTATTTTTCAAAGTAAATCGATTCATAAATAACTAATAAGATATTAATTCTTACTTCCAAGCATCATAAAATCTTTCATATCACAAATATATTTTTATTTTTGACAAAACCCTTTTACTAATTGAGAGTTTTCTTTAAAATAATAATAATAATAATAATAATAATAATAATAATAATAATAATAATAATAATAATGATTAAAAGGTTTATATGAAGAATTTCTATCTATAACATCGCTCTCGTCTTCGGTTTGTGTATATATATATATATATATATATATATATATATATAAAAGATGAGTGACGTAACTTTCCCTTTCTTTATATTCATGCCAACGTCATATAATGTTAAAATTCATCCCATATAACAATCTAATTGAAGCTATTACTATAAACACGTAGATATATATATAAAGCTATTATTATTATTATTATTATATATATATTTTTAAAAATAGTAAACAAGACCCGTCCCTCCTGTTCGGCTTATCTAAACCAGAAAATTCCCACCAACTTTTGTTTTGACTACCGCCACACCATGTGAGAATTCTTTGTCAAAGTCGACAGGCCCCGTCCGAAAAATTTGACCTCACACAGAGTTGGTGGAGCTCAATGGAATCGCATCTTAAACTAATCGAATACCAAACTATACAGGTTCAAAGCTCTCAGCATAGAATCTTGCCAGGTTCCTTCCGTCTCAGTCAATGAAGAGAAATCCTCTTCGACTGTTTATCCATTTTCAACACCACCTGTTTCTTTTCTGAAATTTGGATAATTTACAATTACTATGTGATCACATTGATCCGCCAAATCCTGCTCTTATAGCTATGTCGCGCAGGCAAATATAATATTCAACTGCTAAATGAGTGGAGTCACAATTCAAAACATTTCTACAATAATTCGCAACCAAACATCTAAGAACAGGTGTTTACAGCTTCAACCTTGATGCAGTCTGAAGCCTTGGTCTGTAAGGCCGCATTCTCCTCAATCTTCTTGTCTGCTTCATCACAGAATCATAAACAACACCGGGGTCTTCTGTTTCAAGAGAATTCTCCATGAGATTCCCATGCAGATTTCCTATACTGGCCTGTTCCTCCTGGACATGGCAGTTTCCTGCACTCTGTAGCAAGAAATGATGGGATGAAGAGAACCCTGCTGAAACAAGAATTTGTGATTTATGTCTGGTAATAAAGGTGCTAGTTATGTACCTGTATTTGTCGTCCTCTGTATTCGAAGGAATTTCATGGGATTCATCGACATTTTCCTCCTCCCCCTCATCTGGGCTCTCAGAATCTCCTCGCTTTTTATCTCTTTTTTCAAGAATAATCTTTATTTGGTCCTTGAAAAATTGTTCTTGAAAGTCCATCTTAGGAAAAGAATTGTTATGATCAGTCAAGATAGATGAAGGGGAATGCAGAGATTATTCAGTTGAAATCAAAATCATGTAAACAAAACAGATCAACGTAATGAGAAGCTACACCTCTAGCACTAGATATCGTGTCAGGAATATGGAGGTAATTCATGATGAATAACTAGCATAGTTTCCATGGACAGTAGAATTATCAGAAAAAGGCAGGACATAAAAGCTCATAAGTATTCTGTGACCATTACCTCTTCCATGTTCTGTTCATGCTGCAATTTGATTTTCTGTCTCAAAACATCAATCTCCTTCATTGCATTTCCCAGCCTCTCCCTCATTATGACATCTTCAAGAATTTTTAGGTGCCTTTGTTCTTCAGCTACCTTGTTGTTCATCCAGACAAACTGGTGACTGTCCTCAGTCGTTATCCTGATATGGTTCCCAGCCATTTCTTGGTATGATCTCATTTCACATTTCATCATGGGGTTACCCGCTGATCAATGGCACAGCATGTCATTTAGATTTAGAGTATATATGATTTATTGGCATAATTGTTCAATTTAGGCAGATAAAACTACTTGAATACAATCAATACCTCCTCGCGTATTACTTATTTGTCCTACAGGTGGCCTATAAAAAGATCGTGCAGCAGTTCTCTTGAAATATTTGGAGTGTGTTTGGAAGCCTCCATTTCCTCTTTCAGCTGGCATCTCAGAATCAGCATTAGTTGTGATGGATTGATTCTGATCCACGTCTGTATCTCCCCATTCTTTAGGATTAGGACTCTGTGGACCCTGCTGTTTTGCGGCAATGGTTTCAGCCATTTTCGTATGCTTACTTTCATCAAACCCCAACTCACCTTCATCTAGTGCTGAGTTGAGACTGATAGCTTTCACTGCACCAGGACTTACTGATTCAGCTTCAGTCTTTGGTGTCGGATTACCATTACTGGCATCAGCAGCGTGAGACTTGCCAGTGCCATTTCTAGAACTCGTGTCCATACTCAACTCTTTGCTGCAGCACCATTCCTTCTCTATCAGTTCCAAGGTTTTGCTGTAAAAAATTATTCAGAAAATTTAAAAAACAGCAGTTCTTGGAACAAAACTCAATTATGTGATGACACTTTCTGTACGACCAATGAAAAGGCTTTGAACTTGATAACCCGGAAAGTGGAAATTTGTAGCAACATCTCGAGAAGTTACAGTTAAGTTTCAATGGATTAAACCCTTTGAGAGGATATTGTTTGTTTATATTCAAACTACTATGATGCTGGACCTTATCAGTTCATCAGTCAGGTCGAATCTTCTCACTACTTTACACAGTAAACTTCTACTGGACTAGATGTTTCGGACAAGACAATTACTATACGCTGTTCTCAAATTTAGAACATACTGACCTGCAGCTTAAGCAAATTATCAGACCAGAGCTCTCGTTTGTAATGATCTGATATTTTTCTTTCCTTTCCAGGCAAATGTCACAAGAACTCAGTGATGACTCGCCCTTTTCTAGCACTTTCGGTGATGGCTCAATCTTGCGTCCTGAATTTGCTTCCATGTTGGACACATTGTTGGGCATCTGACAACAGATCAAAGAAGCCTTTAGAGCTTCCTGGAACTGTAATTCTTCAGCAAATTGAGCATCTAACAGAGCACGCAAAATTTCATCTTCCGATTCATTTTGCTGCGAGAAAGATGGAAAGTAACCATCAATCACAACAAGATCATCAAAGAAGGCTGGTTCTATTGCCATGTTCTTATCACAAAATCTGTCTTCAATCTCGATCCTCTCACAATGCACCACTGTCTCTCAACATCCACTACTTGAATGTCTGTCAAGAACTTACTTTAGGAAGAAGTTGTTTTAGCAACTTCCTCGAGGGTTCAACACTTTTGTACCTTTGATCGACTTGCTTCGCAAGGAGTGTAGGCAAGGACGCGTTATTGCCTTTTTCCCCCCCAATTATTTAAGGGTGTGTAGAAGATGAGTGGATATTGTTTTTTTACTGAAAAAATATATTTTTTCTAAAATATTTTTAATATCACCGTATTAAAATATCTAAAAATATATAAAAAACAAGAATTATGTATATTAATAAATAGAGGAAAAAATATTAATAATAACTAAAATTAAAAAATCAACATTAAAATTTAAAAAACAAAATAATTATCGACACAAATTTTAAGAATCTAAATGTATTTTTTTTGAAAATATTATGGCTCGCCACCCATGTTTAACATCATCTTCATTTTGGTCCCTCTCCTTTTAATTCCACCATTACTTAAAAAAATCAAAAGTAATCGGTATTTAATTAGGATTGAATGGCCCAAAATAAATGAATTGTTGGATAAACATGTTTAGCCCAGACATGTTTATTCCGTCATTCTGTAATCTGTAGCAAGAAATGATGGAATAAAGAGAACCCCACTAAAATGATGGAATAAAGATTCTCGTTATTGAAGAAGTCTACGAAGACTTCAATGAATCTCTAAATCTTTGGGCTTTTTCCTCGCTGGTAGTGGACTAGACTCGTATTTTTATGGTTGGAGTTACCTGAGATTTTTTTTTTGGATTCGATTAAAATTCATTTTCTGAAAATTATAATTTGTAGATTTAGAGGAGCAATTAAAACTCAATGAAAGAAGATGAATTGGTTTTTTTTGGAGGCATGAATCTCAAATCCCCTCACCTCGCTCTTACTCTAAGTTCTTAATGAAAAAACCTGTTTCATAAAATACCTTTGCCTTTCTCAATGAGAGACACCAGATGTAAGGCGACAATTATTTGGAATGATTCATGTGAAATAACAATTTACAAATTCTTGTGAAGTAATGATAAATGAGTATCATTGGTTTGGCCGTGTAGATTGTCCAATAAAATCACTTGGATTGAATCTATTGAATTGCGGGGAGAAGTAAACATTAATAATTTATAGGATTATGTGAAAATATTTGTACAAATAATAAAAAAATATATATAAATATTTGCAAAATATGCGAAGAAATATACAAAAGAAGCCAGAAAAATCCATTGGCGTGGCCTGTTCATCTGGGCTGCCCTTTTTTTGTTTTGTTTTCCCCAATAGTTAACAACACAACCCAGTACTTGTATTTGTCATCCTCTGTAGTTTTTGGGTGCTTATTTGAGAAGTTTTTAAGGTTCAACTCTTTTAGAAATGATGGTCATCTCGGTTTGCATAAAGTGTTCATGAATTACCTTAAGGGTATCACTAATGATCAGGTAAGTGTAAGTTGAATATTATTTGATCGAGTTTGTTGTCTCCTGTTCTCGTTTGGCTCTGCTGAGGCAGGTGGTGGCTGGGGCTATTATGGCTCAGTGTTGGGTCGACTAGAGTGGCTGGCTGGATGGCGGTTTCCGGGCGGATTAGATTGGCTGTTGTGGTGGATTTATGATGGAGGGATACTGGTGAATGACCCAAAGCAGATGGAAAGAAGAGGGTTGCTGTCCTTCTGCTGATGTGGATTGATCTGGCTTAGTGGCTGCTGCAGGGTTTGTTATAGGTGATGTGCTCCGGGCAGTGGGCGTGGCCGGTGGGTTATCAGGCAGCGGAGTAGCGAATGTCGATACAATTACCAGGAAGGTTTATGGGAAAGAGGTTTGTTTTCTTTTAACAATTTTCTTCTGGTTTGGTTTTAGTTCCTGGATTTGTGTTGTGAGGTGTGGAAGGTGAACAGGGGCTAGGGTTTTGGTCAAATTAAGGGTGTGTTTAACTACATCTAGTTTTTTATAGATCCCATCTTGATAAGAATTTTCACAAATCTAGGGTTTGCAACCTGTTTTGAGTTTTTATGAATATAAACAAGCTGTGTATTGTTTAATTGTAAGAATAATTAAAAGTCTTATTTGTTGATGTGAGACAACAAGCTAAAAGAGAATTAAAAACATAAAAAAAAAGAAATAATTGAGTTTTTATTGGAGAAAAAGTCTATTATTTTATCAATTCATAAAAAAACCTCCAAATATTTAGAAAAAAATAATATATAAATAGTAAAACCATAACTATAGCAAACAATTAGGTTTATGCCACATTAAATAAAATATTTAACAACAATTAAATCAAGCCCAACAAATAAATCCAAATAAAATCCGAAATAGTCTAGTAAATATAATATGTAACAATAATAAAACTAAGTCCAATAAATAATTCTAAATAAAACCCAACAACACAATAATCGAGTTGTTCTCTGTCTGTGTGAACCATGTTTCAAGTTTGATGTCTTCATCACTCCTCGTCTGGGCTCTCAGGATCCCCTCGCTTTTTATCTCCTTCTTCAAGAATAATCTTTATTTGTTCCTTGAAAAATTGTTCTTGAAACTCCATCTTAGGAAAAGAATTGTTACGATCAGTCAGAATAGATGAAGGGACATGCAGAGATTATTCAGTTAAAATCATGTAAACAAACAGGTCAAAGCAACGAGAAGCTACACCTCCAGCACTAGATATCTTGTCAGGAATACGGAGATAACTCATCATGAATAACTAGCGCAGTTTCCATGGACAGTAGTAATTGTTTAACTCGAGAATTATCAGAAAAAGGCAGGACATAAAAGCTCATAAGTATTCTGTGACCATTACCTCTTCCATGTTCTGTTCATGCTGCAATTTGATTTTCTGTCTCAAAACATCAATCTCCTTCATTGCCTTTCCCAGCCTCTCCCTCATTATGACATTTAATTCTTCAGGAGGTTTTAGGTGCCTTTGTTCTTCAGCTACCTTGTTGTTCATCCAGACAAACTGGTGACTGTCCTCAGTCGTTCTCCTGCTCTGGTTCCCCGCCATTTCTTGGTATGATCTCATTTCACATTTCAACCTGGGCTTACCTACAGATCAGTGCACTGCATGTCAGTTAGAGTTTAGAGTAGAAATGATTTATTGGCAGAATTTGAGGTTCGCGAAAGTTCAAGCTAGGCAAATAAAACCTCTTGAATACTGGTTGAAATAATCCACGTCTTCTTTCATTGCCATGAAACCATGAAGTAGGCGCTCTTTATTTGGTTTGAAGTAGAATGGGCGATGATTCCAAGCATATCTACCTGTTCCTTGTTCTTCAAAATGCTTATCCAGGCGCTCTGCCTCTAAAAAGCCCCTTGCTGAGCTCTCAAAAATCAAAACACTAATCCCACGATGTCCGTGCCAATTGTAAGCATGTTGAACCTTCATGATAGCGCCATACGAGCTGAAGGAGTCTAACAGCTCTTTGCTTGTCATGCCAATCCACTGAAATCCATTTTGGTACAAGAAATAGTTGATTAGATCGTAATCAGCTATGTTATTTTAGATACAATAACATGTAATTAAATATTGAACAGCATTTCTGTTTTCATTTCTTTCTGTGAATGTGAGAACAGGATACATACCTTATTGTTCTCATCTTTCGTAAGGCTAGTATTTGTAATGATGACCATAGGAGGCCAAACAATCTCATCATTTTTCTTCTCGTTTCTTATACCTTTGCATTTACTCAACACTTCGGCAGCAGGAATGTCGGCAGCTAACTTACTGCATAACTTCTCTTCCAACAGCTGTGCGAGTTCCTGGTGCAGCTTCACCCTTTTTCCTGGTTTGGTTTTGGCATGTAATATCAGGGCCCACAGGCCTTGGTACCCTTTGGTAGCACCAGAACCTCCTTCGCATACAGGACAGAGCCACTGCCTTGTAGTTTCATTGACATCCGCAGGTGCCAATTTCTCCAATATCACAAGGAATTCCTTCATCGGTGTGCTCTTCTTGGTTTTCTCAGGGTCCTTTCCAGATGGATCAGAATCAGATTCATCATTATCATCAAAAGCATCAGTGTCAGAAAGATCACCCACCACGTCAATATGATTAATCTGAATATCATTTGCAACTCTTTCTTGGCTAGCGTCGGAACCCTTTCCTGGAGGACGATCAATGCCTCCTCGCTTATTACTTCTTTGTCCCACAGGTTGCCTATCTAAAGATCGTGCAGCAGTGCTCTTGAAATATCTGGAGCGTGTTTGGAAGCCGCCATTTCCTCTGTCAGCTGGCATCTCAGAATCAGCATTACCTGGAATGGCTGGATTCTGATTCAGGTCTGTTTCTCCCCGTGCTTTAGGATTAGGACTCTGTGGACCCTGCTGTTTTGCGGCAATGGTTTCAGCCATTTTCGTATGCTTACTTTCATTAAACCCCAACTCACCTTCATCTAGTGGTGAGTTGAGACTGATAGCTTTCACTGCACCAGGACTTGCTGATTCAGCTTCAGTCTTTGGTGTCGGATTACCATTACTGGCATCAGCAGCGAGAGACTTGCCAGTGTCATTTCTAGAACCCATGTCCATACTCAACTCTTTGCTGCACCATTCCTTTTTTGACATTTCCAAAGTTTTGCTGTAAAAAATCATTCAAAATATTTAAAATACAGCAGTTCGTGAAGCAAAACTCAATTAAGTGATGGCAAACTTCTGTTTGAGGAAACAAAAATTTAAAGAAAAATTCTGCCTAACTGAACGACCAATGAAAAGGCTCCTGAACTTGATAAATGATTCTCTTACTAATAGCTAAAAATTACTTTCATCTTTTCCCTGTTATGTAAAATTGGTTCTGATTAAGATGGAGATTTTATGCAACACTCTTATGAAATTCATTTGTAAAGTCTGCGCGGAAAGTGGAGATTTATAGCAATATTTCGAAAATTTGTAGTTAAGTTTCGATGGATGCACCCTTTGGCAAGATATTGTTTGTTTTATATTGAAACTATTGTGATTTTGGCCTAAGCAAGTAGCATCTAGTGGCAAATTCTACTGCTCCTTTTCAGTTTATCAGTCAGGTCAAATCCCCTCACTGCTTTACAGAGTAAACTTCTACAGGACTGAAGGCCTAATGATATGTAAAAGTGTATACTGATCAATGTAGTAACATCATCAACAAGCTCATATAATAAAGACATACTCGCAATAATGTTTGGACAAAATATTAATATATCCTGATCAAATTTGGAACATACTGACCTGCAGCTTAAGCAAAATATCAGACCAGAGCTCTCATTTTTAATGATCTGATATTTTTCTTTCCTGTCCAGGCAAATGTCACAGGAACTCAGTGATGACCCGCCCTTTTCTAGCACTTGCGGTGATGGTTCAATCTTGCGTCCTGAATTTGCTTCCATGTTGGTCGTGGACGGAGTTGATGACGACACATTGCTCGGCATCTGACAACAGATCAAAGAAGCCTGTAGAGCCTCCTGGAACTGTAATTCTTCAGCTAATCGAGCTTCTAACGAAGCACATAAAACTTCATCTTTTGATTCATTTTGCTGCAAGAAAGATGGTAAGTAACCATCGTTCAGAACAAGATGATCAAAGAAGGCTGGTTCTATTGCCATGTTCTTATCACAGAATCTGTCTTCAACCTGGATCCTCTCCTCTCACAATGTACCTTTGTCGCTCAACATCTACTACTTAAATAAATGTCTTCAAGAACTTCCTTTGGAAGCTGTTTCTTGGGCAACTTCCTTCGTGGGTATAACACTTTTGTAGCAACTTCGGAAGTTGTTTATTGGGCAACTTCCCTCGAGGGTTTAACCCTTCTGTAGCTTTGGTTCACTTTCTTTGCATGGCTGTTTATAGATGCTGTTTGATATTATTATAAGTTGTCTTTTAAAAGTGTTTTTTTTTTGTTTGTTGGAAATGTATTAAAATATATTTTTTATTTTTTAATATCATCACATCAAAATATTTGAAAATACTTTCTTTTTTAATTTAAAACAAAAAATACTATTAAAACAAAAAAAACAAATAGACTACTAGAACATCAACATGCTTTCAGTGGAAAGATAAAAAAGGGGAGGAGATGAAAAATAAAAAAATAAAAAAATAAAAAAATAAAAAAATAAAAAAATAAAAATGAGAGGATACGCATCGCTCATGTACAAAACAAAATTATCATCTCTTATACACTACAAAATGGGATGAGATAATTCCAATTAATTAAAACTGAACTCAATAATGAATTTAGCAACAAAAAATTGTATTTGATCCCCAGCTGGAACTTATATCTTTGTTTGGTCCCTATAATATATTTGTTAACCCTAATATCATCCCTTAACCACTCATTTCATAAATCATTCGTCCTTCTCAGCAGCCATCCTAACAGGCATGTCTATTGATGGAAGGATCATACAATACCTGTTTAGTACCGTGTTTTAAAAATATTTTTGAATTTTTTTTATATTTTATTTTAAATTATTTTTTTTGAATGTTTTTAGCTCATTATCATATAATTGTATCAAAAATATATTTTTAAAACAAAAAATTATTTTAATATATTTCTAAACAAAAATATACTTTCAAAAAACCTAATATATATATATATATATAAGAGCAAGGACATGAAAGAGAGAAAGTTTAGAGTGTAGGGACGGGATGCAACATTAACCGCACGAATAATTGAAAATTTACAATTTGGCAAGAATGAGAACCGGAGAGTCCTCTCGGTATAGGAATTAGGAAAGCAAAAGGAAGCTTTACAATAAAGTGGCGAAGACACAGCACAGTCCTAGGTCAAGTCAAACTAAGGTTAAAGAACAACACCCTGTATTAAGCAGGGGAACTGGTAGTTTCCAGTAACAGGACACTTCTTCTAAGAGAAGTCACTTCTAAAGTGACGCCATCTGATCCTGAAACCATAGAGTGACTGGTGGTTGGTTGATTTGTGGTAACATGGCACAAGAATCCCTTGCCCCCTCTGATTTTGATTTTGTGGATGATTTTTATTTCTCAGCGCTCTTTGACGAGGAAGAACAAGGAGGAGGAGGAGGAGGAGAAAACTTTGAAGTATCAGATGACAGATATGCAGAAGAGTTGCAGTTCCAGGAGGCTTTGATGGGTTCTGTCATCGTTTCTCAAATGAAAAGTATTGGCCCGTCACCGATGATGATTGAAGGAACCGCCGTAGTGCTTCCTATTTCCGTTCAGCGTGTGGAGATCATCGATTTAGTAGCCGGTGAGTCTTCTTTAAGTTTCTGTGAGATTTGTGCTGAGAGAAAAGAGAATGATCAAATGTTCAAAACTGAGAGCTGTGTTCACTCGTTTTGCAATGGCTGCATAAGCAGACATGTGGCCACTAAGGTCCAAGACAGCATTAGAAGAGTCACTTGCCCTGGATTGAATTGCGGGGCAGTCCTTGAATTGGACACGTGCAGGCCTGTACTGACCAGGGGAGTGATTGATCTTTGGGAGGAGGCATTATGTGAAGAGGTGATTGATTCATCCCAGAGGTTTTACTGTCCATTCAAGGATTGTTCAGCTTTGCTGGTTGATGATAATGAAGGAGAAGCAATTAGAGAATCTGAATGTCCCTTCTGCCATAGATTGTTCTGTGCTCAGTGTTCTGTGCCTTGGCATTCTGGGATTGAATGTGATGAGTATCAGAGGCTGAATGAGGACGAGAGAGGGAAAGAAGATCTCATGGTGAGGGAACTTGCTAAGGACAAGAAATGGGGTAGATGTCCTAGGTGCAAGTTCTATGTGGAGAGAACAGAAGGTTGTCCTCACATGGTCTGCAGGTCAGTTTGTCTTTTGCTGTCATTACAATTCAAAACTTGTTTATCACTACATAATTGTTCCTTAATTACAACAGTTTCTGTCACTGATGATCTTTTACTAGCTGCTGATTTTAACCAGACATTGTGATTTGTATAGATAGGAGCATAGAGAAAGATGCCTCGAACTGCAACCATAAACAACATTTAGTAACTTTGAATTACATATCTGTGCAAGTACAATGGAGTTTCTTTTGTGACATATAATCATAAATGCAGGTGTAGGTTTGAGTTTTGCTATGGATGTGAAGAACAATGGGGCCCAAGTCATGGAGGATGCACTAAGAAATAAGAAGCAGACCAGGCCTTGGAGAAGTGATACATAAACCATCAACCATGATGGAGAGAAGAAACTACTAGGAAGTTGTTTTTAGATGTCCAGCAAGAAGGTGTGTCAAGGAATGAGAAGCTAGTGTTGCCATGCTATTATTTGTATCTTATAATGGTCTGACTGCAAAATGTATTAAGAAATCTCTAATGTTCTAGCCTCTACTGGTCTATTTCTTTTTCCTTCACTTTGTTCTTGCTGTTTTTGTCTCAGACAAGTCTCTCCATCAATGCTATTTGCAATTTAAGTAAGATTTTCCTGACAGATTTGATATGATTGAGTGCCATAGCTTTGCTCTCCCTGATGCAATTGTTGAAGTTATGCATCTCTGTGAAACTCATCCTGCATCCTTCTTTCTCATCTCTTTTAAAATTCATTATAAATATCTATACTCCTGTACGTTAATTGTTTTTTTTCCAACATGTTATTAACATAGTTATTAACATGATTATTATGTGACTTATATCAATTTCAGTATTTTTGTTTTTCATTATTATAATTTATTTTTGATAAATTTTCTTCCACTTTCTTATATAGAAAGAGATTTATAGTTCCTGAAAAATTAAATAAATTAAAAATTGTTCTTGAAGAACTAGTATGGCAAGTTTATGAAGAATCAAATAATTAAATACAGTTCCTAAATAACTAATATTTCTAAAACTAAATAAACAACAGTCTTAAATGATTGGTTTTTCTTCTTCTTTTATATTCATGATTTTATCTAACAAGTTATTTATTGTTTTCATAGATAGAGATAATATCAAATATGATAAAACAAGTTTATCTCTTTTTTTTTTTTTTTTTAAGAGTAAAATCATCATTGTAAGAAAAAAAATGTCTGGATTATTTTACCCTTACAATAATAAATATATCCTATCTAAAAGATATTTCTATCCTCCATTGCAGATTTAATCAATTTTTTCAACAAGAGTAAAATTAAAGAAAAAATGTTTCAATCCATATTTATTTTAAAGTCTAGACTCTAGAGCTATAGTAAACGACTCACCTCATTTTTTTATTTATTTTTAATGAAACCCACTTGAAAAGCGGGACCCCATGCACAACTCAAGCCTCTGTTATCTGAAAGAAGCAGTGAACAAGACATCGTTCATTTTCATGGCTACTTACACTCGTGGCGCCAAATAACTCCATAACTGAACCTTACCCACAAACCCATCAACAACAACACAAGCAAGAAAAACACAATTGATAATTAATGGCTCTCTTCAACACCCCATCATCATCTCTTTTGCAGGCGCAAAATTTCTTTACCAGTCCCAAGAAAATATCACCCCTCTTGATCACTGTTTCTTGCTCAAAATCACCATCACAGCCGACGTCATCACCTTCCCCTGTTGATGATAATAGTGAAAATCAAGAGCCTAAGAGAAGATTATCAAAACAATCATCGTGGGAAGCTAAGGATTCAGAGGGAAAAGACTATCTTTACAGGCTAGGAAAAGAAGCTGATAATATGAACATTGCGGTCGGAGCTAGGGCTGGTGTTGTTGATTCTCTTTTTGCTGGCAATTTTCTTGGAAAAGACTGTACGTTTCTTGTTGCTCCCAAAATTTATCTGAACTTCATTTAATATCGTTGAGAACTAATTCATGTTCTTTGTTTTGTTTGTGTGTGTCTTATCAATTGCAGCTGATATTGTGTTTGACTACCGTCAAAAAGTGACAAGATCATTTGAGTATCTTCAAGGCGACTATTACATTGCTCCTTTGTTCTTGGTAATTTCCGCTTTGCTATCTTTCTTCTTCTTCATTTTTTTTTTCGGTGCTTGTCTGTCCTTAGTTGCCATTTTCCCTATTTGTTGGTGTTGTAGTTCACTTGTGAAATTCTGGTTCAATTTATTTAGTGCGAATGAGAATTACTAATACCGTTTGATATGTTGACTTTTGAATGTAAGTTATATGTGCTGTATGAGGTGAAATCAAATGTATGATGTGGTGGATTTTTATCCAAAATGAGTTTTAATGATCCACTTTGAGAGCTTCGAGCACTGATAATGTAAACAAAATTGCACCGTTTTTGCATTTAGATTTAAGGCTTTTCGCTCTTGCTCTAGTGGAAATAAGGGTGGTATGGTCAACCTGGTGTATTTGTCTATATTGTTCATTTGTGGAAAGCTTAGCGATCTTTTTTTTTTTTTTTTTTTTTTTTTGCAATTACCAGCTTCTGTTTGTAGTCTTCCCTTTTGGATGAAAATTATGCTTGTAGAGCAAGGCCAGGGTGAAATGTATAATGTGCTGGATTTTAAGCCAAAGTAAGTTCCACTTATCCATCCAAGCCACTAAAGAACTGAATTTTTTAAGAAGTCAAACATCTCACATTACTGCATTTAGACCAAGGTCCTATAGTTCTTGCTCCAGTGGAAAGAAAATGGTGAGGTTGATCAAGGTTTTATGTTCCAATCTTAAATATGAAGATAGTTCATTATTGTTGCACTTGGCTTGGTCTCAACAGAAGGAAAAAAATGGATTTCATCTTGATTGCTTTCTTTTTCTTATTTTTCCTTTCATCTTGATTTGTCTATGCTCATGAAGTTCATATATTCATTGGTTCTTTATGTCTGCTCTTTGTTTGTGACAGGATAAAGTTGGTAAGTTCTGTTGACTTGAGCAAAAGTGAAGAAATTATATTGCAGTAAGAAAAGTTGGTGAAAATGAAACTACCTGTTGCCTGTCCGCCTGTCTTGTTGTGATTTCATTGCTATATATGGATCATATCATTTTCCAATTGTTATGTGCTTACATATTTAAAAGGACAGGGAGAAATGATAGGCCTTTTATGATTCTGTTTCTTTGCCTTCTTTTTTTTGCCAAAGTACAAGTGAATATATGTCAAAAGACAGATGTGAGCAGCACAAGATATACATGAAAAAAGATAAGAAAATGTGGTTGTTAATCTTTGTATCATTTGTTGCTGATGATTTCCAGACATGTTTGCTAGAGTCAATATCATATTGCCGATACTCATGTAAAATTTGCACCTATAAGATATGTTGGGATCATATTTATGGTTCTGGTGAACTCCAACTTGTAGGTTTAGAAGTGATTTTTGGTCGGGGTTTCCATTTGCATCTAATATTAATGACTCAAGTTGTTAAAGGACAATAGATGATTTTAAGGGTACATGTAGAGGTCACGTGTTAGATGAATAGCTTGTTATCCACTATTTAACATATTTTATGTTTTATATAATGTTTTGATGTGCTGAATAACCAGAAATACTACTGACTTTCCTCTACACATGCTCTGCTTTTAACACAGTGTGCCATATTGTGAAGAACTACCTAGCTCATCTTCTCAACGTCAAAGTTCCTTTGATTCTAGGTATTGATTTGCGGCATTTTTTCGCTGTCAAGGTTTTGGAGAAAGAGTAGTGCTGGTTAGAGTGTGTCCATAGTTGCTGGTATTCATTCTTCATGTTTTATTCCTCTTTAAAACCCTAAAAAATTATCTTCAGAGACATGCTCTTTAACTTACGCTGAAATCATATATTGTTAAACATATATCCATGAAAAAATATTTTTCAACTCTTAGTATAAGATGCATTTATATTGAATTGAGTTTCTGCTTGAAGCAGTTGTACTCTGAAAGCTATGCAGGTGCACACATTCTTCTATATGAGTAGGATGACTGCATAGTCCTTATGTTTCACTATAAAATTTTGAAAATAATATGAGATTTAACGTTTTCTTACAGGTATTTGGGGAGGAAAAGGCCAAGGAAAATCATTTCAGACTGAACTTATTTTTCAAACCATGGGAGTTGAACCTGTAATTATGTCTGCAGGAGAATTAGAATCAGAAAGAGCTGGTAAGATAGGTTTCTAGCATGCTCTTGATGGATATGATGTATAAAGATACTTTTGGGTTCGGAAATCTTGCTAAATTCTAATGCCTCATAGCTCTCAACCTTTATCTTCATACAACAACTATCACTTAGCTAACACAATCCATACACGATGGTGGAATTGAAGATAATCCTCAAAACAACAGGAGCAAGAAAGTAGGTGGCTGCAAGTGAGAAATTTCGATAGATAGAATGATGTGTGGAATAGTGACACACACTCTCGTGTATAGAGGGAGAATTTATATGTTTATATTTAACTGCTTCCAATTATTACAACACTCTCTGCTAATTAATTATCCCCTCTTACAGGAGAACCAGGAAAATTGATCAGAGAACGCTATAGAACTGCTTCCCAAGTGGTCCAAAACCAAGTTAGAAGCTTTACCACTCTCACTGTTGGTATATGTATGTATGGTGATTTGAAGTTAATAGAATTGTTATATGTGATTCACACTATGCTTTTTGTCGTTTTACTTCTGCAGTTGATGCATTGGTCTCACAATCTACTATTTTGTTCGAGTACTTTGACAAACTATTTGTTACAGGAATCAGAAATTTTCACTAATATTATGAGCCTAGATTAAGTTATCTGCACATTAATTATAAATTGGAAAATGAGTTATATTGAGCTGAGATGAAAACTCAACTCGCTTGCTTATTTGTCAAACACACTTTGATCTGTTTCAGCTAAAATCAGTTCATGTTCTTTCATATATACGAGTGAGAGATAACCTCTGGGATTATACCTTCTAAGATGTTCTAGTTTATTGTTTTCTTGGGCTAAGGTAATGCTTAGGTGCTGTCTGTTTTACTGCCAGATTTCTGGGTGGGTACACCCCCCGCCCCCCCTCCCCCCCCCTTTCTTTCTGGCTGGGTTGCCAAACTGTATTAAATATGGTTAATGAATTGTTTTGAATCACTGACAGAAGTTTCTTGCTGTTTCATATCAGTTTCTTTGAGTCAGTAAATAATTTAGTAGCTTTCCGTTAAATAATCCAGGGAAAGATGAGCTGTTTGATGATCAATGACATTGATGCTGGCCTTGGTAGATTTGGTAAGCAATGGCCTGTGCTTAGATCTGGACTTGGGATTTGAACTGAATTATATGATGACAGCCAGTTAACGAAATCAACATTTAACATGATTTCTTCCATTATAGTATCAACATGTCCAGTTTTTTAGTCGTGGACAACAAAATTTCACTCTTCTGCAATTTTCTTGTAAAATTTTATGACCATTTTGTGAACTTTTACAGGAAATACTCAAATGACAGTCAACAATCAGATTGTTGTGGGGACTCTAATGAATTTGTCAGATAATCCTACAAGGGTTAGTATTGGACAAGACTGGCGAGAATCTGATATCACAAACAGAGTTCCAATCATTGTTACTGGAAATGATTTATCAACAATTTATGCCCCCTTGATTCGTGATGGAAGGATGGACAAGTTTTACTGGTATATTCATTCAGGAATCTTAATGGTTTTACATTTTAGAAATTGACCTGTTCATGTGTACAAGAACCAGTCATTTTTAAAACATATTTTTTGATTGCTCTCATTGGTAATTATTGGCAACGAAATATCAAGACGCAGTTGGAAAAGGCACCAGTTTGTATCCTTACACACTGACAAGTGCATTCACATGCACATAAACAATGCACTCATAGATAGGCATGTCTCATGCATTATGTGTCATGACTGTTTTAGGAATCCAATTAAACTCAATCCAATTAGTAGATGTTGAATGTTGTGAATACACTACAGCATGCATGATGCACCCACATCACACTTATTGCTGCTTTCTTTTTCAAAGTGATCTTGTGGTTTTTGGAATACAGAGATTTTGCAGAGGTGATTGAGCTGTATTATTCACACCAGGTGTGTTCTTTTATGATGTAGGCAGCCTAACCGGGAAGATATTGTGAATATTGTTCACAGAATGTATGAGAAGGACGGCATATCCAGAGATGAGGTTGTGAGTATTGTGAACAGATTTCCTAATCAAGGTACCTCCATTTTCTTGATGGATTCCATAGTAAAACAAAATGTACTAAAAATTTAAATATGCATGATTTGACATATTTATTTTATCTCTTTTTCATCTTCTTTTGAAGCTTTGGATTTCTATGGAGCTCTTAGGTCCAGAACATACGACAGGTCAATTTCTAAGGTAAATGACTCTTATTTGAATTCTGGAATGCCAGTGAAATTTCAAAATCAGTTCCTCAAAAGTCTCTATATTCTTCCATATAGCTTTTATCTGTCTGCCACGCTTCTAAAAATCTTGGTGTCAACCTATGACTACTATACACTACTAGCTGCTATGGTCAACAAGCCTTGTGATTTTTCACCAAAAAAAACAAACCAAAAGTCCTTTTGATTCCTCTAATCGCTGCTGTTGCTAGAGACATGTTTTGGAAAATTCGATAAGGAGGAGATTCTATATGTATATATATGTATGTATATATATATATGTGTGTATATATATATATATATATATGTATAAAATTTGAGTCTCTGAAAAATATACAAATACACTAGTATCTCGAATAGCAAAACAACATGGATAATGAGGTAACAAAATCCTGAGAAGAGAAAAAGTTCATAAGATGGAAAACAAATGGAGAAAGTTTATGAATGTGCGTGTATGGAATAAGAATGAGTGAATTTCTGGCAATGGTAAGTTTAGGCTGGAAATAGGAGGGAAAGAAGATACTCAAACTTACCTGATGTTACCTGCGACCATATCAGCAAGTCCACAAGAAAGTTTCTTCTTGTCCATACGTTGAAGTCCTGTTTTAATCACCAAAACCAGATTAAACTTTCCGCTTTAGGTTGGTTTCGAGACAGGAACCTGGGGAGAGATTAAAGGGAGAAAATGGTGGAAGGAGTCGTAGAAGGGGGAAATGTCTATCATTTGTCTTGTTGTGTTGATGCTGCAAAGAGGAAAAGGAGAGCAAGAACTTATTTTGTGCTGAAAATTAAAACCCCACATATTACAATGTGTACTGACAAGTTGAGTTATATGCATAATCATATTTTCTGTTTCAATTTCCATTGCAGTGGGTCGATGATATTGGAGGTATTGAAAATCTTGGTAAACAACTTCTCAGGCGAAAAAAGGATGAGAAACTCCCTGTGTTTACTCCCCCAGAGGTAATGTATATGAATCGCAACTCTTTTTTTTTGGTCTTCAATTAAGAGCACCGAGTATCTCTCTGTTTTTCGTCAACCATCGAGGCATGAAGTATTTCTTCCATGTGTGGCAGCAAACGTTGGAGGCTTTACTTGAATCAGGCTACTCTCTCATAAGAGAGCAGCAGCTGATAATGGAGACTAAGCTTTCAAAGGAATACATGAAGAATATTGATGACTAGAAAGTAAGATGGAAAAAGCAGCATCTGAATTTAGAGAAGATGAGAATGAATGAACTCCTTGTTTGCATCTGCTGCGTATGCAGGACTGTACTTGTATATCAGATGAGGTAAAAAAAAAAGATGTCAGCTTGCTAATTTTGCTGGTAGTTTCCTCTTTACTTCCAAGTAAAGTCTGGCCCGGCCATGATACGGGCAAATTTCTTCCCTTGTGGAAAACAAGAAAAGCCTCAAACAGAATGTAGCTCAAAGTCAAAATAACAAAACTACTATAACGGTTAGCAAATTCAGTGTGGCAACAGACACATTTTTAGTGTAATTTTTTTTTGGAAATAATCTATTTATCCTTCACATCTAAGTTTTTAAATCTTGCACACAAGGGTGCTTCTGTCATTTGAAAACCAGGATAAACTTTAGATTTGTAAGTCCTATTTTTTAACATGTTATGATCACTCTGTCAAGTTGGGGGAGCTAAGGACTTTGAAGAGGGATGATAATGGAACGTATTTGAAGTAGAGATGATATATTTTAGAGGTAGGACTCTAAAGGATTGTTAGGGAAGATAGGATCATGATCAGGAGAGGAAGGTAAAGTAGAAGTACTATCTTGGAGGCTAGATTCAGGAGAAGGATCGAGTGCTAACGTATTGGAAGAAACAGGAACAGGTGACCCGAAAGTGTGATTAATTTGTAGTGGAAATGCACGAGGGATAGGAGACAAACTTGTTAGGATCATGCTGTCCTTCTCTAGTGAAATACGACATTTATCCTTGGTTGGAAATGAGTGCTCACCAGAGACTTTGTTTGATTCTGAAAGATAACTTGTTATATGCATATGGTCTTAAATATGGATAACAGCAACATCCAAGGTTATAAGAGAACTGTATGTGATGGGATTCTTTTATAAAGTATAAAGTAAGGTGATTGAAAAAATAGTTTAGAAATTCTGTAGGCAGATGATTGATAAAAAAAAATGCAAAGAAAGACATCAGTCCAGTATCTATTAAGTAGATGTGCTGTTGCTAATAAAGTCAGACAAGTTTCTTGGATATGTCAGAATTTTCTTTCAGCAATACCATTTTGCTGTGAAGTATAAGGACAAGTTAATCTATGAAATATTCCTTGTGTTGCTAAATAAGATTGAAAATTGGTAGAAAGATATTCGCCCCCATTATCTGATTGCAACTGCTGAATATTTTTAGTGGAGAACAAGTTTTGGACAAGAGCTTTGTATTCTTTGAAAATAACAAACACATCAGACTTGAGTTGTATTGGATATAGCCATGTGAATCTACCAAAACCATCGACAAAAAGAATATAATAACGACAACAATCAATAGAACTGACTAGAGACACCCATACATCAGTATGAATTTATCTTTAAAGGTTGTGTAGTTCGTCGGGTGGAATCAGGAAAAGGTAGTTTTGTAGCTTTTCCTAACTGGCAAGAGTTGCAGAAACTTAAATGTCTGGAAGGTTCAGTAGCAAAGAGGTAATGACAGGAATGATCTAAGGTGGACTTAGCAGGATGCCTACAGGAATCCTGGATCAGGGAATTGATGAAAACCGAGTGTGAAAAGCAGTTGCCTTTTCACCAACTGCTACCATGTAAACTAACAAATAGAGAGTTTGAGACTGATAGGCTTTTGCTACCATGTGTAGAATGTTACATATAACAAAGTGGAGAAAATTAAGGAGTATAGATTACAAAACAATTGCAAATCTAATGATGCTCTACAAAATCAGAGATTTGATCTGTGCAGCTGAGATTCTTGCAACAGGTTTTTGCCTAAGTGAGTACATACTCTTTAACACTATTTCCCATCTTCATTTCATTATTATCCCGTGTCATCTTATGATTAATTATGAATCCAGTGATCTAATTTAAGTGATAATAAGTAGCTAAGTTGGTGTCATCTAAACATCTATGTGATTCGATGAGTTTTGGGCCTGAGCTGATTGAAGTAGCCGGGCAAGGGACAATCCAGAAGTTTCTGTTAGTGCGTCAGATGGGGGACAAGAGCCATCAATCAAGGACTTGTGTTCTCATTTTATATCATCCATGCGTGGAACAAAATGGACATCGCCTAGTTTTTCTGAGAATATTAGAAAGAGCACAAAGAGCTCAATCCATTCATATTCCTCCCTATCCATTTTTCCTTGTAGTTCTTACTGATATACGTAAAAAGAGCACAAACCTTCGATTCCCAGAAAGCATCAATTGTCTCTTTAAATGTCTCTTTTGAAAGAAAAGAAAACAAGAATCTGATTTTATAAGAATCTAAATGTTTCAAGATATTTAACCAATGTGTTTTGGGACTTCCATGCTTGTGTCAACCATGATGTAACCGCACGACAATATTGTTTTCAACTCGAGAAAATCTCTTAAAGTGAGGCATGTTGAACGCTATATTCTTTTGATCAGTTTTAGTGGTAATAAGAACAGCAACCAAGATTATCCACAAATCACAGAATCCGATGCTTAATTCAGGAGGGCTGCTAAAACATGTCAACTCTCACCCACTCAAACTGCTGCATCAGAAAATATTCACTTTCTTTCAAAAGCAAAGGTCACCAATCACTGAAGTTGTCACTTGGGAATTCCCGGAGCCATGGAATGGGATGTGAACATGAACATGAACTTTCTAGAGAAAATAAAGCCAGAAATGAAGGACGAGCTCTAATGGTGGTTTTGAATTTGGAAAAAGGAGCCGCAAAGCAAGTGTGAGAAAGGAATCATCGTGCCTGATAATTTTGCAAAGCAAAAATGTGTGGGGAGGGTCGAAACAGTAAGGTTTTTCTAACAAGGTATGGATCTCGTACAGGCCCTACTGGGATATTGTGGTTCAAGTTGATCAATCAAGTTAATTATATATATATATATATATATATATATGATCGTATGGATGGCTGTGTCTTGAGTGAGCACGCAGCTTTTAGTGTTTTGGTTGCCATTGTGATAAAAGTATTATTCTCTTTTCGTGGTGCTCAGAATTCCATATCAGAGATGCTTTCATGCCCTTCCATCTCCATCTCGCTGAATATCATTCTACCAACGAATATACCCTCCATGGAAAAGGTAACGATGATGCTAAATTGACTCGGTTCTACACCATCCCTTCCCCCCCCCCCCCCCCCCCCCCTCCACGTACAAGTTTATTGGTTCGAGTTTTACAAATTTTAGAGTAGTTGGAGCCCGGTGACTGGTCGTTCACTCTGGATTAATTGAGATATATACAAGTTGGTTTGACACTTACGTTATAAAAAATAAAATATCCTCCATATATGGTTTTTTCCCCAGCAATGATCCATATATGTATTTTACAATTCCGAACTAGCCATGCTGTAAATCACATCAATATTTGAATCATCCACGTACGTAAATAATAGAAACAAATTATAAATATGAAAAATAAACTTTAGAAACTACAAATATATAGAGACCCGTCCCTTTTATCTCAAAACAGTAACAAATTGTTTAGGGCATATTTAAAGTCAATTTGAGAATGTGATTAAGGTTGTTTTTTAAAGTATTTTTAATTAAAAAATACATCAAATTGATGTTTTTTTAATTTTTTTTTTATATTAACACATCAAAATGATCTAAAATCATCAAAAAAATTAATATTTTTTAAAAGTATTTTTTAAAATGCAGTGCCAAACATCCTTTAGAGATACATACACGAGATAAAAAAAAATCATGAGTTAATCCATATTTTTAAACTTTTATTCTCTTGTTTCAATAGTAATATGAAAGAGTATACCTAAGCATTTGTCTCTTGCTTGCCGTGGTGAAATCGAAATGTTTCTTCAAGGTTACTCTTTTTTCGTGGATTTAATCAAAAAATAATATAGTATATACTTTAAGTAAAGATAAAATCACAACTATTTATTTTTATTTTTTTTTAAAAAAAAACATATTTTTTCACAGCAATCAAATCGCCTTTTGGCTCCTCACGTTGAATATCATGATTGTAACTCAATAATTTTCTTTCTAGATCATCATTTAGCATCCCCAAATATATATTTTTTAAAATCTTCTCAGCGATGATTTTCAATAGGAAGCTGGGATAAGATGTATATATATATACACACACATACTGTTTTTATTATGTTTTAAAAATATTTTTGAAAAAAATTGAAATTTTTTTGTTTTTATTTTTTATTTTAAATTAAAAAAATTAGTGTTTAAAATCATTTTGATTTGTTGATGTCAAAAATGATTTTTAAAAAGTAATACAAATATTATTCTGATATTTTTTTGAACAAAAAAACTTTAAAAAACAACTTCAATCACATTCACAAACATGTCAATAATCGCAACTAGTGATTTATAAATTAGATATATGATAGTTTTTTAATAAAGCTTGCTTCCCATTAGACCGACGTTTCAAATATTAATTTATTATACATGTAGAAAATTATTTCTCGATAGTTTTATTAGCAATTTTTTTTTTAAAAAAAAAAACCCCGACCATTTTAAAACTATCGCTAAAAATAAATACATGGGGATGCAAACATAAACTTAGCCTACATCTCTTGAATTTCAAAAAAAAAAAAGTGTGTAAAGATTGAAATTAATTATTTGGCATTAGGTTAGGGGAGATGGGACGTATGGAACACGTAGGATTAACAATAAGCATTCTGCAGGTGAGGCTTAATTAGGTCAAGAGTCTCTATTATTTAATATTCAACCTTATGCTAAATCCAAAAGTAAGATATCACTCCCCATTAATTCTTTAATTAACCTTCTTGGATTTGACGGTCCAAACACTACACTAGTCGGGTGGCAATTATTTTCTCCAAGCTACTATCTAGAAGGATGGTGCTTGGGAAGCAAATTTGAGTTTTTTAATTTATTTTAAATGAAAATATTTTTGAATTATTTTGATGTGCTGATGTTAAAAATAAATTTAAAAAAAAAAAATAAAAATATTATAATTTATTTTTAAATGAAAAACACTTTAAAAAACAACCGCAACTACACTCTCAAAACACCCTCCAATTTTTTTACGAGTTGTAAATCAAATATATATATTTTTATTTTTTCAAGCACAGAGTTAATTGACAATATCTTGAGAAGTTTAAATCAAATTTTACAAGTCCAATTAAGTCGAGACAAATAAAAAGAGAAAAGTAAAGAACACAGGAAATAAAAGGAAAAAAGACAAATGGTTTCCAATTTAGAAAAAGAAAGGAAGAGAGGGGGGTCAAAAAGATTTTCTAAAAAAAAAAAAGATTTCTATGAAAATAATTAATTGGAAAAACATGAATGGAGCCATATCTTTTTCAAATTAAGCTTAAGGTGACCAATCTTTTTCAGACCACGCATCCGCTATTCCCTCACTAACCACTTGGACTACAACGTTGCCGACACGACACTGCTCCTTTGTCTCGGTTTTGTGCCTTGTTTGTTATTACATTTCAAAAATAATTTTGAAAAGATTCAATTTTTTTTAAACTATTATTTTTAAATATTTTTAGATTATTTTGATGTAGTGATCTCAGAAATAATTTTTTAAATTATTTTGATGAATTTCTGAACAAAAAACACTTTAAAAAATAACTTCAACCACGCTCTCAATTACTTGGAAATTTCAAAACCCAATTCTTATATTTAATTAATTCTTTTCAATTGCACATTGATTTTTTTTAATAAAAAATGGGTCCCTTTGATTTTGAAAGCTACGCTAAAAATCTCAAACTAAAAAGGTGAAGTCAATTCCTTCTTGCTGAAGAATTAATATGGATTAAGTTATTAGTTTCTTAATAGTTTAGTGACTAAGGTATAATATTCCAGTCTCAAAGCATACTTCTTTCAAATTGTCAAACCACCCCCTGCAGAGTTATGAAGTTGTTTTTTAAAGTATTTTTTCTTTAGAAATACATCAAAATGTTTTTATTTTTATTTTTAAAAATTATTTTTAATATCAGCACATGAAAATAATTTAAAAACATAAAAAAATAATAATTTAAAATAAAAAATAAAAATAAAATATATTTTTCTTTTCAAAAAAAACTTTTAAAACACACTGACAAACCCATCTAATTGGACTTTTCACCCGGAACCTGGAAGTTTCGCACTCAAAGTCAATTGCTTAACCAACAAAATCAATCCACACATAAAGCCGAAAGAAATTTTTTAATTAATCCCATAAATAGCCATACAAATTGCACCACGTGTTTCTTTTGAATTAATTATTAGCCAGAATACAGTAGGTTACCTCCTCTACTCTAATAAATATCTCCTTGACATGTCGGTTGTGCCAAAAACTATGCTATTTATATTTTAGCACATAAATATACATATCCCATCGAGCTTTAGCTTCCACGATTGTTTAATTATTTCTCTAATAATACAAAAAATCACTTACATAATTATTTCTCTCTTAGTTTATCAAGATTATATTATAAAATGATTTTTTTGTAAGCACCCTATAGTTTTTTTATAAAAAAATTAATTTTCTTTAAAAATATTTTTGAAATACCAACAGGACACCGGAGATTATCTTAAAGAAAATACACGAGTGTTAAAATCAGGAAGTAGAAAAGATTGATCAAACTTTTGTCACTCCCAATAAAAGGACCGTTTTCTGACTGTTAAATAGGCAAGAAATTTGAAATCAAAATTTAAAAAATCGGAGCCCACATCAACATATATAGCCCCTGTTTGGGACTGCGGCCAAACCGCAGGTTAGCTGCGGTTGGCAATTTTTTTTTATTTTTTTTTTTATTTTAAATAACGGCGGTTAGGTGCGTTTATATCATTTTGATGTGCTGATATCAAAAATAATTTTTAAAAAATGAAAAAACATTATTTTGATATATTTCGGCATGAAAAACTTTTTGAAAAGCTACCGCAACCGCAATACCAAACAGGCTACTATAGTGATGGATCATGACTAGATTACTGTTTTGTTTTATTTTATTTTAATTAAAATAAATAAATAAATATGTGTTAGTTTGCAGTTAGGCCAACGCATTATCTCTCTCTCTCTCTCTCTCTCTCTCTCTCTATATATATATATATATAATGCCGTCGCCTGTCGGTGCACGTTGATAATAACACCCAGTGCTATATAGTTTGATAAATATGGCACAGAAACTCTGATCTTCTCCCAACCCTAAACCCTCTGCCTTTCTCTTTAGAAATACTGGATGCTGTGTGTTTGTGGCTTACATTGAAAATCCATCCCCCAACAAAAAAAAGTTAGCAGAGGAGAAGGAAAGTGAAGGTCTGGCCGGGTTAAAGAGCATAGCTGTGGGAGTTGTTGGTGGGCTCAGTAGGAGAAGGAAAGCCAAGACGAAGAAAATTAAAGTTGAAGATGAGCTGATGGATTTGTGGCATAAGATGATCTTCCCTGTTAGAAGAGTTTGGCTTGCTGTTTCTGCTCGCCTCAAAGCTCGCAAAAATGGTCTGTCTCTTCTTTCTTTTTTCTTTCTCCTCAGCTTATATTTTCTCTCGTAACCTGCAGCTTTTCTTTTCTTTCTTGATTTTTGATTTTTTTTTTCAATCCGTATATGTTGGGAATTTTTTTTGTGAATTGAATTTGATGAGAAGCAGCTCAAAGATGCTAGAAAACTTGTTCATGAATTATTTTTATGTTTTTTTTTTTTCATTTGTGAGGAAAACATCCACAAAGAGAAATCCAATTGAAGACAGACAATCTGAGACCGTTTCAACTATACAAAATTGTCAAATCAAGCGATTATTCTTTCATAATTCAACAAGAATCCTCATCTCTGAATATGATCAGAATAAATTGCCAATTTGGAAATGCCTAAAAATGTGTGTTAGGTAATGACCCGGGAAATTGATTGCTTAAAATTCACGTTAAATTTTATAATCCTAACGCTGTAATTATTAAATATTTATGATGAAAGAGAGATAAATACGAAGAAAAAAATATTTTTTTTATATAAAAAAAAATTCTTACAAGTTTTTGATGGGTCAATATAATTCTCATTCCTCGTTACACTGTAGACATAAAATTATTTACGTCTAAGTCCATGGTAATTAGGAACTTCTTGTACGAATTAATCAAGGCTTCTCCTTTTAATAGAATTATTGCTATTATTTAAGAATTATGAATGGATCTTCCACAAGCCTGTAGCATTCATTACAAGAAGATTTGTAATCTACAAATTCTGTTTTTACTCAATTATTTATATAGTTTACAAGAATTATGAATTGACCTTCCACCATCAAATTGATAGGGAATTGTTGACTGCTTTGTTTCTTGTACTTGCCATCTAGTAGAAAAACTCTATATCAACAGCTAGAGATCCAATCGTCAATTAACACCATAAAGAAACATACAGATGTCTTCTGGGAAACACCAGCAGCCGAAAGATGAGGCCTAACAATAGGATCAACATCATTTTCAGCGCGACTTTTATGCTTAGATCATTTCAGTAATGTTCCTGACAGCAGCAAAGTGATTTTTTTAATCACAACTTAGTGGCCATGTGTGCTCTCCATATGGGTCCAATGTCCACTCCTAATCCTTTTGGTGCTAGGGGTTAGGACCACCACTGAAACCTCAAAAACTCCATATCAAACAAACTTCAGAATAGTATTATATCCCAACCACTTAGGAGGCATCAGATGGTTGATTTCATTTATTTTATTTAGCTATAGGGTCAAGAAATTGGGCCACAGCTTCATTTATGATACCTTTTCAGCAGTAGAAAATACATGTTACTCACAAGTTTTCCTCCCTCTGTGTTATGAGCAGGTGCTAATCTTCTGAAGCTTCACAATGATGTGCAGACATGTGGATATGAAGATGTGCAAGTGATGTGGGAAATGCTGAGGAGATCGGAATCGGAGCTGATAGCAAGTCATTCGAAGCGCAAGCAACGGCCTTTCTGGAGAGTTTTTGTTTGGTCTAACCACAGTGCAGCCTCATCCTTCTCTGCAAATCACTCCTGATACAAAACTCCTGCTTGATATTATGTTTAGAATAATATGCTGCCATTGTCTTTCAACTCGACACGGGCATTCATCGTTTTGCTATGCTATCCGACGGCCGTCATTGCAGTAGCATGGTACAGAGCTGTTGCAGGGGTATCCAAATCAGAACAATATGAAATGTGTCAAGTTGACCTTATTGCGAGTAAACAAGTAGAGCTATCAGTTACATGACGTGCCTTCTGTAAATACACAATGTTTTGCTTAACCCACAGCCATAAATGAAAACTTCCCCAGTGAGCTTCAGTTCACTCATCAGTGCATTTTGCAGTAAGAACATGGACGGCCTGGCCCCCTATATCCATAACAGGGGGGGAGGGAATGCTAAAACAGGCCAGTTATGAAGAAAAATCTATACCATGCTCATATATAACATGATTTTGCATTTCTGGACAAGAGACATCAGATAAAATCATACACAGAGAAAAAGAAACTGTCAGTTTCTTGTAAAGCTAATACTATTGTCATAACCATGTTCACCGATGGAATTTGATCAACTTTCTGTAGAATATCGTTTTCCTCTCTACAAGAAAGATGCCAATAGAGTAACTGTGGCACCAGGGAAATTTTGAACGAAATCGTCACTTTCTTGTATCATTCCATGTGTCAATCTATGAAATGTCAAAGGGAGAGGGGAAAGGAAATAACAAGATGCTTACAAACAGAGAATATTCGTCAGGTCAGGTGGAATTCTTGAAATTTTTGCTCAAGCAATCATGCCAGTGAGTTGTGAGTGTTTTTCATGGATCAAAAACACAATAAACTATTTTGATTTTCATCTCATGCAAATGGGCTCTGCTCATATCTATTGATTAATTGAAAATTAATATAACTGCAGAAAACAGAGCAGAATAACACAAGAAATATACGTGTTATCTCATCTGCAAAGCAAGCTCGAGACATTTCCATGTGTTCCCAATAGTGATGGTAAAGAAAGCCATCTTGGCCTGTTCTAGAAAGGTGATTTCGCACATGGAAGATGTCAATTGGTGTTTATCTTCTACCATGACAGTATCATCTGTTAGTTATGAAGTAACAAGTGCTGGCGACCAATATCTCAAAAGTTAAAGCACATAGTTTCACTTCAATATTTGTGATGATTCCTCTTCTTTTTTGCCATCAATGGGTCTTTGTCAGACAGTAACTCTGAACAAGATAGTCATCAAATGGAAACCATTTTGCAGTTACACATAGGAAGTCCATTTCTACGAGAGAGTGTCTCAGGCACAAACACATCACTATTACCACGCAAGTGAAAAACTTTAACAATAATTTCTTCATCGTAGTATTCATATAATTTTTGGAATACACTTTTTGGAATATACTTCTGAAAAAGACTTCAATGTTATATCAAAGAGGAGTTTAAGCCAGCAATTAATTTCCTGGTTCGTATTGAAACAAGCAACAATCAGCAATAGGTAACTTGCTAGTATTCATGACCACAACAATTCTACTGTAGAGAATACATGTACACGAACTTTTACTAGTTGTATTTTTTTACCTTCCTAATAAGCTAGACAGATTATTCCTGCAAAACTGTTTCTAAGAATTTCTCTCAGCTTTAAATTACAGAAAAACTACGCTAGGAATACAGCGGAGCAACCAAGCAAGGGCACTGTTCTTTGATTACCTTTGATTGGTTGCTATAAAACGTGATACTCTCTTGCTCTGACTCAAATCTACCTTGTTGGAGGCAGAGTTGTATGACAAGGGAAGGAGACTAATTCACAAGGCTAAGAAGGGAGTTGACTGAAACATTGTTACCCAGGCATGCATGTCAATCTGTTCCTTTGGACTAGCCATCAAACTAATCACGTCCCACACATAATTTCTCCAGGACTTCATTTTTCTGATGGGGGCGTGCATATTTTCTCCAGCAGCAAGGGCCAGTCTTCTCCAAGCTGATGTGGGTTAAGCTCCATTGCAACCTTCAAATCCAGTAAGGATATCAGGAAGTGGGATCTCTGTTCTTGCATTCCACCTGAAATCCTATTGCTACTTAGCACCTGAAAACGATGGCCTGGAAGAAAGCCATTAACAAGCTTCCCCTCAGAACGGTTCTTCTGGGAATTATTTTTTGTCAAATCACATCCACAACTTCTATTAATGAGTTCAGTGCAGGACTTGATCAACCTTTTTAAGTAAGCATCCAAGCTGCTGTTCAGCAAATTGGCAGAGTCCATTGATACACCATCAAGGCCATGAGCTGCAGCAATTTTCTGCATTTGTTCTCTCAGTGTTTGTGTATCCAGCAATCCACCACTATCATACGAGCTAGCACATCTGTCATTGCTTGCTAAAGTCAAAGGCCCACGGGAACCACCAGCACTCACGATGCAAGATGGAATTCCAAGTGGTGCCTGAATTGGAGTAGATATCTCAGATATTTCACTCTGTTCTTTACTATGTACAGATACTAAACCATCAGTTGACTGCTTTATTAGTGATACTTTCTCAGGGCGGTGAAGGAAAACTTCTGCTTCTTGATGATGCTGCACCAGCTTCTGTATTCCATCTTCTGAGGCTATATTATCATCTGTAATGGTTGACTGATGAGAAATAAAATCCGCCTTCCCATTCGGATAAGAATGGGACCAGTCACTTGCAGATGTTGGAACCTCCTTATCACGACCTGGCAGCGGTGGCGGGACAGTGGCATTACAAGCATTTTTCAAAATTGACCGTATAAATTGATTATGCAACAGAACATTATCTTTCCCAATAACAGAAACACAGAGCTTATTAAACCCAACCTTGCTCAGCTTCAAACTCAAAAATCTATTCAAATAATAGAAGTACAACTTCGACCTTTCCGCCCCAATTCTCTTCACTATCTGAACTTTCAAATCCACGAGATTTACCCGTGAATGCTGAGATGACGGTTGCATCTCTCTCACCTCATAGTCAACAAAAAACAAAAAGACAAAAGAGTAGCAAAAATCACTGTTTCACCCAAAACCCTAACTAAATCAGGGTCATTTCACTCCGTTTCCAAAATCCTATATTCCGCAACCCTAAAAGAAAAGGTGCATTGACTTCAACAAAGCACATCAATGCTACCACTAACACATCTTCTAAGCAAAATTGTAGACCCTAAAAAAGACTAGAACTTTCCCTTCCAAAACTTAAATTTCACGAAACCAAGCCAAACCCTAGTCATATTAAAACCCAAACTTCACAACGAAAAAAACCCTTTATTGCTCTTACAAAAAATTTGAAAACTTTCAATGTAACTACTATAAAAAAAAAAAACTCCTTTCTTCAAGGAGAAGCTATCAATTTCAACTTTTCAGATGCCCCCCACCGAAGCTAAAGAGCTTAAAATAACGGGGTTTTCGAGATGAATATACAATACAGGAGGGGGAGATGTGAGATTCTAGAGAGAGAAAGCTTTGATTGGTGTCTGACCTTGTTTGAATCTGGAAAAGTTTTCAGATTCCGAAAGAGATCAAATTCGATGTTGCAGCAGCAGCAGCTAGCTGGCTACCATCCTTTTCTTTCTCTCTTGCACAAAACTATAAAGTGCTGGCAACTTGGCTTAATAATTCTTTGGTTTCGCTTTCTCTCCATAGAATTCACACCTCTTTTTTTTGGAATTTCAAATCATTTTGAGGTTTTCTCTTTCTCCGTCGAGTTTTTTGTTGGTTTTTCAGTGACATTTTCAATTTTTATTTAAATTGAAATCTCACAGTTGAGAAATGCTAATAATAAACCTCACCGTTTTGGATCCCATCTCTTATCTCACCTTTCAGTTTCTTGTCCACGACTGGACATTTTGTAGATTCATGTTTTTTTCACCTGTTTGTGTTTTGCCTCTTCCTCATTATATTTTAAATAGGCTAGTTTTCGAGTTTATATATATATAATCATTAACTTTTTTTAATTCCTAGAAATTGCGAGAATAAAAAATAATAATGAAAAGAAAAAAAGTGATTTAAAGTCACTTTTAAGTCCTTAGATAAAGATTATTTTTTAAAGTATTTTTTATATAAAATATATTAAAATAATTTTTTTTATTTTTAAAAATTATTTTTGATATCAATACCTCAAAATAATCTAAAAAATATTAAAAAAATCTAATTTAAAATTAAAAAAAATATTTTTAAAACGTAATACTAACAAGACTAAGAGCAATATAGATGTCAATTAGTCTACTATTCAAGGAAAGTTTAATAAAAATAGTGTTGCTCCTTAACTAAGAAAAATGATTCCTAATTTTTTATTTAATTTTTTAGAGTGTATTTTAGGATTGAAAATTAGTTTGAGATTCATATGATATTTTTTTAAGAAAATATTTTTAAATAAAAATAATTTAAAAAATAGTCTAAAGATAGTTGATTAGAGCAAACAACATGTTATCTAGTTTTCAAAAAAAAATTGGTTTTTTAATTTAAAATCTAATTAACACTATTATACGTTAAATGGTTGTTTATTTTTTTTAAAAAATAATAATTGATCTTTTTAATATTTTTATTTCATTTAATAGCACTTCAAAAAGATTATTCTACTTTGTCTTTTAAGTTTTTTCCTCTCATGTTTTATATAAATAAGTTATATTTATAAAAATAAAAGGTGTTTGTTTCTAACAATTAAAATTAACCTTAAAAAAAAATACACGTCCGGGCACACGCATATAAAAATAGTTGGGGTAAAATAGTTGTACGTGCATTTATCTTTTGTTTTTATCATGGATATTATCTTTATATTTTAATATTTAATATTTAATATTTATTATTTATAAATTACAACAATAATTAGCTTTACTATTAACAGTATTTTCATTGTATCGAAAAATCTCGATACAATTTTTATTAAACTAAAGATATTATTATTCAACTAAAACAAATGCAATCATTAAAAAAAAAGGGTAAAAAGAAGAGGATGAAACCTAGAAACGTCTAGAAGCTTTCCTTCTCTTCTTCCACTCACTCGTTTTCCTTTCAGTAGAAGTCAACGAAGTTGACTAAATACAAATTAGATCTCTTCACAATTGGCTTTCTTTACTTGTCCTTTTGAACCCTGCCTCCAAAGCTTCTGGCAAGAATCCACTGGAAGCACTAAATGCATGATGCGAAAAGGGCAACTGCAAAAATTTGTTTATAACTATCAGACTAAATTAGGGAATGTTTGACAGTGTGGTTACGGTTTCTTTTGAAAATGATTTTCGTTTAGAAATGCATAAAAATGATGTTTTTTTATTTTTAAAAAATTATTTTTGACATCAGCACATCAAAATGATCTGAAAACACTAAAAAAATTTAATTTAAAATGAAAAATAAAAATAAAAAAGTTTCAAATTTTTTCATAAGCGCTTTCTAAAAGCACTCTCAAACACCCCCTAAAAGTTCACACACAAGAAGAGGAGCAGAATTCTAGAATATCGTTTAAATAAGTAGAGGAAAATATTATATGGTTAGGATTTCCCAAGGTGCAAAATCAACTTTATAAATCCATATCTTTCAATCATTTTCATGCCATGTAAAACATGCCAAAAAATACTAACTCGAGTACTCAAAAGACATGCACACATTCATATGTAAGCAACCATAATGCAAAATGCTCACACTTCATTATAGGGGGAAGAGGTATGAACTTTAAACGTAAGATCACAAATCCCTATAAATTCAGGGAATTGAGATGCTGAAGTTTGCACACTGATTGCAGATTCTCCTGTTCTTAACATTAAAGCTTCTCAAGAAATGATAGTCAATCCAGTTTACATGTTTCAATGTTAAGGTTTGGCTTCAGTTAAGTACCTGGAAAAACGATGCATCATGCAAACCCAAACTTGTCACATAAGAATGCTGTTTGTGGATCAAGTTGGCCACTGCAGTAGCTGGAAGGAACAGCAGAGAGCTCCTGCCTTCCTCTCCACTCTTCACCAGGTTTCAAAGTAATGGGGTTTTCCACACAAGCAGCCTCCACACACAGCATATGCTTGTAATCGTCATCGCCAAGATCAGGTATTGTCTTTGCTTTCTTATCCCAGGGATTCCAAACCACTGCAGGGGATAATAACTACACTTGTTATTACTGGAGGGATTCAAAGTTTGTACAGAAAACTCAGTGTCCTGCATTTGCTTAATCAGTCCAGGTTCATCCACAACTGACGAAAATGGCATGTTCCGCCATTTAAAACAAAGATTATTTTGAAATGACACAAAACATAAAAATACTGTCGTTTAATGACGTCAAGACCACAGTTCATGGAAACCTAGCATGAGACTTCTACAAAGATACAGTTAGAGTGCTCCTCCACATTGACCCTTGGGTGACAAAATCTGAATAAAATTTCAAACAACAAGCTCCAATCCACTGGCTGCTGTGAGAAACCTTCAAAGGTATATGCCAACTAATGCAAATTTAGGAGAACATTTACTTTTGACAAATGAACATATGACAACAGGCAATAGCAGCTCATTCTGCAGGAGAAAACTGTTTATACATTTCCAAATCTTAATGGAGTCTCTATAACATCGGTTGCTAGCAGCCTATCACCAAGATATGCATGCAAACAAAACTTCACTCACCAGCATCAGGGAGTCCATCTTTCCGCAATTCAAATGTTCTCTTCCTTTCATGGTCCAGGATAGCAATTTTGGTAGGTGTGCTGAGATATACTTTGTCCACCTTCATAGAAAAGAATGGAACTAAGTAACACGGAATATTTGTATGAATGGATGCTGAAAGGACACTACAAAACAACTAGCTTTTCCTTAGAAAACAGATACTAACTTCTGATTCAAAGACTATTGCATCTCCTTGTTCAGTGAATCGCTCTCTGTTCTTCAGATTATCCAAATAATCTAGTGTTTCTAGTCCTTCTACCCGCACTTCACTAGACAAAAGAACCACTTCACTAAATCAATAAAAAAATTCAAAACACATAGATGCAAACAATATATTCTATCCCAGAGACCAAAATAATGGCTTTGTTCATTTCATCAATTATGCATCAACATTTCTACTCAATGTTGATTTACAATAAAAAAGATAAAGATCAGTATACAATGAACAAAGATAAACATCTTTGCATAATAAATGAAAACCCAATAAACTACTTAACATAAAAAAAAAAAGCTATAAAGACAGCAACGATAAATAAATATTGTCAAAGAACCTGATATCCGTAACATGAAAATATGTGTGATACGCAAATGTAAATGTGAATGATTTCCCATCAGTGTTTGTATTTCGAACGCGTGAGGTCAACATCAAATCTCCTCCAGGCCCCAGAGTTATACGTAGGCGAAATTCATATCTGCAAAAAAATTGTATGTATTCAACATTTATTTGGCTATTAGAAGAACTAGCAGCCAACAATACAGAGATGCAAATATCTTAATGTAAAAATATTTATATCCATTAATATCACATGGCATGAAGCAATACAAGTACCAACAGCACACCATGGCATTATATAATATCTGTTTCTATAAAACTAGATCAAACTTCAGCAAAAAAATTAAGTTACACACTGGTCTATCTTACTGAAAATATCTTTAAATGCTTTTGTTTTTTGAGATGGAAACCCAAATAATTTGCTTCAAATGCTCTTTAAATAATGCAGGACATGACAAGTTGAACTGTATAAAACTTTGTCCTCAAATTTGAGTTACGCACCTGTGAGGCCAGATCTTCACGTCTTCTTCGGAGTGCTTAAGTATTAAGTCAATGAAGGCCTTGTTGGAACTATTTGTTGGGAATGGAGGGGGGTCATTGTCAACGGTCCAAAACTTGGTCCTTGCAAATCCATGTGGTTCAAGAGAACCAAGATTGCTGAACTGCATATGCCAATTAATATACTTTGAAAGAGTAACTTAAGTGGCAAAACATGATTGGTTAGCACAAGAGACGGACATACTTGAGGAAAGCAGATTGGAATACCTCCACGAATAGCCTTTGGAGGCTTAAAAATAGCCTGCACAAACCATCAATATAGTTCACAAGAAAGAATGCATTTTCCAAACCCAGGCACAAGAAATGACTAGGACATGGCTGATTACCATCATCTTTGAGTAGTTTAAATTGATGGATCAAAATTGCAATTTATTATGCCTAAAGCTTATATGATGCCAAACCCACAAAAAGAAGCAAACATTTTTCTAGGATTCTATGATAAAATGTTTTATGCATTTTAGGTCTTCTAGGTTGAAAAATCATTAAAAAAACTTATATGATGTATCCTGAACAATCCTAGATTTTTAGTATAAATAGTAGACATCATGGCTATTATGCATTTCAAGTCAATAGACTTCCCCTCTGCAAACATATGAGAATATGTTTCCACAGTTGTATGCTATAAATCCTACATTAAACCCTTCATTGTTGGTCTCGAGGATAAATAAATGAAAGTCATATGACATAATAAATTCATGGATACTCCTCCAGTGGATGGCAAATAGAGACATATATACATATGACTTGGCTATAAGACAAATTGTCACCTTCTAGTTATATTAGCACCGATCTCACTACAAAGTTGCAAGCACTCTCCTGTAGCACCATGTTTTAACGAAATGAATTTTTGAAGGAACTTCACTAATAACTCAATAAACACAAGTGTAAGGTCACTTTCTAATATTCTGTGCTTTATCAACAAAAAGACGATGTTAAGAAACAAACCACACTAGAAAAACCATTGGAACAGAATGGTTCCAATAAATGAACAATTGAAAGTAAATTACTTCCTACAACTAATGGTGAACAGAAACAACTGCACCAAGGGGATTTCTGAAATTCATCATGCGCTGATCTATACAGCTTATATAACACAGTAACAGGAAGTACCTTGCTACTAACGAAAAGCAATTCTTCCCCATGTTCATTCTTCCAGGATGTGACATGACCTCCATACAGGTATACCTGGTCATAAAACCACTCTTAATCAACAAGCTTTCTATGCTTTCTGCTTGAAAATTATATCAAACAGCACACAAAGAATGCACTTGAGATCAAGAAAGTGGGGAAATTTACGATTCCTTTAGCAATGAATATTCCAACTCAGTACTACCAAAGTTTCATGTTTTTCGATACACCCCAGTAACAGCAACTATCAAATCTAAAAATTTAACAAAAAAGATACAAACTTATAATCATAATCACCCATAACGTTGAACCTATTCGAATGGATTCAGATCTAGTATCCTGAATAAAGCAACATTGGCCTTTCAAAATAAAAACCAATCAATGTCCAGAAAAGGGATAGAAGAAATGACACTAGATTTGCAAGGAAATGAAGAAAAGGGGCAATTGGGTTTCATTAATTACACCAAATCAAGAGATGGATAAAGAGAGAAAATATACCTCCGCGGAGCAGCCACGAACCTCACGCAAGATGATCTTGTCAAGGCCATTTATACCCTTACAAAACTCTACGTACTTGGTCTCTAGAGACATCCCTCTTCTTCAACCTACCGACATGCGCGCACGGACACAGACACCTCTCTTGTATGCAGAATAAAAAAATCTCTTTGAATCCGTTAAGGATCGAGCATTGGAGAAGTTGTCAGATGGGGACCGAAAGGACAGGAGACAGAAAGCGAAAGAAAAACACTTTGGGGGGATCGATTCGTCTTTACAGGAGCTTTTTCAAAAATATTTTACCTGTTCTTATTAAAATAATGTATTTACATATTTTATATATTTAATATTCGCAGGTTAAACAATAATAAAAAAATATCAATTTAATATATAATTTTGTAAGATATCTAAAAATATATTCAATCCATATAATAAAAAGACATCTACTGCTTCTACTTGTCTTTTTATATATTATCCTTTGTAAGTAATTCTTGAAATAAAATAGGGACTTCTATATATAAGCAGATTATTAGCCTTCTTGTACATATAAATTACTTTTTTTACATAGTTTTTATTTTTGATTTTGTGTGTGAATATATGTGGTGTGTGTGTGAATAATAGTTATGAACAATTATAAAATCATAAAAATCTACTTAGATTTTTTAATATTATCTTATGATAATAAATTTTAAAAAAAAAACTACTAATAAATACATGAAGGACATGTTTCCTGTAGTTTTTTTAATTTTACATTATTTTAAAAATAAATTTATTATTTATCTTTATCTTTTCAACCAAATACTTTACTATTTATTTATATCAATCATTTTGTATCTTTTTTATCCCATGACACTCATAAAACACAACCTTTTATATCTTTATCATTTTAATACAATATTTTTTGTCTTAGAAGTGTCTTTTCAAGTCAAAAAAAAAAAAAAATTAAATTGTCTTTGGAGAATTCCTCATTGATATGAGACTTATGAGTTTGCTCCCTGCATTTTATCTGATCTGAATTTAACAGAGATTGCAAAAATCAAATAACATGATACACGATGAAATAAAAGTTTATGTATTCACAAATAATTATGAAGGATAAATTATATATATATATATATATATATATATATATATATTATATGGAAGGCAGACATAAACATGAGACTGCATCATTTAATTATTTCTGCGTTATATAATATTTTGTTATTTCTTCAGCAACTTCTGCAGAATATTCACCAAAACTAGAAAGCTTGATCAAAATAATCCTGTGTGTACATGCAAATCGACCACCCCATACTAGAAGAATGGTTTGCATCCCGTGGAGCCCTCAAAATCAAACCTGAGACGTTCATTTGTCTCCCACAACAGAAGCAAACGTGTTCAATGAGAGATTTGAAACCGAAGGTCTGTGCTTGCAGAACAAACCCGGCAATAAATCTCTGAATACGCCTCTGTGATTTCGCTCCATTATGCTCAAAAGATCCTTCTTTTCCGACAGAAAATCTTACCAGCCCTGGTGAAATGTTAGTGCTACTACCGGAGCAAGACTTATGGGGTCTCGTAACAGCCCAAGCTAATGCTCATGAACACAAATTTGCAGTTGTTCTGCAATTTGTCCATCGAACAATGATTCCCGAACCTGGCTCAGCCTGGCTCGATGAGTTTAGCGGAGACCCGTCAACTCAGGCCCTTGGAAAAATACGCAACCCAAATTTTGAACCGGGTTTCGGAACACTGAGTCAAATGATAAGCCCGCCCCTGAGTTTTCATGTCAGCACGCCTCCGAGGTATACATATGACTTCGAGGTTAGGGTCCAAGTCTTTCATTTCGGTGACAGATTTCATTGCTCCTCTGCAATGTCTCTTCATTTTCATGCTCAAGGGAGGAAATCTCCCTGAAAGTTCGAATTAAGGCTAACCTGGGATTCATTTTCAGCCCAAGAATCATCGACGGCCCTTGACCCCGGTCACTCGTTTGGTCCCTATATCAGCAGGGCGGCCACAAGCAGCACCTATGAAATTCTATTGACGCATTGGAAGACTTTTTCTTCTATTCATTCGTCTTTACTTCAAGACTCTGGATAGCGACAGACATTACAATAATAATTAAGCAATGAAAATGAAGCCAACAATGATGACTTGTCTATCCAGCTCCAGTCAAGCTTAGACTTGTTATGCATGCTGTAAGTTTCCGATTTCAGGATTGAAAAGGAAAGGGACAAATCTAATTGCGTAGTCCATCTCTCTATCAAAGCTCCTGTAAATCCATGCATTCAAGTAGTTATGATTGCCAAGCCTCCTTCAAGTTAAACCACGAAAAACACAGACCGAAACTTTGCTAGCATTACCAATCTATTTACATTAAAAAAAAAAAAAAAAACGGTATAGGGCTGTAAGAGCCCGCATTGTGCTCTAGCTTCAAAAAGAAAAGCTATACTTCAGATATAGACAGTGCGATGAATATAAAAAGCAGTATACAGCGATTTAAACATAGCTCTACTTCTCTGTAATTATTCAAGTGTTTATTTCAGATAGTTAATTCCTTTCTGGGAAAGGTTTACAAACAATTTGAAGGCATGTACAGTTGAAACTGAATGCCAAAAACAAGAATGAATAAATAGATGCAACTTGCCATCAATTTGGAAAGTACAAAGGACTAAGATCCTAATTAATCTTTCTAACTCATATCAACGTAATCTATGCCAGAGCAAAAGCCAAGAGAAGAATCGGTGCGAATGAAGCAAGGTTATTTCCAGGATTAATGACAGATGCATCAGATTTGGGGTCTGAAGGAGCGTCTGCCAAAGGGCCATCAGCAGCAGGGGTTGCTGCTATTGGACCATCCATTGCTGGAGGGGATAGAGTTGGAGAATCTGCAGCAGGGCCATCGGCAGTTGCTGGTGAAGGTCCTTCCACAGGAGAGGTAGACATGGCAGGCGGAGTAGCTGATGGTGCGTTGGCAGCTGGAGGCTTCACCATTGATGGGGCAGGTGCATTAGTGGGTGGAGGTTTTGCTGTGGATGGTGCAGGTGCCTTACTGGGTGGAGGGTTTGAGGAGGATGGTGGCTTCTTTGGACTCGATGCTGGTGTCGGGGAAGTTTTTGGTGAGCCTACAGTAACAGGTGAGGTGGTGGAATTTGTTTTGCCAGTACCTGCAGGGACAATGATATTGCTAACCTGCAAGACTGAAATATTATAGGGTTGAGAGGAAACAGATTTAACCAAATTTGAACTGAGGCTGGATCCCGGAGCTGCTGACCCAAACGCAACTGAATTCGTGCTCAAAACCGTGACATTCAAGAACCCTTGTTGGCCTACGGCTTGCCCACTGGACTGGAAAAGGGTGGTGAGCATTGCAGTTTTATTCTGTAATTTCTGCAGCTTCGCAACATCATAGTAATCAAGTATCACATGCCCACTCAACACATTCTTGATCTCATCGTTTGGTTTCCCAGAGAGAGGAGACATGTTCCCATCTTCCACCACCAGGACCGTGATCGTTTGGCGGCTGTTGATCTCACCGGCAAGCTGGGTTTCTGTCAAATAGCTGCTGAAGGTTTTGAAATCAGAGTACTGGCTGAGGATCTGGGTGATGTTAAAAGCTCTTGCAGTGTTGAAGAACAGCAACAAGGAGAAACAGAGAGCAAAAACAGGAGAGAATCTGAGAGACATGTTTTGAAAATTGATCACCAGATGATGAGTTCGCATCTACGTCGAAGGTAAATGTAGTTTTTATATGCAAATGAGTGGATCAGATAAAAGGGTCTAAATTTGTCAGGAGAAGCTCCTCTCCTGAACCGACTCTGTAGGGACTTTTGCATGGTTGAAAGCGATGGTGGAGCTTCTCTTTCAATCTGTAGAGCCTTATGCTTAGTTTACCATTCATGGCAGGCACGTATTCTCTTTTTTCCTGAAAAAAGGCTTACTTAGAATATGAGTGATCGACTCATCCTGTCCTCTCACTTATAATTTTTTTGGTTGGTGTTTTAAAATCTAAAAAAAAAAAAAAAAAACTAAAAGAGATAAAAAAATTGTTTTTGTTAAAAAAAATATAAAATAAATTTGTTTTTTGAAACAGTTTTGAAGTGGATATTTATATTTAAAAAAAGAAAATAGAGTTAGTTGTATTGCCAAAAAAAATTTATATCTTGAGACAATTATAAAAGTTCTGATAAAGAACACTACATGTTCCTACAACATCCTTGTAATCAATAGCATGACACCAATTGTTTTTTAAAGTGTTTTTATTTGAAAATATTTTAAGATAATATTTTTTATTAAAAAAAATTAATTGATATGAGTATATAAAAATAATTTGGAAATAAAAAAATAATTAATTTAAAGCAAAGAAAAAAATAACTTGAATTTTTTAAAAAAAAACTTAAAACACAAAAACATTAGGCTTGAAATCTACAACTTTTCAATGCAATTTTTGCATAAAATTTCAAAGGAATCTTAAAGGGAACATATTTTAGGTGTTGCTTGTTAGTTCTAAAACTTTTCTAATAATTTTTAATAATCACTATTTTTTTCTAATAATTCAAGGCTAGTATAATTTTAATTCCAATGTGAATGATCAAATATCATCGCCATTTGATAAATTTGAACACATAATTGAAGTAACCTAATTTGAACACATAATTACAGTCATGAATTGTTAGGCTTGCAACACGGCTTCCTCTATACTGCAGGAAACACTTTTGAGAAACAATGGTGAGAGGCGGCTGGTAGCAGTTTTCTCTGTCATATCCATCAATTTTGGGAAGCCAAAAGAATTCTGGGAGTCCACTACCACCATCCTGAGGAATCTTCACTTGCACTATAAATAAAAATGAGTCAGCACCTGGCCAAAAATTGCATGGAGCTTTTAGTTTTGTGCTTAGCTCAGGAACTATTTCTCCTCCGGGCAAATGTTTCAGCAACTAGGAGGGGGAAAGCGATAGTTGCATCACAATGGACCTGGTTAAATGCAACAAAGAGGCAGATGAATTATCACTGCACTGACAAACAACCATCATTCCACAAAAAAACTGCAACAGTATCTCAGAATTCTTAACACATGGAAATAAGACTTGAAACTATGATGCTCGTGGCTAGTTGTGGGATTTGCAAGTGGCATTGATCAAAAAACCTGAAACAGCACGAACAAGGGACGAGTTAGGGGAAATCAAAACATACCTTGACAGTTTTAGCAGAACTTCGTATTTTCCCCCATGACACAGCCTCGTCAGGATGAGCTCCAGAATCACTCCCATCAAATTCTTGTGCCGTATTGATAAATACAGCATAATCTGCACCATTACGCATCATATTGGCATTGCATATATGATGCTTCGGAAGCCCACCTCCAAGAACGATAATGCCAGTTTTTCTAGGACTTGCATGAACAGCTTCACCATTCATGGCTCTGATATCTGTTCAAAATGCTATTTATTATAGTGTTTGTATATCAATTGTTAATTATCATAAATAAATAACATTGTAGCAGCAAACACCAACCTTGAACTATGTCAACAAGTAAACCAGGGCTGCGGAAAGAATGAAAGTACAGCATGTCTCCCAGAGAACCATCTGTTATGCCAGGACAGAATACTGGAATGTTGTTCTGAAAAACATCCAAAACAACATCAACTCACAAATTTGCATGCCATTGTTCTCATATGACAAATAACACCCAAACAAATAATTAATCAGACATTCTAGATTATTCATTGCATAGATCATGATAGTAATGTCTTTTATCTCCCTATCTCGCTTTGCAAAAGAAATACAGGTTTGATTGACAGCTCAAATCTACAAGAAGGGATTTTTTATCATTATTTACTTAGATGCACAAAAGAGCTGCAAATCTCACTGAGTCATAAACAACAGAGGGGATGCAACAATGTGGCATGTAAAGCACATGCTATCGTGAAAGAAAAAAAAAGGACTAGAAACTAAAACTGAACCCACAGCTACCACTTATATGTCATCAATGTGGATTGTGTAACAAATACACAGTTACTGTAAGGTCTTCAACAAGAAAAACAAGAATAGGGGATGAAACAACCAAATTAGTGATATATAGCCTTAATAGACTGTAAGAAAATATTATAAATAAAAGATATCAAGCTAGTGCTGGTTAAAGCCTTACCTTATATGCCCAATAAAGATATGAACTCTCATTATTTATCTCTTTCCCCAAGCGAGCAATTAATTTAGAAGGTGTCCAGGAAACATTCTGCGACACCCAAAAGATGTGATAAGGAAGATAGAGTTATTTTCTTCTAAAGCAGCAAATCAAATGAGTGAAGTAAAATGCTGAATTAGTATATGAAGGTTTTGGCAATCAATTTACCAGGAAAAAAGCAATATAACAACCAAGCTCTGCCACTTTAATTTTTCTTAGTTTTGCATCTCAACTCTTTAAAATTAATCATTCAGACCAGACTTAGATATCTGCTAATCAAGTGCAGATGCGGCTGTTATTTGCTGATATGTCAGCAAAGCAGCTCAGTTAAAATATCTAAAGAAACCACTTTGAGGTGTGCTTGTCTGAGAAAGTAATATATGGGGAAAAGAAAAGAAACTCTGCAGTCATTCCTCAAACTTAGCCAATACATAGTTGTTATTACAATGAGAGAAACACCTCTTCAGTTTGTTCCTTCAACATTTGGTCAAAGATTGGAATGATCCAATCCTCAAATTTGCAGTAGTTGTCATTAGGAATCAACAAGTTACCAATGCGATTCAACCCTTTTGAGCGTAACTGAGCCCCAGGTAAAGAAAAGTCGCCTTTGTATGTCGGTGCAAGGCATTTTATAAGATCTTCTTCTATGCCACCTGCCGTTGTAACCAATACATCAACCTGCAGTCATTTAGCAAATAAGACTTGCATAAACCAATTTGAGATGAAAGGTAAGAATGTAATCAAGAGTGTGGACTGCCTAAAGTTATTTACAAGTAACAACCAAACAACAGTAAATTATGCAACACGTAGATTCAGAAACCTTTGACGTTTTTGTAAAATGACATATGTCGATCATATGTTTCACTAGTACCTAAACTTCAAATATACTTTCTCATAAAACAAGCACATACAGTTAGAATAATGCAAAACCTGAAACAAACAGCTCGAAAGTTTAAACATTTGCATTGGCACCACCAAGAGAGAAAACCAAAAGGCAATCTTTTTTGTTACAGGGCTTCCAACATATACAATTCTTTAAATTATAATGCAGTCCATGAAAAGATAAGTTTTTGAGATCGAATTCTCTATCTTTAAGTCATTCCTTCAAACGCAAGACAACAATTACATAACAACCAATATCAAACCATGAAATGACTCACCATATGATGCTGAACAAGATATCGAATTGTATCTCTAACACCTGAAGAAACAAGATTTGATGTAAAACCAAAGAACAGTTTGCTTCTCACAGACTCTCTATAAGCCAACTCCCTCTCTTCCTCACTACAACCTTCTGCTATCACTTCATCAGCAAGACTCCAGTCTAGCTTCAATCCAAATAAAACAACATATTCATAAAATAAACTAATTGGGTATCAAAACCAAACACAAAAAATACTTGGAATCATCCAAAAACACGAAAACAAGAGAGCCCAAAAGGCAAAACTTCAAGGGTTGTAAAACAATGAGGCTAACTGACTCACCATGTCATTAACAACTTGAATGGCATCTCCAAAGTTGGAAGCTTGGAACCCAGTAGAGACCATGGATTTCAGAAGCTTACAGTAGTCAACTCCTTGATTAAAATCATAACCTTCAATTTTAATGTATTTCCCATCAAGAGTTTCTGATTCTTTAAACACTGTGGAATGTACTGATGATAGCAAATTCTCCTCCATGGAACTATCAGAGGGAAAAAATATTGCAACCCAGTTCAGATAAGAAGCACACCTGTAAGCAAAATGCTTTAGTTTGATGCCTTGCTTTTTGGCAGAATAAAGTTTGTCTATGTAAGGTATAGGATGAGTTCTTGACGGGTCTGCCGCTTCTGCTTTGAGGTCACGAATCCTTTGCTTAGGGTTGATTATACTTTAGTCCCTATAGTTTCATCAAACTGATTGATTAGTTGTCGTGGGTTCAGAAGTTATATATTTAATCCTTATATTTTTATTTATCTATTTTATCTTAGTCCTTTTTTCAATTTAATATCCTTTTGATTTTGAGCTTGTTCTGTTTTTAATTATTTTTTAAGAGATGGAAAAATAAAAAAATTAGAAATAGAAGAGAAGATATTAGAGAGTTAATAAAATAAACTACTAAATTGTGGATGATCAATTCTAGTAAAAGGAGTGCTCAGTTATGTTCTTATAAAAAATAGGGATTAATTGATTAGTTTTAATAAAATATAGATCCAAAGATTAAGTAGCTATGTGTTTTAGTGATTGCTTTGCAATTTTTATATAAATTATTCAAGTATTTTGTAAGGCTAATGACTTTTTAGAATCAAATATTTATGGTACATGAAATAAAATAATATTATTTTATTTCTAAGAAAAATATCAACATGGGTTTTGACTGGGTAAATAGATTACGAGTAACTTTTTTAATCTATGTTTGACACTGCATTTCAAAAGTATCTTGAAAAAAATAATTAAAAATGATATTTTTATATATTTTCATGTATTAATGTCAAAAATAATTTTTTTAAAAAAAAATATCATTTTGATACGTTTCTAAACAAAAAAATATTTTCAAAAACAATCTCAATCACGCTCTCAAATAGTTTTATACTTAGCTTAGGATAAGTAGTGAATCGATTAGATTCCATGTCAACCTGTTAAGAGAATTGCTTCCTTTGAGAAATATATTTTGTTTAATTACATAACCATATAATTTTTCCCATAAACTTCCATCTATGGAGAATGTACACCAGCTGCTCGGCTGTAAAGAAGTGTTTACACTAGCAAGTTGATTATACTAGAAATCTTTACTTGTTTACATTTGAGATTCATCAATGGTGGATCTGCACGTGGGGTAAAACATTACAAGCTGAAACAAATCTGTAATCCAAAAATAATAACGAGCTGCCAACAATCAGTTCTCTTCTGTGTCAAAATATGATCAATCTAGAGCCTGTCTCCTCTGTGAGCTTCACCGGTGTACCTAGTAAGGTTTTTCGAATTTGTTCTGCTTCCATCAATCTCCCATTTGGATAAAGAAATCTTACCTGAAATCCTTTTGTTAGCCTATTCCATGACCAAAAAGGCCAGCTAAGGGTGGCCAGGGGATGTCAAATGCCAACCTGAGCATTTTCTGTTTTATACTTTTGGAGCTCTTCTTGTGTTCGTATAAGCCTGTATTTACAGAAGATTTTAACGAGTACTTGATGTTATTTTTTATACAAATGTGAAAATAAAATCATGTGAATTCATCTGCATTGCATTGCATTACAATTACCTCCATTGCAACTCGGTTATTTCATGAAGCAATTCCTTCTCCTTATCATGTGCTGCTTCTAGCTGCAAATTCCACACAAAAATTCCTTAGCTTCAGGAATAAAATACAATCTAGTTCAGGAAATTAATATAACTGAAAATCAACCCTGGCCTTTGAAAGTAATCAGCACCAGAGTTATGTACCAAAGATTTCTCTGTAGATCCACCCTGGGCCACTGTCCATCCCCCATCAATCGCGCGGTTGCCTAAGAAAACAAAACACTTTCTAGTAAGGATAACCGAACAGAATAAAGAAAAATAGATTATTCCAAAGGCAAGTAATTGCTGCACCTGCAGTGTCACCTCCAGAAAGTTGCCTCATTAGATGCAGAATACCATCCTGTCGAGGGGGAAACAGAGTCAGCAAATGCAGAGATTTTGATTACATATAGGATGGAAAAATGCGAAACTATATCTATAATACATACCCTTTGAGTGATATTTGTCTGTAAAACAGAAAGCAATATTGGAAGCATAGAGTTGCCTGAAACTGTTGATGGTATGGTTTCCGATGGCGAAGGCATTCCTGGATGTTGGGTGAGCACCTGCATAACCCATAACATTTTCATGAGAATAGGATGGTGCTATACAGCTTCGATCGTAAGAAACCTGAGTACCAGGAACTGTATTCTGTTCAGAGATTCCAGATGCACTAACTGGCCAAAAACTGCCCTCTAGGGAGAATTCTCTTCATAAATTAACAGTGACATAAAAAGCTTCAGTTCAGTATTTCAATATACAGGGAATCAATCTTGAGAAAAGCTGATAGTCAAGAGCTGGGAGCCTAGACAGAGCAGGGAGCCTAGACAATGTATGAAGGAAATTTTTGAGACATAAAACTCAAAATTTATGGGAAAACGAGTGTTAATTATCGAAATGGTAGAAAGAAACTTTGTTCCCTCTCAGCCTAGCCAGATAAACAAAAAATTAAACCCATAAGTTAACTATGAGCACCTGAAGGAATCACTATTAAAGTTATGGATTGTCAAGTATGTTTGCTTATTTTTTCATAAGAATTTGCTTATCGCTCCATAAGTTAACTAAATATTGGAAAACCCAACACAATCATAATTATATTTAAAAATAATATCACATGTGTTTTAATGTTCATAAGAATTTAAATTCATGACATTAAAACTCAACTATAATATAATATTTTGATATGAGATGAATAAACACTTTGTACAAAAAAAAGTTTGAAGGGCGGTTAACTAGTTCATCCCAAAAACTGTGGGAAAAAAGGGACCACTAAATGCTTGAACTATTACTTGTTGAGTAGCTAAAATTTAGGTGATATCTAATCAATTTGGAATTTATTGCATCTGAATGGATGAATTGTCTTACATCTTTAGTCAAGACCATCTAACTTAAGACCTGAGACTTGTTTTTGGCCATGGCTTTGCTCTGTACCAGTAATAAACTGAAAAACCATTAGAGGTGTAAAATATTCTGCTCCTACAACTGTTATCGAACAAGCCCTGTTGATGGAATACTGCGCTGTATCAGTCGTGCACCACAACACATATTTCACATACCTGTCTCTCCAAAACTCTTCAGAAATTCATAAATACGCAAATACATGTCTGCCTATTTTGTAAGTATATATAGAAGTAGAAAACCCAATTTATCTCCATTGATTGTTAGCTTATTCACGTGCTATTTTTAAAAACTAAAATTGTTAGGAAAAAATAAAATGTAAACTAGAAAAGATCAAAGGATAATCTAAAAGGCACATGGCACAAATGTGCTGACCTCAAAACTACGAACCTGCATACTGTGACTCTTCTGCAGAACCAGAGGAGAGACCGCCTGAAAAGGAAAGGTGAGTTATATCCCATCTGAATAAGAGAGGGGCCATCAAGACTGAAATTCAGTCACCTTTTCTATATCAACATTCTCTGAAGTAACTTTGAATCGTCCTCTTTGCTGAACTACTGGAGGCTTTGCCTTTTCATCTAGTTCCTCACTGCTTGCCCCTGCAAACAGCTCTTTGAATATACGAGGAAGTGAAATCCCTCATGAGAGAGAGAGAGAGAGAGAGAAGGTATGATATAGTAATTAATGCAAAGCCGGGAACTGTTTCCATATCAGAAGAAAATGCAAGACAGCAAAGCCATCATGTACCAATCAATGAGAAACTGGGAATTCTTTGAACATGAAAAAGAAATGCTACAACAACGACAAGAATTTAAGCACTTGCCTGGTGACTTAAATGGCTTTGAAGGATTCTCAGAAGGTGCATCATCTCCATCTTGATTAATTATTGCTCCGTTGATATTTGAATTATTTGGTGGTTGATTTTGCAACTTGTCACTGTAAATTTTCATGCGAGAAAAAGGAATATTCGGTCACATATTAGTATATAGGATGCTAAGAATGTAGAATACACTCAATGATAAAAGGAAACAAGACAGTAGAACTATTAGGATGGTAAACAGTATATATGTATTAAGAATAAGAATTGAACCGTTCGAAATTCGAATTAATACACAGGATCAGGTGTCAAACCCAGGTTTTCCGTGGATATCAGAAGCTGGCCTTTCAGCTGCATTGCCTTCAACACGATCAGAAAGAGGTGGAGAATTTTGTGAAACATGCCGTTCGTGGCATGGACTTGCATTGATTGAGTCATCATCGGATTTAACACTTCGAACTCTGAAAATAAACATAAGATTCTTATTAGAGTTCAGTCAATGTGTAGCTAACGAACTCTCTGACAATTAAGGATATAAATTTTACAGCATTCACAGAGAAATATAAACACAAGTACTTTGTATTGGGTTGGGTTTTACTAGCTTTTTCATGTAGAAGCACTGATTCTCACTGATTAATTCTTTTAAGTGCCTAAACAAATAAATAAAGATAAAAGCATAGGTTAGGGACATACTTCGTAATATTTATTGCGGAGTTGACTGTTGGAAGCGGTGCAGCTCGATTTTGCACGTCATTATCCTCCTGACAAATTTATGAGCATTAGAACCAAAGAAACGAAGTAAATGAGAAGACGAAAATTGAAGCACCTATATCTCTACAAGCTGTGCAAGAACCATATATCAAAATACCATCATTTCTGTGACTTGTCCGAGGGAAGAATTCCGAGGGTCCGATTGCTTTTCAACTGCATCAAGTGTAGACAAAGAATTCGAGCTTCCTCCCGGATTACTATCCGTCGCATGGTCCTCGGCATCTGGTATCTGAAGCCAAAACAAAAGAGGGTGTGAGACAGGGAATCCTAACCACTGTTACCAAGTTGATTTTAACTGAGACGGTATCAGCCATTGCGGTACCAAGGAAGCCTGAGCCTTCACATCTTCAAGGTTGAAGTTCCAACCGCTAATTCCTCGTTTGTATTCATTCTACATAGGATTACAAGCAAGATATTACTAAAGTATAACGAGATATCTGCAAATAAAAGAGCAGTATATAAGTGATACAAATACATCCTTGGATGTATATTATACTTTCCATGAACAAAACTACAATAGACCTGTTAAGATCAGCTTACAGCCAAAACACTAATGACAGACTACAACTTAACAACAAAAACTGATACTGTAAGAAAATAGTAATTAATAGGCATGCGAATGTTAAATACACGACAGAAATCAACAGCCACACCCAATATCATGTTATTTGATAAAAACAAAAGATTAAAAAACTACCTTAACAATTCTTAAACTTGAAAAGTCGAAGAAAACTACAAGAGTACTCAAGATGGTTAAGAGCTTGGAAAGCTCCATTATTTTATAGGATAGCCATCCTTTCAGTTTATGTTACTGGAGAACTGTGATGATTGATGATGGAGCACAAAAATGCATTTGAATATTGGAAAAATATGCAAAAGGAATCGACACGTGAAATGTATGAAATAAACTACCAGAATATCAAAGAAGCATAATAAATCAACATACAATTTAGAAGGGAAAAAATCAGATAGCAAAATATTGTAGTTTTACTAGAAATCAAATTAATATCTGCTTTAGACAACAAAACATTCAAACCTGCGATAGTTCCTCCATTTCCCCATCGGGCATCTTCTTTTGAGCAAGCATGTCTTCTTCCTTTCTCTGCATTTCAAATTAAGGCAGTTTTTAAGTTCACAGTGCAAGTCGGATAGAAAACAAGGCTATTTATTGTTGCAGTAATGTCCCTAAAACTTAACTCACTAACCTTCAAAGCCTTGATACGGTCACCAAGATCAGGCAATCCATCCAATAATGTCCGTACGATATAGTCATTCGACCTTGCTTGCTTGAAAAAGGAATGCTTTAACAACTTATTTGCAGAAGGTCGTTTCAAGGGATCTTTTACCAAACAACTAGCAATCATCTGCTTAAAAGACTGGAGATTGAACAAAAGACATATTATACAACTAGCTTGAACCAAACGGTATTAAATCTGCTAGTTTTCGTTTCTTTTTTAGTATGAAACTCTGCTAGTTAGTTTGTTAAAAGCATACCTTAGAGAACTTCTTATCCCTTTCTAAATCCAGGCCAGGGGGTGCATTTTGCAAGGTCATAAGCAGCACCTTGACAAGAGAGAAATTAATTGAGATTGGGATAAAATTCATAGTGTTTTACAAAAATATGTTACTTGTAATTTTAGCACAGTCTAGGCACCTTCATTGGAGGATATTTTGAGAAAGGAGCGTGCCCATGCGCAAGCTCCAAAGCAGTTATCCCGAAGGACCAGATGTCAGCCCTGTGGGAAGCAAAACATCAACTGCATGATATCGAAACCTTATGAAGAGGAGAAACTCTTGAAAAGAGAGTGGGCTTACTTGAAATCATATCCGTGTAACTGCTCCATGACCTCAGGTGCCATCCTGAAAAAACAAAAGACAGAGGTATAAGGCACAAGTACTATTGCAGTATTCACACCATTGTTTCTTATTTCATTGCAATTATCTGCCGCTTGAAGATTTTATTTAATTCATTTCAAGATTGGCCCTCTAATAAATACATAAATATTTTTCTAAGATAACAAAATGGATTGTATTTGTCAAAATCGTATAGGTATGATCTTCATTGTGAATCGTGATCGATCCAATACTAAACTTTCGTAGATGTGTTTTGGAGTGTACCTTCATCATTTCGTCCAACAGTTTGGATCCTATGAAATTTCTCGATATCATTTAAAAAGGTTTCTGACATAATTAAATATTTCTACAGTAGACTCCATTAACATACTTTAAGCCTTGATAATTATATAAACATTAAGGCTAGATTTTATTAACTGTGACATGCAATAATTAAGGGGATCGAAAACAAAATCAAGAACTCAAAATATTTATCTGAATTCTTAAAAGCATACCAGCAAGGCGTCCCAACAAATGTATTCCTCATGCGTTGCCTGTCTCCTGAATCAAAAAGGCAAGCAGAAACACCAAAATCTCCCAACTTGATTGCGCCACGTCCATCTATGAGAATATTTCCAGCCTTTGAAAAACGTAACATAATCTCAATCAGAGAGCTAAAATAAATGACTTATAGCTGTGTAAAAAACTAACATTAATCAGTTCCAGAAACCATTAGCACAGCATAAAATAACAAAGGATACAATCATGCAAGATAGTACAGATTGTATAGACAGAAACATTAAAAATTGAAACAATAACACAAACAAACATGTTCCATTTCTTGAGGTAATCAGCTAATTAATTAGGCGATAAAGATAGTTTAGAGCTGATGAAAGTTCGATCAGAAGGACTAAAATGTCTAAAGACAGGATTGCTTACTTTAACATCGCGATGTATGTGGCCCTGATTATGAAGATACTCTATTCCCTTCAGCACCTCACGTAGTATTGTTGCTATCACCAACTCCTCAAAACCATCAGGATAAGCAGCCTTCAACATGTGAAGACAAGAACCCCCAGACATAAATGGCATAACAACCCACAAATTATGATCACTGACAAAGGAGCAGTGTGATTTGAGAACATTAGGATGGTCCACCAATATCATTGTTTGCACTTCCCGTGATATATTACTCTGTCAGAACAGCAGTACATATAAAGCAAAATTAACATTAAAAAACGCACGGAAAAATGATCTAAAACACACTATTACCTTGTTACAAGTATTAAACTTCAAAACAAAAAAAATGTAATCATATATACAGTTTTTAAAAAAAAAATCAAAAAATCATATCGTGTAGTTAAAATCCAACATGAAAAACTTTTAATTTTATTCCTTGTTCTAATGACCCCACAATGCGATAGCCCAGAATTTTCGAGCGCTTCATTTTTATTTTTTTTTAATATTTGCAAGCTATTAGGAATCTGCAGAACTAGGCGCGCGCGCGCAAGATTTCAGTCTATGATATTAACAATGAAATTTGAATGTAAGAATGTAATCTTAATCAATTACAGCTAACAAAAAAATACAATATGATAACGAGATAACAATATTCAGGAGCAACAAAAAAAAAGAGAGAGAGGAAATTTACCAGATCAGCGTTATCGCGTTCAAAATCAAGAATCTTGATGGCGACAATCTCATCAAAAGGAACACACAAGGCACGATGAACAGAAGCGCTAACACCTTGACCAACCTCTTCGTATAGAGTGTAATTCTCGGATCTAATCGGATACTTCTTCTTCTCCATTGTGTTACAAAACCCTTTATTGTTTTCTCTTTCACTCTACAGAAAACCACACCGAAGAAGCTCTTTCAAACGTTAAATAAGCTCGTGATTTGAAGAAGAAGATCCATTACAATAATAGCGTTCCTAAGAAGCAGAGATATTGCTAGATTACTCACATGGCGGTGGAGGTGACGACGGACGAGGAGTGAAAAGAGAGGGAAGAGGATCGTGCGTTAATTAATGACGAGGTTGTTAACTTCTAAGATTTCTCTTTCTCGTGAGATTGAAAGAAAGGCGAGGCTAACGGATCGCCGCTCAAACTGATACTATGTTTAAAAAAAACAAACTTCTACGTAGGTTTTATTTATAAATGTTGTTTTTGTGTTACGAATTCACTCCCGCCACCTGAATTTTTTTCTTCTTATTTTTTATGGTCAGTTACTATTTTTATTTATTTATGTATTTATTAGGTTTCTTTTTCTTAAAGTTGTGGGATTCATTATTAAACTTTGGATTTGAGCAAAGGTATTGTGTGAAGATTAAATGACTCCACGAGAGTGAGAGTGTGGTTGGAGTTATTTTTTAAAATATTTTTCGTTTATAAATGCAGTAAAATATTATTTTTTTTATTTTAAAAAAAAATTATATCAACACATGAAAATAATATAAAAACACCAAAAAAATCTAATATAAAGTAAAAAAAAAATTTCATAAATATTTTTGAAACACAATGTCAAATAGTGTATAAATGCAATCAAATAAGATAATTGCTTACTATAATTAGTAAATGACTGATTTAATTTTTTAGTTTGATTGCAAATAAATGACAATAGGAAAAGGAATGCTAATCTTATCTGATTTTCTTTTTGGATTTAAGATAGAAAGTTTGAAAAACTACTATTTTAGATGGGGAAAAAACTATGTTAAGAAAACTATTTAGGGTTTAATTAATTTGGATTGCTTGTGATCAATGTTGTGAAGAATTTCGGAGGTAATTGGTTATTAAACTAATGAGGCTATGCTTTCGACAATAAATTATATGTTTGGTATTATAATGGCGGGTGTTTTAAAAAAAAAATATTTTATGTTATTATTTCGACAATAAATTATCTTGATTTGAGATTTAATTGCCTTTATAAGAAATAAATAAATGATATGGAATTATCTATTCATAAAAAAAATCTTTTAAAACTTTGAACAAGGAATTTTTGGAAGTGTAGCGGTAATTATCTTAAAAATATTTTTTTAATGCATTGAAATAATATTTTTAATTTTTATTTTTAAAATATTTTTGACATTAGCATATGAAAATAATATAAAAATATTAAAAAATAAATTAATTTAAAACAAAAAAACAATAATTAAAAAATAAAACTCTTTTAAAATATAAAAATAAACATGCTGTAAAAAGCAAACCCGAATTTCACGGCTAACGAACTCTCTTGAATCTTCCTTGTGATGACTAAAATGATTTTACAGTGGTATTCATAGCTTTGCTTTCCAGTAATTTATTATACACATAATGATTAGTTTAATTAGTTTTTTAATTAATAAGAAATATTAATGATAATAATTACCTATAATATGTATTTTTTAATCAAATAATGAAAAAACAACTTGATTTGTAGATAATAATTTTCTTAAGAAAATAAATATTTCCTAAGTTTACAAAACAAGAGCCCATTAATTAATACTCCTCGAATAATGGCCTAAAATAGTTGTTTAAATTTATTTATTTTTCTTGTACCATGCCCTTTTCCATCAATCAATCGTTATATATTCCTAGTTTAAGATTTTGAGTGGTAAAATATACAAGGTTTTGGCTGGCTTATGAATGTTATACACACATTGTTAAGGGATTAGTTATTAGTAATTATTATTTTTATTTTTAATGAAATGGTAGTGAAAGGTTACTGTGATTATTAGAAATTAACTTTTTTTTTAATAGCTAGTTAGAGAAAAAAATGCTACACTATGTCCCTGTTTGAGAGTGTAATTGAAGCTGTTTTTGAAAATGTTTTTCATTCAGAAATACATTAAAATAATATTTTTTATATTTTAAAAAAAAATCATTTTTGATATAGCATATGAAAATGATATCAAAATAAAATAATTTAAAATAAAAAATAAAATAATTTTAAAACGCAATACGACATATATTTTTCATATAATTTTTACCTTGAATTGGACATATTTCATCTTGATTAATGTACCAATCGATTTAAATAGGCCTCTGAGCGGAATTTTTTTGTATACATATACCACACTTTGACACGTGGCATGTATGATTTTTGGGTAATTATATTTTTTTGTTTTGTAATAAAACTTAATTAAAGGAATTCATCTTATATATAGATCACTCAGGAGAACTTCATGTACGTGTGTGTGCATTAAAATGATGGGTGGTAACGATTCTAGCAACCAAAATCATTGAAGTCAGCGTCAATGACTATATATTTCATGATGATAATGATCAAAATCATTTTTTGTCAATAATTAAAAAAATGATTGTTGGTTTATCAAAGTGTTTTTATGAAGTCTTTTGAGTCAAAATAGATCTTTATATAAGCCAAAAAATGAAGACCCTGTTTTTCTAACAACCTCTGATCACCAGAATCTATAGAAAATAGACAACACATCGTTTGTTGTCTTTGAAAAAAGGGTGGAATGGCCCATTAAATTAAAATAATATATAAAGATAGACTTCGGTGCACGGGATAGGCTGGAAGGCCCACACGCCTAGGTGTTTTTCTATTTTTTTTCCTTTTATTTTATATTCAGGTTAGAAAAAATTAGTCAAAAAAAATATAACGTGTTTTATTGTTGTCTAATTAAATAAAAAAATAATTTATGAGATGAAAGAATTTGTTGAGTCCAATAATGTGTCTAACTTGCATAGCAAGTTTGCTTGGTTGACTTAAGTTCATTTATTTTTTTTCAAATAATAATTGTTATTTTTACATATTTTTTCGTTAGTTTTGAGTTTATTCGAGATTAAGTTTTTTATTTTTTTAAAATATCATTCTTGTGAATTTTATAAGTCAACCCATGATAACTATATCAATATTTTTTAAAATTGTTGTTCAATTCATGATTGGAATCTATTTTTTTAGAAAATATAATCAATATCAAGTTCTTTTAGAAATTACGTGTTGGTAGATATACTTAGAAGATCGTAAAGGGCCGTAGAATCCAAGCTCTTTTCCTGAAAAGGAAACAATTTCAATTTTCAAGTCATAGATAATAATGTTAAAGACAATCCTTGTAAGATATGCTTCTACAAAATTTCATCCCTTTTCTTGTCCAGGAAATAATTTTAAGTTATAAATGGTTAAAAATAATGTTAAAGATTATTCCCTGTAAGATGTCCATATCCAAAGCACAACAATTTTCATGGAGCAAATATGGTGTTAGACAATAATACAAATCATATTCTAGTATTTCACCTAACAGTTTAAGTTTTTAAATGAGTTGATTTTTTGATATGATATCAGAGCCTTATTGACCCAGCGGTCATGCGTTCGAATCTCACCACCCCCATTATATTTGATAAAAATCAAGCACAAGGTAGTGTGAGTTTGTACAAGTTTTAAGTCCAAATGGCTTTTCACTTGAAGGGAAGTGTCAGAGAATAATATAAATCATATTCTAGGGTTTCACCTAACAACTTAAATTTTTAGATGAGATGATTCCTTAACATATGAGATCTATGTCTCCATTGAATTACCCCTTACGATTTATTTAATCCTAATGCAAGATTTCTGAATAATTATGTTATAAATATTGAATCTTATTCATTTAGTGTGTTTACTCCTTTTATTTAGAGTGTTTCACTTAAGAGAAATAATAAATTAATGTTTTTTTCAATGATTTTAACATGCTAATATATTAATTAAATATATTTTCAAGTGAAAAAACATGTCTATCACATGAATATTTTTTTAAGATTATAATTTAAACTTAATAACTATTTTAATATATAATATTATAGAAATTTAACACGTGTTTTTTCCATGCAATATTTGATTAACCACTTCTGTAATGATTAAAGTGGTGTTTAGGAAGCACTAAAAAAGTGCTTTTTAAAAATATTTGATTTTTTTAAAAAAATAATTTTTTAGATATTTTATGTGTTAATATTAAAAATTATTTTTAAAAAATAAAAAATATTATTTTAATATATTATTAAATAAAAAATATTTTGGAAAATAAACAGAATTACAGTTACAAACACCTTTATATTTTATGTCACTTCTAATTAGTAAAAGAAAATAAAACGGTTGAGGTCACGTGACAAAGCGTGAAGCGGCAGGCAGCAGATTAAACCCAAAATCCACTCGCGAATACACGTCTTTCTTGTTTTAACTTGGTAGCTCTTTATAAATTGCTGCACCTGCCACAGCCAGCGCACTCTGATCCTCTCTAGGGTTTCTTTCCTCTCAACAACGCTGTCGTTTTTGCATATTTCCGCCACAATGAAGCTCACCGTCAAGACACTGAAAGGCAGCCATTTCGAAATTAAGGTCCAGCCCACCGACACTGTAAGTAATTAAACCTCAATTACAATTCTTAGCACTGCATTTTTATTTTTTATTTTTTACAACAACAATAATAAGAAGAAAAAATGTGAAGGTAATGGGAGTAAAGAAGAATATTGAAGACGTGCAAGGAAAAGACAATTACCCATGTGGACAACAATTGTTGATTCATAATGGGAAAGTCTTGAAAGATGAGACTACTTTAGCTGATAATAAGGTTACTGAAGATGGTTTTCTTGTTGTCATGCTTAGCAAGGTATTATTTTTTGGTTTTACTTTTGTTTTCTTTTTGTCCAGTCTTTAATTTGTCAATCCTATGTTGTGGTTTTAATGTTTAATTGATTATTTTGGTAGTTTTTTTTTTTGTTAATGTTTAATCCCTGCTATATTTATGCTAATGTTGATGATTTTGATGACGTCAATGCGAATCTCTTCGGGCGTGTATTTCGTGTTTCGGGGTCTTTTGTATGAAGTTTTGGCTGTTTTTGTTTGTGGCTTTTAGTGTGCGGTCATGTATTGCATTACTGGTGTATTTTGATTGTTTTGGCTTTTGTTTTCTTTTTGTCCAGTCTTTAATTTGTCAATCCTATGTTGTGGTTTTAATGTTTAATTGATTATTTTGGTAGTTTTTTTTTGTTAATGTTTAATCCCTGCTATATTTATGCTAATGTTGATGATTTTGATGACGTCAATGCGAATCTCTTCGGGCGTGTATTTCGTGTTTCGGGGTCTTTTGTATGAAGTTTTGGCTGTTTTTGTTTGTGGCTTTTAGTGCGGTCATGTATTGCATTACTGGTGTATTTTGATTGTTTTGGTGAATAATTAATTCAGGTAAAGACTCTTATGTGAAGCTGAGAGATTTTGTGGTTTCCTTGTTAGTAAATCTGGTGTAAAATTTATAACAACCAATAACTGATCTCTTGACAGTAATCAAATTATTTGTCGTAGCTTACGATCTTTAAATGTTTTAATAACTAGACCAGCTGAATTTCGAGCTATTTATCCAGCCAACCACGTTACAAATTTGGAAATGATATCTGTGGCGATGACCTGTAATTGACGGGTAGGTAATGGTGGTTAGATGAAAGCTTGAAATCAAAGTAGTTCAATTATTACAACACTTAACTGCCTATAACCACTGATCACTTAAAGAGTTTCCTGAGGGGGCCTGTTAGCTTTTTCCAATTAATATTTTGTAGATACTGCATGAAGCGTTTGCAAGTGCGTTGGCTTGTGTTTATCCACATTTGTTGTCAACATCATTTTTATGTGTTTTGTTCATGAACTGCATGGGTGTTTATGGACTTTATGCTTTAATGCTTCTGTTTTTAGCTTGACCTTTAACATTTACTTGTATAAATCTGCTATCATTACAGAGTAAAACAGCCGCTGGGTCTTCATCCACCCAGGTATTTTTCATCCTTGTTTTCTACCTTTCTCCTGGTAGTGTCTCATTCTTGTATATTTTTTATTCTTTTTAATGAATCATTTTCTTCTATTTTTGTACACTAGCCTGTTTCTACACCACCTACCACCGCACCAACTTCAAATTCGACTCCTGATGCTCCTGCACCTGATGCTCAAGCACCGTGAGCTTATATATACCACAGATACCTTTTGTTTTTAACTATTCTGGAACAACTGAATTTATCTTTCATATATAATAAATCTGTCATTGCAGGGTCTCAAAGAGTGCATCTGCTTCTGACTCAGCAACAGCCAAGTACATGCTTCATCTCTAGTTGCATTATATATATTTTTGTTAATTTTAAAACAACATGTCCATAATATTTGTTGGTATTACACGATATTGATCTAGTATATGAAACTTAGTTCTTGGTTAATTTCTCGGCTTATTTTTTCTTGTGGACCACCACCAGCGCTACTGGTTTATATGTTTGTATTGAGGAAGAATCGTATACTTTGCCATGGAAATTTAGCAACAACCTCAAGTGGTTTGCGTTGCGTATTGTGCAAATTATCCCTTTTCTTCTTTCCAGCTCGAACCATAATATTTGTTAGTAAATGCATAATACCAGTCTAGTAGGTGCAACTTAGTGCCTGGTGACTGTTTTGTTGTGTGGGACAATGGTGGTACTGGTTTATATGTTTTGTATTGAGGAAGAATTTTTTACTTTTCCATGAAAATTTAGCAACAACCTCAAGTGGTCTGCTTTACTTATAAATTTTCCCTTTTATTCTAACCATCTCAAGCCAAAGTTGGGACATATATGAGATCTTTAAAAAACATAGTAAGAAACTCGAAGACAGGACATGGTTCGTTAAGAGGATGGTTTTTTTCTCTGCTCTTATATTCTTGTTATTTTAAGATATGTCCTCAAACTTCTAACCAGAGTTGGAAACTTCCTTTTGAAATTATGTAACAAAGTTACTCTTTGCTATTAGGGATGGCATAGGTCATTTTCCAGACAACCATGCATGTTTTAGAGAGGATTATCAGCAATCCAATTGATTCAAAGGCCTTATTATGGATAGTTCCATCACTTGTCAGTGTGAGCTGTCCCGAGTGTAAGAAGCTAAAGTTCATTTAAAGCATAAATCCTAGGCCCATGTAATTTTTTTGTAAAACAACAGGTTAGACATTGTAGGGGGCATGATTATTTTTTTTGGTAACTTGCAGCTGGTCTAAGTTCTGCCACATTTTAGTTCTTGGATAATGCGGTCAATTAGAGACCATATCTGTCAATACCATAATTGATTAGAGTGGCCAGATGCCTGTTACCCTCCTTCACATGGATTGAAAGCCCGTGTGTCTGATATTTTAAGGAAATCTTATTTTGACAATTTCATAGTATACATTTTATCTTTATTCTCTAAGTGTAGCCATTTACATTTCCTGAAGAAAATGTTGGTTTTTTGGTTCTCGATATTAACTAAAACCTACTAGTTAGCGCACGTTGTAAACGCCTGATCCAGATCAGTTCGATGTAATTCTTGCTTTGTGTACAAGTGCGGGCTAACAATTTGATCTTGTTGGGGGTGATTTTGTAAAATTTACCCTTTTTTAAGAAGCCTGTTAGCTATAACCCACAGCTTTTGTTATTGTCTATTCTAATGGTGATAACACTGTGTCATTGCTGCAGTGCACAAAGTGATACCTATGGTCAAGCTGCTTCCAATTTAGTTGCTGGTAGTAATTTGGAGCAGATTATTCAGCAAATAATGGATATAGGTGGTGGAAACTGGGACAAAGAAACAGTTACTCGGGCACTTCGAGCTGCCTATAATAACCCCGAGCGTGCAGTGGACTACTTGTACTCTGTAAGTCTAAATCCTCTGTGTAGCCTGTTGCAATCTTTGCTTAGATTAGCATTGACAACAGTATTCTGTCTTCAGGGCATTCCAGAAACAGCAGAAGTTGCTGTCCCAGTGGCTCGGTTTCCTGCAGATCAGGGTGCCGAAACAGGTGCAGCTCCTGCTGCAACGACACTTGCACCAGGAGGACCTAATTCTTCTCCATTGAATATGTTTCCTGAGGTAAAGCTTCAGATTTTAGAGGGTTTTCATTATGTATTGTCTGTATAGTGTTTGTTACTGTTATTGATTTGAAACCCATCCAGCAGACACTTTCTGGTGGTGGAGCCGATGCTGGCCTCGTACTTGGCTCTCTTGATTTCCTTAGAAACAATCAACAGGTGTGGTTCCATACAACTTGTGTTGTTATTCTTGTATTGGATTTCAAATGCAATGCATTTAAATGCTAAACCCATTGGTCTTCACATCTCACACCAATCTTCATGTGCATGTCCTAGGGACATTTTTTTCTTATTAAAAGAAGTTACTTCTGTTGCTCTTTCATGGTATTGGATCTAAATATAGTGTAATAAATTGTGAGAAAATCATGAATGAAGGCAAGAAATATGTAGTAATGGATTTATAACTAAAGTGTAACTGTTTTGCTTGATATCCTTAGATGGGTTTTGGGGTGGGTGCTAAATTTCATTTAATGCCAATTGTCAAATTAACCATTGATATTGCTTTATTTGGGATCTCTAATGGCTATCAAGTTTCTATGTTTCATTTACTGCCTATTGCCAAATTGCCATAGACACTACTTGATTTAGGATTTCCAGTGATTACCAAGTTTGAACATTGACGTCAAATAATTTTGTTTTTTCCATTTATGTTGCATTTAGTTTCAAGCATTGCGTTCAATGGTTCAAGCAAATCCACAAATCTTGCAGGTGCTTTTCACATCTCTTGTTATTTGTTTTTTATGATGACATTTGTTTTCTCAAAGTTAAACCAGCTACTTCTATTACAGCCCATGCTTCAGGAGCTTGGAAAGCAAAACCCCCAGCTTTTAAGAATGATTCAAGAGCATAATGCAGAGTTTCTTCAGTTAATAAATGAACCTCTTGATGGTTCTGAAGGGTGAGTAGCTTTATTGGTGTATTTGGTGAATTCTGAAAAAACTTCTAAGCAAGTATCTTGGTTCATAAAAGGCGAAGGGATCTAGCTGATGGTGGTTAATTAGGTCTTCTTCGATGTCATCAGTTTCAGTAGCTATTGATATATTTCATATTTGTTACATAAATCTTATTCCATAATTTATTGATGTCACGATATGGCATGATTGGTTTTTCTCAGGGAAATGTTCGATCAACCTGACCAGGAAATGCCCCATGCTATCAATGTGACCCCAGCTGAACAAGAGGCCATTGAACGGGTATACCTACTTTCTTTAGTCCGTTGCTGGCTTGTTTTGTTTGCTTCGTATCTTTTCTGACACTTTCCTGTTTTTATGTGTTATTGTTCTTGCCCTGTTATAGCTTGTGGCAATGGGATTTGATAGGGCCCTTGTGATTGAGGCATTTTTGGCTTGTGATCGAAACGAGGAGCTGGCAGCAAACTATCTACTGGAAAATGGTGCAGATTTTGAGGATTGAGTATTGAACATTGACCGGGTGGATTTGTAGTTTTGATTTGTACAAGGGTCCTTGTGATAAACTTTAGTTTAATTTATAGTTTCCAACTAAGAATCCTGAAAATTAATTTTGATAATGGGTTTTGGAATGGCGTTTGAGAAGCTGCCTTCACTTCTCCCTTCATCTCTTGTACTCGCTAATGTCGAGCTGAAACATGATAGCAAATCAATTACATGGTGTCTGTCATTATCACCTCGAATCGAATGATCATCGCTATGTGTCTGTCCACTCCATGTTCTGGTGTGCTCAAGAGTGGTTAGAGCTTGGAAGGGAGAGATTTACGGGGATCAAAAGTGGTGTCGTTTCCCTGTTTGAAAAAGGAAGGAAGCAAAGGAGATCGAGGGGGATTTTTAACAATATCTGCAAATTGTAAATGAAAAACTAACTTGACTGTGGCGAGAATTAAAGGGTGCTTGTGGGAAAGTGAATGTTGTAATTGTTGAGAACGCGTTCCTTCAAATTTCAGATGTCACTTTGTTGTGTTTGCTTCATTCATGAAAATCATAGAAATTTAACCACGTTTTTTTATAAAAAAAAGTAAAAAATAATTAATTTCTTTCATTAATATATGCCAATAAATAATAATAAATATATTGATTTCAACTAAATATTAAGTTAATAAACTGATATAAAAATGTTATTTATTAAAAAAAATATTTATTTTGGTTTGAAATTAAATCTTAATATTTAAATAGTTTTAATCAATATAAAATTAATTTCATATAAAGCCAACCAATTAAAACAAAACTTCAGCTAAATCTCAAATCAACGTAATATGAATTATTATATTGAGAATAAAAAAGTTATGTAATATAAAAAATTGAAAAAAATAATAAAAATTGTGGGTATTACTGCAACCTATGCATTTGTCCTTCTTCCATGTTGTATTTTCATCTTCTTTTTTTTAAAAAAAATCTTCTTTTATCTCACTTTACACTACATGTTCATGATTCTAAATACTATTTTATAATTTAACAAATATTAATTTTTCAAAACGAAGTTATAATTGTTAAATAAAAAACAAAATCATCTAATAAAAAAAAAGTGTTTCCTCCACATCTTGCCCCATTTTATTTATTTTTAGTATTTCTTGATAAGATTGTTTGTTAGGGGGAATCTAAAATATATCTCCATTCCGTTCGAAAAAGGTCAGGAAATAAATTTACTTGAGCTCCATTGTTCCCAGAAGGTAAAAATTAACCGCTTCGTTCTCGTCTCATTCAAATCATAGAAAGCACAACTTGTTTATTTTTTTCCTGTTCCTTCATACCCTCTACAACCAGTCCTCTACTTTCTTCCTTTGTAACACTCAGAGCTACAGAAGCAAGTTTTTACTATTGAGGGAGGACAGGTAGAGACAGAAGGAACCTGATTTCAGTAACCAAAGGTTTGCCACACATAGAAATCACGTTTACATATCATCAAAGGTACAATCTTTGGAATTCTTTGTGAGAAACAAGTCAGCAGTTGCATTATATATACACCATTTTGCAACATTATATATATATATATCACCAAGGAGAGTAGGAGACTCAGAACTCCCTGTCTGGGAACAGAATAGGAGCGGCCAGAGACCAGATGTAGAGACCTGCAGTTGCCCACCCGGTCAAAATACGAACCCATACAGAGGGCCACCCCACATCCACCAACTTTCCACTCTCCCCAACCGAGGTTGACCATCCAGTCAAAAGCATTGCAGAGTACATACTCGCAAGAGAAAAGATGATGTGGAAGAAGGAATAAGAATATGTGACTGGCTTGGCCTTGTCCTTTTCCTCATGCTCACTTGACTTGTTGTCCAATGGAAGCAAAGGTTTGTCTGCACCTAACCCAGAAGCCGAAAGTCAGATTCCAAGCAAATATTGTCATGTCAGTGGGATAGGGGAAGTGATAACTAAGTCTCATGAAAGCACATTAAACATACGGTCCTAACCATAGGAAGGAAAAAAAAACCATGTGCAGAAAAGCAGGCACTCTCAATTACCTCATATCAGTAATGGACAATTTTTGGAAATTTTCAGGCGTAGAAACAGTTTTATTCAAAAGATTTCTGAACAGATTCTTGAGATTTCATATGGACACTACATATCAAAGTCTGAAAAGTTTGCTAAATATTTACCAGCGCGGGGTGAACTTGGTGGGGAGAGCAGGGTGGTAGAGGATCCAGCACGGACAGCAGAATAGACGACAGATAGAACAGTTGTAAGCAGGCCAACGGTAAGAGCACTGGTAGAAACAGCTTTTGAATGCCTGTGAAGACCATTGCACTCATATTCCCTTGGTTCGCTGGCAAGTCCGCTATAGCATAGGTACATGCAATACAAGGATATAACTGAAGCAGGCAAAATACTTCCATTTACCTGTGTTCCAAGAAAGTGACAGCCTATGAGACGGCAAACCAAGAATTCTATTACCAGGAAGAAGCAAGCACAGCTATGCATCAATCAAAACTAACATAACAAACAATAATTTGAAATTATCATACATGCAAATAGAACAATTATATGCATCCTCATGGGAGAGCTCAAAACAGTTTTTTCTTTGAGAAAGAACACATAACATGATCATGGCACAGCAGTTTCTTTATACCTGTGGCCCATGAGGAATTCAGTTGGATCTGGGAAATCAATATAAGTCCCAACATTTACATTATCATTCGTGGAAAACATAAAGTCTCTTGATACAGAGACAACATTAGATACATCTTGCATTTACATATGCAAAGAGTACAGTCCTCCAAAGTTTATTAACAGATTCAAGAGAGCCTTTTTATGAAATAAAAACGGACCGGCCAGTAAACCATGCTATAACCACAATAGGTTAATGTGACTTAGAACTTCTAAAAGCTTAAAATCTCATGACATTGGTCATAGGACCAGTGGTCTAATCAATCAAGCTAAATCTTGCTCTCATTTTTGTATCATTCCTGGACCAATTGCGATCTTCTTTAAATTATTATTATTATAAAAAATCACAAATAGATATTAACATTGTTGGAGAATACATGTTCAACTGTAATTCTTTATGATTCGGATGCAAGATGATTAGCCATTTTTTTGATAATTGCACAACCAAAAGTATTATTCTCCTTATGAACCAATTTTGTAAGGTTAGCCTGTTCAAACCACATTAGAATACAACATATATAAAAATAGCAATTGTGGCATCAATCACATCCCTCTTACAATCTATTAGTTTCAAACGCATCTGTGACAAAGGTAAAATGGATAGTCATAATGGTTGGATTTATTGGAAGTTGGAACACAAAAAGAATTAAACTTACTGCAGGGTGTAGTGCAACGATGGCAAAAACAAACGCGAAGATCAGGGTCATAACAATAAAGAAAGTGTTTAAACCACAGTCCTGTCCAGATGCAGTGAACCAATGAAAAAGAAGTCCTGAGAAGGCAAATGTTCCCACATAACAGACAAACGACACAACAAATAGAGCAGCATACCTATATAAAAAAATGCAAAATAGAATAGGTTAATCTGGTTGTAATATGGAAACTAGAAGACTAAAATAAAAGAAAGAAAAAGCAAAACTAACCAGAACTGTTCATTGTATCCAACCCATTTGTCATTCCATCCATGAACGAAATCCAACAAAAGCACAACTTGAACAAGAAGAAACAATCCAGAGCCAAATTTGGATATTGACTCTGCAAATAAAATTTTTAACTTGTCAGCTCATGTCAGTCAAAAAAACGTTTGACAGGGAAAGAAAGACACAGGAACATCAAAAGCAGACAATAAATGCCATAGCATTTCAACAGTTAGCACCTTGGCAAACAACAAATCAGTAGTGCAATTTAATATCTATCAATGACCCTAAACAGAATCTGGTAAGTAATACGAACCAACAGATACAATGTAGGATATTCAAGTCCTAAAATAGGTTCATTTCTGTTACTCCTACGCAAATAGGCTAATAATGTTTTCCTCGAGGTAGCAGGTCGTTGACCTGCCAATATACCATCCTTTATGCGAGTATGTAAGCATAAACCTTTTTGCCATTGACACTGAGTATACTTGAGTCTTAACAAGTCCTGGCCAAATTGCACAACAAACTGAAAAACAAACAATCTTAACAAGCCAACGCACTTCAAAACAACAACGCTACTATACAAAACCACAACTCAATACATAAACAGCATCCCAGAAAGTCACAACCAATTACCATAGAAGCTGACAATCTCATTCGGAAGGAAAAACATGAAGATCACCAAAAGACACCAACAAACAACTTTCGCCATCCATCCGCCATGGTGCAAACTATCACGTGGGTCCTTCTGCTTCTTCACACCAACCATCATAACAGCCAAAATAGTGAAAAAAAGAAAATTCCCCAAACTAACACGCAAAACCGCATCTGTCTCAAACCATTCCCTATCCGGCGTCTTATGAAAATGATTGATCCCTGCCATTCAAAACCAACAAAAATTATTAACACCACCACCATCATCACAATTAAAGTGGTAAAAAAACTACGGGAATTAAAGGGCTTACAAGGGAGTTGTTCCATGAGAGGAGCCGCAACTTCACGGAGAATCCAGGAAACCATTAATGACAAAGCAAAGAGACCGCAGTAGGCTATCCTGGCGGATCGTCTGCTTATCCCGGATACTACAGTCGTACATGCATTACACGCGCAGGCAGCGCAGCATGACGCCAGGCAAGAAGCTGCCCACATCTTGTTTTCAACAATCTAAGCAAAGTATTTCAAAAAAATCAAAACTTTACTGAAAAATATTAAAACCCTAATTTGAGAAGGAGAAATTAGATTGTGGGTACCTGAGAGAACTGGAGGAAGAGGTGTTTTTGATGCTTTGATTGTGATTTCTTTTTCTCACTCGAGAAAGACTGGTGCTTTTAGCCTCGACGACGTGGTTCTCTGCTTTTCCGAGATATTTCGTTAAGCTTGCCGTTAGATTATGTGGTTGTGCGGGTGGAATCGCAGTTTATGTACGGCAGGGATTATAGTTTCTTATAGCCTTTTTAGTCCTTTTACTTTAAACTCTATTACACATCAATCCCTGTACTAATAAAATTTGGGTAGTTTTAGTCCATTCATCTTGTTTCGTTTGATTTTTTTCTCTTAAATGTCCATTCATCTCTTAATTCTATAAATAAAATATCAACTTAAATTGTTTTATCTTTAAAAAATTCTTTGCACCTATGAATTATTAACTGTGGATAGGTTTTTTTTTCTTACAAAAATACCACATTTTATGATTGTAATATATATTTAAACCACCATAAATACTAGAAATATAATAAATCAACATGTCTAAGCTTTCACTTGAATTTGAAACCCTTGACCTTCATCCTCTATATTTTTCACTTATTTTAACTATTTGTCCAAAAGTTTCTAATAATTGATTTAAACAATAAAAATAAAATTTATCCAATCTAGGTTTTTAGTTTAAATTCCTTATTTATTTTTTTGAAAGAGAGAGATAGTATACTTACATTGGTTGGATTAACCTTGGTTTTTAAAGCACCTAGATATTCCAATTATACATGTAATGTTTGATTACAATTTTAAAATAGAAAAAAACAAAAATAATAGAGATAGGGTGGGAATATATCCTCCCTATACCAAAATAGGATAAAACATTATTAACAAATTGTTTAAAAAGAGATTTATTTCATGTCTTTATATTTATCCTCTTAGGAAAATATTTTTATTATTTTTATATATGTTAATGTACATTTATTTTGGAACACTAACTAAAATCAACCATCAAGATAACAATGATTCTTTCAAATATATCTATATAAGAGATGCATCCTACAAGTTACAACTATTAATAAAAATTGACTTAGAAAGGAAAATCAATGTTTCTCTCATTACAAAGTACTATTGATTGAAACAATATTTTACTTTGTTTTTAATTTTAGTTTTAGTTTTTATTTATTTATTTTATCTCTTAATATTAGGTTTATTGTGATCGAGTTTGGTCATTTATTTTAATTTTCTTTCCATAAAAATATTTTAGTCTCATGACTTAGATCATAAGTTTTGCGGGTTCACCTAACCGACTCAAAGAATTTTTGTCCTTTTTTGTAATCATTTTTTTTCCAATATCATCTCTTAATCTTTGATTTTATTGTGATTGAAATTTCATAATTTATTTTGGTTTAACGAGTCAACTAGAGTTGACTCAAGTGTTTTTGGGTTTTTTTATTGATTTTTTTTAAATTTATCATTTAACATTAAATTGGCTAAAAATTGAGTTTTATAATTGATTTTATTTGTTTTTTTATTGAGTTGTCTTGGTCTTATGATCCAAACTTGACAAAGTTAGCTTGGATTGACTCGGTCTACCCCATATCTAATTAATTGTTTCAATTTTATTTTGTAATATTGAGTTGATTGAGAATTAAATTTCAATATATATTTTTAATCTACTTTCTACAAGGTTATTACTATTTCATCATCCAAGTTGTGAATTTTACATATTAACTTGGATTGATCACAATCGATTCAGTATGTTGTTATACTAAAACAAATATTTGTATTTATAATTGAAAATATTTCATCCTGTTTTTTTAATTAAATTATGCTTTTTAATTTTAGATTTTTTTAACTCTTTAAGTTAACTAAATCATATTAGATTAATTTTGACACAATTAAAAGTTTTTCCCCCTCCAAAAAAACAAGTTAGCAAAACTATCTTTTTTAAACATTTAGTTTTATATACTAAAACAACATCTAAGTTGGGATGAACAAATCTTAACCAAGATTATAAATGTACTTGACTGAAATTAGTCATGAAATCTGTTTGAGAGTGTAATTAATGTTGTTTTTCAAAATGCTTTTTATTTATAAATGTATTAAAATAATATATATTTTTATTTTAAAATGACATTAGCATATCAAAAAAATAATTTGAAATAAAAAATAAAAATAATTTTTTAATGTTTTTTTAAGAATATTTTTAAAATTAAGTGAGAAACAAGCATATCATTAGTTTTAAATGATCATTTCTTTGATTAACGTGAACGTTCGGGTCAACTTGCATGCACCATAACTAATCACATGTATTCTAAAATTAATGACCATATAAATTTATAAAAAATATTATATTAACAAATACAGTTATCAAACCAAAGAACATAAAAAAAAGAAAACCTAAATTTCAAATTTATACGACTAAAACAACGTAGTTTTAAACTGTCATTGTTTGTCCAAGTGGAAGTGCTAATCAATGATGTCATACGAAGGAGCACCTCTTGTCTTTGTCTTGATGTGGAACAGGTCCTAACCCGTCCGTTGAAATTTCCAAATGCCACCTTACCCAAAAGAAGCAGAGCATATATGCTCTGCTGGCCCAACTTCGACCCTTCATAAAACCAGGACATCATCACTCGGACACCGAGCACAGGCTTTGATGCCCATTCTTCCAATCTCTCACCAACTTTTAACGTAGGAGTCGTCCCTTTTTTCCTATATAAAAAACGATTCTTTTATTTTTCCTCTCCTAATTGTGGGGAGTGAAGGGAAGGGGAGGGGATACCATCGACGTTCATCCAAGAAACGGAGAAGAAACAAGACATTATTGTTGCTCTAACGTAAAACGATACAGGCTTCGTCTATAAAGATAAAAGCTAATTCAGCCAATTGCATCACTCTTACTTGGTTTTTGTTGATCTTCTTTGAACTGTAAGTTTCTGATTTCTTTCTTCAGATCTGATTGGTGTTTCCCTGATCTTTTGTTTTAATGAATGTGAAACTTGGGAGCCTTATGTTTGATTTTTGTAACGTGGGTGTTTTGCTACTTGGTCGGGTGTTGGTTTTTGTATATTTTTTTCTTTATTGATGTATATGTGAAACGAGGAGAAAGAGTTCCGTAAAGGGTCAGCTGAAATGTGATAAATCTTAGAGAATGTGAACCATAGCTAGCTGTCCATGTGAAACTTATTCAAATCAATTTGAACGGGCAGTGCTCAGATGGCACATCTATGTGCAAAAATATGACTTTGATTCTTAATCTTGTCTACTTTACCGTTTGGTTATAAGAAAAGATCTGTTTTTTATGGATGCTGATTTCGATATGTATATTGGAGTTTCTTAAGTGCTGATTGTTGTTGCTTGCTCTGGAATAATGATAAAATGGAACTGGATCTATAGCCATGTATTATGTGCCACTGTATACCTTCCATGTTTTCACGCTGTATTATGACTCGTGTCAGCGTGTGATTGCTTGTGAAACCAGCACCAATCCACAGTCATTGCTCTACACACAGCCTCTCCCCGGTGGGCTCGTTATTGCAAGATAGAACACAAGTCCATTGATATGCGGGCATCGTTGACTGTCTCTACTAAGTCATTGTTATAAATGTCATTCCTTTATGGCCCAGTTGGATTTTTCAATTGGATATTGTCTGAACAATTCACTGCTTAAGCTCTTTGTTTGTTGAAGTGCTCAGGCAGGGAATTTTTGGCTGGGCTGGTTTCTCTTGTAATCTCAAGATCTTTTTTGTGAGTGATTATCGAACATTGCGATAATCAACTGAATATGAAGATAAACCTTTTGGGAGGTGTGTCATGTATGCGTCGCTCTTTCCACTGCTTTGGAGATTTGGATCTCCTGTAAATACTTGCTCAGGGATTCCAGCAAAATGATTCTGATTATATAGCAGTTGTATGGGCTAGATACCTTTTTTCTATGTCATAATGTACTTGAGAATAGATGCAAATAATCAGCCTCTCAGATGATTTTATTTACCAGTATTGGAACTTAGATATTTAAATGTTTCGTTGCTTAACCGAGCTCAAGTGCATGAATGATGGAACAGCTTTGATTCCCATGTTGTTCCCTTTTTAGCGGAAGATTGATTACTTTGCTGATGCTGGATAGTGGTTTTTTCTCTTGCACACCTGCTTAAATTTTATAATATGATGACAGGAATACTCAGAATAATTTCCTCTTGTTTTTGTTTATAATGAATTTTTGATTCTATAATGTCTCTTTACCATCCACTCAAATGAGGATAGTTTCAGGTTGTCCAAGGAAGCTCAGAATATAAGCTATGGTTCTGGATAGCATGATAACTTCTCCTCACCGGAGATCGCCGTCTTTCCGGAAGCAATTCCCACGGGACGAGCTGGGCAGCTGGTCAACACTCCTTCAGAGACACCGTTTCCTCTTAACAGCCTTGGCTCTCTTGGCTTTCTTATGCACAATCTATCTCTACTTCGCCATTACTCTAGGGGCCACTGAATCATGTTCTGGATTGACAGGTACCAAAAAGACATTATGTCGTCTGGAGCTGGCAAAAGATTCTCTAGGCAATGGAAAACTCAAATTTTTCTAGCACACTGATGACACAGTCAATCGGTTCATGGCAGTGTTTTCTCTGCTTCATGCTTGAGCTCTTTAGTGACTCTGTATACGTGATTTACCAGAATTTGCTTTGAAAATTTTTAATCACATCCAATGATAATTCTTCATTGTTTTTTTAACAATTACATAGGTGATCTCTTTTATGGCTATATTATGTTTTCCCATTTTCTAGATTTAGTTGATCTGTGCTGTAAGTTTTTTGATGAATGAAATCAATATTCAATGAACGAGCAGGATCGACCACCTACAAGGCTATACAAAAAGCCACCTATCCAGACTAGTTCCCAATTATAACAGATAGCAAACAAGTCTGTTTTCTTGATAAATAGCTGCTTGACAAAGTGCAGTTTTCTACCATTTTTGTTTGACAGTGAAAAGAACAGCTTGAGAAATTCTGTTAACTGAGGAATTTCAGAGTTATGACATTCAGAGTTTCTTTGCCTACAGATAAAAGATAAAATGAACCATCTCATCTAAAATTTTAAAGTGAGATATCAGAATATGATTTATATTATTCTCTAGAACACCTCTTCAAGTGAAATTTTTTTGGACTTGAAACTTGCACACAAGCTCACTGTCTTGTGCTTGATATTTATCAATAGAATAAAGGTGGTGTGATTCGAACTCGTGACCGCTGAGTTAACAAGACTCTATTACCATGTCAATGACTATCTCATTTAGATGAGATTTCAGGATATGATTTATATTATTCATTAACAACCATGAAACACCAAGAGGAATGCCTCTATTTGTTCTGGATTGCTCAATCGATTTCCCAATCCCCAGCTGCCAATTGCATGTTAATCTAGCACCACCTGTGCTTTCTTCAGACCACTTTACAAAATAGCTTCTTCTTTCATTTTCTTGGTTACATAGCCGATCAATAGACCTCTTTTAATCTGCCTATCTTCATAGAAGATCCGCTCTGTAGTTAATTGATTTTCAAACAATTGAAGACGGAAGTTAGAAACAACTGATCTTAGAATAGTTTGATAGAATGCTGAGTCTAGGATTACTCGACTAAGAATGCATCCGCTAAAGCCAAAAATTTAGTGTAGAAACTTATCAAACCCATTTCAATTCTAGTTGAATGAGATCCGGATGAATTTAAAATAATATTGTTTTATTTTTTTTAAATTTTGGTAGAATTTAGACAAGAATTTGTGTTCTTGATTTTACAAAATCATCTTCTTTTTTTTTTTTTTTACAGAAAACCGCTCCCTGTATTTCAAAGATATTGTTCACCTTTCATTTTGGATGTCCTAAAATTATTATCCAGTTATTGAGAAATTAAACTATTAATAACTTGATCTTACTTTTATCCCTCGAATTATAACTTACTTTAATTCCTCCACTCGAATTTCTCTCTTATTCCCATTCGAATGATGAATAAAATAATTTGGAATAAGACATGAAATTGCTGAAAAGTTAAATGAAAAACTATCTTCGAAACAGAGTAATGATTTTTCTTGATTGGGCGGCTCATTTTTTGCTGGCAGGGATTGATCAATATACGAAATATATATCATCATGCCATTAATCCCTCCCTGATTGGATCTTTGGGAGTCAATTAAGTATCTTAATCGTCAAGGACTCCTTAATTATATAAAGAGGTTCTTGTAATTAGAAACCGAATTAATTTAGGACACTGGAAGTAGCATTCCATTAGGACAGTCCTTCGTATGACGATAGGAAACCTAGCCATTTATTTTCCAATTTTGAATGGGAAACCAGAAGAAACAAGGATTCCATACACTCCTCATCACCTTCGGACCACCCCTTCTGATCTTGGCTATATATTGAAAACCTAAGCCATTGAACAGCAAAACTTGATTAAATCCTTAAACCACAAAAAGCTTCAACGATGAAGAGCAGCAAACCAGTACATCTGCGCGAAGTCTGGGCAGACAACCTGGTATATGAGTTTTTTCTAATCAAGGAAGCAATCTCTCGCTTCCCCTTGGTTGCTTTGGACACAGAATTCCCTGGTACTATCTTTCAATTAAATCGTGACAAGAGTTCGTTGTCCCGTGCCACTCCCTATGAAAACTACTGTCTCATGAAGTGGAATGTTGATCTCTTGAAAATAATTCAACTTGGGATGACTCTGTCTGACTCGCATGGAAATCTTCCAAGTTTCGGATCAGAATCCCACTATGCGTGGCAGTTTAATTTCCGTGATTTCAATATCGAGCACGATCATTACAATGCAGAGTCTATTGGGTTACTTGAACGCCAAGGTATTGATTTGAAGAAGAACAGAGAGAAGGGTATTGATTCCTCAGATTTTGGAAGGCTGGTTTTGAGTTCTGGACTTGTTTCCAATAACTCTTCAATAACTTGGATTGCTTTCCATGGTGCTTATGATTTTGGATTCTTGATCAAGATTTTAACTAAACGAGACTTGCCGAGTGATCTGCGGTCATTTTTGGGGATGATGAGATTTTTCTTTGGGGTTCGAGTTTATGACGCTAAATTCATGATGGGATGCATTAGTGGTTTGCAGGGTGGACTGGAGAGGGTGGCCAAGTTACTTGGTGTTGAACGAATAACTGGAAGCAGGCACCAGGCAGGATCTGATAGCTTGTTAACTCTTCAAACATTCGTGAGATTTAAGGAGACGTGTGCTAAAATTGATCTCGAAAAATTGAATGGCTACGAGGGGATGATGTTTGGACTGTGTGAAGGCTGGTTAGGGTTCACTTATACACCTGATGTATTCACGGGTACTCTAGCTTGAAGGAAATCAATGAAGTCGTAGTCTCAGTAGCAGAGGTGATCTGGAATTGAGGCAGGCACAAAAAATATCACCAGTCTCAACATACAGTAAGGAAACTATAGCTGATCAGGACGACGATCGATAAATAGAAAAGGGATGCTGATCATATACTTTTTCCCCCTGATAAACCAGAACAATTTCGCAGAAATTATGATTATTATTCAGAAAAGGAAGTATTCTTTCAAGAGCTAATTAAAGGCGAAGCTGCTGTACAGCCATACAGCAACATAAAGTCTCTTCTTAAACAGTAACTTTACTTACGCATCCAAGGTAAGGGTTTCCCTCCAAGTTTACAGGTGGACCGGATTGCCTACCGGAACAAATATTTGAGGACATAATCGGACCTCTGACAACGGCGGCAGCACCTTCTTCAATATTCCGAACTTCCATGTTGGTTTTTCTTATGAAAACCCTAGGAGGGTTGACTGTTTCGTCACAAACAATCTCAAAGGATTCATCCAGGTAGCAATCTTTGGTCGTTCCAAAAGGGTATGGAATGCTGATGTTTCCACAGTGATCTTCGCAACCAGGCTTTGCCATAGGTGCAACTGCTCTTGCCAACTGAAATAAGGTGGGCAGCAGTAGGAGAATGATCGGAGACGAGAAATATTTGTAGGCCATTGTCATTTTCTCGTACTGTTTCGGAGTTCAACACAGTTGAGTTTAATTGTTCAAGACTTTATAGGGAGTACTGAGGATAATTTTCTCGGCATGTTCCAGGCTTACTAGTTTAATCTGAAATCTTTTTCAACAGATTTAAAAATCTTATCACCCGAAGATTATTTTTATGCATTTGATTTAATCATATTAATATTTGTTATTAACCATATGAAAACCTAATTTTCCATTAAGAAATAGATTAGCAAAGAAAGAAAGCATCAAGTTATAATAAATAACTTTCCAAGCAGCTTCTGGCATGGCGCTGAATTTGTCCCTGAGGAAAATATTCAGTTTGACTTTCTCTATGAATGTGATGTGCATGATAATAACCTTATTAGTTAATCATTATCCAGTCTTATCATTGCATCAATAAATTAATCTATTTGTGCAGATCATAGAGTCAGGGAACAAGTTATTAAATCTTGATGTTTGAGAAAAGCAGATTTACAGTACCGATTCAACTGATGACCAATTCATAACGATGATACAACAAGATTTAAAAACTAACAATTTCTTCAAACTTTTTTGGTGAACTTGTGGAAATTCAATTGAAGATAGTCTTGAAAAATTATTGATAACGATGACTTAAAAAGACTAATAATGTGTTTTATGAAAAATTATGAATGCCATGCCACCTTCGTAGATGATGGTTCCTGTAATCCTATCACTACACAACAGTTTACAGCTGTATTTCTATGTATAACCTGCTAAGAGGAAGTAGCATGCTCAACAATATATTTCCCATAAGTTGGGAGCTTCATCCCTGATGTTTTCGAGTTCTTTACTACTTTGTTGCGCATGAAGAGCTCCTTTTGACAGCCGAATCTGCTCCAGCTCTATCGCGACTTCTCTCATTGTCGGTCGATTCCTTCCATTCAAGTTCAAGCATTTTCTGGCAAGATTAGCGACTGCAATGACTTGTTCTTCACGGTCCTGCTCCACAAGTCGTTCATCAAGAATATCTAAGATCCTGTTCTCTTCCATCAGAAGAATAAAACGAATGGCTAAACTTCTCCTTTCTTCCGACATTTCATAAGAAATTGGTTTCTGCCCACTTAAGAGCTCTGCAAGAACAACACCAAAACTGTAGACGTCGCTTTTTGCGGTAAATTGGCTAGACTGGAAGTACTCCGGGTCCAGGTATCCAAAAGTGCCATGAACATGAGTGGTTAGATGAGTTTGATCGATGGCGATCGATCTCGAGGTTCCGAAATCTGATACTTTTGCTTTGAACTTCTCATCTAGCAGTATATTTGTAGACTTAATATCACGGTGATAAATCGGAATGGATGCTGCCGAATGGAGATAAGAAAGTGCCCCAGCAACTTCAGTAGCAATCCTTAATCGCATTTCCCATGAAAACTCGAACTCCTCCTTGTGGTCATGGATATACTCAAAGAGATTTCCATTGGGAATGAATTCATAAACCAGTAAAGGAACTTCTGTCTCCAAACAACAACCTAGCAACTTAACCACATTTCTATGGTTAACTTGTGAAAGAATGACAACCTGTTAAAATCCAGCTGTAAAGATTCTTGTTATAACAGATTCTTGTTATAACAGAGAGGTGTTAATATTTGTGTGTTTCTTGTACTGTAGTATGTAGAGACTCTTTATATAGATGTCTGCAGTGTAAAGGTAAAAATATACGAAAATTGAAGCAAAATACACTTGAAGTTTTACATGGTATCAGAGCGAATTCTTTAATTTTCATCCGAATTCGAATTTTTTTTTTCCTTTCGAATCATCACAAACCCGAAGTTTTTTTCTCAGATTTTTTTTTTCCCCAGAAACCCAGATTTTCCCAGCAACCAAACACCCAGAATTTTCCCCAGAAAATTTTCCCAGAAACCCAGTTTTTTCCCGAAAACCAAACACCCCGAATTTTCCCTAGAAACCCAGTTTTTCCCGAAAACCAAACACCCAAGGTTTGTTCCCGAAATCCATCAACACACCTCGCAACCATTCAGCCACCATTCACACATCAATCCACAATGGAAATTAATCCCATGAACATACCTGCATCTCTTGTTCATCAGGACAACTCACCACTCCCATCTGGAATCGTACTGAACGAGACGAACTTCTCTCTTTGGTCTCAGCTCATGGAGATGAGGATTAGTGCCCGAAACAAGGTTGGGTTTCTCACCGGAGCAACGGCGAGACCCAACCCGACCGACCCAAAGCTCGAAACATGGATAACCGAGAACAACCGAGTCAAAAGTTGGTTGATTGACTCGATGTGCCCGGCGTTGATGCAACGCTTCATTCGACTTCCAACGGCGAAGGACATCTGGGAAGCTGTTTCTCGGACCTTTTATGATGGGTCGGATGAAACATGCATTTTTGAGTTAAATCAGAGGTCCTTCTCCACAAAACAAAACGGCCGACCACTTCCCATGTTCTACAACGAACTCGTAGAAATCTTCCAAGAGATTGACCATCGATCACTGTCCCAAGCTGGAACCGTCGATGGGGTGGTCCAGCTACACTCGACCACGGCGAGGATGAGAGTGCATATTTTTCTCAGTGGGCTTGATTCGATTTTCGATCAAGTTCGTGGGGAGATCCTGAGAAAAGATCCAAAACTGGATCTGGAGAGTGCATATGCATATGTGCGAAGGGAGAATCAGCAGCAACAGACGATGGGCGGCGGCTCTGAGGTTGGCCGGCGAGCCCTTCTGTCACCGGAGGGGGCAGTGATGGTGACCAACAGACCCCCTCCGGCGCGCCCCTCCTTGTTGCGCCAAATGAGCTGGCAGACAAGGGGGAAAAATGGGTTATATACTGGGAGGCAAAATGGGTTAGTGTGTGCTCATTGCGGAGAAACAGGTCACTCGAAACAGAAATGCTATGAAATTATTGGTTATCCTGACTGGTGGGATTTTCAGAAAAAACCCCGTAAAAATCTCGGAAAAAATGTGGTGAATTTTACTGAAGCAGAACAGGGAAACCCAACGGTGAACGTTGCTCATCCAGGTATTAATGGTTACACTTCTGCACCCTCTATTATTACTAAGGATAGTTCTTGGATTATTGATACAAGTGCATCCGATCATATGACTAAAGACCCTGGTAACCTAAATTCCTCAAAAACTCCCGCTCAATTAATTATTTGTACCGCTAACGGTAGTACTTCTCCGATTACCGGAGCAGGATCTGTCATCTTGAATGCTTCCCTAACCCTGGATACCGTCCTTGTTGTTCCATCCCTCGAATACAACCTCCTATCGGTTAGCCAAATTACTTCCTCCCTTTCGTGCACTGTAACGTTTTGGCCTTTCTTTTGTGTTTTTCAGGACATTCTGACCCGGAAGATTCTTGGTTATGGTGTTAGACGGAATAATCTTTATTATCTGGAGTTGACCGAAAAAGGGGGGGAAAAACTCAATCAGACACATCAGGCAATCAGTAAGGACAAAGCTCAAGCACTCGTTTGGTTATGGCATCGACGGCTCAGACATCTATCTTTTGAGTACCTTAAGAAATTACAACCGCATCTATTTTCAAATATCAGCAATTTAGAGTTTAAATGTGAAATTTGTGAACTGGCCAAAAGCCACCGTATCCCTTATTTACCAAGCTTGAATAAAAGTTCAGAACCTTTCGCAGTTATTCATTCTGATGTTTGGGGTCCTGCTAAGGTCCCATCTTTTTCACGTGCTCGTTATTTTGTTACATTTATTGATGAGTGTACTCGGATGACTTGGATTTCTCTCCTTCAGAATAAGAGTGATGTAAGTACAGCCTTTCAGGAATTTCAAAAAATGGTGGTAAACCAATACCAGAGGAAAATTCGTACACTACAATCGGACAATGGTACGGAATTTATGGATCAAAGTTTAGGTACATTCTTGAGCAACCATGGAATCCGACATCAAACTTCATGCACGTACACTCCGCAGCAAAATGGACTAGCTGAGCGGGAAAATAGACAGATTATGGAAGTCGTTCGCGCTTCCCTATTCGGCATGCATATGCCTAAGTTTTATTGGGGTGAGGCGGTCAAATCAGCTGCCTACTTGATCAATCGCACACCATCCAGTGTGCTCCATTTTACAACTCCTCAACAAAAGATGGAATCTTTGCTCTCCGTCCCTCATCTACCGAACCTGGAACCGAGAATATTTGGATGTACAGTCTATGTCTACATACCTAAGGTTCTACGAAGTAAACTGGACTCATGTGCGAAGAAGTGTGTCTTTGTTGGCTACTCAGAATTTCAGAAGGGGTACCGGTGTTATGATCCTCTACACCCGAAGTTACATGTGACCTTGGATACCTCCTTTCATGAAATGAAACCCTATTACTCAGGGGGAGCTTCTGGGTCATCTCTTCAGGGGGAGAGAAATAATGAAGAGAATGAAGATCTATTTGAATTAGAGGAAAATGGAAGAATGGTTGAAAATTGTTCTGAGAAAACAAGGGAAAATAATGCAGCTCCTCAAGACAGTGAAGATTTGGAACTTTACATCGATCAGAATCTCCCGAGCAATAACCCCCCTTTATCTTCAGAGTTGCCAATGTCTACACCATTAACCGAAGAATCAACCCAGAATGTTCTTCCTCAGGTAAATCAAAACCCTATTCTTCCTATTCTTGATAATGAAATTCCTATTATTATTAAAAATAGAGAAAGTAAATACCCGCAGAGGTCAAATAGAGGAGTCCCGAAGAAACAATATGAACCTGATCCGAAAAACAAGACTAAATACCCAATTAGTGACTATGTTTCTTCCCATAGGTTGTCAAGATCGTATGCATTATCTGTTAATCAATTATCTACTGTTTCTATTACTAGTAATGTACAGGATGCATTAGCAGATCCAAAGTGGATGGTGGCAATAAATGAAGAACTGGAAGCACTCCAAAAAAATAACACTTGGGAGTTGTGTCCACTACCAAAGGGGAAGAAGACTGTTGGATGCAAATGGGTCTTCACAGTTAAACTAAAGGCGGATGGCAGTATAGACAGGTACAAAGCAAGGTTAGTGGCAAAGGGGTATACACAGAAATATGGAATAGACTATCAGGAGACCTTTGCCCCGGTTGCAAAAATCAACACCATCCGCATCCTCATAGCTCTAGCGGTAAACCGAGATTGGGCGTTGCAACAATTTGATGTCAAGAACGCCTTTCTCAATGGAGACCTTGAAGAAGAAGTCTACATGGATTTACCGCCCGGAGCTAAAGGTAAATCCCCAAGTATAAACAAAGTATGCAAGTTGAAGAAGGCGTTATATGGTCTAAAACAGTCACCCCGTGCTTGGTTTGGAAGATTCTCCTCCACAATGAAGGAATTTGGTTATAAACAAAGTAACTCTGATCATACTTTGTTTATAAAACACAGGGAAGGGAAGACTACAACATTGATAGTGTATGTGGATGACATGGTCCTAACAGGAGATGATCTAGAAGAAAGAAAAGCGCTACAACTATTTCTAGCTTCGAAATTTGAAATGAAAGATTTGGGACAACTGAAGTATTTCTTGGGGATTGAAGTCTCAAGGTCAAGAACTGGGATATGTCTATCACAACGGAAATATGTGTTAGATTTATTAACAGAAACCGGAATGCTGGCATGTAAACCAGCTGATACACCGATGGAGATGAACCACAAGCTGAGAGAGTCAGAGAATCAAACGTCAGCGGATAAAGGACGTTACCAACGGTTAGTCGGAAAACTGATATATTTATCGCATACGAGACCAGACATAGCATATGCAGTCAGTGTAGTGAGTCAATTCATGCACTCACCAGGAGAGGAGCATATGGAAGCAGTATATCGGATTTTAAGATATTTGAAGAGTGCACCAGGAAGAGGACTACTATTCACAAAAAATGAAGTTCGTGAAATCAAAGGGTACACAGACTCAGACTGGGCAGGAGATCAGACAGATAGGAGATCGACGTCAGGTTACTTTACTTTTGTAGAAGGTAACCTAGTAACTTGGAGAAGCAAGAAACAGAAAGTGGTCGCCAGATCAAGTGCGGAGGCAGAATACCGAGGTATGGCTCATGGTGTGTGCGAGTTATTATGGATAAAGCATGTGTTACAGGAATTGGGAGTTGATTATGGGTCATCCATGAGTTTGTACTGTGATAATAAAGCAGCCATCGAAATTGCACACAATCCTGTACAACATGATCGTACCAAACACGTCGAAGTCGACCGACATTTTATTAAAGAAAACCTTGATCGGAAAATTATACAATTTCCGTTTGTAAGGTCAGAAGATCAGCTGGCGGATGTACTCACAAAAGCGGTTTCAGGAAGAGTGTTTCACGGTGCAATTAACAAGTTGGGCATGATAAACATCCACGCTCCAACTTGAGGGGGAGTGTTAAAATCCAGCTGTAAAGATTCTTGTTATAACAGATTCTTGTTATAACAGAGAGGTGTTAATATTTGTGTGTTTCTTGTACTGTAGTATGTAGAGACTCTTTATATAGATGTCTGCAGTGTAAAGGTAAAAATATACGAAAATTGAAGCAAAATACACTTGAAGTTTTACACAACCTCATTGATGAATTCTTCCAGCTGTTCTTCATCCACCAGTTTGGATTTCTTGACAGCAACGATCCTTCCATCCGCTACCATCCCTTTATAAACAGTGCCTTGGCCACCTTGACCAAGTATTCTATTATCATTAAAGCCATCGGTTGCCTTTTCCAACTCCTTGGAAGTAAATATTTTTGTTTTCTGAATGCTTCCATCACTCGAGGATAATTGTTGCTGCAACAGTAATTAAGCCACCATTTCGTTTGAAGCAATTCTTCTTCAGTTCAATGTTCTTCCTTTTTTTTACAAGTTTATAAAGCCGCCAAATACCAAAAAGCAGCAATAAAAATCCAGCGGCCGCACCTAGAACTGCCATTGCTCGCAAGAGAAAAACAAATGTTAGAGACATTCGCAAGTATGATTATTGAACAACAATCTATGTCAGCAAGGTGGTTGATTTTTATTTTAGTTGAGATAACCTTCTGCCGTATATTTTTTGTTATAAACCATGGACGAGAATTTTCTCCTAGCTCACTTTCCATTCTCACAGACAAGGGAAAATAATTTCTCCCACTTTCTACTCTCCCAAACACAATTTTAACCTCTAAACTAATGTTTCATGCTCCTAATTACGCAGTAAAGAAGAGTTAAGAGAGACAGGAACTTACTCAAAAAAGTGACCTTAGCCTTGTCAAGCTCGCACTTGTACATCCCCGGTACATTAACACATCTTGTCATGCCCGGACACCAATTTTCCTTGGGAATTTTGCACTGATCGATATCTGATTCAGGAAATCCAATGAGTGAGTATATTCATGTGATTGCCTTATGATCGGATCAGCCATTCAAAAGTAAACTGATAAGTTTAGACTTCAACTCTATTCTGACTTCTGTTTAAGCTTCAGCACTACATGATTTAAGAAAGAAGAGAGTAAATCAAATTATACGTGCTCGAATCATACCAGTGCATCCATCAAGAAGATAGGGATTGCCATTATAGCCCGGGTTGCAGCTACAAGTAGTTGAATTGGAATACAATGTTACTGTACTCAAACCCCACCTACTGGTAATTAATCGGAGAGGGGGAAGGCAGTCCATTGCATCAGAATTCTCTTCACCTTCAGGAATTTCATCATTGTACACGAACCAATTCAGGATTGCTGGAACATGTTGCAGATGCTGCACCGCCTCGGGGCTTTTTATATTGTCCAGGGACCATTCTCGCTCTACTATGAAAGCTACCTTGCATTGATTTCTGCCTTGATCATTAGGATACCCTGCGGTCTCCAAACTCGCGTTGAATACCTGGAGATTCGAGGGAATTGTGGTCTGGCAGCAATTGTTACCAGAACAGTAACAGCTTCCTTTACCTCCTGTGCTAGAGCTAGTCAAATTATTAGCATCGCAAGTTGAGGTGCACCCAACAATTTCTGGTGTAATTTGGGTCAATGAAGCACGATTGTTGCAGCCCATTGCAGCGAACCTATTCGAGGAAGAGAAGGCGAAACGACTTCCAGTCATATTAATGGCTATGTTGGAACCTCTACCAGAACAGCCGGAGGAAATTACTGGGCTGTTAACTCGAACCCACCCGTCCTCTAATGAAATCTCCAAGACCTCCATGTTGATACTGCTTAAGAAAGCCCTGCTGGGAGAATCCGCAGTTGTTTTGTTGCAATCAACTGAGAACCAGCTATTCATGTAGCAACCGGTTCCTATTCCAAATGGAAAAGGGATGCTAATGTTTCCACAAGTTTCTGCACAATTAGGCCGCGCCATAAGTGCTGATGCTATTTCAGGAACTAGAAATAGCAGGAAAAAAAATAGAGAGACACTACGAGGAATCATGCCTTCCCTTCTATTACAGATTTAGATGCTGCTGGACCTCAACAATGGAAGGAGAGAGAGGGGGGGCAAACTCAATGAAAAGCTGATCTCCCTCTCCATCTATCTATATATAGCAATGCACCCATGCTTTCAATTCGATTATTTGCAAGATTTAAAGTCAGGATCGATGTTTCTTTCCAATTTCCAAATTCCACAAGACTACAAATTCTCAAAATGACCGATGGTGGCTTTCGTCTAACCAAATCAAAGAGAAAAGTAGGTTTTGAACCACCAAGACGTGTTGGAACTCAGAATAGAGAAAGTAAAGGGACGGAAGGGTGGCGTGTAGATGACGATGCTTTGAGTATAACAGGGGAAGAAAAGTTTTATTATCGTGTAATTAAATAAATAGTTTTTAGAAAAAGAATGTTATTAATCTCAGCCAGCTTATATAATTCAATTTATAAATTTAACAAGTTAAAGTTATTTCAGGTTAACTTAAAGATATTATTATTTCAATATTTTTTCTTAAAATTAATTGTGTATATTAAATTTTGAATTATAAGATATAAAAAAGATATTAGCAATACCTACATATTTTATTTACTGGAAGGAAATGTAGATAAATTTCTTAGTAATTTAACTATTATATTATCATAAACTTATAAATAATCTAAGAGGCTTTGATAATGATTGATCTAGAATGGCTACAATTTTTTATTTATTTTTACTTTTCAACAAATAAAAATCCAATATAACTCTTAAATTAAAGCCTATAAATTTCCAGTTTTGTCTGTTGTTTAAACAAATATTAAAGAAATTCTATCATGGAGAAATTGAACCGAAATTTCCAATACGAAATCTCAAACATAATTAAGAAATTGGAGTTCCGGGCGTTTCTTGTGGGACTCTAATCCTCATACTTTTCATGAGAAGTTGACATGAGAAGTTGACATCCAACGACATTATTCTTTGAACACGGAATATTGACTTTTTTTTTATGGGAGGAAATCCTGTTTTTTTTAGATATTTTTATGTGAGTCTGGATCAATTGAGTAAAATCTTGGTTTTTTTAAATTTTTACATGGTGTGCACGTCATAATTTGAACTTTGAGATCTGCAATGCAGATCTCTAACCCTTTACCACCACACCATGTTTCACAAGGACCAGAATATTGACTTGCAAAATCAGTATAATTTATATCTTCATGATAAAGCATATAATATGTTTATTTGTTTAATTCACATCAAAATACTAGCTAAATTCTATAGATATGTAAAACAAACACTCAAAAGATCATTTTAAGGTTAGTTCAATTTCATTTATATTTTCTAGAATTGAAATTAAAAATAGAAAAGAAATTATAAAAAAAACATGTAAAAATAACCATTTATCAGGATCTTTCATAGTCAAACAAAGAGGTTTTCAAAAACTAGTTTTTATGCAATTTTGTTGTTAACAACCTAAACATTATCAATATTTTTATTTTATTTTTCCTTGATTATTAAATTTGTATCTTTTAATGAATATTTAAAAAAAACAATAACGTTGCGCACTCTAAATTTTGAGTCGTCAAAATAATGTTGCACACTCTAAATTTAATTCATATGCAAAACAAAGAGACTTTTCTCTCTCTTTGTTGCATGTTGATATGCGACATTGTGAGGTCAAAGGGAGTCGTTACCTAGTTGTTTAGTTTAGAATTGCTAAAAAACCCAGTTATACTTGTTTTATAGGAGATTCAAGAGAGAAAAAACTGATTATGGCTAGGGAAGATTCAACCATTAATTCTAATGAATTATAAAATTTCTAAATTATTACCAAATTCTCAAGAATCGGTAAACTAATTATTAAATTCTGAAATGCATGCAAATATATATTTTTTAATCTTTTTATGTACATTGATTTAGTTAATTAAAGCATTTAATTTTGTTTGTTTTTTCTTATTTTAAACATTAAGAAAATATATAAGAAATATACAAACACGCACGCACACTCTCTTTTTTAACTATATTTTACTCACATACAACCCTAATCACATGTTTACAAATAAAGCAAACTCAAAGTTTTAATTCAAACAAACACATTAAAAAATATATAATTTACAAAATAAACCACCCAAGATTAAAGAATATAGTGGTAGCTCCTCCCTTAAACTCTAGTAGTGTGTACTCCTCAATTGCTGATTTAACCTCAAACATCTCTCTTGTTTTTCAAGGAAACATCCTCAATTAGTGTCCCAAATCATTTTAACTAATCATTTATATTTATTCAATTAAATTATTATTCTTTTCATAGTATTAATGATATCTCAGAACACAATTTCATATTTTTCATTACTAACTTGTTAACCAAATTGTACTATTTCATATACATTAATTGCAAACTCATAACTAGAATATCAATTCATCATTAAAACATCAATATTATTTACACTTTTTTTTTTCTTCCAATGCCTAACTTCCATCATTTTGCTTTTAACCTACATAATCTCATAACTAGTATTTCAATTTATCAAGAATCATAACCATAATTCAACATAATTTCATCATTATACTATTTAATGTTAAGCATCACATCTTCATTCTTAACCTCAAAACCCACACAATTTAGCCAGAACCCCACATTTACATAATTCCAACATATTGCAACATTAACCAACTTCCTACCATTACAGATCAGATCACGACATTCCAAATCAACCACAAACATTCCCATCATCATTTTAAAATATCAAAATCATACAATTTAATCAACTTTGCATATAGCCCCCAAATCCCTACCATTTTCAACCAATTAGGGTCCCAATTTTTTTTTTTTTAAGTTTTTAATATCTTTAATTCAATTCTTAAACACATTATCTAACCCAAAATTAACCAATAATTACATAATATCACTTTCCAAACACAAAGACAGAAACACTAAGTTTAAAATTTAAGGATTCTCAATCCCCCATAGAAATTAACAAAAGAAATTGCATTTAAAGTAATAAAAACATCTTACCACAATCCATTAACCCAATTTCTTAAGCCCTTTGCACGGAATCCCATTAATTTTTCTTTTCTCCTCTAATTTTGCAACTTTCTCTCTCTATTTTCCTAAGATTCCAACCTCTAAACCCTCATTATCATGTTATTTGTTAAGCCCTATGCACGGAATCCCATTAACTTTCTCTCTAACGCCAATTTCGTGAAAGAAAACAAGAATTTCTATGGAATTTCTCTTCTCTTCTTTTCTTGGAGCCAAATTGTCGGTCTTGTAGGAGAAAGAAGGCTTTTTTTTTCTTTTTTTCTTTTTTATAACAATGCCACTATTTTAAATGTTGAACATGTTATTCCCACCAAATCCCTGTCTATCAGTAATTTTTCATGAGCAAATTTATTCTTTTATTTGTCTGAGGTTTTGCATTGATGACGAGGTATTTTCACCTCTAGTCGTGACAAAATTTCTTCTTTAATTTATTATTTTTGACTTGGAAATTATATTGTTTAACAAGGGGTTTATATTCTATGACTAATATGAAGGCCTTCCATACCTTAACTGGTTAAAGTCAGCCGATCCTTCTATAAAATTGGGCTTGTGGAATATTCTAATTGAATTTTACTAATAATCAAATCTACAATCAGAATTGTTTTAGTTAAACCTTTGACGCGTCAAAACTTCTTTATAACTAGGATCGTCAAGACGTCAACTCCGTTCACCTGTCTGAGAAATTTCCATTATTGTCCGTTGCTTAATCATACTTATTGAAATTCTACCATGGAGAAATTTAACCCAAATTTCCAACTTCAAATCTCAGACATAATAATTGGACTGAATGTTTCTTTGTGAACCCTAATCTTCATAGTTTTCTCTCCTCTCCAGCAGAACGCAGACAAATTTATTTCAAAACTATTGGCTTGCAAAGCAATTTGCATGTTGATTGGTGTAATTCACATCAAAATAGGAACAAAAAAAGGGAAAAGAAAAAACAGAGACGTAGATATGCTTTATAGCGATTCTTCCGACCATAAAGTACCATAAAGTCGATTTTTGTCCGTTGATTAATCATACTTATTGAAATTCTACCATGGAGAAATTCTACCGAAATTTCCAGCTTCAAATCTCAGACATAATAACTGGATTGAATGTTTCTTTGTGAACCCTAATTATCTTCATAGTTTTCTCTCCTCTCCAGCAGAACGCAGACAAATTTATTTCAAAACTATTGGCTTGCAAAGCAATTTGCATGTTCACATCAAAATAGGAACAAAAAACGGAAAAGAAAAAACAGAGACGTAGATATGCTTTATAGCGATTCTTCCGACTTTTTTTTTATTACACAATAACAATGATGACACGAGAAATCTAGTTATCTAACCCCATTAACTATTCGATTGATACCATGATATGTCTTCTCAAATCAGCATTTTGTGGTGTTTATGAATGGCTGTTCACCATCGGATGATGGGGTCCTGCTAGTATCAAAATCACCAGTGGCAGTGATTGGTGTCGAAACTGCATCATCCATGATGTTTTTGCTTGCATCCCAATCATTGCTTGCCACATCCATGATGTTTTTGGATATTTTGCAGTTCTCTTGAATACTCAACTCTTTTTGAGATAATCCAATTATCCTCTCCAACTCTGATGCGACTTCTCTCATTGTAGGTCGAATTTTCCCATTCAGATTCAAGCATCTCTTTGCAAGATTAGCAACAAGGATAACTTCTTCATTCTGACATAGCTCCTTAACTCTAGCATCTAGAATATCAGTCAGTCTATTGTCTTCCATCAACATGATAAAATGCGTGGCTAAACTTCTAGTTTCTGTCTGACTTACAGAGAATATCGGTTTCTCTCCACTTATGAGCTCAACCAGAACCACTCCAAAGCTATAAACATCACTCTTTTCTGTGAATTGACTGGACTGGAAGTACTCGGGATCTAAGTAGCCAAAAGTACCTTGCACGAGAGTGGTCAAGTGAGTTTGCTCGATGGATATAGATCTTGAAGATCCAAAATCAGATACTTTTGCTCTGTATTTCTCATCGAGGAGTATGTTTGTGGACTTGATGTCACGGTGATAAATCGGAATGGATGCCGCCGAGTGTAGATAGGAAAGTGCTCCGGCAACTTCAAAGGCAATCAGTAATCGCATCTCCCAAGATAGCAAGAAATCCTGGTTTTGATCATGGATATACTCGTACAGATTTCCATTGGGAATGAACTCATAGACTAGCAACGGAACTTCAGTCTCCAGGCAACAACCGATCAACTTAACCACATTCCTATGATTAATTTGTGAAAGAACGACGACCTCATTGATAAATTCTTCAAGTTTTCCTTCGTCAACGACCGTGGACTTCTTGACAGCAACAATTCTTCCATCTGCTAACATCCCTTTATAAACTGTGCCTTGGCCACCTTGACCGAGTATTCTATTCACATTAAAACGATCAGTGGCTACTCCCAACTCCTTTGAACTGTATACACTTGTTTTATGAACCCTACCGTCAGCAGCACGTAATTCCTGCTGTAACAACAGCCCGCCATTTCGTTTGAAGAATTTCTTTCTGAGTTCAATGTTTTTCCTTTTCTTTACAAGTTTATAGAGCCACCAAATGCCCATCAGCAATGACAATGCTAAGACAACTGCCCCTATAACTGCATTATTTACAGCAACGAAGAAAAAGTTAGATTTACTACCATATATTATACATTTAATCTTTTGGCTCACTCTAAATGATGACAACTGCTTAACATTTTAGTGTAATCCAAGAGCAGCTTCGTGTGTGTGTGTGTGTAAGTTTCTATTTTTACTTTATTTTTTTTTTAATTCTTTGTAGAATACAAGTCAAAACGTACAAAATACATTTCAGAATTCTAGAAATCTAATACTTCGAACAAGAAGGTTATCCTTTTTGAATTTTACTTCCAAAATACTGAAAGGTTTTTCTTGTGAGTTGGACAGCTAACTCAATCAAATCCAAATAGGTTTGTGAATTAACCAGTAATCCGATCAAAACTTCAAAATACATAGTTAATATATATATTTTTTAAATAAAATCTTGTCCAAAATGACATTTGTTTAAGAGAAGGAAAAAAACCCGAGCAAACATGGCCTATTCGAGAGTGTGGTTAAAATTATTTTTTAAAGTGTTTTTCATTCAAAAAATACATCAATATATATATTTATTATTTTTTAAAAATTATTTTTGACACTGACATATTAAAATGATCTAAATTTTTTTTATTTTAAAAATGCAGTACTAAACAGTCACTTAATCTAGTTTTAAGCTAGCTAGGTAAAGAAGTAGATGGGATCTTATGAGTCTAATGTTTTCCTGGGAGGTTTACAGGGTGACATACCCCTATTTTTCATCTTAGTAAGCAAAAGAACAGGGACAGCAAGAAAGTAGAAGAAGAAGAAAGCAGAGGCTTACCTATCAGGGCTATATAAAGTTTATTGATCTCGCACTTGAAATACCCCGTTGTATTTTCACATTTAAGTAACCCTCGGCAGGTATGCTTTGATTCTTTACATTCATCCACATCTAATAAAATAATAAGAGCCAAAATTCAAAACGATTAAGTTGGTATAAGATGATTATCCAAATTCAGGACAGAGATCACTAACAAATCCCATAGCAGAATCACTCATTTTTTTTGGAGGAAAATATAAATGTGTTTACCTTTGCATCCAAGGTAAGGATTGCCCTCATAGCCCCCATTACACACACATTCGGACCCAAATGATTCATTCTGATATCCTGATCTGCAATAAAAGGATTGATCATCAATAAAAGGATTCAGATCCATCGTCCAACCAAGCACTGCTGGAACATAATCTCTATGTTGCACCGTGAATGGATCGCTGATATTCGATTCGAACCATGTCTCGTTCACTATGAAGGCCAGCTTGCATCCTTCTCTATCATCTGTAGCTTCTAGTTTTGGATTGAAAACCTGAAGGAGTGGTGAGGGATAATCCCGGCAGAAATTTTTACTTTCCACGTCATTGCATGGAGACACACAGCCAACGAGATCTTGCCTGGCTCCATACATTAAAGCTTGAGTATTACAACCTACTGCAACGAATACATTATAGCTGTAGGAGAAGACAAAAGGAGTTCCACTCAAATTCAGAGGCACACCAGTTTCCCTGCCAGTACAATTCGAGGATATTATCGGACCTTTGACAGTAGCAGCGGATCTTTCAGCTGAAATATTCAGCACCTCCATCTTGATTCGAATTATAAAAGCTGTAGCAGGCCGGTTGACAGTTTCATTGCATTCTATGGCGAACCATTCGTTCTTGTAGCAATCTTTTCCTATTCCGAAGGGGTATGGAATGCTGATGTCTCCACAGCGATCTCGACAGCCGGGCTTTGCGATCGGTGCTGCTGCTGCTGCTAGATGAAACATTAGCAGCATCAACATTGAATGAAACACCAATTTCCAAACCATTTCCCCCCTTCTTTTTTCTTTTCCTTTTCAAATCTTTTATTCCAAATCGCTCCTAAATAAGCTCATGAGATGCTTCTTTGCAACTTCTTGGTGACTTACCGGGTCAAACCAGCTAACTAGCTAGTATAATTATAATAACAAACAACGTACAGTAGCATATACTTGGGAAAGAAAAGTCGCCCAGTGTCTTGATCTCCAGAGACCCGTTCACATTTAATTTTTCAATAAAGGAATGAATATAAAATTAACTTAGAAAGGGAAATCAATGTTTCTCTCATTGCAAAGTATTGTTGATTGAAACAACACTTTACTTTGTTTTTAATTTAGTTTTAGTTTTTTTTTTTTTAATTTTGCCTCTCAATATTAGGTTTATTGTGATTGAAGTTTCATCATTTATTTTAGTTTTCTTTCTATAAGAATTTTTTAGTCTCATGACTTGGATAATAAGTTTTACAGGTTAACCTTACCGACTCAAATTTTATTTTAGTTAATCTAGATTGACTCGGGTCTACACCATATCTAATTAATTGTTTCAATTTTATTTTTTAATATTAAGCTGATTGAGAATTAAACTTCAATATATATTTTTAATTCATCATCCAAGTTATGAATTTTACATATTAACATGTTCTCATATTAAAACAAAATATATATGAAAATATTTTGTCTTGATTTTTTATTTAAATTATGTTTTTTAATTATTTAGATTTTCTTAACTCTCTAAGTTAACTAGGCCATATTATATACTAAAACAACATCTAAGTTGGGATGAACGAAATTATTTGAACAAATCTTAAACAAGATTATAAATGTACCTAATTGAAATTAGTCATATAATCTGTTGAGAGTGTGGTTGATGTTGTTTTTTAAAATATTTTTCATTCATAAATGCATCAAAATGATGTTTTAAAAAAAAAATATTTCTGACATCAATATATAAAAAATAATTTAGAAACACCAAAAATTTAATTTATAATTAAAAATAACAATAACTTTTTTTTTATTTTTTCGAAAACATTTTTTAAAATTCAGTGAGAAACAAGCATATCGTTAGTTTTAAACGTGTAGATGACGATGCTTTGAGTAAAATAGGGGAAGAAAAGTTTTGATAATGATTGATCTAGAATGGCTACATTTCCCCCCTTACTTTTCAACAAATAAAAGTCCAATATAACTCTTAAAATAAAAGCCTATAAATTTCCAGTTTTGTCTATCATGGAGAAATTGAACCGAAATTTCCAACATAATTAAGAAATTGGAGTTCCGAGCGTTTCTTTGGGGGACTGCAATCCTTTTCATCCTTTACTCCATGAGAAGTCTTTGTGGGACTCTAATCCCCATCCTTTTCATCCTTTACTCCATGAGAAGATGACATCGAACTACATTATTCTTTGAACACGGAATATATTCTCTGGATAGGAGTAAACTTTGATTGTTTCAAACTCAATTTAATTCTTAAAAAAGTTTTTAATATCTTTAATTCAATTCTTAAACACATTATCTAACCCAAAATTAGCCAATAATTACATAATTTCACTTTCCAAACACAAACAAACAAGCTCTTAATTGGAGGATTTTCAATCCCCCATAAAATCAACAAAAGAAATTGCATTTAAAGTAATAAAAACATCTGGTCGTGACACAATTTCTTCTTTAATTTATTATTTTTGACTTGGAAATTATATTGTTTAACAAGGGGTTTATATTCTATGTCTAATATGTGTTAAAGAATCATCTCACCTAAAAGCTTAAGCTAATAGGTGAGGCCCCAGAATATGATTTATATTATTCTCTAACAATATGAAGGCCTTCCCTACCATGGAGAAATTTAACCGAAATTCATTCAAGACGGCAACTTCATTCATCTATCTAAGAAATTTCCATTATTGTCCGTTGATTAGTCATTCTTATTGAAATTTTTCCATGGAGAAATTCTACCGAAATTTCCAGCTTCAAATCTCAGACATAATAATTGGACTGAATGTTTCTTTGTGAACCCTAATTATCTTCATAGTTTTCTCTCCTCTCCAGCAGAAGGTGACGTCGACTACATTATACTTTGAACGCGGACAGATTTATTTCAAAACTATTGGCTTGCAAAGCAATTTGCATGTTGATTGGTGTAATTCACATCAAAATAGGAACAACGGAAAAGAGAAAACAGAGACGCAGATATGCTTTATAGGAACAACGGTAGATATTCTGCTTACTCTCACCTTTGTTAATCTACATCTTCTTACAGCAGAAAACCTTTCTAAAACTCTGTTATTTCTTCTTCTTACGTAGAGGATGTAAATTGTTACGTCTACACTAAAGTTTAGATTGCAAAGTGTAATTTTTTTAAAATTAAGTAAATAATTGAAATTTACGTCCATCAAAAGAAATCTTCGAACAATTATGATATTGTCGTGGACATTTGTTTAACTAATTACACTAAATTCGACCCCACGGGTGAACTTAAGTTTTGTTAATTTTTTTAACATAGAAAATATTATACACAATGTTGATAGCGTTCTTTAAAAAAGGAATTTGGATCATAAACTTAATTGGTTCAATAAAAATAATGGTAAATAAATTGAATAAAAAAATAAATAATAATAATGACATGCACGCACACAAAAAAATATTTTTCAAAAAAGAAATCACTAAACTTAATACCTAACCAATCTAATATTAAAAGATAAAATTAAAATAAATAGCTAAAAAAAAACAGTAGAAGTCAACCTAATTTACATTGTTAAACCCGCATTCTAAATAATAAGATCAAGATAATCTTATAGAAAAAATACGAGACTCAATTCCTAACAATCCTACTATGAAAGGATGAAATAAAAATAATCAATAAAAATCAAAGTAATTTATTGTTGGTGCATTGAAGTTAATAAGGTGCATAAGAAAACAAAAAAAACAAGTATATTTGTTTGTATCAGGTTAAAAAAAAAAAAAAACAGATATTATAAATAATAATTTCTTAAGTGTGATTTACTTAACGAGTTAACTCAGATTATGTACCTTGTACAACTATAACCTAGCTAATAAATGTTTACACTTAATTATTTTCCTCCATTTCAAGCAATTTAAAAAAAAAATAAGTTCAAATAATTACTTTAAGAATATTTTCCTCCATTAAATTAATGTTTTTTAAAAAGATTTTTTTGATAATTTTAATATTAAAAATAAAAAATAAATCTAAAATATTATATTTATATATTTTTATAAAAAATATCATTTACTATATTATCAAACGCATGGTAGAATTTAGCCAAGAATTTGTGTTCTTGATTTTACAAAATCATCTTCTTTTTTTTATTACAGAAAACCGCTCCCTGTATTCCAAAGATATTGTTCACCTTTCATTTTGGATGTCCTAAAATTATTATCCAATTATTGAGAAATTAAACTATTAATTACTTGATCTTACTTTTATACCTCGAATTATAACTTACTTTAATTCCTCCACTCAAATTTCTCTCTTATTCCCATTCGAATGATGAATAAAATAATTTGGAATAAGACATGTAATTGGTGAAAATTTAAATGAAAAACTATCTTCGAAACAGAGTAATGATTTTTCTTGATTGGGCGGCTCATTTTTTGCTGGCAGGGATTGATCAATATACGAAATATATATCATCATGCCATTAATCCCTCCCTGATTGGATCTTTGGGAGTCAATTAAGTATCTTAATCGTCAAGGACTCCTTAATTATATAAAGAGGTTCTTGTAATTAGAAACCGAATTAATTTAGGACACTGGAAGTAGCATTCCATTAGGACAGTCCTTCCTATGACGATAGGAAACCTAGCAATTTATGTTTCAATTTTGAATGGGAAACCAGAAGAAACAAGGATTCCATACACTCCTCATCAACTTCGGACCACCCCTTCTGATCTTGGCTATATATTGAAAACCTAAGCCATTGAACAGCATAACTTGATTAGATCCTTAAACCACAAAAAGCTTCAACGATGAAGAGCAGCAAACCAGTACATCTGCGCGAAGTCTGGGCAGACAACCTGGTATATGAGTTTTTTCTAATCAAGGAAGCAATCTCTCGCTTTCCCTTGGTTGCTTTGGACACAGAATTCCCTGGTACTATCTTTCAATTAAATCGTGACAAGAGTTCGCTGTCCCGTGCCACTCCCTATGAAAACTACTGTCTCATGAAGTGGAATGTTGATCTCTTGAAAATAATTCAACTTGGGATGACCCTGTCTGACTCGCATGGAAATCTTCCAAGTTTCGGATCAGAATCCCACTATGCGTGGCAGTTTAATTTCCGTGATTTCAATATCGAGCACGATCATTACAATGCAGAGTCTATTGGGTTACTTGAACGCCAAGGTATTGATTTGAAGAAGAACAGAGAGAAGGGTATTGATTCCTCAGATTTTGGAAGGCTGGTTTTGAGTTCTGGACTTGTTTCCAATAACTCTTCAATAACTTGGATTGCTTTCCATGGTGCTTATGATTTTGGATTCTTGATCAAGATTTTAACTAAACGAGACTTGCCGAGTGATCTGCGGTCATTTTTGGGGATGATGAGATTTTTCTTTGGGGTCCGAGTTTATGACGCAAAATTCATGATGGGATGCATTAGTGGCTTGCAAGGTGGACTGGAGAGGGTGGCCAAGTTACTTGGTGTTGAACGAATAACTGGAAGCAGGCACCAGGCAGGATCTGATAGCTTGTTAACTCTCCAAACATTCGTGAGATTTAAGGAGACGTGTGCTAAAATTGATCTCGAAAAATTGAATGGCTATGAGGGGATGATGTTTGGACTGTGTGAAGGCTGGTTAGGGTTCACTTATACACCTGATGTATTCACGGGCACTCTAGCTTGAAGGAATATCAATGAAGTTGTAGTCTCAGCAGCAGAGGTGATCTGGAATTGAAGCAGGCACAAAAAAAATCACCAGTCTCAACATATTATTCAGAAAAGGAAGTATTCTTTCAAGAGCTAAAAGCGAAGCTGCTGTACAGCCATACAGCAACATGAAGTCTATTCTTAAACAGTAACTTTACTTACGCATCCAAGGTAAGGGTTTCCCTCCAAGTTTACAGGTGGACCGGAACAATTGGAGGACATAATCGGACCTCTGACAACGGCAGCACCTTCTTCAATATTCAGAACCTCCATGTTGGTTTTTCTTATGAAAACCCTAGGAGGGTTGACTGTTTCGTCACAAACAATCTCAAACGATTCATCCAGGTAGCAATCTTTGGTCGTTCCAAAAGGGTATGGAATGCTGATGTTTCCACAGTGATCTTGGCAACCAGGCTTTGCCATAGGTGCATCTGCTCTTGCTAACTGAAATAAGGTGGGCAGCAGTAGGAGAATGATCGGAGACGAGAAATATTTGTAGGCCATTGTCATTTTCTCGTACTGTTTCGGAGTTCAACACAGTTGAGTTTAATTGTTCAAGACTTTATAGGGAGTACTGAGGATAATTTTCTCGGCATGTTCCAGGCTTACTAGTTTAATCTGAAATCTTTTTCAACAGATTTAAAAATCTTATCATCCGAAGATTATTTTTATGCATTTGATTTAATCATATTAATATTTCAACACCATTTTTAATTTGTTATTAGCCATATGAAAACCTAATTTTCCATTAAGAAATAGATTAGCAAAGAAAGAAAGCATCCAGTTATAATAAATAACTTTCCAAGCAGCTTCTGGCAGGGCGCTGAATTTGTCCCTGAGGCAAATATTCAGTTTGACTTTCTCTATGTATGTGATATGCATGATAATAACCTTATTAGTTAATCATTATCCAGTCTTATCATTGCATCCATAAATCTATTTGTGCAGATCATAGAGTCAGGTTAAATCTTGATGTTTGAGGAAAGCAGATTTACAGTACCGATTCAACTGATGACCAATTCATAACGATGATTCAACAAGATTTAAAAACTAAACAATTTCTTCAAACTTTTTTGGTGAACTTGTGGAATTTCAATTGAAGATATTCTTGAAAAATTATTGATAACGATGACTTAAAAAGACTAATAATGTGTTTTATGAAAAATTATGAATGCCATGCCACCTTCGTAGATGGTTCCTGTAATGCTGATGCTAGAAAAGATCAATGGTTGGATATATAGCCAAAGATAGAGCCTTGCCATTTCTAAAATCGCCAATTGTTACTCAAGGACGTGTCACTTTGGCTGCTAAATTCCTAGAAAATAGTGTTTATTGATAAGTATCCTATCACTACACAACAATTTACAGCTGTATTTCTATGTATAACCTGCTAACAGGACGTAGCATGCTCAGCAATATATTTCCCACAAGTTGGGAGCTTCATCCCTGATGTTTTCGAGTTCTTTACTACTTTGTTGCGCATGAAGAGCTCCTTTTGACAGCCGAATCTGCTCCAGCTCTATCGCGACTTCTCTCATTGTCGGTCGATTCCTTCCATTCAAGTTCAAGCATTTTCTGGCAAGATTAGCGACTGCAATGACTTGTTCTTCACGGTCCTGCTCCACAAGTCGTTCATCAAGAATATCTAAGATCCTGTTCTCTTCCATCAGAAGAATAAAATGAATGGCTAAACTCCTCCTTTCTTCCGACCTTTCATAAGAAATTGGTTTCTGCCCACTTAAGAGCTCTGCAAGAACAACACCAAAACTGTAGACGTCACTTTTTGCTGTAAATTGGCTAGACTGGAAGTACTCCGGGTCCAGGTATCCAAAAGTGCCTTGAACATGAGTGGTTAGATGAGTTTGATCGATGGCGATCGATCTTGAGGTTCCGAAATCTGATACTTTTGCTTTGAACTTCTCATCTAGCAGTATATTTGTAGACTTAATATCTCGGTGATAAATCGGAATGGATGCTGCCGAATGGAGATAAGAAAGTGCCCCAGCAACTTCAGTAGCAATCCTTAATCGCATTTCCCATGAAAACTCGAACTCCTCCTTGTGGTCATGGATATACTCAAAGAGATTTCCATTGGGAATGAATTCATAAACCAGTAAAGGAACTTCTGTCTCCAAACAACAACCTAGCAACTTAACCACATTTCTATGGTTAACTTGTGAAAGAATGACAACCTCATTGATGAATTCTTCCAGCTGTTCTTCATCCACCAGTTTGGATTTCTTGACAGCAACGATCCTTCCATCCGCTACCATTCCTTTATAGACAGTGCCTTGGCCACCTTGACCAAGTATTCTATTATCATTAAAGCCATCGGTTGCCTTTTCCAACTCCTTGGAAGTAAATATTTTTGTTTTCTGAATGCTTCCATCACTCGAGGATAATTGTTGCTGCAACAGTAAGCCACCATTTCGTTTGAAGCAATTCTTCTTCAGTTCAATGTTCTTCCTTTTTCTTACAAGTTTATAAAGCCGCCAAATACCAAAAAGCAGCAATAAAAATCCAGCGGCCGCACCTAGAACTGCCATTGCTCGCAAGAGAAAAACAAATGTTAGAGACATTCGCAAGTATGATTATTGAACAACAATCTATGTCAGCAAGGTGGTTGATTTTTATTTTTAGTTGAGATAACCTTCTGCCGTTTATTTTTTGTTATAAACCATGGACGAGAATTTTCTCCTAGCTCACTTTCCATTCTCATAGACAAGGGAAAATAATTTCTCCCACTTTCTACTCTCCCAAACACAATTATAACCTCTAAACTAATGTTTCAGGCTCCTAATTACGCAGTAAAGAAGAGTTAAGAGAGACAGGAACTTACTCAAAAAAGTGATCTTAGCCTTGTCAAGCTCGCACTTGTACATCCCCGGTACATTAACACATCTTGTCATGCCCGGACACCAATTTTCCTTGGGAATTTTGCACTGATCGATATCTGATTCAGGAAATCCAATGGGTGAGTATATTCATGTGGTTGCCTTATGATCGGATCAGCCATTCAAAAGTAAACTGATAAGTTTAAACTTCAACTCCATTCTGACATTTTTTAAGCCTCAGCACTACATGATTTAAGAAAGAAGAGAGTAAATCATATTAAACGTGCTCGAATCATACCAGTGCATCCATCAAGAAGATAGGGATTGCCATTATAGCCCGGGTTGCAGCTACAAGTAATTGAATTGGAATACAATGTTACTGTACTCAAACCCCACCTACTGGTAATTAATCGGAGAGGGGGGCTGCATTTCATTGCATCAGAATTCTCTTCACCTTCAGGGATGTCATCATTGTACACGAACCAATTCAGGATTGCTGGAACATGTTGCAGATGCTGCACCGCTTCGGGACTTTTTATATTGTCCAGCAACCATTCTCGCTCTGCTATGAAAGCTACCTTGCATTGATTTCTGCCTTGATCATTAGGATACCCTGTGGTCTCCAAACTCGCGTTGAATACCTGGAGATTCGAGGGAATTGTGGTCTGGCAGCAATTGTTACCAGAACAGTAACAGCTTCCTTTACCTCCTGTGCTAGAGCTAGTCAAATTATTAGCATCGCAAGTTGAGGTGCACCCAACAATTTCTGGTTTAATTTGGGTCAATGAAGCACGATTGTTGCAGCCCATTGCAGCGAAGCTATTTGAGGAAGAGAAGGCGAAACGACTTCCAGTCATATTAATGGCTATGTTGGAACCTCTACCAGAACAGCCGGAGGAAATTACTGGGCTGTTAACTCGAACCAAGCTGCCCTCTAATGAAATCTCCAAGACCTCCATGTTGATACTGCTTAAGAAAGCCCTGCTGGGAGAATCCGCAGTTGTTTTGTTGCAATCAACTGAGAACCAGCTATTCATGTAGCAACCGGTTCCTATTCCAAATGGAAAAGGGATGCTAATGTTTCCACAAGTTTCTGTTGAAAAAAATTCTGATGAACAAACAAACACTGTTCAGATCACTGTCAGGAATTTGCCTCTGACAGTGACAAACAGACACTGTTCAAATCAGTGTCAAGAACAAGGCAAAATTTCCAGAAATTTTCCAGAACTTGCTTAACAATTTTGGACAAATGATTAAGCAATAAACATCACAACAAGGGGCAGAATTTCATCTTAGGATACTGCCATCCCTTCACTTTTATTTATAGAAGAAAATCAAAAATACAAGAATAGAAATTCAAACCTATTACAAACTCTTCTACTTAAACAGGAAAATAAACATCCGAAAATAAAGCAACAAGATATGATCAAATATAATTTGATCTTACTTAACTAAAACATAAACTCTTAATTAAAACACAATAAAAACAATAAAGGAAAACAGATGATCTTCGCAGCTTCAATTCTTCAATTGTGCAGACTTGAAATCAGTTGACTTTTGTTGACTTTGACCCTGCATTTTCAACACTCCCCCTTGATTCAAGTCTGCTCATGCCTATCATCTCTCTCAGTTCTTCAAACCTTTCTTTGGCTAAGGACTTAGTGAATAAATCTGCAAATTGCTCCTTAGAACAGCAATATTTCATCTCCAGCTCACCTTCAAGTTGAAACTGCCGAATTGCATGAAATTTGATCTTCATGTGTTTGGTTCTATCATGAAAGACTGAGTTTTTAGAAATTGCAATGGCTGACATATTATCACAAAATAACTCAGTAGGTTCTAATTGAACAAAGTTCAAATCTGCCATCATCTTCCTCAGCCATACAAGCTGTTTTGCAGCAACATAGGCTGCAATGTATTCGGCTTCAGCTGTAGAATGAGCTACAACACTTTGCTTCTTTGAATTCCAGCAAAACACACTCCCTCCCATTGAAAAACAGTAGCCCGAAGTGCTCATCATGTCTTCATCACTTCCAGCCCAGTCACTGTCACAATATCCAACCAATTTGACAGTTTCAAGTTTATCAAACATCATTCCAAAATCCTGAGTTCCTCTCAAATACCTCAAGACTCTCTTGGCTGCAACATAGTGATTTTGACTTGGATTTTGCATAAACCTAGACAAGTAATTCACAGTGAACACAATGTCAGGTCTTGTGGCAGTCAAATACAACAAACTACCAATTAAGCTCCTATACATTCTTCCATCAGCTTTAGGGGCTGCATCATCCTTCATCAGCTTTTGTCCTGCCACCATAGGAGTGCTAACTGGCTTGCAGTTTTCCATAGCAAATTTCTTCAACAATTTCATAGTGAAGTTCCTTTGGCACAAGAAACATCTCAAGCATGAAGTCCACTGGATACAAAGTGTTTGATCTGAAATCAAACAAGGCTGTAATTGCTAGAAATGTCAAAGTTGCTGAAGACAAGGTGTGGAATTGGGAAGCTGAAATTGTGGAAGAATCTGGGCTTGAAATTCAAGCTGAAACTGAAATTGATGAGACTATTGACATGGATGAAAATGAAGATGAATCTGTGAGAGGTAATAGACTGTTAAGTGACATATATAGCAGGTGTAATCTAGCTGAAACTGAACCTAATGATGTTCAAGAAGCCATGGATTCAAACACATGGATGGCAGCAATGAAGGAGGAGCTGATGATGATCGAAAAAAATGGAACCTGGCAGCTTGTTGACAGACCTATCAATAGAAAGGTCATTGGTGTTAAATGGATCTTCAAAACCAAATTGAATGCAGATGGAAGCATCAACAAGCACAAAGCAAGGTTAGTAGTTAAAGGCTACTCACAAGAACCAGGTATTGATTATCATGATACATTTGCACCTGTTTCTAGGCTTGACACCATTAAAATGCTATTGATGATTGCTGCACAAACTGGTTGGTATGTGTGGCAAATGGATGTTAAGTCAGCTTTTTTGAATGGAACTCTTGATGAAGAGATCTATGTTGAGCAACCTGAGGGGTTTGAAAATGAAATCTCAGCAAACAAGGTGTATCTCCTGAAGAAGGCCTTGTATGGACTGAAACAAGCTCCTAGAGCTTGGTACAGTCGGCTTGATGAATTTTTGCTGAGTTTGGGGTTTGAGAAAAGTTTGAATGAAGCTACCTTGTATGTAAAAAAGGTTGAAGACCATATTTTGATTGTTTCAGTCTATGTTGATGATTTACTCATTACTGGAAATATGGAGAAAATGGTGGCTGAGTTCAAGATGAACATGAAGAACAAGTTTGAAATGAATGAACTTGGTTTGTTGTCTTATTTTCTAGGAATGGAAATAATGCAAACAAGATATGATCAAATATAATTTGATCTTACTTAACTAAAACATAAACTCTTAATTAAAACACAATAAAAACAATAAAGGAAAACAGATGATCTTCGCAGCTTCAATTCTTCAATTGTGCAGACTTGAAATCAGTTGACTTTTGTTGACTTTGACCCTGCATTTTCAACAGTTTCTGCACAATTAGGCCTCGCCATAAGTGCTGATGCTATTTCCGGAACTAGAAATAGCAGGAAAAAAAAGAGAGAGACACTACGAGGAATCATGGCTTCCCTTCTATTCCAGATTTAGATGCTGCTGGACCTCGACAATGGAAGGAGAGAGAGGGGGGGCAAACTCAATGAAAAGCTGATCTCCCTCTCCATCTATCTATATATAGCAATGCACCCATGCTTTCAATTCGATTATTTGCAAGATTTAAAGTCAGGATCGATGTTTCTTTCCACTTTCCAAATTCCACAAGACTATAAATTCTCAAAATGACCGAGTGGCTTTCGTCTAAGTTCTAACCAGTTCAAAGTAGGCTTTGAACCACCTAGACGCGTTGGAACTCGGAATGTAGAAAGTAAAGGGATGGAAAGGTGGCGTGTAGATGACGATGCTTTGAGTATAACAGGGGAAGAAAAGTTTTATTATCGTGTAATTAAATAAGTAATTTTTAGAAAAAAAGGCTATTAATCTCAGCCAGTGTATTATTTCAATTTATAAATTTAACAAGTTATTTTATTTGAGGTTAACTTAAAGATATTATTATTTCAATATTTTTTAAAAATTAACTGTGTATATTAAATTTTGAATTTATAAGATATAAAAAAGATATTAGCAATACCTACATATTTTATTTACATTTAAATTTTTTAGTCCACCTGGAAGGAAATGTAGATAACTGTCTTAAATTAAAGCTTATAAATTTCCAGTTTTGTCTGTTGTTTAAACAAATATTAAAGAAATTCTATCATGGAGAAATTGAACCGAAATTTCCAATAACATAATTAAGAAATTGGAGCACTGAGCGTCTCTTCGTGGAACTCTAATCCTCATACTTTTCATCCTTTACTCAATGAGAAGTTGATATCGAACGACATTATTCTTTGAGCACGGAATATTGACTCTTTTTATATGGGAGGAAATTCTTTTTTTTTTTAGATATTTTTTTGTGAGTTTGGGTCAAGTGAGTAAAAAAAATTACTCCCATACAATCCTAATCACATGTTTACAAATAAACATTAAAACATCAATATACAATTTAGCCAAAACCCCACATTTACATAATTCCAACATATTGCAACATTAACCAACTTCCCTGTCTATCAGTAATGTTGAACATGTTATTCCCACTAAATCCCTGTCTATCAGTAATTTTTCATGAGCAAATTTATTCTTTTATTTGTCTGAGGTTGATGACGAGGGATTTTCACCTCTAGTCGTGACAATATTTGTTCTTTAATTTATTATTTTTGACTTGTAAATGATGTTGTTTAACAAGGGGTTTATATTCTATGCCTAATATGAAGGCCTTCCATACCTTAACTAGTTAAAGTCAGCCGATCCTTCTATAAAATTGGGCTTGTTGAATATTCTAATTGAATTTTACTAATAATCAAATCTACAATCAGAATTGTTTTTAGTTAAACCTTTGACGCGTCAAAACTTCTTTATAACTAGGATCGTCAAGACGTCAACTCCGTTCACCTGTCTGAGAAATTTCCATTACTGTCCGTTGCTTAATCATACTTATTGAAATTCTACCATGGAGAAATTTAACCGAAATTTCCTACTTCAAATCTCAGACATAATAATTGGACTGAATGTTTCTTTGTGAACCCTAATCTTCATAGTTTTCTCTCCTCTCCAGCAGAACGCAGACAAATTTATTTCAAAACTATTGGCTTGCAAAGCAATTTGCATGTTCACATCAAAATAGGAACAAAAAAAGGGAAAAGAAAAAACAGAGACGTAGATATGCTTTATAGCGATTCTTCCGACTTTTTTTTTATTACACAATAACAATGACGACACGAGAAATCCAGTTATCTAACCCCATTAACTATTCGATTGATACCATGATATGTCTTCTCAAATCAGCATTTTGTTGTGTTTATCAATGGCTGTTCACCATCGGATGATGGGGTCCTGCTAGTATCAAAATCACCAGTGATTGGTGTCGAAACTGCATCATCCATGATGTTTTTGCATGCATCCCAATCATTGCTTGCACCATCCATGATGTTTTTGGATATTTTGCAGTTCTCTTGAATACTCAACTCTTTTTGAGATAATCCAATTATCCTCTCCAACTCTGATGCGACTTCTCTCATTATAGGTCGATTTTTCCCATTCAGATTCAAGCATCTCTTAGCAAGATTAGCAACAAGGATAACTTCTTCATTCTGACAGAGCTCCTTAACTCTAGGCATCAAGAATATCAGACAGTCTATTGTCTTCCATCAACATGATAAAATGCGTGGCTAAACTTCTAGTTTCTGTCTGACTTACAGAGAATATCGGTTTCTGTCCACTTATGAGCTCAACCAGAACCACTCCAAAGCTATAAACATCACTCTTTTCTGTGAATTGACTGGACTGGAAGTACTCGGGATCCAAGTAGCCAAAAGTACCTTGCACGAGTGTGGTCAAGTGAGTTTGCTCGATGGATATAGATCTTGAAGATCCAAAATCAGATACTTTTGCTCTGTATTTCTCATCGAGGAGTATGTTTGTGGACTTTATGTCACGGTGATAAATCGGAATGGATGCCGCCGAGTGTAGATAGGAAAGTGCTCCGGCAACTTCAAAGGCAACCAGTAATCGCATCTCCCAAGATAGCAAGAAATCCTGGTTTTGATCATGAATATAATTGTAAAGATTTCCATTGGGAATGAACTCATAGACTAGCAACGGAACTTCAGTCTCCAGGCAACTGTTGGAATGTAAGTTGCTGAGCTGGAATTAACTGAATGCAGAAGAGATGATGCTGAGCTGGAAATGCAGTAAACGAAGAAGAGAAAGAAGCAGGGGTTCAAGTTACAGCTAGACAATTATTGACTAAGTGTAACTAACTATAAGTCTAAGAGAAGAAGTTGAAGTTGACTTCTCAAAAAGTAGTTTTAATTCTGTTACGGGTTGTTGTAAATGTAAAACACGTGCTCTGCTCATACTATATAAATGAGCATTTCATCAAGCATTAGATAAGCAAGAAATACAGAATACAATCTTACCTTTAATTCTGCAATTTCTAAATACCCAGCTCTCAAAGCTTTTCATTTCTCTCCCAAATATATCAACCTGCAATCAAACCACACAACAAGCACAATCAATTCATAAAAAACTAACATGGTATCAGAGCACCTAAACTGATTCAAGTAGGGGCGTAAATCTGTGAACAATTTTTCAAGCAACACAGCAGCAAAATCATAGCAGTTCAGCAGCAAAGACATGACTGGATCATCAGACCTTCGAACACCACAATTTAATGGAGAGAACTATGATTTTTGGTCAGTTAAAATGAAAACTATCTTTAGAGCCTATGACCTGTGGAATGTAGTTGGATGTTGTGATGCATTAACCACAGTATCAAATGGAAGTGGTAGTGGAGAAGCTTCTGGTTCAAAGGACAAGAAAGCTGAACCAGAAGAGACAGCTGCTGAAACTAAGGAGAAAATGATCAAAGATGCCAAGGCTTTAAGTATTATTCAAGGAGCCTTGACTGATGACATTTTCCCTAGGATAAGAAATGAAGAGACAGCAAGAGGAGCTTGGGATCTGTTGAGAAGAGAATTCAGAGGAGATGATAAAGTTAGAGAGGTGAAATTGCAGGCTGTAAGAGCTGAATTCGAGTATATGAGAATGGCTGAAGGAGAAAGCCTAGATCACTACTTGACTAAGTTCTTTGGAGTGATAAATGACATGAAGTCTCTAGGAGAAGAGATAACTGAAGCAAGGATAGTGCAAAAGACTTTGATGAGTCTTAGCAGAAAATATAAATCCATAGTTTCAATTATTGAAGAAACAAAAGACTTGAAAACACTTAGAAGTGAAGAAGTTATTGCTTCACTTAGAGTGTATGATAGAAGAGAGGATATGCATGATGAAAGAGATAGAGAAATGCATACCGAGAGAGCTTTCAGTAGTCTCAGAATTGGAGGGAATAGTTATGCTCAGAACAAGGGCTCACATTTGAAATCAAGGCAAGGCTGGCAGGAACAACAAAGAAGACCTGCAAACTTGTCATTGAATAGCTATAACAGCTATGGTTCAAACTGGAATCAAAGAGCTGAAACAAGCCATGGCAATACATTCAGTTCACAGTATAGAAATATGAACAACAATCAGCTGAATACCAAACCACAATGCATCACTTGTCAGAAATTTCATCATGGTGTTTGCAGGTATAAAGGTCAGCCTAAATGTGGAAGATGCAATCTGTTTGGGCATAATACAAATGATTGCAATGATTACAAGCAATTGGCAAATTGTGCAAAGGAGAAGGAAGAAGTGTCCATTGCAAATTTATTTTATGCTTGTCATGCAGCAAGTGTACAAGAAGAGAATGAAGAGGTCAAGAAGGAAAATGATGATTATGATGATGAAGATGATGGTGACTCATTACTCCTTAGATGATACTGATGAAGAGCAGGCAGCTTCAGAGATTGCAATACTGAAGTCACGGGAAAGTGCTTCTGACGCAAGGGTGGCTGCTGCTCATGAACAAATGAGGTCAGCTGAAGAAGATGCAGCTGAGTGGAAACGGAAGTATGACATTGCTGTAAGAGAGACAAAAGCTGCTTTAGAGAAGGTTGCGGCTTCTTCTTTTGAGAAGGATTTTCAAGAAATGCAAGAAATGCTGCAGCAGTTGAAGCTTGAGAAAGAGAAGACTGAGGTGTTGTTGAAAGAGAAAGATGAGATGTTGAAGGCTAAAGATGATGAGATTGAAATGAAGGGTAAGGAACATGAGAAAATGAAGAGTGAGTTTCAGAAACTGGAAATTGAAAGATTAGCCCAAATTGAGAGGGCTCAGAGGCATGTTGAAAGTTTGTACTCTGACTGGGATCTTCTCCCACCAAAGACAATCAAGGATCCTGAGGCCAAGAAACCAGAAGGTTGGGATGACAAGGAGTATATTCCTGATCCTGAAGACAAAAAGCCAGAAGACTGGGATGATGAGGAAGATGGTGAGTGGACTGCCCCAACCATTTCTAATCCTGAGTATAAGTGCCCATGGAAGCCAAAGAAAATTAAGAACCCCAACTACCAGGGCAAATGGAAGGCACCAATTGTTGACAACCTAGATTACGGATGAAACTTGGAGTTAAACCAGTCAGCAACTTAGGAGAGGCTGTTGGAATGTAAGTTGCTGAGCTGGAATTAACTGAATGCAGAAGAGATGATGCTGAGCTGGAAATGCAGTAAACGAAGAAGAGAAAGAAGCAGGGGTTCAAGTTACAGCTAGACAATTATTGACTAAGTGTAACTAACTATAAGTCTAAGAGAAGAAGTTGAAGTTGACTTCTCAAAAAGTAGTTTTAATTCTGTTACGGGTTGTTGTAAATGTAAAACACGTGCTCTGCTCATACTATATAAATGAGCATTTCATCAAGCATTAGATAAGCAAGAAATACAGAATACAATCTTACCTTTAATTCTGCAATTTCTAAATACCCAGCTCTCAAAGCTTTTCATTTCTCTCCCAAATATATCAACCTGCAATCAAACCACACAACAAGCACAATCAATTCATAAAAAACTAACAGCAACAACCGATCAACTTAACCACATTCCTATGATTAATTTGTGAAAGAACGACGACCTCATTGATGAATTCTTCAAGTTTTCCTTCGTCAACGACGGTGGACTTCTTGACAGCAACAATTCTTCCATCTGCTAACATCCCTTTATAAACTGTGCCTTGGCCACCTTGACCGAGTATTCTACTCACATTAAAACGATCAGTGGCTACTCCCAACTCCTTTGAACTGTATACACTTGTTTTATGAACCCTACCGTCAGCAGCACGTAATTCCTTCTGTAACAACAGCCCACCATTTCGTTTGAAGAATTTCTTTTTGAGTTCAATGTTTTTCCTTTTCTTTACAAGTTTATAGAGCCACCAAATGCCCATCAGCAATGACAATGCTAAGACAACTGCCCCTATAACTGCATTATTTACAGCAACGAAGGAAAAGTTAGATTTACTACCATATATTATACATTTAATCTTTTGGCTCACTCTAAATGATGACAACTGCTTAACATTTTAGTGTAATCCAAGAGCAGCTTCGTGTGTGTGTGTAAGTTTCTATTTTTACTTTATTTTTGTTTTTAATTCTTTGTAGAATACAAGTCAAAACGTACAAAATACATTTCAGAATTCTAGAAACCTAATACTTCGAACAAGAAGGTTATCCTTTTTGAAATTGACTTCCAAAATACTGAAAGGTTTTTCTTGTGAGTTGGACAGCTAACTCAATCAAATCCAAATAGGTTTGTGAATTAACCAGTAATCCGATCAAAACTTCAAAATACATAGTTAATATATATATTTTTTAAATAAAATCTTGTCCAAAATGAAATTTTTTTAAGAGAAGGAAAAAAACCCGAGCAAACATGGCCTATTCGTGAGTGTGGTTAAAATTGTTTTTCATTCAAAAATACATCAATATAATATATTTATTATTTTTTAAAAATTATTTTTGACACTAACATATTAAAATGATCTAAATTTTTTTTTTTTTTTAAAATGGTACTAAATAGTCACTTAATCTAGTTTTAAGCTAGCTAGGTAATGAAGTAGATGGGATCTTATGAGTCTAATGTTTTCCTGGGAGGTTTACAGGGTGACATACCCGTATTTTCATCTTAGTAAGCAAAAGAACAGGGACAGCAAGAAAGTAGAAGAAGAAGAAATCAGGGCTATATAAAGTTTATTGATCTCGCATTTGAAAGACCCCGGTGTATTTACACATTTAAGTAACCCTCGGCAGTTATGCTTTGATTCTTTACATTCATCCACATCTAATAAAATAATAAGAGCCAAAATTCAAAACGATTAAGTTGGTGTAAGATGATTATCCAAATTCAGGACAGAGATCACTAACAAAACCCATAGCAGAATCACTCATATTTTTGGAGGAAAATATAAATGTGTTTACCTTTGCATCCAAGTTCACGGTAAGGGATGCCCTCATAGCCCCCATAACACACACATTCGGACCCAAATGATTCATTCCCATATCTGCAAATCACGGATTGATCATCAATATTCCGGTTCATCATCCAACCAAGCTCTGCTGGAACATAATCTCTACGTTGCACCGTGAATGGATCGCTGATATTCGATTCGAACCATGTCTCGTTCACTATGAAGGCCAGCTTGCATCCTTCTCTATCATCTGTAGCTTCTAGTTTTGGATTGAAAACCTGAAGGAGTGGTGAGGGATAATCCAGGCAGAAATTTTTACTTTCCACGTCACTGCATGGAGACACACAGCCAACGAGATCTTGCCTGGCTCCATACATTAAAGCTTGAGTATTACAACCTACTGCAACGAATACATTATAGCTGTAGGAGAAGACAAAAGGAGTTCCACTCAAATTCAGAGGCACGCCATTTTCCCTACCAGTACAATTCGAGGATATTATCGGACCTTTGACAGTAGCAACGGCTCTTTCAGCTGATATATTCAGCACCTCCATGTTGATTCCACTTATAAAAGCTCCAGTTTCATTGCATTCTATGGCGAACGATTCGTTCATGTAGCAATCTTTTCCTAATCCGAAGGGGTATGGAATGCTGATGTCTCCACAGCGATCTCGACAGCCGGGCTTTGCGATCGGTGCTGCTGCTGCTGCTAGTTGAAACATTAGCAGCATCAACATTGATTGAAACACCAATTTCCAAACCATTTCCCCCCTTCTTTTTTCTTTTCCTTTTCAAATCTTTTATTCCAAATCGCTCCTAAATAAGCTCATTTATCCTGGAAAAGCAAGAACTGAGATGCTTCTTTGCAACTTCTTGGTGAATTACGGGTCAAACCAGCTAGTATAATTAAGAGAATAAACAACAGTACCATATACTTGGGAAAGAAAAGTCGTCCAGTCTCTTGATCTCCAGAGACCGGTTCACATTTAATTTTTCAATAAAGGAATCAATATAAAACTAACTTACAAAGGAAAATTAATGTTTCTTTCATTGCAAAGTATTGTTGATTGAAACAATACTTTACTTTGTTTTTAATTTTAGTTTTAGTTTTAGTTTTTTTTTTTAATTTTGCCTCTCAATATTAGGTTTATTGTGATTGAGTTTCATAATTTATTTTAGTTTTCTTTCTATAAGAATTTTTTAGTCTCATGACTTGGATTATAAGTTTTACAGGTTAACCTTACCGACTCAAATTGTTTTTTTTGTCCTTTTTTGTAATCTATTTTTTTTCAATATCATCTTTTAATCTTTTATTTTATTGTTATTGAAATTTCTTAATTTATTTCGGTTTGCTTTACATGGAGTTGGTTGAGTCTCGTAACTCGAGTTAAGGGTTCGACAGGTCAATTGGAGTTGAATTGAGTTTTTTTGGATTTTTTTATTCTTAAAATTTATCATTTAACATCAGATTGGCTAAAATTGAGTTTTATAATTTATTTTTATTTGTTTTTTTTATTGAGCTGTCTTGGTCTTATGATCCAAACTTGACAAAGTTAATCTAGATTGACTCGGGTCTACCCCATATCTAATTAATTGTTTCAATTTTATTTTTTAATATTAAGCTGATTGATAATTAAACTTCAATAAATATTTTTAATTCATCATCCAAGTTATGAATTTTACATATTAGCATGTTCTCATATTAAAACAAATATATATATATATATATGAAAATATTTTGTCTTGATTTTTTAATTAAATTATGTTTTTGAATTATTTAGATTTTCTTAACTCTCTAAGTTAACTAGGCCATATTATATACTAAAACAACATCTAAGTTGGGATGAACGAAATTATTTGAACAAATCTTAACCAAGATTATAACTGTACCTTATTAAAATTAGTCATATAATCTGTTTGAGAGTGTGGTTGATGTCATAGTTGTCAATACCGTTCCGGTCGCCGTTCCGGTTTTTCGATTGGAACGGAACGTTCCAATTTCAGAGCGTTCTGGCGTGCCGTTTCGGTGTCGTACTGTTTATATATAATTATATATATATATATATATATATATATATATATATATATATATATGAAAAAAATAAAATATTAATTTAACAAGCATAATTAAAATTTGAATTCTTTTTTATTTAAAATATTTTGGTGTTTTTAAATTATTTTGATGTATAGATGTCAAAAATAATTTTTAAAAAATAAAAAAAATAGATTTTGAACTCGGAATGGCACGCCCGGAACAGAACCGAGGCGTTCTGGCCGGAATTTGGCCGGAATTTCCGGAACGGACCGGAATTAAAACCGAGACAAAAACGACGCCGTTTTGTCTCGGTTTTTTGAACGGAACGGAATTAACTATGATTGATGTTGTTTTTTAAAATATTTTCATTCATAAATGCGTCAAAATGATGTTTCTTAAAATATTTCTGACATCAACATATAAAAAATAATTTAGAAACACCAAAAAAATAATTTATATTAAAAAAAATAATTTATTTTTGGAAAAATATTTTTAAAATTCAGTGAGAAACAAGCATATCATTAGTTTTAAACGATTATTTTTTTTATTAACGTGAGCATCCGGGTCAGATTGCATGCACCCATGTTGTTCCCTTTTTAACGGAAGATTGATTACTTTGCTGATGCTGGATAGTGGTTTTTTCTCTTGCACACCTGCTTAAATTTTATAATATGATGACAGGACAGGAATGCTCAGAATAATTTCCTCTTGTTTTTGTTTATAATGAAATTTTGATTCTATAATGTCTCTTTACCATCCACTCAAATGAGGATAGTTTCAGGTTGTCCAAAGGAAGCTCAGAATATAAGCTATGGTTCTGGATAACATGATAACTATTAGAATATAGAAACATAATCTTCTATTTATGGAATGTAAATAATTTCCTGTTTTGTAGCCGAAGGACTCTCCCTTCATACTTGTATAAATCATCAAATTATCAATGCAATACACAGGCAAATTATTCCAAAACTCTATCATGGTATCAGAGCAACCCTAGGTTATCATTCTAAAGTCAAGCTGCCTCTTTTTCTTTACCAACTGCAACTATCACTCTTCTTCAATCTACTCTGTTAATCAAAACTCTACCCAGAAAAATCCAGAAAAACACAATGACAGACTCAACAGACTCAATCACCTCAGCCACCTCACTTTCTTCTCCCACCACCAAACCTCATCAATCTCATCCTGCTCTTACGGTGTCCAACATCACCACCTTTATCAAAGTCACATTAGACATTGAAAAAGGCCAATACATTACTTGGTCTGAACTGTTCAAAATTCACGCAAGAGCCTATCAAGTTCTGGATCATATCATCCCAGCCACATCAGAAAAGAACAAACAAATTGCCTCCATTCAAGACACGGACCCTGAACTTTGGTCCCGTGTTGATGCAATTGTCCTACAATGGATTTACAGCACCATATCAGAAGACCTTCTCAACACTATACTTGAACGTGATTCAACAGCTGAAACCGCATGGAATAGATTGAAAGACATATTCTCAGACAATAAAAATTCTAGGGCACTATACCTGGAACAAGAATTTTCCAAAGTCCAAATGGAAAATTTTCCAGATGCATCTTCTTACTGCCAGCACCTCAAATCCCTCTCGGACCAATTGTCCAATGTGGGTGCCCCTGTGTCGAATGAACGGCTGGTTCTTCAACTCCTCTCTGGATTGACCGATGCTTACTCTTCAATTGGATCACAGATACGCCATGGAGACTCTCTTCCCCTCTTCTACAAAGCCCGTTCCATGCTTGTATTGGAAGAAACAGCACGGATGAAAAAGGCTGCCCAATCCCCCCCAAACTCTGCCTTCTTTGTCTCTCCGGTTGCAAACTCCGGTGGCCAATTTTCTGGAAACCCACATCACCGTCCAAACCCACACCACAACAATCGCAGCTCCTTTAATCGCAGTGGCAGAGGAGGTGGCCACGGAGCACGCAGTGGAAAGGGAAGAGGGAGAAGCGGTGGCCGTGGAAGCCAGTGGCACGGGCACACCACGGCATGGCAGCCGGGATATGCCCAGCAGCAGCCAACGGGGCCAACAGGATACACATCCCAGGAGCGACAGCCCTGGTCTTATGGGCAGGCTCCTTGGGCTGGGCCTTGGCAGCAATGGGCCAGCCCACCATGCCCATACCCAACGGCTGGGCAGCCCACTCAACGCCAGCCCAGCCAGCCCAGCATTCTTGGGCCTAGGCCACAGCAGGCCCATATGGCAGCCATCACTCCACAGGCCCAATCCACACAGCAGGCCCATTCTTCGTATGCTCCTACCGACATCCAAGCGGCCATGCACACGCTCTCCATTGCTCCTCCTGATGATCAATGGTATATGGACACCGGAGCGACATCTCACATGACTGCAAATGGGGGTAATCTCACATCTTATTTAAATATGAGCAATAATCGTAACATTACTGTCGGAAATGGTCATACTATTCCAATTATTGGTTATGGACATGCATTATTACCTGAATCCAAACATCCTTTCACTTTGAATAATGTCTTGCATGCCCCAAAATTGATCAAAAATCTTGTTTCTGTGAGAAAATTTACCATTGAAAATAATGCTTCTATCGAATTTGATCCGTTCGGTTTTTCTGTGAAGGATTTTCCAACGGGGATGCCTTTAATGAGATGTAACAGCTCGGGTGACCTCTATCCAGTTACAACAAGACCAACCATTGATTTTTCAACACCATCTACCTTTACCGTTGTATCTCCCGATTTATGGCATAATCGTTTAGGGCATCCGGGAACTCCTGTTTTAAGTTCTCTTCGTAGAAACAATTTCATTATTTGCAATAAATTTCAAGACAATTTTTTTTGCAATTCATGTCCTCTTGGGAAACAAATTAAATTACCTTTCTATGAATCTCTTTCATTCACCTCTTTACCATTTGATATTGTGCATAGCGATATTTGGTCTTCACCTACCCTTAGTTCGGAAGGTCATCGTTATTATGTTTTATTTCTTGATGATTTTACGAATTTTCTATGGACTTCTCCAATTGCCAATAAATCTCAAGTGCATTCCATGTTTCTGACCTTTCGTGCTCATATCAAAACACAATTTGAAAGAGAGATTAAATGTTTCCAATGTGACAATGGCGGAGAGTACGACAATAAATCTTTTCACCAATTTTGTCAATTACATGGCATGACTTTCCGTTTTTCTTGCCCACATACTTCTTCTCAAAATGGAAAAGCCGAAAGAAAAATTCGTACCATCAATAATGTCATCCGCACCCTCCTTGCTCATGCATCTCTACCAGCCTCATTTTGGCATCATGCACTTCAAATGGCCACCTATCTCCTCAACATACTACCCAACAAACAGCTTGCTTTTCAATCACCCACAAAAATTCTCTACCAAAAAGATCCATCCTACTCTCATCTTCGAGTCTTTGGATGCTTATGTTATCCTCTTATTCCGTCTACTTCTAGAAATAAATTGCAAGCTCGGTCAACACCATGTGTGTTTTTAGGGTACCCCTCTAACCATAGAGGATATAAATGTTATGATCTCTCCAGTCGTAAAATACTTGTTTCCCGGCATGTAATTTTTGATGAGCATACATTCCCTTTCTCTACATTACATACTCCTTCATGTCCTACTTATGAATTTCTAGATGCAGGTCTCTTACCCTTTCTCCACTCACCTGCTCCACCAAATCATCCTCCTGGACAACTTGCTGATCCACCACCCCAACCCTCGAGTCCTATTCAGATACCACAACCACCACCCCCCAACCCCATCCCCGATTCTCCAAGCCAAGAGCTAGCCAGCACATCAAACACATCACCCCGAGCAGAATCCCCTAACACCACTGCTCCACCACAGACTCAAAGTCCACATCCACCAAAGGCACCAGCCCAACCCCCTCAAATTGTCCATTCTCTTCACTCTCCACAAATGACCACCAGATCCCAACATGGTATTGTTAAGCCCCGAAAGCTCTTTAACCTTCATACTTCGGCTGAAACATCCATTTCTCCTTTACCCACTAATCCCCTTAATTCATTACATGATCACAATTGGAAAATGGCCATGAAAGACGAATACGATGCTCTTATTGAAAATAAGACGTGGGACTTAGTACCCCGTCCGTCTAATGCTAATATCATTCGAAGTTTGTGGATTTTCAGGCATAAGAAGAAATCTGATGGATCATTTGAGCGGTATAAAACCCGTCTTGTGGGTGATGGTGCAGGTCAGCAAACGGGGATTGATTGTGGAGAGACATTTAGTCCGGTAGTCAAACCGGCAACTATTCGGACAGTGTTGAGCATTGCTTTATCTAAATCTTGGTGCCTTCATCAACTAGATGTCAAGAATGCCTTCTTGCATGGCAATCTCGACGAAACAGTTTATATGCATCAACCTCCAGGTTTCCGAAATTCAGAGCACCCAAATTATGTTTGTTTGCTAAAGAAATCTCTCTATGGGCTTAAGCAAGCCCCACGTGCTTGGTATCAACGGTTTGCTGATTATGTGGCCGTATTGGGGTTCTCTCATAGTATTTCAGATCACTCGCTATTCATTTATCGGCAGGGTAATAATATGGCGTATATCCTTCTATATGTGGATGATATTATTCTTGCTGCATCATCTACTACTCTTCGGCAAACTATCATATCGAAACTTGGCACTGAGTTTGCTATGAAAGATTTGGGTCCCATCAGCTATTTTCTGGGCATATCAGTTACACGACATTCCGGAGGCCTATTTCTTTCACAAAAGAAATATGCAGAAGAAATCATTGAGCGAGCTGGTATGTCTTCTTCAAAACCATCTCCTACTCCGGTGGACACAAAAGCTAAACTCAGCAATTCTTCAGGAAATCCTTATCATGATCCGACTGAATATCGTAGTCTAGCTGGAGCACTACAGTATTTGACTTTTACGCGGCCGGATATTTCCTACGCGATTCAGCAGATATGTCTATTTATGCATGACCCCAGAACACAGCACATGTCAGCCTTAAAGCGCATCATTCGCTATATTCAGGGTACTCTAGATCTTGGTCTTCACCTATATCCCTCATCAGATCATACTCTTATCTCGTACACCGACGCCGATTGGGGCGGATGTCCAGACACCAGACGGTCTACTTCTGGCTATTGTGTATACCTTGGGGATAATTTACTCTCGTGGTCTGCAAAAAGACAACCCACATTATCACGATCTAGTGCTGAGGCCGAATATCGGGGAGTGGCTAATGTTGTTTCTGAATCGTGTTGGATCCGTAACCTACTTCTGGAGTTACATTGTCCCATTTCAAAAGCCACATTAGTATATTGTGATAATGTCAGTGCGGTTTATCTTTCTGGCAACCCAGTCCAGCATCAACGCACTAAGCATATTGAGATGGATATTCATTTTGTGCGGGAAAAAGTCGCGCGTGGTAAAGTTCGTGTTCTACATGTCCCTTCACGTTATCAGATTGCTGACATCTTTACTAAGGGACTTCCGCAGCAACTTTTTGATGATTTCCGGGATAGTCTCAACGTCCGGCAACCTCCCGTTTCGACTACGGGGGTGTATTAGAATATAGAAACATAATCTTCTATTTATGGAATGTAAATAATTTCCTGTTTTGTAGCCGAAGGACTCTCCCTTCATACTTGTATAAATCATCAAATTATCAATGCAATACACAGGCAAATTATTCCAAAACTCTATCAATAACTTCTCCTCACCGGAGATCGCCGTCTTTCCGGAAGCAATTCCCACGGGATGAGCTGGGCAGCTGGTCAACACTCCTTCAGAGACACCGTTTCCTCTTAACAGCCTTGGCTCTCTTGGCTTTCTTATGCACAATCTATCTCTACTTCGCCATTACTCTAGGGGCCACTGAATCATGTTCTGGATTGACAGGTACCAAAAAGACATTATGTCGTCTGGAGCTGGCAAAAGATTCTCTAGGCAATGGAAAACTCAAATTTTTCTAGCACACTGATGACACAGTCAATCGGTTCATGGCAGTGTTTTCTCTGCTTCATGCTTGAGCTCTTTAGTGACTCTGTATACGTGATTTACCAGAATCTGTCTTGAAAACTTTTAATCACATCCAATGATAATTCTTCATTGTTTTTTTTAACAATTACATAGGTGATTTCTTTTATGGCTATATTATGTTTTCCCATTTTCTAGATTTAGTTGATCTGTGCTGTAAGTTTTTTGATGAATGAAATCGAAAAAAAAGGAGCAGGATCGACCAGCTACAAGGCTATACAAAAAGCCACCTATTCAGACTAGTTCCCAATTATAACAGATATCAAACAAGTCTGTTTTCTTGATAAATAGCTGCTTGACAAAGTGCAGTTTTCTACCATTTGTGTTTGCAGTGAAAAGAACAGCTTGAGAAATTCTGTTAACTGAGGAATTTCAGAGTGATGACATTCAGAGTTTCTTTGCCTACAGATAAAAGATAAAAGAAACCATCTCACCTAAAATTTTAAAATGAGATGTCAGAATATAATTTATATTATTCTCTGAAACACCTTTTCAAGTGAAATTTTTTTGGGCTTGAAACTTGCACACAAGCTCACTGTCTTGTGCTTGATTTTTATCAATAGAATGAGGGTGGTGTGATTCGAACTCGTGACTGCTGAGTTAACAAGACTCTAATACCATGTCAATGACCATCTCATTTAAAAATTTAAATTATTAGATGAGATTTCAGGATATGATTTATATTATTCATTAACAACCATGAAACACCAAGAGGAAGACCTCTGTTTGTTCTGGATTGCTCAATCGATTTCCCAATCCCCAGCTGCCAATTGCATGTTAATCTAGCACCACCTGTGCTTTCTTCAGACCACTTTACAAAATAGCTTCTTCTTTCATTTTCTTGGTTACATAGCCGATCAATAGACCTCTTTTAATCTGCCTATCTTCATAGAAGATCCGCTCTGTAGTTAATTGATTTTCAAACAATTGAAGACGGAAGTTAGAAAACAACTGATCTTAGAATAGTTTGATAGAATGCATCCGCTAAAGCCAAAAATTTGGTGTAGAAACTTATTAAACCCATTTCAATTCTAGTTGAATGAGATCCGGATGAATTTAAAATAATATTGTTTTTTTTTTTTTTTTTTTTTGTAGAATTTAGACAAGAATTTGTCTTCTTGATTTTACAAAATCATCTTCTTTTTTTTTTTTTTTAACAGAAAACCGCTCCATGTATTTCAAAGATATTGTTCACCTTTCATTTTGGATGTCCTAAAATTATTATCCAATTATTAAGAAATTAAACTATTAATTACTTGATCTTACTATTATACCTCGAATTATAACTTACTTTAATTCTTCCACTCAAATTTCTCTCTTATTCCCATTCGAATGATGAATAAAATAATTTGGAATAAGACATGTAATTGCTGAAAATTTAAATGAAAAAATATCTTCGAAACAGAGTAATGATTTTTCTTGATTGGGTTTGCTGGCAGGGATTGATCCATATACGAAATATATATCATCATGCCATTAATCCCTCCCTGATTGGATCTTTGGGAGTCAATTAAGTATCTTAATCGTCAAGGACTCCTTAATTATATAAAGAGGTTCTTGTAATTAGAAACCGAATTAATTTAGGACACTGGAAGTAGCATTCCATTAGGACAGTCCTTCCTATGACGATAGGAAACCTAGCAATTTATTTTCCAATTTTGAATGGGAAACCAGAAGTACAAGGATTCCATACACTCCTTATCACCTTCGGACCACCCCTTCTGATCTTGGCTATATATTGAAAACCTAAGCCATTGAACAGCAAAACTTGATTAAATCCTTAAACCACAAAAAGCTTCAACGATGAAGAGCAGCAAACCAGTACATCTGCGCGAAGTCTGGGCAGACAACCTGGTGTATGAGTTTTTTCTAATCAAGGAAGCAATCTCTCGCTTCCCCTTGGTTGCTTTGGACACAGAATTCCCTGGTACTATCTTTCAATTAAATCGTGACAAGAGTTCGTTGTCCCGTGCCACTCCCTATGAAAACTACTGTCTCATGAAGTGGAATGTTGATCTCTTGAAAATAATTCAACTTGGGATGACTCTGTCTGACTCGCATGGAAATCTTCCAAGTTTCGGATCAGAATCCCACTATGCGTGGCAGTTTAATTTCCGGGATTTCAATATCGAGCACGATCATTACAATGCAGAGTCTATTGGGTTACTTGAACGCCAAGGTATTGATTTGAAGAAGAACAGAGAGAAGGGTATTGATTCCTCAGATTTTGGAAGGCTGGTTTTGAGTTCTGGACTTGTTTCCAATAACTCTTCAATAACTTGGATTGCTTTCCATGGTGCTTATGATTTTGGATTCTTGATCAAGATTTTAACTAAACGAGACTTGCCGAGTGATCTGCGGTCATTTTTGGGGATGATGAGATTTTTCTTTGGGATCCGAGTTTATGACGCAAAATTCATGATGGGATGCATCAGTGGCTTGCAAGGTGGACTGGAGAGGGTGGCCAAGTTACTTGGTGTTGAACGAATAACTGGAAGCAGGCACCAGGCAGGATCTGATAGCTTGTTAACTCTTCAAACATTCGTGAGATTTAAGGAGACGTGTGCTAAAATTGATCTCGAAAAATTGAATGGCTATGAGGGGATGATGTTTGGACTGTGTGAAGGCTGGTTAGGGTTCACTTATACACCTGATGTATTCACGGGTACTCTAGCTTGAAGGAATATCAATGAAGTTGTACGTAGTCTCAGCAGCAGAGGTGATATGGAATTGAAGCAGGCACAAAAAAAATCACCAGTCTCAACATATTATTCAGAAAAGGAAGTATTCTTTCAAGAGCTAAAAGCGAAGCTGCTGTACAGGTGGACCGGATTGCCTACCGGAACAATTTGAGGACATAATCGGACCTCTGACAAGGCAGCACCTTCTTCAATATTCCGAACCTCCATGTTGGTTTTTCTTATGAAAACCCTAGGAGGGTTGACTGTTTCGTCACAAACAATCTCAAAGGATTCATCCAGGTAGCAATCTTTGGTCGTTCCAAAAGGGTATGGAATGCTGATGTTTCCACAGTGATCTTGGCAACCAGGCTTTGCCATAGGTGCAACTGCTCTTGCTAACTGAAATAAGGTGGGCAGCAGTAGGAGAATGATCGGAGACGAGAAATATTTGTAGGCCATTGTCATTTTCTCGTACTGTTTCGGAGTTCAACACAGTTGAGTTTAATTGTTCAAGACTTTATAGGCAGTACTGAGGATAATTTTCTCGGCATGTTCCAGGCTTACTAGTTTAATCTGAAATCTTTTTCAACAGATTTAAAAATCTTATCACCCGAGGATTATTTTTATGCATTTGATTTAATCATATTAATTTATGTTATTAACCATATGAAAACCTAATTTTCCATTAAGAAATAGATTAGCAAAGAAAGAAAGCATCAAGTTATAATAAATAACTTTCCAAGCAGCTTCTGGCATGGCGCTGAATTTGTCCCTGAGGCAAATATTCAGTTTGACTTTCTCTATGAATGTGATCTGCATGATAATAACCTTATTAGTTAATCATTATCCAGTCTTATCATTCCATCAATAAATTAATCTATGTGTGCAGATCATAGAGTCAGGGAACAAGTTATTAAATTGAGAATTTAATAAATTTAATTGAGAATATGTTTAATTGAGAATTAAATTAAATTAACTAATAACCTTATTAGTTAATCATTATCCAGTCTTATCATTCCATCAATAAATTAATCTATGTGTGCAGATGTTTGAGGAAAGCAGATTTACAGTACCGATTCAACTGATGACCAATTCATAACGATGATACAACAAGATTTAAAAAACTAACAATTTCTTCAAACTTTTTTGGTGAACTTGTGGAAATTCAATTGAAGATAGTCTTGAAAAATTATTGATAACGATGACTTAAAAAGACTAATAATGTGTTTTATGAAAAATTATGAATGCCATGCCACCTTCGTAGATGGTTCCTGTAATGCTGATGCTAGAAAAGATCAATGGTTGGATATATAGCCAAAGATAGAGCCTTGCCATTTCTAAAATCGCCAATTGTTACTCAAGGACGTGTCACTTTGGCTGCTAAATTCCTAGAAAATAGTGTTTATTGATAAGTATCCTATCACTACATAACAATTTACAACTGTATTTCTATGTATAACCTGCTAACAGGACGTAGCATGCTTAGCAATATATATCCCACAAGTTGGGAGCTTCATCCCTGATGTTTTCGAGTTCTTTACTACTTTGTTGCGCATGAAGAGCTCCTTTTGACAGCCGAATCTGCTCCAGCTCTATCGCGACTTCTCTCATTGTCGGTCGATTCCTTCCAATTCAAGTTCAAGCATTTTCTGGCAAGATTAGCGACTGCAATGACTTGTTCTTCACGGTCCTGCTCCACAAGTCGTTCATCAAGAATATCTAAGATCCTGTTCTCTTCCATCAAAAGAATAAAACGAATGGCTAAACTTCTCCTTTCTTCCGACATTTCATAAGAAATTGGTTTCTGCCCACTCAAGAGCTCTGCAAGAACAACACCAAAACTGTAGACGTCACTTTTTGCGGTTAATTGGCTAGACTGGAAGTACTCCGGGTCCAGGTATCCAAAAGTGCCTTGAACATGAGTGGTTAGATGAGTTTGATCGATGGCTACAACTATTATTATATTAAATATTATATTAAATAAATAGTTTTTAGAAAAAGAATGTTATTAATCTCAGCCAGCTTATATAATTCAATTTATAAATTTTTAACAAGTTAAAGTTATTTCAGGTTAACTTAAAGATATTATTATTTCAATATTTTTTTTAAAATTAATTGTGTATATTAAATTTGAATTTATAAGATATAAAAAAGATATTAGCAATACCTTTTTATTTACATTTAAATTTTATTAGTCAACCTGGAAGGAAATGTAGATAAATTTCCTAGTAATTTAACTATTATATTATCATAAACTTATAAATAATCTAAGAGGCTTTGATAATGATTGATCTTCAATGGCTACAACTTATTGTACTATACATTAATTGCAATTTAGCAACATTAAATTCATCATTAAAACATCAATATACAATTTAGCCAAAACCCCACATTTACATAATTCCAACATATTGCAACATTAACCAACTTCCTACCAATGCACATCACGGCATTCCAAATCAACCACAAACATTCCCATCATCACTTTAAAATATCAAAATCATACAATTTAATCAGCTTTGCGTATCGCCCCCAAATCCCTACCATTTTCAACCAATTAGGGTCCCAATTTTGTAAAAAAATCTTTGTAATATCTTTAATTCAATTCTTAAACACATTATCTAACCCAAAATTAACCAATAATTACATAATTTCACTTTGTAGCAATTACCCACTCATGTGCGCTCTCTAATGCCACTTTCGTGAAAGAAAACAAGAATTTCTTTGGAATTTCTCCTCTTCTTTTTTGGAGCCAAATTGTCGGTCTTGTAGGAGAAAGAAGGCTTTTTTTTTTCTTTTTTTCTATAACAATGCCACTATTTTAAATGTTGAACATGTCATTCCCACCAAACCCCTGTCTATCAGTAATTTTTCATGAGCAAATTTGTTCTTTTATTTGTCTGAGGTTTTGAATTGATGACGAGGGATTCTCACCTCTAGTCGTGACAAAATTTCTTCTTTCATTTATTATTTTTGACTTGGAAATGATATTGTTTAACAAGGGGTTTATATTCTATGCCTAATATGAAGGCCTTCCATACCTTAACTAGTTAAAGTCAGCCGATCCTTCTATAAAATTGGGCTTGTTGAATATTCTAATTGAATTTTACTAATAATCAAATCTACAATCAGAATTGTTTTAGTTAAACCTTTGACGCGTCAAAACTTCTTTATAACTAGGATCGTCAAGACGTCAACTCCGTCAACTTCTTAATCATACTTATTGAAATTCTACCATGGAGAAATTTAACTGAAATTTCCTACTTCAAATCTCAGACATAATAATTGAACTGAATGTTTCTTGTGAACCCTAATCTTCATAGTTTTCTCTCCTCTCCAGCAGAACGCAGACAAATTTATTTCAAAACTATTGGCTTGCAAAGCAATTTGCATGTTCACATCAAAATAAGAACACAAAAAGGGAAAAGAAAAAACAGAGACGTAGATATGCTTTACAGCGATTCTTCCGACTTTTTTTTTTATTACACAATAACAATGACGACTCGAGAAATCTAGTTATCTAACCCCATTAACTATTCGATTGATACCATGATATGTCTTCTCAAATCAGCATTTTGTGGTGTTTATGAATGGCTGTTCACCATCGGATGATGGGGTCCTGCTAGTATCAAAATCACCAGTGGCAGTGATTGGTGTCGAAACTGCATCATCCATGATGTTTTTGCTTGCATCCCAATCATTGCTTGCCACATCCATGATGTTTTTGGATATTTTGCAGTTCTCTTGAATACTCAACTCTTTTTGAGATAATCCAATTATCCTCTCCAACTCTGATGCGACTTCTCTCATTGTAGGTCGATTTTTCCCATTCAAATTCAAGCATCTCTTTGCAAGATTAGCAACAAGGATAACTTCTTCATTCTGACAGAGCTCCTTAACTCTAGCATCTAGAATATCAGACAGTCTATTGTCTTCCATCAACATGATAAAATGCGTGGCTAAACTTCTAGTTTCTGTCTGACTTACAGAAAATATCGGTTTTTGTCCACTTATGAGCTCAACCAGAACCACTCCAAAGCTATAAACATCGCTCTTTTCCGTGAATTGACTGGACTGGAAGTACTCGGGATCTAAGTAGCCAAAAGTACCTTGCACGAGTGTGGTCAAGTGAGTTTGCTCGATGGATATAGATCTTGAAGATCCAAAATCAGATACTTTTGCTCTGTATTTCTCATCGAGGAGTATGTTTGTGGACTTGATGTCACGGTGATAAATCGGAATGGATGCCGCCGAGTGTAGATAGGAAAGTGCTCCGGCAACTTCAAAGGCAATCAGTAATCGCATCTCCCAAGATAGCAAGAAATCCTGGTTTTGATCATGGATATAATTGTAAAGATTTCCATTGGGAATGAACTCATAGACTAGCAACGGAACTTCAGTCTCCAGGCAACAACCGATCAACTTAACCACATTCCTATGATTAATTTGTGAAAGAACGACGACCTCATTGATAAATTCTTCAAGTTTTCCTTCGTCAACAACCGTGGACTTCTTGACAGCAACAATTCTTCCATCTGCTAGCATCCCTTTATAAACTGTGCCTTGGCCACCTTGACCGAGTATTCTATTCACATTAAAACGATCAGTGGCTACTCCCAACTCCTCTGAACTGTATACACTTGTTTTATGAACCCTACTGTCAGCAGCACGTAATTCCTGCTGTAACAACAGCCCGCCATTTCGTTTGAAGAATTTCTTTTTGAGTTCAATGTTTTTCCTTTTCTTTACAAGTTTATAGAGCCACCAAATGCCCATTAGCAATGACAATGCTAAGACAACTGCCCCTATAACTGCATCATTTACAACAACGAAGAAAAAGTTAGACTACTAACATATATAGTATTTAATCTTTTGGCTCACTCTAAATGTAATCCAAGAGCAGCTTCGTGTGTGCGTGCGTGTGTATAAGAAATTAAGGACTCGTATGGTGTAAGTTTCTATTTTTACTTTATTTTTAAAATAGTATTTTAAAATTCTATACATTTAAACTTTTGGCTCACTCTAAATGATGACAACTGCTTAACATTTTAGTGTAATCCAAGAGCAGCTTCGTGTGTGTGTGTGTGTGTAAGACAGCTAACTCAATCAAATCCAAATAGCTTTGTGAATTAACCAGTAATCCGATCAAAACTTGAAAATACATAGTTAATATATTTTAAAAAAATATATATTTGTTTTGTAAAATAAAATCTTGTCCAAAATGACATTTTTTTTAAGACTTAGGCCAACACGGCCTGTTCGAGAGTATGATTAAAGCTGTTTTTCATTTAAAAATACATCAAAATAATATATTTTTTATGTTTAAAAAATTATTTTTGACATCAACACATTAAAATGATATAAAAATACTTAATTTGTTTAATTTAAAGCAAAAGATAAAAATAATTTTTTTTAAAAAGCAGTACTTAATTGTCACTTAATCTAGTTTTCAGCTAGCTAGGTAAGTAGATGGGATCTTATGAGTCTAATGTTTCCTGAGAGGTTTACAGGGTGCCATACCCCAATTTTTCATCTTAGTAAGGGAAAGAACAAGAACAGCAACAACAAGAAAGTAGGAGAAGGAGAAGAAATCAGAGGCTTACCTATCAGGGCTATATAAAGTTTATTGATCTCGCAATTGAAATACCCCGGTGTATTTACACATTTAAGTAACCCTCGGCAGGTATGCTTTGATTCTTTACATTCATCCACATCTAATAAAATAATAAGAGCCAAACATTCAAAACGATTAAGTTGGTATAAGATGATTATCCAAATTTAGGACAGAGATCACTCAAAAATCCCATAGCAGAATCACTCATTTTTTTGGAGGAAAATTAAGGTGTTTACCTTTGCATCCAAGTTCACGGTAAGGGATGCCCTCATAGCCCCCACGACACGCACATTCGGACAGAAATGATCCATTCTGATATCCTGTGCAATAAAGGGATTGATCATCAATAAAACGATTCAGATCCATCATCCAACCAAGCTCTGCTGGAACATAATTTCTATGTTGCACCGTGAATGGATCGCTGATATTCGATTCGAACCATGTCTCGTTCACTAGGAAGGCCAACTTGCATCCTTCTCTATCTTGATTATCATCTGTAGCTTCTAGTGTTAGATTGAAAACCTGAAGTAATGATGATGAGGGATAAGCCCGGCAAAATTTTTACTTTCCACGTCACTGCATGGAGACACACAGCCAACGAGATCTTGCCTGGCTCCAGACATTAAAGCTTCAGTATTACAACCTACTGCAACGAATACATTATAGTAAGAGAAGACAAAAGGAGTTCCACTCAAATTCAGAGGCACGCCATTTTCCCTGCCAGTACAATTCGAGGATATTATCGGAGCTTTGACAGTAGCAGCGGCTCTTTCAGCTGAAATATTCAGCACCTCCATCTCGATTGCACTTATAAAAGCTCTAGCAGGGCTGACAGTTTCATTGCATTCTATGGCGAACCATTCGTTCATGTAGCAATCTTTTCCTATTCCGAAGGGGTATGGAATGCTGATGTCTCCACAGCGATCTCGACAGCCGGCCTTTGCGATCGGTGGTGGTGCTGCTGCTAGTTGAAACATTAGCAGCATCAACATTGAATGAAACACCAATTTCCAAACCATTTCCCCCCTTCTTTTTTCTTTTCCTTTTCAAATCTTTTATTCCAAATCGCTCCTAAATAAGCTCATATATCCTCGCAAAGCAAGAATTGAGATGCTTCTTTGCAACTTCTTGGTTAATTACTTACCGGGTCAAACAAGCTAGCTAGCTAGTATAATTATAATAACAAACAACAGTAGCATATACTTGGGAAAGAAAAGTCGTCCAGTCTCTTGATCTCCAGAGACCGGTTCACATTTAATTTTTCAATAAAGGAATGAATATAAAATTAACTTAGAAAGGGAAATCAATGTTTCTTTCATTGCAAAGTATTGTTGATTGAAACAACACTTTACTTTGTTTTTAATTTAGTTTTAGTTTTTTTTTTTTAATTTTGTCTCTCAATATTAGGTTTATTGTGATTGAGTTTCATCATTTATTTTAGTTTTCTTTCTATAAAATTTTTTTAGTCTCATAACTTAGATCATAAGTTTTATAGCTTAACCTTACCGATTCAAAAAAAAATTGTCCTTTTCTGTAACCATTTTTTTTTTCAATATCATCTTTTAATCTTTGATTTTATTGTGATTGAAATTTCATAATTTATTTCGGTTTGCTTTACATGGAGTTGGTTGAGTCTCATAACTTGAGTTAAGGGTTCGACAAGTCAATTGGAGTTGACTCGAGTTTTTTGGATTTTTTTTATTTTTAAAATTTATCATTTAACATCAGATTGGCTAAAATTGAGTTTTATAATTTATTTTTATTTGTTTTTTTATTGAGTTGTCTTGGTCTTACGATCCAAACTTGACAAAGTTAATCTAGATTGACTCGGGTCTACCCCAATCTAATTAATTGTTTCAATTTTGTTTTTTAATATTAAGCTGATTGAGAATTAAACTTCAATATATATTTTTAATTCATCATCCAAGTTATGAATTTTACATATTAACATGTTCTCATATTAAAACAAATATATATATATATATATATTTATAAATGAAAATATTTTGTCTTGATTTTTTAATTAAATTATGTTTTTTAATTATTTAGATTTTCTTAACTCTCTAAGTTAACTAGGCCATATTATATACTAAAACAACATCTAAGTTGGGATGAACGAAATTATTTGAACAAATCTTAACCAAGATTATAAATGTACCTTATTGAAATTAGTTATATAATCTGTTTGAGAGTGTGGTTGATGTTGTTTTTTAAAATATTTTTCATTCATAAATGCATCAAAATGATGTTTTTTTAAGAGATTATTTTTGGCATCAACATATAAAAAATAATTTAGAAACACCAAAAATTTAATTTATAGTAAAAAATAAAAATATTTTTTTTTATTTTTTCAAAAACATTTTTAAAATTCAGTGAGAAACAAGCATATCGTTAGTTTTAAACAATCGTTTTTTTTTTATTAACATGAGCGTCAGGGTGAGATTGCGTGCACCTCGACTAATTTTATGGACCCTGAAGTTTATGACAATATAAACCTCTAGTGATCATCTTATTAGTAACAACAATGCTCAACGTGAAACAAGAGAAGAAGCAAACATTTTAATCCAAAACTTATAATATATACTTATAATATATGGTTAGGGATGGAAAGATGGCGTGTAGATGACGATGTTTTGAGTAAAACAGGGGAAGAAAAGTTTTGATAATGATTGATCTAGAATGGCTACATTTCCCCCCCTTACTTTTCAACAAATAAAAGTCCAATATAACTCTTAAATGAAAGCCTATAAATTTCCAGTTTTGTCTATCATGGAGAAATTGAACCGAAATTTCCAATATGAAATCTCAAACATAATTAAGAAATTGGAGTTCCGAGCGTTTCTTTGTGGGACTCCAATCCTTTTCATCCTTTACTCCATGAGAAGTCTTTGTGGGACTCTAATCCCCATCCTTTTCATCCTTTACTCCATGAGAAGATGACATCGAACGACATTATTCTTTGAACACGGAATATATTCTCTGGATAGGAGTAAACTTTGACCGTTTCAAACCCAATTTAATTCTTAAAAAAGTTTTTAATATCTTTAATTCAACTCTTAAACACATTATCTAACCCAAAATTAACCAATAATTACATAATTTCACTTTCCAAACACAAACAAACAAGCTCTAAATTGGAGGATTTTCAATCCCCCATAAAATCAACAAAAGAAATTGCATTTAAAGTAATAAAAACATCTTACCACAATCGATTAAAGTAATAAAAGCCCTTTGCACGGAATCCCAAGAATTTTTCTTTTCTCCTCCAATTTTGCAACTTTCTCTCTCTATTTTCCGAAGATTCCAACCTATAAAACCCTCATTATCTCACTTTGTAGCAATTACCCACTCATCCCTGTAATTTTTCATGAGCAAATTTATTCTTTTATTTGTCTGAGGTTTTGCATTGATGACGAGGGATTTTCACCTCTAGTCGTGACAAAATTTCTTCTTTAATTTATTATTTTTGACTTGGAAATGATATTGTTTAACAAGGGGTTTATATTCTATGCCTAATATGAAGGCCTTCCCTACCATGGAGAGATTTAACCGAAATTCATTCAAGACGTCAACTTCATTCATCTATCTAAGAATTTTCCATTATTGTCCGTTGATTAGTCATACTTATTGAAACTCTGCCATGCCGAAATTTAACAGAAATTTCCAGCTTCAAATCTCAGACATAATAACTGGACTGAATGTTTCTTTGTGAACCCTAATCTTCATAGTTTTCTCTCCTCTCCAGCAGAAGGTGACGTCGACTACATTATACTTTGAACGCAGACAGATTTATTTCAAAACTATTGAACATATTAAATACTCTAGACCACTCTAGACTTTCTTAGACTAGACATTAATGACCCACATATTCATCCAATGTATCTCATGGTATAATATATTGAATCACTCAGGTTTCATCACCTAACCCCTTAAATTCATAATTCAAATTATAATGTCTTTTAGGTTAAATAACTATGTTTCATTACCTTAGTAATTCTAGAAATTACATGGTAACCAATAAGAACATGAACCTGTATACCATGTAAACTGCTGAATATGATGCCAACCCAGAATCTTTGTATTCCTTCAACAGGTGAGTGGCATCTTCCATAGTTTCCCCACAAGTGGAACAGTAATGTGGCAGAAATTTTGTATTGCACGTTTTCTAACATGAGATTTGCAAATTAAGCGCCTTTTCGATCGTGGCGAGGTTCTTGTTGGATTCTAGTTGCTGTTTATATAGGTGTAAGACCCGGTTTTGACTGAAAAAATCAGGGTTGAAAGCATCATCCGTCTAAGAATGATATATCTTATTTTTTGCTTGAAAATATATTAAAATAATATTATTTTAGTTTTAAATTTTATTTTCAATATTAATACATCAGAATAATTTAAAACTAAAAAAAATAAAATTAAAAAACACGGTTTATCTTAATACCAAACAGACAGAAAGAAACAGGGCTGAAATACGTATCGAAGTCGTGCCATGTACATGGAGCTCCAGTGGGGACCACCACCTAAAATTCCGAGCGAAGTTAAATCTTATTGGCTCGCACTTCACAACAAACACGAATATTATTCAAACCTTGCCGGGTCCCGCTTCTCATACTCGTCCACCCTCTTTGGTCAAACCTCAAAAATCTCTCTCTCTCTCTCTCTCTCTCTCACACACACACACACACACACACACGCACGACATAATTCAAATATAGTTACCGTTAAGCCTACCCTCTGCACAGTTATCTATGCCTTTTCAAATTCAAATCCTATTTTTTCAAATCCAATAAATTGCATCAAACAACGAAATAGATTGTCTTAAGTCTTAACTCAGCAAAACCTAAACCCCAAATTCAAATTTCAACCACTCTGCTCCTGCTACATCGTATTGCCCCATCCTATTTGCAGACATGGCAAAATCAAGTCTTTCGATTAAGCACCAAAAACCCATCAAGTGACATAAGCTCGGTTTTTACTATAAAAGCCGAAATCTTTGGAAACCATACCACAGGCTGCTGCTTCATAGTGGTGGGAGTACTAATCTCTCAGTCCCCAAGAGAGCAAAAGAATCCCAGTTGTATAAATCTTTACCAAAACCAAACCATCATTCAGAATTCAAATCCACTCCCATTAAAGACTCACCTATAAACCCTCTCAAATTAGCAAGGTTGGGATCTTTCTCTGTTTCTATACCGAAACATGGCTGATTTCAGAAAACCGACATTGCCAAACCAATCTTCATACAACTCCGTTTATGTAAATCCCCTCACTGACTCCAAACACCATCATACTTGCAGTGAAGGTGACCTCATTACAAAAGCGTTCACTGACAACAAAGAGAACATTGATAATGCTGCCATGTCTGGTGTTGTTGACAAAGAAAATGCAGTGCCCAACAACTCCAAACCCTTGTCTGCAAATGGGTCTCTCTCTGTTTTGCCAAAGCCAAAGTTATCCAATATGAAGTCTTTGTCCACTGGCAGAGTCTTGAAGCCTTCTTCTTTACAGTTGTGTATGCAAATGAATGAGCCTGAAAAGGTTTTTAAGGCTAAGATTTGGGACTCTGTTGAGTCTGAGAAGTCAAATTCTGTCAATATTTGGGACTATTCAGATTCTGAGGCTGCTCCAGCTTCTTCTTGGTCTTCATTGCCTAACAGGTCCTTAACAATTGTTCTTTTTCACTTCATGTCTGTGATCTTGTTTCTCTTTTTTTCCCTTTCTTATTTTGATACATAAATTTGGTAACGTGTTTTGGGTTTCAGGGCATTGTTGTGCAGGCCATTGCCACTGGACATAGGGAGATGTACTTGTGTTATTATGAAGGAAGCATTGCCAGAAGGGTTAGATGGGGGTACATTATACTCTCTTTATACCAATGTAAGCTGTTCTCTTACTTGTATAAAGTTTGATCTTTTCTTGTCTGAATTGGTGATAATATTTTGAACAATGTTGCCAGTGTTCGCATTGAAGTTTCATTTTAGAGTGAGTGTTTTTCGTGGCATTTGGTTCGTCTAGGATTTGGAATGGAATAGGAATAAGATTCTGATTCTAATTTCAGATAAGATTTATATTTTAATTCTATTTGAAATCAGCTCAAGTAGAATCTTAATCTTACAAAAGAAAGGGAGATATAATATAATGGTTGGAGATAAGGGCTGATGAGCCTGTTGTGACTGCCACATCAAGCCGCCTATAGCTTACAAGTTACATGCATCATGGGATCTACCAGCATCTGTGGATCATAAATGGTTTAGATAGTACATTCGTGATAGGTGCGGTTGCCACAGCTATTTAATACAATGCTTCATTTCCTTGGAAATTCTAATCTTAGTGTTGACAATCCAATCACTATGATTTGTACATGTTCGTAACCTGTTGGAACAATCTTGGAGTTAAATTGGAGTTTTATGATGAACTCGTATGTTTCGTGCAAACCAATATGTGCGAGTCATTTGTTCTACCTGTTTTCATTATTTAAACATTGTAAATAGAACGAATAGATTAAAGAAATCTATACTTTACAAATCCAAACCATATAGGTTAGTTTTGTTAGAATTTGATAATTATTTGGTGAAAGCTCAACATGTGAAATGTTGATTCTTAGGAAACATGACCCCAACTGTGCTTGTCGCGAATGATCTATTTGATTATCTTTAGTTCATGCATGCTATTGAGTCCCACTAGCATATGTGGCCATGGATGGTCCAAATGGGGCATTCGTGACAGGTAAATATGTCAAGTTTCTTATTATATTCTTGATGAAGATGTGATTTTGTTTTTTTGAAGTAGTGGCCGAGTAAATTAGTAGATGGCCAAACTGATTGAATTGTTTGTTTAATTTCTCCTTGATCACCAAGTTTGGGCTACTATACCGAGAGTAACACTTATTTAGTCTTCCTTTAGGAATGAGGTGCAACCCGCGTTTTCATATCTAAATTTCATTGCCGCCTTTTGTACACCCTTTCTTGTTCAAAGAAAACCTCTCAACGGTCGTGTTTTTGCACCACCTAAAACCACGCTTCTTCTCATCTATGTAAACACTTGGTGCGTAAGGAGAACAAACTTGATGGCTACTTACACTCTTCCTTAATCATCACACCATTTTCCATAGCCACCACTCCAAGAAAATGAGCCATAGTACCACCAGTCTAGATGTAGTTGCATTTCATAAAAGGTTGTCCGAAACAAATAGAATTGGAAAAATCTTCTCAAGAATATGGTATGGAGTATTCAAGAATTATAAAACTTGTGAAGGATGTCGTGCATAGTCTTATGGAAATTTCGTTTAGACATAATTCTAGAGATTTCAATTACTTCCAATAACACTAATGAGAAGTACATCACGACATGGAGGTTGAAGTAGTGAAGAGAACTTGTTATGACAATGATTCGTGGAAAGTGTAAGTTTGGTTCAAATCAAATAAAATACAAAGAAACTATAGACAGATCTGAATAGTTTGGGACTAAGATTTAAGCTTTGTTTGGGATTGCTGCAAAGCAAGTGCTGTGCGGTCTCGAAAGCATCTTTTATGCTTCAAGGGCTGCACAACATCTGCTGTGTAAAACTCTCAAATGGGGGCCTTGATCTGTTGGGTCTTGATAAAAGGCTGAGGATTAGAGATTGTAAGTGGCAATTGATTAACTTGCTTAGTTGAAACGGATTTTGCCTTTATCTGAAACAACAGATTGATTTAAACTGATAAAATCTCTTCATTATACCAACTCCTGAATAGATAGAATCCTAAAACCTGTTGGGAAAATTACTCAAATAACCAGACACCAATTTAGCAGATTACAATTCCCAAGTTCCAGTCCTTTTTCCCTCTTTGTGCAATCAAAATCAGGATCAAATAATTAACAAGATAATGCAAACAATCACACAAATCAACAATGAGATTTTTCGTGGAAAACTCAATGCGAGAAAAACCACAACACTGTAGTCCACTTAAAAACTTCCACTATCAACAAATAATGGGTTCACAATTGTTCTTCCTCAGATTCAACTAAGGGCTACAACATATATATCATCAAGAACAACCTATTCTTAGAATACAATAAGATTAAAAAGAAATGTTTGAGAAAAGCTCACAACACTGACAGCCCCGTTTTCTATCAAAACGACCAGTTTCCAGAGCATCAATCTTCAATCCAACCGTTCAGAATGAAGAGTAATGTGTCTAAAAGCTGTTGTCTAAATCTCAACCCAATCCAACGATGAACGAGCTGGAATTTGAAGAAAGAAAGCAGATGGTTCAACTGCCTCAACTTCCTTTCTTTCTCCCAGTTTTCTCTACTCTCTTTTTGTTCAAAAATACTACTAACATCTACAGTGTGGCAGCTCATTTAATTTAAAGAGACAGTAAGGCTGTCTCTTCAGGACCATACTAATTAGTAAGACAACCTTGTTGTCTCTTTAAATTAAATGAGTTGTCACTGTAAATGTTAGTAGTGTTTTTTGAATGAAAAGAGAGCAGAGAAAGAAAGGAAGCTGAGGCAACTGAAACAACATGTGTCTTCTTTCTTCGATTTCGAGCTCGTTTACCGTTAAATCAGGTTAAGATTTGGACAGCATCTTCTAGACACATTAATTTCATTCTGAACGGTTGGATCGAAGATTAGTGCTGTGGAAGCTGGTCGTTTTGACAGAAAACGGGGCTGTCAGTGTTGTGAGTTTTTCTCAAACATTTTTCTCTTTAATCTTGTTGTATTCCAAGAATAGGTTGTTTTTGATAATATATATGTTGTAGCTCTTAGTTGAATCTGAGAAAGAACAATTGTGAACCCATTATTTGTTGATAGTGAAAGTTTTTAAGTGGACTACGGTCCCATGGTTTTTCTTGCATTGGGTTTTCCACGTAAAAATCTTGGTGTTAATTTGTGTTATTATTTGCATTATCTTGTTAATTGTCTGATTTTGATTGCACAAAAAGGTAAAAAGGACTTATGAATTGCAATCTGCTAAATTGATTTCCGGTTATTTGAGTACTTTTCCCAACAAAACCTTACGCATGAATATCATATTACTCATGTGGAAGGTTTTGTGTTCTGGAGTTGGTGTGTTTGATGGTCTATGCTGACTGTTTATTCGAACATTAGTATGCACATCATATACTTCTTTCAGTTATCTGTGATGTTATTGGTAGGCAATTGCTAATGGTTGATTCTGAATGCTACAATTCTGCATCGTATAATTTTTTGCAAAATTCAAATCAAGATATTGCGATTGGAGTGCTAAAATTTATCTTGATTAGGATTTGGGATTTATAGCTTCTGCATTCCTGGTTAACTGTTGTACCAATATCTGTTTTCACACACAAATATAGAATCTGCAATGCAAAGCTAATTTGAAGAACTATGGTTGTGCTCTTGTCGGAGCAGAGCAAGGCTTTGTACCATAACTTATAAACAAAATGAGACTAATTACTTCTGTTTGCCACTGCTAAAATTTAACATTGTGATTAAAATTTCATGTTTGGAACTTCGATTTTGAATATCAAAACTACAGGAAGGACAAGGACGACAGGATCGGAAACTTGCTATAGCTCACCATAAGAGGCGTAATGGAAAGTCAGAGTTCACTATAGCTCAGAATTTGAAGGGAGTTTTTTCTAGTTCAGATGATAGCTTTGTAGGAAACGTGACAGCAAACCTCATGGGTTCCAAGTATCACATATGGGATCAGGTTCGATTCCTTCAGACCTCGCAAATTTACTGAACCCCTTTTCCTTTAGTTCTAAGATATCAAATACTCCTAAATCAAATAGAACAAAGATCTGTTTGATAATTTATTCACTAAAATGGCTGGCATTGTGCTTGTTTGCAGGGTGGTTGTGTCAACTCCAAAAGGGGCAATCTACTTCTTGCAGTTGTTACGTAAGGCATACCCACTCTCTCACTCAGTTTCTGTGTTCTTTTTCCTCTCTACTAGTTTGTATTTATTTTCCTATTTTCCCGTAGATTCATGCCTACCATAGCCACTTGGACTGGAAGTTACAGAAGCATGAGGGCATATGTACCAAGATACCAATCCATGCAGCTAAAGAATACAACCCTGGTGAGTTCAGGAGATTCTGAAATGTCTACAGAATTTCAAATATACTTGTTCACATTCATACAGAATTTCAAATATACTTGTTCACATTCATATAGAGGTGAGGACTCTTGAAATTCAACCCTGGTGAGTTCATGTCAAGAGTCCTCACCTCTATATGAATGCGAACATGTATATTTGAAATTATGTTGACATTTTCACTCTCTATTTTTCGATTCCATGAAGCCTTGCAAAATGGGATAATCATTTCATTCTTCTTCTGTCGTAGATGCAACATGTTAATGGTTTGGCTAGGGACTGGGAGGGGAAAATGGACAAAGTACATAAGCTATGTTCAAGGACTCCACGATACAACAATGTGAGTACAGATTGTTTATTGTGCGTGGTATAGAAGACGAACTTTTGGACTTCATTTTTTCTAATTTTTCTGAATTCTCCAGATGTCAAAGCAGTACGAGTTAGACTTCAGAGATAGAGGAAGAGCTGGGCTTAGAATCCAAAGCTCAGTGAAGAACTTCCAGCTAACAATGGAGGTATCGTGAATTTCATCTTGAAAATTAAATGTTGGAATAAACCATTATAAAGTGCATCCATTTCCTGCCTGATTGGATTCTGATAGCTGACGCTGCCATTTTCACAGGAAAATGGAAAGCAGACAATTTTACAACTTGGAAGGGTAGGGAAGTCGAAGTTTGTTATGGATTTCAGGTACAAACTATGCAGATCCATTTCTTTCTAGTGATGCGAAAATACATTGAAACACTTGGAGATGTTTTCCATCTTCAATGGAGGAAATTGAAAAAATACTGAAACTCCTATATACATCTTTCTCCTGCAGATATCCCCTAACAGGATACCAAGCATTTTGCATATGTTTGGCATCCATGGACTCGAAACTTTGTTGCTCGATGTAACTACAAAGCTGACAACATCTTGTTGCCGTTCAACTTCAAAAAATCTAGTTCCTACTTTGAAGAGAATCTATTTTGAAAGAACATGGGTCTGCTACTGAAGAGCAGTTTCAACTAGCCTGATTGGTGTCTGCTACTGAAGAGCAGTTTCAACTAGCCTGATTGGTGCAAAATATTGCAGGAGCTGAGTCCCGGAGGTCGATGGGGTGCCTCGATCCCTTCTTTAACTCGATGAGGCAGGAATAACATAAATTTAATCTACTAATTTAATCTAAATTATATTATGATTACTGAGTTGATCTATGAGTCGGATAACGACACAATGAAGATGATTTCATTTTCATTTTTTTTTTAATTCAAATTATCACCAAACAATAATTAACACTAGTCAACTATCTAGCCAAACAACTCCCATTTCATATCCTCAAAGTATATGGTGTGATTGATAATAGAGAATTTGTGATTTGCAGAGTAGTTCTTAAGTTTAAGTTGAAAGATGTATCTCTTGTAAGAATCTAAGATATTAAAGATTTTATTATTTTATTTAAATTCATAAAAAAAAAAAAAACCCTCTTAAAACTCATAATTAGATCAAAAAAATAAACTTAAAACATTCGATAAATAAAATTAGACTTGTTCAGTTTCGCTGGACCATCCGACTCGGCTCGATTCAGGATAAACCGGGTTTTTTTGGTTTAAACCGATACTCCGTGCCCCTCCTGCCAGCAACATTTAAGAGGAAAATGATGTCTAATTAACTTCGAACGAACAAATATAGGGGCGTGATGTGGTCCATTGTAATTTTTGGAGCATCAATTTCTATCTTAGGTTTTATTACACTGTCGTTTTCATGGATCTTCCTAACAGCTTCCTACTTCCTAATCTCTAGTTAAATTGATTAGAGCTTCTTTTTTTTAATTCAATCGAAGAATCATAAAAAAGGAAGATAAGAGATTAGAGCCTATGAAAAGTTAAATTGATTGTTCTTTAATTACTTGTTGTTAACTACATAAAATCCTGAAGTATTTTAATTGTTATTTTTATGTGAGAAATTTATTCCCTTGAAAGCGTATTTTATAAGTTCAGATGAACGAGTAAAATTCTGATTGTCGCAGGTTCTTACAAGGAGTGCACATCCTGACTCGAACTTGAGACCTGCTGTGTAAATTGCAAATCATTTGTCATTACGTCACGACTCTTGGGATCCTAAAATGCTATTTTCAGAGAGTGAGGTTTCCTCACATCGTAAAGACTAAAGTGCTTTAAGATTTAATCGATGAGGTTAGATTTCAAAACAACTATTTTTTTAAAAAGAAAACTCTTGATGTGTATATATGATGAAATTTGATATTCTTTTTTTTTTCAAGTTGAAGATAAAGAAACTAAAATCAATGTAACATTTTGTTAGATGAAAGTGTGAAGCTAGCGCAAGTTGTTTCATGATATTCAGATGTTTTTTTAGTCAACGCAGTCCAAATTTCTATAGAAGTCCATTTTGCGCTTGAACATTGCATTTGAGTGTATTTTAAAATTATATTTGATTTTAAAAATATATTAAATTGATATTTTTTAAATAATTTTAATATATTGATGTTAAAAATAATATATATTTTAATTAATTTTAAAATAAATATTTTTAAAACATATCATACACCAACTAACAAAGTCACACTCCATCTTAATTTATATATACTTGCTTATCACTAGAACATTACTGACCCCACAATTCTTTATAAAAGCATTTAAGCAAGCATCTCTGTGTAACAGCTTATGGAGAAGGGCCAGAAGGCCATGATATATATATATATATATCATTTTCATACATGAAATCCCTTTCAGCATGATTTCACCTTATTATTAAAAAAATTCATGAGAAGTAAATCAAATCTACTATTTACAAATTGTTTTTTGTAGCAAAAGTGAACATGTGATTACAAGTAAATATATTTTGAATAGAAGAAAAAAAGAAGAGGCCATCACATGCCAAAATGTACTATAATTAGTCGAAAATTATTAAATGCATGTCTAACTTTGTCTACATTTACATGTAAATGAAACCAATAAATCCCTCTTTCCAAGTTTTAATCCAAGAAGAGAAGCATATTATTCCTAAAAAAAATTAAGAATTACAATTTTTAATCTTGCCCTTGTTCATGATCATCATTGGCCTTTCCCTGATATTGTCACCATCCTTGCCTCCATATTCACAAAACCAAAAATATTTATATTGTAAGGATGGACTTATTTGTGCCAGATACCATTTCCTGTCCATCCAATTCGTAGTGGAAAATCGATGAAGCAAATGAATTTAGCTCTCCGAAAATAATATCATCACCATCTGTGTAGCTACTGGAGTCTTGGCAATCGAAGAAAGTTTGGATGTCATCCGGGAAGCTCCGGCGTGGCGGATCACGATCCGATTCTGGTGGCGTCAAGGGGGGATTGGCAGCCGATGTTCTCTCCAATATTTCCTTGAACTTGGAGGATTGCAGCAAAAGCCCTAACGCCGATGATGCCGCGCCGCCTGCAGGCCGGGTCGGGTCGGTCACTTCCGTCTCATTAACACTCGAGCTTGGTTGGTGGGACATGAAATCCATTTCAGTCTTCCGGTCAAGGTCTTGAATCCGATTAGCATCGTCATTAGGGTTTTGTTGAGGATTATTTTGATTAATATTGGGACGTAGCAATTTGATGTAGCGGCTCAGGTCAAAGTTTGTAACAGCATTTATTCCACGGTACTCTATAGCTGCCATATCATATGCTGTTGCTGCTTCTTCTTGAGTGGCTGAAAAGAGAACGTACATAAATAAATTTAGGGTCGGAAAATATAAATATGCATGCATTTTTTGGTGGGGAGGCTCTGAAATTTAAGTTGCTGGCTTGGGTGGTTGAGGTTCGGTTCATCTATCTCCCACCCAACAAGATTTGCCTGCACATTAATATTCTACCCATCTATTTAATTGATTGGAAATTCGTTTCATTAATCGTATTTATTATCGAAAATTAATTGTCAATGTCAAAATTATAGTATTTGATTACAGAGCTAGTGGTTGACTTTATTTACTTGGAGTTATTGTGTATACTATGTTGGTGAAGTGACAATGTTGGTGCAATAGTATCATGACACGTCAAGAATTATCCACGTGGATTTGGACATAAAGACACGCACTAGAGTTAATTGTTTGAACTTTGAATAAAACTAGTTTGATGTTTAAGTGAAAAGGACATCAGCATTGAGTGAGTTTCTTTTTGCAGCCCGCACGTAACTCCTGGCCCGGCTGGTGCTTGACTTTCCTCTTTCATGATAGCAGAGGGTTTTTTTTTTCTTTTTTTAATATTATGGCGAGTTTACAGTTTTTTCAAAATTATGAATTTAATTTTTTGCATACTTCAGTAATAGCAACCTTAATTAATTATTTCTATAATTTCTAGTCGGGCATATTAAAGATATATATATATATATATATATACTTGAGCATTTTCTTTAGGATTAATAAATAGTTTGAGAGAGAGAGAGAAGATACCATATGTTCCAAGGTAGAGGTATTTGTTGCCGAAAACTCTGCCGATCCGAGCTTCCCATCTTCCATTATGATGGTGTCTGCATACCGATTTAAGATTTTGAATATCAATGGCAGCATAGATTTAAAGCTTGGAAATATTCATGTATGTCGTTTTGATTTATTATATTCTTTTACTATTATTTTGATTGATCGATTACGTCCCTTTATAGTTTTTTTTTTTTTTTTTAAGGCTAGCACACTATCATAATTATTGTTTTCATGTATCGAAATTTCAAGCTGAAGAGTTTGTATGCCCGTCAACTATAAATAAGGTATGACGTTCATCAATTTCAATTTTTGAAAAGTTAGGTTTTTTTATTTATTTATTAAATATCTTATCTAATTAGTTGAGAATGTCAAGCATTAATGGATAGAGAAGATATTGAATTTATGCAAGCTCCCAAGGTAGAGAGAGAGGTGCACGAGGCCAATAAAGAAAAGGAAAGGAAAATATAAAACATCAAATCCAATATATATATATATATATACACTCTCTAAAAAAGAAAAATAGAGAGAATTATCCTATTTTAACCTTCAAAAAGACTAAAGAATCATGAATATTTATCTAACAAATTAAACTTTGTTGCTATTATTAAATATCTAATATCATAGAATAATATAAATTATATTTTTAAGTATATATCACCTACCTACAATACGAGTCACCACTCATAAATACTGACAATTATATTTTGTTTCTTAAAAAAGAAAACAAATGTACAAAATTCTGTGAGTAAATTACCTGGCCACGCCTCTGTATTTGGACACCCCGCGTGAAAATCCACTACTTTTTCTGTAAATTCCATCAATTATAAAACATGAACACGGTAGTGATGATTAATAAAGAGAATCCACAGGATATATAAGCAATGATAGTTGTAAATAAATAAATAAATAAACAATCTTTTATTTTAAATCATAAATTTCTTATAATATATATTTACCTCCTCAATGATCCAATATATTCTTCCTTTGACTGACCCTCCATCTCCTTGAGCTCTTCTTCGTAAGTTGACCACTGAAATTAATTTATATCTTTAATTAGATGTAACAAGACAAAGTTAAAACTACAAGACGACGGAATAAAAAAAACTTCAAGAACAGAATAATTTTGAGTCGTGAAAATTTACTGGGAAATTGAGGATAGTATCCTGTCCCCAGTACTTTAATGCTGCCAAGTCATAGGCATGTGCAGCCGCTTCTTCATCATCATAGGCCCCTGATGAAAAAACCCCATATATATATCAAGTGTGATTATGAACCAGATATGAAAATTTAAATAATAAAATCATGACTTTCCACCTTAAATTAGAAATAATGTTAGAAAAACAGCGGGATAAGAAAAATATCTAATATATATTAAAGTAAAGCGACGAGGATTTGAATGTGTACCTAGATACACTGTATGCGGTTGAATTCCACCAGTATCACACCATTGAAGTCAAAGCCAAGAACAGTACCAAGAACATGAAATGTGATGTCAGAAAGACGATGAAAGATTTGGAGAGAAAGATGAAGAGGGACTAGAAAGAGGAAGATGAGATGAGTAACCTTGTCTTCCTTTCTTGTTCTGCGATTCATTCCAGCTGTTTTTATCCCACAAATGAGCCTCATAACGCCCAGTCCATCGATGCCTGAACAGAACACGCACAGAAATGAATCCAAGGAAGAAGAAATCACTGAGCAATACAAGAAGATGAATCAAAGAATGTGATTTTATAACCTCGTAACGCCTCTGTAGATGGAGCTACGTCGAGGTGGAGAGTCTCGCGGCACACTTTTTCGCGTCCTCTTCACCTTGTTCGTCGGATTTGTGCTGGTGTTTGCAGAATCCTCTAGGGTTTGCTTTGATGTTTTTCCCATCTAACTTCACCAAGAGAAGTGCGCAAACGTGAGGAAGAAGATCGATCGATCGCAGAGAGGTAGGTGTTGAGAGAGAAAATAAAGAGTGGCTAGCTAGGTCATCCAATGAGGAGGCCGGGGTTTTAGAGGAAACGAGAGAATCTATTTGTTTGAAAATAGAGAGGGAAGCCGGCAGGAGAGGATGTATTTTTGTGGCCGTCTATTTGTTCAGCCTCGTCTTTGCTTATGTGTGCTTTGCGAATGTGTTATATGGGAGAAATTTTGCAGCCTTCCGTTTATTCTCTGCATTTATTTTGCTCTTTTTCCTTCTCGATCATAGAAGTTTGGATCTCTTCTGCCATGTGGAAATGTTATGGGTTGGTTGTTTGATTCAATGGTGGGCTTTAGATTTGATGAATCTTGGGTGACCCGAGAAATGTATATCATAATTCTAACTCGAGATTTATTGTGTAAATTATATTATCATGTTATGTCTTTTGGGATGGTTTGATTAATTAATTAATTAATTAATGTTGCTATAGCCTTTTCTTTTCTTAGAAGGTCGCAAGCTTCTTCTTTTTTTAAGATAAGATGAGGTTGCTCGTAGAATTACAAGAGGTCGTTTAGTGTTTAAGTTTAAAATCTCATATTTTTAAGGTCTTGGATTCAGCTAGATTGGCCTAGGCCAGGATATTCCAAGGATGATGAAATGACACTGGCGTTTTTATTTAATATGAAAGATAAATATAGGATTTGGGTAATTGATGATGCTTGGTTCAATAAGCAGGATTAATTTAATAATATAATTAAAAAAACAAAAACAATAAATAAATAAACAAAACATAATGTATACAATGGTTAGTTTGAAACATAAACGCTTTCTAGTGTTATAGAAACATATTCCTCCACTATTTATAACACAAAAAAAATTATATGAGAATGTGATACCCTATAAAAAGAAAAAAAAATCCAACTATTAAAGAATTAAATTTAAAAAAAAATCTTTCTTTGGTACATCATTCAAATACATGGCCTGAATGTGAGACCATGATAATTTTATAAAAAATAAATTATATAAAATAATGAAGTTTAGATCTCAAACAGTCAACTGAATATTAGTTAAACTTAGAGACAAAAAAAATAATGTGGATGTTAACTAGTCAAGTTCGGGTCAACTTGCGTGCATCTCAATTAATCTCACGAGTTCTGAAGTTAACGATTATGTAAATCTATAGTGGTCATCATATTAACAACCACAAGGTTGTGGCCTGAGATCACAGAGGAGCAAATCTCTTAGTACCAAGCTGGTATTATTGGACCACCTCCTAGATGGTTCGATATGTAAGTGGTGTCATTAAACTTGATTTGACATGTTAATTTAGTAATTTGTCAATTTAAGATCCAATTTCAATTAAATTTCATGTCAAAACATGTGTAAGTTGTTTGATTTGAATCTCGATTTAACTTTTTTCTAGAAAAATAGAAACAATATTGTTTTAAATTGATTTTTGTTGGTTTAGGTTGACCCATCTGATTTTTGGGTCAAGGTTTTATAATATAAGCATGAGAGCTTGAATTTGATATTCTAAATCATTTATCATTTTATATTATCATGTGCATCACAATGCAATTACTGTTCAATAATTTAGATTTTTTTGGTGAGACTAGAGAAAATGCAGAGCTTTTCAACCACTCTTAATATTAAAATAATTAAGTTGGTAACCAAAACCCAAATAAAACGCTTTCAAGAGGAGTTCCTTAGGATTAAGACTTGAATTTTGAATCTTGAATCTTGAAGATCACATGTTTAAACCTTAACTTGAGAGATTAGATGTGGGAATCGAGGAAAGACAACTGATCCACTGTAAAGATTTACTGGAGATTTCTCTATAAAAAAGAAATAAATTGTGAGCATTAATGATGTTAAGGAATTATTTGATCTAAAATTTTAAAATATAATTTGTATTATTTTTTAATTCATTTATTTAATTAAGAACCTTTTTAAATTTAAAATCTATACAAGTTCAATGCTATTTTATGCTTAAAAAACATACCAACCTGATAATTTAAAAATATTAAATAAAACCATAAAATATAACTGATATAATATAAAAACCATGTATTAAAATTCACATCATTTATATAAATACAAAAAAGTGTGAAATATAGTATGGGAATGTGGGATGGAGGAAATATTGTAATAAGCATTTTCCTCTATATTTTTGGCAATTAAGTGCTATTTATATAGACACCACACAAAATTTCTAATGGTCTTTTAAATGAATCGTGCTACACGAATAAACAAAAAAAAATAATATAGAAAGGAGAGAAAATAAATTAAAATAAAATAATGGTTCTTGCATTTTTCTTCAAGAACCTTTATTTTATTACTTGATATTAATACTCATTTTTCTTAATTTTAAGTCAGGATATAAAAGTAAAATTAATTGGAACCTTAAATGCATGCAACCACTGGGTACGAGGGCAGGTAGATGCTGTCGTTTTTGGTTGTGCCATATTTTGCGACGGGTGCTTAATTTCCAGCATCCGTCATATTCAAGCCGCGTGGACTATGGAGTGACGAGGACTCCCGATAAGTGGGTGAGAAAAAAAGGTTGAATATTTGAGAAAACCGAACATTCTTAACCAAATTGAATGATTTCATAAAATTAAGGGACTAATCTGGCTGAAATTGTTTTTGAAATATTACTCGGTTTAGTTTGGTTTCGATTTATAACTAAAAAAACAAATTAAAATTAACATGTATATACATGTTATCATTTTTCAAAAAATAAAAATAAAACATTACCTAGTTCTTAGGCCACTGTTTGATATTATGTTTTAAGAGTTTTTTTTTTATAAAAAATAAATTTTTTATTTTTATTTTTTTTAAATTGAAATTTTAGAGTGTTTTTAAATTATTTTTGTGTGTTAATGTTAAAAATAATTTTTAAAAATAAAAAATATTTTCAAAAATAATTGTAAATATCTTATCAAGCATTCACTTGTATTATCGTTAAGAATCCAAACCAAAAATTAAATTTGATTTGAAATCTTGACTTTTCTGGCTCCACCGCCAATCTCACTCCCCCGTCAATTCTCTCCATGTCTTTTCATTCATATCTAAGCTTCAATTTTCCGCAAATCCCTTTTGATTTTATAAGTATTTATGAGTATGATTGATATTGTTTTTTAAAATATTTTTTATTTAAAAATTATATATATATTTTTTTAAAAAAATATTTTTGATATTAAAAAATAAAATAAAAACAATAAATAAAACTCTGTTACAAATAATTATATGAGCATAAATGTGAGCGTGCTTCGGGGGAACAGATGATGGTGAGGTCAACGCGCCACTAAAGGAGCTTTTGGATTTAGCTGGCAATGGTAAATCCACGTGCTCTAGGGGACATGGGGACGGACCCACCACCGGTGCAGGTGCAGCGGTCACAGGAGCGAATAGATTTGGGATGGGCTAAGGGGCTGGACTGCAACGAGGGCTTTTGGTGATGATGATGATTTGAGTCTTTGGGGCTTTTTTGTTTTGTTTGGGCCAGTGATATTGGGATGGTAATGGTTGGAGTGGAAATGGCGGGTTTTGACTTTTCTAGATCTTTGATTTCTTTTTTCATGTATTTTTCAACAAACAATAATTTAAAAACAATATCTACAGCACTCCTAATCAGATCCATGATAATTAAGGTAATTTCTGTTTTTAAGAATATCGTGTTTTTAGATACATCAAAATAATATATTTTTATATTTTTTCAAATTTACTTTTACATTAAAAAGATCCAAAAATAAATAAAAAAATGTATTTGTGTCATAGCTTGTCACCACCATAGCTTCTACTTTTTAAATTAATTCTTATTTGAAAAATATGAAATAATTTTTTATATTTGTTTTTATGTCCTAATATAAAAAAAAAAAATTTTGACATATTATTTTAATATATTTTCAATTACAAAACTCCATGTCATGTTACCAAACACACAATTAAACTACGTTAAACAACAACAACAATAAATATCAAATAATTAAAAAGGTTTTCTGATTCATTCATTTTTTTATAGATGAAATTTATTTTAAAAAATGAAATATTATTATTTTCAAATAATATTTTTAGTAAATGCAACCTTCAATAATATTATTTTTCCTTTTTTATTAAATAATTTAATGTATATCTACTTCTATTACTGTTTGATTGATATTTCATCGAACTCGATTAAATAGTCTAATTTACTTTGTCTCTTGATTTTTTTGAGTTTTATTTTTAAGTAATTTATTAACATATATAATTCTTTATTTATTTAATTATGATATATATTATTTAGAGTTCTTTTAATTATAAAAACATTTAAAAAAATGTATATATAATTTATTTATTTTAAAAATAAATTACCCGTAGTTAACTGTGATTCTGTGAATGGTTTCTCTAGGGATTTTACGTATCTTTTTCAACTGAATCGAATCTGGTAGCTAAATAAATTTACGTGGGAGCGTTTTCAAGATCACTGGGAGCAAAAAGTATTGCATAAGCTGAAACAATGAACTTAAAAAAAAATGAAAGGGAGAAGATAAATTTTAATTAAGCACGCGGAGGAGTTGCTGCCGAAGCTTGCTGTGGTGGTGGAGGAGACTGGAACTGGAGAGAAGAAAAACATTAACATTAACATTTTCTTTTCAACATTAATTTTAATATTTTCATATTGTGTCCCAAGGAAAGACCATTGAATTCTAACCTTAACGTCATCACATCACCAACCCCAAGAGTCAAGAAGCCACCAAATAGGAACTTGGATTCAAGAAACCACAGAAAGTAGAAAACTTTACAAGAATTGAATCGGAGAGATACAGTACAGTATCTACGGACCCAAGATCATAAACTCATCTGGGTTATTCCCATTTGTCCAAAATCTTTGTTAAAAAATGGAAGAATCCCAGTTAGAAAGGGACCCAAGAAATGGTTTCTTGGCTTTGGTGCTGAGGCCAATACATTGGCTAAAAATGCTCGGTGAAGAGTTGCATTGGAGTTTTGTGCTAGGAGTTATGATTGTTTATGGGGTCAGTCAGGGATTTGCTGTTGGCATGAGTAAAGTTAGTACTAAGTACTATATGAAAGATGAGCAGAAGGTACAGCCATCTGAATTACAGGTGTATTTGGGGTTGCTTCAACTTCCTTGGGTAATGAAGCCTTTATGGGGTCTCCTCACCGATACACTTCCTGTTCTTGGGTACAGAAGGCGGCCTTATTTCATTTTTGCAGGTGAGAAAAAACGTTTTTTTCTTTTAACTTTGTTTTCAATCTGGTGTTCTGCGTGTGTTTGTTTGCTGATGGGAATTTAAGCTCTTAATATTGAGGGTTTTATTTCTGAATCGCCGGTCAGCCATACGGCGGTGAATTCGTTCCCGGGCCTTGTACACACCGCCCGTCACACCATGGGAGCTGGCCATGCCCGAAGTCTTTACCTTAACCGCAAGGTGGGGGTTGCTCCCTCAGCAAAACTGGGAAGTGGGATCTCTTTAGAAATTAGAAATTGGTTACTTGGTAAAGATACATGTACTTGATGCCCCGCCCAAGAAAGAGACCCAAGCTCTAGTAGCACGAATTATTTAATTTGGAATGAAAGGGTTTGCTTTGACTGTTAAGAGTAGCCTTTCCCTGTACTCTTTTTTCTATTGCATTCTATCTCATCATATCACATTCTGTTTGTGATATTTGAGAATCACCGTCAATACCTCGGTGTAGGTAAGTCCGGTATAGGCAAGTTCCAATTGATTTTTCATCAATTCCTAATGAAATAGATGTAGCAGTGGCTTGCTGGAAACCCAGAGTCTTTACTTGATCCAGGATGAGGAATCGGCTGTTAATATGAGCTAAGGGGGTTCAAACAAGGTCATATTTTAGGTTGGCCTCTGCCCCTTGGTATCATCTTTTAGAACAACTTCTTTGTGTTATTAAATAGTGGAGAAGGTGCACTGAAGATTAGATGGTCTCTTTCACATGCATAGTTTTCAGCTTAAAGTTTTGACTCTTTCAAATGCAATTGTGCACATATGGAAAATGCTGTAGTGCATTGAATTCTTGTTATATGGTTCCCTTACTAGATTTTGGTCCCTTTTTTGGTTATTATAAATTTAAATGAGAGGCTGTCTTTTTTATAATATGACATGTAAGAGCATGATATTATGAGGACAGATAAAAGTAGTTGTTCAATCAGTTAGTTCATCCCTCCCTTAATCTCAGGTTTTCTTAGCGTGACCTCAATGCTTGCTCTATCACTCCAAAGAAACTTGAGTCTTGCATTTGCCCTATTGTCTCTAATGGGGATAAGTGCTGGGATAGCGATAGCGGATGTAGCCATTGATGCCTGTGTGACACAAAACAGCATAAGGCATCCTTCTTTAGCTGCTGATATGCAAAGCTTGTGTGGATTCAGCTCTTCCATTGGAGCACTGGTGGGATATTCACTTAGTGGCTTTTTGGTTCGCCTAGTTGGCCCAAAGGTCAGTTTCTGTGCACATATTACTGTGGCCATGTTCAATCCTCGATCCATTTGCTTTGCTTTTTGTTTCACCTAGTTAATGAATTAGATCACTGTCCATGTTAAATGCTTGCTGAGTTGTGTGGTTAAGGGGCATGTCTTGGATTCAATTCCCAGTGCTGCTAGGTAGGTGCAAACAGTACCATGCTTGGGCACCTACCTAGAGTCAAAACTTCTCATGAGTTAGTAGGGTTAGCAGGGTTCTCATGAGTCCAGGATTAACCCATCTATGGAGGCTTTCCTGCTTTAAAAACATTCCCTGTATCTAGATTTGATAAAGAATCTGTGATGTAATTGTCTACTAATAATATGAATTTGTAAATAACGGTTAAAAATCTGTCCAAGTTCTTTCTGATCTGTGGTAGTCAGGCTGTGATGCTTTTTTCTTCATTTACCCTTCTAATAACATGTTAAGTGTTACTTCACAGGGTGTGTTTGGGCTTCTCAGTGTGCCAGCAGGCCTGGTTATTTTGGTTGGAATGACGCTGAAAGAATCCCGTGTTCATAAATTTACTCACAGAGGAGTAAGGTTATGTGATTGTGTCTTCTTTTTGCCTAATTTATATCACTGCTTTCTTCCATGCTCACATGAAGTCATTGAATTAGGTAAATGAGAAATTTCTGGATGCTGGTAAGGCCATGTGGACAGCACTGAAATTTCGGGATGTATGGAGGCCATGTCTATACATGTACTTGTCACTTGCAGTGAGCTTGAATATTCATGAAGGGATGTTCTATTGGTATACAGATGCGAAGGGAGGTCCATCTTTTTCGCAGGTACTTGCCTTTCTTTTTTAAAAAAAAAAATATGCTGGAGAATTCACGCAGCTGATTGTCTTGATATTAGCATGCAAACCAAGAAACTAGATATCAAATTAAAATTAAAAGTACTTCTAGCTAGTTTCTTCATTTGTATTTTCTTGTTTGGGTTATTACAAGTCATGGGATTTTTTATGTGCATTGAAATCTACTGAAACCCCACATTTACCAATATATCATTTTAAAGCATTTTCAGCTGCTATGTTTTGAGAACTGAGGAGCATTTGCTCATATACCCTTTATGTATGTCAATCAAAGTGATGGAATAATACAGATCCTAAAATTGGAAACTTCTGCAAGAAACCTAGACTTTCTGATGTTCAAAAAAGCCTCCAGCAATAGAAGAGACTCTTGAAGCTGCAACCTTTTCCCTGGAATTCTGACAAACTGGACAAAAAATTAGGGTCATGGCAGTGGATGGATTTGAAAGTTGAAATGAACGTTAGCAAGATATAGTGCATATCAACTCCATTGTTTTTGTTTATGTTCAGTCCGTTCCAAGGTAGATTTATTTACTTCTTTTATTAAAGGAGCTATGTGGTGGAAAACTAGTCAGATTATGGATCTTACATGTCTGTTTTTCCATAGGCCCATGTCGTGAAGCAAACTTAACAGGTTTGCCATGTGCAATTATTTGGAACCCTAGCGTGGATTGTTAGCATCTAAGAACTCCAATCTGTCGCCCATTACCTACCATGAGATATCTAATGTTTCTTGATAGTGATTCTGAGCTGGGTTGTTCTGATGTTTACTTCAATTGCCCATATAGTATCAGTTGTGTCACTTAACTGGTGTCACATCTCTCTTAATTTCACAAATTGAGGTCGTGTGATGTGACTTCATATGAATTTTGCTAACTAAACTTTCAAAGTGAAGTATGGTTGAAACTTTGAGGATTAATTTTGCAATAAAATCTTTTTTTTCCATACATCATCCATTGCCAACAACAGATTTTTTATAAGCTGCAAAAATTACATCCTTGTGTTTTCTTTCCCATTTACATGCTAGAATTTTTCACAAATGTTTTGTGTAAACTTCACATACTTGTTATTTAATGTTCAGATTGGTTTGCCAAGCGTGTCTCTATATCATCACTCAATTTCCAGAATATTTCTGAAATGAAATGTATCCAAATGCATGCTCTCGCTATGTTCACAAGTTTCTATTTGCAACAGAATGAAAATCGTAGATAAGTAACTCCTGCTATTTACATCGTATGCAGGAGGTTGTTGGGTCCATATTTTCGATGGGTGCAGTTGGCTCCCTTGCTGGGGTCCTTATCTACCAAAATTGGTTAAAAGACCATCCTTTTCGCGACTTACTTTTCTGGTCTCAGTTGCTGTATGGTGCATCAGGGTTGCTAGATTTGGTATTGGTGTTGCGTCTGAACCTGAAAATTGGTTTACCTGATTATTTCTTTGTTGTGATTGATGAAGCCGTTTCTATGATGATTGGACGCATTAAATGGCAGCCTCTTCTTGTACTTAGTTCCAAGCTTTGCCCTGCTGGTATAGAGGGCACTTTCTTTGCTTTGCTCATGTCAATAGACCATGTTGGTATGCTTTCATCAACTTGGGTAGGCGGTCTCTTACTCAAATTCTTGAAGGTTACACGGACAGAGTTTGACAACCTTTGGATGGCCATTTTAATCCGGAGCCTCATGAGAATAATTCCAGTTTTCCTGTTGTTTCTGATACCTAGAAGCGATCCAAACTTATCCATTCTTCCAGAAGAGATGTTGAAGATGAAAAAAGGTGACGATAGACTTGAATCTGAGAACACCGAGATGGTCTCCCTCGTCGATAGCACTTGATGAACGGCGTCACTTACTCCAGCAATATAAACAAGCTTCTAGGAGCCTGACACTTACTCCAGCAATATAAACAAGCTTCTAGGAGCCTGACAGTTTCTAAATGAAGACGTGTTTAAATCCTCAATTTTGGCTCGCAAGGAAGATTTTTATGTTCATGTGCTTAGAATTACTACTGCTGATGCATCACCTTGAGAACACAGAGGCTTCTCCACTTGAAGTTCAAAACAGGACATGGCTTTCTGCTCCAGGCTGTCAGAAGTCATCCCTCCTTGGTATTGCTTTCAATACAATTTTATTCCCTGATTCTCTGATATTTCTGGTGGACAACAACATTTCAGATATAAGATCAAGTCCATCCTGCCACGGTCAAAATCTAATTCTCACGAACATTGGAATCAATTTGAACAACAGACATTTTTGAAGATAATAGCTCCAAATTAACATTCAACAAATTCGCAGGTTTCCCTCCTTTTCCTGTAGGTTTTACAAATTAATGTTCACATTTTCCAAAGCCACGATCCTGTTCTGAAACATGTTGCTTGTAACCCGTCTCGGATGCAGTAAAACGATTGGCTCGTTATCTTTTTTTATGATTTTGTTATTGCTCAAAGGCTCTTGCCTTTAATTTTATGTTTTTATGGTTTTCCCATCGAGTATTTCAGCCCCTGAAAATCGTGAAATATCAAAAAATTCTTCATCATCAGATACAAAGCTTCCAAGAGCATGCGATTAATATAACCCACATCAACCTTCTCAGAAGCAATTCAGAACCCTGTCTCAGATTCAAACACATCTTACAATAAAAATATACAGAAGATATTCTTTGCCGTGTTTGGGACCGCACTGTCAAAACACTCTTGAGAAACTGGAAATGGCGTTTTTACATATCCTATACCTTTCCCCATGGATAATAATAGATGTTCATATGTGATATGAACCAAGAAAGACTATTACTGCTTGATGATTGCTTTGCCAACAAGAACAACCGACATTGCATCAAATAAATATATGCACAGTCACACATCAGATCTTAAAATACTTTCGAATCATCAAACCTAGTCGAAACTGCAGGCTTCTGCCGCAAATCCCAACATGGACCCCTTGGTGTCATATATAACCCTCTGGTTTTTCTGCTGATAATTCCCAATTATACCGACCTCGTTTTCATAAGAGAGACTTGCAACAGCCAAGCAGACCTGCGATGCATCGGTCTTGACAAAATAGAAAACCCCAGTTACATCCACATTGAGCTCGGCATTTCCCTCGAAGTGCATTTTTATGTTTGGAATCTCAACCTCTTGATATCCACTAAGGTTGAAGCAAGTATCCAGAATCATAAAAGCTGGTGCAGAAGGAAACCCTGAAAATTGTTTCACAAACTCACCCTTTAGTGCCTGGTAAATTGAAGGAGGGAGCCTTGAGATGACCGTCCCAGAATCAATCATCATTCCACCTTTACCGAAACTTGGTGCTTGTACTGCCGCGCTACCAACAGTAATACCAGTTAGGTTTAGAAAATAGAAGGGCAGCAGTGGATTAGGAATCATTCTGGTGTATGAAATAGGAGTTGTGTTTTTGTATACTGAGGAATTTCCACCCATGATCAGTGAGCCTGAACTTTCAGCTTCTGTTATAGGCAAACAATAGGAGAAAACTCCTCCGAACATGGCTGAAGTTTGAGAAATCAAAGAGAGACTACTCCTTCCCAGTCCCACAAGGCCTGAAGCTCCACCAAATAGACCCTGATTGTTCCTGCCACAGCCAAATATGAAGTTGTTGACAGTTGTACTGTTTCCTAAATTAAGATGTTCCATGCTTAGCTCACCACGTGTGTATGATCCATCACCATAGTTAACAACATAGTTACAAGTCGGAGGGTTGCTTCCACAGACTCCTAAATTTCCAGTTGCAAATTCCAGGGACTGACAAGCTGGTGAACTACATAAAACTGTTTGGTATGAAGGAGATGTTGAGGGGTTGAAAACAGGGTCTTGTTGATTATAACATCTTTTGCAAGGTTGACATTGAACCCAACTCAAGTCACTCCCAGTGTCCACAATCACTGTCATTTTCCGACCACCTAATTCCAGTGTAACTATGTAGTTTAGTGTCTGAATTCTTATACCAGAAGTTAATGGGATTAGAGTACTATCCACTGAATCATCAATATTTCGGCCAGAAATGATGCTTTTCATTCTAGATTGAAGTGATCGAAGCTGAAAATCATCCATGATCAAGTGTTTTTGAAGCTTCTTGTTCCAGTCTAGGATCTTTCCTGAGCAAGAATCTTTGTGCTTCATTTCCATTATGGTTGCACCATTCTCCCATCCTTTAAATCCCAAACAAGAATGAAAACGTTAGTCCATATTTGGGCACTGTAGTTGTATTTTAAAAATCAAACAGTAGTGTAACTTAACCAACAAAGCAGAGCAATAACACAAATGAAGATTGTATAAGGATGCCATAGATTCTCAAAAAAGAAAAATATTGTGTAATTTTGATCTCCAGTGACCCAAAACAGTTAGTTTCAGGGGGGGATGGAAGAATTTTTTTAAATATTCATCTGGTATCACAAATAATTCAACATTGGAGTACATCATACAAAGCTAAAGAAAGTAAAGGCAAGACAAGAGGTTTTCCAATGATGGATGTTTCCCAATTCCCATAAAGCATAGCTCAGTTATAGATAGTGCTGGCATAAAAGGAAAGTAAGTAGTAGAGTACAGATCCCAAAAGTTGAGAACAGATAAATAAAGAAGCTAGCTAGCTTAAAAAAATATTTGGTCACCATTGGCTAAACTATTCTTTAAGCCTTTTATTTTTCACTTTGCTACTCACTTGTTTTTTGGGAGAGACAAGTTGAACTATTACTCTCCTGTTTCCATTGAAATTTATGCATGCCGAGAACTTTCTTCCCTTGAAAGCATTGAACTCCATTATCAAAAATGGCGAGGATAGAAAAAAGAAGAAAGAATTTTTCTGGAAAAAGAGGTTCTGCTCGCACCATTTTGATGGCAGTGAAGAAAGGTAGGGTGTAAAGAATGGAACAAAGAAAGAATCTTAGGTATGAGTGTGTGATATCTGAATGCGTGTGAGAGAGAAAGAGAGGGAGGGAGGGAGAGGAGAGGGAGATTCTTAAGAGTTGGAGTTTTGCAAGAGAACAAAAGAGAAATGGCTGGTCAGGACCCCACTGGTGCATGAGAAATTATTGTAGATTCACGTGCAAATTCTTGGCAACAAAAAAAACCACAGAGCGGGGGGAGGTGTGTTGGTGCTGTGTTTGTAGCTAGTAGTGGACATGGTGGGATTTGAAGAGGTAGTGATATTTACAATAATTTGATTGGTTTGCTGAGCTTTCTCAGGATAAGGACTCGCCCATCACGGAATCAAGTACTGTCACAAATGAGAGGGAGAGGGAGAGAGAGAGAGAGAGAGAGATGAAGAAGAAGAAGCATATTGAGAGTTTGATTATTGTCCCTTTCTATATGGTACTGGGAGCACTACATGAGCTCTGTATCTATGCACAGAGCATTAGACTTTCGTGTTCTGCCAAGTAATAAGATAGAAAATCAAATTCTTAATTATTTGATTAGACATCCCTCTGTTGTTTTCCCCTCTAAACTAGCTAGCTAGCTAGGTTATTACAAGATGGATGGAAAACCTTGGACCTTGCAACAGCAACTTGTGCTGAATATTCTGTGCATTAACATTTGCAAGTAGGAGCATTTTGGAGACCTTAATCCATAAATCAAGCTATTAATCAAGAGTTTTGGGGTTCATGTTGCCCAGTTCCTACAAATCCATATTCATGTATCAGCATATGTCTTGGCTAGATCACCTGCGATCGATACCTTGGAGTGTTCTATCCCTTGGTTCCTGCTTAACTCCATATTTGTGAATGTTTAACACTGTATTTGTTAAAAAAAATCTTTTAAAAAATTTAATTTTTTTAAGTTTTTAATTAAATTTTTTAGTGTTTTTAAATTATTTTGATGTGTTTTAAATTTCAACTAATGCATCCATATGAGAGTCCCTCCCCATCCCTTTCAAGTTTCTACACATGACATATATGGAATCGCTACAATATCTTTTTTATTTATTTGGAATTTTTTTAATTTTTTCTCTCTATTGATAATATTAAAAAAACAATAAAAGACGTTGATGTTTAATATGTACATAGACACAAAATATTATGTATTGTGACAATAAAATTATTATTTTACCTCTCAGTTTGAAAAATTTAACCCTGAAAACCAGAGTATTTTGGACATTTTCAAGGGACATGTATGGTATTTAAAAATTTTGGGGGATTTTTGGTATTTTTCGTTTTAAATTGCATAGTTAAACAACTATTTTACCCTTTGAAACTGACAAAAGAACGTTGAACAGTAAACTACATAAATACCCCTAGAAAAAACAAAAACGAAGGTTTGGAGCTGGGACATTGGGGTACTTTCACCCCTGTTTTTTTCATGGTTATCGCTCGGTTCCAGGGATATATACATAATTTATTGTTTTTTTAATTTAATTTTTTAAAACACTGCACGCGCATCGTCCGGACGTGTCAACCAGTAGTGTTTCATGTGCACACGCCTTTCTAGTGGCGTGCATAGCGTCATTAGGTGGTCAAAACTACCCGTTTGTTGTGTCACTCGGTGCGTCGCCATGTTCTTTGCCTCCCGTGCGACGCGTGTCGATGTAAGGTGGTTGATGAATCGCCAGTGGAAGGGTTTTATTTTTTTCTTTATTTTCTCTCTCTCTATGTAAGTCTTTCATGTTTGTGATTATTTTATTTTAGTCCATATTCTTTTGATTTTTGTTTTATTCATGATTTCTTCAATGGAAATTTTGATTGTTTTCAATTGTGTCCTTCAATTGAAATTGATTATATACGTTGGTTTTCATTTCAGTCCTTATTTTTTTTATTTTTGTTTTGTTTTTGGTTCCTTTAATTTTTTTGGTATGGAGGTTTTAATTTGTTTTATTTTGTCCTCCGATTGCAATTGGTCATATATGCTATTTTTCATTTCGGTCCTTATTCTTTTATTTTTTATAACAAAATTACACTGCAACTGTTTTTTAAAAATGTATTTATTTGTTTGGATCCTAAAGTTTTTATTTGTTTCAATTTTGTCCTTCGATTGGAATTAATTATATATTTTATTTTTCATTTCTGTCCTTATTGTTTGAATTTTTTATCTGGTATTAATTCATTTTGTTTTTTCGGTTCTTCTTCGACAATGCTTATTTTTTACCCGTATTTATGCATTTATCCTTTTAGTTTATTTTTTTAATTTTATTTATATTGGAGTTTTATTTTTATTCGGTTCAGTCCTAAAATTTTAATTTATGTTGGTGATTATTTTAAAATTAATATTTCTCTTTTTTTTTCTTTTTTTATGTTTTCTGTTATTTTATCCGTTCTTCAGATCAGATGATTTTATAATTTCATTATTTGCGCAATAATAATGATAATTTTAGTGATTATTTTTGTATTGTTTTTTTTTTTGTAAAAATTATTTTGCATTTTTTATTCCTTGGGGGAAATTTAATGTTTTTAATTGTTTGGAAAATAATGTTGATAATAATGTTAACTATTATAGTCATGATAATGACGGTAATGTAGAGATGATTTTCAATGATATTTTTTTTTTGTAGATAGAAAATTAACCACTTATTTTTGTTATTTAATTATCACAGGTGTTTTCATAAGTTACATTTTATTTGTTGTGTTTAATTAAAATTGGATTGTAAAATGAACTAATTTTAATATAGTGAATTTGATAATTCAAGTATCCAAATCTTCTTGATTTTTTGAATGATGATGATAATTTTATGCTGGTTATTTCATTGAAACCTACTAAATAGATAAATTTATATCGATTTAAAATTCATATATTTTATACAAAACTTGCATTTCACAATAATTCTGCACAAATATATTATTTTGTCCAAATTTATATTATAATAATAATAAAAAAAATCTTATACAATTAATTTTTTTTATATTGAAAAAAACATGATTTCGTATGCGATGAGTCGCGGGGAAGTGACTAGTATTCTTATATTTATTAACATATCAAGAATTTTTTAAAATTCTGGACACATGAAGGTCTGTGTTTGCCGAGTCTCAACTCTCAAGTTCCATGCCAACGTACCTGACACCTTGGACCTACCCTGCTGATGTGAACTAAGAAATGGATATTTTAAACCAAATCGTGATGGGCTACGACCCAAATATGACAATAATCCAAATACACATGTCAAGGAAGAAGCTATGAACCTTAGAGCCCACGGAGAGGAGAATCTAAGCCAGGCCCAAGGGTTATAGCCGCTGACCTCGTGTGGGTGAAGCTCTGCATGGCATAAGTAATATTCGATTCAGAGTGATCGATTTGAGCTCGTGTGATTACTTTGATCAATATATTAAATATTTTTTTATTGGTATATTAGAATTATAAAAATATAAATTTATGTATTTTTAAATAAAAATAAATATGAGAGATATTTTGAAAAACAAGTTAAAACACAAAAACAAACCCATTCTAAGTGTTGCTATGTAAGATAAATTAACTTTATTTTTTAAAACAAAAACTTAAAATGTATTATTTTATTAAAAAATCATGTGTTTCTCATGACGACATGATGTGTGAGGCAAAATCCAGGTCCAATTATAATTGAATGTACTTAGTTTTTATTTAAAACAAGTATTTTTTAATTGTGATTATAAAAATACTAGGCTTTATAAAATATATATTCAGTAAAAACTATTGTGAAATAGATTTTTTGCTGTAAAATAGAATATTTATAAATTAAAAATAAATTATTTTAGTTTCTATAAAATTAAAATATAAGTATATTTAAAACCTAGTAATTTTTATTGATATATAATTAGAATGAAAAGACAATGCCAGTAGTCAACAAAAGATGGCTGGTACAAGTTGGCTCTTATCCACAAAGCATGCCATTTTTATAAAAATATACTTGTCACTCCTACTCAACCAGGTTCTTACACGTGTCACCCCACCCAATAACATCCCTTCCTTTTCCAGGAAATATCGCTAAAACGACAAAAGACAACTCATTATGAAGTTTCAAGAACCGGACCCACATTTATCGAAAACAAAAAATTACCGCACGTGTACGTCACGTGACAGAGACACCACATGTAGCTGATGCATCTCCTCCCACCCAAAGAATCTGAATGACGAACCAGCCCTCCATCGACCTCTCATTCGAAGGGTACAGTAGTCATTCTAGTAGCCTCCAAGTTCCCATTTAACCGGGATGACCACGTGCCGGTTCTATTTAGACACGTGGCTGCCACAGTCACAACAGTATAAAAATGAAACCTGAAATTGTTCTTGTTTCAGCATGGAGTTGTGGATGAAGAAACGAGTGAGCTTTCGGTTTCTGTTAGTTAAAGAAGAATCAGAGTTAAAACTGAGTTAACTCACTGGGTTTCTAAAGGGGAAGTTTTCAGATGGTTCAGTTAATGAGTTCCTTAAGCAGAAAAGCAGCAGTGAAGCTGGAAGCTGATGATTCCTTGGAGGATCAACTCAGTCCACTTCACAAACGTTCAAAACATGATCTTTCTTCACAGGTTTCTCTCTACCTCTCTCTTTCTCTTTCTCAATAACCAAACACAACTAAATTTGTTATCTTGGTTGGTTGTTTAATTTGTTTGAGGGCAGGTGATGAACGCAGATGCAGTACTGTATAATCGAATGGAAGAGCCAAGTCCAATTGGTTTGACATTGAAAAAGAGCCCATCTTTTTTGGATTTGATTCAAATGAAGTTATCTCAGCAAAACACTCGTAATGCTATGTTGTCAAAGAAACCTGGTAGTGCTGCTGCTGATAAGATTAAAGCTTCAAACTTTACTGCTTCACTTCTGAAAATAGGAAGTTGGGAGGTATGCAAATTGATCTCTTTACATTTGTAATTGAGTATTCTGTGTTTATACGTTTCGTATTCTTACATTTTGATTGTTTTTTTTTTTTTTTAATTAGTGTAAGTCAAGATACGAAGGTGATTTGGTGGCAAAGTGCTATTTTGCCAAGCATAAACTTGTTTGGGAAGTGCTTGATGGTGGTCTTAAGAATAAGATTGAAATTCAGTGGTCAGATATTGTGGCTATCAAGGCAAATCTTCCTGATGATGGACCAGAAACCTTGGATGTAGTGGTATTTTTCTTCTCTTTTGATCAAAATCATATGTTGGTATAATACATGGCCCTTTTACGGGCTCAAACACACAATTTGTAATCTTAATAATGATGGTGATGGAGGGTTGTATGTGTTTGGCGCAGCTGGCTAGACAACCCCTTTTCTTTAGAGAGACAAATCCACAACCTAGGAAACATACCTTGTGGCAGGCAACATCAGATTTTACTGGTGGACAAGCTAGCATACACAGGTACCGTTTAACTATGCTTAAGCTGTCAATTTGAGGGGAATTTACATATGCTCATTGCCTCATGGATTGAAATATCTGGTGGTTACAGTGTTGGTGCTTTTAATTATATCATCTAGTGTCTATTTTCTTTTCCCTTTTATCTTTCTTGGGAAAACGCAAGTCTATGAAAATGAACATGTTGTGATACATGGCTTTAAATATACTTCACTATTCTGCTATTCTGTAAAGGGGTTTCAAGGTTGAAATGTTTTTCTTTATTAGGACTATAAATTGATTTCGCCTTACTCTGGGGGTTTATGGTTCTATTCACTCGTCTTTTATGTTCATTCCCACGACATGTGGCAGGGGTTTGTTTAGAGGGTGCTTTTCACCCTAAGAAGCAACAGAACTACCCCTCACGAGGTGCACTTGAAAATGAGCCTCACCTTTCTTTTCTTTTTGGCACAGCTACCTGAATTTGTTTCTCCATTTCAGTAATGTTATGGGAGATGCTAGAAACTTTCAACATTTGCTGAATAGGAAAAGATGAGCTGAGCTTGGTTCAGGCTATTGGTATTCTAGTATTATGTCAGGCTATTGGATCTGGAGTACTGATGGGTCCATCTAGTAAATTGATTTCTTGGTTATATTTTGGATGGTTTCTTAGTGTTCTAAGATGATCTGAAATCCAGTCCGATGGCAATGCTACGAGCTTTGATAATTTTCTTCAAACCTCTGTTATTTACTCCTCGCGTTGGTTAAAGCATACTCTTATGCCCATCTGATGTGGAGGGATCACCCTTCTGTTCAAGACTTCTGATATAATGTAATCATGATCAAGTCTTCCCCTCTGTACGCCACATGGTGTAGCTTCAACCATGAATTGTCTTTTTCTTACTACCACATTTCTTAGTTGTGAACTAGAGCCTTATTACTTCATTGTTGGAAGATTCAATTTGTTTATGATGTGTAGAAGACAATACTAATGTTTAATTCCTTAACTTCCTGCTCTTCATTTGATTCAAACCTTGAAAGCTGATTTTCTGACTTCTTACTTAGGCGGCATTTTCTCCAGTGCCCGCAAGGCTTCATGGGCAAGCATTATGAAAAACTTATTCAATGTGATCCTCGTCTCAACTTTCTTAGTCAACAGCTGGAAATTATATTAGAATCTCCATATTTTGCACAAAGAGTTTCTGCATTCAGCGACTTGCATGAATCTGGAAAAGGGCTTGATTCGGAAGTTGAGGATAGAACAGCTGTTTTTGCTCTGCAGGAAGCAGGACCACCATCTGGAGTTCTTTCATCTTCCTTGAATAATGAAGGCCAAAGTTTAACATGCCAGTATCCTAAAAATATTTCCCAGCAAACTTCTTCTACTGCCTTAGGTGAGATATAATCCTAAATCTGAATAAATTGATGGTAAAAGTATATATGCTCTTGTCATATCTTCTCATTACTGTTCTTAATCATAAGAACCCTTATATGTTTGCTTTAGAAGCAATCAGATGTATCTGATCTGATTTAATGTCTAACGTTTAACAATTAATGGTGGACTGCAACCGCCAATATGTCTTTGCAGTTTGAATGAACAATGATCATTAACTGAGTCAGTTCCAGTAGTGCATTGGTAACTGTGAGGAGCCAGAGTTGCCTCACGGCCAGTAGTTCAGAATCTGGACTAGTTGGGAACAGTGTGTATTGGTAATGGAAAAATTGATAATGTATTATGTGAATCAACTGCTGTAAACTCTGAAGGAACAAAAGCGCTTTAGCTATACTAGCTGCTACAATTAGTAAGTTGTTGGACAGGTTCCAAATAATCAGCCAATTAACTATATATGATCTAGCTTTTATAGAAGCTGGGAGTAATTCATCTGTCAAACTTAAGTGAAGTCTCCTCCACAAAAAAGTTTGTGGCTGTCAAGTATGAAATGACTCCTAGTACAGGCATGTAAGCTCCTCAGCCGACCTTTTTTTGTCAAGCCTAGCTCATATTAAGCATCTTTGGTATCTTCAAGAACCATCTTTTAATCTTGTTTGACTGTGTGATAAAATTGCTTTCTGCTCTTTCAATTCTTTTGATTTATTGAGCCGTTAAACCTTTATGGCTGACATCATTAAGATCAGTATCTCGAATGGAACACTGGGGATTTATTTGCCAAGTTTTTAAACTGTTTATCTTGCCTACTGCAATCATTCTGATTTCTCTCATTTCTAGTAATGGAAACCCGTGCATTTGAAGAAACCAGGAGCAACAGAACAGGAGAACAGAAGTTGCCAAGCAATTGTGATCAAATTAAAGTGCCCAGATTTCATCCATCCATCTCAATGAGCAACCTAGTGAACCACATTGGACATTGCATTTCAGAACAGATGATCTCTGGAAATTCTATCCTCTCTGGTGGTGACATAAAGAGCAGTGACATTCTAGATGAAATTACTCAATACTTGCTTGGAGACTCCCAAGTTATGTCAGCCTCGGATGAGAAATCCCTCGTGTCAAGGGTCAATTCTCTTTGCTGCCTACTGCCTAAGGATCCTGCAACAGCTCGGGACTTGCAGGCAAAGAGTCTCAGCGATCTTGATGTGGATCGTGATAGGGGAATAAACGAAACTAATTCAGCCACTGCATGGGCATGTCAAAGCAAATTTGTAGAGGGTTTTGCTGAAGCTGAGGGAGAGGCCAGCCATGTCAAGGAGGCACCAGCCATGTCAATTAATCTTCCAAGTATTGCGTCTCAGCCACAATTTTTATTCAATATATAGGAAGTTAGTGATAATGAAGCGGTATAGTGATATAATCTGCGTCTTTCAACCTGTACTGCTGGGGGTTCAGAAATGGATATTGATGAAGAATCCTCGGATGTTCATATGGGGTGTCCATAGTGTTTGAACTAGTCTTTTATCCCTGTACAACCTTTTTGCAATCTTAACAGTCTGTGTAAAGCTTGGTTTTTGTAGGGGATCACAACCTTTTGTATCCCTAAGATTACATGTGGAATGTAGTGTTGGCAGTATTTTCAACCGGAGAGCACTTGCTATGCAACCTTGTCCGAGAGGCACATCAATCAGGATAACAATTTATTGCACATTTTTCAAGAACTTTGAGAAAACATTTGATGGCGGCTATAGTGGAAGCAAGCCATTTACTGGAAATCAGGAGATAAAATGGGCAAGACAGAATTTTCTGTCAAAGTAACCAGCGAAAGATGAATCAGAATTGAGAGCGCAACAAAATGGCAGAAGAATTGCTTGCCACATAATTGATCTAAATATTGTTAGCCACGAGGCGTCAACACATGAACAAATTACCAGAGACCTGTGTGAATTTACAAGATAGGAAGGAGACACGACAGCAAACAGCAACAAGCGTGCATAGGCTCCGACCATTTCAACAAACACAGTAACAGGACTTCCAACAAATATCTGGACAGGACCGCGTATATGTTCAGTATGAGTTCTTCTAACCTTCCCCAACAGACCTACAAAAAGAATAAATAATCAAACATTTATTTATGGTTCATCAGGACCTTCACTCCCCAGATCTTCATCGCCCATCGGCTCATTTTCCTGTAGCATGTTCATAAGCATTGATATCTGGTCTTTCAGCATGGCTTTCTCTCTCTCTACCTCGGCACGTCTACTTTTTTCTTGCAGAAGTTGGAGTTGGAGATGCTCCAGACACCGTGCATCTTCTTCTAACTGCTCATTTAAGCCATTAATTTCTCTGTCCTGCAAGAATCATCCGATGCTAGTTCAATCTGCTGTCAAAGCGATGCATAAGAGAGATTAGGTTTATGAAGCCATTACCTTTCTGTTCATTTCCTGCACGGCAATCCTCCTCATGCTCTCAACAACATCTACATTAACAAGTTTTCGCTTCTTTCCGATTAGCCAGCCCTTGGGATAGCTTGCGGCATCAAAATCTGGAGGAGGGAGTAGGGATTCTGCAGATGACCTCTTGCCATTGATATCTGTTACAGGTTCCAATGGTTCAAAGAGGGCCTTTCGACGCTCAGAAAGCTCTGGAGCTAGATTTTGGTCCAGCATCTTTTCATCATTGCAAGATTCCTTCTGTTTGTTTGGTGTTTCATTGACATTGTCCTCTGTTACCTTGTCTAAATTCCTCCGGCTAGCTGTTGGAAAGAAGTTACCATTCTAGTTCCAAACAATTTTAGAAGCATGGAAGATCTATATTATACATATCATGGCACCAAAAGATGTAACGAGTCACATATAGATTGCATATATCACCGACTTAACTTTTTGAAGTGCGTTCCGATTGCTTTTAAAAATGAAAATAATTTAAAGATATTAAAAAAATTAATTTAAAATAAAAAAAAGTGCAAAACACCCTTTTAAGTGTTTTTTTTTAAAATATATTTGTCTTGAAAATAACGATTTGTTTTTGTTGTGTTTTTTTTTTAATAATAATTGGAGATGGTTGCGAACCAGAAAATAGAAATGGACCAAAAAGTCGAAACACAAACATGATACCATTGGAGATGTCTCGGTGTGTTCGTGTAAGAAATAAGATCACAAAAGGAAAAGTAACAGAAAAGAAAATGGATGTAATAATAATAATAAATAAATAAAAACTAGGAAAGAGAGGGATTGATAATCCAAAGCCAGCCAAAACCTAGCGAATTAACTTACCAACAAAGTAAACATTTCCCGTGTAACCAGAAGAAGAAGATGAAGAAAGCAAACAACAAGTCAACACACACTGTTCTCTCTCTGACCCTCTCCCTCTAACTCCAAATGTCAAAGCTATAATCTTTGTCTCCCTCTCTACTGTGTGGAGAGGGAGGTGATGGTTAATAATCATGATTGCTACTCTAATCATAGGATTTGTTCTTGATCTCATGAGGAATGTTAGAATTAATCTTCTAAATGTCTAAAATTGAAAGCTTTGACACAGATCTTTCAACACCAAGCAACAAGAACTAGAATCTTTCACTAACATCGAATTTCAAGACATGGGTTTCGTAGATACGTTTGTCTAGCATGCAAACATGACTGAATTCAAGCACCTTCCTTCATTTTCTCTCTCTTGTCTTCTCAGATAGAAAGCAGAAAGAATAAAAAAGGCCAATGAAGAAGAAGACAGCTTAATTGGTACTACCTGATCCCTTTCTAGATTTCCAAAAGATCCTAGCTGAAGAGACTGGAGAGAAGCCATCCAAAAGTTCAACTTCAACCATCCTCGCATCCCTGGTTTTATTACTGTCCTCCTTTTCCATTGGAGAAGATAAAATCTTTCTTCAACTTTCAAGGACCATGAATACCAGTATACCACGGTCTCTCTTTGCTTAACAGAGAGAGAGAGAGAGGGGTTATGAAGATAATAACAAGCAGTGTCTGTTTCAGCTCCCCGTCTGTTATTTGTACTTCTAAATCTTTGAACTAAACTACATTTTAATCCCCATAGACTTCATAATGTCCTTTTCAGCCCTCATAGTTTCTTAAGAATCTAAATTGTCAATCTTATGGTATTTCCCAATATAACCTTTTGGGACAATTTAGATTTTTCTTAGTACTTTAGGGTTTTTAAAGATAAAAAATGCTAACCTACATCCTTTGGACAAGTTAGCATCGTCTCCAAAAACTTTTGACACACTTGCCCATGTATAATATATATTTTGTTAATTTCCTAGTATGCTTACAATTAATGTTTATTAGGATCAACTTTACTTTTAATAAATAAATAAATAAATAAATAATGATTATATATAGTATTGGCATGAAAGTAATAATATTGTCATCATTCAGAAATGTCATACTTTGTGTTAGAACTTAGAAGTGCAATAGTTTTCGGTTTTGAATACTTTTTAAAAGTTTGTTTACTTTAATAACATTAAATTAGTTTTTTAGTGTTTTTTTCTCACTATTTTAATGTGATAATATCAAAAATAAAAAATAAAAAATAAAAAATATTTTGATGTGTTTTTAAACCAAAAATATTTTTTGAAAAGCACCATAAAATAAAATACCAAATGTTGAGAAAAATAAATTAGACACAATATTAATGTACTCAATTAGGTTAGCATTTTCAGATTTAATGGAAAATTAAGAAATACAATGTATAAGACAATTTTGTTAAAAATAAAATAAAATAAAATTAGGCACAATGTTAACCTACTTAACTAGGTAAGCATTGTCCTTGGATTTCGATCACATTAGCAAATATGATTTCTAGAATGAAAGGCAGAGAAAATAATCAGAGAAAAGGTTATAAAAGTGACTAGCTATTTAATACAGGGTTTATTTCGAGAAACTTTAGTATAAAAGGACTAAGTAGTAATATTACTTACATACAGGGATTAAAATAGAGCAGCCCTATCTTTTGGGGACGATAACTAATAACGGTAGAATCAAGGTTGTTGCTGTTTGTTGCTTATATGAACGGTGGGATTTTTAGTTAGGGTGAAAGATTTTAAGCTGACAGCTGTCTAATGTGGGTCCCATCCCATTATCTCAGCTTGGTTTTCTGCGTCCTGCAATTTCTTCCATGTGATCGATATGTTATTTAGCCCCTCTTTTTTCTTTTTCTTCTTGTTTTAAGCCCTATTTTAATTTCTGAAATACTTGCTGCAAACACTATCATAAAACCTGGTTCACCTTGAAACTTGATTTTGATTCGGTTTTATATAAAAAAAATAATTAATTTAATGTAATTCGAATAAAAATTCAGATTTACATGTAAAACCTGTTAATTTTTAAAATAACATTGTTTTACTATTTATTTCTTGGAGAAAAAAACTGAGTTAACTTTTCTCGTGTATATATATATAACCTAAGGTTGCAAATTATATTCTGCTCCTAGATTTGATAACACGTGTTACAAGAAAGGCATATTCCATGAAGCCTGGGGATTTTTTATTATTATTATTGGAAAGAGATAGCAAACTCAGAGGGAGAACCCCACAATCCATCAGCTGACCTTGTATCAGGACCCAGTAGCCGGCCAGTGGATCCTGTTTTCTCATGACTCGAACACGACACGATTTTAAAAGTACTAGTTAATTGCCCGCGTGTTGCCGCGAGTATTTTTTTGTATATAATTTCACACAATTAAATCTACAATGATTAATTTATATGATATAAGTAAATAAAAATTATAGATTAAAAGATAAAAAGTTTAAAATTTTGAGCTGAGTTTAAGCATAGATTACATCTTTTAGAATATAGGCATTGCGTTATAAACAATCACAAAAGAGCGCGCACTAATATTAGAAAAAAGAGCAAAATATTTGAATAAGAAAAAAAAACTTACTGAAATGATTATTGTGCAGATAATAAAATTATTAAAATCCATTCATAGCAAGAGCAAATAAAAAAAGATACCAGGGAAAAGGAAGCAATATTCATTTAAAATATTATAACAATAGCAACATCGGAGTCTTAACATCTAAAATTATTATTGCTCCTAGAATAAAAACAACAAAAAATATTAAATTATACCGAGGGAAAAAAATAAAAAGCATGAACAAAACAGCAAGCAAGAAAAACCAATTAAAAATTATTATTATTATTATTATTATTATTATGAAAGAATAAATAATCACTATTATTATAATAATAGAATACATAAGCACTATTCTTATAAAATAAATGAGATTAAAAATATTCTAGAAACTTTAACAAAAGATAAAAAAAAAAATTACCATGGCTATTACTGGCAAAAAACAAAAAACTTATCAAATTATCGGGAGGGAAAAAAATTAACAAAAGAGTAAGAATGAAAAATAATTAAATCATTATTATTATTATTATTATTATTATTATTATTATTATTATTATTATTATTATTATTATTATTATTGTTTTAAATACACTTATATATACATGGACAAAAGTAGGGATAAAAATAAAATAAAGTGTAAGGGCTGAAATGAAAATCAAATATCAAGGGCTTAAATTAAAAAATTAAAAGTCAAAGGGCTGAAATGCAACTTATATTTATTGTCAATTGAAATCAGAGGACAACATTGCAAAAATCGGAACTTTTGTACCGAATTGATTGAGTTATATACAGCCAACCCGGAAATTGAAAGTAGAAGGACCGAAGTGAAACTTTGTCATTCCGGAGAGAGAGAAACGTGGCCGGCGGCTTGAACCGGCCCCCGCCGCGTATTCGGGCATGTGGTGGTGACACGTACCACCGCGGGAGGACAACCACGCGACGGCGCATCGTTCTGTCCGCCGGGATCCAATTTTCGGCCACCGTAGTAGGCCGCACGCGCCGCCTGAACAGGGCGTGGGACGGGAAACTGCCTGGCGCGTGCGCCTCACGCCCCAGAAACGTTCCACCCCTGCACCCAATTCATGGTTTTTGTCTTATTAGGGGCTAAAACCGTCTTTAGCCATTTCCGAAAATAATAAAAAAAGAAAAAGTTGCGGCGGACCGGACCGGACCGGGCCGGTCCGACCGCGCGCAATTACACCGGTGCCCCTCGCCCGGATGCCTGTTTTTGTCCTATTACCGGGGACGAAATCGTCAATACACTGTTCACAAATGAATATTTGAAAAAAAAAAAGAAAATCAAATGGAAAAACCGAGATTAGCCCCGCTGCCCCGCCTCTCGTCGCCGCGCGCCCGAGGGACAAAAGCGCCCCTGCACTGCTCGAGTCCACAGTGGACTGTGAGGGGCGCTACAGTTTTTTTCCCACGCAATTTTTGAATAAATTTTAAAAAAATAGATTATTTTATGGTTTGTTTCTTGCCATTTATGGTATGTTTTCTCATGACTCGACTTCAGGTAATGGTTTGGTTGGGGAGCGGAAAGGGTTGTTGGGCTTGACATGAACCATTGGCGGGCTGGGCTGGGCTGATATTGAGGCTAGTCCAGATTTGCATGCATCATCACTGAAGTAGCTGGAAAACAAAAGAAAAAAACCCTAAAGGTATGACCAAATTGAGAAAAAGAAAAAAAACCCTAAAGGTATCACCTTAATTATACACAATTTAGCATGTTCTGGGCTCTGTAAAAAATGCTTCTTATAGGTGATGGAAGGTTAGCATTATTATAAAACTAGGGGGGGGGGGGGGGAACCACCGTTGATGCACACCCTGTCTACAGAATCTCGAAAACAAACTTCAGCGTAAGAATGTTTAAGGGATTAATCATAAAGTGTCTTCTACTGTATAGAATTTTAAATGTAACTTTATATCAGTAATATCATCTACTGTACAGAGTTAAAGGAATTGTAGCTATAGTCGCTAAACTTTAGAGTTTCCCTCTATTTCCTTTATCAAGACTAATGCTAACAGAATTGAAAAAAAAAAAAAAAAAAAAAAACAGAAGGGAAAAAGAAAAGGAGGATATGAATGATCATGATGAGAGCTAGTTCTTATCACCCAAGGCACAAGGAATACATGGAGGATTCTCTGCATCGCTGCCGGCAGTAATACGCTCCAAGCAGAAAGCATGAAAGTGGTGGTGGCATGGCAAGACAGCAACAGGTTGTGGGTTCATTGGTTGTTCCACCGGCCCTTCCGGTGCGAACGAGAGATCCCTCTTGCATATAAAACACTGGTGTCCGCTTAGCTGAGGAGTTTTTTCTGGTTCTGCAATAAAGAGTATCATCAAAACTTGTATCAGATACGTTATCATCCACATCATTACTAACATGATTAAGATCGAAGCACATTTGTAGCAGGAGTTTGATTGAATTAACTAGAGCACAGCCTCTGCTAACATTAGGCATTTGAAACATGTCCATGCAAAACCACGAGCAGTTCCCAGCTGAAGGACAAATCTCCAGTGTTCAATAAACCGAGTTACAAAAAAACTCAGCCAGACTCTTGAGATATACCTTGCCATTTTATGTGATCAGGTGCTTTTGCACTGGGCAAGGGCGGAACACGATGGGAAAGGGGTGGTCGAACAGATGTATTTTGGGCCAAGAGTGGGAAAATTGGAGGCTTCTGGGCAAAGTTTTGGCGAACAGTTTGGATTAGCAATTGGCTTGAGAGAGGAGTCCCAGCCAGAGGTGCGTTAAGTGGAGCTTGGGTCAAATTCAGAGCAAACTGCGCTAGGTGTGGATGATCAGTTTGGACTAGGACTGGGTTGGGAGTCCAGGCCAGAGGGGCGTAAGGCGGAGTCATTTGGGCCCCATTCAAAGCATACTGGGCCAGGTTTCGGTTAGCTGTTTGAACTGGTGGTGGAGTCATTTGGGCCCCATTCAAAGCATACTGGGCTAGGTTTCGGTTAGCTGTTTGAACTGGAGGTGGAGTCACTTGGGCCACATTCAAAGCACCCTGGGCTAGGTTTCGGTTAGCTGTTTGAACTGGTGGTGGACTCAAGTGAGGAATCCGAACCAGAGCAGGATAAGGTGCATTAATTTGTGACATGTCAGGAGAAGATTGGATTATGCATGGGCGAGCTAGGTGGACAGAGGGCGGCCTCAAGAAAGGAGTCCAAGCCAAAGGTGGCGGTGCATGAGGTGAAGCAATTTGAGCCATATTTGGAGCAGATAAGTGACTGGAAGCTCTAGAAACTCTGAACTTTCTGTGTAAAGCCTCGGGAGTAGCAAGAGATGATTCACTTGCACCCCTCTTACATGATGGTCTACAAGGAACACTTGAAGCCTGAGCAGGTGCATTTGCTGCTGGGATTACTGGACCTGTAAGAAAAAAAAATTAACACCAATAATAATAGCAAATGATTCAAAACAAGAACTAAGTCAAGCTAGCGCTAATTTCTAGTACTAGAAGCAGATTCAGAAGAACTTCAGGAAAGCTCGACAGGAGATTGAGCAAGCTTAGCTGCATGCAATAGCAAGGGAAAGCATGCAAATGAATTAAGTAACGCACTTTACCACCTGGGCCCATTTTGTGACCAGATTATGATATTGTGAACATGAGTTCTAAGAGCTACGAATCCAAAATAAATTAGCAGAATCATCATCTAAAGCTGTTTGTTATCATCATCAGCAATATTCTATAGGTAAATCAGCTGCAATGAAACCATATGGCTAATAATATGAACAGCATGAATCTCTCAGCATCCACACTATGGCGCTTAGCCTTTCATCAAGCCTAACGAGCATTATAAATTGATGGATACTATCACGGATTATTGAGTAAAAAATTCATTAGAGGAAAAACACTCTAAAAAAACAGAAGTGGGGAAAAGAGTAACAAATAATTATATCTCCTTTGGACAAAACAAAAAACCTCCACTATTTCTCAGATTGTATTTACTCTCAAACTCTCCTCTTTCGTTTATTCAACCATAAAACAAAAGAAAAAAAATTCATTGATACAATCCTGAAGAAGAACTCCATAATCATTTAAAGGGGAGAGATCAACTGCAATTTGGGCCACCCAAATTAAACTTAAAACTTGGCAATGAAAGAAACAAAGAATAGCTTGCTGGTTGTTCATCATGATCAAACACTTAACTGATAGAGTTCAGGACAAGGTTCTTTAGATATAGCCTTTATACTCAATGATTTGAGAAGCATTCATGACTTTCAAAAAGGATTGATTGTTGAAAAAGAAAAAACACAAACAAACAAATATCAAAGTAAATAAAGTAGAAACCTACTATTTAGAAGTTCTATCTAAATTCTTAGTTAGATCTTATGTGGAATACTTATAACTCAATAATTCACCTGATTGACTCTGTCCAATGTTGCTTCTGGCGCACCCAACATAAGGAATACCCAGAGAAGGGCCAGGTGAGAGGTTCGTAAAAGTTCCTGTATGAGGATACTGTAGGTGGTCAGAAGAACTTTGAGTTGCATTCCTAATGAAAGAATATGATTGCAACCCAGTTGCCCCGTGTCCATAATCAGGTGTGCCAACTTGATTTCTATTATGTAGTATTAAGGGCTCAGTAGGAAAACCCTGAATACCTGTACTAGGATTTACATTTGCAAATCTTGCATTCATATTCACTCTAGGTCCTGAGTTCCAGCTGCTTGGAATAGAATGATTATGTTGCCTATCTGCTAAAAGTGACGAAATCCTACCACCCTCATTCTGAGTTAGTCTAGGAACCTGTTCTACACTCTGCAGTTGACTAGAAAATCCATCCACATTCTGTGTTTGAGGAGAAATCCCATTCACACTCTGCATTTGATTGGAAAACCCACCAATATTCGGCAGCAAATTAGAAAATTCAACAACATTCTGCACTTGTTGAGAAGCCCTACCTGCATTTCGTACTACCCTAGAAAGCCCATCAACATTCTGTGCGAGGCTGGAAAAACCACTGTCATTCGAAGCTTTATTATCAAATCCTCCAGCATTGTTTCGGATAGAAGAAAAATCCCCAGACATCTTTGAAGAAGAGCTCAAAGAACTTGTATCGTCTTTTTGACCACATAAAGCACTTGATTGGGTAAGAGCAGCCTCATTATACTTAAGAGGGCGATATCTGCTGGAGACATTAGAAGTAGACCTGGGCTCTGCATTAGATCTAACTCCCAGCTTCAAAGAACTCCCATCAAGGATTTGAGGATGGCTAGACTGAGTTGCACTTGTGTTGACAATGTTATTAATTACCCCTCTTCCTCTAGTTGAGCTATGCGTTGCCATAGGTGTGCTAGCTCCCCTTTCTCCAATTAGGGAAGACCTGTGCACGTCACTAATTTTTACTTCTGCAGCCTCCCTAAGCATTTCTGAGCCTCTAGCCACATTGATCCTGACACCTTCAACTTCTCTGTATATCTTGGAGTTCTGAAGACCATCATCCATCTTACTAGCAACGTCTGTTAAAGCACATAAGGGAAAGCAATCAACTGGCTCATTCACGTTCCCTTCCAAGAGTGAAATATCTGGAACTGGCCCATATAAGTAATCATGGTCAAATGCAGTACGGTCAGAGAAATTGAACTGGGAAAAATCATTCATCATACAGATGGCAGGCAATGGCATTTCCTGAGCATAATGTTGGGGCATTCCCTGCATATCCTCAGTTTGGAAAAAAGGAAATGGTGGCAACCGATCATCAAGAATCCCATTATGGTCAGCAGGTGAATTAGTTAAATCAAGAGCGCCATGTTTTTCATTCCTTTGCGGTGTAGAACTAGGATTTGCTAATTTATCTCCTTGTTTTGGCTTTTCACTTGCCATTGCATAACTGGTCAAAGGATGAGCGCAATCAGATGTACACATCACTAGAAGGATATACAGAACTGAAATTTATGCAAAAATAGACTAGCAAAGGAAGAAAATAGATTTTAAATGATATGATAAATTATTATTATTATTATCATAAAATAGATAGAAAGGGGGGAAATCTGACAAAAAAGAAAAAGAAAAAAGACAGAGTCTTTGACAACAAACAGCATTGAAACAAACACAGAGAATACTATAATCTTGAGATAAATTAAGCAGATAGTTCATGCAATCTTTACCACATAATCGAAGTTAACCAGCAGTTATATTAACCTGCTACATGATTCTAAAACAACAAAGCATTCCTTAAAACACATAGATTAACACCACACTAAACCCAAAACCCAAAAATAAAAATCAAACAACAAGAAAAATCCACACCAAAACCTAATGATTCAAGCAAGAAACCCAGGAAAATTCACAGATAAAAAATCAACAAAAACCCAAATGTTATAAGCCATCATAGAAAAAAATCGCACTCAAGATACCAAACAAATGAAAACAAAAATTATTTAAGAAGAAGGAATAGAAAGGAGTCATACCAGAAGTGGAAAAGAAGCTGAAGAAGAGAAACAGTTTGTGTTGGAAGGAGAGAGTTTAGGATTTTGGCGCTTTAAGGCTATGGAGAGAGAGAGGAGTTTTTAAAGGGTTCGGTTTGGGACCCAATTGTCCTTTTGCCACATCATCTGGTGTAAACTTCAGTTTCGTCCATACAGATTACTCCTTTAGTTTTAACTTTCTCAATGTTGTGCTTCTAGTCAATAACATTCCAATATTACCCCTAAACATTAAGGTCTTGTTTGGCATTACGTTCAAAAGTTTTTTTTTTGAAAAAAAATGAATTTGTATTTATTTATTAGTGATTTTAGATCATTTTTATATGCTGATGTTAAAAATAATTTTTTAAAAATAAAAAATATCATTTTGATATATTTCTAAACGAAAAACACTTTAAAAAACAACTTCAATCATATTCTCAAACAGACAGTAAATAACCTACCTTTTCAATTTGGATTTTGAATTATTTTTTTCTATCTTGGATTTTTAAAATCTTATCACTTTTAGAACTTATTTTTAAAAAAAAATGAACAAAAGGGAGTTTTTCATAAGTTATTTAGCATTAAAAGATAAAATTGAATTTTTAAGAAATCAAAATATTGATATTGATAAATTTTAAAGCAAATGAGTATGTATAATTAGTTGAGTATTGATCAATCTTTAACATAAAAATATATTTTACCTATTTTTTTATTTCTATCTTTTATTTTTCTCACTTGATTTTAATATTACAAGCTTTGCTTAACATGATTTTGACACATTTAAAAATGGAGTGACATTTAGGGATTATAATTTAATTTGAACCAAAGAGATCATACCCAAATGAATAAATAAATATTTGTTTATATAGTTATTCATTTAATTTCAAATCCCTACAGTTCTACGTGCTTGTGTATCCTAATTAAGGTTATATTTGATACGATTTTTGCAAATTAATTTAACTTGTTCAATTTATTATTTATTTTTACTTTAGACTCAAAAAAATTATAATTATGTTTGGTTATATATCCCTCCACTTAATTTACCCAGTACATCGCCACCCTAATCCAATATATCCTTCGATCTTAATAAACAAAGAGAGAGAGAGAGAGAGAGAGAGACTCCTGCACGGTAAGCTTCAATATCGTCTAGCTGGGCATGCAGCGAACATATAATTTGGTCAGTCACTGATTGATTTTACTTGGAATATATTATGGACTGTATGATTTAAAGTAGACGATTGATTTTCCAGCTAAAGCCACTCAGGTTATATGACTTGCATGCGATTTCGACTCAGGATCAAAGCTTAATTATATGACTTGTAGGAGTCTTTGGCCGGGTCTGGAGGTGGCCTTTCGAAATTTGCTACAATCGAAATGTTCCCATCGTTTCGTGGAGACCTAATCTCAAGCTCGCCTTTTGGTGTTGCAGGCTTCGTGGGTGGTGGCCGGAGGTGATGGCATGGTCCGAGATTGCGGTGGTGAAAACGAATACTTCTCGTAATTTCTGGTTATTTCATTGGAACTTGGCGAAGGGATCGATCGGAGATGGGGATTGTGGGCTATAACTCCTTCCATAAGCAGCTATTATTGCTACTTTTGAGTCCAAAGCTATCTGCTGCACATGAAATGAAGAAAGTTTAACGGGAATGTGCAAGCAATTCAACATGTTTCTAATCAAGAAACAGCTGCTGATGAGACAAAAGTCTATATATGAACTTTAGTGAAATTAACATGATAATATAACTAGGCATAAGTTAGTCAATTACCTGGTAAAATTCTTGCTTGCGCGCCGTGAATGGCTATCAGTCCAGGAAAGGCTAAAATGGCTGCAAGGAAGAGAAGAGAGCGCCTGTCATCGGAGTCTTCATGTTGTTGGGCATGCAAGACACCTGGCGAGTGTGGAGCTGTGGGTCCCTCGACATGATATTTGGTAGCTCTTTTATGATACAATATAATTAATTTGATCGAAGCTCCATTTTTGAACTCTAAAGGGCCGGCGAAGATGCTCTGTGGAGTCGATCGTTTTGGGAGATTGGGTCTTGCTAGCAATACATGGGGAAGACCCGGTCTTTGGTCTAAAACCCTACCAGCTGGTCAACTGGGGTCCATTTCCCTAGCTACGTGTTGTTGACTTCCTTAAAATGGTAGTCGGAAGGAGTTGTGTGTTCATAGTTATAATTCTCCCCGTGATAAGCAAATAATCGACTAATTAATAAAATAATTAACAAACATAATTTGTCGAGTAAAGAAAATACAGGTGTTAGCGTTAATTCATGTATTAGGGCTTAGGCAACACATGTAGAGACTGGGTTACGAGACTTTCTACTAAGAGTCATTTGATGCTGTCAACAACACCAATAAAAAGAAAAGAGGATCTTATGATCATTAATAGCAAATATTCATTGTTTAATTAACTTAATCATTGTTTAATTATCAGTCACCATGTTAGTGGCGACATCCTTTATTCCTTCACCAATGTTGCTGCAATGTTTTTGCTTTTTCTTTAAGATTATGGAGATGTGGTCCTAAAGCAGTACTCACGAGACTTTGTTCAAAGAAAATCAAGAAAACATATCCAGCACAGCACAAAACATATTAAATTATTTATTTTTAACCAACCTAGATTGAGCGAGAGGTTTAATGAACCTTGAGCTACTATCTCGACTCCATTAAATATTTATAATTAACTAATAAATTGCTAAGGCTCGAGATTTGCTTTATATAAATACATGGTGGATTAATTTTCCGTTTAATTAATGCCATAGTGAAATTGTATATCGTTGCAATCTAGATTTTCCATATCTTTAAAAGTTTGGTCAACATCATCAATCAAGTCTTCCTAGTATTTTCCATTTTAGGCTGTGGATTAATTATAAGCCATATATATGTTCATCATCCATTAATTAGAGGGAAAGCATTCAAATCAGTTAACAAATTCTTATTTAATCTCGACAGAATATCTCAAAAGTTCATTTGATTTCAAAAGCATAAAGCATGGTAAGAAGTCATATAATTACAGTCATGAGCAAGAGATCGAGGAGCTGAATCTAAATAAAACCTAGCAATCTATATCATCAACCTGGCTCGTCATATATATATATATATATATATATATATATATATATATATATATATATATACATGAGCCTGCATGGAAAGCCTCAATCGTCTACCTGGGGCGGCTGGGCAGCAAGATATATAATCAATAGTATGAACTCTACTCATAGCTGCTGTAAAATTAAGCCATATCTAACGTTAAAGAAACAAAAAAGAAGTTCATAAAGTTCATAATCCAATCCCATAATTATGGACTGTATAATTAAAATTGTACAAGTTGTTTTCCAGCTAAAATCACACAGCTTTCTTTTAGCTCTCACTGTATATAACATCCAACCATTCAACACATTATATATTACACGCATTAATTAGCCTCGTCTACCACTAGATCGATCTCATTAGAAACCTTATTAATTAAGGAGAAATGAGATTTCAGGCTAGCTAGCGAAAACAACACCCTATGTAAACCTTACTACTCAGTGAGTTGCTCCACGGAGATGGGAAATGAACTAGCTAGCTAGCTCAGGATGAATACACATATTCCCCTGGTGGTGATCTTGCATGCACTTTCGGCTCAAGATTGAAGGTTATATGACTTGTAGGAGTCGCTGGGTATGGAGGTGGAGGTGGACTTGGTAAAGGCCTTTCAAAATTCGTTATCATTGAAATGTACCCGTCGTCGCTTGGAGACCCAATATCAAGCTCGCCCTTTGGTGTTGCAGGCCTCGGGGGTGGAGGAGGTGATCGCAGGGTCCGCCTATTACTGGTGGTTACTTGGCCGATTGATGGATCGGTTTTTGGAGATTGTGGTGGCGGAGACGAATACTTCTCGTAATTGCTGGTTAATTCCTTGGAACTTGGTGAAGGGATCGGAGATGGTGGTGGGTTATAACGCCTTCCATAAGCAGCTATTATTGCTACTTTGAGTCCATAGCTATCTGCAGCACGTGATGAACAAAAAAGATTTTAATTAGAATATGCAAGCAATTCAACAGGTTTTTAATCAAGAAACGACTAGTTGGTCAAACGTCTATGAATTTTAGTGAAACTTGATAATATATCTAAGCACAAGTTAGAAAGTATACCTGGTAAATTTCTTGCTTGAGTTCCATTAATGGCCACTAGTCCCACTAAGGCTAAAATGGTGGGAAGGAAGAGAGCTCTTGCCATTGGAGTCTTCATGTTGTTTGGCATTTATGACACCAATCAAAGCATGCTGCAGATCTGGTATCTATAGTCCTGGAGGGTTACTGTGTGTTGAGTTACTTTTATTATTTTATTGAATTTTTTTCTTCTTATTGTGTTTTTATAGGAAGCGTGAAATAGCTTGTTGAAATATACAAGTATAATATATCTAGATTTTAATCTAAAATATTAGGGTTTTCACTAGCTACTAAAATTTGAAGAAATCCAAAACGCAACATAAAGAAATTAAAATGATTACCATACAAGGATATATTGCAAGTAAAATAACAAATGGTAACTGATAATTTATATACAAACTATCTAAATAAATAAAAGGTAATTATTATACCAATTTATGAAGAGAACATTCATCTGATAGTGTTTGATATATATACTGAACATCATATGTACAAGACAATTTTGTTTTTCTTAGCACTTTTAAATAGTACAAAATACAAATTTTGTTTTCTTACTGGAGAATAAATTCTTGTCTCACTTTTGTTCCACTAAAATATTTAAGACAAGCTTGCCCAGTTGTTTATACAAAGATTAATCTAGTTTAACTAAATTATTATAAGGATAAAAAATTTATTATTTTAATTTGAAATTCCAATCAAGGGTTGATTCATGGTATGACTCGGGTTGTGGGTCGTATATTTTTATAAAATTATTTTAGCTAACTATAAAATTATTTTTATAATTTTAAAAATAGTTGTTATCCTAGTTTTAAAATATGGCTAGAGGTTGAGTTGACTTCTTACCCAAGTCAATATAAAATTAAAAATAGTTTTATCACGGTTTTAAAATTAAATTAAAGAGTCAACTTGGAGGCAAACCCAAGTCATTGATCGATATGGTCAACTCGGGTTGACCTAGATTAAAAAAAAAACAATGCAACCTTATTTTAACTATATAAATATATAAAATTCAATGAATTTTTTATTTATGGTTTATCTTGGGTTAACCGAGTCACGTATTGCCATGATTTATCAATTAGATCAAATCTAATTAATAATTTTTTATTTTTTAAAACTTGAACCAGTTCAGATTTGATGTCGAAAAAGTATCATCTAGTGCCTGCTAAACATAAAACAAAACAAACTGTTTAGTTTGATTCGAAACACACCAAACACAGGACAGTATAATAATTAATTCAATCTTGTCGCCAATCAATAATATGGAAACACTATCTTTATGTTCATGTTTGGTCAGCCATTAAATAGTAGAAATAGATTTCTTCCATTAAAATAGATGACAAAGTAGAGGAGTGGAGTGGGCATATTAACTAATCTCTTTGTTAAGTCCTATAATTACTACTAAAGTATGCCTCTAATTGGGATAAAAAAATTGATTATCTTCCCTTCGTTATGATTAAAATCTCCACTAATTCAAAGCATGCTAATGATAACATCGTGAGTGGGTTTCGACTGTGGACATCCTGATTAATTAGTGGATTTAATAATTATTATCTTTCATATGTTACTAATTAGCTTTGGCGTCAACAAATACATTTAAAAATATGTACCAATCGGAAAAGGCCATGTGGTTTAATTTCCTTACATAAATAAATAAGAAATATGTACCTTACGTAAATTCTGCTTTAGTATTTTACTTTGCTTTCTGGAGTTTGGACAGTGACCTATGCATGCATAATCACTTTTTTTTTCTTATTATTTTTGGTAAGATCGATGGATGCAATTTTTTTTCTCCCATTCTTATATTTATTTTTTATATTGATAGTTACGGTTTTAAAATCATAATTTTTTTCAATAATATTTATGAGTTAATTGAAATTATTTTCTTTTATAATTCACTATTTTGTATGGCTACTTTTGAAGTTTTGTAATATTAATTATTTAGAATTTAAAATCATATTTATTTGCAGTCATTTATTAGTAAGGTAAGATTTTCATCATTCTTTGGTTTTTTTCCTATCTATTTTATTGTTATTGTTTTAATTTGGAAAAAATAATATGTATTTTATATTCTATCATTTAACATTGAATTAATTAGAAACTGAAGCTCTTAATTAAGTTTTGATTTAAGATTTTACGGGTTACAAGTTTAGGATATTAATCGAGATTTAGAAAATTAATTCCAATTTGCTTTGGTTTTTTCCTTTTTTTAAGCTCGTATTTTTTTTTTTTCAGTTTCATTAGAAGGTGGGGCTCTATTATTATTATTATTTATAAACACTAGCATTGCCTAAACAAAATTTAAGTCAGTCCACGATAAATCACTTTTGTAATTGTATATTACATTTTAAGTTGGCAAGTCAACAAATTAACTCTTAAAAAAAACTAGCCTCGTTTAATAACAATTGTGCATTTTTTTTTTTGGCGTTGATAAAAAAAAGCATACCTTATCTATGAAATTATTCTTGAATCCTTAAACATAATTAATGGTAAAACAAACTACAGAATCCACACTCCTTAAGGGTGATTATCTCTTGCAGTAAATGGAGATCACATCGTCTCATCTTTGTATAAACTAATAACACCATTAATGAAGGAGAGTAGTTTGCGTTATTGCAATATTTTTTTCTGATTAACGTTGGTGTTCAGACAGTTTATACTCATCTCAATTAGTTTCACGGATCCTAAAGTTAAAGATCATATAAACTTTCAGTGATTATTATATTATCAACCATAGAAATCGAACCTACGACTACAGAGAGAACAAATCTCTTATTCTCAAGCTCTTACTACTGGTTTACCTACTATATGGTTTTATTGCAATATTTTTTTACCTAATATTGTCACTTGCTGCAATTTGAATGCTTTAAACGTGGTTGAATTAGATCAAAGTTTTCACCAAATCCATGATTTTGGCTGGTTAGAACCCATTAAACAATACATAATAATAATAATAATAATAATAATATAGTATGTGCCTCTCACTAATTAGTAGTCTGTCCTTGCAGTCTAGAAAACTAGGAGGGTGATCTAATAAAATAAAAGCATAACATCACTTTACATCAACGATCCCAATGAACTTTGTGTATAAATAAACATGCATGCATTTAAATATTTTAATGTAATTTCTAATAAAATTTACTTTAAAAAAAAATCTTGATAATGAAGGTGTTTGGAATTGAGATGCATGAAATTTTTTAAAATGATTTTTATTTCAAAATCCATTGAAATAAATGTTTTATATTTTTATTTTTGATATCAATATATTAAAAAATACTAAAAAAACATTAATTTAATATATATTTTGAAGTTAAAAACATAAATATTGTATCAAATATTCCGAAAGTATTATCCTGTACTCTATCAATCTAGTTCAACATGAATTTAAAAACAAAAACATGTTTTTAATGCATATACAGGATTCAATCAATCTCCAAAAAGAAGAAGATTCACTATTGACTTCTGGCTGTAATACAATCAGGTTCCAGAGCAAAAATAAACCCCATCATACCAAATATTTCAAAAAAAGGTACACATGGTACGGAAACTAGCATTTAAGGACAGGATGCACTCACTCTAGCAGTGAAGCCTGTTAGGAAGAAATAACGCAGTCATTCTGCTCTTCGAAAGGAAGTTGAAACAAAGTGGGAACTGGGGATAGATTAAGTAACTTCAACGCAAACATTTACGTGTATTAAGGAGTGAAAATCTTCAAGGGAATATCTCAAAAAAGAAGTGCCAAAATAAAGGAAGGAATCATAATATCTGAGACTGACCACTGCAGAATCTGAAAGTCTTAAAAGCCAAGTTTGAGCTTTAGAAGGCTTTCCTGACAGATATTCCTTAGTTCTGTACGGATTAAATTGGTATTGGTCATGATTTCCCTTTATTTTGGAGTTAAGAGTGGAGGGTTTGAAACTCATATTCCCAAGAATATATATAGCTTTGGGGTGAACTTTGTTGTAACGTGGAAGATCTGAGTCTTATTGCATTTGTTAATTCAAACAGAAGCTGGTAAGAGAATAATTTAGCTTATGGGCATGAAAAGATGAATTATTCTCTAGGATGTTGATTTCAAAGTTACCTGCACATCCAAGACACAAATACAGCCTTTCACCCGAAACATTTAGACAATATGATGATATGAAGCTACGAATATAAATTAAAAATTATAGTGCTCAATAAAAGGAAGCGAATGTTAATCACTAACATAGTTCTTCCATTAATATTGCTAACTACAATCAACGAATCATTGGTTACAAGAACAAAATTACCTTGTAATCTGCCTGCTGCAATACGCAGAAAAAATGAAAGAATTCTCAACATTGAATTTCAACCTAGACCTATTTGACTGAAAGGTCTGCATTACTTCGCTCCTATGCACCAGCAGGGATAGTGCAGGTTGGCAGATACTGCTGTACTGCATTTTCTTCAACCCGCGATGCACGTGTCATTGCATCGGCATTACTGGTAATACCTTCTTCGTCATCAGACCAAGGAGAGAAACATGAACCCTCATCTGATGTGAAGCTCCACTCCTCACAAAATGATGAGCCACTAAATTCATCATCAGTCCCGCATAATGTGTCTGTCCATTCCACACTTTCTGCATTCAAAGTCTCCACAAATTCACCACCATCTAAATCCACTCCTGATACAAAAGGCTCATCCAGCAACATCTCAGCAGTAAACCTGAACATAGGGTTGGCAACAAAAAATTAAAGAAATTAACGTCTTAGCGCACAGCCCGGCTGCGTTAATTGCAGGTTTCTTAAATTTGGAAAATTAACACATTAACGTGTTACCGCACAAGCTGGCGCCACTCAGCAGCCTGCTGTTTCTCCAATTTTCAAAGCTTAATTGAAGGCTGCTTCTCTTCTCAGCAAATTACACGGGTTAATTGCTGCGTTAATTGCTTCTCTTCTCACAAACTAATTGCTGCGTTAATTGCACGGTGCCTCTATTCTTCTCATCACTCGGGCAAAACAAGGCGTGCCGCTGGTTACTACTAAAGTTGGGATAAAAAATTGATTGTCTTCCCTTCGTTATGATTAAAATCTCCACTTATCCAAAGCATGCTAATGATAACATCGTGAGTGGGTTTCGACTGTGGACATCCTGATTAATTAGTGGGTTTAATAATTATTATCTTTCATATGTTACTAATTAGCTTTTGCGTCAAAAAATACATTTTAAAATATGTACCAATCGGAAAAGGCCATGTGGTTTAATTTCCTTGTAATTTGGGTTCCACCCCCAACATGACCCTTTAATTATTAGCAGCCAAAACTTTACGTAAATTCTGCTTTCGTATTTTACTTTGCTTTTTGGAGTTTGGACAGTGACCTATGCATGCATAATCACTTTTTTTTTTCTTATTATTTTTGGTAAGGTCGATGGATGCAATTTTTTTCTCCCATTCTTATATTTATTTTTTATATTGATAGTTAAGGTTTTAAAATCATAATTTTTTTCAATAATATTTATGAGTTAATTGAAATTATTTTCTTTTATAATTCACTATTTTGTCTGGCTACCTTTGAAGTTTTGTAATATCAATTATTTAGAATTTAAAATCATATTTATTTGCAGTCATTTATCTGTAGGGTAAGATTTTCATCATTCTTTGGTTTTTTTCCCTATCTATTTTATTGTTAATTTTTACTTTGGAAAAAATAATATATATTTTATATTCTATCATTTAACATTGAATTAATTAGGAACTGAAGCTCTTAATTAAGTTTTGATTTAAGATTTTACGGGTTACAAGTTTAGGATATTAATCGAGATTTAGAAAATTAATTCCAATTTGCTTTGGTTCATCCAAACAATACATAATAATAATAATAATAATAATAATAATAATAATAATAATAATAATAATAATAATAATATAGTATGTGCCTCTCACTAATTAGTAGTTTGTCCTTGCAGTCTAGAAAACTAGGAGGGTGATCTAATAGAATAAAAGCATAACATCACCTTACATCAACGATCCCAATGAACTTTGTGTATAAATAAACATGCATTTAAATATTTTAATGTAATTTCTAATAAAAATTACTTTAAAAAAAATTCTTGATAATGAAGGTGTTTGGAATTGAGATGCATGAAATTTTTTAAAATAATTTTTTATTTTAAAATCCATTGAAATAAATTTTTTATATTTTTATTCTTGATATCAATATATTAAAAAATACTAAAAAAACATTAATTCAATATATATTTTTAAGTTAAAAACATAAATATAGTATCAAATATCCCGAAAGTATTATCCTGTACTCTATCAATCTAGTTCAACATGAATTTAAAAACAAAAACATGTTTTTAATGCATATACAGGATTCAATCAATCTCCAAAAAGAAGAAGATTCACTCTTGACTTGATGCATCGTTTTTAATATCTTAGAAAACACCACCTGCACGCAACTCCTCGACCCCCTACGCTTTTTTTTTTCTTTCTTTTTGAACTTGTTGAAGGAAAAGGGTTTCATTTTCAGGTCATCTGCACAGTGCCGGCATGTAAAACAAAGATTCCTGGCTTTTGATGTGCTTTGTGCCAATGGCTGCCTTTTAACAGACCACCACCTAGCTTATGCTTCGAGGTTGTTTTTGAAATAATATTTTTGAAATACAGTGACAAATACTGCCTAACTTTGTAAAATTAAAAATGGTGTGCTTGTTGAGGCAATGGCTTCATTAGTCTTTGTCTTCTCCGGTGACCGGAGAGTCACCGGAAAATCGATTATTTTCTGAACCTGCAGAAATAGTGAAAGGCTTGCAGGATCGTATACCTATTTGACAGCAACATCAGGGATGGATCATATTGGTGGATCCAGAGCAACTCCTTGGATACATTTACATGTGTATGGACCCTGTTTATAATTCCAAATATTAAATCCGTAGGGCTATTCATGGGCCGGATTAAAATCAATCTAATTTTTTATATTTTATAAATTATAGACCAATTTATTTCAAATAAATTTAAAACTCGAGCAGGTTGAATGTATCAAATTGAGTGATAATTTATCGATAGATATCGATATATATATATATATATATATATAAAACCTTAGTTGGGCAGGGAATTATGGGTCAGTTGACATGGGAATATGAAAGGATTACAACGTTCTTACAAGCTACCATGGCAATGAAGTCCACAGATGTCTGATGCATGTTCTCTTGAAAAGGAGAGAGATTATAGTCTGTTGCTGGATTTGTTTATGATGCAGCTTGAGCTGATCTTACTGACAAAAGCGGAGGCTGTGGATTACCTGAACCTAAAGCAAGGTTCCATACAAGATGCATTCTCGAAGGACTTCAAAAGTTCATGATTATGGTTCTGTTCATGGTGACATAAAACCTCACAAGATATTAATGGCTACTGCTGGCTTGCTTGCTGCAACTAAACATGTGTCAGAAATCAGTGATTTTGGAAAGGGAAAGAGAGCAAATTAAAAGACTTCTTTAAGAGGAAGTTCAACGTATGTGTCACCTGAAATAGTGAAAAAATCAGTATCCAAGAATCATCATCTGATTATTTGGGGGCACTTGGTTGTGTAGTGCTAAAGATGTCAGCGGCGAAGCCTCCATGGATTCTAAAGACTGATCGAAAGAGGGTCCTGATCCAGTTACGAGGGACATGTTATCTATGATTGGTTCCACACATGATTCCTAACAACATATCAGGGGAATGTAGGAATTTTCTCCGACATTGCTGCGTAAAGAGCCCTGCATGGAGATCGACAGCAGGTGAAGTGAGCTCTCGAATCACAAGTTTGTGATGGAATTTGAAGGAGAAGGAGAGAAGCATTCCAGTGAAGGAGATGAGGTCTTTGATCTTGGAGGGGTCAGTTGATCACTTTCTTCAACCTACGAGGAGGACAGCTTTGTATCTCTGGAGGATTCTGAGCAGGTTTCCAGCTGCAGCATTGTTCCCGATGCCTTTCCAATATTTACAAATACATCGGCTAAACAAGTAGCGTGCTCATTTTTTTTATTTCAACATTAAATTTAATGGCTCTGTGTTCTGATTGTTCACGAGATTTTCAGTATTGCATGTTGTAGTTCTGATGCATTTTCAATCAATCAATCAAAATTGATTGTTTGTTCTTAATCTTTCTCTTCTGTTACACTAATAAATTCTTTCTGCTGCATTTACACAGTTTTTGTGCCATTTTATTGTCTGCAACAAATCATGAAGCTGTTGCTCTAAAATATATCTTCTGCTGGCAATGCTAAGAAAAAGTTAAAGCATAAAACAACAGGACAGATTTAGTAATGATATGATCAGAATATATTAATGGTAACTTGACAGTGATTGTTAGGTTAAGAGAGTTGAAGATTAAAATTACAAAGGCAGAGCTGAAGATTAAAATATATCTTTCAGCTTCATCATTGGTACTACCTGCGGTCATTATTAATTCCAGGTCCATACATTTGATTATTTGGTGTTATCTTCCCAGTTCCTGCACTTCCCTTCTGATTTTCACTGCAGTGCTTCAGTTCCATAGTTTCTGATTGATCTGTTTCTAGTTATGAGTATGTTCTTGATGCCTTAGCTGAAGTTGAGGAACAGAAGTGTCAGGAAGTAGCTGCAGCTGACAACGATCCTACCAAAATGTCATCACAACTGCTCAACAAATGTAGAAAATCTCTGAGGTACTGGAAAGTGAGATTACTAGGAAATAAAGAGTTGATAACTGGCAACTGAAGATGAAATCGAGTCTTCAGCCATTATCAGGAACTTGGTAACAATGATGAAAAGGGCAAGGTTATGACTAACTTATGATTCTGTGATAACTTATAATAATTGGATTCTATATCCTATGTCATGCATTTTTATGTGCATACCTTGCAGGACACCACTCTTCAATGTGATATAAGCTGGTATGATTCATCAACTGTATCTTAAATGTCTGAGAGCAGCCATGTCACTTCTGGCTGTAATACAATCAGGTTCCAGAGCAAAAATAAACCCCATCATACCAAATATTTTTTAAAAAGGTACACATGGTACGGAAACTAGCATTTAAGGACAGGATGCACTCACTCTAGCAGTGAAGCCTGTTAGGAAGAAATAACGCAGTCATTCTGCTCTTCGAAAGGAAGTTGAACTTGAAACAAAGTGGGAACTGGGGATAGATTAAGTAACTTCAACGCAAACATTTACGTGTAGTTAAGGAGTGAAAATCTTCAAGGGAATATCTCAAAAAAGAAGTGCCAAAATAAAGGAAGGAATCATTATATCTGAGATTGACGACCACTGCAGAATCTGAAAATCCTAAAAGCCAAGTTTGAGCTTTAGAAGGCTTTCCTGACAGATATTCCTTAGTTCTGTACGGATCAAATTGGTATTGGTCAAGATTTCCCTTTATTTTGGAGTTAGAGTGGAGGGTTTGAAACTCATATTCCCAAGAATATATATAGCTTTGGGGTGAACTTTGTTGTAACGTGGAAGATCTGAGTCTTATTGCATTTGTTAATTCAAACAGAAGCTGGTAAGAGAATAATTTAGCTTATGGGCATGAAAAGATGAATTATTCTCTAGGATGTTAATTTCAAAGTTACCTGCACATCCAAGACACAAATACAGCCTTTCACCCGAAACATTTAAGCAATATGATGATATGAAGCTACGAATATAAATTAAAAATTATAGTGCTCAATAAAAGGAAGCAAGTGTTAATCACTATCATAGTTCTTCCATTAATATTGCTAACTACAATCAACGAATCATTGGTTACAAGACCAAAATTATCTTGTAATCTGCCTGCTGCAATACGCAGAAAAAATGAAAGAATTCTCAACATTGAATTTCAACCTAGACCTATTTGACTGAAAGGTCTGCATTACTTCGCTCCTACGCACCAGCAGGGATAGTGCAGGTTGGCAGATACTGCTGTACTGCATTTTCTTCAACCCGCGATGCACGTGTCATTGCATCGGCATTACTGGTAATACCTTCTTCGTCATCAGACCAAGGAGAGAAACATGAACCCTCATCTGATGTGAAGCTCCACTCCTCACAAAATGATGAGCCACTAAATTCATCATCAGTCCCGCATAATGTGTCTGTCCATTCCACACTTTCTGCATTCAAAGTCTCCACAAATTCACCACCATCTAAATCCACTCCTGATACAAAAGGTTCATCCAGCAACATCTCAGCAGTAAACCTGAACATAGGGTTGGCAACAAAACACCTTTTCAAGAAATCCTTGGCATCCTTCGAAACCTCAGAAGGCAGTTTAGGCAATTCATATCCATCACCAATCTTTCTCTTAAGTTCTTCAAAAGTAAAATCAGGTCTCACATCCCAAGCTTGCTTCCCGGTAAGCATCTCAAGCACAACACATCCAAGAGCCCATATGTCACAAGGAGGCTCTTGAATATGATTAGCCACAGTCTCTGGTGCCATGTACAAAGTAGTCCCTCCTAAATAAGGGTCAATTTTCCTTTTCTTGTCCCTCTTCTCTGATTTCTTTGCCAGCCCAAAATCCCCAATCTTTGCCACAAACTCACCTGCCTTCGTACTACTGGAAACAAGCAAAATATTCTCAGGCTTGAGATCACAATGCACATAACCATGGCTATGAATATAATAAATCCCTTCAAGAATAGACCTAGTGTATCTTTTCACATCCAATTCAGGCAATCCAACACCATCAGATTTTTTGATAAGACCAGATAAGGTTCCTCCTGATGCATACTCTAACAACACATTATAAAACATCTCACCACCTTCATTCCTGGTAGTTTCTTCACCAAAACACTTGATAATAAAAGGACAGCCATTGAGACAGTTAAATACCTCTTTCTCCTTTTGAAGTGAACAAGAAGCAGAGACCTCTGCGGACTTGACAGCCATAACTGGAGGATAATAGCCGTTTCTTGATTTGGGGTTCTTTAAACTTGCTAAATAAACTGATCCAAACCCTCCTTTGCCAAGTAGAGGCCCTCTTGACCATGCCACTCCACCATTGCTATTGCTGTACTTCATGCTCTCTTCTCCTCCTCCTCCTCCTACGTGCTTTGCCTTTCTCTTCATTGCTAGCAGATTCTCTCCTTTTCCTTCCCTCTTTTGTAAGCTAAACGCAAGTGAATTGTCCACAAAATGCCTCTTTAGGGTTTTGATATATAGAGAAAGCTAGTTTGAAAACTTTAACGCGTTTGGATTTCACCAATTGTAAATTGTTTGTGCACTTTGCTAACCAAACCTCCGGTCAATCGTCATTTTCTCGGATTATTATGTCGCTATACATTGTCGGAAAGGTTTTGAACGGTTTTTTCTTTGGTGTCTTTTGTCCCTAACCTATTAAGATTGAGACATATTTAGCCTTATACTAACAAATTGTTCAATCATACCCTTCAACAATCAATATTTTCTTCTGGGGAATTTTTTTTTCCCGCTGTCTATTTCACCCTTACAAATGGCACAAGCTTGGATTTCTTATTAATGTCTTCTTGTCAATGTTTACGGGTATTATTATCAAGTTTTCTAGTCATATTATTATTTTTTTATCAAATTTTATTGGGGGGAAATACCATTTTGTCCATAAAGAATGCGCATTAAACAAACTATTAAAAAACTGATAAAAGGATAAAAATGAGAAATGCACAGAATGTTGGACCTGATTAATTAAATTTATAAGTTTGGGATAAGATTGAGAATGAATATACATGTCAGGACTAACTTGAAATCACTGGGACAAAGTCCGATGATAAAAGTGCTTGATAACTAACCCTACTTTTCACCCTTTTTTCTTCTTCTTATGCCTGACATTAAATAGTAAATTAAAGTAACTGGTTTCTATATCAGGGAAAAAATAAAATGTTCAGAAGTGGAAACAACATGTGTTTACTACAAATGATGTTTCATGCTATCAATGTCAAGAATATAATTATGTTTAAAGAAATTTGGAACTATTAATGATCAAATTAGTTTGTTATTATTAAGAAATCTAGTACTAGCATGTTTTGTTGATGGCCAGTTTAAATATTGGAAAGAAATCAAATTTATTAAATTGTATTTATTTTTTATTTGTGTTAAAAAATAAAAATAATTATACAAGATATAAGTGTTAAAAATAGTTTTTTTTTAAAAAAAAAATATTGTGATTTATTACGGAGATTAAATAACTTGTAAGAAGTATTTGCACATTATTAAATTGCTTTTCTATATTGAAAGATTTAGAGAATGCTCTGTATATATGTTTAAAAAAAAACATAAATTTATATATATGTTTTTTTAATAACTATTCAGATTATCTTTGGATCGACTAAGTTGACTAGATCATGTCAAAATAATCTCCATCCAATTTGATTTTAAAGTTAGGTTACACAAAAAGACAATCAAGAGTTTTTTTGTCCTTTTTAGTATTTGTTTTCTTCAATTTCAACATATATTTTTTTTATTGATCAGAATGTCTTTAGACTAGCCAAGTCAATCCGGTTAAGTCGGGGCAACTATCAAGCAATTTAATTTTAAATTTGGGTTATGCAAGAAATTGAAATCATACATCATTTTTTTTTCATTCTTGATTTGTTTTTACTGGTTGACTAAATATTTTTTAAATGACCAAAATAATTGGATTATGTTCGGACAATTCTCATATAATTTAATTTTAAATTTTAATAAATTTCAAAGTTAAATGAAATTTAATAAAATATCAAAGAATTTTTCATAAAAAAAAAAAAAAAAACTGATTTTAACTACAGCTAGTATATACCATGCGAGTCCAAAGCAACTTAAAATCTAATCGTGCTCGTGATTTAAATGTTAATTCAACTTGAGCCATCACTCTCTCCTTGGGACCAAGTCAGCAACTTGTCCGCTCGCAGTCAAACTTTAGCCAAGTGGTCAACGTTGGCTACTTCCCTTCTGGAGGGCTTGGAAATGATCAAACATTGAATTTGATTTTTTCTTTTTCTTTTTGCCCTACGTACAGCAAGTAAAGTCTTCCTTCACCAAGTCAGATTTGAATGCATGGCTGCCATTGACGACTTCAAACAAGCACGCAGAAATTCCTCCCCTCGTTATCAAATTTGCTTCTCTTTTTACCAGCAGAATGGAAGAACTGCTTCAACAATTGCTGGGCCTAGCTCAAAATTCAAAAGTATCAAGTCCAGGGCCTGCAATGTTTATTCATTAGCACCATCCATTTGAAGGAACAGATGATTAATTAAAAGCAATTTGCGAACTGGAAGTTCTGGGAGCGTAGCAGGTAAACAAAGCTTGCAAGTGGATCAAAACTCGGACTGCCACAAACTTCTCTTGATGGGTCCTGAAAGATATTCCGATTACTGACATTCCAAGCTAGTTGAGTCCTGTAATTCCTCCATTCATGATAGTGTCGGCACTGATAGCGACAGCCAGAAACAGCAGACGAAGCAGCACTAGCTAAGAATTGAAATGACCTTTTTTTTCATAAAATCTGGTTAAGAAAATAATATTGCATTTAACTTGTAATCTGCCAGTCTATTTACTGCCTAGATAGTATAAACACAGACAAAACCACATTCTTTCAGGAATCATTCTTGGTGTTTTTTTCTTTCCTTAATCAAAACAACTTCGACCATCAGCAGAGCATGGCTAGTTTGATCTTCCACGATCCATCGTTCTGTGCAGCCCCAGTTGAAGCAACGATTGAATAAAATACAAGCTAAAACTAGCAAGGGTTGCCCGAGAAATAGTGGTTGTTCCTGTACCATGAAAATGAAAGACGCATCCCAGCTATCTTTGGTTGATGTGACCCAGGATTAGTTGAAAGTCTACTCATCACAGGAAAAATCCCCCAAGAGATTGGAAATTGTCCAGGTCTCTGGAACCTCAATTTGTACAACAGTCAATTTACAGGAGAACTTCCAGCATCTTTAATTAGCCAACATTTCAGAACTGTATAATATAGATGTGGAGTATAACGATCATGGCAAATATCGTAGGGAAACTATATTCAGCTGTCTCGCTCCACTTCTCATATAATAAGATGATCAGCCATGATCACAGCACCAACCTTGAGCCATTCTTCACAGCACTTGCAAATTGTACCGCATCACAAAATGCTTCCATTACTTCACACTGATATAAAACACAGAGAGTGGATCACTTAATGAGAGCTTCAAGAGATCATAAGACTCACTACCATGGCAGATTGGAGAAAGTGGTAGACTCTTCCTTAACAAGAGATCATCCACTCTCGGAGATGACTAACTCCTTCCACATTTTCTGTACATGCACTGTAATGCCTCTGGTTTAATATTATGTTAACCTTTCCCAGAAATCAGAGTGAAAATCACCACTAAATCTCTCTTCTTTTCCCCAGACAATCATATTTGTAATGCCGTTGCTTTTAAATTCACCACCAAATCTATGATATCAAGCAAGGATTTAAGCAAAATACATGAAGCCAACAGGGAATTTTTTTTCTGTGCTGTTGTTTCTTTTTCCTTCCCGAAGCAGAAACGATTCTGCTTCCAAACAACACCAAAGTACAGTGCACTTCCCACTAAGCTTATATGATTTGTAACTAATTTCATGTATGCTATTATTAGTAGGAGCGCATGATCAAATGAACATCAAGTGGGGTGATTTTCCACCATAGCGACCACCACTAATCACTTAAGGGATGTCGTTGAGATCATTTTAGATGAATAAATGTTAGAGAGTGATAATTTTTTTTTTGGATTTGAGTAAACCCCACTTTCTTGAAAACATACTTTGTAGATCCAGGTAAGCGAGTATAACTTCGATTGTCACAGGCTCTTACAAGAAGTACACGTCCTGACTTGAACTCGAGACCTGCGGTGCAGATCTTCATCTCTTTGTCATTACGCCACGCCCCTTGGGAATTTTAGAGAGTGATAATTGTTATCACTATTTTCGTTTTATTTAATTAAATTAATAAAATGAATCATGATATAGTGATGAGTAAATTTTTAATTAAGAGGATTTACTTAAACTAGATTGAGATTATTCCTTATACTAAATATCAGAGGCTCTTGTGAACTACATGTAATGTTAGGTGATGCTTGGTAAATCGGGTGACCGTTAGTTGTGGTGCTAATAAAAGATTATTTTTAGCGAATGTGTGGATTCTTTTATGGTAAAGTCAATAATTTTATAAACATAAAAAAAATTATTTGGCAAGTGTTGGGCTTAAACAAGGTATCCGGGCCCATTAGAGGGAAAAATGGATCCAGACACGCTGCCCAGACCAAAACACGTTAGGCTTGAGTGAAAAAACCCGAGCCCACAGGGGTGTTAGGCATGCACACCCAGGGCGTGCGCCCATTTTAGAGGGACACCTTGCATGCCCAGCATAGGCTCTTGCCCGAGCCCATGCCTCCTAGGAACAACTTAGCCTCGGGCTACGATGCCAGAACTGTCTAAGCTGGCCACCTTTCTGTAACTATTTCTGCTAGCTTAAGCTCACCCTTCATCTGGTTTAGTGTCTTTAACAGTAAGGAGAAAGGATTTTGAGCTTTCCATGTTGCTAAGCAATGGAAGTTGCAGGAAAGTGAAGATGATAACCCTACGAAGAAATGGGAAAAAAGGAAAAGGAAATTCAAACTATTTTATTCGTTAATATTAAGCTGAAATATCTTTTACATTAGCAGCAGCTAGTTTTTCCTTCCATGTAAAAACCTCAGACCTCAGCTAATACTTTAGATTGCAGGGGATTTGCTTCAAACATGACAAGCCAAAACAGAGTGGAAGGGACTACTACTTGCCAACATCTAGGCTTCAATCAACCTCCTCAATCTTGGGTCCAGCACCGGAACCAGCAGAGCTAGCATTGCCGTAGCCACTATTTGGCATCTCAGCACCACCACCCATTGGCATATTTCCACCGGCACCTTGATACATCTTTGCGACAATCGGGTTGCACAGGTCCTCTAACTCCTTCTGTTTGTCTGCAAATTCGTCCACCTCTGCCAACTGGTTCCTTTCCAGCCACTCAATAGTCTCGTCAATTGCTTTCTCAATCTTCTGCTTATCAGCTGGGCCCAATTTCCCTGCAAACTTCTCGTCCTTCACTGTGTTTCTCATGTTGTAAGCATAATTCTCCAACGAGTTCTTGGCGTCCACCTTCTTCTTCACTTCCTCGTCCTCTGCCTTGTACTTCTCTGCTTCTTGCACCAATCTCTCAATCTCATCTTTGCTCAGCCTTCCCTTGTCATTGGTGATTGTGATCTTGTTCTTCACCCCTGCAGTCTTATCCTCCGCAGAAACATTCAGAATGCCATTAGCATCAATGTCGAAACATACATTGATCTGAGGGACTCCTCTGGGAGCGGGCGGGATGCCAGCGAGCTCAAATTTACCAAGAAGGTTATTGTCCTTTGTTCTAGCCCTTTCACCTTCATAAACCTGAATCAGCACTCCTGGCTGATTATCAGAATATGTGGAGAAGATCTGCTCCTTCTTGGTAGGAATCGTTGTGTTCCTGGGAATCAAGGCAGTCATCACCCCGCCAGCAGTCTCAATTCCAAGGCTAAGAGGAGTCACATCAAGAAGAAGTAAATCTTGAACCTTCTCATTCCCTTCTCCGCTCAAAATTGCAGCTTGGACGGCAGCTCCGTACGCAACAGCCTCGTCAGGATTGATGCTCTTGCAAAGTTCCTTGCCATTGAAGAAATCCTGCAAGAGTTGCTGGACTTTGGGGATTCTTGTTGAGCCACCAACAAGAACAACCTCGTGAACTTGACTCTTATCAATCTTGGAGTCGCGAAGACATTTCTCCACTGGTTCCATACACTTTCTAAACAAATCCATGTTCAGTTCTTCAAACCTTGCTCTAGTAATCGTAGCATAGAAATCAATACCTTCATAGAGAGAATCAATCTCAATAGTCGTCTGCGTAGTCGAAGACAAAGTCCTCTTCGCCCTCTCACACGCAGTCCTCAACCTTCTCAGAGCTCTTGGATTGTCACTTATATCCTTCTTGTGCTTCCTCCTGAACTCTCCAACAAAATGATTAACAAGCCTGTTATCAAAGTCCTCACCTCCAAGATGAGTATCGCCCGCAGTAGCCTTCACTTCAAAAATCCCCTCCTCGATCGTCAACAGAGAAACATCGAACGTCCCACCACCAAGATCGAAAATGAGAACATTCTGCTCCCCTCTTCGGGACGTCTTTTTATCCAAACCATAAGCTATAGCAGCAGCAGTAGGTTCATTAATAATCCTCAAAACATTCAGCCCAGAAATAGCCCCAGCATCCTTGGTAGCCTGCCTTTGCGAGTCATTAAAATAAGCAGGCACCGTAACGACCGCATTCTTAACAGAATGGCCCAGAAAAGCCTCAGCAATCTCCCTCATTTTCGTCAAAACCATAGAAGATATCTCCTCTGCCGCAAACTGTTTCTCTTCACCTTTGTACTTAACAACAATCATAGGCTTATCACCAGGACCTGGAATCACCTTGAAAGGCCAGTGCTTCATGTCACTCTGAACAGAAGGCTCAGAGTAACGCCTCCCGATTAGTCTTTTCGCATCGAAAACAGTGTTTTGAGGATTCATGGCAACTTGGTTCTTGGCTGCATCACCTATCAATCGTTCAGTATCAGTGAAGGCAACGTAAGATGGAGTAGTTCTGTTGCCTTGGTCATTGGCTATGATCTCTACACGATCATTCTGCCACACACCTACACAACTGTAGGTTGTGCCAAGATCAATACCAATGGCCTTCCCTTCAGTCTTTGATGCCATTTATCTGCACTCGAATTTAACAGAAAGAGTCTCGAAAGAAAGAATTGGCTATGAATAACAAGAAGTGTTTGTTTTCGTGGGATTTGAGAGAGCTTTCTTTGTTTTTTTTTGGGTTGAAGTTTGTAGTTGACGGAAGCTCTTGGGGAGAGGAATGTATATAAAGGGAGTGAGGAAGTTATGAAGAAATTTCGAGAGGAGAGTAGAAGGGGGTAGGCTGAGATAGAAATCGTTGTAGAAGACGAAGAGTTTGATTTGTGGAAGTCAGAGGAAGTGTTCAGGCTGTAACTAGAGAGTTCTGGAGAAGTGGCGAATGTGCTTCGCTGTTTGGTGTCAAGAAGCGTTAGAATCAAGCAAATACCGTTAAAATACTTAATTTAAAACAAAATAATTTAAAACAAAATAAATTAAAACATTAGCAAAACAGTGCAGCTAAGCAGATTATTTCAATTAAAACCATTGTATCCGTTAAGATAATAAATATCTTGATAAAAAATAAAATTCAAAACAACAATATTTTCAGGTTTAATAATAATATTATTAAATAAATACTTAGATTTTCACTCATAATTTATTTTTTTATAATCTATTTAGAAATAAAAACCAGCATAGAAATAGGTCTTGAATATGCTATTAATATTAAAGGGGAAAAAGACAAATGGCGGGCCCCACTCATCATCCAAGGGCTGAGAAAATTCTTAAAGTCTGATGTTTTTTTTATTATGTCCAAATCCTCGTTTATATATCAAACCACCATGAATGTGCCAGCCTATTTCAACTCGTCAGCACCATCCAGAACCCTCTGTTTTTATCTAGAACTCTCTCCATTCTGCTACACCTGACATCTTCTACAGATCTCTTTCGCTCCCTCAAACTTTCCAGTGCATTGCCCACACCCCATTTATATGTATATATATATATCGACAGCAAGCCTCCAATTTCACTTCAGACAGAAACAATCATAGTACAGAAGGTAACAAGTTCAGCCGAAAACACGTACACGTATTCTCGAAACCAACCAAATTTCTCTGCTCTCGTTTGGTACTTAGCTAGTTCCCTTTCTAACACCTTCTTGCTAAAACATCCATAATGGCATCAAAAACTGAGAGAAAGGCCATTGGGATTGATCTTGGCACAACCTACAGCTGTGTGGGTGTGTGGCAAAATGATCGTGTAGAGATCATAGCGAATGATCAAGGCAACAGAACCACTCCCTCTTATGTTGCCTTCACTGACACTGAACGTTTGATAGGCGATGCAGCCAAGAACCAAGTTGCGATGAACCCTCAAAACACTGTTTTTGACGCGAAAAGACTCATTGGCAGGCGTTTCTCTGACCCTTCGGTTCAGAGTGACATGAAGCACTGGCCTTTCAAGGTGGTTCCAGGCCCTGCTGACAAGCCTGTGATTGTGGTGCAGTATAAAGGTGAAGAGAAGAAGTTTTCAGCTGAAGAAATCTCTTCTATGGTGTTAACCAAGATGAAGGAGATTGCTGAGGCTTATCTGGGCCATGCTGTGAATAATGCTGTGGTTACTGTGCCTGCTTATTTCAATGACTCGCAAAGGCAGGCTACAAAGGATGCTGGAGCCATTTCAGGGCTGAATGTTTTGAGGATTATTAATGAGCCAACTGCTGCTGCAATTGCTTATGGTTTGGATAAGAAGGCATCGAAGATTGGCGAGCATAACGTGCTTATTTTCGATCTTGGTGGTGGGACGTTCGATGTTTCTCTGTTGACGATCGAGGAGGGGATTTTTGAAGTGAAGGCTACTGCGGGCGATACTCATCTTGGAGGTGAGGACTTTGATAACAGGCTTGTTAATCATTTTGTTGGAGAGTTCAGGAGGAAGCACAAGAAGGATATTAGTGCCAATCCAAGAGCTCTGAGAAGGTTGAGGACTGCGTGTGAGAGGGCGAAGAGGACTTTGTCTTCGACAACGCAGACGACTATTGAGATTGATTCTCTCTATGAAGGTATTGATTTCAACTCTACAGTTACAAGAGCAAGATTTGAAGAGCTGAACATGGATTTATTTAGAAGGTGCATGGAGCCCGTGGAGAAGTGTCTCCGTGATGCAAAGATTGATAAGAGCCAGGTTCATGAAATTGTTCTTGTTGGGGGATCAACTAGGATTCCAAAAGTGCAGCAACTTCTGCAAGATTTCTTCAATGGCAAGGAACTCTGCAAGAGCATAAACCCTGACGAGGCTGTTGCTTATGGAGCTGCTGTCCAAGCTGCAATTTTGAGTGGTGAAGGGAATGAGAAGGTTCAGGATTTGCTTCTCCTCGATGTCACTCCTCTTAGCGTTGGGATTGAGACTGCTGGCGGTGTGATGACAGTCTTGATTCCGAGAAACACAACAATTCCCGCCAAGAAAGAACAAGTCTTCTCCACATATTCTGATAATCAGCCAGGAGTGCTAATTCAGGTTTATGAAGGTGAAAGGGCTCAAACCAAAGACAACAATCTTCTTGGCACGTTTGAGCTTAAAGGAATCCCTCCGGCACCAAGAGGCGTTCCGCAGATCAATGTATGCTTTGACATCGATGCAAATGGCATCTTGAATGTTTCTGCAGAAGATAAGGCTTCAGGAGTGAAGAATAAGATCACCATCACCAATGACAAGGGAAGACTGGGCAAGGATGATATCGAGAGAATGGTGCAAGAGGCAGAGAGGTACAAATCAGAGGATGAGAAAGTGAAGAAGAAGGTGGAGGCCAAGAATGCCCTAGAGAACTACGCTTACAATATGAGGAATACAGTGAGAGATGTAAAGGTTGGTGGTAAGCTGGATCCGGCCGACAAGCAGAAGATTGAGAAGGAGATTGAGGAGACAATTGACTGGCTAGACAGGAACCAATTGGCAGAAGTAGATGAATTTGAGGACAGGTTGAAGGAGTTGGAGGGCTTATGCAATCCAATCATTTCAAAGATGTATCAAGGAGCTGGTGGGGATGTGCCAATGGGTGGCGGTGCCCAGATGCCAGGAGGTGGATACAGCAAGGCTAGCTCTGGTGGTTCTGGAGCCGGGCCTAAGATTGAGGAGGTTGATTAAGGCTTGAATTGAATGTTCTATTTTTATCAGCTCTTGTTACACTGTCCTTGAATGTGCTTGAGTGATTCGAAATACGCATTCTTGGGCATTTATGTTATGAAAAATCATTCAGTGGCATCAATGATTTGTATTTAGTTGTTTAATTATCCATTCCCGCTTCTCTTAATTTTCTTTTTCATTAATCTCTGATAGTTAGCTCCCCGGCAGCAGAAAGATTGGCCTTCTGTCAACTACTCAGAGGTTCTACTAAAACAATTGTAAAATGTGAAGTATCAAATCTTTATATATCAACAGCTGCTTGGAAAATATGGTCCGGACTCGGTTCTGTCTTGAAACTTCTCAAGCCTGAGAGAGAGGATTCCAATTCTGTGCCTGAAAATTATTTCAATCATGCAAAAACTGCAGTAAAGCATCAAAATTCTTGATTTCAACCTGGAAACTATGGCAACCTGCTATGATCAAATAAATGACAAAATCAACAAGGTGGAGGAGGGTACATGGAATCCAATCATTTGAAAGCAAGCTGCCGGTGGCAAAGGCGGTGGCTTCAGGAAGTCGGTGCCAGACCGGCTAGTCTGGAGGTGGTGCTAGTTATAACATTGAATAAGGAGGCTTCAACTTCAGTCTGTGTCCGTTCGCACCTTCTAATATTCTATTTTCGAGCTATTCTTCTGTTATTCCCTGTTGGTTTTTTCTTCACTGATTAATTCCATGCATGGTTCTCCTAGTTTTAACGTTGTGTGGACATAAAATATACAGTGTGTTTAATGTTTTTTAGGGTTTTGTTTGATGAAATTAAGGACTCGTAATACAGATGGAGGTTAGCTGCACTGAAGGATTCCTGTCCATGGTGTGTGGGCTAAAAAACTGGGATTCACCGCATGTGTGGTGTTCTTTGTCCTAAGAAAGTATTGAGCTGATTTATGAAACTTATGATGATGATGATCATCATCTATTTGATTGCTTCTAAATAAAATAAAATTGAAGATATAATTGGGAATTGCTATGTGCAGATTGAAGATTAACTTTATTTGGGGGGTTTAAAAGCAAAAATAAAATTGAAAATGCTCTGACAAATATACGAGTAATTCTTTTGAGAAGAAAAATAATAATTAAATAATAAAGTTGTGAGTTTTAAAAGGGTTGATAAACAGGGGCCCGATCCCACTAATCTTCTAAAGTAAAATGAATGTTTTTTGAAAAATAAAAGTAATTAACTTTCTCAGTCGAAAGTGAAGAAAAAGGGGGCATCCAATTCTCCTGCCTCCTCTTTATTCATCAGGATGTGTTAGTTTATTTTATCTCGTGGCTAATGAAGCATTTATGGATCACGTGGTCTCTTTTATTTTCAGCAATCCATGCCAATGTGTACTATTAATAAATTGGAAATAGTAATGTGTGAAAGGAATTGAATAAGATACGGTGCTATTCCATTCAAGAGATTTTGCACCTCTTTAACGCTACCACTTCACGGGCATCCTCGCCACACACACACACACATATAGTGTCTGTCATGCATGGGCCATTGTTTATTCCCCCCACAACTTAAATGTGAGGTAGCATGAATTACAGATGTTTTTTTATTAAAAAAAATTAAAAATAAATTTAATTTTAATATATTTTCAAGTAAAAACTATTTTAGAAAACAAAAGTGAGAAAAAATGGTTTGAAACAGTAATTTTATCAAGAAATGTGGGGGGAAATAAAAATAATAATAATGTTAATGTAATCTCATTTCCCATTTGTTTATTTTGTCTCGCTCGCCCCTCTGACTCTCTCTCCCTATAAACCTTCAACCTCATATTGCCTATCAAAACGGCTAGCCTCCCAGAGTATTTCAAAAAGAAAAGAAGAGAAGTGGAGGAAACGTTAAATGAAGGTGGTGAAGTTTCTAGCTTGGACTTTCTTCATCTTGTGTAGCCATGCTATGTCAAGCATGGCCCTTCATCGAGCTGCATCCAGGCCACAACATGGAGATTTCGACAGCCCAAAACCTATTCTGCAAGGACAAGTTCACGGTTAGAACTCTTTTCGTTTATGGCAGTTCAAATCAGCTGTTTTCCTCTTTTCTGGCCATGGACACTAATTTTCTAGACTTATTATACCTGCAGGTCTAGAAGGCAAGATGGGTTTGTCTGGAGAAGGTGGAAGAAGAGGATACAAGGGAAAGCAAGAGATTTTTCGCTCGATGAAGGGACAGAGAGGGAAGGGAGCTTATGGCGGTGCAAGTATTGTCCATCGGCGGCACGGGGGGAAAAGCGATGCCTTACTGTCAGCAAAGGCTAGCAGCTTTGTGACAGCCGCCATGCTGTGTGTGAGCTTGGCTTTGATTCTCGTAGCTCCTTTTCTATCACTCTAGATCTTACTAACTGGGCATATTTACGGATCCAAAACTGTGTTAGCTAGCTTGCTTTAGCTGTGGCCCCTCATGCGTCATTTCTCAGTCAGTTCACAATTTCATTTGGTAGCTTCACGAGCATATCCTTGAAGCAGATGGAAATTCTTGATTGATAATGACCCTCATTCCCCCTTTCTTTGGTTCCTGGTATTGGTTTTGTGATTTGTCATTGAGCAGTTGAAGGAGTGTTGCTAGTTTGTGGTTTTTCTTCAGCATATTTATTTTTCATGTAGTATGAGAAACGATCCAGTGTCGTCTTTGTCAATGACTGACCCGGAATTGTATTTCACCATGTTGCTTGCACTAGACTTTACCATCTCAGTAATGAACTGGCGCATCGGCCAGCTTTCCTCCATGTGTTGTTTGTAATCAATATATTCAATTAAAGAAACAAAGCCACCGACTCTAGCAAGTGGCAAAGGGTTCAAAAACCAGAAAACTTGGCAGAAAACAGCACCAGACCGAAACCAATGCCCGGGTCTAGGAATGAAAAAAGGTTCAAAAACCAAAAGATTTGGGAGATAAGATCCTTAAATGCTATGCCAAAAGAGACATCAAACATACAAATAAGTAATGTCCAAATGTGGTTGGTTGCCGCTATCATTAATGTATCAACCAAATAGTTTCCAATTGATGCTGTGGCATTCAACCATCTCAGTTATTACATCAACCTAGGTTGCATACAATTCTGCTTCTAAAAGAGTTTTATATGTGTACAGCATAAGCCCTCGTCAGGAGGGCATTATCCTTCGAAATATAGTCTTGTTACATCAAAGCATGTGTGAAAAAAAAAACGATGAAAGATACATGGCCAACAGGGGAGAAAAAATGGTGTACCTGAATTTTCCCGGCCTGGTTTACTGAAAGGAGGAAGAAAACCACGAGGATGATAAGCTTGGCTCATTCAGTTAGATGTCATATATGAACTTCTCAAATAGTTTCATGTGTTCAGCTTGCAGAGATATGGCTATTGACATGCTCCCGTCATTTGTTGAGCTGGGTAAGATGAATGATAAGCCCTCGTATGCGATCCCACCTGGCCCCATGAATATGGGTCTGCCCCAGCCAAAATCTGCATCGTGTATCGGCAGTCTAACCCAACTAGTAATCCCAAGATTCGGGCACCGGAAACTGTGGGCGCCACGAACAAGGGCTGACAAGTCAGGCTGGAGCTCTAGGTAATCAAGAGCTGACTTTAAATAATCGTCGTCCATGCGAACCAATGCATCGTGGATTTTTCCTGCAGCGTACCATGTTGGCTTTGATTGCATTTCACCAGCTACTGCAATTGGTGTTGCTGTAAAGATCACGTTGCCAAAGTAACCAGGTGGGAGTTGAGGGCGCAATCTTGACCGACCATCTGTGGCAATATACAACTTGGTTTCCTGATCATCAGGAAGTCCACGAGCTTTGCTTGTTGATCTCCACACATGAGCCGCCAACATCTCATATGAGCTATAACTAATGTTGTTTCCATCTTCCTTTGCTTTGGCTTTGAGGGTGTTGAGCTGATCCCTAGACAGCTTAAAAATGGAGACCGCCGTGGTCTCTGGTTTTGAGGTTTCAAGAACGGTTTTCATGGACGGTGGAGGCTGGTACTCGATGTGGTGGAATACAGATTGAGGTGGATCTCTGGCACGGAGAAGGGTCCTGTCAATGAAGGGTGGAATGGTGAGGTCAAGTCCACGAGCCATATCTGACCATGTGTTCACGAAGTGAAGACCAGAAAACCCATCCGCTGCATGGTGTTGCATACCAACACCAAGTGAAACTCCTCCGCATTTTAAATAAGTCACCTGCAGAAAATCAACCAAAATCATGCTTACAGTGAGCTCATAATAGCACCAACTCAAGCTGGAATTAAGTGAGTGATGGACTTGGCTAATTGAGTATCAAGACTAGATGCAGATTTCTATTCCATGCAGAATTCTTCATTTCAAAAAGATTAATGCAAGTTATTTATTTTAATATCTCAAGTGCATTCTGGAGCTTGAAAAGGTATGTCGTCGTCTCGAAGTTGAATTTTCTTTCTGATTTCTGAACATGATTTAAGTTGGCCAGTCAATTCTATCACTTGCCAAATATAAAACAGCAAGGTCTTCTTCATTTATTATGCTCAATCAGTGGACACTCGTGGATGCATATGGTAAATTTCATCAGACGTTCAATGATAAAGAGATTTCCCAAAAACTGTGGAAACAGAGTAAGCATTCATATTCGTTTGGAAAAATGAAGCCCGCAAACAGATGAGCATAACCTAACCAAGCTAAACCAAATTTCTACCTACCGAGTCTATCTATTCAACACGGGAAAAAACAATGGTCAGACTTGACCAGCTCTCTCAAGTGGAAACATTCTCAACCACCTCCCTTTAATTTCTTAGTCGTATTTTAGACCTTTCAGATGACACATCTTCACAATATCCTGGTGCATGGCAAGATAAAAGAAGTACACAATTACCAGAGCTGATCACTTCCATGAACTGAGTGATTACAACAACATAGCATCAATGCACGAGTGGGACTTAGGTCATGTGATAATAACTTCTAAAGTTCCCACCAATTTATTTATGTGGGAATCCTATCAAGCAAATGTATGGTTGTCTACCATCACAATTGACAATTCCATGCGTGATGCACTCTGTTTGTCCCATTGATGTGATCTAATCCCTATGAGGTAACATCAAGATGTACAGCGAGACGGCCAAAGGTTAGCGGCTACCAATTAATGTCTCTCGAGTCATCTTTAAGTCTTGTTGTAGAGACTTCTAGACATTAGAATTTCAGGGTGGTTACCGTTGTTATTATTGAATTGAAACAAAATTTGATGCCATGTAATATCGAATCGAAATCATAGAAACTACAGTAAATATGCATTTTCATAAACCATTGCTCCGTTACTTCAGGATAACTTGAGCTAGCATCTTATTCCTGGCCGAAATAAAGTGACAATCAAAAGCCACCGGGTGACTTGGGGATTTTCAGTTCACGGCAGGTCTCTCTTATATGGAGATTTTCCATCCTGCCGCCATGGAAACTTCTCAGTTGAGTTGAATTGACTCAACTGTGAAGCTTTAAGGGGCATGTATATTCATGGCTTCATAAGAATCAGGCCTTCGCCCCAATTTATGCAAAATATTCGAACTCAAACATAAATCACTTGCACAGTGGCTCCGTGGCTCAAGAAAATACATAACTCCCATATTGGATGGAAATAAAAAATGGAAGATGCATACCTGCAGAACCAGAAGAGGATAAGTAGATATCCCGCCAGAGTAATCCACAGTTGGTATGAGCTGCTTGAGCTCCAAAGTGGGTGCAAAATCACCAAAATCATCTATAACGGAGGTGGTCTCAGCCTCAACAAACAACACTCCCTCAGCATTGCAATTAATTTCAATGCGGCCATCCTCATCTCTACGTAACCTTCCTGCCATGGGGTAGAATGGCACAAGGGCCTTACTCAAAGCCTCTTTGAGCACTTTTGCATCGAAGAAGTTTGGGGCACCTGTGGGCCTATAAAAATAGACACTTGGGGTGTGGAACCTTGGTACCACCAAATCCACGTTAGAATTCCACAGCCCCCTCCGGGGCGTCTCCTCCGCCGGCTGCACCATGGTTGACTCCTTCACGTTGATTATCATCTTTCTCCGCGCTAATGCTCTGTCTATCCCACTCCCAGACCAAGTTCTCTGCAGTTTGAAAGGCAAATTGTTACAAAACTCTCAGTGGGTGTCCTCTTAATGATGACTGTTACCCTTTCCAGCCCCAAACTGTTCGTGGACCCAAAATTTATTGGTGGGTTGCACAGTTAAACGCAGCGGCTGGCATTAATAAATAATGAAAACGAAATCTTTTTGTTGTGGAATTATTTCTGAAACATCAGAAAAACAAGAAGAAGAAGAAGAAAGTAAATGCCTTTTGCCCTTCTTAAATCTTAAAATCTGGAAATGACTCCAACATTACTGCCGAGTCAACACAAAAGGAACTGCAAATGCATCTATCACCATCATTTAAAACACAGCATCAATGCATCAAAACCTTTCCCAGTTAGATTTCTCCAATCCTTCCAACCTGACCCTTCCCTGACATAAATCATTCAACGACACGAGTAAAAGAGTTACAGATTGAAACTCTTCTAAAAGACACAAAGAGCTGCACGAGTCATTTAACGCGTGCATTTATCAGTCAAATCACGAGCTTAAATCACCTTGTTTAATTGCTTAAAAACCGAAAAAGACCAAGAAAAAATAGGGCAGAACCCACAAGAATTAAATCAAAAGAGGCATGACAAGAAGAGCTAGCATACCTTTGAGAGGCTACGAAGCAGAAAGGAAAGATGAAATCTAGGGTGAACAGAGGTCAATGGAGTTGAAACCTTGGAAGTGGAGTTGGTGTGAAGATGTTGAAGGGCCACCTTATAGTGATCCTGTAAGGTGCATGTTTCTTGAGGGAAGCAAAAGTTATTCGTTTCCACCAACCCCCGCCTAATGGTGGTGGCCACTCATCATTGCCACGTCAACCTACAGGGCTGCCACGCGGCAAACAGATCACCCAGCATTACCTACTTTGCTGCCTATTTAAATTATATTTTTCTTGTGCTTTTGCTTTCGGAAAGCAGTCCAGGTTGGTGAGAACTCGCTAATGCAAGCAACTCGGCGCAGATTACAAATCACGTAACCCCGGGATTCCACCGCCGTTCTAGGCTGCATTGTCGTCAGCATTACCTGTTTTTTACTGAATTTTGGAGGGGGGACTGTTTAAATTATTATTTTTTAGATCGGTTTTACATAATAATGTAAAAGTAATTTTAAAAATATATATATTATTTTAATTCTACCAAACATTTTTAAAAAGTAATTATTGTAACACTAATAAACAAGATACTTGTATGATGTAAATGTATATTAATATAAAAAAATATCAGTGTTCTTCGAGCATATAAACTTGTAAGCTGTGCGTATATATTATTATTTTATTTTATTATATTATATTTCAAGACTAAAAATATATATATTTTCAAATCAAATGCAATTTTAGAGTGTGAAATTAGGGAATACATGATAGACCAACCTCCCTCGATGTATTGATATTTGATGGGACATTTAAAATGACATGCAGAATTGATGTATCTGATGAAATGTCATATCTACAGGCAAATAGTGCGAGGATTCCTCTGAATTCCAGCTGGGAAAATATATATATATTAGAAAAATAACTTAATTTCTTGTATTTGGCCAGTTCAATTTCCAGTTTTTTGAATTAAAATTGCCTTCTTCTAGGACAATCTAATTAAATTCCTAATAGTTAAATAAAAAAGTTAAAACATGTATTTAATTAAATAAATCAATAACTACATGTGTGTGAATAAATTTTTAAAAGATTTATCAGCGCTAGCAATTAACTAAATCAAGAAGTTGAAAAATAAGAATTACCCAGATTTTTTTTATTTAATTATATATCAATATTTTTTTATAAAAAAATAAATAATTTAAATTTCATCAAAAAGCGCGAAGGGCCAGGCTGTTGATTACCATTTCGTTAGGTGAGATATTCAACCGGTCCACAATATTTATTCATTTCAGATAATCAAACTCCTTACTCCACGTGTCAATCATTTCTCAAATCTAATCTCTTTTATCACTACATGATTTATTAAATTAACGAGGATTGCTAGGGCAACCATGCCTTGCCCTCGTGGCTGCTCCTGTTTGGCTAATTATCAACAATGGTGTCCACAGCCTTCAAGCAAAATATCATCTCTAATTATTTGATATTGTAGTGGGTTTTTTTATTTTTAAAAATATTAAAATATTGTTTTTGTTTTTAATATTTATACAGAGAAACATACTCATCAAAAACATAATTTTTGCTAGGTCAGGTTCTTATTGGATAAATTAAATAACTCATCCACTTCAAATTCAGATCTTATCCTTGACCCTATTGACCATTTTATTTGTTTATTTTTTATATATATATATATATATATATATATATATATATCTACTTACTTGTCTATATATATATATATAAAATAAATAAAAAGACAAGTAAGTAGATATCTTATCTTGAGGTGTGTAAGCTTCAACTCTACGTCATCGTCATTGTCAAACAAGAAAACAAGCACAGGCGCAAAGTCAGTTGGGAAGTTGGTGAGATGGTGACCTGCCGCAAATTTGAGGTGGTGGGCCCTCTGAGCGGATATTTCTTGCTGACTAGGAATGTGTTCCGAAATATCCCAAGTAATTATCTTTTAAAATAGTTTTTTTAACATGTTTTGCTGCATCAGTTCAATTTGAAATCTGAAAGTTTTTTTATGTTTATGTATTTTTATGTCTGTGTTGATAAAATAAAAATATATTTTTTTTAATATAATTTTAAGCAAAAATAACCTTATAAACAATTATTAAGATACTCTAAAGTCTAAACACCCTTTTTGTGTATTACAGCATCATCCTACGTCAGCTGGAAAGTTGGTGAGATTTTGACCTGCTCAAATTTTTTAGCTCTCGGTGATTCTGAGAGTACTTGAGACGAAATGTTTTTAAGATATCTTTTTAAAAATGTATTAAAATAATATATATTTAAATTATTATTTTTAATATAAGACATTAAAATATATTTAAAACATTAAAAAATTATTTAAAATAGAAAATATATATTAAAAAAAAGGAAAATAAACTAAAAATACCACGTGTCCATCAGGTTCTAACATCTTGCGTGCATGGGTTGGTGAGACATGAAAGGCACGGTGTTATTTTCGGGACACGTGTAAGCATCTCAAGGAGAGGCAAGGCTGGTGTCCCCATACTTGGACATGTGACGCTGGGTCTGACTTGACTAAGTTGAATTGACTAGTATATTTTTTAGTCAGGTTTAAGTAGTTTCGTAGAAATTATTTCATAGAAATATTTATTTATTTATTTTTATAACCGGGGTGTACGAGTCAGCTTACGCGCATCACAACTAATCGTCAGACTCACTGAACAAACCCAGTGAGTATGTAAGGTATCGCGAAGATGACAGGCGTGCATGATGGGACTTGAACCCTGGTGCAGAGGAAGGAAACAAGTTCCTTCAACCGTCAGGCCAAGACCTCACTTGCTAGAAATAAGTATTTTATTTGAGAGAGAAAGACTACGAAATATTAAAACAAGATCTGGCTATTAAACATGCACTAACTATTTGACTCCCGCTCATCAAATATTTTTTTTTTCCTGAAAAAAGTGTTCATGTAAACCTGCAAGATGTGTTTTTGTATATACAAAATCCCTAGTTGAATTACACAAATTTATACATAAAATTAAATAAATAAATTATACCATGAAAAAATTATGAAGCTCGTACCTACACAGTCAAACTCAGGTCTCCGGTAAAATTAAGAATCAACCAAAAAAATCAAGTGATTGAAAAAAAAACTATAATAAATTACATTATCAAATTAATAACTAACTCTCGCATTAATTAAAAAAACAGAAATATTTTCGGGTTGACATCTATCATTTAAAACATTTTTTTTTAAAAAAAAAATCAGGATAGTATCCTGTCTCCATCAAGAGAAATTGGTTGACACTGAAATCATTTCATATTGAGAATCAATTTTAATCGAGGCTCTCTTTTTATTATCAAGATTCGACTATTTTATTTGTTGTGAAAGGATCAAGGATAAAAAATTTAAAATTTAAAAATAAAGTTTAAGATGAGATTAAATTTCATAAATTATTAGAAACTAAAAATTCATGGTTTGTGAAGCTCAAGTATAAAACTATATTATTTTAATATATTTCTAAATAAAAATATTTTTAAAAACAAACTAAACTACACTTCTAAACAATACAATGCTCACAATTCGGATACCTTGAGCCTGAGGAATTATAAACCCGACTTCTACCGCACACCCTAATATCTATTTTAATTTTGGCGCAAGGCCTCGAATGGTGAAGGAGACAAGCTCAGCACTGCGGTGGGTATGAGGGATGGTAAGGCTCAATTATTTTTTATTTTCTCAGTAAAAAAATAAATATTTATAAATTATGTATTGAATTCGAATATCTAAGAGTCTGTTATTCACTAATTAGTGCAAGATATATATATTTGAAGTATGTAGATGTATATTCAATGATAAAATAATAAATATTATTTATATATGTGAATTATGAAATTAATATTTAAGCGTAGATGTATATATCATAAAAAATATAAATATATTTATATAGCATAAATATATATATTTCAAACTGGATTTGAAAATATTTATAGCCATTAAGTTGATATTCAACAATTCATACCATGTTCGAGCCATTTGCTAGGCCTTGGGTTTGCAATTCACTGGTTCATGGGGCTATTAGGCTTGTCATGGGCCTAGGATTGACGCTCGCATTAAACCCGATAACTACGAACATCTACCCAAGCCCACGATCACTATATATTTGCCCACACACGAGGCCCATAAAACCCAGGGGAGGTTTGGATTCCGTAATTAGCGACTTTTAAAGGGACTGGGATGTTGGGATATGAGCCCATTATTACAGCCCTTGAGATCTCATCCTGTCCAGGAGTAATTAGCTTCTGAGTCGCTAATTACATTTTATTTACTATATATATACACTTAAAAAAATATATTATTTACTATTTACTATGATATATTGATAAAAAAAATATAAGAAAAATTATATTTTAATACATTTTAAAACAAAAATATATACCGGTGGTGTCAACGTTCCATTTAACAATTTCTTATGTCAGCTTCATCTTTAAGTTTTTTTTACAGAGTGATTTTACCGTGGAATTTGTTGTTTAATAGATTAAAATAATTAAAATATAAAATTAATAATATCCCCGGTGATTTGGCAGTGCATGTGATATGTTCGTCCAGGAAAATATGATCAAAGGTAAGGTTTCTGTATCAATGTATTATTCTATGTTTTCTATTTTCTTATATATGAAAATAATATTTGATTAATATTGATCTTTCTTTATATTAGCCTGGCATGGGTCAGGTCCATGCGATGGTATAGGTTAGAGAACGAGCTGATTAGCCCGCTTCGCTGGGCATTTTTATCTATGTAGAAAATTAATTGATTTTAGAAATGTTGTATATTGTTATTTTAATATTTAATTAGTATAATTGTCATTGATAAAATATGCTAAAAATGGTTTTTTTCAACCAAAATGTGATTGAATATTGTTATTGGTTAAAAAAATTTTGATAAAATTTGTTATAAAATTTGCTAAGAAGGTTAAATGATTTATAAGAAATTTGTTGTCACGGATACTCTGGTTAAAAAAACAAAACAACAACAGAAACCCGGTTAAAAAAGAACAACTGAGTTGGACAGTAAAAAATCTAAAATACATGTGAAAAAAAGGTCACCGTTTCTTAAAAGAAACAAACAAAGGGTCTAAAATATAAATTTTAATTCAAAGCCAAAGTTTTTTTTATAAGATTTATTCATCATATTATTATATTAAATATCTTTAAGAATGCTGATATTATTTTTTTTTTCAAGAAATCATAGGTCATTTTTTTTTCTCTTTTTATATATTTTTAGGCGATAATATTAAATAAATATTAAACACATATACTTAGTCTCACATATTATATAGTGTGATCGAAATCGGAAGTGATTTTTATATTTTTTAATTGTATATAACTTAGGTAAATTTGTTAAAAAAAACAATATGAGTTGTTTTTTTTCCCCAGTAATATTAGATCTAACACATTATAACTAAAAATATTGCAATATTTTTCAAAAAAGGAATATATATTTTTTGCGTGCTATAATTACTTATTTGCTGTCTAAAAAGAACAATGTAGTCGAAACAGAAAGTGCCTAATATATTTTTTAATTGTATATAATCTAGGCAAATTTGTTAACCTTTTTCTTTTTTTGAGTTGTATTTTTCCCCGGGTAATATTAGATCTTAAATATTAAAAATCCAATTTTTTTTTTCAAAAATACACTTCAACAAAAGAGCACAAAATTAAAATTTGAAGCCAATTTTTTTTTTTTATAAGATTTATTCTTCATATTATTATATTAAATGTATTTAAGAATGCTGATATTAATTTTTTTCTTGCAAAAAATCCGAGGTCATTTTTTTTTTATCTCTTTATATATTTTTAGGCGATAATATACAATAAATATTAAAACATATAATAATGACTTGTTTGCCGTTTAAAAGAAACAGTGTAATCGAGACAAAAGTGACTTGTACCGGTTTTTTAATTGTAGGTAACCTAGGTAAATTTGTCAATTTTTTGTTCTTGAGTTGTCTTTTATCCCCATTAATATTAGATATAAAATGACTATTTCTATTATTGCAAAAATAATTAAAATTATAAAATTTTAACTGAAGAAAAAACACTTAAAAACATTAATAACAGAGTAAGCAAGAAAAAAAAACTATTATTATTATTATTATTATTATTATTATATTATTATTATTATTATTATTATTATTATTCTTATTATTATTATTATTATAATAATTATTATTATTCTAATTAATGAAAGTGGAAGAAATAAATCAAAGGAAAAAAAATCAATGGAAAAAAAATTATTAGGAAAAATGTAACAATTATTTGATGAGCATTACAAATTTAAACAGGGATTTAAATCATAAATCAAAAGTTGAATGGCTGAAATGAAAATCACATTTATTATCAATTTCAATCCAAGGATAATATTGCAAAAATTCAAACCTGTGTACCAAATTTCATGACGAATGTGGACCTAATCCGGAAGAAAAAAAGTTGCAGGACCGAAGTGCAAGGTGCACATTTAATTCATTTCAACCTGAGGGACCAAATCGCAGGAAATTAAAACTAATGTAACAGAAGTGAAAGGTGCAAGAACGGAAATTGAAAGTTGAGGGACCGAAGTGCAAAATGTGACAACACGCGGGCCTCACCTGCACTGTTACGTGCAAGGGAGAGAGGGAAAAGTTTCCGCCGTCTTCAACCGGCCTCCGCCGCGTCCACGAACATCTTGTATCAAAACGCGCCGCACCGGGAGGACGACCAATAGGAGGCGCACCGGATTATACGCCGGTATCTCATTTCCGGCCACTGTATCATACCTCACGCGCCACTTGAAAGGGGCGTCAGGGTGGACATCGTCGGACGCGTGAACCGCACGCGACTGACAGATTTCGGAAAATAAATAAATAATAATGGTTAGTTACCGTTATGTCCCTGACCTTACATAATAGATTTTGTCTTATTTGGGGTAGAATCGTCTTAGCCATTTCAAAAATATTTAAAAAATATAAAGGGTTGCGGCGGGCCGGACCGATTCGTACGCGTGCAATGACGCCCGCACCCCTGACTCCAGCCGTTATTTACACCCCAGCCGACCACTAGTTTGTCCTATTATCAGGGCCAAAATCGCCATTACACTGTTTATAAGCGAGAAAAAAAATAAAAATAGATGAACAATCGCGACGCACGAATTGCAAATGTCCAGTCCACAGTGCACATGAGTCGCAGTGCACAGTGGACGAAAACCCGAGCTGTTTTAGCTATGTTAGTAATGTTTTTAAATATATATATATATATATATATATATATATTTATATAGAAAAGATTAACTTTTTTTAATGTTTTTTCTTGTGGAATAAATTTTTAAATTGTACAGGGATTGATTTAATATAACCTGATCAACTTGGTGGGTCTAAAAATAATCTGAATGATCGATAAAAATATGGTTTGACTTGAATATTTATTCTAAAATATTTTTTTATAATATAAATACTAAGACAACAACATATTATATTGATCCAGGTAAACCAAAGTTAATTAGTCAATTCATATGTAAGGTCATAAGACTATAATAACCATTTACAAATAAAATAGAAACAAATTATGAAAACAATTTTCAATAATCTAAATGTCAAATGATAAAATTAAAAATAAATCAAGAAAAAAAAACAAGAAACTATATTGGATCAAGCCTGTTAATTTGTCATTTTCATGACCCGAATCATGAAACAAGGTTAAATCAATAGAAACTCAAATCTCAGTTAATATAGTACTAAGAGATAAAATTAAAAAAAAAATCAATAAAAAAATAACACAAAAAACTTGGGTCAACTCATGTCAACTCATAAAATTCAATAAAAAAGATGAGACGAGAATAACCTCATGGAAGTAAATTAAAAACATATCACAAAGCTTAGCTCCTAGATAACCTAGTATGTAAAGGACAAGAGTGAAAAAAAAAACCATTTAAAAAAAAACTCGCGTCAACTGAATTAACTCTTCAAACTAGTGATTTAAGTCACGAGATTGAGATAAACTAATAAAAAATTAATTGGAAAAAGCATGAAACTCAATCACTAGTAAACATGATGTGTGAAGAATATGATTGAAGATATAAAATTAATTAAACAAACATAAAAGTAACTCAAGTTAACCATGGTTAACTCGTCAAACTCGTGACTCGAGTCATGAGATGAAATAACTTTATAAAAAATAAATCATGAAATTTAATTTTTAATAAACTCAATATCAAATGATATAATTGAGAAAGAAACTTCAATTAATCACGTTAACTTGTCGAAAACACAACCCGGATTATAGAAATTTAGATAAACTCTTAAAAAATAAAATGAAAAAAAAAACATGAAATTTAATCTACCATGAAGGATAAAATTAAAAATTAATTAAGAATACATAAGTAAAAAACCAAACAAATTTTTTTAGTCAAATTAATAGTATTTTATAAGTAGAGTATAAACTCTTTTGTCGCTTTTTTTTTTAATTTCTGTTTACATGCAAAATAAAAATAATAAAAAAATTAATTTCTTCCGCCTTACGGGACAAAAACAAGTTGATTATTCCAGTATTGAACAAAAAATATTGAATGCACATCCTCATATCTTATCTACTTGTTCCTCTTAGCCAACACACGTGCAGGACGCGTGCTACCGATCCGGTTTAAGCTCAAAAGACAACCTTAAACCAGACAATCCTCGCACGCCCTGATCTGTCTGCAATAACAGCTTACAAGTGAGCATCAATCCTCACACAACAACACTCAACCTTGGAGATTGTTTCTGCCCTCTTCACCCCGTTTCTCTTGCACTCTATCTTTTCCAATTATTTAGGTATTCATTCGATTCTCTGTTTCTTTATTCTTCTATCTGTCTGGTTCCCAAGAAAATGTAGAAAAATCGAGGAAAAAAGGAAAAGAAAGTGTAAGGTATATTACTCTCTGGAAACTGTATGTGTGCGAGTATATCCTGGCTTTGCTTATTCGTTGAATTCTATCTGGGCACTTGTGTGTGTATTTATACACGTTGTTTATTTATCTATGAGCATTGGGGTATCCTTAGGTCCTTTGGATGGACATGTTGGGATATCTTCGGATTTGTTTGGGCGCTATGGATGATTTGAGCAAGAAGAATGGTTGGTTTTGTTACTGATTGCTTTGATTTTGTTTCAGCAAGAAATGGGGGTGTATTTGAGCTCCCCTAAAACTGACAAGGATTCAAAAGATGGTGAAAATGATAAACTTCGATATGGTTTGTCCTCCATGCAAGGCTGGCGGACAACTATGGAAGATGCCGTAAGTACTCTTTATGGTTTTTGAAAATTGAATGTTCAGGTTGGATGTTGACGTTAAAAGAGATTGACTTCCTGTGAGTATTGTTATTGCTGTTTTTTCAAGTGTCATTAACTGGCAGGAAAAGTATTGAATTTAATGTTACTATGCCCTGTGGCCTGCCGAAACAATAGCAACAATTTTAAGGGCGAATCAAACAAAGAACCGGAATTTGCCTGGTTCTTCAAGGATGTTTCATAATGAATCATGTAGTTTCCTTTGGATGTTTACTGTGTTAAAACTGGAGAACAGAAAACTTGTGCAAGTTTCAATAATGTAGAGTTATTATGTAGAATGATCTTAACACGTTGAATTTGTGTGATATTACAACATGCAAGTGTATCATTGCAAAAGGAATACTTTCTATAATACATATTAAAGTGGACATTCAATGAAATGTTGAGCCTTTGTTGAATAGATAGGATATGATCTTATCCAGTCAAATAGCATGGACAGAGTCACAGATGCATATTGAAAGCACTATGATTCCTGAGTTGAATTCATGAAACAATTTCAACAAAGGCTCAACAAAGAGTATAGTTGAGAGATCAAGAAACAATCTGCATCTTAGGTATCATCACACTGGGAATTAAAATACAGAGCCTTTCAAGCATGTATCAACTTTAGAGGATAAAATTTTGCCCAATTTGGTGGACTTATATTGTCCTGATGTTACGGGATGTTCCTAGTTGCATATGAACTTATAAAAGGTGTTTGGCAGCATGCAGCTTATCCTGATTTGGACAGTTTGACATCTTTCTTCGGTGTTTATGATGGCCATGGAGGTTAGCATTTCCTTGAATGCTGTTATTTATATTAATATATCTTTTCTATTATCTGTTATTATTTTGTGAAAACCTTCTAGTTTTGTTCCCTTTCCAGATGCTAATATTTTGTAATATTTGTGCACTTTCTTTACTACAGTGGTATACCTGACCCCTTAAAAATAGAAGGTTTGAATTAGATATAAAATTTCCTTTCCTTATCTGTTAAAGGGGCTAGGTTAGGGAAACTATCTATGACCTGAAGTGTCCATGCTTATGTGGTGCGTCAGGACTTTAGAAACAAGGATTGATACTTTAAGCATGTTGAAAGGGCTTAGAATTGGTGGATTGATCGGAATTGGAACTTGTTTTAAAATTTCAAAGAAGGATTCAATAGGTATATCACTGGATTTCTGCCAGCTACAAATACTGTAATGGTGTAAAGACCCATTTTTAACATACTCAAAATCTTTAGAAGAATCAGATGAGATGGATGCTGGTAAGGTGGAACTAGTGGTAGCATCAGGGTCGATTCATAATCAACTATTCTTGTGCCGGTGGCTCCTCAAGCATGCATCAACTTACCCTTTATATTGAGCAAGGTTTATCATTTTAGTTATTGGTTATGGTGATTATCATAGTTGTCCAATGCAATGCTTGTAATCATCTCCTAGGTTAGTAAAATGCAGTCTGTGTCATTCCTTATCAATTTATATTGTTTTGCAGGCCAAGCAGTGGCTAAGTTCTGTTCTAAATATCTTCACGAACAAGTGCTCAAACAGGAAAGTTACTTGTCTGGTGATTTAGACACTTCTTTACAGAAAGCTTTTCTCAGGTTATTTCACTTGTTCACTATTTACTTTGTTTAATATTTTGATATATGTAATTATTCCCTTGCTATCAGTTTTGGTTGCATTTGAGTTGTACTTTATTGATCTAGTCTCTTATTTGAACTGTGTTACAGATATGCTAATGCTTTCTTTGATATGGTGTCTTACTTTATTATCACAGTAGCTTACAGAAGATTTAGCTCATTAAAAATAGAATGGAGGAAACAGATCCCATGTATAACCAAGCCCAACTAGTTCGCGACCAAGGCTTGCATGAGCTGTTCTTTGATAGTGGTCTAATTTGACAGTGGTGATGCCATTTATATGTTAATAGTGTACCGTTTTTATTAAAGAATGAAAATATTGTACATTATTAAATCATTGCTACCGTGATGATGGTGAATGCAATAGTATGCAGTAATGGTTTTGGTCAGTTTATAAGATAACCGCACTGGTTTTTGTCATAGTCATAAGTTTCTGAAACCATGTAATGGCAAGTTTTGAGTATTTTAACTGTATTGTTGATGCAGAATGGATGAGATGATGCGTGGGCAGAGGGGATGGAGAGAACTAGCTAGGTTGGGTGATAACATAGAAACTGTTTCTGGTATGATAGAAGGATTGATGTGTTCACAAAGAAGTGGTCTAGTCAATGGCCATTTTGATGACTGGCCTGATGAGGAGGTACTCCATCATGCTGTATAATGTTTTTTCAATTGCTTGCAGCTAATGACAAAATTATATTTCCTTGCTATGCTAATTGTTATTGTCTATTGATGCAACCTTGGAACAACCAACACTAAAGTGCACTAGCATATGCATATTGAACAGGAGTGTGTGTAATCAGGGCAGTGGTTTGGCTGTTTGGGATCTTCTTGATTACTGTTGGAGGGATATTTTTTTGGAGAGTTTCAGCTTACATTTAGTTTCAAAGGTCTTATTTAGGCTTGATATTTTTAGTTGTTATGAGGTTGAAAGTTTAGAGTCTTAAGACCCCTGAAAGTTCTCAATTGCTTAATGCAGTTTCTACTAGTTTTCTTTAGCTTATCCCTTTTATTTCTATTTTTTTGACAAAGGAAAGACTAAAATCCAAGACCTCTTGGGAAGATGAGGGAAATGGACTCTAGTTGCAGGGAAAACTCTTTTGCAGTTAATTCTAATTTAACCTTTCTTTTTATTTTTTTTTGATGGTGGTTTTCTTTCTTTGGCCATTCAGATTTAGAATTTTTCTCTTGCAATTTTAATATAATCAATGGGAAATTCCCTTTTATAGAAATGGCTATTCCCGTTATCAATAACATTTGCATGTTGGCTTTTGTTAATATTACTAGTTTTGAAATGGTATGTTAATGACATTTTAATAAGTATAGGAAAGTAAATCGTATTATGCAAAAATCAGGGGCCTCAGTCTGGCTTTGATGGACCGAATTGTGGAAGCACCGCATGCGTTGCGATTATTCGAAACAACCAACTTGTTGTTGCGAATGCTGGTGATTCTCGCTGTGTTATATCCAGGAAGGGTCAGGTATTCTTGTTCCCTCTTGTTTAATAAGCTTTCAGCTTTTTTCTTTCCCCTATATTTGGTAAAAAGGAATCGATTGTTTGTTCCTTGATGTTTCCCAATCAATGAATAGAAAATGATCTTGGTGGTGTTTGGTATATATACATGGACGGACGGATACTATCTTGCCTGTTATGGGTCTATGTGTGTATTTAATGGAGCAATTCTCGTAGAAAAGGCCCTTTTCATCCTCCCAAACATGGAAAAACAGTTTTGTTTCCACATTCTTTTGAACAACATTGCTGCATTGCCTATTTTGTTTATGACAAAAGAATGCTACCAGGACCCATCTTCTTTGAATTTCTAATATTTGGAAAAAATAATTGAAAAGGGGAAGAGGATAAATAAAAAAAGGCTCATACTGGAAAAAAAATCACACAATTTGTTTTTTATTGTTTTTTCTTTGAAGAGTGAAGGACTATTAATGTGTTGGGATTTATGTGCGATGAGTCCATCACTGTTAATTTGGTGAAATAATTGTCTAGCAGGGTTGATATTCTCTGTCTGTGATGATTCACTCTTTAGATTTTTTTCTTCTCTCAAAGACCTTTTTGTTATGTGACAAAGTTCTTGTAAGTTGTAACATTCCATGTTATGCGTTTGGTGGGAATGTTTAAGAATTTAGTTCTGGTAATTTAGGGTACCAGGCACCTTCTTTGCACTCGGCAATATTTGAGATTTTAAGTTGTTCTTTCATTAAGGAAACATTGCCTTAAATACAGAACTTGAAAATAACTACTCCCTGGTCATGGCCATAACCACCCTTAACTACCCATAACCACCCATTACACTTGATGGTTACAATTGAACCGAACCATATAGACATAAACTGAACTAAATAATTAAAACTACGACTGCCCCGTGCCCTTCATCCCGCTCTGCCTCGTGTCCCGTGCCCTTCATCCAGCTCCGCCTCATGTCCTTCATCAAGCTTATCTTCCTCTGCCCTGTGCCCCTCATCAGGCTCATAACATTTCATGGATCTCTCATTGTAAGCCACAGCCAGATTTGTCATTTGTGAATTCTGTAGTTCCATTCACTTGAAGTAGTGCTGTGATTTGGGATAAAATGACATATATGACAGATTTAATGGTTTAATGTGAAATTATCTGAGAACAATCCAAAGCAATTGACGAAACAGTGCGGATGATGGCACCCAATCAGTTCATAACAACACTCCACACTATCCAATACCATAATCCATTTGCCTCACTGTTAGTAGAGTCCCATAATTTGATGGAGTGGCATCATCATCACGCTTGACTAAATATCAAACTCTTGATGGGAGAAGAAAGAAGTAAATATTGCAGATCTGTATTGTTAAGCTTCCTTTTCTCAGGGGTGACAGTCTTGCCTCTTAGAGCTATTAAATGAAGAATGGAAAAAGCCGAGAATCCTTTAACCCTCCTCCCTGAACTAGTCGTGAGGAAGGGTGTTTAGTTGTATAAAAAGAGGCGGACCCTGCTAGCATACCCAATCAAGAATGTTACCTTTCCCCAATGGCGCTTTATTTTTCCCAAGTGAATTGATGAATTTAAATCAGGACCCAAATTATAAGCTAACACATCCTTTTATTTTAACCTTATGAGCTAAGATCTTTATCCACCTCCTATTGTCTTACCCAAGTCCATGTAACATTTGGTAAGACAATAAGTAAATGGGTCTTTCATGGAATTATGCTCTGTAATGAATGAATAGCATATGCCCTGCAAGATTTTACATGTGAAGTGTCTTATGCAAGTCCTTTCTTGCAGGCATATGAAATGTCTAAAGATCACAAGCCTGGTCTTGAGGTTGAGAGAGAAAGGATCCGTAATGCCGGTGGTTTTATAGTAGTTGGACGTGTTAATGGAACTTTAAACTTGTCTAGGGCAATTGGTACCCCCCCTGATAATTCCAAAACAAGGAGGCTTCATAATTTTACTTGTCTAGGCCAATAACATCTTATGCTGTTGATTTCTTTGTTGCAGGAGACGCAGAGTTCAAGCAGAATAAAAAACTGCCTGCTGAGCAGCAAATTATAACTGCCAATCCAGACATAAAGACTGTAAGTAATGTTGGTTATTCCAGAATGCTTTTTGCTGTCAATCTTTCTTTCCTCGGTGTTTTTTTTTTTAGAGCTCTTGAGGCTAAATAATTTTACATGGGCTACTTGATGCTGAATTTGAACCCCCCCCCCCCATACCAGCAGTAACCTTGGTGGGTTACTGCTGGTATTGTACAGGTTCATATTCAAGTGTATTTTGAATAAAGTTGTATCACTTGAATAAATTTGCACCCATCAATCCGTATTCAAGTGTGTAGATTATCCATTTACAAATTTTTCTACCTGTAGGATTTAAGAATGCCTTTGGCCAGTATCACATGATTGGTATATGTTACTGTTATGCATTTATTTTTCTTCCATGGGATTCTGGTATAATTTTTCATTGCACTTGAATAGGTTGAGCTCTGTGACGATGATGAGTTTCTTGTTCTCGCTTGTGATGGAATTTGGTGAGTTTCTTTTTCTCTTAAAATAAGTATGTGCTCATTGCCATGAAAAAACTTCTTATGCACAACTGTTTTTCTCCGCTTTTCCTTTCCTTATGAAATGTAATATAGATTTTCTATGGATACCTTATTTGAACTAACATGCTACTGGGAATTCTAGGCTCTAAAACAAGGAAATATGATTGGAAAGTATCTTTTTAAAGTTGTCTGCATTAGTTGACACAACTTTATAACTGAACCATGTCTTCGCCTCAAGCAACCTCAAAACAACTCCAGTTTCTTAGTAACTCAACTATCTTTTGAGATGGAAATGGCTTTAGTGTCAACTTGTGTTGGCAATTACACAATTGGGCCTAACAACAATGGGATGATAAATAATTTGGTAGGGTGTTAAGATGATTTAGTAGTCATGCACCTTTTCTTTTGGCTAAAATAACTCAGTCTGATCGAAGAGCACAACTAGTATTTGCATTCTACTAACTCCAAGATGCAAGTTAACCTGAGAGCAACAATTTTTATATGAGCTCTGCATGGAGGATGATATTTTCCATTCACATATGGGTTAGAACCTTTAGAGGAAGCACATTCATTTTGTAACATATACACTGAAAACTTAAGTTGTGCTCCGTTGAATTTCTATTTCCGGTTCCCCTCTTCACCCCTTTGATCACTCCTGGTGAGCCTAAAAGCAGTTTTTTGGTCTCTCATTTGTTTTGATTATGAAATTTTTTATTTTTTTATAAGTTCCCACTCATTCCACAGGGATTGCATGTCAAGTCAACAGCTAGTGGACTATGTGCATGAACAGCTAAGCACTGTAAGTTCTGTACACTTTTGGTTAAAGTTCTGAATTTTAATATACTCAAACATGTAGGCAACCTTGTTTCTGTCCAAATCTATGCAGGAAACTAAGCTTTCTGAGATATGCGAGAGAGTTTTCGAAAGGTGTTTGGCACCCAATACCAATGGTGGAGAGGGATGTGACAACATGAGCATGATCTTGGTGCAATTCAAAAGGCCTGTTCAAGCAGGTCCCTCTGCAGCGCAGCAGCCAACATCTTCTCATCAATCGATGGAGGTTGACAAAGATATTACGGAAAAGTGAAGACTGGGCTCAAAGAGAAGAGTGGCAGAACAGTGTGCCACAGTTTTAACAATGAGGAGTTAAATTCTTGTGATTGTAAATGATCTAGCCGTGTTTCCCCCCATCATTTCACCCTTTTTTTTGGGTGTTCTGTACATTTTCTCTTCTTTTTTTTCTTTTCTGCGGGTTTATATAGAATTCTAGCAACTTATAGGGAGAAGATATCCTGCACAGCTCACAAGCTCAGTTGGTCGAAACAATGAACCAATAATAATGGGGAATGTGCACTGACTTTGTGCTGGAGCTGATCCCTGTATAGGTACTTTCTAAATTTTCCTCATCAGGAGAGTGTGCACTTATGCTGAAACAGATTTTTGCACTTTCCTTTCCAAGGTGAAGCAACCTCGGATTTGACTAATGCAATCGTTATTGCTCTTTCCACTGTCCATTTTATGGCAGGCTGATGCTGCGAATGTGAGAGAAGGAAATCACCGAAACAAGGTGTTGATGGTAGAAAATGAAGTATACACTGGAAAGTTTCAGCCAAAAAAAAAAGTAGTCATAGCTTGCCCAGTATATTGAAAAACTCATCAATCACACTATAGCACGAAAAATAAATTATATACTTATAAAAGATCATGGATTTTTTGTTACATGATTAGAGTAAAATATTTTTAACTAAAACTTTATTATCCACCTTAATCATGTTTTTTTTGTGTTTAAAGTTTTACTATTTCAGAATTAGAGCATGTGTATTTATATTATTTCAAAAAAAATGAGATTCCATAAACACCTTCTACGCAACTTTTTTTTTAATCTTATTTGAAGATAATATGATTATTTTACCGTGTACATAAGTGTAACAATTAAAAAATACTCTGTGTAGGCAACTGTTTGTTGTCTGCTGGCAAAGATCAAATTATATTTTATTGTGTAAAAATACACTGAAAAGACAAAAAAAACCCAAACATTTTGGTAATGCCAACTGATCCATTATAAAATTCAAAAAATACCCTCGAGTCCAAATCTAAAATTGAAGGACACTGAAAGGTAAAATAATAATTATACTATTACAAATCTACAGTAATATGTGTCTGTTGCTACAGAAAAATGCAACTTGTTTTAACTTCTTTTTTAATTAGCAATATTGAGCTGTAAAAACCATGCTAATTTTAGACATTTTTGGGTTTTTTTTTATGGTGTTAAAAGAGTAACTCGTTGTATTTTAAGAGGTATTCTTCTAATTCCATCTTGAAAATATCGACTTTCAATTAGATTAAGTCAAATTCTTAATGTGTATAGAGATGTAAAAAATTAAAAATACCCTTATGCAAACAGCTTTTTGTTATCTATTGACAAAGATAAAATTATATTTTTACTGTGCAAAATACACAAAAAAGACAAAAAAAACCCCAACCAACTGGGTGATGCCAACTGGTCCTTTGGAAAAGTCAAAAATACTCTTGAGTTCAAGGCTAAAATTGAAGCGCACTGAGGAGTAAAATGATAACGTGTCTATTACTACAGTAAAAATGCAAACTATTTTAGCTTATTTTTTAATCAGCAATATTGAACTGTAAAACCCATGCTAATTTTAGACGTTTTGTCGGGGCTTTTTATGGCGTTGAAAGAGTAACTAGTTGTATTTTAATAGGTATTCTTCTAATTCCATCTCGAAAATATTGATTAAGTTGGATCACAATTCTTACTGAACAATCAAATTTAGTTGTATTTGAAATTTATGTGCATTATTTTTCGAGAAAAAGAATCTTAGAGAAATATTAATTTGATGTATTGGAACACTACTACTACTATTATTTTTTAAAAAAACTTATTGTTGCATTCATGCTATTAGTTAAGGATTATTTTGAATTTGTTTTTCTCTTAAAAAAAAGTAGCATTGATTATGCTATTTGAATTGTCTATTTTCAAATTTTCTTAATAGAAATAAAATTTGAGAATTTAGATTACACGATAAAAAAAAATATTCCAAGAGACATAACATGGTAATAAATGATTTAAGATCTGTCTTGCAAGTATTAAATTTAAATTAAAACATGCTCATGCTCATGCTCATCTTATAAGAGTATGAAACAGTTAAGATTTTACTCGCTTAATCCAGATCCGTAAAAAATGCCTAAAAGAAGGTGAAGTTTTATAGAATTAAAAAAAAAGTATTTACTTTACTTGTAGATGAACAATTTAAAGGAGAGATTTCTATAATTAAATTAAAAGAAAAAAAAAAGACAAATGAGGGACAATAGATGCTCCATGTTTATCTCCTGACCTTGTATTTAACTCACATGAGGAATCTGATCCTTAAAATTTCTTGATTCTGAACACCACCTCCTACGTTATTGGATACATCTTCTTATCCATTCATTAAAAAAAATAAAAAAATGACATTATCCAATTTAATTATACTAATAAAATAATTGATAATATGTATTTTATTTTCTCCTTAATTCACGAGGTGATTGCCAGGAAATGTTATCCACAATTTGTTGGGCTGCTGTGCTGTCCTTCTCTCTCACCACATGAAATATGGACACTTGTCCACAGCCCACATCATCAACATTCCCATGCCCTTGGATAACATGTGTTTTGCAATTTGGTCCTTCCTGTCTAGTTAATTGTTTTTTTATTAAAAAAAAAATATTTTATTTTCTTCCCCCTGGTGATGACCCAATAAAGTCTGAATTGAGTTTTATTAAGTCAATTAAATTACTTTTTTTATTTTAATTTGAATCAACTTTGCGATCATACCAGATTCATTCCAATATATATATATATACATATATATATATACATATATATATATATACATATATATATAAACAGTTGTAAGACAACCATCAATTTAATAATAATAATAATAATAATAATAATAATAATAATAAACCAAAGTTTATCGTCTATAAATTACAGAGTCAAGATCGTAAAAGGAATATAGAACTGTGTCCAATGTCAATGCAATTGCTTATGTTAATATGACTCGGGGGAGAAATTGGGTCGATTTCAAATATTTGATTATTTAATAATCAAACAACTTCTTTGATGCTTCGAAGCTGCTGATATAACCATTGTTTTTAAAAATAATTCTTATTTAATTATTTTTAATATGGACACACTATTAAAACGATGTAAAAACACATTTGAAATAAGAGTAATCATTTTCGGTTTGATCAGTTTTTATTAATAAAAACAACCAAATTAAAATTATAAAAACCTAAAATATAGTTTTTGTTTTTTTATTTATTATTCAAATCAAGTCTTCCCCTTCTATCATTTAATCAAAATGAAATGAGACCAAAAAATTTGAACAAATCAGGCAGAATATAAAGTTTTTTCATAATATATATTTTTTATACCGAATCAATTTGGTTTGATTTTGGTTTACTGGTTTTAACCTTAAAAAACCAAAATTAGACCGAAAGTTTTTTTAAAATATTCTAATTGGTTTAATCAGTTTTGCCAATAATTTGATTTTTCTAGGTTTTATCGATTTAATTTGTTTTGCCGGTTTTTTTGCTCACTTCTAATTTGAAGTCAAGAAAAAATAAAAATAAAAACCGATTTCGAAGCATCCTTTTCAGACCTTGATTTTTTCTCCGTCTAAGTTCCAATTAAAAGGCATGGAAAGTGGTGTGAAAACACATTGAGCAGCCCTCTGTTTTCGATGCCAAATCTACAGAACACAAGTTGAAAATTAACCATCAAGCTATAGCACTCTGTTTTGGTATTAGATACTTGTTTAAAAAATATTTAAAAAAAAATTATTTTTTTACTTTAAATTAAAAGGTTTTAGTGTTTTTAGATAATTTTCATGTGTTGATATAAAAAATAATTTTTAAAAAAATATCATTTTGATACATTTCTGAACGAAAATCACTTTAAAAAATAACTTCAATCAGATACTCCTTATCAATAGTTAGAAGCTGTTTGGCGCGGCGTTTCACCCGCCGTGCCACAATTTTTTTTTTTTTTCATTTTAAATGAATATGGTTTGGTGTTTTTAGATCATTTTGATGTGCTGATGTTAAAAATGATTTTTAAAAAATAAAAAAACATCATTTTGATGTATTTCGGCACGAAAAACACTTTAAAAAACTACCGTAACAGCTATCTCAAACAGGCATTTAATGTCACCTGGCCTGCCAAGCCTGACTCTTTCGAGATCGCCGAGGACACTTTCTCGGTGACCCCTCCCCCTCGAGGGGAGCCCGGTCAAGTCATCAACATCTCCTCAAGCCTCAAACATTTCAGTATAATAACTCTGTTATCTAGGTTAAAAACCTGAAAAAGACATGGGAAAGCAGATAAAATTATTGGATTTACAGGAAAAATAAAATGATTAGATTTTGGAAGTGGAATATTCCCAAAAGAAACCCTAGATTAAAAAAAGAGTGTATGTTCCAATCTTGACGAAGACCAGGATAAGCACAAAACACTATTCATCAGATACACGTCAATCACTGACCCATTGGATAAGGAGGACCCCATTGTAAATAGCACCTCATGATGCAATTTATATTCCCTCTAAATATTCACCTCTCCTTGTTTAAACAATCCCTCCATATCTACGATTTGATTCATTTCAATTTCTTGAAAGCTATAACGACCTTTTCAGCATCATACAAATATCCTTGAACAAAACAACGTTCAGCCTCTGCCCACAGTGTTTCCCCCCTGTTGTTTGCTTATAAAGGGAGATTCTTGGATTGTGTTTCGAGAGGTGGTTTTGAGAGAATGGCAAGTGCAGCGGCTGCTGGGATGATGGGAGGCAATGGCTGTGCCGGGTCTTCAACTTCTTGGTTTCAAATCAAGAACAGGAGAAAGAAGAACAATAATGACAAGATGGGGAGAGATAGAGTCAGGTTTTTTACTGCTGCTTCTTATTCCTCTCCTTCTGTCATGGATCCTTACAAGACGCTTAGGATCCAACCTGGTGCTTCTGAATCCGAGGTCAGGAAAGCTTTCAGACAGCTTGCTTTGCAGGTATGATAAATTTTGTTTTTTGTTTAAATTTCGATTTTCTCTTGAATTTCTTGGTGGGTTTTAATTCTTTTCACTCAACTCGTATATATTTTTTTTCGTGATGGGATTTTGCTTATTGATCCTTTCCTGTTCTGTTTCAGTATCATCCTGATGTCTGCAGAGGAAGCAATTGTGGCGTGCAGTTTAGTCTGATCAATGAAGCCTATGATGTATGTGGCCATCTCCTTATCATTCATTTTTTTTTCCTTTTTTTAATTATTTTTATGTGTGTTCCTTTTCTGTTCTTTGGTGGGGTTCATGTCGGATTTGGTAAAGGATGATTATTCTCCGAGCATAGAAAATAAGGATAGGAATCGAAAATATTCAGCCTAAATAATCGAGGATACGAATAATCTATTAAATCCAAAGACTTATATTATGCCTTGAAACATGATGTAAGAATTAAATATACGAATTCAATCACTACAATTTACACAAAAGGGACAGAATTCAAAGAACTTAACCAAAATAAATACCAATAACATGCAAAGTGAAGATTGGTGGACTGATCAAATTCTTTCAACCACAGGCTTCTCTGGAGTATATATGCTTCCAGATTGAAATCTATTCAAATCTGTTTCAGTATTTAGGCGAAATTCAATGGTTTTGTTCGAAAGGGCTGTGGCTAAATCAATCATTTTGATAGGACATGACAACCTTATCATGCTATCATAGACATTAGCAAATTCAGGCTGCAAGCTCTTGCAGGACTGTTTTTGGTTATATATTGGTTTCGATGGATGGCCCATTGGTGTCTCTTCATACCTAGAACTTGTCTCCCAGAGCCATCACTATCATTTTATTGTTGTTGGGATGCACTTTTCTATGCTTTTGAGATTGAGCTCAAGGGACAATTTTTGTCTAACAGGATGCTTCTTCTTGTTTTCGCAGACTGTGATGAGTAATTTGAGGGAAGAACCAGATGAATCATCACAGATGTACATGTCTTATGAGCCGTCGGATCAAGGAATTGACGAGCCTATGAGAGGAATGGACGACCCAGATTGGGATATGTGGGAGGAATGGATGGGGTGGGAAGGGGCTGGAATTCTTGACTACTCATCCCATGTTAATCCTTACATTTAAAGAAAAGAAAAGCAGTATATAATCAGTTTGATGTGTGGCTCAAGACTCCATGATCGCCCCATCTCTCAACCAAAATTACACGGTTGCTTCTGCTGTACATAATCAGATGTGGGACTCTTAATCTCACCTTCTTCTTTTTTCTTTTTCATGTAAAGTTGTCGAGCACATCTACATGTATGCTAACGACAAGTAGCACTGGAATAATTTCATCGCCATTATTGCCTGTCTATTCTTCTTGTCTCTCGAGGATCAAATATTTTTCTGATACAGTATTTTGACCGCCACTGATGCCCGTAGGGATAAGATCAGGGTGCCGGGCAGGGGGATCCATGATTCAAACTTTCTAAAATAATTATTATCATATATTAATATTAGCTAAACATACTGTTTTTTTTCAACAAAAGAAAGTAAACTGGTAGTAACCCACTTGTCAAAAAACTAAATTTTCAAATGAATAAGCAGGCAACATGATGATCATGTCCAGGCATGTCGTCCCTGCCCAGTCATCTCTAAACTGCCTTTTTTCCAGTTTTGTTTTCTTCTCCTCTCTTGTTTTCTCTATCTTTGCTACGAAAACAGTGGTGGAATCAGTGGTTAACTTAACACAACTTTCACCACCAAATTCTTATTCTAAGGTGGTTCTTGGTGACCGCCACCTCTTCCTCAGGATGACAGTCTCTCTCTCTCTCTCTCTCCCCCTCCCTCTCCCTCTCAAGACAGAGAGTCGTGCATCAATGATCAGATCTTGTTTGAGTTTTTTAAGGAAATTATTTTTTGACGGTTTTGAAAAGAAGAAGTTAATGAGTGTGTTTTTTACTCAAGAAAAAACGGGATGTGCAGGAAGAAGTGGCTAGGTTATCTTTGCAAATGGTATGGCTAGTGTCCTCTGAAGAAGGGTTTTTATCCCTGATCGAAAACGACAGCGTTCTCTTATGGGCCAAAAAAACACCCCGGTCTTATCCGGTTTTTGCAGGGTTTACCGGTCCAGATCGGTCGGGTTTTGCCAGGCTAGATGGTTTTTTCGTTAACACGAACATGTCCAGGCTTCGAATCACTCGGGTCCTAGCAACCCTCTTGGACTGGTTGAGTTTTAAATCTACGTCAATACCCATGTTATTTTTTATAGCAGGTGAACCCTAATATTTAGTGATCGGTTTAGAAGGTGGTTAATTTTATTTTTAAAAATATTTTTTATTTAAAATATAAAAATGATATTTATTTTAAATATTATTTTAATATCAGCACATAATACATGAAAATGGTTTAAAATCATCATTTTTTTAATTTAAAACACAATAAAAATATATTTTTTAATTTTTTTCAAAAATGATTTTAAAACAGCACATAACACACGTTAGGAGAAACTCATGTACTTATTGAAAATATTTCTCGTATGATAAAGCATCAAGTTGCTGTTTTTTTATTGTTTTCTAATGATTTTCAAAAATAAAAAATAATTCTTTTAATAAAAAACTATTTTAATTTTTGTTCACCACCGCAATCCTAATAATTTATATATTTAACCGGCCGGTTTAACAAACGTGTAACACGACGAATTCACACACCCCGTCTATACGCACGTGTAAACTTGAAAATACAGTAGTGATGATTACGTGGGAGGTATTTCCTACGTAGCTGAAGAGGCATCGAGTCATACTCAATACCCCGCCAACTCACAGAATACCCTTCTTTATAGCAGTGGAATGCTTTAAGATTTTTGAACTGAGAACAAACAAAACTCGTGTATTTTCCCCTTCTTTTATCCTAATCTAACTGGATTCTCCATTAAGGTTCTCTGCCTGATTCCCTTCTCTATCAAGCCTTTGCCCTAAAGAAAGCCCATTCCTTTCTCTCCCTATTTCAATCTTTCTATCCACCAACCCGTCAAAACACAGTTAGGTAATATGCTTATCTGATTCCTAGAATCTAGGGTTTTCTTTTTCATTGCATTCAGTCCTCTTTTGGGTGTTTTTTTTTAATGAATTGTCAAATCGAGGTTGTGATTTGATTTTTGTTTAATTTGCTGCAGCTGTGTAATTTGCATTGAAATCCTAGTTTGGCTCCCGGGGTTCTCTTTAAGCTGCTTCTTTATGATTATGTATGCATTTATTTAATTTTTCTGTCAGTTTATATTGTTAGTCCAGGCAATAACTAGGGTTTGTTGCAGGAGGGTTTTGTGGTCGATAATAGAAATGCTAATTCAGTTAAAGAAATCAAGATTTTTGTGAAGCTAGACCCTTCCTTTGCGGAGCCTGTAAAGGAAAGATTGATTTTTGGAACATGGTAGTTGCACAGTTAAAAAGCTGTAATAAAATTTCGTATGACACTGCTCTTGCATTGGGAAAAAAAATCATTTTTTGTAGCTCGACGTGGCTCACTAGCAATGTTAAATGAGTATCCATTCAATGTCATGGACATTCTTTTCGTTCTTTGTTTTTTATTTACATGAATTTAGATCTCATGGTATTAGTAAAGGTTTACCGTACTTGATGGAATGTCTTCAAATAGAAGGGCCCTTGTAAGCTAGAATAAGTGCCATTAGTGTTCTCTTTTAATTTTGCACACTGGAAAACAAGAAGGACGGTGATGAGTTTACTCACATTCTCATTTGCCTGATGTGCACCAGCATTCAGGCTTGTTATTAATGGTGGACCTTAAAGAACGCCTGCTCCCTCCAAAACCAGCATCATCTATAAACCTTAGAGATTCATCTTATCGACCATCTGCCTCTGGACGCCAACCTTTCCAAGGTGTTGATGTTCTGGGTTTGAAAAAGCGTGGCCAAGGCCTTCGATCATGGATTCGTGTTGATTCATCTGGAAATTCCCAAATTATTGAGGTTGACAAGTTCACTATGATGCGTCGTTGTGATCTACCTGCTCGTGATTTACGCCTCCTCGATCCTCTTTTTGTTTACCCCTCAACAATCCTTGGTAGAGAGAAGGCTATAGTTGTAAACTTGGAGCAGATTCGCTGTATTATTACGGCTGATGAGGTTCTACTCCTTAATTCCCTTGACAGCTATGTGTTGCAGTATGTGGTGGAGCTACAAAGGCGATTGACGACACCAGGGGTAGGTGAGGTATGGCAGTCAGAAGGTGCTGAATTGAATCGAAGGAGAAGTAGGAGTTTTGACAATGGATATGGGAATACATCCCCTGATTATTTGCCCTTTGAGTTTAGGGCCCTTGAAGTTGCCCTGGAAGCTGCTTGTACGTTCCTTGATTCTCAGGTGTGTAAACAGAACTTTAAATCTCTAACATGCTTGATTGGACTAAATGCTGTTATTCAACAAAATCAAGAATGGCTTGTTGCAGAAGTATTAAGAAAGCTGCGTATTCCTATGTTATTACCTTTTTTCCTAATCCTTGCGAACTTTTCTACCACAATTTTAATTATCTAGCTGTTGTAGCGTGAATCATAGTTGTTGATTAGTACTATTGACTTTGTCTTTCTCCACATAGTTGTTTATATGTCCTTGACACTTGAGTGATGTACATGTACCTTCTATATTAATTGAAGCGGTTCGCTGTATGTCAATATATAAATCTTGTGATATCTGCACATCTTGGAACAAAGGACATGGCTGTGCTTTCTCACCCTACTGGCAGGCAATAGTTTCCTAGTTAACATCTTTCTATGCTGCAAACTCATGGATCATTTTTTATTTGGACATGTGTTTGTGTATGTTTTGCATGCAATTTAGCTTGTTATTCAGGGAAGCTTTTTTCATTTTGCAGTGCTGCATGTTATTGACTGGCATTTGAGAAAATCTCCTATGAAGTTCTACCTAATTGTTTTCCTCTTAGTTTGTTTTCTTATCTTGTTACATATGAGGCTGGCAGCCTGCATTTGACTCATGCAAACCTACTGCCTTTGTCCATGTTGAGTTTATGACATGGTAATTGCTACTACCATTCACTTAACTGAAGGCCTTACCATTATTTGGCAACCTACATTGACATGGTAATTGCTACTACCATTCACTTAACTGAAGGCATTACCATTAATGTTGAGTTTATCACATGATAATTGCATAATTGGCAACCTACATTGACTGAGTAAATGATTCCTTGTTTTATTCTTTAGATTGTAGTGGTCTCAAAGATATTTCCCTTTGGATCGATTTTTTCTTTCCAATCCGTCGCTAGATATTTGGGTTCATTTCAGTCCATTCTGTGCTATCAGCTTCCACCTTGATGATATTTCAAAATAACAATTTTTTTATAGGCAGAGGGAAAAGCTCTGAATTCTCAAGAACTCTTTCTCAACTCAACAAAGGTTAAGAGTCTTAATGAAACCAAGATTTCATTATTCTGTGTCTAGCGTAAATTGTGTTCAGGAAGACATCAAATTTGATCCGAGAGTTGTCTTATAGGTTTCTTTAGCTCTTTTTGCCCTATTGTTATAGTAATGTTCTGAACTCATCTCCAGAAAGGTTCAGTGTTAGGGGTTTGTAACATCAGATCAACTTAAGCAGAAGTAAATCATTCTAGAACAGGAGCAACCCACAATGCATGGTCTTCTGCAATTTGCATGTATTACAGTATGTATGTCTTGCTGGTTTTATTGTCTTGATGGTTAGATCTATTCTTTTTACTTCATTAAAAAGGCAATTCAGACCGTCTTTTTGAAAGAGGCATAGTTGTTGATTATGTATTAGAAAATTATATTATGTCTCATTATGGCCCAGAGAAGTACTTGGGGATGGCTACACCAGTCTTGTTTCTCATTTATGTATATGTAAATCTATCATTTGCTGTCTTTTGTTTCACACAAAATCCAGTCTTCTTACCTTCTGTTGCACTGCGAATGCATTTTGCTAAATTAAGGTATCACAGTCTGTCCCGTCACTGTTTTTGCGGTAAAAGTCCTCAAGTTAGAGCAAGGTAAGAATCTTATTTAAACTGCAATTTTCTGAAGGCAGCAGAATTAGAAATTGAAGCATACCCATTACTAGATGAACTGACATCTAAGATCAGTACATTAAACTTGGAGCGTGTTCGGCGATTAAAAAGCAGGCTTGTAGCCTTGACTCGGAGGGTTCAGAAGGTATATCTAATTTTACTTGCCTTTTCCCCTTTTGCAATTAAGATTTGTTTGATATCTATTCCCCTGCTCTTGTTCTCTCTGAATTTACTTGTATCTAGGTAAGGGATGAGATTGAGCAGCTCATGGATGATGATGGAGATATGGCTGAAATGTATCTCACTGAAAAGAAAAGTCGGATGGAATCATCGTTCTATGGTGATCAATCTTTGATGGGATTTAGATCAAATGATGGTGGGACATCTATTTCCGCTCCAGTTTCTCCTGTTGCATCACCCCCTGATTCACGAAAACTTGAGAAAAACCTGAGCATTGCAAGGAGCCGACACGAGAGTATGAGGAGTTCTGAAAGTGCTACTGAGAATATAGAAGAGCTGGAAATGTTGCTAGAAGCGTACTTTGTTGTCATTGATAGCACCCTGAACAAGTTGACATCGGTACTAACAGCACATTATGTTTATTGCCATTTCTTCTTTCCTTTGTTCAGGATGTTAACACCTCATTTATTTTTCTTTCACCTTTTTTTTTCAGTTGAAGGAGTACATTGATGACACAGAGGATTTCATCAACATTCAGCTGGTACATATTCCGCTCCTCCCCTCCTTTAACCCAGGCCTCCTTAATATTAAATTGTGCTGTTTTTAGCTCGGTTGTTAGGGACCGCCATTTTAAAACTTTGGTAATTAGAAAAAATTAAAGCAGGATCATTTTCAACGATTTATGTGATAAGCACAGCTAGCAACTTCTTGATGATGATGTACAGAAAGAAAGAAATAGTCATTTGCTCTTGCAGAAAATCTGGATCCTTGCGAGCTGTGTTGTTTCTTATTCTTATTGGATAACAGTGCAGGCTCACGTAATCCATGATACTGACTCATGAAAGATCCTTTTTGATGGCCATAGAATACGAAGATATCACATTATTTTCTTTGGGAACTAGTCATTTAATTTTGTAAATTCTGTTTGAGTAGATCGGGTGGATACCGGTTTTAAGACGGGAAAGTTTTTGGTTGCAGGATAATGTCCGAAATCAACTGATCCAATTTGAGCTTCTACTCACAACAGCAACATTTGTTGTCGCCATTTTTGGAGTGGTGGCAGGTATCTTTGGAATGAATTTCGCCGTGCCATTGTTTGATGATGCCGGTGCATTTAAGTGGGTCCTCATAATTACTGGAGTAACCGGGGCAGTCATATTTTGTGCGTTCGTATGGTTCTTCAAGTACAGAAGGCTTATGCCACTATGAACATGATTGTAACTCGAAATTGAATTCCATATTATAGGTTTTAATGCAATATCATTCTTGAAATTCATATTTGAAATTATTTTGAACGTTAAAAATTACATTTTAAATGCAATTCAATCTTAAAAAATGGTATAAAAGATAATAAGTATTAATACTAAAACTAGTTTTTCTTAAAAGTTTTAATGCGATCTCATTTTTGAAACTCATATAACATCAAAAATTAAATTTTAAAGCAATCCAATCTTAATAATTTAATATAAAAGTAAATAAAAGACAAATAATATTATAACTATTTTTCTTAAAATATCCATCTTTTATATTTTTTAAGATATTTTTGAAGGAACAAAATGAGAGTACTGAGATTAATATAGAAAATAAATAAATTCTATCTATAGTGAACACACGAAATTAATTTATATATCAATTGAATATTAAATATTATACATGAATCTGTCATTTACAATTCACAAATACATGCACTGCCATTATGCTGCTAGAACAAACGTTGAAAAGTGCTTCCTTATTCGCTTCGGCTAATATTTTTATGTTTACTTGCGGCAAATGGAAATCAACACAAGAGAAGAAGCTACAGAGATGTAATATTAGACTCGCATTGTCAATAGTTCCTATTTTTTCAGTGGTTGACGGTAACAATATTCCTACTAGATTCCACTTATTATTTGGCTTGGATTTTGCCAACTCAGAAAAATTTCAATCATCACATAAACATTTGCACATGGCATCTTATAACACAAATGCAGATCCACTCCCTGAGCTGAAAATTAGCCATGGCCAAAGAGGATGAAAAGACCAGCCAAAACTCGTACTTTTTCACCATTAAAATGATTACTTGAAACTAACACCTTGAAGAGAGCGCTCACAAAAATCATGTAGCTGCAGAACCTGAAGAAAGTCTGTCACGCCTTGCTTTATCTGCCTTTTCCATGTAATCTTGATGAGACGAGTGCTTTGTTCCTATGGGAGAAAAGATGATCTCAGTTAACAGCGGCTGTAGATATCTTTGCCAATAAAACAAAAGGAAATTGGTAAGCTAACATGCAAATATAAAACCCACATCTCAAGCAGTTAGATCCTCGTGGACAAACATGATGTAATCAGGCCGATTTCCTTTCAAGCGGAAATTAACAATCATGAAAACAGTCTCAAGGTTGTCTTTATTAAGAAGTCAAGTCATAGATTCACAAGATGAGCACAGAACAGCCCTCAGCAGTCAGCACCACGGTGAATCTCACTGCAATACATGAAAACCATGAAGTAACAGTTTCTACAGATTCAATTTATCTTCCATCAATACCCAATCAGCATAGGTTCTATACAGAGAAAACCAGTTGCTGCTTTTATGGAGTAACCTTGGAATAGCAGTACTAACTGCAGGCATGCATCTAGGCTAGAATAGGAACATGGAACGATGTTGTATCCAATGAAGCATTTCATGATATGGTGATGAAGGTTGAAATCACACCCTTTGAGATTACTCTCAACAATCACCTCGTTGTAAGAGATGGAAAAGTCCCACTTTGGTACACTTCATGATCCAGGAATCTCTCCAAACTGCAGTTCATCTAGCATACTGTACCATTTTTTTAGTTCTTTTCGGCTTAAATTAAGAGATATTTCTCTTTGAACTCCAAGTCTCCATCCTCTTTGATCTAGTTTGAAACGTGAAAGGGTCTCATTTGGTACAACACATTCCAATCTATCACTGGTTTGTTTATTTGTACCCATAGCATCGGTTTGATTTCTCTTCAACTTGAAATAAATAGAGAAGGTAACTACACAGAAAAAGATGGAAATTTGAAGGAGTGAATAAAATGCTAACATGATTTCTGGAGACAATCTAGTTGGATGGGGGAAACTAGTTCAAAACAAGGCTATCCAAGCCAGCAATGATGTCCATGATATGGTTGAGAGGAGATCATGCATGGACTATGCTCATGTCCTCAGAAGAGAAGAATGTGCCCCAAAAGAAGGTTAAACTAACACAGTGCAGAAAGAACATCTTCAACCTCGGATGACATCTGTTATCAGGGAATTCAGGACTCTCTATCAGCCTAATCAGTAAATGAACAAGCAAGAACAGAAAAAAAATGGAGATGACAAGGACTATCTCCTTAGGTAACTAGAACAGCAATTAATGCTTTCATATTCATAATGCTTTAATCCATCTCACATTCCAGACCAAATACTGCAACTTGATTCAAAATACAATAACCACCCATCATCATTCCCAAAAGGTACTGCAACTTGATTGAAAATACAATAACCACCCATCATCATTCCCAAAAGGTACCAGAAGGGTTGATATCAATGGAATGACAAGATTACCATTCTATCTCACCATAGAAGTCCCACTGAGGATGTAATTCCTCATACAGCATAAAACCCTAGTAAGAACCTATAATCAAGTCTCCCAGCTTAATTCACCAACAACACTTCTGATCTGACAATTCTCGCTAATCCCTTCTGTCAAAACATAATTCCAGCCCTCTTCTATTTTCGTCTTAAATTATAGCTTCTTATTGACCGTGGAAGAAACTAAGAAAGAGAAGTGAATAACGAACCCATAAATATAATCTTCTATCACAAAGAAAAACATTTCATGAGAGGCTTTTACATCATCAACAAGCAGGAGCAAAAAAAAAGAAGAGAAGAAATGCAGGAAAGCCTCAACTTTTCTTGTTTCACTACATTCGCTTAGGAATCAAACAAATCAAACCCTACAGCAGCAGCACTTAAAATAATTAAATTTTGAGCACAAAGCAGTACTTATCTCTTACTCAAACACAGTTCATCTTCCCAATCAATTAGAAAAAAATATCTAAAATCTTGAAAATTTACTCCCTTTCCTTTACTTTCCTTGCACTCACTAAGCAGCATCGACATGGAAACGACCAGGTAAAAAAAACAGTAAGAAGATTCTAACTTTCCACTCGCTGTCACTTCTCATTTCAATTTAATCATTGACCCAGAAACCCAAAACTCATATAAAAGTAACCCAATTGATAAAAGCATAGATGTATGATACCAAATCAAAAGATTAAAGAGGAGAATGAAAACAACCTCTGTTAATGAGGAACCAGGGGACACCAAAGGCAAGAGTTATGATGGCCATGCCAGCCATGACATGCTTCGTGTCTCCACTATACAAGAAACGCTGCACTCTTGACTTGAATCCTCCACTTTTGGCGCTACCATTGCCTGTTGCGTCGCTTCCCATTTTCTTCCGTTCCCCTTTCACTCACCACAGTTTTATTCAACTTCTCAGCAAACTCTCTCTAGGTTACCTCTCCTGGTCGTGTTGCTTAGATTTGTTTTGGGCCTAGTCATTTACAAGCTGAATTGTTGGGTTGGGCCCAAGCCCAAACTTAGGAGACGAGAAAATAAACAGACATGAGAAGCCGAAAGCTCTCCTCTTTTACTCATGGTGCAGAGACTTCACCAGTGAAATCAAGGCATCAAAAGGTATGTTTTTGCATCACCTCACTCTCTGTTATGATCTTTGTATTCATCTCTTGGTTTCTTGTTGAATCATTTCAACAAAAGTGTTGCTTCCCTGTTTGGTTTTCGAGAAAGTTGTGGAGAATGAAAGGAAAGAGAAATACCGAAAATTTTCTAAATCTTGAATCTTTGCTTGTCCTTGGAAAATTTGAGCTCACCTCACTGTTATCGAAAGTGATTTGTTTAATGGGTCAAGATGATAATGTTGTTGTTTGTAAATTGTGGATTTGTGTGCATTATTATTATTATTATTATATTTTTTTCTAGGTAACTAAACGGTGCATTATTTATCTACCTCTTGTTACTGAATTGTGAATTCGTGATTGATAGGGTAGTTGAAGGATGACAACCACAGCTTGTTTTATAATTGTGAGCAGGAATGATATCCCTATATATGAAGCTGAAGTTGGATCTGCTACTAAAGTATGCGCATCTTTTCTTCTTAATCTTTTCTATTTATTTATTCATTGCTTGATTGACTGGAAACTCTGATTTTTGCGAAACGAAATGCATATGATTTTTTATTAGCTTGACTTCTTGTCTCCAATGTGCCTTGATATAGAATTGTGTTTTGTTTTTGTTGTGTTTCTTTGGCACTTTGATCTTTCTCGTGCTGCTCGTTTTATTTGAAGTTCCAATTTATGTTTAGTTATGCATCAAGTTTCCAAAACATGGAATTGAAGGTTTGTGCTGTGTAAGAAAGAACATGCAATTTGGAATAATTCTTTCATCAAACCTCTGATGTTGCTGTTTTAAATATTGGTAATCTACTTGAAGAAATTCTACTGCTTTTTGCATAATTTCATGCTTATGGACTTACAGAAAGGTGCTAGGATCTGTTTGTATCATAAAGTGACCTTTATAATTTAATATAAGAAGCATCTAGGACTGATATTAAAGGGAAAGAAAATAAGAAAAAAATTACAAGCTATTTGAAAACTTAAGATTTGAGTTAAAATGAAATCATTTCAACACTATTTACCCAATTCTAGTTTTTGGAATGCTGTAAGCGACATAAATGAATTCTATAATCAATTAAAATTAGAGATTTTTATGCATTTGCAAATCACACTAAAAGGGGTGTGATTTGCTCCAGAACTGATCCATTAAAAATTAATCCCACTAACACCCTTCTCTCCCTCCCTTTCCCTCACTCATATGATTGGAATAAGCTTTTCAAGGATTAGGCAAATTGGGTAAATGATGTATTTTCACTGACTTCAGTAAAATGAATCCACAATTTTAAAACCTATTTCACACACACACACAAAAAAAAAACTCAATTAGCAAATCCAATCTATTCAATCTACTTAAGTGGTCAAAATCAATTTTAGCATATATTTGGTTCCAAACAAGCTGTTATCAAATTTCTGATGTGAAGGAGTCCAACTTTGCTTGCATGCTTTCATGGTGAAGTTGCTGCATGCACCCTTAATATCAAATTTCTGATATGTGTGGGAGTACATCTTTGCTTGCATGCTTTCATGGTGAAGTTGTTATCTTTTCTATTGGGTTCTGGAAACATCATTGTTGTCATCTTTTTATTATTTTGTTATGTTCTCTGGTTGTATGTTGATTTCCTCACTAGCTACTTGATATTAACACTCAGCCAATTACTTGATGACAGAGGGAAGATGCTGCACAGACGCATCAATTCATATTGCACGCTGCTTTGGATATTGTTCAGGATCATGCATGGACCACCAGCGCGATGTAATTTCTAATGCTCAAAATTTATCTGAATCAATCAATGCATTTCTACAATGACCACTCTGGTTTTTATTGCTTACGCTGCCTCCTAAAATTTTGTTTAGCACATCCTTTTCACAGGTATTTGAAAGCAATTGACAGGTTCAATGATTTGGTGGTATCAGTTTATGTTACAGCAGGTCATATCCTTTGTGTCTGTGATTTTAATTGCTATTGTGACAAAAAGAATGCAGAAAAAAAAGGAATGTTATTTATGTTATCTTTGTTGGTATATATTTCCCTTGACTTATCTCACATACAAGATTCATGCTACTTCATGACCCTCGCAATGATGATGGAATCAAGAGCTTTTTCCAGGAGGTTCATGAACTGTATATAAAGGTAAACCCGTCCTTGCTCCCCAGTTTTGAATTCTTACACACAGCATATTCTCTTTGGTGCATACATTGTTAAAACATAGATGCTGATTTGTTAAAGTTAGTATTTTGTATTGAGATTATGTATAACTCTATATGTTGCAAAATTTTACTCATTTAGCTGTTTATGCCAAAGTTCATGGTATTATGAGAGAATAACAGTAACAAACAAATCTGGGCAGTTGACTCCTTTCCCAGTCATATTGGGGTAGATGATCCAGAAAATGCCACTGTCAACTTAATGCACCTCATTGTACTCATGTCATTCCATTTTCATGAGAGAATCTGCAGCTCCTATCTTGTTAGAATTTAGATTCGAGCTCACATTTTCTTTCCTGCACTCTTCATTCATGGTCATGCTTGTATTGTACCAGTTTTTGCTGCTACTTCTGTGCCTCACATGCTACAAAATCTATTGAAATATATGCACATCGGAGTTTTGGAAAATATAGTACATTAATTGAGAATAAAGAGTGAGTGGCTGATATACAATGATAGGCCTATAACCTGGGTTGAAGGCCTTGTGCACTCATAATGTAATATCTCATATGCATAGGCCATAGACCAACGTGCAGTGTGATAGAGCGGATCTCCTAACAAGTGGTAGCGGAACCGATAGTTCAGCTAGATACAAATGAATACATCGAGTGTTTGTAGAGTCAATGGTCTCATTTGGCTAAAACAAGCTTGGAGACAGTGGATAGTGTATGGCTCATGTTTTTTTCTCCTATGGTAGGCTAAAAGCTAGTTGAACAGGTGGATGAAGAATGGAGTGGATGACTCTCCAAAACTAAAATTATGATACTGTCATCAATTACAATCACAACCCTGCAGTATTAGATTACAAGTGAAGTAAAGGGAGAGTGAGGAAAAGAGATTGCTCCCTTGATTTTTATAGTGGCAATCTTTCATGGATGGGGGATCCAATTGTTTTTTTTTTTATAGGGTAGCCATTTGAGAATTATGTGTTAGTCAGGGGACAAATATGTTCTTTTCCCTATTGCTTTGCATCCGGGTAACCAATGCTCTTTCTCTACAATGATATTGATTAGTGACTGAAATGCTTAATGTTTTTTCCTTCTTTATTTTGACAAATAAAAAATATTGGTTATTGCAGACTCTTCTCAACCCCCTCTATTTGCCTGGTTCACGCATTGCATCTTCGCATTTTGACACCAAAGTTCGTGCTCTTGCAAGAAAATACCTTTAGCGGTGGTCGTTTATACTAGCCTGCGAGCTACTGGGGTGATGGAATGAACTTAGAAAGTACCACCATCCCTTTTATTGTCTCGGCCAGTGAGTATTTTAAAGGCTTCCCTTGAGTTTCATTCTTGATGGTAAGGATTAGTGGATGTGTGCAATTTGATTAATGTTGCATCAGATGCCTCAATGAGTGCATAAAACACAAGCAGCAACTAAAACGTGTTGACTATTTTTTTTGACAGTGTGTTTTACTCAAATACTTAACGTTAGCAGTTGAGACACGGTGATTAGATGATGTTTTTTGTTTGTTTGTTTGTTTTCATATGAAATCTAATCGTGCATTTGTATATCTAGATTCCAGGGTTGTCTTTCTTGATGGTATCATCATCATCATCATCATCATCATTATATGAAGAGTTTATTATGTTCTGTCTCAAAGAAAAGGACCTCTCTACGTTTTCTCCACTGTATTTAGCAGGCACTTTCTCTCTATGATCAGGACAGGGAAAATGTAGGTGAATTTGGTAGGAGGAAAGGATGGAGCGGAGAGGTTGAGACGACACACCGTTTCAAGGATTGGCCATGCAGTGCATTAGTGATAAAATCACTGTTCTCCAAATCATTGGCAATGTACGGCACCTGCTAATGTAATTTACATATTTATCCAATCGAGTGAGTACTGAGGCGAAATTCCTTTTTCGCTCCTGCCATGTCTTTTCGTCCCCCTTCTCGTCGTTTCTACCCGACGCTAAATCACTAAAACACCCCTCACTAATGTGTGAAAATACGAAAACATCCTTTAATGCATAAAAATGACCTTTAGTTTTTTATTTATTTTTATAACCGGGGTGTCCGGGCCAGTTTGTGTACACCATAATAAAATCCCCGGGTTCACTGAATATTCTGCAAATCCAATGAGCATTTAAGACATCGCGGTGATGATAAGTGTGTCTGACAAGACTTAAACCTAGGGTGAGAGGAAAGGAGAAGCTCTTCTTGACCACCAGATCGGGCTAAGACCCTGCTGGCAACCTTTAGTTTCTTACAAGCATGCGTTCATGTTTTTCTTGTGAAAAACCTCGAGACATTCTCTGTCAACAATTCAATTATCATTCTTTGCTATTCAAAATCAAAAGTATATGAAATTTAAAAATTACTATTAAAAAAGTATGTGAAACTTAAAAACCATCTAGGTCAACAAGTCTAGTTTTTGTTTGTTGACTTGGAATATAATAGTTTTTTTAATGTACAAATAAAATTTTTAAAAAAAACTAGTATATCCATATTTAATTTTTTAATCATGAATATTGAAAAAGGCCAAAATATCTTGTTTTTTATTTTTTTTATTTATATTAAAAGACAAAAGCACCCCCTACTGTCGCTATGGACTGTGTCTCGGTCTAAAGAGTTTTCTTGAATGGTTTCAAATTTCCACTCCAAGTCTCCATTCCCATTTCCCCTGAGCTCAACTCATGTCACTCCTAACAATTGCACGAAGACTACAGATAACCCATTCCCGACTCCTTTTCCCACTTCAGAAGTTCATCACCCACCCACACGCTCCCTCTCCCTTAAATAACTCCAGTTCTCACTTCTTTTTTTCTGCGGAATTTCATCGAACACTGACAATACCCACACGATCCCCTCAACATTTCTCCGCTTCCCAATCCTTCTTCACTCAATATCTCAACGAGATCATTCAAAAAAGAATCCAAACCCATGACCCTCTTCAAACGGGCCTTCTTCAATCACTCAAAATGGCTGCTCATTTTCCCTCAGAAGCAGAGGCTATGGCTTCTCTGGATGAGTCAGGCATTAGAGCGAATCAGAATTTAGTGTGTTCAGTGATCTGGGAACTAAGAGAAGAGTGCAGACTTGCTTTTCTGGCTTTTAAATGGGGAGATAAATGGGGCTGTGTTGATGAGAAGGCTTGTGAATTGATGGTGTGGGTTTTGGGTAATCATAAGAAGTTCAATACTGCTTGGATTTTGATTAGAGATTTGCACAGGTCCTTGATGAGTACTAGAAGAGCTATGCTTATTATGATTGATAGGTGAGATTGTGTTCTTCAAGTTTGATTCTTTTAAGTTTCAATGGAATTTGCTTATTAGCTGGCATTGAAATATAATTTTGGTTAAAGTCCTTTGATTTTCGAGTTTATCTCATGGAAACTATAAGGAGAAGTATGGTAAACATGTACAAGTTTTAAAGAAATGATGATTCACTTAATTTTCATGTGGTCTTTTTAGTTATTTCACATTGTAAAGAGAATTCTTAATTTCCATTTCTTTGTTTAGTTTTATGTTGTTTTTAACTCTGGTGCTTGCTAGATATGCAGCTGCAAATGTTCCTGGCAAAGCTATTAATGCATTTCGCCTTATGGATAAGTTTAGAATGACCCCCGATGAAGAAGCATTTTACTTCCTATTGAATATTCTTTGTAAAAATGGAAACATTGAAGAGGCTGAAGAGTTTATGCTTGTTAACAAGAAATTCTTCCCATTGGAGGTCGAGGGATTTAATATTATTCTCAATGGACGGTGTAATATATGTGTTGATGTATTTGAAGCAAAGCGAATTTGGAGGGAAATGTCAACATATTGTATTGACCCTGATGCAACTTCTTATACACACATGATTTCTTGCTTTTCAAAAGTTGGGAATCTTTTTGACTCACTGAGACTCTATGATGGGATGAAAAAAAGAGGTTGGGTCCCGGGCATTGAGGTTTATAACTCTCTGGTTTACATTTTAACCCGTGAGAATTGCTTTAAGCAGGCTCTCAAAATTCTAGACAAAATGAAAGAAACAGGGTTGCAGCCAGATTCTGCTACTTACAATTCGATGATTCATCCTTTGTGTGAGGCGAAAAAGCTAGAGGATGCTAGAAGTTTAATGGCTACCATGATAGAGGAGAATGTCAGCCCAACAATAGAAACCTACCATGCATTTCTTGAAGGTACTGTTTTTGAAGAAACTTTTGAAGTCCTCGATCGAATGAAGATAGCTGGTTTAGGTCCCTCGGAAGACACCTTTCTCTTACTTCTTGCAAAGTTCTTCAAACTAGAGCAACCTGAGAATGCATTGAAGATATGGGTGGAAATGAAGCAGTATGAAGTGGCTTTCAATTTGACACATTATACAGTAGTGGTGGAAGGACTAGCAAGGTGTGGTTTATTAACCAAGGCTCGAGAATACTATGATGAGATGAGGTCAAATGGATATTCAGATGATCCAAAGCTTCAGAAAATGTTGAAAGTGCCAGTTCAAGACAAGAATGGCAAAAGAAAAAAGCCGGGAGGGCAAATTAAGAGAAATCAACTTGTGAGTCACAAGAAAGGCAGTATAGTCAGGCGGAAAAGTCATCGACACTAATAAAGAAGACACCGGTTGATCAGTTTGCATAGAAAAATACCAGGATATTGATCTCAGAAAACATAGCTGAGAAAAATTCATTTCACCAGATATCAACCTCTCATTTTATTGCAAGAAGTTTTATTTCAGAGAACCTTGCAGTATGCACTGGCTAATTCTCAATCTTACATGTGGACCTATTAGTGAATAGGCCTGATCTAAGGTACTGTAGTAGTCAGTCTATCTGCGATTGTAGCAAATTTCTATAGTTAGTAAATGTTGGCATTTCTCTTTGAATATGCTCGTGGTTATTTTATTTTAAAGATTAATTGTAAAAATCACTGTTCCCAATCTCGTTGCTCTACTGCCTAGTCCTAGGTATTGTTGCATTCTAATATGCACCTGACCAGGCTTCTCAATGCTGCCAAGTACCCATTCTGGCTTGTGATGTCGTTCCTGATAATTCATGTAGATTTCTTTGATAACTCTTCAGTGTGGATCTAGTTTGGGAAGTGCTGCATCGTGGGAGATTTCTCTTGCTTCTTTGTAATGCATCTCTCTCAGATTGCTTAGAAAAAAGTCTGATAAGGCTCAGATTAATCCCCACATTTTCCAGTTATATTATAAATGTAGTGAAAGCCTTCACAAATTTGAGATAAAAGGGCTGTCTTGCTGAATGTGATTGGAATCGTGCGGGTACAAGTGATGGTAATTTTTACCATACAAGGATAGGTGGAGGAGAAAGCATTTGAATTCACTATTTGTTGAATTATAGATCCTTGATGATTTCTTCATGGTGAGTTTTTTTTTTTTTTTCTTACAAATGCATTGGTTACAAAACTTTAGAAGTTGCAAGTTTTAATTACTTTGATGCCATCAATGTTTCTTTCTTTATATGTCTTCTGTTTGATATGTGACTTGTTTCTTCAGTTGAATTTGTGATTCTTTGTAGAAATACCGCTGATAGTATGCTTGATAGTAATTTAAACTTATGAATTGAAATATTGCTGCTCCTAATTGATCATATTTAACTGCATATGCTGAAATTTCAATCATCTAGGAATGGCCTGCAAATTTTGTGGGAAATTTATGACGTGGAAAAACTTGGATTAGGCCCGATGCAATGACGTAAAGTAATAATACCTGTACTCTGTTTATTAACAACAGTTGAAAATTCTGTTTTCCCCAACCGATTTCTATAGTTACTCCCTACCTCTAATTCATCCTTGTCAGCTTTGACCAGGCCGAAATTCTCAAGTAGGAGTGGGCGGGCATCTCTGCATGGCTGGTTTCAATCCTTGGAGGAGCAAATCTCAAGCACCTTCTCTTACGTGAAAGGTAATCTATCCACATTTCTTAAGAACAAGACTGATACAATTTGTATTATATTTTTCCTTTTTTGCCTGTTAATATAGTGTTTGTGGTCCACGGCAATGTGGCTAGTGTGTCTCCATATTTATCAGCTGGTGGATCAGGTAGAGTCAATTAGGTTCTGGACATACGTTTAAACGTTTTCCAGGCAATCAAAGTTGATGTGTTAACTCCTCTTGTCATTGTGAGGAGCAATGGAGATGTGATGACATCCTAAACCGTGTCTATCGACCTTGTAAACACATAAAACCGATTGCTGAGAAGGAATGTTTCTTCTCTAGCTATTAGTTTATTAACATGGGAAGAAATTTCAAAAGGCGTTAGACTATATTTTAAATTTTAACTGTAGTTTTATTATTTTGTTTTTATTACAGATACTAAATTATATAATCCATGATTATGACATGTCCAGCTCCTGGCTAGTCAAAAAGACCATCGAAATCAACCATCTAGTAGGTGGCAATAGCTTGGGACTAAGACGGTTGTTAGTTGCTAATATGATGACCTCTAGAGACTTGCATGATCATTAATTTCAGGATAGTCGAGATGCGCACGAGTTAGCTCGGGCATCTACACTAATTAAAAAAAATCTTACTCTACATGGTCTTGACACTCTCATCTATTACTGACAGATGCTCTGAAGCCATTCCAATGAACTCAACCTTACCTTAGGATGGAGGGAAAAAAGAAGAAAGGCGCCATGCATTCCATAGCTATAAAATCTGTTTGCCAACTTAGTAATCCATCGATCCATAGTTTCAAAGATTTATTTTTTCTAAAATAGTTTCGTGACTGGAATCTTAAACTAGATCAAACCCTAAACTAACTACTATAATTACCATGCATTCGCAATTTCAAATATAGTCGCCAACGGCTACCTACCCTTTTTTGTTTTTAATGTACTTGTCCGTTGGACGTGGACATTTTGTCTTGAACTGTAGACACTGGAAATCTAGACGCACGCCTAAGAAAACAATCAATTTTAATGCAGTGGTAACTTGCTTCAAATGGCTTTATTTATTATTTTAATTATAAACTATACACTAAGTTAAATTTCCCAAGAGATTGTTGTCGTTCTGCTATCCAGTTATCCAATTAAAAAAACTAATTTCATATAAAAAAAATAAGAAAAAGTAAAGGCATGGCAAGCTAAATGGAAGCATAATCATTGACTGTGATTATGCAAACGGTCATGTGATGCATGCCTGATGATTATGCAAACGGACGGTCATGTGATGCATGCCTGATGATTATGCAAACGGTCATGTGATGCATGCCTGAAAAGGTGTAGTTTTTTCTTGGATCTTGTAAAATAGGATTGCCCCAGTCAAGTGCAGTAAAAAAGGTGCTCTTTTTCATCCTCCTCGCTCGCTAACTTATTTATTGTCCGAGAAAAGAAAGAAGCCAAGAACCAAGCAAGTGACTGTGAAATGGTGTCCAGCTCGGCTCAGCTCATTTTCTTTTGCTTCTTCATCCTCTTCTCCGCCGTTGCTACCACCGCTACTGACCACATTGTCGGTGCTAATAAAGGCTGGAACCCTGGAATCAACTATACCCACTGGGCCAACAACCACACCTTCTATGTTGGTGACTTTATCTGTAAGCATCCCTTCTCTCCGTAGCTCTATTTATGCATCAAATGTGTTCACAAGCATCAGTTTTTTTAACTTCGGCTGGAAGATCAAAACCCATTTCCCGTTTATAATTGAAGTGTTTCCTCTTTTTTTTTTCTTTTTTTTTTTGTCAATGTAGCTTTTAGGTACCAAAAGACACAGTACAGTGTGTTTGAAGTGAACCAGACTGGTTATGAAAACTGTACAACAGATGGAGCAGTAGGCAACTGGACTAGTGGCAAAGATTTCATACCTCTTAACAAGGCCAAGAGATACTACTTCATCGGTGGGAATGGGCAGTGTTTCAATGGCATGAAGGTTACTGTTCTTGTTCACCATCTGCCGCCGCCGCCAACTTCTGCCACCGTAGCTGCTAACGTGAAAGCCTCAGATTCTGCAGCTCCGTTGGTTTTCCGTGAGGGGATGGTGGGCTTGAGGGCGGCCTTGGTTTTGGCAGTTGCTTCAATTTGGTTTGGATCTGGTTGGATCTAGCAGCTAGCTGGTTAGTGATTTGATTTGGTGGTGGAAAAACTCAGTGGAACTGTATTATCTAGATTTCTTGAAAATATCTGATTCTTTTTCTTTCTTTTTTGCCAACTCCTTACTCTTTTCTTTCGTTTTGGATGAGAACAGCCCCCAGTGAGCACGTCAATGGTTTTCAAGAATATTTTTAATTTTTTTCAAGAATATTTTTTAAATGCCTTTCGCGAACAGCCCCCAGTGAGCATGTCAATTCTAGAAAGTCTAGCCAAGGACCAATTCATCAGAGCTTGCCCAGTGCATCACATTAGATTAGAACTTAGAAGCACAAAATTGGTTTTTTTTTTTTTTTAATGCATAAAGGTAGATTTTATTAATCTAATAGATTGATAAGCGAGATAGGTGTACGGGTAACAAAATTAAAGCACTTTAATTATTATCTTTGTAAATTTAATATAAAAATTATATTAACACCTGCAATAGTAACTCTAAGTACGCAAAATAAAAAAAAATAAATTAAAAACATTGATATCAAATTAAAAATTTACTGGCAGTCCATAGTAAATTGCCTTTTGTTCTTGCCTTAGTTCTTCTTGTCAGACGAACAAGCATGCAAGCTAACAATCTAAAGATACGAATTAAATTTGATATAAATATTAAATGAAATTAAATGATAAATTGAAAAAAAAATGCGTGAACATGGTATCTCTATATTTTAACACTGGAAAAAAAATATAAAAAGAAAATAAAATATAAAAAGTTCATCGGATCCCAGCCTCAGCTTCTTGCATGCGTGATACCAAAGGAAAGTGGACGACGACAAGAAGCTTCAAATGATGCTCCAGAGGGTGGTATTTGGAGGTGGAGCGACGCCGCACACACAACCCTAAAAACATCGACAATATGAAACACATGGTCGACCACCCAAAACATCCAGCTTTCGTAGGCTTACGAAGACAAGTAAGATAGATGATCAGCTGTTTAGTTACTGCTCTAAAATACATATAAAAAAATAAAGATTGAAATTAAATAAATATATTCATATATTTTCGAAACAAAAAGTCGAGAAAGTAATAAAATGTTACACCTGAACAAACAAATCTTATCCGAAGAAGAAGGATATAACATTACCATGAACAAGAAATATCCGAAGAAGAAGAAGGATTTGCATTGTAGCCTCAAAGAACAGATTACAGCTTCCATCTTACTCTGAGAATCCCAACGCAACATGAAAAATGGAAGCATACAAAGAAAGAATATATACCGAACCTACTCTGCATTGGATTTTTGTTTTCTCCTTGGCCGACTGAACAACTTGGAAGGTGGGGAGGAAGAAAGCTCGAGCGGTAGAGGCGGTGGATCCATCTCCCCTCTCAAAATCTCGACAACCTCTCCGATATCTGGACTTGATTCAGGCAACCTCTGCAGGCATGACAGCGCCAAGTTTATACACAATCTTGCCTGATCCTTGCTGTATTCGTCTTTCACTCGTTCATCTACAAGTTCTAAGATGTTCCCAGTCCGAGCTAGCTGCCTACACCAGCTTATTAAATTTGCTTTCTCAAGCTTCATCGGGGAAGCTAGAACGTGTAATGGCCTTCTACCGGAGACAATCACAAGAATTAAAACCCCTAAGCTGTATATATCAGCCTTCTCCGTCAAGCCGCAGCCACCATATTCTGGCGCAACATAGCATAGAGTGCCTCTCATGCTTGTCGTGCTGCTTAACTCGCGACTAAAAAGATCCCCGCTCCACATATCACTAGTTCCGGTAGATCGCGCATTCTTTTTCTTCCATCCCCTTCTGAAACTGAACTCCCCATTTTGATCAGCGTCATTTTGGTTCTGTTCTTCCAGATTCTTTCGTCTATGAAATCTAAACCTGCGACCAAGATCAAAATGTGGAATTCTAAACCCCCTTCTCCACTTTGTTTCAGGATTCTTCAGCTGACTACCCTTCTGGTTTATCTCATCCAAGTGTTCATCTTTCCACCACTCCTGCATCTTCCTATTTTTCTCCCGACGATTTTTCCTGCCTTCCGGTTTCTTCTTCTCAAATCCAGTACTAACATGATTTTCAAACTTGAACTCTTTTAATCGAGGAGGTTCATTTGCACCGTCTAGTTTATTTAATGGGACCAGACGACGAAATTCTTTTCTTCCAGGAGTACTTCTCTTCTCGACATCCCAATCTGGATTTGCCGAGGGGCAAATCTGGCTCCCTATCCACTCCATAACATAATCTTTACTACACAATTCACCGCTCCCATCCTGTCTCCACCACCAATCCTTTCCCCATTGTTTTGTACCAGCTAAATCATCAACAACCGAGGAGCTATTGCAATCCAGCTCCTTACTATGATCGTTGCTACAGAAATCATCATCATATGGCACAAATTTACAATTCCAATCATTATCCCCACCAATATCAACACTAGAAACCTCCTTCCCCTTCCCCTTCCCCTTCCCCTTCCTTGCCTTAACAGCACTCTCACTCACAATATTGGCATTATCATTCAAAGAACTCAAGTTCAAAGCTTTAACATTATAGCAAGTTCTACTATTTTTTGACGAAGAAGAAGCTTGTAAAGCAAGAGCAAAATCTACCTCATGACAACTCTCCACAGGGGTACCAATTGCTGGTATCTCAGAAGTCACATTCCCAGAAAGCTCTTGACTCTTCCACAGCTCTTGACTCTTTCCGAAATCTTGACTAAACAAATCCACTCCAAAATCCCCCTCCCCTTTAATCCTTGATAACCCAAAATCTGAAATCTTTGCTCTCAAATCAAAATCAAGCAAAACGTTGCTTGGTTTAATATCCCCATGAATCACTGGTGGGTCACATCCACGGTGCAAGAACTCAAGTGCTTTTGCAACATCAAGAACGATACTAATCCTTCTCTCCCAGCAAAGACTCAAATGACCATCTCCAAATAACAATACTTGCAAACTTTTATTCGGCATATACTCGTAAACAAGCAAGCGTTTATTCTTTTCATCACAATGCCCCAAAAGAGTAACCAAGAAAGGTGATCTTAAACCACCAAGAATCTGCAACTCATTCTGAAACTCTCTCTCTGATTGCAAGGAAAGAGTATCACCAAGCCTCTTAATAGCATATAGCTTGTGTTGAAAATATTACAGCATTTAATTAAAGCTGTGCACATACAGTAATTGTAATTAATACCAAACGGTATTATTACCGTTAGCTACTCTACTCTCTTCTTTCATTGTATAAATTAGTTCTGTACAATCTATTCAAACTACGATTGCAATAACAAATTGCCGAGAGCAACATCACAATTTATTTACATTAAATACTTTCTTGGGATTGAAATGGCCTCATCCAAGAAAGGATTCTTTCTTAATCAACGTAAATACACTCTTGATGTCCTTCAAGATGCAGGTATGCTTTCAACTAAGCCTTCTCCTACTCCTGTTGATAGCAAACTAAAATTATCTCTTGCAGGTACGGTCCTTACATCGCCTAAGTACTATCAACAGCTTGTGGGTAAACTTATTTATCTGACGATTACTCGTCCAGATATTACTTATGCAGTCAGTCTGGTCAGCCAGTTCATGCATGCTCCAACTGTTCATCATTTCAGCATGGTCAAGCGAATACTGCGATACCTGAAAGGCACTATCGGTCGCGGAATTGTCATGACCAGAAACAACCATACCAACATAATGGGATATACCGACTCCGATTGGGCTGGAAATCAACTTGACCGGCGCTCGACTACTGGATATTGCATGTTTGTTGGAGGTAATCTTGTGTCATGGAAGAGCAAGAAACAACATGTCGTAGCCCGCTCCAGTGCCGAAGCCGAATATCGTGCAATGGCAGCTGCAGCTTGTGAACTTGTGTGGCTTCGGAGCCTTCTCACAGATATGGGATGTGTATCAGTCACTCCAATGAGTCTTTTTTGCGATAATCAAGCTGCCATGCATATTGCCAAGAACCCTGTGTTTCATGAAAGAACCAAACACATTGAAGTTGATTGTCATTTTATTCGTCAACAAGTTCAATCAAACAACATCACTACGCATTATGTGCGGACCGGTGATCAACTTGCCGATGTGTTTACCAAAGCCGTGCCTTCTTCCCAGTTTCATCGTCTTCTGTGCAAGCTTGGATCCATCAACCCCCTTGATCCAGCTTGAGGGGGAGTGTTGAAAATATTACAGCATTTAATTAAAGCTGTGCACATACAGTAATTGTAATTAATACCAAACGGTATTATTACCGTTAGCTACTCTACTCTCTTCTTTCATTGTATAAATTAGTTCTGTACAATCTATTCAAACTACGATTGCAATAACAAATTGCCGAGAGCAACATCACAATTTATTTACATTAAATTTTTCAGCTTGCCATCTCTTGCAATGCCTCTATAGACAGTAGCAGTACCTCCTTTGCCAATAATATTTGCATCATCAAAATCATCAGTGGCAATCTTTAGCTCTTTGTATGAAAACCCTTGGAGCTTTAAAGGGGCACTAGAGTCAAAGGGGATGGTTCTTGAACGATTCAAAAGTGTGCACCAAAGATGGTATAGAAAGTAAACGATTGTAAAAATTATTACCACAGAGGCTGAGACCGTGAGTGTCAAAAGTAAGATTCTGGTTTTGGTTAAGAAAATGGGTCTAGGATGGTCGAAACTTGGAGATAAGGGTCTTGAAGGCATGGTGTGGTGCTTTGAGATTCTGGGTTTCTAGTGTTAGCTAGCTAGATAGTTTGGTCTCAAGATTTGGTGAAGGAGAAAGAAAACGTGTTAATGGGATACTCTTTTTCTTGTTCTTCTTGGGGTGGGGGTGTTTCGTTTTTATTTGCACTTCTTGTTGCAATCTGCATCCAATGTTACAAGTTGCTTTCCAGTTGGATAATCAACGTCAAATGATAGTGTTGTTTCCAATGATAAGCTCTAGTCAATGACATTGATAATAGATTCTTAATTGTTAATTCTAGCGATACTGTTATTGACTGATCATTTTCTTTTTAAAAAAATAGGAGATGAACCATTAATCAGAAAAAAGATGGTGGTGCAGGGAGGGTCCCAAGATGCTTTTGACTAAAGAGGAAGTTTGAGAAGACAAAGTCCGAAGCAAGAGGGATACGATAAAAAGAAAATGGAGGGGACATAGATTACAGTGACAGTAGAGAGTAATTCTTGTCCTAAGCGCTGTACGGAGGCGCGTGCATAGGCACGTGGTGCTATGGTCCTGGACTTCGTATCTTGGTGCCAAAACTGGAAGAGACAGTGGAGGGGATCCTCTGATAGAGGATATCGATGCTTAGCCACACTGAACCGCCATTTTCAACTCGAAATCAATGCAAGAATCTGGATAGTACATGGCAGATAATTCTGTCCGGCCTAGTTTTTGGCAAATCACTGATTCCATCATCAACTGAAAAAAAACAGAGAAAGTAAGGGATCATGTTGCTAAATTTGTAAATTGTAATCCAGGGCAACTAGCTAGTAAATCAGAGGAAATAGTTACGACTTGGATTACCTTCAATCGTGTTTTCTATCCTTAAATACTAGATAAAATAACTAATAAAAATCTCTCCCTTTATCCATTCATAATATATTCACAAAAGCTACATTCTTTGATGCTGTTCTCTTGTATACATATTTATTTCATTAATATTCTTCTGCACATATACAAGAGAAAACGAACGAAGAAGAAGACAGTAAGGTTACGGGTCGACTGCTGTTTTCGTGATAATGGTGTGGTCTACCTCACCCAGAGAGTTTGCTTTTGTGTGCTGTAGCCGGCGGTGAACAAAAGAGCATGGATGCCGGTGGATGCATGGTAGGGTCTGTCCGCCAACAGGAAGTTGAGATTTCTGATCATTGAAGACATTGGACACCTTTTCTTTCCTTAAATCCTTTTTTTTTGTTTTATCTACAAAGTGTATTTTGTAAGTCCAGATAAATCAATAAAACCTCGGTTATTTCAGACTCTTACAAGAAATGAATATCATGACTCGAACTCGAGATCTGCACAAATCATATGATTTTTCGGTCTTTGTCCTAGCCTGTGACCCTCATATGATTTTTTGAGGTATATTAATTTCTACACATGTATTTCTATTTTATTTTGGAAATTTGTATTTTTATAAAATACCTGAAGTTAATAAAAAAGAATAATAACGTGGAATTTTTCAATACTAATACAAACTCAACTCCTATATAAAAAATAAAATAAAAAATCAAAATGTGGTGGTAGTCACTCATTAATCTTTGATATGATAAGCTTAAAATAAGTTGCTATTATGAGGATTAATGGGGATTAACATACATATATATATATATATATATATATATATATATATATTTCTTTTGATTTTTAGCAATAAATATTAATTTAAGCATAATGGCACTTAGATCCTTTTTAAACATGTTTTTACCCCTTGAACACGGATTAAATGGCTTGATCATCACCTTGATATATTCAGAATCTTTGTGCGCAACCGTTATACCTGTCTAGCTCGAACATTGCCGAAAGAAATCTTCTATATTCACTTTTCTTCGTCCTCTAAATTTATTTCTGCCCCTCTCTCCTCGGAATATCAAAGTTTCTTCTCTGTTCATTAATTTGTGTGATTGGAGCTAAAAGGATTGCCTCCGTAAGTTTGCTTTTTGAGGAAAATGTAGCTGAGTTTCAATATCCCCTCTATCTTTTCTATATAACGTGTATGCACCTTTTAATCAGATATATATATATATATATATATACACATACATGTTTCTATCATGAAAATCTTATCTTGCTGATGAAACCCACTAATGTTAAGGGAAGAAAATAAAGGGTTCTATAAGATTCGCAGCATATTAAGGATTTTTCATGTCATCATGGAAGGGATGATATTAGGTTTAAAATCCTTGCCTTACCAATGGTCAGCTGTAACTCAACTCGCATGTGTCATCTCCATCTCTTATGAAATTCGGGTCTGAGTCCTTTGATTTTTTAAACCGAAACAATGCCCTATTGTCCGCAAGAAAAGAAAAGGAGACCCGTCAATTTGTGTGCCTTCCCAGCACCATTGAAAATTGATACTTTCTCCATGACGGTACTTTTACATTTTGGGTATTTGTTCGAGACTTCTCCTATTCAAAGAGACGTTGCATTTTTATATTCTGTTTTTTAAATGTTTGAGTATTTCAATTTCATAAGGATTTCCATGGTAGAGTATCTTAAACATTCATGTTTTGTCTGTGCAGGAGTTTCTATCGATTGATGTTAGATCGTGGTAGCTAGTAACTTGCCTTGAAAGGTATCTACGCTCCCATTCTGCAAAATGTTTGATTGTGGTTACAAGTCACAATACATTGGTGGCCAAAAGGAAAAGTTTGTAAGGTACATCAGATCCTCTTATGTTCATCTTTATGATATGTGCTTCAACATGAATTATCTAACCCCTTCCACAAAGGGGGACGTGACTTGATGGCAAAGAGCTTGCGATCTGCATAGCAGGTCTCGAGTTCGAGTTAGGACGTGCACCCCTTGTAAGAGCCCGTGACACCCGGGGTTTTACTTGTTCATCTGTGCCCACAAAGTGCACTTTCCGGGGTGTGGGGTTTACTCGCATCCAAAAAAAGTTAAAAATTTATCTAACCCCTTGTTGGCATATTTTGGAACTTGTAGGCTTGATGATTTTGATTCGTTGTCAGTGACTTCTAGCAATAAAGGAATGAAGAAATTGAGATTTAATGTTGAGGGTTTCAACATAAGTGGACATGAGAAGAAGAATGCATCAAAATATTTTAGATATGGGGTGAAAAAAGGATCACAAGGATTGATGACAATTGGACGATCACTTAAAACTGGAGTAGCTCGTGCAGTATTTCTAGAGGATCTTAAGGTGTCCGAGAAGATGATTTTTGATCCTCAACACAAATCTCTTCTGCTGTGGAATAGGCTTTTGGTCATGTCATGCATTTTATCAGTATCTATCGATCCTTTGTTTTTTTACCTTCCTATCTTCAACTATCAGATGACTTGTCTGGGTATGGATACAAAGTTAGCAGCAGCAATTACAACTATGAGGACAATACTTGATGTTTTCTATTTGATTCGCATTGCTCTTCAGTTTCGAACAGCTTATGTTGCCCCATCATCACGGGTTTTCGGACGAGGTGAGCTTGTGATTGATCCGGCACAGATAGCTTCCCGATATTTAAGCCGATATTTTATTGTTGATTTTCTCTCGGTGCTACCTCTGCCACAGGTTTGAGAAATACTTCTCTTCTTTCTGGCATATTGCATTCTTAAATTGTATCCCTACTTTTCTTTTTGTTATGAACAAGCCGTATTGATTGTATAGGTAGCTGTACATAATATATTTATCTTCTTAATTCTGCAGATAGTGGTATGGAAATATCTTAATAATAAAACGAGGGGCTCGGAGGTGTTAGCTACGAAGCAGGCATTGCTAGTTATTGTTTTTGCTCAATACATCCCAAGGTTTGGTCGTTTTTTTCCTTTGACCTCAGACCTGAAAAAGAGTGCTGGTTCCTTTGCTGAGAGCGTTTTAGCTGGTGCTGCGTACTATCTACTCTGGTACTTGCTTGCCAGTCATGTAAGTAATTACTGTTATGCAGATTGGTTTTACTAGTATGTTTGATCCTTGGATATTTGGATAGGATTGAAAGCTTTGTATTTTACACCAACGATGGTCAAAGTTCTGATCCCTGGAGAAATCAAAATAATCACCCCAACAAAGTTTTGGTTTGTTTCTGTGATGTTCTTAACTTGGATATATAAATGCAAATCCTATAAATGTTGCACAATGGATTTATGAACTTTCAACATTTACAGACTATCTATTGATCCTATAATCTACATTTTGGTTAGCTTTCTCTTAGTCCAAATATTACTAGGATACATTAAAGATGCCTGTGAAGCAATTTATCAAAGTTGTCTGACAAGACTCAGGCTCAACCTCACAGATAGCAGGGGCTTTCTGGTATTTGTTAGCCATTGAACGTAAAGGCACTTGCTGGAGAGAAGCTTGCAGACTAAGTGGGAAATGTAACATAGACTACTTGTACTGTGGAAATAAATTACTGCCAGGTTACCATGATTGGCGAAGGATAAGTGATAAGGTTCTTGGAAACACATGTAATGTCGACAAAGATGATAATTCACGATTTGATTATGGAATCTATTTCCAGGCCATGTCCTCAGACATTGTGTCATCCAGGAAGTTTGTCTCCAAATTCTTTTACTGTTTATGGTGGGGCCTGCAAAATTTGAGGTAACTTGTGTAATTGACCGTTATGTTCCACAACATTTGAAGGTACCATGATTCTATAAAAAGCTTTCCTGTTCACTTTATCAAAATTGAAGTTTAGTCCTCTGAGCTATATGCACAAGTATAAAAAAAACATGAATTTCAATACCTAAGGTCTGTAGAAATATTTCAATCCAATAGTGTCAGTCACTGTTGAAGAGCATTTTGATTTTTTATTTATCAACTACTCACCCTTCTGAGCTATGATCAAGTATTCTATGAAGACTAAAGTCTTTGAGCACATAAATCTGTCACACTTGTTCAGGGTTTGAACAATCATTTACTTCTAACTGTTATCTGCGCATTCACGTTTGGATTCTTTGGTGTTAAAAAGAGAATCCAGAAATTATTTATGTTCTTGGAGTTTTATTTACTCAAGGCATTTTCTGTTTTACCTTCCACAGTACTCTTGGCCAGGGTCTCCGAACAAGCACCTATCCTTTGGAAGTTATCTTTTCCATACTGTTAGCTATTTCTGGGCTTATACTCTTTGCACTTCTGATTGGAAATATGCAGGTATGTTAAGATTTTCACTTCCATGAATGTCCATAAATGATTGGTTACAGATGCCTATTTAATTACTTTGATGAATGCTGAGGCTACTCATATGGTCGAATTTATGTTACGACCTTATTGTGGACTGTGGTTTTTGATGATCTAACTAGTCTTGTGGTTGCAACAGACCTACCTTCAGTCTCTTTCTGTTCGTTTAGAGGAGATGAGGATCAAAAGGCGTGATTCTGAGCAGTGGATGCACCATCGCTTGCTCCCACAGGATCTTAGAGAGCGAGTTAGGAGATACGATCAGTACAAATGGCTCGAGACTCGAGGAGTGGATGAAGAGAATCTGGTGCAGAGCCTTCCGAAAGATCTCAGAAGGGATATCAAGAGGCATCTCTGTCTGAATTTGGTCAGAAGAGTAAGTATAGTTTTATTCTTCGGTTTGCTTTTTTTCCAATATTTTGCAGAAATATATCTCTGGACATGGTGATTACGCAGGTCCCTCTATTCGCCAATATGGATGAAAGATTGCTGGATGCCATTTGCGAGAGATTGAGGCCAAGTTTGTACACGGAGGAGACTTACATAGTCCGTGAAGGGGATCCAGTCGACAACATGCTTTTCATCATTCGCGGGCGCTTAGAGAGTGTAACCACTGATGGTGGAAGGAGTGGATTTTTCAACCGAGGTGTATTGAAAGAAGGAGACTTTTGTGGGGAGGAGCTTCTGACTTGGGCACTGGACCCTAAATCTCTTGGCAACCTGCCATTATCAACTAGAACAGTGGGGGCATTGACTGAGGTAGAGGCTTTTGCCTTGGAAGCTGAAGAGCTGAAGTTTGTTGCGTCTCAATTTAGGCGTCTTCATAGTAGGCAGGTGCAACACACCTTCCGCTTCTACTCTCAGCAATGGAGGACCTGGGCTGCCTGCTTTATCCAAACCACTTGGCGCCGGTATTCCAGGAGGAAAGCAGCCGAACTTCGCCGCTTAGAAGAGGAGGAGGAGGATGATGTAGACTATGATGAGGAAAATGACGACGACGACGATGATGAAAGGGAATTAGTTGGACAGCTTGGATCTGCCAGACTACGTGCAACAATCTTCGCTTCTCGCTTTGCCGCCAATGCTCTCCGTGGACACAAGCTTCGCAGCTCGAATTCCAGAGCTCTGAAGATGCTGCAGAAGCCCCCAGAACCGGACTTCAATGAAGAGTGATTAGTGAAGTAGGGATGGTATTATCTGTCTGAATATTCTTATATATATTGGTTAATTGGGAAAGTAGAGATTACAGGATAACTTCACATACAGAAGATGACAATATCATTTGAGCTTGATGAAGGATGAGATTTAACACCATGTTATGCACTTTGACCGTGAACCCTCTACAAGAATTGGATCGAAGTCTTGATCATGAGTAAAATAGGAAAACGAAAATCCTTTGACAAATTCAACAACTCATATCCTTGCCCGGTTCGAGTAAAAATTTTCTTGTTGCGAGTGTATTAAGTTGATTTCCACTGTTTTTCTTACAGGGGCAATGATTCAGATTCAGAAATCAGGAGTTACGCAAAACTCTTGACCAAAGCAAGATGACTCCTTGATTCTTGCAAGCCAAAGCGTTAACCAGTAATGGGCTCAGTTGAGCATTGCAAGTTACAATCAAGTCGCCAAAACCAGTACTCTCAAAATTCCATTTCTTTTCTTTTCATACTTTCTGCAACCAAGCAGAGAATGGAAAATAACCGAAATTCCTGTACATTCTTTACAATAGCCGTGCGTTTGAGGCCTATTCACTTTTATCAGAGGATATATGAATAAAATTTAGTGAAAAAGAAAATAAAAGCAGGAATAATTTATTGAAAAGAAAGGAAGGAACAAATAAATCTCCCCAACTCCTGAAACTTGACTGTTTCAGGTAAAACTTTTCTGCTTGACTTTCAGTAAGTTTCTGGCGGTGCTTTTCTTGCTGCTGCTAACTCAACTACGCCAATCAGAAGATGCTTCAAGTTCAACATCTTCTTCCCACCAAGTGGCAGACTGCAATATCAATCATGCAATTGACATCATGAAATTTCAGGTTCCTTTTTTATATAACTTTTTTGGGGGAGGGGCTGAAAATTCAACTTTGCAGCCAGATTTTAGGGTACAGATGGAATGAGGGATACAGCACCGTGATAAATTTTGGAAATTACCTTAAACGTGAAGGAAAAAATATTCAGCAGGGACACGTAGAAAGTGCTGCAAGTGTGTGTGTGTATGCCGGCATATATTTATGCATGTTTGTTCTTGCTAAGCATAAAAGTTGAATAGGAGAATGTGAATTGGAAAAACTACTCAACTACACAAATAAAATGAGTAGTCTGAGAAAATAGGGAAATTAACTTCACAAATTAATTTCTGTCTTTATGTTTTTCTATTATCAACACAATCTCATGTTTTTTTTTGTCATGCATCGAATGGAATTCCATCTCTTGTGATCGTGTTGATAGCAGTCCCAGGGATCAATTCAGAAGCATTTACAGGCTATTAGAATAGCAATGCAAAACAGAGAGGAACTACTTGGATGGATAATTACCTTGTAGCCTCTGCGAAGAAATTCTAATGAGGTTCCTTGTTCTTCTTGCAATCCAAGGACCCTCAACAGTTCTTCTTTTGTCTGAAGCATATAAAATAGTCATCCCAAGTGAATCAAATTATTTGTAACTAAAACAAAATAATATACCAAGCTATTGGTAGCTAAGTGAAGCAAGTCCAGCTTGTAAGGTAAAAGAAATACATACCTCACCAAGTGTGAAGCGCGTTGCACTCTCTGCTACACAAGCATAAGAACTATCTGTTTGTTTAAGCATCACCTGCCAAGGCCCTGTACATATTCTGAGTTGGATAAGAGATACGGAATAAACTATTCAACCCAGGATCAGGTAGAAACAGTATTGATATTGATGGAAATCAAATAATTAGTTGTAGAAAACATAAAGGCAGAAGGTGTCTTGACAAACGAGAAGTCATGTTAGTTTAGAGGAAGCAATTGAAGACTAGACCATTTGTTACATGAAAAATGATCACATTGAATCACGCCTTAGATATATAGCATTTCTATTTATGTCGTTTATTTTATTATCAACTAAAGTACAAAACTTAAAACTAAGCACATGATTCTGTTTAGGGATTACGATGAGGATGAGGTAATCTATGTTCAAATATATGTGTGGAATATAGCATGCCCCTAAAAGCAATCATCCGTGTAGCATCTGTTCAAGATTAGTATTGTTAACTTATTATGCCAGTAGAATCTACACAATAGCCTGAAAAGAAGCACCAAAGCAGAGCTGTTAGGCCAAGATGGCAGGACAACAGTCTTTTCCAAATTAATTATACCATGTTTTAGCCATAAAATTTTACAATAAAATACCTAAGCAAAGTCAGAGGTTGGTTCTAAGAGTCTTGATTTAGAAATTTCATCATTCTGTCAATCCTCTCAAAAATATAGGCCTCTATGAAACCATCCAAACAGGCAACTGCAGGTTATGGGTTGAAACCTTATCTCAAAAGAAAAAAAAAAGGATCAAGATTTTTGCCATGACTTAGAGAAATTTAATTGCATACCAGGGTATTGGCGAAATAAGGCTCCACTGTAATTTACAATATACGGCGCCACTCCTATTGTCTTACATCATTAAGAACAAACTGTATCAAAAACTACATTTCATAAAACAGATGGCAGGAAACAGGTTGACGTCAATGAATGAAAAGTACCTTTGAGTACTCTCTGATTCGAATATAAAATACTGGAATGAATTGAGAAAGAAATCGATAGTGCAAATCTTTGGTTGGAAATCCCAGAAGACCCAAGTCAGCACTGAAAAGAGGAAGCTTTTATTCAACCAAGAATAATTTCAGTGTGATAAGATAATAGGGAAACAAAGTAAATCCACAAAAACTATACCGCAATGTGTCAAGTTCAAGATTGAATAGAAGTGTTGGGGTTGACGTGGCAAATTTTTCCTGCACATTCCCATCAATCACAGCAAGTGACATAACTTATGCACTTTGCAGATGCATGCAAAGAGAAGTGCAGGTATGATGAAAGAGATATGCAAGTATGAGACTAGCCAGAGTTCTTGTCCAATTGAGGTGCTCACAACTTCAGGATTTTATACGACCAAAGAATATTCATGTGAACAATAACAAAAATTAGTGACTATGAGAGTAACATTGCAACAAGTGGTTAAAGACATCAAAAAGTTCACTAAATACTAGATATCTAGAGATGCAAATGCATTGACTTGATTCAAATTTTTTTTTGATGAATTAAATCCTTCAATTTTAGAGTGCTTATGTTGAAATGGAATGCAAGTACCCAGATAAACATGAACGGTATTACTAGAATAAATAACATGTCTTCATCTGTGCTGTCATTATGTCTGCATGGATTGATCAACATTATGCTAAAACCAATGAATTTATATAGATTATTTAATCAGAAAACCAATAAAAAGATGTGTCAGACCCTGTGACAGAGAAAGAGTGAAATGATCAGCTTTTTAAAAAAAAAATTGCAACCAGTATTTCCTTGTTAAGGATACAGGAGGGGGGAAAAGTGCATGATCTCTTGCAAGTTTCATATATATTTAAACACTAATCTTCTGAATTCATTAGATTACTAAAATGAATTTCAAATTCCAATGTATTATGCACATCATATCAATATCTAAAACTTTTCTCAAGCTTGTGTAACCTAAAGTAAATTAAAGGTTGGATGAGCAGCTACTAATGTTTGCAAATACAGAACAAATCAATAAAGAGGATTCAAATTTGCGAGATCACAGCTGTATGCTTATGAAGCTACGGGAAAGGGAAGAAGTAGTAAAATGCATGCAGGCATGCTAGCTCAGATGGCAACAGTGGGACTAAAATTGAAATAAAAGATAGGATACATGTTTGGTCAAGGTTTTTCAAGATAATCCTTACCACATACTTCTCTATAACAGAAAGTTCACGTGTGCTGCAGTTAATAAATACATATAGTGATGGTGGCTCATTGGACTGCCAGCGACCTACATACAAAAGGACCGAGAAGAATGTTAAGTTCAAATTTTCCACTTCACTTTTTTCTAAGATATTTGAGAAGGGAAATAAAAAGAGAATAGCAAAATAAGTTATAATAATATAAATACATACAATTGCTCTACAGGGGCAACCAATGTTCTTCTATTCTTGACCATAATATGCAGTCATAAGTAAACTAAAAAAACAAACCACATCATATAATAAGCAAATAAATGAGAGAGATAGAGGTCACTATTTAAAATAAAAATTGCAATAGCACACAATTTTTTCCATAAAACAACAAACCAGTACAATTGTTATATGATCACACTAATTATATTCACCTCTAATGTTGTAGAAGCTTAAATACTCTCTTTATTATGGTAAAAGGTATGTTTAGTAGCATTTTAAAGAGAACGCCTCAATCTCTTTTCATGTATATGCTGAATGCAGATTGAGCTAGGATGTTGTTCACAGACTTCTACATTGGTTTTAAATTTCTAGAACTAACCTTCATTGTCATCTTCAAAATCAAAATCTAAGGTGTTCCTCACAGACTTGAAAAATGTGGTGATGGGACCACTCGGAATATCATCAAGGGAACCTATGGTTATACCATCAATCTGAAAGAAACAAACAAAGAGGTAGTATAGTCCATGTAAGAATTGATGAATGCCAACAGTCAAAGCTTCTTCAGTTTCAGAAGTGTTTCCTTGAATCAGGTTACAGATTGAACTAAGAAAATAAACTACAGTTGACTAGAGAAAGAACTCGGAACTCAATTTGTGTTCTATATTTAAGTGCAAGGAAGATCATTTTTTCTGCTAATCAAGGTGTATTGAACTCATAATTCATTAGATACTTTTTATGAATGTCAAGTAAGTATTGTAAGTTAAAAATTGATTGTATTTTTTTTTTTTACTACTTTGTATGTTAGCTTAACTCCTGAACACATTCCACAACCAAATTCATTTTAGAGCCAAAACGCTGAAGGAGTTTCTAATTAGAAGTTAAAAGCCAAACGCCCTTGCTAAGAACAGACCTCAAGCCAACCATCTATGATTACTCAGAATAAGAAGTTAACCTCGAATTAGAATGTTACCGAATCAAGAGCTGTCTTGAAAATCCGACAAGCCCTTAGCATTTCTGGCTTATCAGGAAACACCTGGAAGTGAAAACACCATTTCAGCTCTTTTTTTATGTGGAAGTAATAATTTAACAGATGACAATCAAATCTTACGACACAAGCTCTGGTTTCTCTTTTTTCTTTCAGCTTCCTTATAACAGCCAAGGCAAGTTGAATGTTGGCATCAATAAAATCATCTGAAGATCCCTTCACATAGTCAGAAACTTGAAATTATAAAATTTCCATGGTTACTATTTTCTTGTCTTCCCTAGGAGGTAAATCAAAGCATCCTCAAAGACAAATAACAAATATTCTGGAATTGCACACATTATAAATGATAACACCAATATTTGATGAGAAAACAATACATATTAGGACTACAAATGGCCACAAGAATTCCAAGACTTTACAAAGATTTGAAAAGAGAAATAGGTATCAATGAATAAATCTGGCATGAGAAATAAACAACTATGTGAAATGATACACAAACAACTAGAGAGAAAAAACATTAACACAGGCATTAGAAATCACCAGAGTCATTCATTGACACAATGAAGGAACTCAAGAGCCAAAGTTCATACCTTGTAAGAAGAGATGTCGCTAGGCAAGGGCCTGAGATGCAAACCAAGGTTGAAAAACACATAGAAAATAAGTGCATGGAGACTATGGAAATCCACAGAAATGAAACAGTTAAGAGAAATAAATGGCAGAAGGTATCCGACAACGATGGTAAAGCATTGCTTCAGGATCCATTTACATTAAAAACAATAAGCAAGGGGTAAGACAATTCATGATTGATTTTGTAACATCAAAACCAAAATCTCAAACTCCTAAACTCAACTTAAGTCAACTAATCCTTAGCCTCGAGCTAGTTCAAATATCCTTTTCAGACAAATTATCGTCCTTGGGTCAATTTTGTTTTTTAACTTTGTTGATCTTAAATCTTTTTTTCTTGTTCACACTAGGAAAGCACTTCATTAAATATAAATTTGAAACTTTAAGCACTTCCTTTCTCAACTAAACAAAATTTCACATAGAACACGTTTCTTTATAATTCAAAAACAAGAACAAGATGTAAGGCTAGAAATGAACACATGATATCACTGAAAAGAGTGAACTTTTTCCTTCTGCATTGAAACGAATCTACTTTCATGATGTGGAGTGCAAGTTACGAGATGGGTAACGCTAAAACAAAAATTCCTATCCAAATAAGCAAATGGGCACCTAAAAAACCGTGAAACAAAAAATTCATAGAAGCTAAACACAGAAAAATCAAGATACGAGAGGAAAAGGGCTTACGGGAAATCGATTTCCAGGCGGATTTTTCCATCTTGAAGAGAAAAGGCAAGAGAATTGGCAGCATCAGTGACAAGAACTTCATAAGACTTGGGCTTGTAAACCGCAACTCCACTCTTGGGGTCATGACTTTGAGTTGTTCGTGACTTTTGTTGTTTGTTGGTGTTGGCGCATTGGATTTTCGTGGTGTAAGAGAATTTTGAGAGAGTTGGAGAGGGAGAGCAGAGTGGAGTGGAGGAGACGACTGAAATAGAGGAACGAGGGAGAGAAGAGAGGAGTGAGAAGGTCATCAGTGGCATGGCCATGGCCGGTTTCAGATGGTTAAGAGATGTGGTGGCTTGTAAGAGACGATCGACTCCTTGCTATGTGGACTAGATATGTTGCCGGACCTTACCCACACAAATACTACTATCGAATTATCATATACGCTATTTCCATAAATTACATCTTCAATGTATATACTATTTTGAGTAAATATTATTTTTAAAATATATATTTTTTTATAATAAAAATAATTGACTCACTAACCTCTAGACTTTTCTAGATTAATCCTAATCAAATCTAACAAATATCCAAATAACGACTATGGTGGACCAACTGCTCCGTGCTTTTCCCTCCAAAAATGTTCTGTTACTTTAATGTGCGTGTGTCACCTTATTCCTGATGAGATGTGACAGTTTCTGTGAAAGTTAATGGTTTGATTTGGATGGAAATGGAAAGTATAAGGGTCACATTAACAGTTCAATAAGATAAGGGGCCGGATCAATACGATCAAAATAGTTGAGGGACTAGCCAAACCCATTTAACAAAACGTTATTGCAATAGCGCAAGTGGACGACCACGAGTCCACCACCACAGTGGAAGGAAGGCTATCTTGACATGGACCGTTGATGAGCCCATCGGATGAAACAGGCCCAGGATTCTTTGGAGTGGGCTAACCCAGTTACAACTGGGCCTATTTCTATACAGATTGGGGTCTCGATGCGTTCTCCCTCGCAAGAGAGGACGAGAACCTGGCTGCGAAGTGACAAACTTCCTTTGCCTAAGAAATATCAAGAACATGAAAGTTGTTTGAGATGATTTATACAAATTAATCAAGTTTTTTGCAATCCCTAGACTTTTAAATATGATCAAATAGAATTTTTATGAATAATTTGATGAGATAAATTTGACATACGTGTGTGTATAAATACAAACACCATGGAAATACAGTAGAATATATATATATATAACTAAGAAAAGAAATTATATGTGAAGAGAAAGTTTAAATAAATTACGAGGGTCATTAAAAATAAATACATAAATATTGAGTGTTCTTTCCATGACGTGTGAGGCATTGCATCATGTATGAGTGTCAAGAATGTAAATTGGTTTTATAAAATATATATCATCGCTTTGTTATTGACGATGATTATACAATTGTGAAAATATAGAAGCTTAGGCATTAGAACTCTTATTTGTTTTATGGTTTTATAATTTAATTTTTTTATGTAATCCACTAAAGTAGTCGTATTGCCCCGGCGGGCGGGCGGGCGTGCTGTCTGGCACCGATAAATCATAAACTACTTAAACCATCTATCTGCTTAATTACTGGCCCTAAGAGATCTGGTGTGTATCTTCTTCAGGCAACTTGCTTAATTGGTGTCTAATGAATCCGGTGATCTGACATGAACGAAGGAGTTCTCCACCAACAACACATTTAAAATTAATATATATATATATATATTAAAAAAGATATTATCACATATAAACATCATTAATTAATCAATGCACAAACAAAATCAAGTATTATGATAATAAATATCTCCATGCTCTAATAAAAACACTTTAAATATTATCCACTGGGTTTGACGTCGAGATGCACCGTATATATTTTCAGAAGCTTTAGCTAGCTAGCGTGCTCATTGGCAAGAAACTTCGACGCAGGAAACCACAGATAAAAGGTGACCATTTTGCTCTTTATCAGGCAATAATTTCAAGCTCCGGGCCCCAAAAAAGTCGAGTGTTTCGGCCAGGAAATGGTAGTGGAGTTTAAGTGGGCACTCGACACATGGCTAATGGATTCTTTAGATTCTTGCATGGTTGCGTCTAATAAAATATTGTTCAAGTCGATTCATGGATAGTGCAAATGGTGTTTTTAGCCGAAAGGATTGCTAGCTTTTCTTCTTGGATTTGTACACATGGTGGGAGGGGACCAATGATGGGAAGATTACATGATGACACACTGATAGTTCGAGGGATTTTTTTATTTCAAACATTTCATCATATTCTCCATCTCCGATTGGCTGTATTAGGTTTAGATTCTGCGCATACAAGTACATATATAGTTTTTTTAGGTTACGTTGATGTAGTTGCCGTTGTTGCATCTGCATTTCAGATTAAAAATAATAATAATTATTATTTTTATTAATATGGTTGTTCATGTTAGTTTGCACGCATCTTGCTTTTTCATGTAAATCTCTAGTGACTATCATATTAGCAACCACATACCTCGAATCTAAGATCACTAAAGAAATAAATATCTTAGTTCCAAGCTCTTATCATTGGACCACCTATTAGATGGTTAAAAAATAATTATTTTTTATTGTAGAATACGAGTGTATGCTATAAAATTTAAATTTATATATGTATAGTTTTGAAAAATTCATGCTTTAAGCTATAATAAGTCCAAATGGAAAGAAGTGGCCTGATAGATACGTATATATTATATGATGATAAAATCGTTGATACATCTCTAGCATGTTTCAACCAAGAAAGGACAACATCTTGATAATTGGACAGCCTAACAACGATTCCTCTTTTTTTTTTTTTTTTTTTATGCCGAGGACATCATCGGATCATCTTGTATATCATTCAAGATTTTGAGTGTACATTTTCCCAAATATCTTTTTCAGAAACAAGCTATCAAGTTTAGAGATGCTCATGGAAACTCAATCCTAGTAAGAGACTAAGAATATCTACACATATATGTGTACTTTCACATATGTACACGAGATGGATGGAGGCATTACTTTTTAATTAAGCATGATTGAGTTGGAAAGTCTATCAATCACGTGAAATGTAAATAAAATAAAATTGTCGTTCATTTATTTGTCTGAATAAGAAAAAAACATGTCTAAATTAAGGTTAATTTTCACCATAAACTTTGTATGATTCTATGTTGCAATTCACACACAACTACTTGTAATCTACCCACCTCGTAGACCTAAGAGTGCTAATAGTAATCTACCCATCTTTCATAACTATGACTGATCGGTCTTTCATCAAATACTATGAGTACAACTGTAGAACAATTGTTATTTGAAGAATGACTTTTTTTTGTTGGGAATTCTTTACCCTTGCTCTTTTTTTTTCTTCTTTTAATTGATCTTTTAACATTGTTTTGATTTGCAATTCGTTAGTGATTGAATTTCATGATTTTTTTTTACTTTTTTTTTCTATAGGGTTATATTGATCTCATGTCCTAGATCATTGGCTTGAAAAATTAATCCAAATTGATTTGATTTTTTATTTATTTTGCATTTCAATATTGTGTTGTTTTGCAAATAAAGCTTCATGTTTTTATTCAATCTTTTTTCTACAAGATTATTTTGTTCTTATGTCCAAGTCATGTATTTGTCAGACCAAGTTGGATGGAGTTCAATTTTTTCGTGCGTCTAATTTTATTTTTTATACGAGGAAACTCTATTCCTCGGAAAATGCACCATGTGAGTCCAGGTGAGCGAGTAAAATTCTGATTGTCCCAGGCTCTTACAAAAAATGTACACCCTAACTCGAACTCGAGATCTGCTGTACATATTATAAATTTTCTGTCATCACGTCACACCCTTGGGACATTGCATCTAAAACATTAGCATCGTCTTAACATTATTATTATTATTATTGTGTTTTAGAAACTCGGCTCCATCAATCTAGTTCATGCTATTAACGTGGAGCTCCTATTCGAAAATTTTCTACAAATCAGAACTCGACAACCCATCACAAAAAGAAATTAGAGCTCAACAAAGATGGTCCTCCCTCTCTCTCTCTCTCTCTCCCCCCTTTTTTTTTTTTGCAAAAAAGTGCGTAGAAATAAAACTGAAATGATTAGGACTTTGTTTAATGGTTGGGAAGTTTTTCCTTACGAATAGAAAGAAAAGGTTGGTTGTCAACATAGTTTTCATTTTTTGATGTATAATAAAACTGTTACAAATGGCATGGTCAAATATCTCGCGGGTCAACAAAAATGACTGATGAAGAAGATCCATGTTTTATCCAATCATACGTTCCACATCTTTGATCAACATCTAGTTTTTCAGCGGCAAGCTTCTTGATGCACCACAAATCTTCAGCCAATGAAAATTTCCTCCAATGCGGGATCACCTCCCTAATTGGGTCCCTCTGTGACACCTCAGCCGCCACCGCCCCACACCCACCGTCATCTCTGGCCATATTATGTGCAAATGCACACAGAGCCTTCATGAGCCTCGACGCATTTTTACCCTCCATGTGTAGCCCATACAGGAAATAAACACCAAATTGTCTAAATACATCAGGAAAGGAAGGCAACCTTAGCCATGGCATCCAAGCATCTAGCAACCTAGTTCCTGCGCAACATGCGTACGTTAATTTGGACACTCCCTTCACTTGTAACTTGAACACTTCCTTGGTGTTCCACACACTTAGTAAGGCAAAACTTGAGGGCAGAATTCCTGTTTTTGGATCCCACTTCGGGAGAGCTTCTCTGGGCACGGCCATGAACGTGCCCAGATTTAGCTTACTGTGCAAAATTGTGCCGATATCTTTTGGGAAAAACTCTGCGCTGGCGAACACTCGACAATAAATTGCTTCGGCGAGCTTCGGAGTGAGTTGAATTATGGCAATGTCGGAGCCTAATGGCTTGTAATGGGCATGAACCGGTTGCACTAGCATGGTAAGAGTTCTAAATTTTGTGTAAGAGAATTTTCTGGTGAACAAATTGATGGAAGGTTCATTGGAGCAATCTGTGGCCATGTATGAATAATCTGCACCTTTTTGCTTGCACCATTCTTCAATTTCCTGGACCAGTTTTGTGCCAATGCCAAGCCTCCTGCAGCATTTCCAAAGTTGAAATTAAATACTGAGAATCAATTAAGAAAACAAAAGCATGATCTAATTGTTTATATATTGGTTTTTGTCCGATTTGAGCACAAAAGATACTTAACGGGGGTTTCTTTAAGCAAAAGTAAGGAACATTTTTGAAGATGATAAGGACCATTATAGAATTAAAAAAAGAAAAAAAGAAACTGTGATCATGGTTACATAAATCTAAGCTTTTGCCTAAGGAACTAAGCATAATGGTATATGCCTATTAATCAAAACTATTATTATTATTATTATTATTATTATTATTATTATATTCTATGAAGGAAGTGGATATATATACTATACAGACATTAGTGGCGGACCATATCATGTCAAGTAAAGTAATTTTAGGTGGTAACAAAGTAGAAACAAACAGGAAGCTTTTCTATTCGATAAAGGAAGTCTTGGCATTGGATACATGTGTCAATGCCAGGCTAGCTTGCATTTTCCTCATTCCATGATACGAGGAACAAATATTTTCTCTTTATAGTCGAATCTAATCGTGTTTTGTGGGGTGGGAATGGCTCGTAGAAACCCACAAAAGTAACAGGAGAAAGAAAATTTCACAAAGTAAGGTTGCAAATTTGTGAAGTGCAAAGGTTAACGAGAACCCACATCAAAAAAAAAAAAAAAGTTTTCCGGTGATCCTTTCCGTGGAGCTAGAACTTTGTGCACACCATAAGGACACTTAAATTTTGTGAAAGTAACGTTTGTTGATTGCACTTCTTATGGTGCTCTGATCCAGTAACGGATGAGGAGTAATTAAATGCAAATGATTACGAAAAAAAGAAGAAGTATAACACAATCTTTTCTTTGTGGGAGAAAGAGAGAGAGACCTGTGAGAAGGAGAAACCCTTAATCCCAGAATATAAGCCAGCTTTACATGGCCTGAACTTTCTTTTGTCACAGTTTTTACGCAGGCTCTTACTGCCCCCACTATCTCTCCTCCTCCACATTCAGCAACCTGTTTTAATCATATAAAACATAACTTTGTCACCACAAAATGGATCAAAAAAGAAGAAAGGCAATGCCTATCCACAGTGTAAGCTTCCAATTCTTCATCTTCAGAAATATACCGTCGCGTCACATACTCATCCAAGCTTAGTTTTTGCTTGAATTTTGACCTACGGATTATGTGATCATGCAACATGAAATAATCTGTTTACGTTTCTCTTTTCACATGCTCAAGTGTCATAAACAAAGGGAAAATAAAGGTGGGACTGGTGAAAATTGATGAATTATACTACTTACTAGCATAACATGGGATGGAAAATTGCGAACTCGACAGATTGGATCACCCATAAGGTCAGTAACAAGTGAAGGCTTTCCTCTTTGGCCAACCTCACACCTTCTTTCCATTTCCTCTACAGCCACCTTGTCTCTTCCTTCATCATACTCTCTCACCACCACGAGATTCTCCATTTCGCCGGCCGGCAATGTTGGGAAATTGTCCGCAGCTATTTTTAGTGACATGGTGGGAAAACTAATTTGTGTTAGCTAGCAATGTATAGTGACTACTGAGCTATAGAGCTCAGAAGTTTTCAGTGTGTTTTCTCGACTATGTCACTTACGCAATATACCTCCCCATATTTATAGCAAGGTGGAGGTTCTGACGTGGCCCTCTTGATCACTTTCAGCTGGGAATTCTTTTTCTAGCTAATATATATATATATATATATATATATATATATATATATATATATATATGCAATCACATTCTCTCCATACATGCATACATATAATGATCCATATATATGGTCGCAATTATTGGTGCATTATGATGATCGATGCTGATGATTATGTGATGATGAAGCTAAAGGCAGATAAGCTTTTTAAAAATAAATCAAAGTGGGAATCAATATATACAAGTTCTGTACATGCCCATCACATGAAAGACTACAACGATTGAGTTCGGCTAGTCTGGCGGGGATTTTCCAAGAAGAAAGTAGTGGTTCATAGACATAAACCAATGGCTTGAAAGACTACGTACTACGCTTAATCTTTTATTCCATTAACTGGGGCTAATTATTACAATTTGTCAATCAAGAATTTGGACCAAGAAAGGCATAGTAGTTACCATAGGCATAATTATATCTGCGTATAAATTAGCCGATTTTCGGGGTGGAGTAGATGATGGCTACAATATCTCTTCTTTTCAGTTCAATGGAGAGGCAAAATCTTTGCCCTAGAGTAGCCGTTCCAAATAATAAACATTATATTACATGGTGTTTCACCAATTATTGGTGAGGGTGGTGAGAATCATGCCCGTCACCACGTTTTTGGTGAGCATGTGAGATGGTCATGTGCTTGGAATGATAACCATCACCCTAATGCAAGAAAATTAATCATCCATTCTTAATTAAATTTTAGTTATCTTAATGGTAATTATGAAACATCGAGACGTGTGTTGAATTCTTATGAACGTGGAAGGTTCCTTTAACTAAAAAAAAGAAGAAAATAAATCTAAGAGACATGTCTTTATTCTCTGTTCAAGATTGTTTTTTCCCCTAAACATTACAAACATGATGATGCAAGAAGAGTGGGTGGGAATTGAACCAATCCATTCTAGGAAGCTTTATCTAAAACATTCTGCTGGTTGATTTGTCCTGTGCAGAGAGTGAACTTACTGCAGTTGTTACAGACAAACTGGTCAAACAAAAAAAGCAATGCTATAACTCTTAAATTAAATATATGAAAGTTAAAAGGACGGCCATACAGCAACGGATTTCTCATTTAAAATGATAGTAGATAAGAATCACCTTTTTTTCTGAATTGGGTTGCGAGGGAGACACTTTGGACGCCATGGGTATATATATATCCCCACTCGCAAGTAATTTTCAGTCATAAAACTAAGTTATAAACGAGATGAAAATACAAGGATGAATAATTATATATGAAGATTTACGTTTTAACAAGAGGGACTAGCTTAATGAATTGTAAAAATATGGCCCCGAGTTACTTGATGTGATGGTAGAGCGCCTGTGATCTGCACAACAGGTCTTACGTTCGAGTAATGACATGCATATATTGGTAGAGCATGAGACAGTCGAGATTTTACTTACTCACCTGGACCCACAAAATATATTTTTCCGAAGGCCGGGGTTTCTTGACATAAAAAGAGAATGATAAAAATATAGCTAGGGACCAAGTCATACTTAATTCTAATTAATTAACGATGAGGTGAATGACTCTAATATTAATTTATTATATTCTTATGAAAAAGTTATTAAAGATAAAATAAAAAACTAAATTCTTTTAGATATGATCTTAATATTTAGATTTGTTTTTTTTTTAAAAAGCATAATTCAGTCAACCCCTTAGAGTTTCTAATGTTGATAGAAATGAGATTTATAGTGCGTATATTGTCCCTTAAACTTTTAGGAGTACACAGAATGCTTTTCGTGAATTTATTATACCACAACTTTTATTATTGAACCGATCAATCCATGGGAAATATTCAATGACGAACTCTCATGCAAGTTGATTACAATGACTAAGTGTTTGAATAACAAGTCTGGGCATATTCTTCCTGTTCTAACAACTGTTATATGGCCAAGAAATTCACATAGATATATACGATTCCCTTCTACTCTTCTTTGCATCTCACTTTTTAGATTTCCTGAATCGTCTTTCCTGTGTAAAAATACCACTTGCCCCATTGTAATCTTGCCCTAATCCATCCTTGTTATCCACTAAAATATCTCCATTTATCAATCTTTTCAATAAATATAGAGAGAGAGAGACACGCACGTACAATTAGTTTTGATGATGTTTAGTTGTATCTCCCAAGTTCAGCTTTTGTAAATGGTTCTTTCAGGCAGTTAATTTGCAGTAAACCCTAGCTAGGTCAGCTAGTGATCATAAGCATGGAAACTTACAGGAGATGGAGCTGGCTAGCTAGTCAGAGGAGAAGACACCCACTTGGAACTAAATTCCTTTCATGAGGAAAAGAAAAGGGAGAAAGCGAGAGAATCCATGAGAAATTAAGAAATATCCCTCGTATTCCGATGGGTGTGATATAAGGGAATAAACTAATGGCTGTGATTTGATGCCAATTCTCCCTTGGCCCTACTTTTCATTATAAAAATATATGGTTCATGCTCTTAGTTCTTAGAGGGAAAGAAAAGAAAAAGAAACTTCAAGTGCTGTGTTGATGATTATTATATTAACAGGAAAATAAAAAGCAGTTATGACTATATATATTAATTATAATTAATTAATACAACTATAATGAGTCCCCTTTAAATTATTGCTTACGTTGCAGTGATGTTTTTTTATGTATAAATTTGGATAATAATGCAAATACAGAGTTTAATAAATACCTGATTTCTTATTATGGATAATAAGGAAAATATAAATATTATAAAATCAATATTCTTAATCTGTTGGTAAAGGAATTTAACAGTGTTTATTTTTATATTTTAATATATATATATATATATATATATATTAAATTAAAAAAGCATACCTGTAATATCAGTAAGGTGTGCAAATGTCCAATGGCATGGGGTCCAAACTCCAAACAGAAGAAGAAATGTATTTTGCTAAGAAAATACACCCACTGGGCTCATGAAACTGTTCTATCAACTCAAAAGGCCCAGGCCCATTTTATCTTGCCTGGGAAGACCAATGGAGCCCAATTACCCACAAAATCAAACCACTCCGGTCTCCACTCCGAACCACGCCAAACCCCCACAAAAATCCTAGTGGTGATCGTGACTTTGTTACAAAATTCCGTAGAAAATCAGTCGGGAATCAAGCGAGGGAGAAAATGGGTGTCTTTGCAGCAGTAGGGGTGTTGCTCCCCTTCCCATATTACTACTGGCTATGGACAAACCCACAAGCATGGGTGAACCTATGTGGGAAATACAAGAACCCATCGAAGGTTATGTCTTATGTTTCACATTTCCTAAAGTTGCTGCAGTTCATTTCCCTTTTTTCAGTTTCCACTCTCTCTTGGCCTCCTCCTCTCTACTTCTGGCCCCTCTTTGGCTTTGGTCAGTTCCTCAACTTCAGGTCAGTCAATCACTGTACTATTTATATCTGACCTATTTATATATGCCCGTAAAGATTGACTTTTTTTTAATTGATTATTGTACAATTTGATGAATTTCTTGTAAAGTTTCCTTCATTTTTTTGTTAAAAGAGATTGTAAATGCCTGGTTATGGATACCAGCATAGTAATCTATGCCTGCAAAGATCGGGTCTTGGTAGCTTAAATGTTCCAAGATGGTAACTTTTTGATTTGCTTTGCTGTCATTGATTTGCTTTGCTGTTAGCTCCTATCATTTAGAACTAGGTCACCCCTGATGCTCAATAGATGAGTGTGGTTGAATTGGAACTTAAGAACTGTCATACAATACACACCATGGATAAAGAAAAAAAGAATGGTTTCTTTCTGTTCTTATTTATCTCACCTTTTGCACTACATTTCGGGTTTGCTTCCACATGGGCAATCTACTAGCCATCCCTTTGATCTTTTTTCGTTTTAAACTTGATGCCTTTTAATGGATTCCATTTATATAATAAGCTTATAGTTCAGCCAAAGAAAAGTGCAGTTCTTAGCTTATTGCTGGAGTTTGGTTCCTAAAATCAATCAACTTCTGAATCCTGTCTAAAAGAGTTGATCTTCACCCTGCTTCATGTTTTTTTCTTCTCTGTCCAGTTACTTGGATATTTGATGGTGATTGACCCTATTCCTACCCATAAGGCCTCTAGCCTAACTAAAGGCAGAATTGATCCTTGTATCTATGATACCTTCCTAGAAAATATTCGCAAGCAGGCTGGCCACACATTGATGTTAAGATGTGCGTGTCATTGTTCTATTTTGGTCATATGAGTTTGGTCGACGTTGATGCTCTGTGGATTACTCTTGAAGTTTATGTGTAATTGTTGGTTTCAGCATGCCAGTAAGTTTGTGTAGTTTTGTAGTTTTGATATTCGTATATAAATGGTCTGTTTCAAGTATAAGAGCAACCAATCAAGCAGTCTTTGAATTTGCTTTTGTGTTTATATCACTTTTGACATTTCTGGTTCTCTCTTTTTTCTTTGCCCTTTTCCCTCCAACCACTCAGTTTTAACCTATAGTTTCAGCTATCATCATAAAATTCCAAAATTTATGAGAATCTGGGCTATGTTTTTGGAACGAATAATAATCGTCTAAAATATCAGATTCGGTGGAAAACTAAAAGATCCTGCAGTAGGTGGGGTTTTTATATATACCTAGTTCAGATACAGAACAGCTTTTCACCAGCTTATTTCATTCTGCTTAATGGCCTTTGATTGGCATACCCTGTTTAAAAGCAGTTTTTTTAACTTTCCTGTTAAGATATTGTCTATAACCTCTGAATGGACATCCTTTTCATACTTTATCTTCCATGAGTAGATGCTTATCTGTGGATATCTAGTCCTGATTCCCTAATCCCTTTTTGTGAACGTGCATCATGATATATGAACGGTTGTTTCTTTGTTTAGACATTCCCAGGAGAAGCGTACAGTTCAGATTCCCAAGTCTTTATTTTGTGGCTGATATTTCGCATGCTCCCAACTCTTTGTTTTTTGTAATTGGATGGCTTCCTTGAACTGAAAAAAAGTTTTGTTTTACAATTTTGGCGAATCACTGTAAATGTTTTGGGGAGTTATAACTCTTTAGCCGTAGGGTACTGGTAGTGGAAAATAAACCATAAACTGTTTTCTTATATTATGACTCTGAGGCTTTACTTGAATATTTTAGCTGCCGCTGTGTTAATAAGTATAAAATTCTGTGGAATTATGCTGCCTCTATCCACCTCATTTTGTGGTTATAATAAAAACTTCACATTATAGGGTATACCAATTGCTTGGTGAATCTGGTACCTACTATGGTGTACGCTTTGGGAAGAACATCCCCTGGGTGACAGAGTTCCCATTCGGGGTTATACAAGATCCACAATATGTTGGAAGCATTTTGAGTCTTTTTGCATGCCTATCTTGGACCCCTTTCCAATACATTCTCTTGTGGACTCTGGGCTATGTATTCATGATCTATGTGGAATCAAAAGAGGATCCCGCTACTCGAGCAAAGCTTGTATCTTGATTATAAATGTTGCGATTTGCAATTTTACCGTCTAATGATCTCCAAGAAGAGAGCGGGTGGTTGGAAGATGCTCTCTTTCCCAGCTCTTTAGGTGCGGTTGAATAACATCTTTATTTAAACATCTTAGCCCTGTATTCCTCTCAAATTTTGATGATTGTTTATTTTTCTCATTCTACTTACTTTAGAAGGTGCTTCTTTGTTTTATAAAGTTTCCTCGTTGCATAATTTTCACCTATAGATTTACGTAACATTTGGCTGAATATTTTTACAGCTAACTAGTCAAGGCATTGAAATTTTGAAGCTCCATTTTACTGTATCTTACTACTCAAGCCATGGTATTACGAGTTATATTAGGATTAATGGTGTCATCAAGCTGTAATCTATAGATGACTGAAAAGTGTTTTTGGGTAGATAGTGTTTGAATGCATGTATGATTAAAAGACTGAAACCCTATTTTTAGTTGACTATATATTCCAACCCCATGAGCTAAAGTTCAGGCTGTCACTGTCTTGACAATGCATGTAGAAAATTGAATTTTCTCACTTGAGTCATTTGGGGAATACAGGGGAGTAGCAGCGAGTTAACTAAATCTTGAAGGCTATTCCTTCGTTTCATTTTTCAACCCATGCTTGGGGGTTGACCTGGCTCAAGGCTTGGGTAGCGGACATTTAGGTTTTTAGAAAGAGAAAACAAAACCCAAAACCAGAGTCTTGGTCCAATAATCTGAGTTTTCTACCAGTTTTTTAAATTGTTTTTCTCACACAAAAAACTAAAAATAAAATTAGTTTTAAAAAATGTTCGAAACGCAGCAGCTGCAAACAGTCAATACAGCTGCAAACTCTATTTTACAAATTGGCATTAACATCGATGTGGATTTCCCAGTGGTTGGAGATTCACAATACAAATGAAAGTTGAGAGAAGGGGAAGGAGAGAAGAAGCACAGAATCATAACTTCAAAAATAAACCCCATCTTTTCCTTCTAGACCAGAGCTACAGACATATCAAAAATTTGCATTGCCTGTTTCACAGCTCCTACATCTATGTCTTTTAGTTTCCCAGTTTTAGATGAGACAATAATGCATTTCTTCTCCTCTGCATTGGGAACAAATACTTTACCCTTCTCTTCAGAACCAAACAGTGCGATGCTGCAAAGATTGTGCATAAACACAGATCAAAATAGTTGATATAAACAATTTCTTTGAGCAAAGAAATTACCTAGGTTTATCTCGTGCATTTGCAAGTTGGATTGCCGCTGTGTTTGTTGCAATCACCCCAGCCGAATCATTGATGAGGGCTGCCAGCTGAAAAGAAAACAGACCTTACTGTTGATTATTATTAGCTTTCTGGAAATGTTTTTCTCGGAAAAAACATGATTTGATGACAGAACCTTCAACAGAAGCCATGCATGCTACTTCCTTTTTTTGAGGATTTTGTAGACAACATCATGATTTATAAGAAAATGGCTGGAAGATGACACTTACCTGTCCAGGAGTAGTGATGAGGACAATACCGATATCTTCATTATAAATTATTTCCTCCACATTTTCCCTTTCTTTCGCATGTGGAATGACAAAAACTGGCTTATATCCACTGTTTGAAAGAGGAGAGTGAATTAAAAAGAGTCTATTACGTAAATAGAGAGCAAGAATCATTTGAAGATATCGAACAGTCACAAGAACTTCCATCTACTTGATCACGCAATTTAACCTCATGCTAGAGACTTCCTGATGTGTTAGGAAAGAAGAAATCAAGTTATCCATGCATCTTTTGGACAAAACTGAAACTAAGCTGTAGATAGTTCTTCACTGAGAGGGCAAATTGTTAAAGTCAATCCATACCTTATAACATCAGCTATTTGATCCCATACTTCAAGCGGTAGCAGGCTATTAGTATCACCCCTAGACTGCATTGAAGCCTTTGAATCTGATTCTATCCCATGAATCACGATATACTTCCCTTTCTCTGCACCAGCAGCCCTATATTTTGCCTGTACGTACTCCTTCAGCTTCCTTGAAATTGAAACTCTTAGTGGAGGCACTGGTTGCCGGGGCACATTGTAAATTGGTCTTCCTAGCCAATCAAGCATCTGATGGTACCTAAACAAAACACAGTTCAATTTTTGGATCAGGCAGATTCTTTCAATTCTGTGTTCAGGTTTTCCTTGGCAGTTTCATGCCAGGTCCACGTAGCTGTATTGTGTTTAAAATCACCCCCACCTCTTCAACAAGGTGCGTCTCTCTTTTGCAATAAACAACTTAGATTGAAAAACCATTAACACTCAAGATGCTGTCTAACTTTCCATGGAACAAGTGTTGCAAATGATTATGCTGTGCTATAAACTCACATGTGGTAACCCCCTTCTGAAAGATTCGTGCTATCTGGTGTGAATGTTTCTGTCAGAAGTAGCCCTGCTCCTGCTGCATTCACATTCGGGTATATGTAGCTAACTTTATCCCGAGCCGAAGACATGAACATGAATGATGCGTGGCCAAGCCCTGCCAATTTGGTTGATAAGATCAAGTCATAGTACCTATTCTGCAACCACAAGGCAACAATCCTTCTAATTAACCTAAGCCAACGACCCCTGGAAATGGAAAATTGATGTAGGAAACACGTATTCTAGTTAGGATTTTGAGACTTAAATAAACGAAGATGGTTTGATTATATCTAAAATGCAATAGCTGGAGCACTCCACTAAAATTCTTGGCATCCTAAATATCGCAATCTGCACTCAATTTGAAACTGGAACAGAAATTTCAGCCTGTTCAGGAAACCAAATGAGATATAATCATCAAAAGAGCAAAGGCAAGAATGTAAGCCACCAACCTTCATAACTCCAATCATGTCAGTATAAATTGCTGGATCAGGATCACCATCGGGATCATAAACATTTGCCCATCTCACATTCTTATTCAACTCATAACACTGTTTCCCTCTATCTGAAGCCAGCACATCCACTAGAATACCAGGGTACCTTAAACAAGACCATAGTAATCAAGCATCAATAATAAATAAAACAATAGTTTACCATTTCCATTAGTATAAAATATACTAGATCATAGCGTCATTCCTTTTGCATAGATATACCTGTCTTTCAGCATTTGAATGACAGGAAAGAAGAGCAAGTTCTCATAAACACCACCAGAAACCATACAACAGCACCTCCTTACATCACCTCTAATTTTCAATCCCAACTGGGCAACCTCCACATTATAACCTTTTGGGAACTTAAGGAATCCATATGGGTTGTTGGGGTTATCAACTGGCCTGGTATCTTCATCTTGCTTTCCATCTACATACAAAGAGCCATATTCCATATCAGGGTCCTCTCCGTCATCAAAAATATCAATCCATGGGTTCTTTTTCTTTGCATAGGGGGGCAGAATGCTTGGTTTTCTAGGACATGGAAGATGATGGTCTGCTAATGGGTTGAAAAACGATGGCTTGGTGGTGAAATGAGTTGAGGGAAGTGAGGGTGGGTTAGTGAGGAAAGGAGAGATGGTTTTGGGTAGCAAGGATGATGAAGCCATGAGGTGGATAGTTTTTTGTTTATTTTTTTCAGTTGAGTTAGTTTTGTTATGCAAACTTCTTCCCAATGTGAGTTGTAGAAGTTGGGATTTCAATGTGTGGAAGCTAGTTGGATAAGTGCCTAGGTGGGTCCTTCCTTGCTATTTTTTGTGTTTATTTTTTTATTTTTAAATAAAAAAAATTAAAAAATCATGAGATTAAGGATTGCTTGAACGGGATGAGGAGGAAGATGAGAGATGTGAGAGGGGAGTTTAAATCAAACTTATTAAATTTAGCTTTGCTTGTAATCTAAGCTGAATAATTTATATATATTTAAAAAACATATTATTTGTTGTTTGTTGTTGTGTTAGTTTGTTTTACTTTATTATAGAGAAAAAAACAATTTTGTTAGTAAAATAATTATTATTCTTTTTATATTAGATCCTGTGCATAATTGTGTATAAAGCTTTAATTTTGTAGGAACTAAAATAACATGTTTTTAATTCATAAAAATCTTCTTTTTATTTATTTTATATACAAAACTCATCTCACAACAATTTTAACCACACATGAATTTTTTAAAACCACAATTAAAAATATATTTATAAAAAACTTATATTTTAAATCACAATAAAAAAAACTATTATAATATTAAACACACTTACAGCTTGTTTGATATTGTTGTTTTTCAAAATATTTTTTATTTAAAAATATATTGATATAATTTTTATAAATTTATTTTTGAAATAAACATGTCAAAAATATAAAAAATATTTAAAATAAATAATAAGTTATTTTTTTTCAAAATTAGTCTTAAAACAGAAAAACAATTGTTTTATATATATATATATATATATATATATATATATATATATATATATATATTTAGATAACAATTGTTTTTTCTGTTTTAAGACTAATTTTGAAAAAAAATAACTTAACTATAAAATAAACCGCGTCCCACATTTCCTGTGCATTCGTTTACTGTAGCGCGTGACTCATGTGCACTGTGGACTCGCAATTTGTCCCGGTGCTTCGCATGTGTTTGTGCACCTTTTTTTTTTGTTTTTTCCGCCTGTGGACAGTGTATTCACGAATATAGCCCTCATAAAAGACAAAATAGTGCACAGTGGCAGGGACTCTCTCGGATTTTCCCACTTTTTTTGCACAGTGCGCAGACCAAAAAGGGCCTCGAAAACGACAAAATAGCGCACAGCACACGGGGGCAGGGTCGTATTTTCCCCTCCGGTATTTTCGTAAATACCGGAGGGTGCAGGGGCGTCTTGGTAATTACGCCATTATTTTAATATTTTTCCCATCCGGGCTGTTGGTGCGTCGTACGGCCGCGCCAGCAGCGTTCCACACTTACGCGCCTCTTAGGAGGCGCGTGCGGTGGCTTTACGCCGTCAAAAATTTACTTCCGCCGTGACAGAAGCTTCGCCGGGAGGTCCTCTCTCTTCCGTCGCGGCGCGTTCCCGTCGTGGATGTCCCTGTAAGCGGCGGCGGACGGTTTTTCCTCGGACGTCGCTTTTCTCTCTCCTGCCGCTGGAAATTGAGCTCCGGTCCCTGATGTTTGTGTAAAGTGTATTTTGGTCCCTGAGGTTTTGATTTCGTTTGCATTACCGATTTATTGAATTGAAAGTTTTATTGTTTTCAATTGTGCGCTTCAATTAAAACTGATTATATAATAAGTTTTCATTTCAGTACTTATAATCTTGATTTTTTGTTTACTTTTTATTCCTTCAATGATTCCGGTCCGGATGTTTTGATTTTTTTAATTTGGTCCTCCAATTGAAATTGGTAATATAAATAAAGTTTGATTTCAGTCTCTCTTCTTCTGATTTTTTATTAAATGGCAGCAGTTTTCATTATTTATTTTTGGTCCTCCAAATATTTTTTTTCTTTAATTTTATCCTTTAGTTGGAATTAATTTAATATATGTTATTTTTCATTTCGGTCCTTATTCTTTTAATTTTTTATTTATTATTAATTCATTTGTTTTTTTTATAATGTTTATTTTTAATTTTTTACTAATATATTTTGTATTTATATTTGATATTAATTCATTTATTATTTTTTAATTTTTTTTAATACAAATCTTTTGCTTTTTTGTAATTATTTTCCAGGGCAATTTAATTATTTTAATTTTTCTGACAGTAATATTAATAATAATTTTAGCTATTATAATAATCATTTCATTATTAATGTTGCTCCTTTTTTCTCTTTGTTCATTTCTTTTGTTCTTTTTTTTTTCTTTTGATTGGGTGATTTTAATGATTTGACTATTTATGCAATTATCATGATAATTTTAGTTGTTGTTTTTTTTCTTTCCCTCGGTATAATTTAATAATTTTTGTTGTTTTTATTCTAGCGGCAATAATAATTTTAGATGTTAAGACTCCGATGTTACTATTGTTATAATATGTTAAATTAATATTGCTTCCTTTTCCCTTTTTTTTTTATTTGCTCTTTCTATTAATTGATTTTTATAATTTTATTATCTGCACAATAATGATTTCAGTAATTTTTTTTTTCTTATTCAAATATGTTGCTCTTTTTTCTAATGTTAGTGCGCGCTCTTTTGAGATCGTTTATGACGCAATACCTATATTTTAAAAGATGTAATCTATGATTACGTGACAAACTCAACTCAAAATTTTCAATATTTTATCTTTTAATCTATAATTTTTATTTACTTATATCATATAAATTTATCATTGTAGATTTAATTATGTTAAATTATATACAAAAAAATACCTACGGCAACGCGCGGGCAATTGGCTAGTATATATATAAAAGGCGTGGGGTTTTCACTGTGCACCCACGCACTGTGTACACAGACACAATGCACTCTGGATTGCAATAGTAGTTTTTTTTTTTTTCTGCTTATGTTTTTTTTCCTTTTTTTTTCCTGCTTTTTTGTTTGTTTTTATTTTATGATTACGCTTCTCTTTTTTTTCGTTTCTTCTTTTTTTTTTTTGCTTTTTTTTTTCCTAATTATTCTTTTTCTTCTTTTTTTTCCTCCGTTTTTTGCTTCTTCTTTTTTTGCCTCTTTTTTTTGTATTTTTTCCTTATTATATTTTTTTTCATTTTTTTCTTATTATATTTTTTTCTTTTTCTACTTATATATTTTTTTGGTTTTTTGTTTTTTAATAATCGGGGTGTCCGAGCTCGGTTAAATGCACCACGATTAATCTCCATATCCAATTTTTTTTTATAACCAGGGTGTTCAGGCCAACTTATGCTTGCCACGACAATCCCCAGACCCATTTTTTTTTTCTAAAGTGCTTTCCTGCTGGTACATTTTTTTTTTCTTTTTTTTATAGTTTTGTTTTATTCACTTATACATTTTTTTTATAACCGGGATCTCCGACCAGTTTAAGAACACCACGACTAATTCTTGGGCCGAATTTTTTTAAAAACAATATGGATTGCTACAGTGCTTTCACGCTTATACTTTTTTTTGGTTTTCTTTCGCTTATATATTTTTTTGTAACCATGGTCTCTCAGCCAGCTTAAGCTCTTTTTTTCACTTATACATTTTTTTTCACTTATATATTTTTTTTATAACCACGATCTCTGGGCCAGCTCAATTGCACCACCACTACTCCTCGGACCAAATCTGTTTTTTGATAATCGGAGTGTCCAGGCTTGCATTGACACACCATGACTAATCTCCGAACCAATTTATTATTGTTTTTTATTTTTTGCAATAGTAGTTTTTTTTTCTTTTTTCTGCTTACCTTTTTTTCTCTTTTTTTCCTGCTTTTTTTTTATTTTATGATTACGCTCCTCTTTTTTTTCGTTTCTTCTTTTTTTTTTTTGCTTTTTTTTTCCTAATTATTCTTTTTCTTCTTCTTTTCCTTCTTTTTTTGCCTTTTGTTTTGTATTTTTTCCTTATTATATTTTTTTTCATTTTTTTCTTATTATATTTTTTTTCTTTTTCTACATATATAGTTTTTTTTGGTTTTTTGTTTTTTAATAATCGGGGTGTCCGAGCTCGCTTAAATGCACCACGATTAATCTTTATATCCAAATTTTTTTGATAACCAGGGTGTTCAGGCCAACTTATGCATGCCACGACAATCCTCGGACCCACATTTTTTTTTCTAAAGTGCTTTCCTGCTGGTACATTTTTTTTTCTTTTTTTTATATTTTTGTTTTATTCACTTATACATTTTTTTTATAACCGGAATCTCCGACCAGTTTAAGCACACCACGACTAATTCTTGGGCCGAATTTTTTTAAAAACAATATGGATTGCTACAGTGCTTTCACGCTTATACTTTTTTTTTTCTTTCGCTTATACATTTTTTTGTAACCATGGTCTCTCAGCCAGCTTAAGCTCTTTTTTTCACTTATATATTTTTTTTCACTTATATATTTTTTTTATAACCACGATCTCCGGGCCAGCTCAAGTGCACCACCACCACTCCTCGGACCAAATCTGTTTTTTGATAATCAGGGTGTCCAGACCAGCGTTGACACACCATGACTAATCTCTGAACCAATTTATTATTTTTTTTTATTTTTTTTCCTTATACGTTTTTTTGTTCACTTTTATTTTTATTTGTTCCTTGGATTAGATGATTTTTATAATTTTATTATTTGCGCAATAATAATAATAATTTTAGTGATTGTTTTTTTTATAAAAATCTTTTGATTTTTTTTAAAGATTTTCCTGAAATTTTAATTTATATCGGTTATCATTTTAAAAGTAATATTACTCTATTTTTCCCTTTATTCGTTTTTTTTTTGTTTTCTGTTTCTTTATTTGTTCTTTAGATTATATGATTTTTATGATTTTATTATTTATGCAATAATAATGATAATTTTAGTTATTGTTTTTTTATTGTTTTTTTATAAAAATCTTTTTCTTTTTTTTTTCATGGTAATTTAATTATTTTAATTGTTTTGGCAGTAATGTTAGTAATAATTTTAGCTTTAATAGCAATGATAATGGCAATAACGTCAGGATGAATTTTCAATCTATGTTTTCGTCTTTTTATTGATAGAAAATTAACAACTTAATTTTTTTATTTGATTGTTGTAGGTATTTTCACAATTTATATTTTATTTTTGTTTGATTTAAATTGAATTATAAAATGAACTAATATTAATACAGTGAACTTAATAATTCAGATATCCGAGTTTTCTTGCTTTTCTAATGATGATGATAAATTTATGCTGATTATTTCGTTTGAAACTACTAAACAGATAAATTTATATCGATTTTAAATTCATATATTTTATAGAAAACTTGCACTTGACATGAATTCTGCACAGATTTATTATTTTAGCTAAATTTATATTATAATAAAAAATACACATAATTAATATTTTTTATATTAAAAAAATATTATGCCGCTCGCGGCGAAGCTCGGTGGCATTGTCTAGTATATATATATATATGGAGTAAACGCTAACGGGAAGGGCTTGTGGGGGATGAATAGTAGGCTTAGATAATGGATGGGCCTATTTCCGTACACAAAAGATTGGATCCCCACGATTTTTTCATCTTGATGCTATCCATCAAGACAAATTATGCCTGCGTGTCGTCCACCGCGGTCCCGGCGTTTTTTCTTACATCAAAAATTCGTGCAGCAAAGATAAAATTATTTATTTTCTCAAATATTTAAAAGTGTTTTTTTTAAAATATATTTTATTTATTTTTAAAAAATTATTTTTGATATTAATATATGAAAATGTTATGAAAACATCAAAAAATTAATTTAAAACAAAAACTAAAAATAATTTTTATTTTATTTTTTTCAAAAATGTTTTTGAAAGACGGTATCAAGACTAATAAATAATAAAAGGAAGGGTGTATTACTAAATTCGTTAGGAAATTGACCAGTATCATTAGACCCGAAACACCCTATTTAAAAAGATCATGAAGTCCAATTCTGAATCAATTAAATATTGAATGATGAAATTAAAAAAAAATTATTATACAAAAAAAAAAGAGGATTAAAATTGAAATATAAAATAATTTTTAATTTTAATGTTTTGATTGAAGTGTGAAATTGAAAAGAAAAATCAATTTAACTTAAGAAAAAATTACATATTACGAATTAGGATCGGATGATGAAATTAAGAATAAATCATAATTTTATAAAAAGACCAAGAAAATAAAATAAAATAAAATAAAAATTACTGGATGCTTAATTTTGATTTAAAACTCACCGTTCCATGTTAACATGTGATGACAGATGAAGTTTAATAACGGTGATAAATGATAAACACAAAAAAATCCAAAGCAGCAGGCAGAGAAAAAGAATCTCGGACAAAACATCAACATTTTAGTAAACAGTCTAAAGACAGACATCTAGTTACGTGGCACACTTTAACTGGCAAGTCCATTTCTCTCTCCAAAAAGTCCCCTCCTCGAAATTTCCCCGTCCTGTCTTTCTACACGCCATGGATAAATTCCCTCACCGCTCTTTCACTACCCAAGCGTAGCCTCACTTGTCAGAGTATTTTTTATATATATAAATATGTAGAGCAATGCTCTCTCTCTGTTTTTTTAATAAAAAAATCTTATTTCAATATCAAATTACCATATTAAGAGTGATAGTTCATACAAGAGAACCTCAGTGCGTCATTTGATACATCATCCTGTTGATTTAGCGGAATGGTTGGTGAAAAACCTCAGTTTAGGGCTTTTTTGGGACTGCGGTTGTGGTAGTTTTTCAAAGTGCTTTTCATGCCGAAATACATCAAAATAATATTTTTTTTATTTTTTTAAAATCATTTTTGATATCAGCTCATCAAAATGATCTAAAAATACCAAAACATATTCATTTAAAATAATTTTTTTTTCAAATTTCGGCAAAACACCGTTGAAACGCAGAGCCAAACAGGATCTTACTATGAGATAAAACTTTAAAGAATTTCTTACAAGAATTTGTCTCATCCGTGGTGGTGCTCCTGGAGCAAGATCCTGCTATTCACAGTCCTGCAGGGCTAGATCTCACCAAAATCCATTGATAGGAAAATAAATTCCTTTCCAGACCAATAGAGACTAGTTTACCCTTAACTTTGATGTCGTGGCAGTTTTGAGCTTCTTCACCAAGTTGCTGTCGCTCATTATTTTTCCCACTTTTCATGATGAAGGATGCGAAGTCCCACTCCATGATGACAAGCATGCCATGCACAAAACCCTTTGGACAATCTTCTTCCCAAGCAAAGGGGATTGGGTAGCTGTAAAGAGAAATATATCATTTAAAAAATTTAAGTTATTAGATGAGATTTTAGAATATAATTTATATTATTTTTTAATGTATTTTTTCATTTGAAAGCTCTTTGGGTTTTAAACTTGTACACAAGTCCACACTACTTTATGCTTAATCTTTATCAAATAGAATGAGAGTGATGAGATTCGAACTCGTGACCATTGTATTAATAAAGTTCTGATATCATATCAAAGAATTACCTTACCTAAAAAACTTAAGTTATTAGATAAGATCCTAATATATAATTTATATTATTCTCTAATACTTCTTTTGATGTGCAGGAAGCTGTATGAACAGCTAAGCCTATCAGGAGCTTCGGTTGAACTTACATGGCCATATATTTAGTTCTTGGTTATTTCAATTAAATGTGTTTGTTATGGTAGATGCACTTGCCTGGTGTACGGGCATTCAATAATCAGAAGGCAATGTGAAGTTATCTGCATGCAGGGAGTTCTTTTTGGATTCCGTTCCAGTTGCTAACGAGAAAGAGATAGCACTTCCAAGAAGCCCACCAGCTCCCTACTGTCAGGGATAAACTTCCGATCAATCACTGAAAATGCTCATCAAATGTGCGAGGTGGAGACATGGACTTTTCTATTCATTTTTAGAGTGCTGATTAATTCATGCTGTAAGATAATATTCGACTCCCTTTTTTTGTGATTTTTGCTAATAACTCATGGTCAAGAAACCTCTGGGCTCGATGTAATATTGCTGAAGATTGTCTCAACCCATGACCTGCAAACTGCTATAAACTCGCAGGTCATAGATGAGTTCGGCTCTTTTATTAAATACATCTGGAATTTTGTCAACCATAATAAGCCCATCATAAACCGATTCCGATATTCCCAGAAAGTTCCAGTCAAGACTCCAAATGCAGAGCTCATACGCAAAGACAAGGTAAGATGGAGGGTTTTGAAGTGTTGGTCCAACAGCTATATACTCATCCATGCAAGTGGCTGGAGTAACAAATGAACATCTCATAAGGTGCTTCAGATTCCAAGTGTACAACCATGGGAGAAGCAAGGGTAGACCAAAGTGAAAGAAATTGAGGATTCGATGGATGTTGGGTTATCTGTGTTAGAGAATAATATAAATCATATTTTGGGACCTCACCTAATAGTTTAAGTATCTAGGTGTGATGTTTTTTTGAAATGGTATCAGAGCCTTGTTGACCCAGCGGTCTTTCAATCTCACCACCTTCATTCTATTTGATGAAAACCAAGCACAAAGTTGTGTGAGTCTGTGCAAGTTTCATGTCCAAAATAGTTTCACTTAAGGGTGTGTGTTAGAGATAATATAAATCATATTTATGGGCCTCACCTAACAGTTTAATCTTTTAGGTGAGATGATTCTTTGACATGATAATATCGGACAAAAGATAATTATCTCTACAGAAAGCAACTGCAAGCAGGTGTGTTTGCAATAATTTGATCCATGCAATTATTTGTATGAATGACATGGCTGTAATGTTATGCATACATTTCATTTTCGTTGTTCAAGTGAATATGCTGAAAGATTCTTTATCAGCATTCAGAATGAAACCTTGTTTGTCCTTGATATGGTGTCTAGCTTTCAGTTCCAGGGGAGATCTTATTTCTCCTTGCCACCCATGGGGTAGACAATTGTACTAGTTACTAATGACAGACTACGCACTGATGACATTTTTCTGTTTTTGCTGGTGCTGCAAGTAAATTTACACGTTCAATCTAATAAAGAATCATTTCATCTAGAAAGCTTAGTGTGAGACTCCAGAATATGATTTGTATTATTCTCTAATACACTTATTTAAGTGAAAGTCCTTTGATTTGAAACTTGCACAGACCCATACCACCTCGTGCTTGATTTTTATCAAATAAAATAAGGGTGGTGAGATTCGAACTCATGATCACTTGGTTAACAAAGCTCTGATACTATATTAAGAAACTATATAACTTAAAATCTTAAGTTGTTAGATGAGGTTCAGAATATAATTTTGTATTATTGTATAACAGAATCGGCCTGGATTTGATGACTTCTCCCGGTGTAATGGGAAACAGAGTGAATGAGATGTTAGAGAATAATCTCTGTGATAATGTTTTCACTTCCACACATGTTTCAAATAGCAGGATTCATTTTATTCATGGAATAACCATCATGGCCCAGCTTATTGAAAGACACTGTACGCTACTTCCAGATTTTTCAAAGTCGTCGTAATCAAACTCTGCTCGCGTGAAATGATTCAGTGAATGCAGGTGTTGCATCGAAAATTCACACTCGGTTACATGAACTTTTCATATCGGCATTTCAAGTTCTATGCTCCTTTCCTTTTCAGGGTTAGTGTTGATTCTTGAATTCTTGTAGCCAAATAAGCTTTTTGACGTAAGGGTTTGTCTGGCGCTGTTGTGTTTTACAAAATTCTGTTTTTTTTTCTTAAAAAAAAACATTTTAAAAAACAATTGATGTTTCCAACATTCCCATCTTTCCTTTTGGGTCACGGCATGAATACTCTTCTAGACATGGCTGCTGCTAGCGTAGCTGAGAAGTTGGGATATCTTGCTTGGAATAAGTCATCAGTCACGCCTCAAATTCTTGGAATGCCAAAGTGAAAGAACTGTTGGTTTTGATCTCCTGGCACTTGTTACAGGAAATGCATGTTCTAAGAAGGAATCCATAGATATAACATCGCAAGAACCTTTCTTTCTCGATTTAGCGACGATCCCACTTCGAAAGAGCAATCTAACTGGACCTTGGTAGATCCAAAAGAGTTGCCATCAAGGATGGAACCTAATGAACCCACAGAATGCTGATAAGTCAAAATAAACCGCAGAGAATCTTGACAAGTAGTCAAATAAGCCGGATATATTTGACCCCCGAGAGAGTTCCAGATCTCCAATCCTCTCAGATCCCAACCACCTCGGCTTGATTTCACACCAGCTGTAGCACATGAACAAATGCTTTTTACCATCCAAAAACTTGAATCGAGAAAGACACCGTCCCGATAATTCTGGATGGTTGGATGCCGAAGACTTTCTGCTAGATGAAGTTCGACGACATAATATGACATGAATCCTGGACTCCAGCTGTTCCAAGTTCTAACCAAACATTCATTTGGCCAACCAGAACTCTGCACCTGCAGTGAATTGAGACATCTGGTCGATGTAGAATTGATGCACTCAATAACTTAAAATAATAATTATCCATTATAATATATCTAAAATCAACCACTGCCATGCTTGACTCTAAAGACTTTGTATTTTAATTCTATATTATATCAACAAATCATTTTATCTAAATATATAATACAGTGAGTTTTGTAGTTGCCAATTAATTAAGACATCTCATTGATGTAGAATTGCTACCCTAAATACCTTATTATCCATTATAATATATCTAAAACTCAACCATTGTCATAAGATAATGCTTCACACTAAAAACTTCATACTTAAATGATCAATTATATTAAAAAATTATCAAACCTAAAAATCTAACGTGTTTTCTTAAATAAAAATTATTTGAACTTGAAACTTGCATAAACTCACTTATACTATATTAAGAAACCATCTTAATTGATATATATTATTCTTTAATAGATTATAATATATAAAGATATATCAAAAACTGATAATTATCCATTAAAATGGAAATAACCCTTGCTTTTCAAATTGAGTTTGGATTCTTAATTTAATCAAAATTCAATCCCTGAAGGTGCTATCTTCCTTGGGACTTTTTTTCTCCATGTATCAAATGATGTATTTACAAATACATTGTAAAACTCAAAATGGTCTAATAGAACCTACATCATCTAATAGAACGCCAGCTAAGCTGTATGAGCTTCTTCCCCTATCTAAGTAGGAATTTCACCACTTTGTGTGATTTTGCAGCAACATTCTTCCTGAGATTGCTGCGGCCAGTGCTGCTGTGAAATTGGGATCTTTCGTCAACGAAGAGGCCATCTGTTCCACCAGAAATTGCCGGACTTCAGGTGCATCGGTTTTTGGTTTCGAACTTTTGGCATCGTTGCTGGACTTGGATTTTGTAAGATCAAGGGTAATGGCTGGCCCAGATGAGGCCAGAGAAGCGGAGCAGGGTGCTGAACCGAGTGGTAGACCACGGCTTGAGCCTGATGCTGCCTCCATTGATGGATGTGGATGGTTGTGCTCTCCTTCATAAGTTGCCACTAGAACAGATTGGTCGTCAATGCTCCTTTGAACCTGGACGAGACACAAGTGAGAGCAGAAGAATCTTAGCATTCTTCTCAGCCATTTCACTTCCACAGAAGAAAGTTGGAACTAAAATCTTTATTTCATGTACAGAATATAAAGAAAACTTGAACAAATTCACAGCCCGCGGGAGTTTAAAAAATATTGCCTTCTTAATTATACGAGGCATAGAACTAACTGTGTTTATGATTTCAGTCTCACCTTCTTTTTGACAGGGCAGCTTGGAGCAAAAGAGCATTTGAAGTAAGCTCTTGGAGAAGGGTTATCTCTTGTGACCTTTTGGCCATATTTCCTCCATTGATATCCATCTTTCACAATCTGCGATAAATTTATGCAATTTCTTAGTAATTAACCCGTGAAAACATTTGCATAGCATATCGAAAAAACCTGTAAACTTTGCACCAGAGGGGTGTATTATATGCACTTACAAGGCTTGTATCACCCGCTTCAGTCCTGACATAAGCCCTGCAAATCTTAGCTTTGATGACTTCTTCCCTTGGTTTCTTGGACAATTCTTCATCAGTTGAGCTACTCTCAGAATTCCCATTCACTGCAATGTTATTATCGTTGTTTATGCTGCCTGCAGACTTTCTTTTCTTTGATGGGCCATGAAGAAGCTCCTTTTCGCCATTCTTGCTCATACAATCCATCAACTGGTTTCTTAAAGCATTGTAGTTTTCACACATCACAGTTAGCATTTCAGTGAGCTTCCTGTTTTCTTCACTCACTCGGTTCAGTTCCTCTTCTAAAGCTCCAGTCTGAAAGTAATTAAACAAAACAAAATCAACTTCAAAACTCCAAGAAGACTGCAGGTTTTAGAAGCACCTCAGATAAATTCCTACTCTAATCAAGTTCCTAGCTAAAACTTAGGAAGGCTAATAGTCCCTTTAGTAATAGTTAATTTTTTTCTACGAATCAATACTTCGATGATATATGAAAGTGGTTAGCAAGCTGCAGAAAATACATATATTTTTTTTTGAAATTCAGTGACAAGAATTCATAATATCTTGTTCTTGCTGAAAGTCACGTAATTTATTGAAATTTGTTTGAAAAACAAAACCAAATCAAGTATGAGAAGCTATGTGTTTAGCCTTCAATTGATGGCCATAAACCATAAGAAAGGAAGAGAGGTATGCAACTAAAACCTACAGACATAATCAAATTACAGAAAAACATGCATATATATATAAAGCTAACCTCTTTTTTCGCTGAAGGCTTGGTCTGAAAATCCAGGAAAGTGGTTTTCATTTTTCTTGGCATCCCAAACCTTTCTGCATCAACTGGAGCATCACTTTTGATCACTCTTAGAGGATTGATATTAAGATCCAAAGAAGTATCAACCCAGGATGAACTATCCATAGCCGCCTTAAACGAATTAGTCTTCTTCAAATTAATTTACCAAGTGAATTAGCTAGAAGATTGAGAAACTTTGTAGGTTCAGCTACCAAAACTTGTGAAAAAAACAATGAGCTGCTAAATTCAGACTCAGTTAGAACGAAATGGAAGGCAAGAAACTAGTACATATATAGAACAAATTAAGGGCTCAACTCGGTTGTGGAAACTTGGTGGAAAGAGAAAGATACAGGAGCAGTGGAAGCAGCAGATACATATATTCTGGTCATGAGAAGCTGCCATGTTTTTCTTCTTTTTTTTGTTTTTTTAGATACAAATTCTGAATGTAGATTAGACTGATGTGTGGGTGACAGTGTCGGTTAATTGGGAATTGACAATGCGACAAAGCTTTTGTCAAAGTCAAGCGCCCACCAAAAAACAAGAGGCACGAGCAGTATCCTACAGTAGAGTAATAAACAATGGGTGGTGTGCGTGTGTGTGTGATTGTGCTGTGTGTTGCATGCGTGTGGCAGGCTAAGTTCTTAGAAGTTTAATGTTGACCAAGTGCCTTGTTTACAAAGTTATTAAACCTATCTCTCTCACCCATAATTTTACTCAAATTTCATTTAATGTTTTGGGTAAAGAGTTTCAATATCTTTCAAGAAATAATATTGTTTTTAATTTAATCAAGTTACGAGTTTGATATATCAACTCGACCAAGTTCCATCTATTTTTTTCTTGAAAAATATGTAATTAAATTTCGATAACAAATCTAATTTCGGTAATATATATGTCCACCCTCCTTTTTCCATGAAGTTGTTATGTATTCATTTAATTCAAGGAAAGAAAAATAATCATAGAGGGTTAGTGAAAAAGGGTATGTGTCTATAAGATTTTAATTTTTTTTATTATTAATTTTTCCAAGCCTAAAGGTAGATAGCTTGATTTTGAGTAAACTAGGAAAATTGACTTTGTTTTAATAAAAAAAAAAATAAAGAAAGAAAGATGGGTGTGTACTTAATTATAATATAAATGCACATGTTTATGGGCTTTCCTTTGCAATCACGTTTAATTGAATTATCTATCAGCAAAGCAAGGTGAAATTTTTTATTTTCTGGAATGGGAGCACGTTGTAATCTCCGACGGAGAGACGGGGTCCATTTTGAGTCGATGATTAAATATTTTTTATTCTATATTTATTTTCTATATTTTAAAACATACAATATACTCGATAAAAAAAATAATAGAATTAATAAGAATAATGAAATTAAGGGAATAAATAAAACACTTTAATTTTATTTGTCTCTGTAATAATATATGTTTTCTTTTTTCTCTCAACAATGCACTAATTTATAAGCACATGTACATAAATACTTAAAAGCTCAAAGAACTTAAAAAAATATATACTCAAATGAACTTGAGAGTGATGAATAGGCATAATAAGAGAAGGATGTAGGAAGATATCTAAACATCTACAAATACAATGCATAATTTTATAGCACTCATTGGAATAAGAGAATGATGTAGGAAGGTATCACGACATCCACATGTACAATGTATAATTTTATAACACTCTCTCTTGAATGTATATTGTACAGCCTTACATATTGAAAACTACCTCATCAAATACCTTACAAGAAAAACCTTATAGGAAAAAACTTGATTAAGAAAAAATAGTGCAATGCGTATTAACTCTCCCTCATAAATGTATCACCTTGAATCCTTAAGCTTTCGTGTTTAAATATTGCATCACAATCCTTCAGAAGTTGTGCTTGTTAATGCTTTAGTGAACAAATTTACTAGATTATCTTTTGAGTGAATTTGTTAAACATCAATATCACCACGCTTATCAAGTTTATGTGTGAAAAAGATTTTGGGTGAGATGTGTTTTGTTATATTTCCTTTGATTTAAACTTTCTTTAATTGAATTATACATGCAACATTATCCTCATATAAAATGGTTGGAGTTTCTCTGCTCAGATAAATCACAAGTTTCACGAATATGTTAAGTCGTGGATCTTAGTCACACGTGTTCTCAACTTGCTTTATGGACTGCAAAAAATTCAGCATGATTAGATAAAATGACAATTAATGTTTGTTTTGTAGATATCCATGATATAGCAGTATCATCACACATAAAAAGACAACCTGTTTGAGATCGCTTTTTATATGGATTAGTAAATATCTCACATCAGCATATCCTAATGATTTATGATTAGCATTATTAGAATAAAATAAACTCATATTTATAGTTCCTCACAAGTAACAAAAAATATGTTTAATATTATTCCAATATCTCTGAGTAGGAGAAGAAATATATCTTGCTAGCAAATTCATAAAGAATTTTATATCAGGTCATGTATGATTAACAAGATACATTAGCACACCATTTGGGTTGAACCATAGTACTTCAAGATCAAGTAGTTTTTATCCTCATGAGGTCTAAAAAAGGGGTTTTGTACACATCAAGTGATTGAACAATCATTGAGGTACTCATTGGATGTGCTTTATCCATATAAAATCTTTTAAGAACCTTCTATGTCAAAGTTAACTAATGAATTCAAATTTTATCTGCTAAATATTTGATTTGTCGGTCAAGATAAAACTATCTTTTCCAAATCTTTCATCCCAAACTTTTTCTTTAGATAATTTATTGTCTTTGGTATCTCATCATGAGTTTTAATAGTATTTAAATCATCAACATGCAAAAATGATAACAAAATCAAATTCTGATTTTTTATTATTAAAACACATGGGCATATAGAGTCATTATTATACTCTTCTTTCAATAAAACTCATTAAGGTGATTATATCACACGCATACCAATTGTTTTAACCCATATAAGAATCTTTGTAACTTGAATGAGTGAACCTCCCGGGAATTTCAATTGTATGCTACGAGCATTTTAAAGATTTTTATATAACTACTATTATCAGTTGATCTATATAAATAGGTTGTAACAACAACATCCATCAGACACATATCTAGTTTTTCACAAGTTGTCAGGACAATAAGATAACAAGATGTAATTGCATCTACTACAAAGCGAATATATTTTATTGTAATCAATGTTGGGTCATTGTGAAACTCTTATGCTACTAGTCGGGTTTTATATATTATAATTTCATCCTTCTTATTTCATTTATACATAAATACCTATTCGTATTCAACTGGCCTTACAACTTGAGGTGTTTGGACTACAGATAAAAAAACTTCATGCTTTGCAAGTATATCTAATTTAACTTGGATTGCTTCTTTCTATTTTGACCAATCATTTATGTGTTTATATTCTTTGATGAATTTGGGCTCGAGATTCTTGTTTTCATTAATGATTTCAAGTGATATATTATATGAAAAAATATTATCAACAACTACCTTATTTTGGTTTCATCATTTCTTCGTAGAGACATAATTTATTGAGAACTCTTTATTTTTACTATTTTCAAGTACTTAGGCCTCTTCCAGGGTTTTATGATAAATTATGATTATATCGTCAAGAATATTTTTTCATCAATAATATCAATATGCTTATTTATTTCTTTTGTTTTTAGAGGATTTTTATTTTAAAATTGATTTGTCGGTCTACCTAAGCTCAGAGGTGCCTAGCCTACAATATAGACCACTCACTAATTGTTTTTTTTTAAAACAGAGTCCTCTTCGACTTCATTGATAACATTGTTATTGATTCCTTGATTTAAATGACATGTCTTGACAATATAAATCCAATTTCTCAAATAAAAGAGACATGTTTATTTACTATATTTTAGTGTTTGATTATTATAAAATTTAAACTCAATAAATGAAAACAGAAAGATAAAATATTAAATTTAAATCCCACCTATTCCATATATAAAAACCGGTTGATATGACTATTAAACCGTAACAAAAAATAATCAAAACCACATGTATTTAATTCAAAATCACGTGAGTCATCGAGGTCCAAAGAAAGTTGAGGCCCACGAGTCCTATAACGCGACGACTACGTTTCGCTATTGCCATCATTCCCTCTCGTTTTTTCTGAGTCATCGTCAAGTCGGTGGTGAAGCGTGAAACCCGCGACGAAGCTTTTTGGAAGATGATTTTGATGTTTTCATGGGCAACTAGCAGGAGCATGGTTGATATTTGGTACGAGGAATCAACTGGGAAAAAAATATTGGTAATTAAGTTACTAGTTTAATTTATTAATGAAATTAAATTGTTTTTATTTTACTTTTTTCCCCTAAAAAAATGGAATTAGACTGATTTTATTTAATTCATTTAATCAACTTAATTAGATGAGTCAAATTTGATTGTATTAATGTTTGTTTTTTTTAATTTTAATTTTATTTTGAATTAGATTTTGGATTATGAATTTCCTGGATCAACTACCTGACCTAGGATCTACGGCTAGGAATATTCATATTATATTTAAGATTTTAGAGACTTAAATGAAGACTTACTGTTAGGTTAACTTATCCATTAATTATTGATTGTTAAATCCCACTTAGGAAAACTAGAAGCTATTAATTCAAAATAATTATTTATGGTTGCGAAATGAAAATGGAGGTTTAAGAAACTATAACTTGCATTTTTTTTTAATCAAGATTTTAGAAAAAAATAATAGTAATGATAAAAAAAAGTATAATATATATTTATTAATTAAATATTTATAAAATTATAATTAACTCAAAATATAATTTCAACCACTCCTCACCACAAAACTATACCTTCATTTGATATTCCGATCCAAATAAAAGTTTGATCAAATCTTAATTTAATTGTCAAATATTTTTTTATGTTTTGATTGTTTTAATGTAATCTGGTAAAAAAAAAATTATTTAATCTATTTTCAAATAATTTCCTAAATTTATTGTAAAAACAATCATTAATACTTAAACCTCCAAACATCTTCTATTCTAAAGGGGTTTTGAATAGTTCGTTAGATGGAAAAGTCATATCATCTGATTAGTTCTCATGAGGGTCCAATACATGTATTTCCTCTAAATAAACTTTAAATTGAAGGGTCTAATTAAGATTTTTAAAACGTTTTAGGACTTGATTTTCTTAGATTTTTGAAATGATTATAGAGGACGTGTTGCACGCCTTATCTAATTAATATTCATAGTCCTTAGTCGTGCACTTAGTCTAAGATATGAACTTGACTTTCAGTACATAAATACATGTTACTAAAATTTATTTTTTCAACACCTTTTTTCATGCGAGGAAATACTATTTTCTTAAGAGTATACTTTACGAGACCAAACAAAAGAATAAAACTTTAATTATCCTAATTTTTTACAAAATCAATATACTCACGAACTCGAATTCAAAATCTATAGTTTCTGTCCAGATCACAGACCCTAATTTGTATAATGTTCTTAAGTTAAAAGTTGCTGTCCCACATCTGATTTTCTCTACAACAAAGTCTTTGATAAAGTCTTTGCCAGCAAGCTAAAAATAAATGTCAAATATGGTGGGCTGCATGCCTACTGGCCTTCATTTAATGTTTGATATTGTGACTGTATTATTTTTTAAAATATATTTTATATAATAGTATATTATTTAACAAAAAGTTTATATCAAAATAATTTTTTTTTAAAAAATAAAAATATAATTTTAATACATTTTTGAATTGAAAATTACTTTAAAAAACAACATCAAAACACTAAACAGAGAACGAACAACATAAACATGGGAGTATTCTTTTTTTGTATTATTCTTTTTATAAAAAAGCAAAAGAAATGAAGGAAGAACATGCTTGAATTTGGATAGGACGGTGCGAGTGGGAGACGTCACAATAAAAAATTCATGTCCATCAACCTATCATCAAGCCAAGAGCTTTTAAACAAGTCGGCAGTCACCTAATCCTCCCTCCAAAGACTCAACCATGGAATTAGACCACGACCATTACACACGAGTTGGTTTGGTGGGTCAGTCCATCGAACTTGTAATAAAATTTTCCACCATGTTCTCATTCATGCATGCGTTTTTAGTTCTGCCACTTGCCCCAACATGTCCACGTCCTCTTAATTCAACCTTGGAAAGCACACAAAATGTATCGATCCAATGTTTAAATTATTGGGAAAAAAGGGTGCACGAATTCAAATTTTTATAACCTATGGTCGTATTTCCAAACCACATGTTTAGACTGCTTCCTTCTTCTTCTACCACAACTTGTAAGCTGTAACTTGCTCGAATGTCGACCGATAGAGCAGGCATGGCTTCAATTATGGCTGGCATTAGAGGGTCCCTTGTGCCATGAATAATGCTCGTTCTAATTTAAAAAAAATAAAAATGGAGTGATGAAAGAATAATGTGGATAAACAAAGAAAGAAATTGGGCGTTAGATCTTGGCTTTCTTCTAACGTGCCCCCACGAGCTTTAAATGCAAGTCTGTTAATGTGCTGTAAAAATGTTTTTTTTTTAAAAAAAATTAAATTATTTTTTTAGTATTTTATTAACTGATTGGTTAGTACCTTAATCACTTTTTAAAGCTCATTGGGTCGTCAAATACTCTACATCACTAGTTCTTGACTAATGTTTTTGACAAGAAAGAAATAACGACAATTTTTTATATTATGCCATCTATTTATACAATCAATGTGGATGTTTTTGATAGGTTTATCAATTTGATAACTTATTATTATTATTTTTATCTATTGTATTCATGTAAACATTATTGTTTTTCTTCCTTTTATTTTAGAGAAAAGACAATTTTCGGTCTTTACAAGGCATGACGTGATGATACAAGACCTATAATATATATAATATATTTTAAATTTAAATCAGGATATACATCTTTTATAAAAAATTAAAGCAATCAAGATTTTACTTATTTACTAATAATAAAATACACTTTTCGGGGTGAGAAAAGTCAAATTTAAAGAGAACCTTTTGCTCTAAAATCCTACGGATAAACATATGAGAGGGGAATGAAATAAGATTTGAGGGATGATTAAAATTGATTTTTGATATTGTTTATTAATAATTAATTTGTGTCAATGGTCCCAGTCACATGTCAGTCAAGAGACGACAGGCCATGGTCTAGACAACTTGAAAAGTAGGAGAATATACTGCCAGTTGAACACAAAGTTTGACACGTTCCTTCAAAAAATGATCAATCATCCCACTTGTACATAAAAAGTCTTCTTCAAGCAGCTCGCCAAGGTCCAGTGGATTTGTATCTATATCGTCAAATTCAAGTAATAATCATATAATATAATGGGCTATGAATAAATAACCCGTTTATTTTCTTAAAAAATAATAATTATATATTTTTCTTTAATTAAGGAAGCTTGAACCTCGATTGTTTCTAATTTTCATGTCCTAAATTATAGAACTCGGAGTCCATCGTCTCTGCTCATTATCCATCTTCAATTTTACAACAGCTATAAAATAAATTGACTGTACAACGAGGCTTTCATTTCTTTCTTGATTGCATAAATAATTAAAAAAATCATAGGGTTTAAATTTTATTTCATGAAAAAACGATCAAACAATTATTAACTTAAAAACTATAAAAAAAATTATACAATTCAATTTGTGGGTTTTCCTGTGTGGTCATGCATTTACAAGTATGAATTTCGCGAAATATACAGGAACATTGATCTTGATTTTGAGTTTATTAAGGTTGCTCCTTAATTAGTGGACAGTTAGAATCTAATGTCCACTTGATTAATTTGTAATAATATCTCCATAAAAACAAAAATAGCCCATTTATTATATCTTTTGATTGCTAGTCTAGGATATAAAAGTGATGAAAAACATGTTTAAAACATACGGGAAACATTGTCTCTTTTGTATTTCGAGAGAGTAATCAAACATGATTTAAATATTCATATATTAAAAGTTACGGTCTAGAAAACATGCATGGCACAACTAAAACCAGTTCCATCTGAGAATCAGCAGCATGTTTTAATGATTGTGTTCAGCTAATCTAGATTAATTTAGAGGAATAATATTCTTAATTATAGCATAATCCGTAAAGACCTTGCACTTATGTCACGGCAATATTTCGCTCTTATGATTATGGTAATTAATTATATAATTAGCACCTAATTAAACAGTGCACATGGTTTACTTGTCCGACTAGAATTGACTGACCACATAATTATATTCATCCAGATAAAATGTATCCATTGACGTCCATGCATTTGCTACCAAAATCAAACTTCTTGAATGAAAAGTGAAACCAGTATACTTTATTGTTGAAAAAGAGGATATATAGGATTCAAACATCGTATACCGATTCAATATATGTATATGTATATGTATATGTATATGTATATGTATATGTATATGTATATGTATATGTGTGTGTGTGTGTGTGTATTAATTATTTAACTATATATATATATATATATGTTAGTCAAACAGCACCGGGTATACTAATATTTATCAAGTTTTTAAGTATTTGTTTTTCTGATACAACATGCTTTTCTTCAAATTAGATTTTGTCTAAATTAATATATTTTTAGAAGATTTTGATATGCTGGTGTAAGAAATAAAAACAAAAACCATGTATTTTGAATTGAAAAGTATTTTTATAAAGCAACTTGTTCCAAAATTCAACAAATGAACAAGTAAAATGTATCCGTTGATTGACTAGCTAGGTCTTCTCTTTTATTAGAGGTAGAAAAGAATGGCTGAGGACCTTATTGATCATGTTATAATCACCTGGAATGAAGGGCATTAAAGGAGGTTGACGAGCAGGTTGGAATAGACCTAGAAGATGGGTGGCGCACGCATGCATGTATTTCTCAGCTCCACGAAATATTTTATCACCTCCTAAGATCGTTTAAAATTTGGTGTTTTCCTCTTTTTTTTTTTTTTTTTTTTATTTGGGCTAAGAACTCAACTTTAATTTAACAAATATTTTTTTTTTAAAATAAAATATTGGAGCCGGAATCGGAACAGGGTTGGAAGGAGAGAGATGATTGGTTATAGTGGTTTGACAATTGTAAAGCAGTCTACTAGTTGGGAGTTGACGAGCTTTAGCTAGCTAGGTTAATAAGTTCATAAACAATTTTGTCATCGTGGGAGACACGGCACACGTTTTGTATTTAATTTGGATATATAGTTGGATACGACCCCATCCACTTCTCCTCTCACTCTTTTCTTCTCAGCAACTATATATTATACAAATTATTATACGTTATACTGTATAGTTTGAGGTGAAAACTTTTGCAAGAAATCAAACAATGATGTCTATAATATTGTTTTGTCAGTGCTCCAAGATATAAGGGGTAAAGACACGCACACACGATTGAAGAAACGAAGAAAAAGATATGAAAAAAATCTGAGACTGTTTTTGAATGAATGTCTGGTGAGATGAAGGCCTTGCTCTAAGCTATACTTAACCTCTTCTTGGATACAAGAATATTTCTTTAATAAAGCAACTAAATCTTTTTGCTGAAGATATTGCCATCCTTTTCTTTTCTCCCTGAGCCTTGTTTTGTACTTCCCCAGCTATCACTCTAGTGTATATTAAAATACCAGCTAGCAATTATTCAAGAATAGAGGGAAGATAGGCAATGGAACCAGGGGTTGAAATTGAGGAACAGCCGGAGTCCCCGCTGCTCATAGCAATGAAAGGCCATTCTAGCAGTAGCAAGAGCAAAATAGTCCATGCACTGGCCCAGTTCCACAAACTCCCTGTCTTCGATGAAGGAGATATCATATCAGCCCTACAGGATTCACTTGAAACTGAACATTGTGATGACTTGTTGCCTCTGGATATTCTCTCGCAAATCTCTTCAACCCAGCTCTGTTTGAAGCTCGGTGTTTTCATCAGCGCTCATCCCTCTCGCCGTGCCCACTTTGACAGGTTGGTCGAGCCTGCAAGTTTCACAGGTTCTCGTCTTGTTGTCGTTGAATGCAGAAATCAAAATGATCACGATCTTGATTACTATGATGTCGGAAACGTCCCGAGGCTCGACATCGATACCACGAAGCCATTTCACGCAGAGGACTTCACCACTGGTATGCTTAAAGCTGCAGCGCTTATCTAGAGGGTAGTTCTCTGACTCCGCATAAGTACTGCCCAGCTAAACTAAATCTTTGTATTAAGTTTTATTGCCTTGGATTGCATAATCCTTTTCCTTCTATCATGCATTGTTTATTGTCAAATTTCTCTAGAACATTCATGATATAAAGTCTCCCACCGACGAGCAGGCCTAATTTCAAAGGAATGGAAACGTTGTTCCAAATTAGAAGAAATTTAAGCCAGACCTGCATATAGCCGGGACTGGTGACCAATGGCCAACTCTTCATTTTATATCACAGCAGCTGAGAATCCAAACTGCATTTCATTTAGACTAAAACCAGAACAGAACATAATCCAATGAAACAATCGCTAAAAATCGACAGTTTTAGCAATCATGAAAGACGAGGTTCCTGAGAAAGAATGTTCTATATTATGAAAGACTTCATGTATATTGGATGTACATACTGTGTAAAATATGGAGATGAATCATTTAATGAAAATTGAATGGTCTAGCTACAACTTTGTTGACCACTAAATGGTAACGTTGATAGTGTATCTCTTAGAGTTAGTGAATGTGATTATTGAGATAGACGAGTAATATTCAATGGAAAGGGATGGCTTGACTGCTGTATGTGCTCATTGATCCACTACAGCGAAGGAGCTACAAAACTGCAATGATCGCATTTTTACACTCGATGAACACCTTCTGGTGCCAAAACATGTCTAGTGTGGTTTTGGAATATATCCATCAACAGCAAAATTGCGAGTGGCAGCAGGAATAGCTAGGCGCATTCCGTCGAGCTCAGGCTTTGCAATCACTTGACAACCCAGACGAGACCTGCATAATCCAAAACATAGAAAAATCAATATTGATTTGACGCCCACAAATCCTCTTAGTGTTTTGATGGTGAAAGAACTCACGTTTCTGTTAGCCCAAATGCCAAATCCAACATGTCATTCTCCTCATCAGCTGGGTCTTCTAATTTGTTGAAGTATTCCATGTCCTACCACAGATTCAACATTTAGTCCCTCATACGTATGAAACAATCACAGTACTACCACATAAACTATGCTCAGTATCATACCATCACAATCACATGACATGTCGAACAAGCAAGTGAGCCTTCACATGCTCCTGCAGTGACATAAAAGCACAGAATTAAAGAACTACAAAGAAAAATATCGGAATGATCTACTCATAGTTTCCTAGTGCATAAAATTAAAGGAGAACATGGACATAAAAAAACAGAAAAAATGAATAAATAAAACATCTCATTACAGAAAGATGGGGCTGGTGGAATTTTCCAAGCCTACAATGCAACCATTATAGAAACAGAAACATCAATTATCATCCATCAGAAATGGAAAACACTAAACTAAACAATTGAATTATAAACCTTGCCTTCGAGCTCTATATCATTTTCATGAGCAGCTTCTAACATGGACATTCCAACGGGGACCTTGATATCCTTTTCCTCCCCGTCCTTACCTACAAATGTTATGGATATCCTGCACGTACATCACCAGATTAAGATGAAAGAGCTGCAGATAACTTTTGCAATTACTTACAATCATCCATTGCTATTGTCAAACTGATCAGCTCTTTATATTTTCCTTATCAACAATAACAAACAGGCCAACTCAGTTGGACTTGAGCCTACGGTTAGCTTTGAACACATTTAAGGAATGTTCAACAACGTTCAACAACTTCCAAAGCACGCAGGAACTCAAATCTCCTTCCAGGGTGGGTCATCGTGCTAGAAGACTAAGCACTTGAATGTTTTTTCTTAGTTAGATTCTAGGGAGGCAGCTCAGAAGCTGAGATCTCCATGCACCATAGCAATAGCAAGGTATTGGGAAGCTACTGTAACTGCATAATGTGCGAAGATCACAAGGAAACAAGCATTTCTGCAGATTACCTTGCAACTTGGTGTGATGTTATTCCAAGTTGCACTTACAGTATATCATAGCCCTCCAGATAAGATGACTAAGCTTCTGCAAATGGTTTTTCCTTTGGAAGTCTGATGTTATCTAATTGAGTATGGAATCCCCATCATCTACTTACTTAATTTGTCTAGGTTTATTGCAACTATATTATCAATCAACAAAATACAAACTTAATTGATTCCTTTCATTAGACTATAGCTATCAACCATGAATACAAATACGAGTGCCATGCTTTGAGATAGGCTTGGCATGTAAGACACAGGAATTCCCACAAAATAGATACAGAGACAAGGTCATAAATGTTTTTTATGGTCAATTTCTAATATTAAGTTATGGTTCCATGATCTAACCATGAATCATAAATAACCATAAAACCATGTATCCTCAAAATGTTTCATGCTTAATTTCCAACAGAAGTGTCCTAGGGTTACGATTATAAGAGAAGTAATGAAAAACAAATGCCTTAAGAGAGGGCTAGGGGCAAGCTATTGCTAAGTGAACTGAGAGTTAACATTAAGAATATGACAGAAATAAAGCTCTTTTTTTCTTATTTCCAATAAGTACAACACTGTATGCTTCTAATAGGTCAATCGAACAATCTTCTCAGAGTAAATTTCATGGTTTCCAGTTTCCCTCAGGCTCTACTGAAGAGTTTCTAAATGATATTACAGGTTGTGTTGGTTTCGGGTCGTGTTTTTGTTAACTTTGCTTCCTAAGAGTAAAGATAAACTTTTCAGCATTTACAAAAAATGTCACATTCTTGTAAAAGTAATAAACAATTCAATGCAAAAGAGCTTACATATCCTCTGGGTCACTCCCATTTGCAGAATCACTACTGGTAGCTGTGCTGGAGAACTGGCAATGCTTTTGAAATATAGTACCCTGGAAACCCTTGGTTTCTAGATGTAATTCAACCTGTTCCAAGATTAAGGACCAATGGGCATCTTGAAAAAGAATAATATGGCAACCAGAAGATCACTCCAATTAAAACTATAAGCCCCAAACTAACCTGAGGTCGCCAACATGCACTATAAGGCCTTTGTATAAATGATGTTCTACACAAGGCTGTACATTGTCCTGCACAAAAAAGGACGCATTCATTCATGGAAAAAAAGGAACACTAAACAAAACCATTTTTAAACTTGTGCGAAATGAGGGAGAAGTTTCTGGAGCTTGAAAAGCAATGGTGATTGGATTGAAAAAACTTCTTCAACTCAGAGGTTTTGCTTGGGACCAAATCCAACATACCGTTGGTAAAGGTAAACCTGCTGGGATTATTGGTGCCCCCACCAGTGTGCTAATCAAAGAAAATGGCTTCAGGGTTGTTTATGAGTGTGGAATTGATTTGGATGCTAAGCTTGCTATGGTTGTTAAAGATTGAGAATGGTTCTGGCCTCATGCTAGATCTGATGCTATGGGTACAATTGTGATTCATTCTGATCCCTTGAGTGATGATAGTGTTATTTGGAAGGACAAGCCTAAGGGAGTTTTCACTGCTGGAAGTGCTTGGGAACTTATCCAATACAGAGAAATAAAAGTTAACTCGTATAAACTTGTATTGGGACCTTTCCATATTTCCAGACATAGTTTTATTGTCTGCCCCCACTGTTTAATAGGCTACCTACCAAGGTAAGGCAGATCAGGTTGGGATGAAATATATGTCGTGTGCTTTGTGCCTGTGCTGACTTAAGTGGATTTTCCGAGTTGTTTCTTATCGACTGTATATGACTAAATTGTTAGAAGAAGCTGTTGTGAAAACAAGCTTGTCTTCAATATGTAATCAGTGGAATTTTTCCTTCCTAGTTTTTATCGTTCTTGTCATCAGCTGCTGATTCTTGCTTTTGTAGTACGATATGTTCCTACTTGTTCCTTTCTATCAATGAAACATCATCATTTATCAAGAAAAAACTATAGCGCAAATTAAGCATTTGCCAGTATGTTACTCTCTCAATTAAACTTCGAATTTGTATCATACATGCATATGTCCTTTAAAGCAGCAGCAGCTTATCGCAGATTTCAAACAACACTTTCAATCGCTTTAAGGAAAACCCAAAGGAAATAAATGTAAGCACATCACATACCTCTTGAGAGCTCTTTGACTATCCCAACTCCAATTCTTGAAAGTCTAGACCTTAACATAATCTTTCTCCTAAACTATTTCAGAAAAAAAATGAAGAATTAACTAACTGTAACAAAGTACACAATAAAGTATCCCAATCATGGATATCTCAAATTTTCTCAATGGAAAAACCCAGACAAGAACTAAAATATAATGCCAGGCTAAGATGCAACTTCAAAAACCCAAAACCAATTAATACAATGACAAATGATCCAAGAAACTGAATAAAACCCAAAAGCCGGTTCAAACTGATAAATTCTTGATTCAAACCTATGAAGGTAAGGGCAAAGGAGAACTGAGGGTTGGAATAAGGAGAGGAAAAGAATGAGGAAGAAGCTTTATTACCTGTTTGGTGAAACTGAAAAGGAACAGAGTCGAGGATACCTCAAAGTTTATGTCTTTTTGGGTTCACTGTTCAATATCTGGTTCTCCTAGTTTTGAGCTGCGAATTCTCTGGTGGGTTTCTGTATTAAGCTTTGAAAGCTTAAGAAATAGAAAAACAAACACAACCTTATGGAGACCGACAGGTCGTTTACTTTGTCATGCGTTTTCCAACCTTCCACTAGTATAGGCCAAACTGGAGATAAATAACAAATGTGGGGTCAAAGCTAGAACCTTTGGTTTGAGGAAGGGGTAATCCACGTGCAATAACTCTATGGAGAATCAGAATCGAAGACAAAAAAAAAAAACTCAATGGAAATTAGGCTCAAAGATGCTTGAATGACAGACAGGCATGAACCCCTTTTGGGCCAAGGCAAGGGAAGTTTCTCTTGGAGGAGAGAATTTGAAACACAACAAGGCAAATGGAAAAATATTAGTTGTAATTGGTCAACTCAGACGTATTAAGTTTTGTGGAAAAGGGTCTGCCCCAAATTCTCGAAATCTACAATAAAAAAGGTAACTTTTTTTACCTATGTTATCTCTCTTTCTCGCATGTTGTCAACTGGATTGGAGATGTTTTGGATTCCGTTATGACATTTCTTGCCTTTGTGTTTTGTTTTGCTAATAATGTGACGGTGAAGCCAAGTTTTGGGCTTTGCAGAAAGCAAGTTACAATATTTGAAAGCAATTGATGTGCTTCCTCGGTGCAAAGGTGATGCAGAAAACAATTAGCTTTGTCTTCCACTTCTCCATTTCAATAGCCTGTGATTGAGTAGGTCAAACTAGGGGACTGCAATCTTAAAACATTCTTCTTCGTCTTCTTTTTTTTTGGCTAATGTCATGGTTTGATATCTAAACCTGAGTTTCTCTGGTGTGTACTTATTATGCTTCAATTCTGTGTTTAGTTATGTTGTGGGACTTCATTTCCTTTTGAACACAGCTTTTACTAAACCTGTAAGATCCTAGATCCAAGTTCAAAAACATGTCTTGTTAATTATGAGTTGGGATTCCATAATTTTAGCCACCATAGTTAGTGTTTTTATCTCTCATCAACGCAGAAATCTGGTATGTGGACCAGACACTAATCAAATTACCGTTTGTTGTGGCAGGAATGGCCGGTTGTCAGCATTGATTTTTAGTGACCGAACCAATTAAAACAACCTGGAATTGCTGCATCAGATTGAGAAAGTATGGATTCCTCTCCTCGTTCTTCATTGACTGGAAAAGTGAAACGGAGACCGTGGTGGGTGAAAAGCCTTACTGGGTGGTCTTATGTCATTTATGAGATGTTATTCCAAAGGATGCAAGCAAGGCATCTGAAAAATCCATTGCCTTTACCTCCCCTCGATGACGTTACATGTATTGTGACTGGATCCACTAGCGGCATTGGACTTGAAACAGCCAGGCAATTGGCTTTTTCTGGGGCGCATGTTGTTATGGCTGTACGAAACCAATCTGCAGCCTTTGATTTGATCAAGAAGTGGCAGACTGAACGGCATGGAACAACTCTGCTCAGTATTGAGGTGATGGAGCTAAATCTTCTCTCCCTCTCCTCTGTTGTGAAATTTGCCAAGGCATTGAATTCACGATCAAAACCTTTGCAAGTTCTTATCAATAATGCTGGAATGTTTTCTATGGGAGAGCCACAGAAGTTCTCAAAAGATGGGTACGAAACACACCTGCAAGTAAATTTTTTGGCTCCTGCATTGCTTTCTATACTGCTTTTGCCATCTCTCGTTAAGAGCTCTCCCAGCCGAATTATTAACGTGAACTCCATTATGCATTATATGGGCTTTGTCGACACAGATGACATGAATTTTACTTTGGGGAAAGAGAAATTCAATAGTACGAAGGCATATTCAAGTAGTAAGCTTGCACAGATCATGTTCTACAGTGTCTTACAGAAACGCCTGCCTCTGGAGGCTGGCATTAGCATTTTATGCGTCTCTCCTGGAACTGTTCACACAAATGTAACAAGGGACCTTCCAAAATTGGTGCAAGGTGTTTATAATCTGATACCAGTATTTCTCTTTAGTGCCCAAGAAGGTTCAAGAAGTGCACTTTATGCAGCTACTGATCCTGAAATTCCGGAGTACTGTGAGGAATTGAAGGCTGATGATTGGCCCACCTGTGCTTATATCTCACATTATTGTCGTCCCACACGTGCTGCCAAAGAAGCACATAACACAAGAGCTGCTAATGAAGTGTGGGAAAAGACGTTGGATATGATTGGCCTTCCTCTTGATGCTGTAGATAAGTTGCTGCAAGGAGAAGCTCTGTGCAAGTACACGGATAGCTGAAGTAAGTCTCTACTCCACTTTTTGCCTGAAGTGGTACGACAGGAACCTGCCATCAATTTGTCGAGGATATCTTAGCTATGCAGTAGCATCTCTTGCACATATTTCCATTTTTTTGCCATTCTCTTCAATTCAAATTAATTATAAAGTTATTTCTGCTGGCTAGGTGTGAAAATTTACATTGAGACGCGTGAAGAGTTTAGCCGGTGGGTATCAATTCAGATGCACTTCCTTTGATAATTTCTGTTTCATTCATAAATAGAAAAGGGAACAGAAAGATGCAATAACGCAAATATAAACACAGACTTGCTTTTTAGATTTCTTTAGGAACTTAGATAGTATTGCCAGAAAAGTTATATTATTTTCTTAACTCTAAGTTCTTTATACTTGATTGGACCCTGAGGTCACCGGTCTATTATACTTGTATTTTGACTTTTTACTAGTTAAAGCTAGCTAGAATTTCTGTTTAATGCATTGTTGTCTTTCATAAACCAAATTAATGTTTTTTAGGCTCTAACTGACACTGATGTGGTTTATCTTGCTGAAATATCATGGTTAGTAAAATGAAAACCAAAATAGAATTTGCTATATGACTGTAATACCTTGAAAAGATACAAGAAACAGGCCACATACTTGAAACTTAAATCCAAATAAAGGAATAACATTGATTTTTGTGTACAATTCAAATAGGAGCAACTTTTTCATGGCAAATCACGGTTTAGAAACTTGATTTCGAACTGATTTTCTAATCTCTTCGGTTTTGGACAGATTTACTCGACACCCTGAACTCATTTCCTATTCTTTTCGACCAGTGGAAAATCTTCCCTGATCTGATAATATGTATACAATTAATAGAATGATGAGATAGAAAAAGAGAAGACACGTTGGTTTGTTCTTCTCTTAAACTGCGTTGTATTCTATTGCTTGTATCCAAATTATCAAACGAGGGATGTTTCTTCTCATTCCATTAAAGATTGGTTTTAAAGTGGGTAGAATATGCAGATAAGCTGGATACTGATGTCATTCTGTAAAGTGCTATGCTACTGAGAGTTGCAAGCATTATCTATCCTCAAGAGAAAGAACCCACCTTAACTAAGCAGTAATGGCAAAAACATAGCCACAGACTACTGTCATCATATTATTGGTTGGTATTCTTGCCCCACTAGATACTTTAATTCTCCCTTGTTAATAAGCTTGGTATTAAACTAATGGCAGCTTAACAACTTTTTCTTACACAATTCATCATAATCTCCTATGTTTAGTTTATATGATTTTGTTGGACTTTGTTTAATGTATTGGCTTGCTTTTAGAGCAACTTAATTCATAAGAATTGGTGTGTTTGAACTTTATTTTATTTATCTTGAATGGCCACGCTTTCTCCTTTGTCTTGCTATTGGCTCCTAAATGAACCGGCATAGTTTCAGACAATATATCTCTCTACTCCTAATTTGATCACTAGGTGGTGTATCTTCATCAAGAGATTAATGATTATCCTTCACACCATTTCTTGCTCTTTTTTACATCAAGGGATCGTCATAGTTAACGAGATTGGACTGGAATTTGTCTGCACAAAGACAATATGTACATTTCTCTCTTCGCTCAATCAACCATTTCCATGATGTAATGTAATCCTATTAACGTTGTCTATTTATCGAAACCTCCACTTTGGAAGTATCTGGTGTGTGGACCAAAATCTTTTCCACATTTCATTTGTCTATTTATCCTGGATTGGCCATCATTCGCTGTTCATCTAATCTTTAATCTGTTAGATTAAAGAGGAGGAGAAGGAGAAGAAGAAGAAGAAGAAGAACAAGAACAAGAAGAAATCTGCAACCTTACACTTGATGTGATTTGATGTGTTGTTCGAGATCAAATAATCCATGAATTATTTATGAAGATTCGAATCTCTATATTTTGAGTTTTTCCAATAAAATATTGTTGTTTTCCAGGGAAAAAAATCCCTCGGCGAGGCATAGCTCAATTGATCTTAACAGGGTGCCTCAGTTTGACTAAACTACTTTCAGCTTATCCAGGTTTACTATTTATGAATAATAATTTGCATGATATTATTTATGAGCATGCTACTATTCTTGAATACTACTATTTCACTGGTTCATTATCCATGAATAACACTTTTTTAGACTTGATTTTGCAGCTCCACCAGGCTTGGTTCACTATTCCATGAATAGTAATATCCTTGAGAAAAATCTCATAATTAACTAATGACTTGTAAATGATAGGAAATACAAGTGTAATCAATTTCTCAATCACAAGTATAATAATTTTAGGTCTTTGTGACCTTTCATCTTGCAAAGGTTGACAAATCCTTCTCCAGGTCTGGGTGATCAATCATCTTTACAAAGACTACATATCCTTCACTGGATCCAAGGATCACTTGTCTCAGGTCCTGTGACCTCTTGTCTCTAGCTCCCTCTGGACACTTATCTTCAGGTCTCGCGATCAATTATCTCCAAAATATCGTGGGTTTTTTTTCAAAAAACACTGATAAAAATCTCTCAAAAATAAAAAAAAACAAGCAAGAAATTATATATTTTTTAATTTAGAGTGATTTATTTAGATTTTATTTTAATTTATGAAGTCAAATTAATGAATTTACTGCGAATGGCGGGCTTAAGTGCTAGATAAATCCACTTCTTTCTTCTTGATCAATGAATTTGAATTAACTTGCGTAATGCACCTCTCAAGAACTTCATCATCGTAAAAAAAAGAAGAAAAAAACAGATAATATATCGTGAAAAAGAAAAGGAAGTTTAATCCAACAGAACCATGAATTGTTTATTTGTTTGTTTTGCAGACATTATATGTCAACTGATGAGGCAGATTGTTCATTTACATGTCCAGCTGCACTTGCAGCGGATCTCTCCGCTTGGCAGCATCGGAGAGCACTCTCCCTTCTCGTAGTGTAAGAACTTGCACAGCCTCTGACAACCTCCTAGGTTGCACGGAACAATGTTAGGGATTATGTTATAGCATATTTTTGCTTCTGCTCGAAGCTCCATCCATGGAACTGCCAAACACAGCCAGCATGCACACACAGAGATCAAAACGTAAGTAAATGAAAGGGGAAAAAACACGAAATTATAGTACCTGGGAAGACAACAAGAATGATGAAGAGGAAGTTGCAAGAAAGCCTAGCCATTTCTGAAATTACTCCCCCGATGCACTGACTTCGGTAAGAACAGCAGAGACGATCACCGAGAGTTCTGTATCGGATAGCTCAAGATTTATAACTCCTCTAAAGAAACAAAATCAGTTCCAACTCACTGATTTCCCTGGCCATATGTCGAGTGAGTGACAAATGCATTTATGTGCATTAATTATAGTATCGGGTCTATAGATTTAGTTTCTTGATTAAGCTGATATCGAAACGTTTCCTTTTTCATTCTGAATAATATCAATACTTGGTTCGGATATGGAATCCTCTGGTGTCGAAAATAGATTTGGATTTCTTGATTGTTTTTATTCAGTTTAATTTTAGATTTTTTTTTCTACTGATAAAATAATGTTTCGAGGTTAAAAACTGCTTTAATAAGTTATTAGGAATGTTTATATTATTATTTTTTTTTTGATAACCGGGGTGTCCGGGCCAGCTTGCGCGCACCACAACTAAATCCTCGGGTCCACTGAACATCCTGCAAACCCAATGAGCATGTAAGGCACCGCGGGGTGACAGGCGTGTCTGGCAAGGCTTGAACCTGGGGTGAGAGGAAGAGAGAAGCCCTTCATGACCACCAGACCAAGACTCTGCTGACATGTTTATATTATTTTAAATAAACATGAAGGTCTTTATTAAAAAAATATCTATGTAACAAAAATGATTTCTAAACTAAGGGCAAAATATTCAAAATTATTAATTTAATTTATTTTCAGAACAATAAATAGTTTAATATTTTTTTGTAAACATAAAAACTGAACCAACTATTATTTTTAGCGGTTTTGTTTTTTAAAAAAATCATAATTTAAATTGATATTATCAATATACCTAAAACAAAAAGGAGAAAGGAATAGTGAATCATTGTTCACCGTGACTCATGTGCACTATTTATGTGCAGTTTGACCTGGTGCTTCGCGGGTGTACATCCTTTTTTTTTTTTTTACTTTTTGAATAGTGTTTGACCGGAATTAGCCCCCGAAAACGACAAAAACCGCCGTCATTTTCGAGGGTTGGACGGTCATTGACCGTTCCGGCCGGCCGGTTTTTTTATTTTTTAAATATTAGATTAAACAGTGAATTGACGGTTTAGCCCCCCGTTAAAGACAAAAACCAGCCCTCGGGGTGAGGGGCTTTATGGTAATTAGCCATTTTTTTATTTTATTTTTTCGCTGCCAACTGTTGGCGCGTCTCTGGACGCGCCGTCCATTTGCAACGCTCACGCGTTTTTCGGACGGCGCGTGCGGCTTCACACGGCGTTGGAAAATGCCCAACCGGCGTCTAGAATGATTTTCAGGCATTTTCTCTTCCACATGTGGCGGCGCGTGTGGCAAGATGGTGTCCGGAAACATGTCAATGATCATTTGAATTTTCACCCCCAATTTCTCTCTCCTGCCTGCGCAAGATAATGTCAGCTAATTTGTTTTTTTTGTCAAAGTTCATTTCAGTCCCTGAACGTTTTAATTTGTTTTAATTGCCCTTAATACTATTAAATAGGTTTTCATTTGTTTCAATTACGTCCCTCAATTGAAATTGATTATATATTGGACTTCCAATTCGGTCCTCATTCTTTTAATTTAGGTGATTGGGCTGGAATTCGGAATAATTTTGGTATCAAAGTTTTCATTGATTTCAATTTCATCCTTCCATGCAAATTTATTATAAATCCTTAATATTTTCAGTATCAAAGTTTGGTTTCTTTCAATTTTATCCTTCTATGCAAATTAATTATAGATTTGAGTTCATTTCGGTCCCAAATCTTTTGATTCTAGGTTTTGTTTTAAATTATTTAATTTCAATGCTTTCATTTTCTTCAGTTTTATTCTTCACATTAAATATATTATTTTAAGTATGTCAAATTAATTATATATTTGTATACTTATGTCAAATTAAAATATTTTAAAATAATTATATATTCTGATATTTATTGAATATTATCGCCTAAGAATATATAGAGAGAGAAGAAAACATGACCTGGGATTTAAAAAAAAAATATCAGTATTTTTAAATACATTTAATATAATAATATAATGAATAAATCGAATAGCATAAAAAAATTTGTATTTTTTGAAATCCTCTATATATATCCCTAGGATTTTTTTAAGGACAGAAATTCATGTCAGTATTCTTAAATACATTTAATATAATAATACGATGAATAAATCTTATGAAATAAAATAAATATGGGCTTCAAAATTAAATTTTATACTCTTTTCTTTAAGTTTGTTTCTTTAAATAAATTTGCAGTGTTTTGACTTTTTAATTATATATTTGTGTATTTATGTCAAATTAAAATATGTGAAACCAGTTATATGTTCTAATATTTATTGGATGTTATCGCCTAAGAATATATAGAGAGAGAACAAAATAGCCTAGGATTATCCTTTGAATTAAATATATTATTGAAATTATGTCAAATTAATTATATATTTGTATATTTATGTCAAATTAAAATATGTAAAACTAATTATATGTTTAGATATTTATTGAATATTATCGCCTAAAAATATATTGAGAAAGAGGAAAAATGACCTAAGATTTTTTGAAGGACAGAAATTCATATCATGTTTTCTTAAATATATTTAATATAATAATATGATTAATAAATCTTATATAAAAAAAACATTGCCTTCAAAATTTAATTTTGTGCTCTTTTATTCAAGTTTATTTCCTCACAAGAATTTCCAATGTTTTTATTTTTAATATTTTTGATCTAATATTATTAGAAAAAAAAACATCTAAAAAAAAAATTGTTGACAAATTTACCTGCGTTATCTACAAGTCACTTCCCGTTTCCATTACACTGTTCTTTTTATATGACAAATAAATAATTATAGCGCACAAAAAAATTAAGTTTATATTTTAAAAATAAATTATAATATTTTTATTTCTAATATGTCAGACATTTATTGAATATTATCGCCTAAAAATATATTAAGAGAGAGGAAAAATGACTTTGGATTTTTTGGAAGACAAAGATTCGTATCAATATTCTTAAATATAATTATACTAACTAAATATTAAAATAATAAAATATAATAAATAAAAAAACAATTAATTTTCTATATAGATAAAAAAACCTGCTGCATCGCGCCGGTAAACCGCTTGTTTTACTTTATCTATATCATGCAAACCTGTTCAACCCATAACTTGAATCTTAAAAACCTTAAGCACCGAGCTGGATGTGACAGCCATCGAAGAGAAGCCAAGTACACTTTTATCCAAACTCAAAAGAGAATTGCTTACAGCCATCTGGCCTTCCCCATCGAAACAAGCAGAACTTCTATTGAGCATAAGAAGTCCTCTCGGCACGTGGGCTGTCAATTTTGTTTTATTTCGACTAAAATGATTGAAATATTTTGTGTCAATTTAAAAAAAAAATGATGTTATTTTTATATTGGTTTAAATTCTGGTTTATTTCAAAAAATTTGGCAAAATATTAGTCGAAATGTTCCGATTTTGTTTCGCCCGTTCCGTTTAGGCCGAATAGTATTTTTTTAAAAATAATGAATAATTTTACAATATCAATCATATCTCTTACTCCTACCGTTAGATTAAGATGAAATTTTATGAGGAGTCTCTTGATATATTTATATATATTATGTTAAAATTTCATAGCAATCATAGAATAATACAAAATTTATAATGAACTTAATAATTTAATTTATTAAATAAGATAATTCTCTGACAATTATCGTTATCGGAACCAAATTGGTCAGGGCATCAGGTTCTTGGTTTACTATAGTTCAACTGGTGCCTCGATCAGTAGTCGAACTGGTAAAATATTGTTAATGGCTGCTGGTTCAGCTAGATTTTCGCCAGTTCTATCTCTTAAACCAATCAAACTCAAAAACCACATTCGGTTCGGTTTCAAATATTTCTGCCATCGCAAGTTGACTGTCTATTATAGAAGTTCTGGGAATGGAGGGCCCTGGGCGTAGGTAGGCTACAGAAATTTGCACCGTCCGTTGAATGTTCCCTGGCATACCATTCCATGGATGATGCACAGCAGCAAGGTTCTTATTCCAATCTGAGAAGAAGAAGAAGAAGAAGAAGAAAAGTGGAGGTGGTCCAGAATTCATAAAGAGTTTGCCCTGACACGCTATCTTTATAGCTATATTATGCTCGAACTACTGTAGTTTATGTCAATGGTGGAGGGCTTTCATGATACTCTGCTACAACTCGTTCGACAAAAATAAATTGGAATTATATTCTTGCATAGCCTAGATCATCTTTAGGTTTTGTTTTTAATAGTTATCTACGAGTGGATGGTATTGAGATTGAGTTTATTCCTGCGTATCAATAGTGGTATATAGAATTAAATACTCACTTTTTTTAGGCACTTTTTGCGGCTGATATTGATATGATATTGATCGAGTAAAATTCTGACTATTCCAGACTCTTGCAAGGCAAACATGTCCTAACTCGACCCTAAAACCTGCAATACACACACGCACATGCATAAAAAAATGAAATAAAAAATGGTTAAAATTAGACAATCATGAACAAGCTATATACTCAAATTACTATAAAGATAATCATTAGTAATTAAGAATTAATTCATGTAACCCGAGTTAAATTTAAATGCATGGAGCTAAGGAATCATATTAAGCTCCTAAATAAGGTTGAATTAAGCTCGATTTATTACTCTTTTTTTAAGCTCTTGCTCACAAACAAAATAAATACTAGCAAAGATCTTTTTTTCCTTCTTAATTATATATATATATATATATAAGCATTGTATTTTGACAATGCATTTAAAATATATATTTTATGTTAATGAATTTTTAGCCATGTTTGTTTGGTTTGAGTTTCAGCAAAAAAAAATAATCTTGTACTTCAATTTTTTTCTTAATCATTTTAATGTGGCGATGTCAACATTAAATTTTAAAAATAAAATAAAAATATAATTTTATTAAAAAAACAACATCTATAATATTATCAAACAAGCCCTTATATTTAAGCAATGAATGGTTAAAACTTATCCAACCAAGTTATAACAAATAATCAAGCTCAAACAAATATCTTACAAAGTGTCTATTTGGAAATGTAGTTATGATTGTTTTTTAAAGTGTTTTTTTTTATAATTGCATCAAAATGTTATTGTTTGATTTTTTAAAAAATATTTTCGACATCAGCACATCAAAATGATTTTAAAACATAAAAAATATAATAAATAAAAAAAATTAAAAGTACTTTTAAAACACAGTATAAACAACCCAAAGTAGAATTAAAATCAAGTTCTAAGTAATTCTCCAACTTATCCGTAATGTGGTTTGTTTTAAAATTCTATAGCTTATAGAAGAATATCTGATGAAACGAAATAGAATTAAAATCTTGTCACGAAAAAAAAAAGAAAAAAAGAAGCCGAAGGAATGGTAGGGGAACAGAACTCGCTAGCAGCCATCCATTAGAGAGAATCCCTAGTGGCTAGTGCTCCATGAAGAGAGAGAATGGACTTGGGCTGGCTTCTAGTGCTGAAGTACAGTCAACGGGCCCTACAAATCACAACCAATGGGTTAGAAAGATGTGGGACCCAACACGTCGATGGTTGTACTGTGCAGCGTGCTGTAGGATAAAATCTCTGCTCTGACCATAAACTGAACGTCTTTCTCCATCGGATAGCCAAATTTGTCGTTTTCCATGAAGATAAGCGCATCAAGATCTGGCCACACGATCTTCCTTCCTTCACGTGTTTTTTTTTTCCATGGGAGGAGTAAGGCTAACAACATGAGCGTTTCATGCACGCACACGCGCGTTCATTAATATTTCACTGTACATTATTTTCCAATTGAAAAGGGAGGTGATACTATTAAAAAATAAATATAGTAAGAATAATAACAATGAAATAGAAGAGAAAAGAGAGATTAAATTATATTTAGCAGATATGTTTGTATCATATATGGTTATGATTAACAAAGTAGAAAAAAATATGAAAAAATATATTTTATCCTTAATATGTATCAAGGTCAAACATGTTTAAAAAAAATGAATGTTAATTGTTTTTACTTAGTTTATATTGAGTTTTAAATTTGATAATTGTATAATAACTCTAGTTATAAAACTACTACGTGTCCAGCTAATCGTCTAAGAACCTATCGACCTAGGGCCCGGACCAGTTTGAGTTTAAGAAAAAAACTAGAGGATGGATTAACTTGCTCAATGATATCACTGTAATATGCATTTATATCTGCTAACTCTTTCCTTTTCACAATAATAAGATCACATGCATGTATCATGATGACTCTAGTTTTCTAAAGATATATGGAATAATAAAATACAAGTGAGTAATCACACTCTTATGTTTAAAAAAAAGTATACATGTTATCCTCATATGAGCCACTCCAAACAATTCAGTCACCATCGATCTACATTTGAGTCTCGTTTATACATAAAAAAAACTATATTTGACATGAGATCCATGACTTTACATGTTGTTGAACACAATTCACTAGAAGAATCTTCATTTTACCATAAAATAATACACACTCAACTCTTCAAAGACTGTATTTCTGTAAAATCTAACCTAGACAATTATGAGGAACTCGCATACCCTCGGGAGCACATACAAAATATAAGAACACATCCTAAAGTTTGTCATACAACACTCTAATGTTACGTGCAATGTTTTTTTCACAACACCTTATGGATGCGCACTTGTATAACATCAAAACCTATAGCTTGATTCTATTCTCCATTTCTATAATCTCAACTCCAAAATAATTTATCATTTTATAAAAAAACATTCTCTCTAAAAAAAGTCATCACAAAGCTCTTTACTATCATAAAACGAGAAGATGAAAGTATTAAGACCTATCTTTAATGGTTTAACGAATAAATGATTAAAATGAAAAGGCTTGTTAAACTCATCGTCACATAAACTTTGATTAGTGGAGTATACAATTAATCCATGTGGAAAATGTTATACGTTATCCTTAATATAGATATTTATAGTGTCAAACAAACGACTAAGAATTATATTAGGATAGAGGAAACTAAAATAACTAGTTATGACATCCAGATTTCCACCCGTATCAGAGTAGTCTCTTTAACATTATTAATATTTAATTAGAACATCTAAAAAGATTAAGGGACACATCCATAATCGCTTAACATTTCTAGAAATCATCAGTACACCCCTTAACAAACACACTAAGTTACTAGCTATTATATAAATGAATTTTTTTTTTTGAAATACACTCCTCCATTAAAAGTGGTCAAAATATGAGGAACCTTAATAAGTCTTGCTTTTTTATCGTGACCATGAACAAGATACCGATGAATACCGAACCTTAAAAAAGATAAAAAAAAGATTAATTGCAAGATGTTACTTTCACCTATTTATGAGGAAAAAAAGCAACCAGAACTAAGAAAAGAAGTTTGTGTATTTGACACATTATCTGAGATCAAATAATCTCTATATCATTGTATCCCTATGTTTTGATATTTTTGAATAAAAAATTGTAATTTTTCTCTATATCTCCATTGTGTGAATGAAAAACATTTATGTATATAAACGTGTCTTTAGGTCCTATGTCCATTTGTCTCTAGGACTTCACAATCATTTCCAAAAAAAACTATGTGTCCTTCTTTAGGGACCCTTGATAAAAATCTCACGAGTTCATAAGAAAATGGAAAACATTCAAAAACATAGTTATGAAGGTAATTTTTTCATAAAAGCATAGCCAAAACAATAAACTTTTACATTATGAGTTTCCATCCTATAACTTGTTAAAGTCTTCCAAACATGTATGTTTACAAGACTTGATGGGTGAATGATAGGGTAGAGACCAAACCAAACCTAGCCTAACAATCATTCCAATTTTTTCTTTCTATGATTTTCTTATTTCTTTTCCTTTTCCTCTCACACTCATACATTTATTTTTTCAGGTATTAATAATTTTAATGTGCAGCATACATAATTTTTTCTATCTTGCATGCATTTTTTTGTGTGCAAACAAGCACCATTTTCTATCACTAATAACTATATTTCTACTACGCACTACCAACCCATATGAACACTAATGAAAAAAAATCATACTCTTCTTAATAAAGATCATAAACTCTCCACTCACATAGATTTTTAACCCAAACAGAATTTCCCATGGCCATATAGAGCCAGGCAGCCAGCTACATCTATATATACACATTACATACTCTTTTTTTTTTGTAAAGCCAACTACACTTAGATATGCATATTACATACCTTTATTTTCTCTCTCTATACATTATCTTCTTTCCCCACATACAAGTACTAATTTAAGCATTTAATAGTTTCTCGTCCCATAATGAATTTACTTTTTTAGAATACATAAACTCAACTCAATTCACATGTCGTGCCTCAATTTCACAATAGGCCTTTGAAAACCCAATTTCTATGTGATGTTTTTTTACGACTTCATATTTGTTATAACCTAGAAATATAATTACTTAGTTTTTAGTAATTATTTAAAAAAAAACATTTATAACTTAAATAACATTCCTTTTCTTCTCAACGTTCCTTTTCTTCTCAGAGTTAAAAAGAATTTTTTTAATAAAATTAATCTTAATTATTCCTAACTTTGTTTGAAAGTGACAATGTATATTTAAGTTGTAACTCCACAATAATATTAATAGCTAACATAATTATGATATGATTAATTAATTTACTACATGATAAATAAATTACTATAAAATAACAAACAAAAATATTTAATAATTTATAACTTAAATGTATTATAATTATGAAAATAACAGTAAAAATTGACCTAGTTTAAGAGTGCAACCTAAACAGAGATTCACAAAAAATTATATATTTTTATTTAAAATTAGTTAATTTATATTTCTGGTTTGTTTTGATATAATATTACCAATAATTATTTTTAAAAATTAAAAATATATTATTTTAATATATTCTTAAACAATAATATTATAAAAAATAATCAATACTCACTTCAAATATCAAATTCCGTGACTGTTTGAGAGTGATGTTGAAATTGTTTTTGAAAGTGTTTTTCGTTCAGAAATGCATTAAAATAATATTTTTTTTTATTTTTTAAAAATTATTTTTGACATCAATACATCAAAATAATATAAAAATATCATTTTTTTAATTTAAAATAAAAAATAAAAATAAAAATATTTTTTTTTAAATTATTTTCAATTTTTGTTTTCAAAAACACTCCCAAACACACCATTCAATGCGGCAACTGATGAGCAATCATGACTTTCCACGGGCATGGAAGAAACTAAGCACGGAAAATTTGTTGCATCATAAAATAATAGAAAAAGCTTTCCCTACGCGCAAATCCTCAGGTGGAGCACACATGCCCAAAAAAGATAATGCAATGGGGCGGCTGCTCATTTTCAAGCTCCAAGCAGAAGACAGAGAGCCAGAGAAACGTCACTATAAAGACAGGAGTGAACTTATAATTAAGTGTGCATCTGCGAGTGAGAGTCTTACAAATCCTACAAAGAACTCTTTCTCTTCATCTGCTTTTGGTGGCACTGAGGTAGTTTCTGTTCTTTTTTACCAAAAGATCCTCTTTTATTTTCTGTTTTTCTCTGATGGGTTTGTTTCATATACGTTAATTTTGGTTTTCTATTCATTAAATTTGAATCCAGATTGCCTTGTTGTGATTGAACTGCTGTAATATCTACTTGCTTCACGCAAAGTTTCCTTCTTCTTTCAAATTTTGCTTGTTTCAATGAAACCACAGTTTACAGTGGGAGTTAGCCATGGCGGGTTCGTCTTCTGTGCAGCCACAGTTCATTTCCAGCACTGGAAATAGGAGTTTCTCTAATGCACCGTTGATTGAGAATTCAGATCCTGAACAAATTGTCGTGCCTGATGTAAGTTTTCTCTTAAACAACCAATACCACTGTTGATTCTCATTACAATACCATGTTTGCACTTACTCCATTTTTATTTTATCCTAGTATAATTTAATGAGATTTTTATAGACAGAAAGTGACGCCAAAGAAAATTATGAATACATACGTGCGTACATGGAGTAAGTGGGTGCAAATGGAAACCGGCCCGAAAATATCCTGACTAGGAAAAAAAATGAATATGTATGTATGACTGTATGTGTGTATGCATGTGGGTTTGCGTGTGTTTCTAAGCGTTTCAGACTAGTGCGAGGTTCATTCATTTCATGTCTGGCATTCCTGGAGGACCCATCTTGGGGAGCCACCAATATATGAACTTGCACATATTGAAAAATTCTGCGTTTGAATTTATGTATAGTATTTGCTTGCGTGTTGCATTTAGTGTGTCTTCCATTTGTTTGAATTAAGGTCTCATCATGTGTGCGTAAAGAGATGTTGGTTGTGGTAAGGAATGGAGATAATTGAATGACTTATGAGGTTAGTAAAAATGATGTAAGCATGTTATATAGAAACGAAGAGTCAAATGGTGTTTTGGGAAGCAAATTTAAGTGATAATTACTATTTAGTGTGATGGTGTAATTAATTTTTTCAATTCAAACAACTTGCACAGCTGAAACATGGTATCTAAATATCATCGTATTCAACTGACTGATTTCATTATTGTTGTTGTTTTGTTTTTTCTTTTTCTGTTTCAATTTGTTTGGCAAACTTTCAATAGCTTGTCCATTTCCATCTTTGACCTGAAAGAAATGAGACGTATAAGAAAAAAAGATTGACTAGTTCTGTTCCACTCAATTAAATCATTGCTGATGTTAGTCTAATTATAAATTCCAAGGCTGTGTTATTATTATTTTGAACTTACCTGTAAGAATATGATGAGGTTTATTTTGAACCCGAAAATGCAAGACATTTTTTATTTAAATTTTTACGCAGTCATGCTTTTCTGTCGTTCCTAATGATATTTAGGTGGTGTTTGGCACTGCGTTTTGAAAACGCTTTTGAAAAAAAATGATTTTTTTTTTTACTTTAGATTAAATTTTTTTAGTGTTTTTAGATCATTTGCATGTGCTGATGTCAAAAATGATTTTTAAAAAAATAAAAAAACATCATTTTGATGCATTTCTGAACGAAAAACAATTTCAAAAGCAACCATAACCACACTCCCAAACATGGCTTAACATTTGACAAGGACTTGGAGCTTCCCAATTCTTCCAAAAGGCATGTTGGTATGAACAACACTGGAACTTTTATGTGCTTCACAAACCTTTAGATTATCATGAGAAAGGCAGCGACTCCAGCAGTGTGTATAGTAAAGATCTTTTTTGTCTTGTTCTCCTTTATATAACTCACGTCCTCAAACAAAGTCATGACTTGTAGTTATGGAAATGCATAGCGATTAATGTTGGCATCTGCCTTGCAAATAAATGTTTGAATGTTTGATTAGTAGTGGAGGATATTCAAATGACATGACTAACTTTTGAGAAATCTATGGGCTAATAAATTGGAGAATTTTGTATGAGCATGCACGTGATGGAAAAAAAGGAGAATAATATTAGGTTAAAGCATGGGAAACTCTTCTTCTAACAGTCACATAGATAGGTTGTGCCAGCAGATTGTTTGTATGATATGCTTTCATGTTGTGGAAAAGTAGCATGATTTAATGCAACGAGGAATGTAAAGCATATTGCAGCTTGCAAACTATGATAATGTTACCAAAGTTGACTTCAGCACAAGCTCTTTTCTTAACGAAAAGATCAAATACTATGTCTGTGTATATGATGTGAAAAAAACTGAATATACTCCTTTATCGAGGCATAAATATTTCATGTATAATTTTATCATTCATCAGAATCTTGGGTGCCAATGGTTCTCAGTCTTAGATGTTCCTATCAGGCATTCCGGATGTTTCTAGCATGAAACTTGTGATTGATAATATGGCCATGGGTTTCATTGCTTGTCTTTATCAAATAGATTTAAATTTGAAATGCTTGATTGAGGGTCAATGTGTACTTTGTTTATGCAGAGGAAAAGCTGGAAAAACCTATTTGCATACATGGGTCCAGGGTTCCTTGTTTCAATTGCATACATTGACCCTGGAAATTGTAAGATCAAAATCTTTTCTTTGTGATGCTGCTTGTAACATGGTTAAAAATAATGACAAGTGCTGAATATTTTGTTTCAACTTGCAGTTGAAACTGACCTGCAGTCAGGAGCACAATACAAGTATGAGGTCTGCCTTTTATCTTAATTCAATTTGTTTTCCCTCTTGATTTCAGCCTTTGAAATTTGTCAAAATGTAATGTTATGAGAGAAGAGATCTGGAGCATCATGATGGAATACCATAGAAAGTCGTGTTAGAGGGTAAATTGGAATTTTTCTTTCCAATGAATTTTATGGAACACAGTAGCAAATATTTATGACATTTTCCCCTCTGTATTCCTCCCCTGAAAAAAAAAAGCACCAGAGTGATGGCTATATCATGTGGCACAGTGCGTCAAGGTTTTCAGTCTCTTGATGATCTAGAGCCTGCAGAAAGTTTCCAGCATGTAGATTTGTTATTTTAAAAAAAAAAAAAGATTGTTTGTGTACCGTTGCTTTCCTGAAGGACTTCTGTTTAAAAAACTTGCAGTTACTTTGGATCATATTAGTGGCTTCATGTGCTGCTCTTATTATCCAATCTCTTGCAGCAAACTTGGGTGTTGTCACTGGTATGTGAAATCTAAACTTGCTAATTTGTTCTACTTCTTCTCCACTGTTTCTGTATTAATACTGTTTCCCCCAAAAAAATTATCTTTCTTGTTGCAGGAAAACATTTAGCAGAACACTGTAGGAATGAATATCCTAGGATACCAAACTTCATCTTGTGGGTCCTTGCTGAAATTGCTATAGTTGCATGTGACATTCCTGAAGGTGAGGGTATCTCTGGTTTGCTTTTGAATATTACATGTTGTTATTAGTATAATGAAGTCATCGCTCCAAGCATCAAACATATGTGTGCACATGCATGTGCTTAATATGCGTCACAGCACCCCACTCTTGTTTCCAATTGATTTTAATTTTTAGAGGAATATATGGCCAAAATGCTGGTGTATTAAAAGAGAACAGCCTGTTTCTTTCATGTTACTAATCGATGTTTGGTACCGAAAAATGCTTCCTTCTCCTTCCAGTGATTGGGACAGCCTTTGCGTTGAACATGCTCTTCAAAATTCCGGTATGGATTGGTGTTCTTCTGACTGGACTCAGCACTCTTGTCCTGTTAGCACTACAGCAATATGGGGTAATTTTATTTCTTCCCAATTGCTATATGTTTTTATCCAGAAGAAGAATGTGCACTTGCTACTACATTTCTATTATGCTGAATTAAACCCCCATCTTGTTTTTCTTGTATAGGTTCGGAAGCTTGAATTCTTCATTGCTTTTCTCGTGTGTACCATAGCTGGATGTTTTTTTGCGGAGCTTGGCTATGCAAAACCTGACGCAAAGGAAGTTCTGAAAGGGCTCTTTGTTCCCCAATTAAAGGGAAATGGTGCTGCTGGTCTGGCAATTTCACTTCTCGGTGCTATGGTTATGCCGTATGTGTTTTATGTCCATTTTATTCATGTTTTCTTGCATTTGTAAAACCACTCTGAATTTTTCCAGACTTTTATGAAATAATTGCAGGCATAATCTCTTTCTCCATTCCGCATTGGTGCTTTCAAGGAAAATCCCACGATCTGTGCATGGCATCAAGGTAAATATGATGAGTAGACCTCCTTGAGCTTGCTTGTGCATGTACTTGAGAAAAGCCTTAAGTTTGTTTCTATGCATTTGCATGTTGATGTATAGTTCAAGTGTTCAAAAGTGCTTTGATATTAAAATGGTTGAGTCATTGAGAGTTGGTAGTTCTGAAGCCTCTTTGGAAAGATTATATACATATGCAACACTTGCGCTCTTGTCTGCTAGTGGATTTCCCTACTGTTTTTTGGCCTTCGTAAACTACAGAATTGACTAGCATAATCACAAAATAAATTTCAGTGTTTAGCCTTCTGGTCAGTGAGCTTTTAGTCATTTAAGTTTTATTTGTTACCTTCCTACCTGTTGTCTCAAGCCTGCTCTCTGTCATATGTAGAAAATAGCTTTGGCTGATAGCGGAAGAATCTTCATGCAAACTAATTAGATAATTGTATGGACCTGTTTTAATTTCTGTTCTGGCCAGTTTCTTTTAAGCTTAAAATTTTGGGTGCACTTTTAGAATGATAACTTTTACAATCATTGGCAAAATGTTAAAATTTTTGAAATCCAGAATGAACTTCTTGAAATATGGATCTACACTGTCTATTTATTAACAGGCAGCAATGAATGCCATTCTCGTTCACAGGAGGCTTGCAGATTTTACACGATTGAAAGTGGCTTTGCTCTAGTTCTAGCCTTTCTCATCAATGTATCTGTCATTTCCGTGAGTGGTGCAGTTTGCAACTCACAAAATATGAGTGCTCAAGATCAAGAAAACTGCAAGGACCTGGACTTGAACAAAGCTTCCTTTCTTCTTAAAGTATGCGATTCAGCAACATTTCAATAATCTGACTGTCCTGTCAATTCTGACATGGTTTTCTACTATTATAACATATTGTGATTTTTCAATTTCCTCAGTGCTCTATTGATCCAGATATTTTTTTCATGATAGTGCCATTGTGGTTTCTTGCTTGCAGAATGTATTAGGTAGTTGGAGTTCGAAACTGTTTGCAGTTGCATTGCTGGCATCAGGTCAGAGCTCTACAATAACAGGAACTTATGCAGGGCAGTATGTCATGCAGGTATATGACAGTCACTCTAAGAAATTCTTATTTCTCAATGTCAGCAGATGAATTTCTGGCTAGAAAGCAGTCGCTTTGAACTTAAGAAATAGACTTTGTGGTAGCATTCTTAACTTTTGTTGCAGAGTTTTAGATTTTCTGCAATTCAAATTGTCATTGTTGTTTCTTTTGCTTCCTGGGGCTGTTTTGTCACTCATTATTCCATTCATTTCATACTGCAGGGATTTCTTGATTTACGATTGCAACCATGGTTAAGGAACTTCCTAACTCGAAGCTTGGCCATAGTCCCTAGTCTAATTGTTGCACTAATCGGGGGCTCTTCTGGGGCTGGAAAGCTGATTATTATTGCATCGGTATGATCAGTTTGACACAAATACATGCTTTCAGAACAAGACATTAATTTATTTCTCAGATCTATATCTGTGCAGTGGACAAAATATAAACACCGATAGAGCAATTGCAGAAAGTAACATAAAATTTAAACTGTGGCAGTTTCAATGTTTAATCTCTCATGTCAAGTCAGTGATGTTTTGGAATGATGCCTTTTTCTTCTTCTATGGGAAATAATGATAATTCTATGATGATGATGATGATGATGATGATGATGTGCAGTTAAGAATACTGCTTTTGTTGCGGGTTAAATATATTTCCCTGCTCATTGTCCTAAATGGGTAAAGGTGGAGCTTTGCAAGTCTCAGATAATAACTTCATGCATAATCATTTCAGTTATTTTTTTTTTATAATCTAGAAATAAAATCTTAACATGGTTGACATCTAGGATGTCTTTTATTTTAGTGGCTCCCTTTTTATGACTGATTTCTAACATCCTATGCGATCTTGTGTGAGAGAGCCATCAGTTATAATGCACATTGTTTCATACCATTTTTTAAATAGTGGAAATGGATTCTTTTTTTCTGATATGTATTTCCTGTCATCCAAGCTAGACTTTTAGCTGTGATAATAAGAAACTTAACGTCATTAAAGCTATGGTTTCCATGAAGCAATATGTATCATATCATCTCCCATTGTTTCCACCAGAGGCAGCTATCTTGTGTGAACATTAAGTCCAGGTTTTATTAAAAAAAAAGCGTTCTTTTTGTAATCTCATTCTGCTGTTTTCCAGTCCAATAGAAATCAGGGTAAAAACTCCTGTTGTCTCCGTGCATTTCTAGCTCACTTTTCATGTTGTATTGCAGATGATTCTATCTTTTGAGCTCCCTTTTGCTCTCATCCCACTTCTCAAGTTCACAAGTAGCAAAACCAAGATGGGGATATATGCCAACTCAACTATGGTATTTACCTTCACTTGATCAGTGCGTACACTGTTTGTTTTACGTTTTTTTCAGCATTAAATTTGAAGATTTCTTTTTAGGTTCAGAATGCCATGACCATCTTCAGCATGGTTTAATCTTGAAAATTTCTCAATAAGAACATCAAATAAATATTTATAATATCCAACAAAACAGTTTTCTTGCCATGCCATGCTTGAAACATGTGTTCATCCGGCATATATACCATTTATCTTATTTTCAATCATCCATTAATATGCTACTCTGCAGGTTTCAGCTGTTACTTGGGTCATTGGTTTTCTTATCATGGCAATAAATATATACTACCTCGCATCTAGCTTCATCCAGATTCTTCTCCATGGCCATCGAAAGCTTGTAGCTGCCATCTTTCTTGGAATACTTGGATTTCTGGGCATGGCAGTGTATCTGGCTGGCATTGCATACTTGGTGTGTCGTAGAAACAAGGAGGCTACAAATCTTGTAGCTCTAACATCTGAAAATCCGAATATCTGCAACGAGTCTGGCAATGCAGAAGTGTACGGTCTCCCTAGAGAAGACATAGCAAGCATGCAGTTGCCTCAAAGGAGGAGTAATGCAGATGATTTTTAAATTACAGGGCAAGTGAAATCTCAAGGTCAATAACTTATTGTGATTGAAATAACACTAGAGATGAGGTTATAATAGTTGTCCTTTTCTAATCCACAGCTTTTGTCCGAACATCTTTGTGGATCAAACAGCTATATGCTGAATAAACCATGAGCATTGAGATATTCAGAGAGCATGTCACCACGATTTTCTTTCTCGCATCCACTCTTGCAGAACTTCTTTCGTTGTGAAATGCAAAAACAATTAAGTGGAGCTATGGATAATTTGTTTTGTAGATTAACTTATTTATAGACCGGGCTAACGCATCATCTTGTAGGGTTCAATATTTTTTAATGCATGGTTAAAACTTGTTGTGGATTAGACGGTAGATTGTTTTCTTAGTTTAATGTTAAGCCGGGTACTTAGTCTACTATATACGACAAGAAAATCATGCAACTATCATATAGTTTAATCTAAGATTCAGACCTTGAAAACATGAACAGGGAACCTCATTCTTTATATACCTATTCTCATTTACATCTGACAGCGATCCTTTCTTAAAAAATGAAACGAAAACCAACAGTTTCAGAGAATCAAATGATGAATTAAAAAGATAAATGAGGAAGCAAATTACCAACATGGGCCTGAATCTGCTTAAGAATAAAAATAAACAAAAACTTTACTCAGCAATAGATTATAGATCCATAACCTAGCTTGGACCGTGGCAACCAAGAAATTATTACAAGCCAAATAAGAGGTTAAATACATGTAATATCTCAAGTTTATGAAAAAAAAACAGACATCATCCTATTAAAGAATCAATCAACTTAAAAGTGTAACCTAATTAGTGAGGCTTCAAAACACGATTTCATTATATTCACCAACTCATTAACCCTTCGAAGATCCCAGAACGGGTGATATGTACCCTTGATCCATATCAAATGCATGTATTTCCTCGGCAGGATACTGGATATGTTCTAACATGGTTGGAGGGTTTATTTGAAAGGTGACATAACTGTAAACACAGTTTGAATCAAGGTGAGCAGAAGCAATGAGAGAGCAGCTACAAAGGAAATCAGCGACCACGGACTGTTGAAATAATTACGCCTCAGCTTCGCCAACCATACATTGCGCCGACGAGCGCAATGTTTCTCCACTCGTTCGAATACTTGAGCAAAATAAAAGTGATCACGATCGGAGAGCATGACATTTATGCCTAATTTGCTGAATAACATGCAGACCATTTCATCATCACCCAGTCCATTTTCAATGATTCCGCAGTGTCGAAGTATCTGCACATCTTCTCGAGTGTTGATTAGACAAGCCATCAAAGTTATATAATCAGTGACGTACAGATGCTGACGCTGTGAGCATTGTTCGTAGGCAATAAGATTTCGGAAGAGAGACTCTGTTGTGTCTACAACTTTCAAACATGGGATTTTTATCATGCCTTTTTCAAAACGCACACCCTGGAACAACCCATACGATTCTTCTTGTTTTCCAAACTTAATGCCAGCTTCTTTCAGCTCTTTGGCACTGCGTATGAACTCCGATTTTATGTTCTTCGCTTCACTCTCTCTAGGCAGCACATCAGGGGAACGCAGCAGCCAATTATGATATACCAAGTCCAGAAGATGCTTGCATTCTTGGGATGAAATTATATTGTTTCTCTCGAGCCTCGAGCCTGGAAACATCCATTTGAAGAAACCTGATGCCTTACTAACGAAAGGGTCCCTTTCGTTCGGCATTGCCATAGAAAACAACTTCAAAAGAACACAAAATGGAAGTTGATTTTCTACTAACAGCATATCATATGATATTGTAGAGAGAACCAATATATTTCCAGTAACAGGATCTCCTTGTTTAGGCCCAGACGTGGCAATCTTGCAAATCAGCTCAACAATAAAGCAGCCATCAAGAAGCAACATTTCAACAAACGCATCCGTACCGAGGCTTACTGGCTGGTGATAGTATCGACTAGCTCGTTCTTTCAAACCTCTCATAGCCGCAACATAACTTGTCAAGCTATTTTCCGGCCTGCGTTGAAGAAACATTTTTAGATAGTGCATTTTATGTTCTTCCATCATCTTCAAGTCATCTTTTCCTCGGTGATAAGGACCAATGGAGAGCATTTCCGGCTCATATGCCCTGTCGTTTACAGAGCGTAGGACACGGGGGACCTTAAAAATACTGCATGTTGACTGATTAGTTGACAAATTTTGCAGCGATATCTGGATTTGATCGGATAAAGGGTCCCGACGATTCATCTCTTTTCCCTGAATTAATGTATACAACATGTAAATATAATTGAAACACAGGAGAGCATTACAATAATAAAACTAAAAATGTTGATGTTGAGGACAATTTGAAAGTGGTATTGTTTATAATGATAAAACAAATTGTTTAAGAGATAGTTACGAGTAAATTTGGATTTGCATAGTTCGGATTACAATATAATAATTAGTTGGATGATTATAAATATAAAATAAATCGTGAATTAAATTTTATGTTATTATCTATATTTTTTATCAATACCATTTACAATGATTATTGTTGTCCGTATTTATATTCAAAAATTTATTGTTTGGAATCATTAGAATGTTTAACCGCATAATATTATTTGTTGAACGTTAATCAATTAGTTCTGGTAATCTTATCGATTCTCCTTAGCTAAAGTGGTCAATGTCCCTAAGAAATGTGATGTGATAACAAAGGATTTGAGCTATGAATTACAGGTTTCAAGTTTAAATTAGAGCGTGCACACTTTGTAGGAGCCCAAAATAACTAATATTTTATTGGCTTTCCCGGACCTAAAGATGATGTTTCCTTGTATAAAATAAATAAATTAATAGCTTATACTTGGAAATTGATAGACCGAAATTAGCTTATGACCATTACCTGCAAAAGATTGTTTTTTAATAAAGGTAAAGACTCTTCGATTCTGTAAAGTATTTATCTTATGAGTTATACCTATGAATATAGAAAAACAGTCCATCAAGTAAAATAAGCTATCTAGCAAAATCAAGCAAATAGTCCATCAAGCAAGCTTAAAATAGTGATAAATTAAGTGTTTCAAATCGAAACCTTAAAAAGAAGATTGTTGGCAAGCATGTCCACAACAAGCTGTTCCTCCACAGGAAGCAGTCCTGACTTTGAAGGCAATGGTCCGTAATGCCTCTCCCATGCACATCATCACCCTTATGAGTCCCTTATCTGAAGTTGCCTTTGCGAGGAATTTTTCCTACAGTCGGGAAAGAAAAGAAAGAAGAAAAACTTCAGCTATTAAGATCATATGGCTGTAAAAAAAAAAAAAAAAAAAACCACAATGTCACTTACCAGGCTATCACCAATCTCACATCTGGTCACAAGGAAGAGTTCTTTGCTTCGAAACCTTCAGTGATGATCCTGGTACGAAGCGCAACGTCTCCCCAAATAGTGAGGATGGGAAGAGCAACATGAAGTGCTGCGTGGTGGGTAACAGGAAAAGAGCAATATAATGTTCTTTTATAGCCGCCTTAGTGACTCTTTCCTAATCTAAAACAAAATCTTTTCTTATATAATGTTCTTTTATAGCCGCCTCAGTGACTCTTTCCTAATCTAAAACAAAATCTTTTCTTATTCTGTGAGAGCAAAGTCGGCTTCCAGTACAGGAAATTGTTTGTTATTCCCTTTCTTAATAATTCATTCACGTTGGACAATTCATTCAATCTCAAAAAAAAGGGGTCAATTAAGCTAAGTCAGGCTATCAGTACGGGAGGATCTTTTGTTTACCCTTAGCAGCTAATTCACTCTAAGCAATTCATTTAGAAAAGAAAGTCAATTAAACAAAGCAATTTACGTGAAAGGTTATTTTGCTCTTTGAACATTCTTCCAGGGAAAGGTTGAAATTAATTAAGGATGGAGGGCATGGTTCCCCAAGTAGAGAGAAAAGGGAGTTGCAACTTTCATAATTCATAACTTGTTGACCGTTACTCGGAATCACAAACAGATTGCGTTATTGGATTCAGAATAACGAGATCTTTAAAACAAGATGTTACAGTGACCATTTTCAGTGAGAAGAAAAATTCATGTAGCCCGGTCAAAGTGTGGGTTGCTATTCGGGTATAAAGATAAATTTTGTTTGGTCCTGCATATGCAGCAGTTTCAAATGAACAATTGGACCTGAATATTCTATCATTTGATCTGATAAATCTCAATCAAGATCGATCCATAAATTTCAATTTTTGATTATCATATTTTATTTTCACAATAAGATTTATCTGCTTGTTGTGAAAATCTAATATGATCAAATCAAATTTTAGTCGGAAATATAAAACCCTCACAGCCATATTTTTCGAGACATGCCCACTTGTTCCAAAAAGTAAGTGAACTTGTCTCGAGGGGGCATCTATAGAAACACAAATTTTTCGCCAATCAAATTTCACCATGTGTTATTTTATTCTTTAAAATAAAGGATAAAATAAAATTGAAATAAATGACATGGAAAACAAATGAGCCTTCAAATATTTATTGGCTAATGAAAAGTTGACACTTGAGATGAGATATTCAAGTTATCTCGTCATAAAGGCAAGATTTCGTCAATAAAGACGGACATAAAGACAAGATTCCGTCAATAAATATTTGAGCCCTCAAATATTTCTTGGCCAATGAAAAGTTGACACTTGAGATGAGATATTCAAGATATCTCGTCATAAAGGCAAGATTTCGTCAATAAAGACGGACATAAAGGCAAGATTCCGTCAATAAATATTTGAGCCTTCAAATATTTCTTGGCTAATGAAAAATTGACACTTGAGATGAGATATTCAAGATATCTCGTCATAAATGCAAGATTTTGTCAATAAAGACCAACCAATAAAATTATGCCACGTGACATTGGAAAAAGACCTGAGAGCCCCTACAGATCTCTATAAATAGAGGGCCTCAACCTAAAGGCAAGGGGATTGGATTCTTGGAGATACAAATTTTCTTCAAGATAATCTCTTCAAGCAAGGAAGCTCTATCTCAAAGAGTTCTCAAGCCTCCTTCATCTACGCTTGAAGTCTACAAAGAACGAAGCTCTGTTGGATCAAGCCAAAACGCCCCATAAGAGTTCTTCAACAACACTTTGAAGACAAATCAAGGTACTCTTCAAAGCATCAAATCACAACATCTCGCTTCGCAATACACGCCCAAATTCGCGTTCTTGTAAAGCACAAATCTTAGCTTGATTACTCAAATAAATCAAGTCACCATACATCAAATCCAAGGGAAGAATCAGAGGATTGCCATATTCTTTTGATAGAATATATTACGTAGAGATTGTACCCATTCATATATTTAATAAAATCATATATTTGTACATGTATGCTTGTTTAATTTCAGGTGCACAAAATTGTGTCTACATATACTAACAGGTCTAGTCAGACCTGGTTATATACTAACAGGTCTAGTCAGACCTGGTTAGCTAACAGGTCTTCGTCCTCGTTATCTATGCCAAGTTGGGATTAATGAGGCCATTGACTTCGGGTGGATCGATGTGTCATGTGATCTTGACTTACGACACAGTAGCATGCAGTTGCCATTGGATCAAAACATTACTATAATTCAGATGCCCACTAATGTTTTTGCTGGAACATGCTGGTTGTCTGTTTTCCGATCGACCATTTACTTCTTTTGTCTTCAGCCTCGTTTTGGTTTTGTTTAGCGGAAAGAAGATAAGCTTCTGCTTGTCTATGTTTGCACCTCTCAAGTATCCATCGACAGCTCCTAAGAATGTCTGTTTTGGCAATGGCTCTGGCCTTGTTGTGGGGCTCCCTCAAGCGCATATACACACTAATATGATGGCCTTGAATTGCTCATAAATAGGTGGTTAATGCTAATCGGTGCCCGGTCATGTTAATTATTAGATGGTGAGCAGTAGACAAAATTACAGTAAAAGAGTCATGTTGTTTATATTATAGATAACTTGCTACGCTTTGTTTCTTTATTTTTTACTCGATCGAATGATTTTGGTTTTTGAAAAAAAATTGAGAGCCAACGCTTCGCCCGTATTCCAACCATAATAGCTGCTAAAAAATCACTACTTAAGAGTTTTAACCTAAAACTTTGTTTTCAACCTATTGTTTTTACCTAAAACTCACATAAAAAACACTTTATAAAACATAATAGATCTATCAATGACATTAACAAACCTAAAAAACCACTCCAATAAAACAAATCAAATTTGGAACAAAAAATCAACTCGAACTCAAAATTTCTTTTAAAGTACTTTAAAGGTAAAAAACACGTATAATATAAATTTTTCTCATCATAATACGAAATACTTTAACATAATTTTTACTCATTTTGGTAGCTTAAATCGGTGTCAAAGATGTATTTCTCTCGCTACCATTACAATCCAACAATCCCTCTCTTCACCAGGAATTCAAAAATAACAAAAATAAATTTTTGTATCAAAAGTGAATTTGAAAAATATTGAGGCACCATAATTTTATCATGTGCATGATTTAAAGTTTTAAGAGAAAAATATATATATTTTTTAAATTAATATTATGCCACCATGTTTAATGACTTTTTCATTTTGATTTCTATTCTTTCAATCTCACTTTCCCTTAAAAAAATAAAATTAATTAGTTTTCAATAAAGAATCAAAATTAACAAGGTCACTATCTCCTGATTCTTAGGCACAAAGAAGGATCTGATCGGAGAAAATGGAAGACACCTATTTAATTGTGGCACAAAAAAGAAGAAAAAAAAGAAGAAGCCATTTCATCCTCCTAATCTTTTTTTTTTCTTTCGTATTATAGGTGGGCTTGTAGGGCTAAGCATAGGCGTGCGTGGGCATTAGAACAACGCCTGTGATAGGCCCGGCCTCATTTTCTTTCATAGTTTCAGCTTTGCCCTTTTGTTTCGGCTTTTTTAGGCAATATACACTCTCCTATTAAACTAAATATTATATATAAAATCAACCTCAATTAAGATGCGGTTTGAATTGGACCAATTAATCATCGATCCTCTGCAATAAAAACGTATTACACGTGCAGTATTACAGCTTTAATGAAAGACCAGACTGATAAAAAATTATTTTGATGAACGGAATCAACCTGCAATCTGTTTGGTCAAAATTGTTTTGAAAAAATGGATTTTTGCGGTAGCGGCAAAATAATTTTTTTTAGTGCAAATTCTGAGCAATCTATCCAACCTTAAAATTATGGTAAAAAAAAATAATGCTAATAAAATAAACGCTGCTGTTTCTGCGAAAAGAAAAAAAATATAACCCCTTGCGATAGACGAGCAACATAAATTATTGTGACGTTTCTTGAACTAGGCCATCCCTCTTTTCCAACGAGACTAATTAACTTTTCACAAATTTTAAAATTGGTCTCTATATATCCTGATAAATCCTTGAAACATTAATTTTGGTTTCCCGAATAAAACTTGCACATCTCGGGTCAGAATCATTCTCGGTACAAGATTTTTTTCTTTTATACTAGAGATTAAATAGAGATATCTTATAATTCTGATATCCAAATCAGTCCATTGAAAATCCCAAGTTCATCTACTCATGTATTACTACAACTTTTGTGAAGATAACAAAGTGATAAAAAATCGTTGTTATGGACAAAATCGACCCGCAATCTACTTGGTCAAAACTGTTCCAAAGAAAAGGATTTCCTGCTTTTACACCGTACATTCTAACGCAAATATCTTGAGATTCTGATATCCAAATCAGGCAATTCAAAAACCCAAATTCATCTACACATGCAAGCTGAAACTTTCATGAAGGATTACAGGTGAGAAAAAAATGTTTTGATAGAGAAAATCTACCCGCAATGTGCTTGGTTAAAAATGTTTTTTAAGAAAAGGATCTTCGTGGCAGCAACAAAATCAATTTTTAGTGCAAAATCTGATGGATTTATCAAACCTTAAACCTAGATAAAGAGAGAATTCCTAATTGGTATAAGAATCCGGATGATTTTGGCATCAAAGGAGGAGGATAGGAAAAAACAGAAAAGAACAAAGACAAGGTTTGAAAAAAACATTTTTATTCTCTACTTTTGTCCTCTGTCCAGTAACCATGTGCTAAATTCTTGCATTTGGTTTCAAATGGGTGTAACCATGTGCTAAATTCTTGCATTTGGTTTCAAATGGGTGTACGTCATTTCTAGTATGTGGGGTCTAAAAATGAGTAAGAACAAGTAACACTGTAGCGATTCAGGGGTGTTGAGCAATAGTAATTTCAAGGGGATTTGTTTTTAAAGAACAGTAATACGGTTTAAAGAACTCGTTCTAATACCATGTAAAATTTTGAATGTATTAATTCTTCAGTAATTGTTTTCTGATACATTGGGAATATTTATAGGAAGAACTAATTTCTAGAATAGTACGGACTATTTCAGTTACACTAAAATACAAACACACCAACTACACAACAAAATCTATTTCAGTAAACTACAAACAATACAGCTGTAATTTAACAGGAAACACAAGATCCAAATATTGTTATACAGATAAGTTCTTATCTTGTGAGAAATGTTGGTAGCAATCGATGTTGGGCTGTGTGACCTTTGGCTTTCATGTGACATGTCAACAATTTGTTGTTTTAGCATCAGCCATGTGAGGTGCGCAATGATGCGTTACTCTTGGTTGTGATGGCCTGAGTTGGTTTCTATCTATTTTATGCAGTACACAGTTCATCAAGGGCCATAAAATTGTATATCCACCATTAGGAAACTGCAGCCATGTTCAATCATAGATCTTGAGCCTTCAGTTCTTCTCAGTGATTTGATGCAACTGCATGAACAAATTTTTGCAGGGATGGGTGGCAACTGGTTACTTCCACCACCAAGGCTTTGTTGGATCCGTAAGCAAATATGCTGAGACGTCAAAAGAAGAGATACAGGTAAAGAGTACTTTTGTAGGCCAGTTGAATCAGATTTTTATTTTTGTTTTTCAATATTAGCTTGATTAAAATATATATATATATATATATATATATATATATATATATATATATATATATATAATAGGGTTATGGATCACATACCTTAAAAGTTAATCCGGATCAGTTTATATATCAGTCTCTGAATATTTAAAATATCATTCAAGGTTATATCATATTGATATTTAAAAAAAATATATGGTTAAAAAAAATCAACCTTAACCTACAATATTGCAGCACAAATCAATAATCCAAGTATCTACTACTCATTCATCAGTTCAAGGTATAAGAACTGTAAATTACACGGTAGTTGCCACTGGCCGATTGTGATGGTGTGGCTTGGCTTGGATTCTTTCTTCCACAAGGAAAGAGTATAAGCGATCAAAACAAAGATAGATGGGATCCTGGCTTTTTTTTTGTGTGTGTGAGGGAATGAATATAGGAGATAGTTTTCTTACTTGGATATTAAGACGGGTATTTCGTCTACTATATACGACACGAAAAATATTAAGACGGGTATTTCGTCTACTATATACGACACGAAAATATTGCAACTATCATATAGTTTAATCTAAGATTCAGACCTTGAAACGATGGCTAATCAAATGTCAATATAAGGAGAGCCAACAAAGAAAACAAGAACAGGGAACCTCATTCTTGATCTACCTATTCCCAGCTACTTTTGAAAGCGATCCTTCCTAAAAAAATGAAACGAGAATCAACAGTTTCAGAGAATCAAATGACGAATTAAAAAAAACAATGAGGAAGCAAATTGCCAACATGGGCCCGAATCTGCTTAAGAATAATAATAAACAAAAACTTTACTCAGCAATAGATTATAGATCCATAACCCAGCTGGACCGTGGAAACCAAGAAATTATTACAAGCCAAATAAGAGGTTAAATACATGCAATATCTCAAGTTTATGAAAAAAAAAGAAAAACATACATCCTCCTATTAAAGAAGCATTCAACTTAAAAGTTTAACCTAATAAATGAAGCTTCAAAATAAGATTTATTATATTCACCAACTAATTAACCCTTCGAAGATCCCAGAACGGCTGATATGTACCCTTGATCCATATCAAATGTAGGTATTTCTTCGGCAAGATACTAGATATTTTCTAACCTGGAAAACATTGTTGGAGGGTTTATTTGTAATATGACATAACTGTAAACAAGGTTTGCAAGAAGGTGAGCAGAAGCAATGAGAGGGCAGCTATAACGGAAATCAGTGACCACGGACTGTTGAAATAATTATGCCTCAGCTTTGCTAACCATACATTGCGCCGCCGAGCACAGTGGTTCTCCACTCGTTCGAATAGTTGATCATAATAAGAGCGATCGGAGGGCTTGACATTTGTGCCTAATTTGTTGAATAACTTGCAGACCATTTCATCATCACCCAGTGCATTTTCAATAATTCCGCAGTGTCGAAGTATCTGCACATCTTCTCGAGTGTTGATCAGACCATCCATCAATATTATATAATCAGTGACGTACAGATGCTGACGCTGTGAGCATTGTTCATAGGCAATAAGATTTCGGAATATAGACTCTGTTGAATCTACAACTGTCAAACATGGGATTTTTATCATGCCTTTTTCAAAACACACACCCTGGAACAACCTATACGATCCTGCTTGTTTTCCAAACCTAATGCCAGCTTCTTTCAGCTCTTTGGCACTGCGTATGAACTTCAATTTTATGAACTTCGCTTCACTCTCACTAGGCAGCACAGAAGATGAAGGCAGTAGACAATTATGATATACTAAGTCCAGAAGATGCTTGCATTCTTGGGATGAAGATATATTGCTTGTCTCGAACCTCATACCTGGAAACAGCCATTTGAAGAAAAGTAATGCCCTAAAGATGAAAGGGTCCCTTACGTGCGGCATTGCCATAGAAAACAACTTCGAAAGAACACAAAATGGAAGCTGATTTTCTAGTAACAGCATATCAATTGATACTGTATAGAGAACCAATGAATTTCCAGTAACAGGATCTCCTTGTTCATGACGCCCAGACGTAGTAGTCTTGCAAATCAGCTCAACAATAAAGCAACCATCAAGAAGCAACATTTCAACAAATGCATCCGTACCGAGGCTTACTGGCTGTTGATAGTATTCACGAGCTCGTTCTTCCAAACCTCTCATAGCCGCAACATAACTTGTCAAGCTATTTCCCTGCCTGCGTTGAAGAAACATATTTAGATAGTGCTTTTTATGTTCTTCCATCATCTTCAAGTCATCTTTTACTCGGTGATAAGGACCAATGGAGAGGCTTTGCGGTTCATATGCCTCGTTGTTTACAGAGCATAGGACACGGGGGACCTTAAAAATACTGCATGTTGACTGATTAGGTGGCAAATTTTGCAGCGACATATGGATTTTATCGGCTAAAGGGTCTCGATGATTCATCTCTTCTCCCTGAATTAATGGACACAAAATGTAAATATAATTGAAGCACAGGAGAGCATTACAAAAATAAAAATAAAAATGTTGATGTTGATGTTGAGGACAATTTGAAATTGTTTATAATGATAAAACAAAGTGTTCAAAAGATTGTTATGAGTATATTATTACTTGCAAAGTTCGGATAACAATATAATAATTAGTTGGGTGATTATAAATAATTAAAATTTATGTTATTATCATTTACAATGATTATTGTTGTCTGTATTTATATTCAAAAATTTATTGTTTGGAATTGTTAAAACGTTGAACAGCATAATATTATCTGTTGAACGTTAAACAATTAGTTCTAGTAATCTTATCAATTCATCTTCACTAAAGTGGTTAATAGCTTATACTTGTTACTTGACATACCAAAATAGCTTGTGCAAAAGATTCTCTATAATAAACACAATCTGCAAAGCTACTTTGAGAGTTGGCTTCCGCATGCCCAAATTTTCTTGAGATTATAAATTATGACATGAAAAAGAAACCAAGAAACCAGGTTATATATTCACAACAAACACAGTGTAATGGTTAATATATAATGTAATTTACTGTTAAAAACTATTGCTTACTTGTTTGAAACTAGCTAGCTCAACCGGCTGAAATGGATGGATCCTCAGATCTAGAGATGAGGAAGAAAATATACTAACAGGTCTAGTCAGACTTGGTTAGCTAACAGGTCTTCGTCCTCGTTCTGCGCATCACCGGACTAAGTGGGATTAAGTGTGGGTCATTGACATCGGGGTGGATGTGGCATGTGATCTTGACTTGCACACTAGCTAGCATGCAGCTGTCATGGGATTTAAACATTCTTATCGTTCACAGTTAATTATTAGAGGGTTAACAGTAGAAAATTTCACAGTAAAAGAGTCATATAAATAACTTGCTATGCTTTGTTTATTTATTTTTTACTCAATTAAATGATAATAAAAAAAACACATTTAATTAAATGAATAAAAAAACAAAAATATAATACTTAACCACATATATTAGAAACATTATCTAAAAATAAAAAGAAACCTAAATCGATATCAAAGATATGTTTCTCTTTACCATTAGAATACGACATCCTCTCTCTTCTCACACTAGTGAGTAAAAAAATAAAATAAATAAATTTTTATATCAAAAATGAATTTAAAAAATATTAAGACACCATGATTTTAACATGTGCATGATTTTTGAAGTTTCAATATATTTTGTTTTAAATTAATGTGACGCCACCATGTTTAATGACTTTTTCATTTTGATTTGTATTCTTTCAATCTCGCTTTTCCTTCAAAATAAATATTAATTATTTTTCAATAAAGACTCAAAATTAACAAGGTCACTAACTCCCTGATTCTTAGAGACAAAGAGGGAGCTGGTCGGAGAAAATGGAAGACACCTATTTGTGGCAAATAAAAAACCTAATCTTTTTTTTTCCTTTCCTATTTGTGGCAAATATAAAACCTAATCTTTTCTTTTTTAGAGACAATTATTTGGGCTTGCAGGCACACCAGAAATAGATTGGCCGAAGAGATTAAAAAAAAAAAACCCTTCATAATGGGGAGATAGAAGCAGAAACGGCTGTGCTCAAGATGAGAGGACAATGAACATGTAGATAGATTGGTTCACTCAGCACTATGAACTTGCAACTTTCATCCAGGACTCAAAACTTTCATCAAATGTTGAGATTGAGCATGTGACGACGCCGTTTTGGACTCATCACTCGTAAAAATGTAATGGTTCACAAGTATATAATTTCAAATCACGAACACAATCTGCAACGTTACGTTGAGAGTCCCGCATGCCAAAATTATAAATTAAGGCATGGAAAAGAAAGCAAGACAACAAGTTACATATATGAACAACAAACATAGTGTAATGGATAATATATAATGGATCAACAATCAATTGATACTGTTAAAAACTATTGCTTACTTGTTTGAAACTAGCAAGCTCAACCTTTGCCGCAGGCTGAAATGTACGGATCTTAAGATCTAGAGATGAGAGAAAAAAAATACTGACAGGTCTAGAGGTAGAGATAGAAATCAGAGTTATATACTAACAGGTCTATGGTCAACATGGGAGGTGCCACGCAATCAAAGTCCTGACCGAGGATCTCTCTTCGTCAGGGTTTGTTTGGGATTATGTTTTGAAATTATTTTTTAAACTTATTTTTACTGGTTAAGAAATATATTTAAATGATTTTTTATTTTTTAAAAAATATTTTTTATATTAGTATTTAAATAATCTAAAAATATTAATTTAAAATAAAAAAAATTCAAAATATTTATAAAATATAGGGTCAATAATGCATTTATTCTATTGTCTTTGGTCAATATTGCTCGTAATTAGAACGAAATTATGAGGCAGTTTCAATGAGAGAGACTACTCAAGTTTCCTCGTTCTTGAGTGGAAGATTGGAGGAGTATATGGTGCATTTATTCTATTGTCTCTGGTCAATATTGCTCGTAATTAGAACGAAATTATGAGGCAGTTTCAATGAGAGAGACTACTCAAGTTTCCTCGTTCTTGAGTGGAAGATTGGAGGAGTACATGGTGCATTTATTCTATTGTCTTGTCTTCGTCCTCGTTCTGTGCGTGTACCACGGGACAGTTATATCTATGTCAGGTTGGGATTAATAGGGCCATTGACTTCGGGGTGGATGTGTCAATGTCATCTTGACTTACAAACTAGCATGCAGTTGCCATTGGATGAAAACATTATTATAATTCACAGGTAATTATTAGAGGATGAACAGTAAAAATATTTATGGTAGAAGAGTGATGTTGTTTATATTATTGAAAACCTGCTATGCTTTGCTTATTTATTTTTTACTCAATCGAATGATAATAATAAAAATTATATTCAATTAACTGAATGAAATAATAAAAATAAATTATGATGCTTAACCACACATATTAGAAATTTTATCTAAAAATAAAAGAATTTGCTGTAAAACCATAGCATATGTACTTAATGCATAAAAAATATATTAATCTAAATATAACTTTTTTCACTGAAAAAAACGTAAAAAAGTCAGACGTTGACACATTCATGTTGTGCCCACACGTGGGCTAGGCAACCCATGTGATAGTGCCTTTTTTTCATTGCTTTTCGGGTGGATGATTTTGTTTTTTGAAAAACAATTATGAGCCGAGGATCTCTCTTGATGCAGGGTTTATTTGGGATTATATTTTGAAATTGTTTTTTTTGTGCTTTTTTTTCATTGCTTTTCGGGTGGATGATTTTGTTTTTTGAAAAATAATTATGAGTCGAGGATCTCTCTTTATGCAGGGTTTATTTGGGATTATATTTCAAAATTCTTTTTAAAAGTGATTTTTGATGATTAAGTTATATATTTAAATAATTTTTATTTTATTTTTTTAAAATATTTTTTATATTAGTATATAAAATAATCTAAAAATAATTTGAAATAAAAAATTTCAAAATATTTCTTAAATACAGGGTCAATAATGCATTTATTCTATTGCCTCTGGTCAATAATGCACGTAATTAGAACAAAATTATGAGACAGTTTCAAATTTTCAATGAGAGATTACTCAACTTTCCTCGTTCTTGAGTCGAAGATTGGATAACGAGAGAATACTTGATATAGCTGCGGTTATTTTTAAAATTATTTTTTTAAAAAATGAATTAAAACAATAAATATGTTTATTTTTTAATATTAATACATGAAAATAAAAATAATATAAAAATATCAAAACTTTTAATTTAAAATAAATAAATAATTCTTTTTTTTAAAAAAAATACTTTTAAAATAAAATGTCAAATATCCTCAGTCAAATATCCTCATTGTTTTATAAAATATTTTTTTTGCCGGTTATATTTTTTTATTTTTTCCTACTTATATATATATATATATATTTTTTTTTTTTATTGAATTATTTTTTTCATTTCCTTCCATGAAATATTTTTACAAAAACAGGAGCCTGGTTTGTGAAAAAACGGAGTTCTTTAATCTTCCCCTTTCACTCCCAAGCTGACAAGTCCAACATAAAGGTAAGGAAGGGGCATGCTTGTATAGCCTTCACTTGGCAGCTTCTAAAAGCCAATATTGCTTCGGGTATGGCCGTCTCTCGCATCCTTCGCACCTCTCTCGGTCCCAAAGGCATGGACAAGATGCTCCAGAGTCCAGACGGCGACGTCACCATAAGAGAAGGTTTGGATGTGAAAAGCAAGCGAGATACAAGAAAAATAGATGCTTTTCTTGAAACGACGGTTTCTCTGTTTTATAATGTGGGGTCCACCAGCTTTTTCAAAATTTTATCTTAACCAAACACCCAAATCCTTAATTTTTTTTAAGCCTCTGTTATAACCTCAATTCAAAACATCCACTTAAGAATGATAATGAATATTTACTAGTGGTTTTGATAATATGTATATTTAAATTTGAACCTAAAATAATTATTCACTAGCCAATGCCTTGTCGCAAGCGATATTATATTTTTCTCAATGTAAAAAATATTAATTATGTGAGTTTTTTTTTTTATAATATAAATTTAGTCAAAACAATAAATTTGTGCAGAATTCTTGTGAAGTGCAAGTTTTTTATAAAATATATGAATTTTAAATTGATATAAATTTATCTGTTTAATAGGTTTCAACGAAATAACTAACATAAAATTATCATCATTAAAAAAGCAAGAAGATTCGAATATCTGAATTATTGAATTCATTGTATTAAAATTAGTTCATTTTATAATTTAATTTAAATCACATTTAAAAACAAAATATAAATTGTGAAAAGACCTGCAATAATCAAATAAAAAAAATAAATAGTTAATTTTCTATCCACAAAAATATGAAAACATATATTGAAAATCTATTCCTACGTTACCGTCATTATCATTACTATAACAGTTAAAATTATTATCAACATTACTGCCCAAATAATTAAAATCATTAAATTGCCCCAAAAAATGAAATAGCAAAACATTTTTACAAAAAACCAATAATAAACAAATCACCGAAATTATCATTATTATTGCGCAAACAATAAAATCATAAATTCATCTGATCCGAAAAACAAATAAAATAACAGAAAACACAAAAAAAAAAGAACAAAGAGAAAAAGAAAGCAATATTAATTTTAAAATTATCACCAACATAAATTAAAATTTCAGAATGGACCTAATAAAAATAAAACCCCAATAAAAAAAAAAAATTAAAAGCATAAATAAATCAATACGAACAGAAAACAAACATTGTCCAAGAAGGATTGGAAAAAAGAAAGGAATGAACACTAAATAAAAATTTAAAAGAATAAGTGCCAAATAAAATATATATATATATAGTTCTAATTGAATGATAAAACTGTAAGAAATTAAAACCTTGAGACCAAAAACAATAAAGAGATTTTTTAAATAGCAGAGATTTTTTAAATATTTAAGAGAGCCATCAGTTATAATGCACATTGTTTCATACCATTTTTTAAATAGCGGAAATGGATTCTTTTTTTCTGATATGTATTTCCTGTCATCCAAGCTAGACTTTTAGCTGTGATAATAAGAAACATAACGTCATTAAAGCTATGGTTTCCATGAAGCAATATGTCTCATATCATCTCCCATTGTTTCCACCAGAGGCAGCTATCTTGTGTGAACATTAAGTCCTGGTTTTATTAAAAAAAAAAAGCAATCTTTTTGTAATCTCATTCTGCTGTTTTCCAGTCCAATAGAAATCAGGGTAAAAACTCCTGTTGTCTCCGTGCATTTCTAGCTCACTTTTCATGTTGTATTGCAGATGATTCTATCTTTTGAGCTCCCTTTTGCTCTCATCCCACTTCTCAAGTTCACAAGTAGCAAAACCAAGATGGGGATATATGCCAACTCAACTATGGTATTTACCTTCACTTGATCAGTGCGTACACTGTTTGTTTTACGTTTTTTTCAGCATTAAATTTGAAGATTTCTTTTTAGGTTCAGAATGCCATGACCATCTTCAGCATGGTTTAATCTTGAAAATTTCTCAATTAGAACATCAAATAAATATTTATAATATCCAACAAAACAGTTTTCTTGCCATGCCATGCTTGAAACATGTGTTCATCCGGCATATATACCATTTATCTTATTTTCAATCATCCATTAATATGCTACTCTGCAGATTTCAGCTGTTACTTGGGTCATTGGTTTTCTTATCATGGCAATAAATATATACTACCTCGCGTCTAGCTTCGTCCAGATTCTTCTCCATGGCCATCGAAAGCTTGTAGCTGCCATCTTTCTTGGAATACTTGGATTTCTGGGCATGGCAGTGTATCTGGCTGCCATTGCATACTTGGTGTGTCGTAGAAACAAGGAGGCTACAAATCTTGTAGCTCTAACATCTGAAAATCCGAATATCTGCAACGAGTCTGGCAATGCAGAAGTGTACGGTCTCCCTAGAGAAGACATAGCAAGCATGCAGTTGCCTCAAAGGAGGAGTAATGCAGATGATTTTTAAATTATAGGGCAAGTGAAATCTCAAGGTCAATAACTTATTGTGATTGAAATAACACTAGAGATGAGGTAATAATAGTTGTCCTTTTCTAATCCACAATTAGCTTTTGTCCGAACATCTTTGTGGATCGAACAACTATATGCTGAATAAACCATGAGCATTGAGATATTCAGAGAGCATGTCACCACGATTTTCTTTCTCGCATCCACTCTTGCAGAACTTCTTTCGTTGTGAAATGCAAAAACAATTAAGTGTAGCTATGGATAATTTGTTTTGTAGATTAACTTATTTATAGACCGGGCTAACGCATCATCTTGTAGGGTTCAATATTTTTTTATGCATGGTTAAAACTTTAAGTGTTTTTTTTTTAAATGAAAATATCATAAAACGATCAAATGACTTGTAAAAGATAATAAATGCATGGCATAGATAATCCCAAATCTTTTGAAACATGGATGGTTTTGGATTTTAAAAAAAAATCAGATAAAAACTAACTCCATTAATGACAATTATTGAATTTTAATGAAGTACAGGAAATAAAGAAATTTAGTTATACTCACAAGATAGAAAACACTGCTGTTGTTACTTGTGTTAAATGGCGAAGAACTCAATAACTCCAGTTTTATTGAAAAATTTAATTTTTGTAGCCCGTTAAATATTATTATAGTGGTTTTTTTCCATAATATTTTTATTTAAAATATATTAAAGTAATATATCTACTTAAAACTTATTTTTAACATTAAATTAATCTATTTAATGATCAGGTGATACACACAGTGAACAGAGGCAAATTGTAAGTTCGCTATCGATGAACCTTTCTGACTGTAAGGTGTCTCGCTGTGCTAAAACCCTAAAATAATCGTATAATGATTCGTTTGTTATGTTCTGATGAATATTGACGCTGCCTTCATTTATCTGACATGTTGCTCCATATTTCTCCCCAACTCAAATCTTATATATTCCAATATGAGGAAGATTTATATACATATATTTTTATAAGTTTGACATAAAAATATTCATATATTTTTATTCTTTTAATTGTTTTTGGAACTTGTATAAATATTGAAAATTATTTTTATAAGTTTGGTTTATCTAGGAGACTTTGAGAATTAATTGCTAAATTATAAGAATTTCTATATTTTATGTTTCGGACCTTGCTTCTTGTGATAGGTTTTTCACTAAGTTATAGTTTTATAATGTGAATGTGAGCTGAATCAAAGTTAAAGTACATATATCAAGTTTTCCATGAAGGTATCATGGGAACAAATTCAATTTCGTTTGGATCTCTAATCAGCCTGCAAAATCAGACTGAAATTCTACTTGCAGTAGAATTTTCAGCTTTCATAATTCATTTTCAAACAGTAAATAAAGTAAATAGAAAAGATTGAGAGAGTTTGACCATGCTGGCTTTTTAAAGCCTTTACTGTTTTTATTCAACGTATTTATAGAGCATTACATGTAACATATTATAGAAAATCAAGGAGTACAAATAAATGATTTACAACTAACATTAATCTATTGTTTTAATAACAACAGAATGAGACAAATCTGGAGGTGATTTGTTTGCTGCACAATTGTCAACCTGATATGATTTCTTCAACTCCCTTGATTCTCTAAATATTATTATAGTGGTTGTTTTCCATAATATTTTTTTATTTAAAATATATTACAGTAATATATTTTTTTTAAACTTATTTTTAACATTAAAATAATCTTATTTTCAATCATCCATTAATATGCTACCCTGCAGGTTTCAGCTGTTACTTGGGTCATTGGTTTTCTTATCATGGCAATAAATATATACTACCTCGCATCTAGCTTCATCCAGATTCTTCTCCATGGCCATCGAAAGCTTGTAGCTGCCATCTTTCTTGGAATACTTGGATTTCTGTGCATGGCAGTGTATCTGGCTGTTGCCTCAAAGGAGGAGTAATGCAGATGATTTTTAAATTACAGGGCAAGTGAAATCTCAAGGTCAAAAACTTATTGTGATTGTAATAACACTAGAGATGAGGTTATAATAGTTGTCCTTTTCTAATCCACAATTAGCTTTTGTCCGAACATCTTTGTGGATCAAACAGCTATATGCTGAATAAACCATGAGCCAGCAAAGAAAACAAGAACAGGGAACCTCATTCTTGAATCAACAGTTTCAGAGAATCAAATGATGAATTAAAAAGAAAAATGAGGAAGCAAATTGACAGCATGGGCCTGAATCTACTTAAGAATAATAGTAAATAAAAACTTTATTCAGCAATAGATTATAGATCCATAACCTAGCTGGACAGTGGAAACCAAGTAATTATTACAAGCCAAATAAGAAATTATCTCAAGTTTATGAAAAAAAAAAAAAAAACACAAAAAACATCATCCTATTAAAGAAGCTTCAAAATACAATTTTATTATATTCACCAACTCATTAACCCTTCGAAGATCCCAGAACGAGTGATATGTACCCTTGATTCATATCAAATGCATGCATGTATTTCTTCGGCAGGATACTGGATGTTTCTAACATGGAAAACATGGTTGGAGGGTTTATTTGAAATATGACATAACTGTAAACACAGTTTGAATCAAGGTGAGCAGAAGCAATGAGAAAGCAGCTATGAAGGAAATCAGTGTCCACGGACTGTTGAAATATTCACGCCTCAGCTTCGCCAACCATACATTGCACCGCCGAGCGCAGTGCTTCTCCACTCGTTGGAATAGTTGAGCATAATAAAAGCGATCACGATCGGGGAACATGACATGTATGCCTAATTTGTTGAATAACTTGCAGACCATTTCATCATCACCCAGTGCATTTTCAATAATTCCGCAGTGTCGAAGTATCTGCACATCTTCTTGAGTGTTGATCAGACAATCCATCAATATTATATAATCAGTGACGTACAGATGCTGACTCTGTGAGCATTGTTCATAGGCAATAAGATTTCGGAATAGAGACTCTGTTGAATCTTCAATTGTCAAACATGGGATTTTGATGAAATTGTGTATTTCATGTTATCTTGCAAATTACAAGATATTGGTTTACAATATTTTTGTCTACCTTTCTTAGCCTGTTACATTGCTTTTTATATTGAACACATTTGACTCCTAATGAGTTTCTAATTGCTTAGAGGAATAAGAGAATGAATAGGAGACAACAATAGGAGACTTTCCTATTGTATACTTTAATACCCCCCCTCAAGTTGGAGCATGAAGATCTCGAATGCCCAACTTGCGCAATAAGAACTCATATTGTTGTTTTCCCAAAGCCTTCGTGAAAATATCAGCAAGCTGCATAGATGAGGAGACGAACATAGGAGTAAGGTCTCCTGCAATAATAGTATCACGGACAAAATGGCAGTCGACCTCAATATGTTTGGTGCGCTCGTGAAATACCGGATTTTGAGAAATATGAAGAGCTGCCTGGCTATCACAATGGAGAGTCATTGGACTAGTATGAGACACGCCGAGACTGGATAATAGAGCTTTGAGCCATGTTAACTCACATGTAGTCATAGCCATAGATCGATATTCAGCTTCTGCAGACGAGCGAGAAACAATATGTTGTTTCTTTGTTTTCCATGAAATCGGAGAATCCCCTAAAAATATAATCCATCCAGTAAGAGAACGTCGAGTCGTAGGGCAACCGGCCCAATCAGCATCACACCATCCGTGTAGTTGTAGATCATTTTGCCGACGAAGTTGTATTCCTTGACCAGGATTACTTTTAAGATAGTGGACGACGCGTAAAGCCGCTTCCATGTGTTCATGACGTGGACACTGCATAAATTGAGATAATACATGAACACTGTAGGATAATTCCGGGCAAGTGAAACATAAGTAAATTAACCGCCCCACTAGGCGACGGTACTGCTCCGGATCTGTGAGAGATGCACTGGTAGATAGGGCTAGTCGGTGGTTTGGTTCCATTGGAACTGTAGCAGGTCGAGCTCCCAATAATCCTGCCTCAGAGATAATATCAAGTGCATATTTGCGTTGACAAAGCATAAATCCTTCAGGTCCACGTGCCACTTCTATACCCAAGAAGTATTTTAGAGGGCCAAGATCTTTCATGTGAAAGCATGCACTGAGATAATCTTTGAATGTTTGTATGTCGGTTGGATGGCTTCCGGCGATGATGAGATCGTCAACATAAATCAAAACACTAAGTTGTTTTGTTCCTTGGCGCAGGGTGAACAAGGAGTAATCAGAGTACGATTGTGTAAAACCGTATTTTGTCAGAGCTGATGAAAGTTTAGCAAACCAACATCTGGGTGCCTGTTTTAGCCCATATAATGATTTTCGGAGCTTGCATACTTTTCCAGACGTTCCTTCGTGAAATCCGGGCGGAAATTTCATGTAAACTTCCTCAAACAGATCACCGTGTAGGAATGCGTTGTGGACGTCCATTTGATGGACTGGCCAATTCATTGCAGCAGCCAGGGCAAGGAATACCCTTACAATTACCGTTTTGGCGACGGGAGCAAATGTTTCTGTATAGTCAAGCCCTTCAGTTTGATGATTTCCAAGAACCACGAGGCGAGCTTTGAGGCGCTCAACTGTACCATCGGAGTTATATTTGATTTTGTATACCCATTTGCATCCTAGTGCCTTTTTGCCTTCCGGTAAATTTTGAACTTCCCACGTGTGATTATGTTCAAGTGCCGTAATTTCTTGCTGCATAGCATTTTGCCAACCCGTATGTTTTATTGCTTCAGAGTAGGATGTAGGTTCCTGCATAGCTGTCAATGCTGCGAGAAAATGCCTATGTGGCACTGAGAATTTATCACAATTTACATAGTTCGAAAGTGGGTAAGGTGTACCTGAGGAATGCTGTGGTGCGGGTGATGAAGCGGGAGATGGACTCTTTTTCTGGATAGTGTGAGTAATGTAGTCACGAAGACGGACGGAGGTTTGCCGCTGCCGATGACCCCTCCCCAAATTTTCTTCGTGTTCGACTTCTGAGCTTTCAGAAGTTAACGGCATAATAGCTGTATTCGGCGTATGTGTCGAGTGGTCAATGTCTGCGATATCTCTTGATATTTGGGCATTTGAGTCTGCGAAGGAATTAGCAGTTTCTTTGCCAGTAGGGAGCCCATTTTCTGTATTGTCTGTAGCGAGTGGAAAAATATCTTCTGAGAACACAACATCCTGTGAGACAAAGAAAGCTTGCTTTTCTAAGTCATATAGACGCCACCCCTTTTTTCTATAAGGATAACCGACAAAGACACATCGGCGGCTTCTGCTTGCTAACTTATCCCCTGAGTTTGTATGTGCATACAGGTGTTTGTAATTGGGCTCAATTCTATAAAGTACATGGTAAGGGGTTTTTCCGTTGAGGATTAAGGAGGGAGTTCTATTTATTAAGTAGCCAGCCGTCAATATACATTCTCCCCAAAATTTAATTGGAAGTGATCCCTGAAACCGCAGCGCTCGTGCAACATTCAAAATATGTTGGTGCTTCCGTTCTACTCTTCCATTTTGTTGCGGTGTGCCTGTACATGAGCTTTGAAAAATAATCCCTTGATCAAGGAAGTATTCTTTCAAACATGTAAATTCGGTGCCGTTGTCGCTTCGAAAGATTTTAACTTGCTGATTGAATTGTCTTTCAACCAACGAAAAAAATCTTTTAATCATACTAGGAGCTTCTTTCTTATCAATAAGCAAATAAATCCATACGGCACGAGAAAAATCATCAACTATTGTTAAAAAATATGAGGCACCACAGGAGGATTTTGTTCTGTATGGTCCCCATAAGTCGCAATGAATGAGTTCAAAAATAGCTTCGGTTTTATCGTTACTGATAGGAAACTTATCTCTTCTTTGTTTTGCTTTCTGGCAAACATCACAAATTTCATTTACTTTGTCACTGTGTTTTTCTACTTTAGGAACCAACTGTATTATTCGCATAGACGGATGACCCAATCGCTTATGCCAGAGATCAAGAGATATCCTTCTACTGATTTGCAATGCTTGTACTCGCGGTATCCGTTTGAAGTAATAGAGTCCATCTCTTCTTTCACCCGCTCCAATCAGCATCGTCGAAATGCGGTCCTGTATGACACAAATACCTTTAGCGAACATCACAATACAGTCATAGTAGTCAATTAATTGTGATACGGAAATTAAATTGCAACTGAGTCCTGGTATGTAAAGGACTTTTTGAAGGGTCAGATCTGTTTCGAGGGGAATTGTTCCCTCTTTGGTAGCAATAATACTATTTCCGTCTGGTAATCCCACGTGGCACTCGGAAATTTCTTTTAAATCATCAAATTCCTCTTCATCGCCGGTCATGTGGTTTGATGCTCCGGTGTCCAAAATCCATTCTTTGCTCGTCATTTTACCTGTTAAAAATGCAATTAACCGGTTTCTCTTTTCCTTACCCATTATCAGCTCACTTCCTTATTTTGGCTCTAGCATTTTTAAGAGAGCTTTATACTGCTCCGGGCTCAGCCCTGGCAGTGGTGGCGTTGCCTCCCTCTCGGTGGCGTGGCTCGCCTGAGCTACGTTGGCCCGAGCAATGCTGCCGCTGCCTCTGTATCCACCGCCTCTATAACTCCAGCCACCTCTCCTTCCATTCATCATTCCCCTTCCACGGCCAGACCCGCCATTTCGCCCATCTGTCCTGGGTCGATCTCCCCACCATTCTGGGTAACCTTGCAGCTCGAAGCAAGTCGTTGCTTCGTGGCCTGATTTCTTGCAGTGAGAACAGAACATGTTGGTTCTATCTCTCCCGTCGATGCGAGTCCGTGCGGTGGCTAGGGCCATAACCTCTCTTTGCTCATCTCTTCCTCGGGTTATCATCTTCACCCGTTCTTCTTGAGTCAAAATTGAATACACCTTGTTGAGTCCTGGGAGTGGGTCTTGAGCCAAGACATTTGACCTCACAGTCCCATAATTTTGTTCATCCAGCCCCATGAGAAGCAAGTGTACTTTCTCCTCCTCCTTCTTCTCCAGAACCGAGCCCAAATTACAGGTACATTTTCCACACTTACACACGGGTATTTGTTCAAAGTTGTCTAATTCATCCCAAATTTGTTTTAATTTCCCGTAGTAATCCATGATGCTGCTTCCTTTTTGTTTGCATTCTGTCAATGCATATTTCAATTGTTGAATTCTTGGCCCGTTAGTGATGAAGAATCGGTCTTCTAAGTCCTTCCACAGTTCTTGAGCAATTTCCACATGTGAAATTGTTGTTCGAAGTGTTGGCTCAATTGTGTTGCGAATCCATGATACCAGCAATGAATTGATTGTCCACCAATCTTCCAAGTCTTCTGAGTCCTTCTCGGGTTTCTTGATGGTTCCATCAATGAACCCGAATTTCTTTCGGGCTCTGAGGGCAGTTCTAATTGAACGTGCCCATTCTTCGTAATTGTCCCCTTTCACTTGAACTTGAGTAATTGTGAAACCTGGATTGTCAAGGGAAGTTATGTCATAGGGTGATATGGTTTTTCTTTGTTCTTTGGATGCAGACGCAGCAGTGGTGCTCTCGGCCATGATCCAGTTCTTGATTTCTTCCCAATTTCTGACAGATGTGGATGATGGTTTGGTGTTCTTTGGTAATTTCTGGGTTGGTTTATGAATTTCTGGTCTTGATTTTGTGGTTTGATGATTCTCAGGTCAAGCAGAGATTGGGCTTTGGCAGAAACAGCTTTGGGTGATGAATGGATTGATTTCGTGTAAAGATTGATGGTATGTGTTTCTGGGCAGATGATTAGGAATTAATTTGGTTGAGATAATCTTTGATGGTTTGATTTGGATGATGGTTTCTTGGCTGGTCTTGTGTTTCTTGGCAGTATTGATTACCAGTTCTGGATTTCTGGTATGTGTTTCTGGGCAGAATTTAGGGTGTGATTTGTGTTTCTGGGTTTCTTGGGTTACTGGATTTGCTTGGCATTTACCAGTTCTGGATTTGTATTTTGGTTTTGTGTATTTAGGCTCTGATACCATGATGAAATTGTGTATTTCATGTTATCTTGCAAATTACAAGATATTGGTTTACAATATTTTTGTCTACCTTTCTTAGCCTGTTACATTGCTTTTTATATTGAATACATTTGACTCCTAATGAGTTTCTAATTGCTTGAGGAATAAGAGAATGAATAGGAGACTTTCCTATTGTATACTTTAATAGATTTTTATCATGCCTTTTTCAAAATGCACACCCTGGAACAACCCATACGATCCTACTTGTTTTCCAAACCTAATGCCAGCTTCTTTCAGCTCTTTGGCACTGCGTATGAACTCATATTCTGTGTTCTCTGCTTCACTCTCACTAAGCAGCACAGAAGGTGAAGGCAGCAGACAATTATGATATACTAAGTCCAGAAGATGCTTGCATTCTTGGGATGAAATTATATTGCTTATCTCGAGTCTCGAGCCTGGAAACATCCATTCGTAGCAACCTGACGCCTTATCAACGAAAAGGTCCTCCCTTTCGTACGGCATTGCCATAGAAAACAACTTCAAAAGAACACAAAATGGAAGCTGATTTTCTAGTAACAACATATCAATTGATACTGTATGGAGAACCAATGAATTTCCAGTAACAGGATCTCCTTGTTGAGGCCCAGACGTGGACATCTTGCAAATCAGCTCAACAATAAAGCAACCATCAAGAAGCAACATTTCAACAAACGCATCCTTATTGAGGCTTACCGGCTGGTGATAGTATTGACGAGCTCGTTCTTCCAAACCTCTCATAGCCGCAACATAACTTGTCAAGCTATTTTCCGGCCTGCGTTGAAGAAACATTTGTAGATAGTGCTTTTTATGTTCTTCCATCATCTTCAAGTCATCTTTTCCTCGGTGATAAGGACCAATGGAGAGGATTTCCGGTTCATATGCCCTGTCATTTACAGAGCGTAAGACACGAGGGACCTTAAAAATACTGCATGTTGACTGATTAGTTGACAAATTTTGCAGCGATATCTGGATTTGATCGGATAAAGGGTCCCGACGATTCATCTCTTTTCCCTGAATTAATGTATACAAAATGTAAATTTAATTGAAGCACAGGAGAGCATTACAGAAATAAAACTAAAAATGTTGATGTTGAGGACAATTTGAAAGTGGTATTGTTTATAATATAATAATTAGTTGGATGATTATAAATATAAAATAAATCGTGAATTAAATTTTATGTTATTATCTATATTTTTTTATCAATACCATTTACAATGATTATTGTTGTCCGTATTTATATTCAAAAATTTATTGTTTGGAATCGTTAGAATGTTTAACCGCATAATATTATTTGTTGAACGTTAATCAATTAGTTCTGGTAATCTTATCGATTCTCCTTAGCTAAAGTGGTCAATGTCTCTAAGAAATGTGATGTGATATCAAAGGATTTGAGCTATGAATTACAGGTTTCAAGTTCAAATTAGAGCATGCACACTTTGTAGGAGCCCAAATAACTAATATTTTATTGGCTTTCCCGGACCTAAAGATGATGTTTCCTTGTATAAAATAAATAAATTAATAGCTTATACTTGGAAATTGATAGACCGAAATTAGCTTATGACCAGTACCTGCAAAAGATTGCTTTTTAATAAAGGTAAAGACTCTTCGATTCTGTAAAGTATTTATCTTATAGTTATAGCTATGAATATAGAAAAACAATTATCTTACTATAAACAATTATTCGAAGAAGGATGCCACTTCATTATGTCTTTAATACTTATTCTAGATTCATATTTATACAATTCAATTAACTGAATAAAATAATAAAAATAAAAATATGATGCTTAACCACATCTATTAGACACATTATCTAAAAATAAAAAGAATTTACGGTAAAAAATATAGTATATGTACTTAAAACATGTTAAAGATATTAATCTAATTATAATTTTTTTTTAAAAAAAAAAAACCATAGAAAAAGACAAACGTAGACAAAGCTGACACATTTGTGTTGTGCCTACGCATGGGTTGCTAGGCAGCTCATGCGATTGTGCCCCTTTTTTGATTGCTTTTCGGGTGGATGATTTTGGTTTTTGAAAAAAAAAAAATTATGAGCCAACGCTTCGCCCGTATTCCAGCCATAATAGTTGCTAAAAAATCAGTACTTAAGAGTTTTAACCTAAAACTTTGTTTTCAACCTATTGTTTTTCCCTAAAACTCACAAAAAAAACACCTTATAAAACATAATAGATCTATCAATGACATTAACAAACCTAAAAAACCACTCCAAAAAACAAATCAAATTTGGAACAAAAAATCAACTCGAACTCAAAATTTCATTTAAAGTATTTTAAAGGTAAAAAACACGCACAATATAAACTCTTCTCATCATAATACGAAATACTTTAACATAATTTTTACTCATTTTGGTAGCCTAAATCAGTGTCAAAGATGTATTTCTCTTGCTACCATTACAATCCAACAATCCAACAATCCCTCTCTTCACTAGGAATTCAAAAATAACAAAAATAAATTTTTGTATCAAAAGTGAATTTGAAAAATATTGAGGCACCATAATTTTACCATGTGCATGATTTAGAGTTTTAAGAGCAAAATATATATATTTTTTAAATTAATATTAAGCCACCATGTTTAATGACTTTTTCATTTTGATTTCTATTCTTTCAATCTCACTTTTCCTTAAAAAAATAAAATTAATTAGTTTTCAATAGAGACTCAAAATTAACAAGGTCACTAACTCCTGATTCTTAGGCACAAAGAAGGATCTGATCGGAGAAAATGGAAGACACCTATTTGTGGCACAAAAAAGAAGAAGCCATTTCATCCTCCTAATCTTTTTTTTTCTTTCGTATTATAGGTGGGCTTGCAGGGCTAAGCCTAGGCGTGCGTGGGCATTATAACAATGCCTGTGATAGGCCCGGCCTCATTTTCTTTCATAGTTTCATCTTTGTCCTTTTGTTTCGGCTTTTTTAGGCAATATACACTCTCCTATTAAACTAAATATTATATATAAAATCAACCTCAATTAAGATGCGGTTTGAATTGGACCGCTTAATCATCGATCCTCTGCAATAAAAAGTGTGCACTGAACAAAAACAAAAACGGTGTCGTAACATGGTATGGGAGGGAGTAAGAGAGAAAATGACAACTTTACTTGAATGTTACAATCTAGCATGCCCAATGATAAGAAACTTGTGATCTGCATAGCAGGTCTCGAGCTCGAGTCAAAACATTTATATTTTATAAGAGACTGGATTAAAAAGAATTTTACTCGCTTATTGGGCCCACAAAATACGTTTTCTAGAGAATAAAGTTTACTCGCATCAAAATTTTTTTTGAAAGCTAGGGTGCTTAGCTTATAAGATGTGTCTATTTATCTATCTTTTGACGGGAAATAGTAGCTGTTTTGTTATTATTATTTATTAGATGTTTTGAGTAGTTTTTAGTGCCCTTTATGAAAGAAAATACATGATCAAGGTGAAAATTGAAAACTGTGCTTGTAAAAATACAAGTAAAATGGTTTAAAAAGTTTGTGGTAATTTGTATTTGTTTTATACAGGACAAAAGTTTGAAGATGCAACGCAATTCATTTTGTTTCCGAAGAATTTTCTAATTGACAAAATAAGATAATATGACGGATGTGTTAATAGTTTCCACGTTATTATTGCATTTAATTTTCATTTATTTTTAAATCATTGCATTTAATTTTCAATAGGTTGGTGGGCATATATTGAGCCAGACCGAGTCTTAATACTAAACTCTATCGAAATTACTAGTAAAAGGTTATGACTTAGAATTCTGCAGCTGGATTTGGTGACACACAACTCAATTGTAGTTTGGGCTTGTAAATATTGCTTATGTACTCCTTTTTTTTTTCCTGACTCTTCAAAAACATCCTACTAAGATACGTCAAATTTATTTGCTTGGATTGAAAGAATATTTATTTTACTTCAATGATCAACAAATTTATGAGAATGAATGTCTAGACCTTGACATACTGGTTTATTATTTTGTGAGAAATGTTACTAGCAATCGATGTTGGGTTGTGTAGCGATGATGTTTTTTATCGCGCTTCACTCCCTGCCATTTCCGGAGGGGAGGAATAGTGCACAGTGAAAGGAGTGAGGTGTTTTATAGTCGTAAAAATTATGATTATAATTCTTGAGAGTCGCCACCTAATATTAAGGTCACTAGGAAAACCTATTGGTCCGCGAGAGTCTAAGTAAGGGGACTTGTTGTGCAAGGAAAAGACACGTCACCCCCAGTGCACCCTACTTAAGGCAAGCTGTATTGATCTCTCTTCGTGAGAGAATGTCTGCCTCATTGCGAGGTGAAAGACTAAACAAAAAGAATTTTACACTGCATTTTAAAAACCATGTTTTTAACTATATGTGATTGTACTTTACAATGTAATTTTACATAGTCTACTATATACGACACAAAAATCATGCAGCTATCATATAGTTTAATCAAAGATTCAGACCTTGAAAAGATAGCTAATCAAATGTCAAGTTAAGGAGAGCCAGCAAAGAAAACAAGAACAGGGAACCTCATTCTTGATATACCTATTCTCAGTAACATTTGACAGCAATCCTTTCTAAGAAAATGAAACGAAAACTAACAGTTTCAGAGAATCAAATGATGAATTCAAAAGAAAAATGAGGAAGCAAATTGCCAATATGGGCCTGATTCTGATTAAGAATAATAATAAACAAAGACTTTATTCAGCAATAGATTATAGATTCATAACTAGCTGGACAGTGGAAACCGCCCAAGAAATTATTACAAGCCAAATTAGAGGTTAAATACATGCAATATCTCATGTTTATGAAAAAAAACAGACATCATCCTATTAAAGAAGAAATCAACTTAAGAGTTTAACCTAATAAGTGAAGCTTCAAAATAAGATTTTATTATATTTACCAACTCATTAACCCTTCGAAGATCCCAGAACGGGTGATATGTGCCCTTGATCCATATCAAATGCAGGTATTTCCTCGGCAGGATACTGGATATGTTCTAACCTGGAAAACATGGTTGGAGGGTTTATTTGTAATATGACATAACTGTAAACAAGGTTTGCAAGATGGCGAGCACAAGCAATGAGACAGCAGCTATAAAGGAAATCAGTGACCACGGACTGTTGAAATAATCACGCCTCAGACTTTTCAAATAATTACGCCTCAGCTTCGCCATCCATACATTGCGCCGCCGAGCGCAGTGCATCTCTACTCGTTCGAATACTTGAGCATAATAAAAGCGATCACGATCGGAGATCATGACATTTGTGCCTAATTTGCTGAATAACATGCAGACCATTTTATCATCACCCAATCCATTTTCAATAATTCCACAGTGTCGAAGTATCTGCACATCTTTTCGAGTTTTGATCAGACAATCCATAAATGCTATATAATCAGTGACGTACAGATGCTGCCGCTGTGAGCATTGTTCGTAGGCAATAAGATTTCGGAAGAGAGACTCTGTTGTGTCTACAACTTTCAAACATGGGATTTTCATCATGCCTTTTTCAAAACTCACACCCTGGAACAACCCATACGTTTCTTCTTGTTTTCCAAACTTGATGCCAAATTCTTTCAGCTTTTTGGCACTGCGTATGGACTCAAATTCTATGTTCTCTGCTTCACTCTCACTAGGCAGCGGAGAAGGGGAAGGCAGCAGCCAATTATGATATACCAGGTCCAGAAGATGCTTGCATTCTTGGGATGAAATTATATTGTTTGTCTTGAGCCTCGAGCCTGGAAACATCCATTGGAAGAAAACTGACGCCATAACAACGAAAAGGTCCTCCCTTGCGTTCAGCATTGCCATAGAAAACAGCTCCAAAAGAACACAAAATGGAAGTTGATTTTCTAGTAACAGCATATCATATGATACGGTACAGAAAACCAAAGAATTTCCAGTAACAGGATCTCCTTGTTGAAGCACAGGCATAACAATCTTGCAAAGCAGCTCAACAATAAAGCAACCATCAAGAAGCAACATTTCAACAAACGCATCGTTATCGAGGCTTACTGGGTAATGATAGTATTGACGAGCTCGTTCTTCCAAACCTCTCATAGCCTCAACATAACTTGTCAAGCTATTTTCCGGCCTGCGTTGAAGAAACATTTGTAGATAGTGCTTTTTATGTTCTTCCATTATCTTCAAGTCATCTTTTCCTCGGTGATAAGGACCAATGGAGAGGATTTCCGGTTCATATGCCCTGTCATTTACAGAGCGTAAGGCACTGGGGACCTTAAAAATACTGCATATTGACTGATTAGTTGACAAATTTTGCAGCGACATCTGGATTTGATCGGCTAAAGGGTCCCGACGATTCATCTCTTTTCCCTGAATTAATGGACACAAAATGTAAATATAATTGAAGCACAGGAGAGCATTACAAAAATAAAAATAGTGAATTAAATTTTATGCTATTATCTATATTTTTTATTAATACTATTTACAATGATTATTGTTGTCTGTATTAATATTCAAAAACTTATTGTTTGGAATTGTCAGAACATTGAACCGCATAATATTGTCTGTTGAACGTTAATCAATTAGTTCTAGTAATCTTATCAATTCTTTTTAGCTAAAATGGTTAATAACTTATACTTGTTACTTGATAGACCAAAATAGTTTATGACCGGCACCCGCAAAAGATTCCCTTTAATAAAGGTAAAGACTCTTTGATGCTATAAAATATTTATTTTATGAGTTATACCTATGAATATAGAAAAATAATTATCTTAATTTCAAAAATTATTCTAGATGAAGAAGGATACGAGTTCATTATGTCTTTAATACTTATTCTAGATTTTTATTTATAGAAATATTAACAAAAAAGTTAACTCATCACTGATAAAAATGTAATGGTTCACAAGTATATAATTTCAAATCATAAACACAATCTGCATAGGTATAACTGAGAGTTGGCTCCCGCATGCCAAAATTTTCTTGAGATTATAAATTAAGACATGGAAAAGAAACCAAGAAAACAAGTTATATATATATATTCACAGCAAACATAGTGTAATGGTTAATATATAATGGATCAACAATCAATTGTTACTGTTAAAATTAATTGTTTGGAATTGTTAGAATGATGAGCCGCATAATATGATTTTACATCATGAAAATCATTGCACCCATCATATTCAAACCATTTTCTATTTATAAAAAAATCAAATCAAGCACATGATTGTTGAAGAAACATAAGGAGTGGTTTCATAATAACAAGTATTTTCAATGAAAATAGTTGTTGAAAACGTTATAGAAGAACATGTTCAATAAATCGAGATCATTAATAGAAAGATGTTTTTATTAAATAAATCAAAATAATTAGTATTTATTAAAAATTAAACACATGCTTGTTGAGAAACCACAAAAGATTTAAAAAAAAAACTATTTTGATTGAAAATATATTTTTCTTGTGTAAAAGTCATAGGAAACCATATTTAATAAATCAAGATGATTCATAAAATCATATTTATTATCAAAAAATTATATTTCAACAATAATTTCTTGGCAGATATTCTGGTGCTAAAGCATGCTTTAGGTTAGTGCATGGGTCACTTAAACCTTCAATGGAGTTTGGTTCTAAGATGTTATACTGACACACACAGATTCTCTAAATATTGTAGGGAATATCTTGCATATTGAATCACAATCTTGGATGATCAACTCCAAGCTACTATACACTTTTTGTACATGCTCTCTTGGATCAACCAACCCATTATAGTTAATTAGTTATCCAAACTCATTTTCATGAAAATGTTGTCCTTAGTGAATCAAGTGTTTAATATGTGTTTGGATAAGGGAGAAACTCTTCATTGATAGGGGTTATAGATGTTCCTCTAGGCATGCTCATGCACATACTGTCTCTTAGTTCTTTGTCTATTATTTTTTTGGAGCCTGGAGAGCTTGGTGTAAAATGACAATTATGGTGACTACCATCTATCTCCTAGAAACTAAGTGGGACATTCAAAGTAGTTGCTTTTCTGTATGAGTGTGGAACCTCCATAAATGTAATTCTACCCAGTCTTCTTAGGATAATGTAGTCGTCTACTGGCTCCTAGAGTAATTGGTGGCTATGACACTAAAATATTGTACATTGTTAAAGGGTATAAAAATTTGTTAGGATGATAAGGTCTGATTTTGTCAACATGACCTAGATAAGGAGTTGTCATTGACTAATGAGTTGTTAAAGCTCTAGTTAGGTATAAGTGTTCGCAACAATAAGTGAATTTGTCTCATGTCCCAACCTAGATAGCCATCGGTTATATGCTATAAAATGGTTTGAAAAATGTTAAAAGCAAGTATTAAGAAAAAAACTAGTGGCTTTTTGATCAATTCCCTAGCAAAGAACACCATTGATAATGTCCTAAAAATCCAGGCAATTTAGGAACAAGACTTTGGGGTTAGATAATTAATCAATTGGTCTTGTTTTTTGATCAATTTTCCCACAAACAACACCATTGATGATGTCCTGAAGTGGTCGTAATTTCAAGATTAGATAATTAGTTAATCAATTGGTCGTAATAATCTTATCAATTCTCTATAGCTAAAGTGGTTAATAACTTATACCTGGTACTTGGTAGGCCAAAATAATATAAACAATTATTCTAGATGAAGAAGGATGCAGTTCATTATGTCCTTAATACTTATTATAGATTTTTATTTATAGAAATATTAACAAAAAGGTTAACTCATCAGTGATAAAAATATGTTGGTTCACAAGTATATAATTTCAAATCATAAATACAATCTGCAAAGTTTGGCTCCCGCATGCCAAAATTTTCATGAGATTATGAATTAAGACAGGGAAAAGACACCAAGAAAACAGTTATATATTCACAGCAAGCATAGTGTAATGGATCAACAATCGATTGATACTGTTAAAAACTATTGCTTACTTGTTTGAAACTAGCTAGCTCAACCTTTGCCGCACGCTGAAATGTACGGATCTTCAGATCTAGAGATGAGAGGGGGAAAATATACTAACAGGTATAGCGATAGAGATAGAAATCAGAGTTATCTGCTGGGGATTTCTGGAGCTAGCTACCCAAACACGCGAAGAGGACTTAGACTTGGTAAGCTAACAGTAACATGTCTCCTTCGTCCTCGTCCTGTGCATGCCGGGACAACTATATATCTTAGCCAGGTTGGGATTGATTGGGCCATTGACTTCGGGGTGGATGTGGCATGTGAATATGAGTTGCATACAGTTGACATGGATTAAAATATCATTATAATCCACAATTATCTATTAATTTATATGTAAAAGAGGTATGTTGTTTATATTATAGACGACTTGCTAAGCTTTGTTTATTTATTTTTTACTCAATCAATCAAATGATGATAAAAAACAACAAACATATTCAATTAATTGAATAAAATAAAAATATGATGCTTAACCACATGTATTAGAAACATTATCTATAAATAAAAAGAATCTACTGTAAAAAATATAGTATATGTACTTAAAACATAAAAATCTAAATATAACTTTTTTACATAAAAAACACACGTAAAAAAGGCATACATTGACTAATCTAAGAAATTGTTTTCAGCCTATTGTTTTTACCTAAAACACACATAAAAAAAACACTTTATAAAACATGATAAATTTATCAATGACATTAACAAACCCAAAAAAAAACACTCCAAAAAAAACAAATCAACCTTGGAACTTAAAATCAACTCGAACTCAAATTTATTTATTTTGGTAAAAAAACACATAATATGAACCCTAAAGATTTTTTTACGAACCCTAAAGGTAAAAAACACATAATATGAATTCCTATCATCATATGAAATAATTTGACACATTTTTTTATTTATTTTAGTAGCCTAAATTAGTGTGAAAGATGTATCTCGCTCTCTACAACTGGAATTCGAAAACACATCTCTTCACTAAAGACTAAAAAATAACAAAAAATATTTTTTTATATCAAAAATTAATTTGAAAAATATTGAGCCACCACAATTTTATCATGCCCATTATTTGTAAAGTTTTAAGAGCAAAATAGGCCCGGCCTCATTTTTTTTCCTAGTTTCAGCGTTGCCCTTTTGTTTCGGCTTTTTGAGGCAATAGACACTCTCTATTGAACTAAATATTATATATAACATTCAACCTCATTTAATAAGAAGCTGCTTGAATTGGACCGGTTAATCATCAACCCTCTGCAATAAAAAGTATGCACTGAACAAAAATAAAAACAAAAACGGTGTCGTAACTTTGAATGGGAGGGAGTAAAAGTAAGAGAAAATGACGATTTTACTTGAATGTTACAAGCTAGGGTTCTTAGCTTATAAGATGTTTCTATCTATCTATCTATCTATCTATTGACCGGAAATAGGAGCTGTTTTGAAAATAATCGCAAAGTGTTTTTTTTTTAAAATACCTTGCCATGGTCAAGAAAAAGAAAAGAAAGAAACAAGCACGTTCGAAGAGCACAGTACACCGCAGAGTTGTTTGCCACGTTCATGAATCGCTCGAAAAACAAATTATTGATTCCTTTTCAATTGGCTGGACTGTAGATGTAATGATTTACTTCATGAACAATAACAAGTTCGCACGTTGTTATTGTATTTAATTTTCATTTATTTTTTAATCACTGTATTTTTTTTTTAGTTTTATTCTAATTCGTATACATGATATGATATGACATTATTTGAATAGTTGAGGCATCCTAAATATTCTATAACAATATTATTTTAAATAACAATATTATTTTAAATAAATAAATACATAAACTATTTTTAAAATTAACCTTCAAAGTATTACCTGATTTGACTAATTAACCATTTTGTAAATTGATTCTGATAAATTTTCTACACGGGTAAAAAAGAAACCTAACCATGTTATGGCCTAGAGTTCTGGAGCTGGATTTGGTGACACACAACTCAACTAAAGTTTGGTCTTGGGCTTGATATTGGGCTTGATATTGGCCTTGAGAGTGGGTTTGGTATTGGTCCTGGGCTTGTAAATATTGTTCGTGTAGTCCCCTTTTTTTTTTGTTGCTCTCTTAGAAAATACTCGTATTGATTACTTAATTTGTGATGACCTTTCTACTGAGGTCGGATCAACTTTAAAATAGATATTTTGGGTGAGATTATTCCAAAATCATAGTGAAGCAAATTATTAAATTTGAGATTTATAAAAGATGAGAAAATAAGACCATTTGTCTGAAGAACACGTCTTAAACTTGCAAGAAGCTATATATAATTCGAAAACTAGAAAATCATAGTTTTCCATTAGATACCACTATCTTTGTCTTAGCTTTGATGATTTAAAATAGTGATGATTTGAAATAGTGATGTCGATGAGGCTAATGAAATAATGCGGCCAATCAGTTATTAATATCCTCAATTAATTATATTAGGACAATTCTTATTCCACCGTATGATAATTATTCTCTGATTACTTCTACGCAGTTATCTTCATACAAATTTTATTTAATTTTTAGATTTTATTCTGAAAATAAATAAATAATTTTCAAAAAAAAGGAAGCTACTGGGGATGATATTGATTCCATAATAAAATTAAATAAAAAATATAAACAAGCGAACACTCAAGAGTTACCTCCAATAATTGATTAATATGAGGATTGAAACACATTTAAAAAAAATTAGTCTAAGCACGAAAAGACAATCAAAGGTAGTCTTCACATATAGAAGACAAAACACATGCACATTAACATTCTTCTTTAGTATATTCTTTTCCTTAGTGTATGTTCTGTAAACAACTTGTAGTGTATTCCTAATAAATGAGTCTTTAATGATTTTTCACACAGTCTTCAGCTTGTTTTGAGATTGAAAGGTGATCCTTTTCCTGCAAACTTTTAACAGTTTCATACAGACACTGTTTTACTGGGGTGAATTCGATGCCTAGATCCTTAATCTTCTGGTTTGTGAGCTTGTAGGGTTGTTTTCTTGGGTTCTTCTCATCTGAACACCTACAAATGCATTGCAATAGAAAATATTAATATTCAAAGGAATAAAAAACACAAAATAATTAATTTTTCTTCAAACTTGGTAGGTTTATTTGAAGACAGCAGGAAAAAAACTGTTTTCGTTTTCGTATAGGCTAGCAACCCACCTTGGAACTTTCCATCAACTTTTCTAATCTTAAGCACAACAGTTACACAAACAAGCACTGTAGCATAGAATTGCATGAGATTTAATTAGGAGTAGGACCGAATCCTCTTCCTAACTCTCCATGACCAAATTAGAAAATATATAATAAAGCAAAATTTAACTTGAAATCTGACAAAGACAATATAGTTGGTGGAGAACCCATTTTGGTCCAAATCTGACAAAGACAAGGGGGTTGGTGAGGACCCTTTTGCTGCAGCATGGTCAAGCACTTGGCTTTCTTTGTTGATGATTCATAAAATCTATGTCATGGGGATTCGTTTTTCATGATTTCTGGTTTAGATTATCATGTAATTAAGTCAAAGTTGGTACCCCCGTGATACCATTAAGAAACCTGTTAACTATTAATTGATTTTTTTTCCTTTTTTTTATATAAAGAATTGAATTGATCATAGTATATATGTCGAAATATAAATTTTATTTCGTTAGAAAAAGTCAATCTATTCTAACCTTTCCATCGAAGTAGTTTTTTAGAGGTGTTAGTCTTGTGATTATTATAAAGTTGTTCGAAATAATAAGAACTTACTTGGTGGGGATGGGATACTCCGGGAAGAACTTTGCAAGGATTTCCACCACCTCTCCACGGTGGAGCATTCTTTCAGAACAGATGTAACGGCCAGAAGCGGAAGGTGTCTCGAAGACTAAAATGTGGGCTAGTGCCACATCCCTAACATGCACATAAGCTTGAACAGAGTTAGCGTATGTCTTGACTGAGCCGGTTAGGTACTTGAGGATGTGAATAGTGCTAGCATTGACAGTGGGTTGCAACAATGGTCCAATCACCAGCACGGGGTTCACCACCACTAGGTCAACTCCTTTCTTCCTAGCCACATCCCATGCATCCTGTTCTGCCACAGTCTTTCCATAGCAATACCAATTCTGCAATTCCATTTCATTTAATTGACTTAACCCCCAAGTGTATGCGCGCACAATATTTATGTTAATCAATCATCATCATATGGTGTTAATCAAATACCTTGGTGCTCTTGCAAAACTCAAGATCACTCCAGCAAGATTCATCAACGACAGCATCAGGGCTCCTGTTGGGGTCCATGTACACGGTACCAATTGAAGACGTGAAAACCACTCGCCGGACTTTGGCCTCAGCTGCTGCCATGATCACATTCTTGGTTCCATTCACTGCTGGCTCCACCATTTGTTCCTTCAAGTATTGTAACACAAAATTATCTCATCATCAAAACCAAATTTGAAGAAAACATACTTTGCATCATGAAATTACATAAATAAATTAATAAATAATTTTTTGTACTTAAATTTGCGGAAAGCCTAACATGCATGCATTCGTCCTTAGAATGTAGTTTTTATTCTATTGTCTTGAAACCTCAGCATCCAAACAAGGTTCTCACCACCACTGAATCCAAAAAGAAAGAAAGAAGAGGAAACATACTGGATCGTCCGTGACAGGAGAAGCGGTATGGAAAACTCCATCACACCCTTGAATAGCCTCTTGAAGAGACTCATAATCAAGAAGATCAGCCTTGCACAAAGTTAATCTTTCTTGAGCTCCTTCAAGCTCCATCAAATGGGAATTCTTGGGATCACCTGTAAATAGCAACACCAATATACAAAGCATTAAATGAGCACAATCTTAAGAACAGAAAAAGAAAAGGGAAAGAAACCAAGTGAGTAATTATTATAAATTAACCTGGGTTCCTCACAGTTCCTTTAACAGAGTAACCTTTCTCTAAAAGAAGTTTAACAATCCACGAAGCAATGAAGCCACCAGCCCCGGTGACACAGACGGTCTGGCCTTGGCCTGAAAGCGACGAAGTGTCGGCAGGCATGTTGTTTTGATATATGTATTATGTGTACGTAAGTGTACGGTGGTAGAACGAAGGAAGAGATCGAGAGGGAGGTGTTCTCCGTTACTCTTGATTTAGAAAGTGGATGCTACAAGAAAAGAAGTGGCGGGGTGCATGCATTTATAAGGTTTAGAGTTGCCATCCTCACCAACTACCGGCAAGTATTTTCCATATAATTTATCCGCATTTTTCTTGCTAGACAGTAAAGACAGACCATTCACATAGTGCTGTTGGTGGTTGATCATGAGAAGCCTTCCCTTCCTTGTAACTTCAAAAATATTTTCAAACATATCATTGACAATTATTTCTTACATCCATTTCTCTTCTTTCCCCACTGAGTAACCTGGTCTGTTAAGATGGCCTTTGCACATGGCATCTCTCTCTCTCTCTCTGAACATTTGTTTTTTTTATTTAGGCCAGCATCTCATCAAAGGACTCCATGATCTGTTAGACGGTGACACTTACCATGGTGGTTTGATATTTTGATATAACTTGTTTTTTTTATAAAAAAAAACATTTCTTATTTTTTTAAAATATTAAATTAATGTTTTTTTAAATATTTTTTATAATTTCAATATATCATTAATTAAAAAAAAATATGTATATATATATATATTAATTATATATATATATATTTCATGTTTTTTTTTAAATACGATATGCTATATTACAAAATATAATAAAAGTCAAGTCAAGTCAAGAGCAAAAAATGAGCACATCGTCACTTTCTTTTTGAAGTCCAATTACTCGAAGTTGGTTGCCCGGCCAATTAACCGATTGAGAATCGTAAGAAAGCGACAAAACGGGGAGTATCATAATGACGCAGCAGAAAATCACAAGGAAATATGACCAACGTCAATATTCTGTAAATCAAAGATAACGAGAAGAACTCTCAATCAAACTCAATGTTTATTCAATAAAATGATAGATAAGTCGGCTGCAGGTTTTACATTGATACTTAAAGTAAAAACCCTAGCCTAATTCAAGACAGAAAAGGAAACGACATAAAACATTAAATTTGCCATAAATGGCAAATTTGAGATAATTGCAGAATGTGAAAGGCCTATAAATTCTGAGAGGGTACCAATTGACGAAAGTCAATTCGGACTCTTAAATCAAAAGTTATGGTTAAAACGAAACTTTCCTAAAATAGCAAAAATGACGATTTCGGGGCCGAAACGATGGAATTTGGCCAAAAACCAGTGGACAATAGGGGCATAGCCGTTGTTGTCTTCCGCAAACGGCGAAACGCATTGACTGAGTGAGTTTCGCGTCATTCCGACTTCGATGACCCGGCTGCCGAAATTCAATTGCCTTTGAATTTCGGGTGATCCCTCTTGAGCATGTATGCTTCCACAACCTGTTCTACATCACATAATGGCCGGGAACTAGTTTATAGCACTGTCAGATTAAGGAAACATCTTGTGCTTTTAGTTAGCGCATGCAGTACCCTAAGGGATTTGCTCCTTTTCTTTTTCAAAAAAATAAAATAAAAATCATAATATTGTGCTTGTCCTCCTCTATTGATTATTGAATTTCAGTTCTATCAACCTTTATCATTGAATTAAATTAGAAAAGTTGATATGAATCAAAGTCGAATGAAGGAGCTGGTATAATTAACTGATATACAATACTGCATGCAAGGGTACGTGGATGATTCTTTTCCTTCTTCTTTTTTTTTGGTTTTGATTTATTTTGTTTACTATAATACCAAACATAACACACGGATAATTCGTTATAAATGAATTTGCAATAACAGGAATGCAATAGATTATTTCCGTTGCTTATTATTTACAACGAATCAATCCGTTGCAAACAACCCTCTCGCGCTTAATAGAAATGCATGCGGGTTTTTAGTGATGAGACAATTACGTGGGTCTTAGCTTAGCTTGAAGATTATCTATAGAAAGAAATAAGGTAGAGTTTGTAAAATTATGAAACCGATCACACTCCATAAATAAACCCTAAATAGAACATATGAGTGGTAGGAAAACTTAAATGACGGATATTAATTAATTGAATTAACAATCTCTAAGCAATCAATCCTAGACTTTATTTTGGTATTTTCTAGTGCTTAATTAGACATTAACATACATTAATTAACAAGGACATGCTAGTTTATTAGCTATAAATTATCAAGAGATCATCTTAACCTTCATCGGATATTTTTCTTGCAAGAAAAACAAATTTCCTGTCCATACAGAATGTGGGTGTAGATTAATGAACAGCTGAATTAACATCTCATATTTATTATAGCAGCTGTACCTGTTTAAATCATATGTGGCTGTCTCTGTCTCACCTATCCAGCTAGCCATGCATCTCCAGTAACACCAATCTAGAACTTCCCAAGCCCTTTCACCCCATGATCTAGTGCCAAAAAGTCATAAGAAAGACTCCGATTAGAAAGTCAATTCTTTTAGTTTTTTTGGGTCATAGGGTAGATAGAAAGTGGAGTGGAGCAACGACATCAGTTTTTTTTTTTTTTTGGGATGTTATTTGTTGCTTTATTGATAGGTTGAAGGTATGGGATAACATTATATAATTCTAATAATTTTGATAAAAGAGGATATTATTGAAAATATTACCCGTATTTGTATGGATATAGATATTCTAAATCAGCATTAAGTGCTAGTGAAATAAAAACTCCTGATTTTTATGGATATAGATACATTATCGAAACATGTTAAATTTATTTATTTATTTTTTTAATCAATAATTGTTTCAGGTTTTCAAGTGAAATAGACAAATTAATACAACCTACTTGTAGATTTCCATCACTATATATGCAATAAATTAATGCTGTCTGTTGCACATGAAATAGACAATGACAGCCTAGCTACTTTTAGATTTCCATCACTATGCGCGATTAATTGATGCTTATGTCTGCTTATAGATTTCCATCACTGTGTGTCATGTACGCTTGCACCCTCGCTAGAAATTCTTTTTAATCTGTATTTTTTTGAAAAAGGAAAGGAACGATGTGAAAGCAGACTTTTGCGAAAAAATGCTTTCTTTGCTCGCATTAGCACTTGCATTAATTTCTTCATGTGATTGATTTCAAGGGTAGAAAACGTTGAAAGCCCTCGTAGTTTCGTGGGTAGGTAGATGACTGATTTCAAAGATTTATTGCAAGTAACATTTGAAAAAAAAGAAAAGAAAGTAAACTATAGATGCAACGCGATCAACAACCTCCACATATGGAAGACTTTGAAAACTTCCACCAAGAAACGATTGGAGGAGCTTCGACGAAAGCACATCAAAGAGACTTGACCCCAAATCCTTTCAATGAGAGACGTCGTCATTACCAGATTTTGACCGAATAATTTTAATAAATTGCCCTTTTTTTGTACAAGTAGACGCGGTAGTTACTGCTTATCTTTGTGCTTTCATCAATCATTAACTGCTCAGTCGTGATGCATTGTCACACGAATTTGTATTGAATTTAGCATGACTTGTTTGCAAATGATTTCTTATGCATGCTCTCACACAATATTAGAATCAAGGAGGGAGATTTCAAAGATAGTCCTATAATTCCATAATTTGGTATGTAAAATCCCATGGAGGGGAAGAAAATATAAGCAGATGTTAGTTCATGTTGACAGCCTAATATTCTTGTTTGTCGGCTTAGCCGGTGACCATTTAAATATGACGGCCAACTACTTATTGCATTCCCTTCTTCGTCAACTGGTTCATGAATGTCAACTTTCAACAAATTTGATGTCCTGTGCATCAAGATTTCTGGTTAATTTTAATGGGGTAGTTCCTATGATTTACTTATTTGCAAACAGAAGAGCAAGTTAAAGTCTAAGAAGAGGATCAGAAGAGTTTCGCAAGATTAGTAGGGTTAACAAGAGATTAATAGATCTAGTAGAAAATGAGGTATGAAATCCTGGCCATGTCATGAAAGCATTTCACGCCAAAACATCTTCTTCATAAATGCATTTGCGATAATATCCAGAGTCTTTAAGATTGCAATCAAATTGAGGTCTGAACAGTTGATGGGCTAACGGAGAAATCCATTACAATACAATCCCAGTCAAAACCATTGTTCCTGTCTGAGCTTGAGGATTGCTTTCATGGACTCCACTAGGGTCGAAAATACAACCTTTCAGTTTCCTACAACAGAGAGATCAAAACACCAAACCAAACTCACAACGTTTTCCTATGACTTTCCGTCCGTTGTGTCTGTACAAAAGCTTTACCAGTTTCTACTCAGTTTCAGGTGAAAAGGAAGAGCGCACTTCCCCTTGTTGTTCCCTATAAGATCCATCGGAGCCTTGAGATTCATCATCCCCTTGCGGGCGTGGGCATTAGAATAGCACCCCTGATAGGTCTGACCTCATTCTCTTTTCTAGTTTCAGCTTTGCTCTTTGTTTTGCCTTTTTTAGGTAATAGACACTCTTTATTAAATTAAATACTATATATATATATATAATTTCTTATCAAAAAAAGAAAATAAATCATATGCCTTGTTTGTTTGCTGGAAACAACTTTCCTGGAAAGTTGTTTCCTGTGTTTCCGGTGTTTGTTTGCTGGAAACAACTTTCCTGGAAAGTTGTTTCCTGTGTTACCAAACACCGGAAACAACTTTCCAGGAAAGTTGTTTCCAGCCAAGGAAAACCTAAGGCTTGACAAAAGGAAAGTGTTTTCCTCTTTTAAGTACCGGAATACACTTTCCGCGAGCTAGGTAGTAAAGTTTGGTTTTTGGTTTTTGTATGGTTGACTTAAAAAAATAGAAACATGTTAAAGTATTATTTTTTATAAAAAAAAATAATAATTCTGATATTAACAATTAAAAAACACAAAAACTAATAATTTAAATCTTAAAAATTCTATTTTTTTTAATCACCCTAAATTAAAATTTTGCATTGAGATTTTGATTTAAAATTAAAAAAAACTTATTTTAAGCTTTTAAAATTGGAAAAAATATATATTAATAATAAGTTTTACTTAAAAAATATTTCACAAGCTTATTTCTCTATAATATGATATGACATATATTGTTATATTTTATAAAATAAGCTATGTATGAATATAGGATATAATAAAAAAATTCATCATTATACTTTTTAGATTTCATTTTTTTATTTTAAGTGATTAAATATTTTATATTAAATATTTTATATATATTAGATAAACTTGAAAAAAAAATTAATTTATTAATAAATTATTTTCCAATTCCTTTTCCATAACACAAACAAACACTGGAAAGTGTTTTCCAGTTCATTTTTCATAACACTGCCAAACATCGGAATTCACTTTTCAGGAATTCACTTTCCAGGAAACCACTTTCCAGGAATTCACTTTCCAGGAAACCACTTTCCAGGAATTCACTTTCCAGAATTCACTTTCCAGGAAACCACTTTCCAGCAAACAAACGGGGCCTATAATATATTTTAGGCCGTCAAATTATAAACATTACTGAAATTAAATTGTAGTGTTGATGATAAAATCATAGTTTTCCAATAGATACCATCGTCTTTGTTCGAGTTTTGATAACCTAAAATAGTAGTGTGTATGAGTATACAGTCAAACAGTTATTACACATGATAGATTTTCTAGGTTTAAACATGAGATTTGTCTCCACCAAAAAGATTATGTACCGATCAATACAGAGATGTCATCCTAGCAATTTTGGGAGGGAATAAAAGTAATTAAAATTGACATCTTTAATTAATTATATCAAGAGGGTGCTTATTCCACCATGAGATAATCATCTTACCTCTGCATGCAACTATCATCATACAAGCTTTATTTTATTTTTAGACCTTATTATAAAAGATAAATAATCAATTTTCATTGATATCTAGATCCTTGATCGTTTGATTTGTGAGTTTGTTTGGATGTTTTCTTGAGTTTTTCTCATCCGAACACCTGCAAATGCATTGTAATCATGGTAATCAAACTCGCGAGCCAACTCGTACGAGTTTTCGAGTTGGCTCAGCAAACCTGGTTGAACCGGAAAGAAAAATCGAAAGCGGTCAAACTCGGTCAAACCCGGTCAAAATCGGGTTGACTCGTAAAATCGGACCGGATCGGTCTGATTTTACGATCCAGGTTTTTCATTATTTAAAACCACATCTTGCACTGAATTACTTAATCACCTCTTATATTTATACACAAAAAAATTTACCTTCTTATTTCTCATCCGATGTGGGACAATTAAAGAAGGAAACATTTAAAAGGAGAGTGGAGACTCTCGGCTAGATAGGGGAGAGTCTGGAGACGGGGGTATTTAAAAGGAGAGGAATTGCGAAAACATTGTATTTGTCCGATGTGGGACAAATGCAATTTGTCCCACATCGGACAAGTTGAATTTGTCCAGCATTTTGCTGGACAAATTATATATATATATATATATATATATATATATATATATATATATAATGTTTATTTTTTATAAATTTAATATATATATATTAAATTTTTTTATAAAAAATATATATTATAAAAAAATAAAATTGTTGTGTTGATTTTATAAAAAATAAAAATTATATATATATATATATATATATATATATATATATATATATATATATCATGGAATCACTCTTGAAAATCAGTAATATTAACTTTAAAATTTATACTTAATTTTTTTTATTTTTTACTTTAAATTAAAAAAATTTAATGTTTTACATCATTTTCATATCCTGATGTCAAAATAATTTGTTGGAGTTGGAGCTAGTACTAGTAATATTGATGTTGATTGTTGATACCAGTATTAGTAATTTAGTACTGATAATCCTTTCAATAATAATACTTTTGATAAATGTATTAAAAATAACGAGGAAAATGACGGACATGAGACTGATTTTAATTTATATAGCATATCATTAAAATATTTATTTTAAATATGTTTGTTTTTACCTAATGAAATTCTATGGACATAATTGTTTTGTAATGTGTTTTGAAGTTATTTTACATCATGTATGAACCTAAACTAATTAAGTTTTATGTCCATAATTATGCTATTTTGTATTCAGAAATATTTTACATACGATTTTACGATTTTTCTTCTCACACGATTTTAGCTGTGATTTTACGATTTTTGTACGGACAAATTCGGGTACGATCTTACGATTTTACGATCCGATCTTTCAGAGCCTTTTCTGATTCGTGTCAAAATCTCGATTTTGACAACCTTGATTGTAATAGAAAATATTACTCTTAAATTTGTATGGGGTTGGTGAGGACCCTTTTGCTGCGGCAGCATGGTCAATCACTTGTCTTTCTTTGTTGATGATTCATAAATCGATGTCATGGGGATTCGTTTTTCATGATTTCTGGTTTAGATTATCATGTAAGTCAAAGTTGGTACACCAGTTGCCCCGTGATGCCATTAAGAAACCATATCGTAAATGGCACACCATTGAATTTCAGTTCTATCAACCTTTGTCGTGTGTGCATATCATATTTGATTAATCCATTATCGAAGTGATGTCAAACGACACCGTTTCCTGCCCCCAATTCTTCATCCCGTTCTTCCCCTTATTGTCACACTTCATAAATAAAAATGCTTACCATGGCTAATTATGGAAACTCGATCGCTGCTCTTCTTCTGCAATGCGGCTAGCATCCCAGCGATAAACTTCACTGGGAAGTAATTAAATCATCAATAAACTCTGCTGGAGATTGACTGAAACCAAGAAGGAAAGCTCGCCTCCGACGATGCTCACGCATCTTCTTTATAGAGTTCCATTTTAATCCATCACAAGCATCGGTTTCCTTGTTACTCTCTGTGGTGGCGGCTCAAGTTCGCAACAAGGTCCTTCTGTAATGGTGAAGTAACATCAACTATAAAATCATAGCAAGTAGTTCCGGCCGGGCAATTTTCTGAGAGCTTGATCTTATGTTCCAAATGAATAGGCTGATGAGGGTTAAATGCTGACTTACTTGTATCATGCGAAGCCAGAGAAAAGGTGTTCTTGATGATGAAATGAGGGGATTTTAGAGTGAGAAGTTCCATTTCAGGCCACTTTTTCCGATCTATTGCAAACTAAAAATTACCAAACAGTATTTATTTCTTTAAAATCAATTATAAAAATAACTAATAAAATGAGATCACCATAATATTGCTCAAAATTGACAAGGTCACTAGTGTAGGAAAATAAATCTCTGTAATGTTTCGAAACAAAGAATTCGACTTGTATTTCCTTGTACAGTTCTTGCCTTTAAATAGGCATTACAAATATATCAGAGTTATTACAGCAATATATTCTTACTATATATATACACACGAATTATGGAAAGAACATCATGGCATCATGATCTGGGCAGCAGATCATGATTCTTGTATATTTGATTCCGTGATCTCTGCACTTGTAGTATCTGCATTAATCTGCATATCCTTCATCATCCCCCCTCAAGCTCAAGGCGGGGCTGGCCCGAGGCAGAGCTTGTCACGGTTTTTGGCAAATGTTGCAGCACACAGTGACTTGGTGAAAATGTCTGCTATTTGGTCTGGTCCAGGGATGTATGTCAAGGAGAGGGCACCACTGGCAACTCGTTCACGGACAAAGTGCACATCTATTTCAATGTGTTTGGTACGTTGGTGAAATACGGGATTTTTAGCTATATGGATGGCACTAATATTATCACAATAGAGCTTAGGAGGTGGGACACCTTGACCAACATTGTTGAGTAAATGAACAAACCACATGAGTTCAGCTGTTGTGGAGGCTAAGGCACGGTACTCGGCCTCAGCAGTTGATCTGGAGACCGTGGCTTGTTTCTTTGCCCCCCAAGATATCAGATTTTGACCCAAGAAGATAGCAAAACCTGTGGTGGAACGTCTATCATCCCTACATCCAGCCCAGTCTGCATCGCAGAACCCACGAAGTTCATGAACAGTGTTGCGAATGTAGTGAAGTCCAACATTGAGTGTCCCCTTTAAGTATCGAAAAATCCTTTTAGCAGCAATTAGATGAGTATCATGAGGTGTTTGCATGAAGCGACAAACTTGGTGGACAGCAAAGGAGATGTCTGGTCTGGTCAAGGTGAGGTACTGTAACGAGCCAACCAAGCATCGATAGTGAGATGGGTCATTCAAAGGGACACCATCAGTGGCAGACATGGAAGCACCTGATGCTAGGGGAGTATTGACAGGTTTGGCACCATCAAGGCCAAACTTTTGAAGAAGAGACAGCAGGTACCTTGTTTGAGTGACTATGATGGTGGATTCTTCTCGGTGAATCTGCAGACCGAGAAAGTAGTGAATGTCACCAAGGTCCTTCATGTGAAACACTGCAGAGAGGTGTGCAATAAACTTTGCAATTTGTGATGAAGAGTTGCCTGTTAAAAGAATATCATCAACGTAAATGAGCAATAACAGAATTTCAGATCCTTGAGATCGATAAAATAAAGATTGATCATACGGGCAACGTGTAAACCCCATCTGCTGGATATAGGTACTGAATTTGAGGTACCATGCACGTGGGGCTTGTTTCAAGCCGTATAAGGCTTTATGAAGATGGCAAACATAGTCAGGATGAGAGGGATCTTCGAAACCTGGGGGTTGGGCCAAAAACACTCGTTCTTGGAGATCGCCATGAAGAAAGGCGTTGCTGACGTCGAGTTGTCTAACTGACCAGCCATGAGACAAGCCAATGTTGAGAATTAACCGAATGGTGCTAGGTTTAATAACTGGACTGAATGTTTCATCATAGTTCAGTCCTTGTTGTTGTGCAAAACCACGAGCCACTAGCCGGGCTTTATATCTGTCAATAGAGCCATCAGATCGTGTTTTGATTTTGAACACCCATTTGCTGCTTATAACATTCATATGTGACTGTCTAGGTACCAAGGTCCATGTCTTGTTGATGTGAAGAGCATCCATTTCAGCTTGCATTGCTTGAAGCCATTTCGGATTTTGAAGAGCTTGTTTAGTGGATGATGGCTCTTGTGGTTGTGCAGCCAGATCAGCAACAAAACATGCAGGAATTGGATGTCGTGAGGACATAAATGTCTTGGGTTTTAGATTCCCTGTTTGAGCTCTTGTAACCATATGATGTCTTCTTGGGGGAGCTGGAAGATGAGATTGCTGATTTGAAGACAGAACCAAGCGGTCGACCGGTTCTTCCAAGCGGTCGACCGGTTCTTCCAAGCGGTCGACCGGTTCTTCCAAGCGGTCGACCGGTTCTTCCAAGCGGTCGACCGGTTCACCTGGACTGCTAGATAGAGATGTTGATTCATCTGGGACAATTGCTGCACTTTCATGTTGGGCAATGCTTGCATCTTGATCAATTGCTACCGGAATGTGATGAGTGGTTGATGTTTCTGCTGCACTCTTCAATAGTCTCAGAATTTTCCTTATCTTAAACAACTGGGAAGTATTTGTGTCAGTCTGCTGCAAACATTTAAATGGAAAATGTGACTCATTAAATTTTACATGTCGTGAAATGTAAAACCGATTTGAATGAGGTTCGAGACATAGATAGCCTTTATGATTGGTTGAGTAACCCATAAAGACACATCGTGTGGATTTAAAATCCAATTTTGATCTGCCAAATGGTGCAAGCAGGGGATAGCAGGCACACCCAAACACTTTTAAAGATTCATAAGCAGGGGCAGAACCAAAAATCATTTCATGAGGGGACTTGTAACCCAACACTGCAGTGGGAAGACGATTGATCAAGAATACTGCAGTACGAAAAGCTGCAGTCCAGAATTTGGTTGGAACCGAAGCATGTGATAACAGTGTTAATGTTGTTTCTACAATGTGCCGATGACGTCTTTCGGCTAATCCATTTTGTTCTGGTGTTCCTGGACATGAGATTCTGTGAATGATGCCGTTAGATTTGAACAAGTTTTGCAGACTTTGATTAACAAACTCACCACCTCCATCACTTTGGAATGTTTTAACATGCAGATCAAATTGAGTTTCCATTTGCTTGAGAAATGAAGGCAGTATTGTAGCTACTTCAGATTTTCGATGCATAGGGAAAAACCATATATATCTGGAATACTCATCAACAATAACTAAGTAAAACCGATTGTCATCATAAGAAGTAGTAGATGCAGGGCCCCATACATCTGAATGTAGTGTATGCAGAAAAGAGGTAGCATATGATTTTCTGGATTCAAATGGCAACTTTGTTGATTTTCCCAAAACACAACCTTCACAGAAATTATTTTGTTTGTCCATAGATGCTAAACATAATTTAGTAAGAATGCTAGCATGAGGGTGACCCAAACGTGCATGCCACAAATGGCTAGACACTTTATTTGCAAGAAAGCTGACTGGAGCCGTGGAGAGTTGCTGCAGATTGATCGGGTATAATCCATCCTTCACAAAGCCTTTAAGAAGTACCTGCTTCGTCTTCATGTCCTTAAGAATAAAACCCCATGGATAAAACAGAAAATAGCAATTATTATCTCTTGTGAATTGTGACACAGATAACAGTTTCTTCTTGATTTCAGGCACCACAAGAACATCATTTAACTTGAGTTTAGTGGTGGGAAGAATAATGTGTCCAGTACCAGTGATGGATAAGTCTTAACCGTTGCCAACCATAACAGATTCATGTCCAGGATAAGAGATAATACCTTGCACTTCATTTGTGTTAGATGTCATGTGCTGGTTTGCTCCGGTGTCAGAATACCATGGCTCCTCTGTGGTTTCACCAATCTTGATTGCAGCAAAGGCTTTGTATTGGTCAGCTTCTTCTTCAGGTGCAAAGCAGCCATCTGCTTTGTGATTTGGTCCCCCACATCGAAAACAGGTGATGCCACCACGTCCACGATTATTGTTGTGTGGAGTTTGTTTCTGACGAACTCCAGTAAAGCTTCCACTTTGTTGGGGAAGACGAGGTTCTCTTGCTCGCAGTGAGGTGCTGTTAGTGGAATGTCTTCCAGTGAAATTACGTTGATTGCGGCCACGAGTACCATGATTCATCCATGGCTTTGGATTAGTACGGCCACGATTTGTATAGAAAGCCATAGAAGGGGCAGTTGTTCGTGCTCCTTGGATTCGAATTTCAAAGTCACGGAGTTTCCCAATAACTCCTTCAAGAGATGGAAAAACATCTCTAGCATTCAACGCTGCTACTATGGGATCAAATTCTGACCCTAATCCTCGCAGAATACAGATGATGAATTCATCATCATCCATTGGTTTCCCTGCACCACAAAGAGACGAAGCCAAGGATTTTGCTTTATATAAGTAATCTTCCAATGAAGAAGTACCTTTTGTCAGTGTTTGTAGTTCGCCTTTGATTTGTTGAATGCGATCTCGAGTGTGAGTACCATACAAGGTCTCCAACACTTGCCATGCATCATGCGAAGACTCACTATTGATGACCTGAGACAGTGGTCCATCAGATAGGGAGCTGTTGATCCATCCCAGGATCAATTGATCAGTGCGCAGCCACACTGATGCAGCTGGATTTGCTTGCAACACACCACTTTCACCAGTGATTGTTGATGCTGGGCAGGGGACTTCATTCTTCACGTATCCCAGAAGTCCATACCCACGCAAGACAGGAGTAACCTGTGCTTTCCACAGAAGATAATTGTTTGAAGTCAATTTGATAGAGACATCAGGCAGATGTGATTTCGGAAGTGAAATTTCAAGAGAAGTTGCAGAGTTCATTGTTTCAGTTGTGGAAGACGATGCCATAGCAATAGAGGGCTCTGATACCATGTAGGAAAATAAATCTCTGTAATGTTTCGAAACAAAGAATTCGACTTGTATTTCCTTGTACAGTTCTTGCCTTTAAATAGGCATTACAAATATATCAGAGTTATTACAGCAATATATTCTTACTATATATATACACACGAATTATGGAAAGAACATCATGGCATCATGATCTGGGCAGCAGATCATGATTCTTGTATATTTGATTCCGTGATCTCTGCACTTGTAGTATCTGCATTAATCTGCATATCCTTCATCAACTAGCTCCATGACTCTTAGAGACAATGAGGGAGCTGATCGGAGAAAATGGAGAGGGAAGATAGAGAGAAATGAAGACACCTATCCGGGGGGAAACCAAGCCATTTCATCCACCTAATTTTTTATTTTCATATTATAGGTGGGCTTGCAGGGCTAGGCCCAGGCGTGCGTTGGCTTTAGCACAACGCCCGTGATAGGTCCGGCCTCATTTTCTTTCCTAGTTTCAGCTTTGCCCTTTTGTTTTTGGCGTTTTAGGCAATAAACACTCTCTATTAAACTAAATATTATATATATTTAAGTTCTTAAATTAAATTTATAATAAAAAACAGAAAATTAATTATAATATATTTTAGGTCTTCAAATTATAAGCATCATTGAAATTAAGTTGTAATCTTATTTTATTATTTTTATTAAAATGTTATGATAAAATCATAGCTTTTCGTTAAATATCATCATCTATGTCCTAGCTTTGATGATTTGAAATAGTAATGTGGATGAGACCCATAATATACAGTCAATGATAGATACAAATATATTATTGATTTTGAAAGAGAATAGAAATAATACAAATTGATATATTTAATTAATTAAACAAGAAAGAGGGGAACACTCAAGAGTTACATATTGATGAGGATTAGAACATTTATTTGAACAAAATTAATCTAAGCACAAAAATACTATTAGAAGTCTTCACATATGAAGACAAAACACTTGTACATTAACATTCTTTTTTAGTGTGTTCTTTTCCCTAGTATATGTTTTGTAAACAAATATAACTACACTTGGGTTGTGGACCTTTACCCTCCTAATAAGGAGTCTTTAATGAGTTTTCACAGAGTCTTCAACTTGTTTTGGGATTGGTAGTTGACCATTTTCCTGCAAGCTCTTAACAGTTTCATATAAGCATTGTTTCACTGGGATGAATTCGATGCCCAGATCCTTGATTTTCTGATTTGTGAACTTGTAGGGTTGTTTTCTTGGGTTCTTCTCATCTGAACACCTGCAAATGCATTGCAATAAAAAAACACAGCATGAATAATTTCTTCTACAGACTTTGTAGGTTTGTTTGAAGACAACAGGGAAAAGAAAATTTTGTATAGCCTAGAGACCCAACTAGGAACATTCCATCAACTTGTCTACTCTTAAGCACTACAATCGAATTGATCTTGGTTAGAAGGTCAAAATATAAGTTTTATTGCGTTAGACAAAGTCTATGCAATCTAGCCTTTCCATCGAAGCAGTATTTTAGAGGTGTTAATCTGGTGAGTGGTGATTATTATAAAGTTGTTCGGAGTAGTAAGAACTTACTTGGTGGGGATGGGATACTCCGGGAAGAACTTTGCAAGGATTTCCACCACCTCTCCACGGTGGAGCATTCTCTCCGAACAAATGTAGCGGCCAGAGGCAGAAGGTGTCTCGAAGACAACAATGTGGGCCAATGCCACATCCCTAACATGCACATAACCTTGAACAGCGTTGGCATATGTCTTGACTGCGCCGTTCAGGTATTTGAGGATGTGCATGATGCTAGCATTGACGGTGGGTTGCAACAATGGTCCAAGCACCACCACGGGGTTCACCACCACTAGGTCAACTCCTTTCTTCTTAGCCAAATCCCATGCACTATGTTCTGCCACAGTCTTCCGTAGCAATACAAATTCTGCAATTCCATTTCATTTAATTGACTTAACCCCCAAGTGTATACGTGCACAATATTTTCATCATGTGTTAGTAATCAAATACCTTGGTGTTCTTGCAATACTCAAGATCACTCCAGCAAGATTCATCAACGACAACATCAGGGCTCCTATTAGGGTCCATGTACACAGCACCGATTGAAGACGTGAGAACCACTCGTCGGACTTTGGCCTCAGCTGCTGCCGTCATCACATTCTTGGTTCCAGTCACTGCTGGCTCCATCATTTTTTCCTTCAAGTATTGTAACACAAAATCATCTCATCATCCAAACAAAGTCCAAGTGTTGGTTTTATTTTCATTTGTTAAAACACTCAGCATCCAAACAAAGTTCTCACCACCGATTAACCGAAAAGAAAAAAAGGAAACATACTGGATCTTCTATGACAGGAGAAGCGGTATGGAAAACTCCATCACACCCTTGAATAGCCTCTTTAAGAGACTCATAATCAAGAAGATCAGCCTTGCACAAAGTTAATCTTTCTTGAGCTCCTTCAAGCTCCATCAAATGGGAATTCTTGGGATCAGCTGTAAATACCAACACAAATACAAAGCATTAAATTAACACATCTTAAGAACAGAAAAAGAAAAGGGAAAGAAAACAAGTGCGTAATTATTATAAATTAACCTGGGTTCCTCACAGTTCCTTTAACAGAGTAACCTTTCTCTAAAAGAAGTTTAACAATCCATGAAGCAATGAAGCCACCAGCCCCGGTGACACAAACAGTCTGGCCTTGGCCTGAAAGTGATGAGCTGTCGGCAGGCATGTTGTTTTGATATATGTATTATGTGTAAGTAAGTGTTTCTTTGTATTATGTGTACGTAAGTGTTTGGCTGTATTGTGTTTCGCTTGATTTAGAAAGTGGATGCTATATGTATTTGAAATGGCGGGGCGGATGTATTTATAAGGCTCGGAGTTACCACCCTCGCCTGCTGCCGCTACTGGTAAATACCGCTACCGCTACGTGTACGTGACTGGGTCTTTGTAATATGAATCGTCAACACCATGTCCTGAATTTATTATTGTTATTCTCTTAAGGTTTTGTGTGCTGGTTACGATGTTTACCGAAGCCTGTTTTTCTTCTACTTAAATCCGTGTCCTAATTGGATTTAATCCATTCTCTTAAATAAATTGAAGAATAAATTAATATTCATCAATTAATTATATATTTTATCTGAATAATATAAATTATATTTTAAAACTCATTTAATATTTTAAATTTTCATGTAACATGATTATTTTATTAATAAAGTGTTAAAATTTTATTGATCAACCAGTTATAAGTTTAAATTCTATTACCTTTCTTCTATCAATAAAAACTAAGCATTCGGTAATATAAGAATAGACAAGTTTAAAGCCTAAAAAGTTTACACTTCAAGGAATATATTAAAAAATAATATAAATTATATTTTAAGGTTTTAGGTAGTTTAATTAATTAATTTATTTGGTAAAATGGTTATTTAATATAAATCTACCAGACTATCAATTGAAGGTAATTATGGCTGGATGTAGGAAGATAGATATTTAAAAATCTAGAGATTGTTCTGTTTATTGATTACGATGTTTATACAAGGTAAGCCTCCTCTTCTCCAAAACCACTCAATCCACTGATTAATTAATACACACAAAACCAACAAAGAATCTGGTGGGAGAGAAAAACGTAATCAATCTTATATGGAAGACTTATTGTTTTCTATATGTATTTTATTGACCAAAACTTCATGTTGTTTTTGACCCATCTCTTGTTCTCTCTCAATTTTTCCCCCTCGCTTCACATGAAATTTAACTATTTAAGAAGATGCTATTATTCAAAATATATTTTTAATTTCCGAAGAAGTTATTTTAGTTCTAGATATTAACAGATGAATGTATCGAAATAATTAGATCTTCAATAGGATATTACTATATATCGTTTTTTTATCTTACCTTTATTATATGCCCAATTTTTATTTTTATTTTTTATCAAACTTATGTACAATCAACATGTATAGTTTTTCTTGAATAATAAAAAAAAATACATTAATTGATTACGGAAATGCATAGTTGATTCAATATATCATACGTGCACAAGAATAAGTAAATCATGATGAAATAAACAATCACCATCCATGTTTTTTTTTTATTAATTTCCATATTCAAGAATGCTGACCAACAAAGCTTACGTCATGGTCTTATCAAGGTAACTCTTGTAAGTGTGAAATTATTACTATATATATAAAATGCGTCAAGGTTTCACTATACATCGTTTACTTTGGATTTCAACAAAAAAATATTATTTTACCCCTCGAATGGACAAAAAATTGTCCCTAGTACCGAGGATGTTCTGGTTTTTTCATTTTTTATTGCATAGTGAAACTACCTATTTACCCTTAGGAGCTGACAAAAGAAGAAGGCTGACGGAGGGTATTTTGGATTTTTCACATATTTTTGCATGGTACAATTACTTACATATCCTCCGAAAAAGACAAAAATGAAGTTTGGTGGCTGGGGGCATGGTGGTACTTTCAAACCTGACTTTTTCATGGTTATCGCTAGGTTCAGGGGTGTTTAGGTAATTCTAGAACTTTTTATTATTTGTTTTTTCAATTTACAGCAGGCACGTTGTACAGACATGCCATCGGTTATGCATGTGAATGAGTCTCTCAAGCAGCGCGTGTCGTGTCTTTAGGTGATGGAAAATGTCTAATCGTCATCACATACGGTGCGCCGCTATGTTCTCTTCCTCCCTGTACGACGCGTGTCATGTGAAGGTGGTCATGGAATTGCCCGGGAATGATTTTTCTTTCCCCTCCTTTTCTCTCTCTGGTTGCCAAAAAGTATAGTACGGTCCTTCATATTGTTGGTTTGTTCATTTCATTCCCTAGGCTTTTGATTTTGTTTTTTTTTTACTAATTTCTTCAATGTAAATTGTGATTGTTTTCAATTATGCCCTTCAATTGAAATTGATCATATATGATACGTTTCATTTCAGTCCTTAATCTTTTGATTTTTGGTTTGTTCATTTCGTTCCCTAGGCTTTTGATTTTGTTTTTTTTACTAATTTCTTCAATGTAAGTTGTGATTGTTTTCAATTATGCCCTTCAATTGAAATTGATCATATATGATACGTTTCATTTCAGTCCTTAATCTTTTGATTTTTGGTTTATTTTTTGTTCCTTTTATAATTTTGGTCTGCAGGTTTTAATTTGTTTTAATTTTGTCCTTTAATTGAAATTGGTCATATATGCTATTTTTCATATTGGTCCTTATTCTTTTAATTTTTTAAACAATTATACTGCATTTTATTAAAAAATTGCTTTATTGTTTTTCGGTCCCAAGGTTTTTATTTGTTGCAGTTTTATCCTTCAACTGGAATTAATTATATATTTTAATTTTAGTTTCAGCCCTTATTCTTTGAAATTTTTATTTGATATTAATTCCTTTTGTTTTTTCGGTCTTTCTTTAAAAATGTTTATTTTTTACCCGTATTTATACACTTATGCTTTTAGTTTTTGTGTTTAATTATTTTCGTTTGATTTTCAATACTGAAATTTTAATTTATATTAGTGATCATTTTAAAATAAATATTTCTCCTTTTTTCTCTTTGCTCTTTTTTTTGTGTATTCTGTTATTTTTATCTGCTCTTCGGGTCATATGATTTTATGATTTTATTATTTGCAAAATAATAATGATAATTTTATTAGGTTTTTTTTTTTTTTGTAAAAATGTTGTGCTGATTTTTTATTTTTTGGAGCAATTTAATGATTTTAATTGTTTGGGAAAAAATATTGATAATAATTTTAATTGTTATAGACATCATGATGATGATGATGATGATGTAGGGACAAATTTTCAATGATTTTTCTTCTTTTTGTGAATAGAAAATTAACTACTTATTTTTGTTATTTGATTATTGTAGGTGTTTTCATAATATATATTTTGTTTGTTGTATTTAATTTAAATTGGATTATAAAATAAACTATTCCTAATACGGTGAATTCAATAATTCAGATATCCAATTTTTTTTCCAATAATGATGATAATTTTATGCTGCTGATTTCATTGAAACCTACTAAACAGATAAATTTATATCGATTTAATATTTATATATTTTATAGGAAACTTGCACTTCATATAAATTCTATACAGATTTATTATTTTGCTCAAATTTATATTATAATAAAAAAAATTCAAACAATTAATATTTCTTTATATTAAAAAAATATGATTATGGCCAAACACAGGTAAATGGCTAGTAATTTATAGAAGTTGTTGGGGTTAAGGAACAAAGTTGAAAGATTTCAGGGCTGGCAGAATAGCGGGGAATAGTGGCGATGCGTGAGTTTCTTTTCTTTTCTTTGTCGTGGAAAAAAATATTCTAATCACTAAAGGCTGGTGACCTTCTTTCCTACCTTCCTATGACGACAGGGAAGATCACCCGGCTTGGAAGACAAAGAAAAGAAACATAAAACAACAATAGTTTTACTTTTAATTCCCTTTTCAGATCTATTTTCCTTCTTCTCTGTTAAATCTTTTCTTCTTCGCATGGTTGCTACTAGGAATGAGGGAGACATTATAAAGATAGTGAGGAGAATTGTTGTTGTTGTCGGTGAGGGTGGTTGAGCTGGTCACAGGTGGTTTGTTTAAAGATTATGGAGGTTGTTGTGCCAACTGTTGGTTTTGATTTTCTCGACTGTAACGAGATCTATCGATGGAGATAATAAAATCTAAGGGGTGATTGGTGTGGTGTGTCGTAATTCTTTTCCAGGTTATTTTCAAAATTTACTTGAAATAAAAAATAAAATAATCAATTTTCAGTGCGCGCGGTTGTAATTTACCTTTGCATGCAACTATCATCATACAAGCTTTATGTAATTTTCAGACCTTATTCTAAAAGATAAATAATCAATTTTCAATTAAAAGAAGTCACTGGAGATGATACTAATTCCATAATAAAACCAAATTGAAAAAAAAAAAGTGAACACTCGAGACTTACATCCAATAATTGATTGGTACGAGGATTAAGACACTTATTTGAACAAAAAAAATATGAACTAAGATATGATTTTGAAAGAGAAGAAAAGTAAGACGTACAAACTGATACATTTAATTAATTAAACAAGAAAGAGGGGGGCACTCAAGAGTTACAGATTGATTAACATGAGCATAAGAACGTTTATTAATCTAAGTGCAAAACATACTATTAGAGGTCTTCACATACAGAAGACAAAACACTTGCACTTTAACATTTCTCTTTATTATATTCTTTTCCCTGGTAAGAACTGCAACTACACTTGGGGCGACATGTAGCATGTTCCTAATATATGAGCCCTTAATGAGTTTTCACTGAGTCTTCAGCGAGTTTTGGGATTGGAAGGTGACCATTTTCCTGCAAGCTCTTAACAGTTTCATACAAGCATTGTTTCACTGGGATGAATTCGATGCCCAGATCCTTTATTTTCTGATTTGTGAACTTGTAGGGTTGTTTTCTTGGGTTCTTCTCATCTGAACACCTGCAAATGCATTGCAACACAAAATATTAATATCAAAAATGAATAAAAACAACCACAACATAAATATTTTCTTCTACAAACTTGCAGGTTTATTTGAAGTCAAAGGAAAAATAAATAAATTCGTATAGCCTAGCAACCCAACCAGGAACATTCCATCAACTCGTCTACTCTTATGCACTACAATTGAATTTATCTTGGTTAGTAGGTCAAAATATAAGTTTTATTGCGTTAGAAAAAGTCAATATATTCTAACCTATCCGTCGAAGTAGTTTTTTAGAGGTGTTAATCTCGTGATTATTATAAATTTTTTCAATATAATAACAACTTACTTGGTGGGGATGGGATACTCCGGGAAGAACTTTGCAAGGATTTCCAGCACCTCTCCACGGTGGAGCATCCTCTCAGAACAAATGTAACGGCCAGAGGCGGAAGGTGTCTCGAAGACAACAATGTGGGCTAGTGCCACATCCCTAACATGCACATAACCTTGAACAGCGTTGGCATATGTCTTGACTGCTCCGTTCAGGTATTTGAGGATGTGAATGGTGGTAGCATTGACGGTGGGTTGCAACAATGGTCCAAGCACCACCACGGGGTTCACCACCACGAGGTCAACTCCTTTCTTCTTAGCCAAATCCCATGCACCCTGTTCTGCCACAGTCTTTCCGTAGCAATACAAATTCTGCAATGCCATTTCATTTAATTGACTTAACCCCCAAGTGTATGCGTGCACAATATTTTCATCATATGGTGTTAAGCAAATACCTTGGTGCTCTTGCAATACTCAAGATCACTCCAGCAAGATTCATCAACGACAACATCAGGGCTCCTGTTGGGGTCCATGTTGAAGACGTGAGAACGACTCGTCGGACTTTGGCCTCAGCTGCTGCCGTCATCACATTCCTGGTTCCTGTCACTTCTGGCTCCATCATTTTTTCCTTCAAGTATTGTAACCCAAAATCATCTCATCATCAAAACCAAATTTGAAGATAACATACTTTGCATCATGAAATTACATAAATAAATAATCTTTTTTTTTTAAAGTAATATATTAAAACAGTTCAAACACAAAAAACAAAATGAACAAAAGTTGATTTTTTTAAAAGCACGGTAACATACAACTACCAACATTTGTCGGTGGCATTTGTACTTAAATTTGCCGGCGAGACCAACATTTGTCCTTAGAAGTCCAAGTGTTGTTTTTATTTTCTCTTCATAAAACACTCAGAATCCAAACAAAGCTCTCACCACCAGTTAACCGAAAAGAAAAGAAAAAAAGGAAACATACTGGATCTTCTATGGCAGGAGAAGCGGTATGGAAAACTCCATCACACCCTTGAATAGCCTCTTTAAGAGACTCATAATCAAGAAGATGAGCCTTGCATAAAGTTAATCTTTCTTGAGCTCCTTCAAGCTCCATCAAATGGGAATTCTTGGGATCAGCTGTAAATAACAACACAAATACAAAGCATTAAATTAACACATCTTAAGAACAGAAAAAGAAAAGGGAAAGAAACCAAGTGCTTAATTATTATAAATTAATCTGGGTTCCTCACAGTTCCTTTAACAGAGTAGCCTTTCTCTAAAAGAAGTTTAACAATCCATGAAGCAATGAAGCCACCAGCCCCGGTGACACAAACAGTCTGGCCTTGGCCTGAAAGCGATGAACTGTTGGCAGGCATGTTGTTTTGATATTATGTGCACGTAAGGGTTTGGTTTGTATTATGTGTACGTACGTACGTGTTTGGTAGTACTATTGTGTTTCGCTTGATTTAGAAAGTGTCGGGGCGGATGTATTTATAAGGTTCAGAGTTACCACCCTCGCCTGCTACAGCTACTGGTAAATATTTGCCAAAGAGAGATCATCTCTTTCTTTCTCTCTATCCATTTATTTTCTCTTATGTTATTATATATCTATTTTTGAGCAAACGTGCATATTGTTTTTCACCTATCTCTTATTCTCTTGTTTTTCTTTCGCTTCTACATGTCATTAACATATTGTATCTCTTAATAAATTAAGAAATTAAACCATATTATACACAGAGATCCATTGGTTGTAGATCACAAGGAGAGAGGAGTACCCTTTTTTATTGGAAGTGGAGAGATAAATCATCTCATGGATGACAAGTGTTCGTGCTATAAAATACTTGGTTATTATCTTGCAAAATAGGAACGTGTTTGATAATTATATATATATAAGATGCTGAAATTTCTTTGTATTCAAGAAATAGTGTGCAAATTATGATTTTATTTCATAAGAGTGTTTTTCTCCACCTTGATCCACCTAATTCCGTGTGGGTTCAATCCATTCTCCTATCACTTCTGCTTTATGTGAAATAATTATTTAATTAATAAGATATAAATTTTATTGAGAAGCAGTTACAAGTCTAATCCACATTGTCTTTGTTCTATCGAATAAAAACTAAATATGAGGTAATATAAAAAAATGCAAATTTTAAACTCAAAAAAATTATACTTTGATGAATATATTAAAAATAATATAAATTATATTTTAAGATTTCAAGTAGTTTAATTATTTTATTTATTGGGTAAAATAGCTGTTAATATAAATCTACAAGACTCGGGATTGGTTATGACGACGATCAATAGAAGGTAATTACTTCCGGAAGCAGAAAGATAGAGGATCAATGCCAGGATAGGAAGCAAGTGTTCATATTGAAAAATCTAGCTAGATATTGTTCTGTTTATTGACTACGATGCTTATGTACGTAATTAAGCTTGCTATTCTCCAATCCCACTCAATCTTGTCTCGTGCAAAAAACTGATAAATCAAACACAGAAAACCGACAAAGAATGTGGTGGAGGAAAAAAAACGTAATAAATCTTATATGGAAGACTTATTGTTTTAATTATGTGTTTTTTGGACCAAGAGTTCATGTTGTTTTTTACCCATCTCTTGTTCTCTCTTTTTTTCTTTCGCTTCACATGAAACTTAATTATTTAAGAAGATGCTATTATTACATAATTGTGATTTCCTAAGAAGATATTTTTGTTCTAGATATTAATAGATGAATGTATCGAAATAATTACATATATAATAGAGGAATGAAAGTTTTAATAGGGTGTTTTGGTCACTACTAATCCTAATTGGTCTCATAGTCTAGATAAAAAAAAAAAAAAACTAGTTGTGTATAAAAAAGATCTATCATCCCGAGTATATTTTATCTAAGATAAGTTGTATTATTTATTTGTTTGATATAAAATAAAGTATTTTTATGTTGCCTAATCATTGGTCTATCTAAAATTTACAAGAAGGTTTTTATCTTATCATGTCAAAATAATAATTGTTATTTTGCTAAAACATAAAAATAAAGGGAATTGTCTTTTTGTTTAAAATTGAGAATACATCTTATGTATAAGTTTTGAATCTCGGATACTAATAGAAAACTAAATAATTTTTTTGGTGTTTTTGAGATATAGACCAAGTTCTTATAGCTTTAACTAACTAGTTATCAAATCTAAAAATACATGCTAAACACAAGAACTATTTTTTAATATAATAAAATATACAAGTATAATTTATTTTTTAGAGACTTGGTCATGTGCAATTAAAATATTTTTAATTTTCTTATATCTTTTTTATCTTTATCATCTATTTAACACCAAGTAAGAAAAGCAATAAAAAGAAGATGAAAACCAACACACATTCGTTTTTACTATATTTTATCTAAACATCTAAAAATTACACGGGTTTACAAAACACCAAAAATTAAAATTTTAACAATAATTTATATCTAAAAATTGCAAAATAGACCTTTAAAAAGGTCAAAAACAATCTAAAGAAGTTGAACAACATTACGGTCTTGTTTGGCATTGCGTTTTAAAAGCGATTTTGAAAAAAAATTAAAAAAGAAATCATTTTTTTTCACTTTAAATTATTTTTTTTGGTTTTTAGGTCATTTTCATGTGCTAATGTCAAAAATAATTTTTAAAAAAAATACATTATTTTAATATATTTCTAAATAAAAAAAAACTTTAAAAAAAAACTTAAACCTTACTCTGTTTTAAACAGGCAATTCGGCAAAATGGTGGTGGAACAATGGCAACGCGTGAGTTTCTTTTCTTTTCGTTGACGTGGAACAAATTATTATACACACATTAAAGGTTGGGTGACCTTTCCTACCTTCCTACGATCAACGGTGAAGGTCACTTGGCCTGCAAGACAAAGAAAAGAAACACACAACAACAATAGATTTTACTTTTATTTCCCTTTTTAAATCTAATTTTCATCTTCTCGGTTTAATTTTTTTTCAAGTGGTTGCTACTAGGAATAAGAGAGGAACTATGAAGATCATGAGGAGGAATATTGTTGGTAGTGGTGGTGGTGAAAGTTGGTGAGGAAGGTTAAGTTGACTATGAGTGGCTTGTTTGAAGATGGAGGTGGGTGGTGGTGGTGTAAACTCAATATATAGAGGTCAAGAAAGGAACCATCTGCCACCATCGACAGTAGCTGCCAATCAATTTCACACACCTACGATTTATGTTCACAATTAAAAATCTATTTTTTCAAGTTTTCATTTTATATATAAATAAAAAGCTTAATTAAAGTGAATTAAGTGAAAGACAATAGAGAGAAACACTACAGGAAAAAAAAAGAGTTTAATAATATTTAAACTTGAATTATTATTGAAATAAAACGATGTCTTTTATCTCTTTTGAATGTTTCGAGACCACCATCAGTGGTCTCTCCCACCAACACTTGTGTCAGTTGTTGGTTTTGATTCTCGGCTGCAAGGAGATCTTTCAGTGGTGATAAAAAAATATCTAAGGGGTGATGGTGTGGTGGATAGCCACGAAGAAGGAAAGTTTGAAGGTATGGTGTTAGAAAATGGAAAAAAGCAAATGTGTCGTGAGATGAAGGTTTGCATAGTGGAGGTTGCCTACGACTGAATGAAGAAGACGACAACTGTTGGAACGGTGGTTGTGAGCTGGGATTGGGTGGCCGGATTAGCTGTCGGTTAAGGATGATAAGAGATTGGTGAAGAAGAAGGAGATCGTGGGAGAGGATGACAGTCCATAAGTCTTGTGATGGGTCTATTTGCTTTCAACAAAAACATAAGGAGAAACTGGCTGGTGAAATTTTCTCCCGCCTATTCACATGCAAAACAAAATTGTTATTTTCAATTGGCTGGTCTCCGAGCAAACTTGTTGATGAAGTAACTTAAAATACAATTTGGTCCCTCAACTTCTTGCTTTTCACTTTTAGTCTCTTTGTCCGTTTTGATTTATCTTATTTTTTGTATTTTATTTCATTTTATTAAAAAAAGAGAAAAAAATACAACGTCGACTCAATAAGCGGATTAATAACTGAACACACGTTGAAAGTAGTTTTTTATTTTAAATTCTTTGGAAAGAACGCTGCAAATAATATAAATATATTAAGAATATATATTTTTAGATTGTTTTTATAATTTTATTGTGTTAATATTAAAATATATATATATATATATTAAAAACAATTGTATATCAATTTAATGAAAGTCAAGTCAAAAGCTCAATAGAATGAACAAATTGTTACTTTCTTCATGAAGTTCAATTACTTGAAGTCCATGATTTGGCTAGAAAACTTGTGATAGATTCCATTGAAATAATTCTCTGCTCACACTCTCACTTTTTACCTCACAAAGCACTTCAAAGCTCTTAACTTTGATTTCCCTTAAAAATCTCACTTAATCTCTTGTGTTTCACTCAATCTCTTTTCAAAGATCCTATACAGCTCTGATACCAATTGTAGAAATCAAAAAGTCAATGAAAGTCAACAAATACTGTTTTATTGATTCAAACAGTTATTGTTTGAATCAATTTCTGGAATTGATAAAGAACCAAGAACACTGAAGAACAATAAATTTCGGATATCAGGGGCAGAATCAAGGTGAGGTTACTACCATCCCTTTTCTATTATTTATAGTAAAAGCTTGTAGCATTACACAAAAGTTCTAGTTGTTTACAACTTCTTATGTTCTTATTCTAGCTAGAATTGAAATTGCATTTAAACTTAAAGACTTGATCAAACATTGATCTTATTTAGGAAAGGAAAGAACATGCTAGTTCAATACTAATCCAACACTAACACTTGATGTAAACTAGGACTCAATATTATGATCTTCAGCAGTCTTGGAATCCATGATCTTCAACATTAATAACGAGCCCTTATTAAGTTTTCACAACCTTTAGCTTTTTTTGGGATTGGAAGGTGACCATTTTCCTGTAAACTCTTAACAGTTTCATACAAGCACTGTTTTACTGGGATGAATTTGATACCTAGATTCTTGATCTTCTGATTTGTGAACTTGTAGGGTTGTTTTCTTGGGTTCTTCTCATCTGAACACCTGCAAATACATTGCAACACAAAATCTTAATATTCAAAATGAATATAAAAACCACAACATAAATATTTTTTCTACAAACTTGGTAGGTTTATTTGTATACACCCGAAAAAAAAATTGTTTTCGTATAACCTAGCAGCCGAACTAGAAACATTCCGTCAACTTTTCTAATCTTAATCACTACAATTAGACAAACAAGTACTATAGCATAGAATTGCATGAGATTTAGGAGGACCCAATCCTCTTCTTCCTAACTCTCCATGGCAAAATTTGAAAATATATATATATAATAAAGCAACCTTTTTTGTAATCCAATAATCATAAGCGTGGGTTAGTAGAGAACCCATTTTGGTCCAAATCTGACAAAGACAACGGGGTTGGTGAGGAGCCTTTAGCTGCACAAGTGTGGTCGATCATATGGCTTTCTTTGTTGATGATTCAAAAAAATTATGTCATGGGGAATCATTTTTTCATGATTTCTGGTTTAGATTATCATACAAGTCAAGAGTGTGTGTTGAATCACTGCATTGGTTTTCAAAAGTAATCAGATTACACGAAAATGACACAAGGAATATGATGGGAAGGTGAGGTGATTGATGAAAGCCATAAATAAGAAACTAAGCTCCACTTAGTGTGGCTAGTTGTTAAAAATGGCCGTTATTTCATCTTTAACCAAAGATGGAAACTGTGTAATTTAGACAAAAAAAAGTTGCTTGTAGTTTAGCCCAATTTAGTATTGTAATTATTCTATAAGTTCAACCCCAAATGTAATTGTAAAACTACTCTGAAAATATACATTCATACGTTTTACACTAGTAAAACAAATGATATATCTTCTTTCTTTTTTTTCCTTTTTTATTTACAAACAATCGAATTGATCTTGGTTAGTAGGTCAAAATATAAGTCTTATTGCGTTAGCAATATATTCTAACCTTTCCATCGAGTAGTTTTATAGAGGTGTTAATCTCGTGATTATTATGAATTTGTTCGGAACAATAACAACTTACTTGGTGGGGATGGGATACTCCGGGAAGAACTTTGCAAGGATTTCCACCACCTCTCCACGGTGGAGCACTCTCTCAGAACAAATGTAACGGCCAGCGGCGGAAGGTGTCTCGAAGACTACAATGTGGGCTAGTGCGACATCCCTAACATGCACATAACCTTGAACAGCGTTGGCATATGTCCGGACTGCTCCGTTCAGGTATTTGAGGATGTGAATGGTGGTAGCATTGACAGTGGGTTGCAACAATGGTCCAATCACCACCACGGGGTTCACCACCACTAGGTCAACTCCTTTCTTCTTAGCCAAATCCCATGCACCCTGTTCTGCCACAGTCTTTCCGTAGCAATAAAAATTCTGCAATTCCATTTCATTTAATTGACTTAACCCCCAAGTGTATGCGTACACAATATTTATGTTAATCAATCATCATCATATGGTATTAATCAAATACCTTGGTGTTCTTGCAATACTCAAGATCACTCCAGCAAGATTCATCAACGACGACATCAGGGCTCCTATTAGGGTCCATGTACACAGCACCAATCGAAGACGTGATAACCACTCGCCGGACTTTGGCCTCGGCTGCTGCCATCATCACATTCTTGGTTCCAGTCACTGCTGGCTCCATCATTTGTTCCTTCAGGTATTGTAACACAAAATCATCTCATCATCCAAACCAGATTTGAAGAAAACATACATTGCATCATGAAATTAAATATATAAATAATTTTAATTATTATTTAAAAGTAATATTTAATATTAATATATTAAAACAGTTCAAACACAAAAAATAAAATGACCAAAAGTATTTTTAGAGCACGGTAACATACAACTGAAAAGAAAAGAAAAAAGGAAACATACTGGATCTTCTATGGCAGGAGAAGCGGTATGGAAAACTCCATCACACCCTTGAATAGCCTCTTTAAGAGACTCGTAATCAAGAAGATGAGCCTTGCATAAAGTTAATCTTTCTTGAGCTCCTTCAAGCTCCATCAAATGGGAATTCTTGGGATCAGCTGTAAATACCAACACAAATACAAAGCATTAAATTAACACATCTTAAGAACAGAAAAAGAAAAGGGAAAGAAACCAAGTGCGTAATTATTATAAATTAACCTGGGTTCCTCACAGTTCCTTTAACAGAGTAGCCTTTCTCTAAAAGAAGTTTAACAATCCATGAAGCAATGAAGCCACCAGCCCCGGTGACACAAACAGTCTGGCCTTGGCCTGAAAGCGATGAACTGTTGGCAGGCATGTTGTTTTGATATTATGTGCACGTAAGGGTTTGGTTTGTATTATGTGTACGTACGTACGTGTTTGGTAGTATTGTGTTTCGCTTGATTTAGAAACTGGATGCTATATGTATTTGAAGTGGCGGGGCGGATGTATTTATAAGGTTCAGAGTTACCACCCTCGCCTGCTACCGCTACTGGTAAATATATGCCAAAGAGAGATCATCTCTTTCTTTCTCTCTATCCATTTATTTTCTCTTGTGTTATTATATATCTATTTTTGAGCAAACGTGCATGTTGTTTTTAACCCATCTCTTATTCTCTTGTTTTAATTTCTTTCGCTTTTACATGTGATTAGCTTATTGTATCTCTTAATAAATTAAGAAATTAAACCATATTATACACAAAGATCCATTGGTTGTAGATCACAAGTAGAGAGGAGTACCCTTTTTTTATTGGAAATGGAGAGATAAATCATCTCATGGATGACAAGTGTTCGTGCTATAAAATACTTGGCTATTATATTGCAAAATAGGAACGTGTTTGATAATTATACTAGAAAAAAAACATACGCAACAGTGAGTTTGAATCACAATGTTGATTTTCAATAATGTACATTACCTGTCGATTCTATGGTTGTAAAGTGTTTTTATATAAAAAATAATTAAATTTATTGTAGTGTTTTTAAATTGTTTAAAATTAGTTTTGAAATTAAGTGATTATTGAGGTGATTTAATAAGGGTAGTTCAGAATCTTCAGATGTGGGATGTGGATCCTTCGTCTCTGTGACTACGGACTACACCTGTCGGATCATTCCTGGATCTCATACTGCTTAAATTAGTTTTAAAATTAAGTGATTATTAAGGTGATTTAATAACTATATATAATAATTTATCTATTAATATATAAATTTACATGTCTTATAAATTCTCAATCTAAATTATCAAACGATTTGTGTCAGCAAAATATCTTCTTTCTAGATTTCAATGATAAATTAAATCATCACATGATCCTTAACCAGTCCGAGATCCTCAACTCATGGGGGGGTGTAAAGGCATTTATGAAAGCAAGCTGGATGGAAACCAAGGCCGGTCCGTTTCTTTCTTCCGTTCACCTCAAAAGTAACGTGTTAATAATTGAAGAGGGTCCCTTCTAGTACTTGCATTGCAAGAAAACTGTGATCACTTTCATCTTCCTGGTTCTCTCTGCTTTTTTCCCTTCAATTTTCTGAAAGAGTTTGAGAGAGAGAGAGATGGCCATAATCTGTGCCTGTGCCGCTTCCCAAGAACCACCAGCGTCAGCTGAGCAAAATAAAATCTTAGGAAGCTAACGGCGAGTTCGTGATCTTGAAGAAGATAAGGTATATATATTACCTAGCTAGTAAATTCATTATTGAAGTCAATCACACATGCAGCTCACATGTGATCAGTTTTGTTTCTATCAGCAACGTTGAAACTCGAAAAACCGAAGCACATCTATGATCATGATTGGCAAATTGATTGTGACATGCATACCAGAAGAGTTCAAGTTAGGACTCGGGTTAGGATGTATATTACTTGTAAGAGTTTAGAATAGTTAGGGTTTTACTAGTTCACCGAACCATAAAATACACTTTGGCAGAGTTTTCTCGTATAAAAAAAAAAAGATTAATTACAACAGAGCTTTAAATGTTCTGCAAATGCAGAGGGGAGCTAATTCACCATAGCATAGGCCTCCTTGATCAAACCATTAAAAAATTTATGGGACATATATATCTCGTCTGTTTTCACTGAGCTGGGGACAACAGCGATGGGGACGGCACACTGTGGCCTAAGCTTCCAGCATCTCTTCAATGACCCACTTCCAAATTTCAATCCCAATCCTTCACTAAAGATCCCACCACCAGCTTTTCCAGCCCTTTCATTCGCCGATCCCACTCAACCACCTGATATTATTCGGAGACTGGAGAGTGCGTGTAAAACACCAGAGTGCTGAACTGAAGGAGAGTTGCATGAACACAAAATCTGGCTGCCATAGTTTTTAGCAAATTATCAACTGAAAATATTTGTTGGTAATAAATATTATTAGCAGCTTACCAGCAGAAAGCAGTTGTTAGTAATTAATTCTACAGCTAACGAGCCGTTCTCTGTCGTTAACACTATGGCGTTGGGTGAGATACTGGTAATTCAAGATCACCAGCAGATCAAAATTATGAATGAGAGATAGGCAGTTGGTGATAATATTTCAATTGAACCACTGCATGTACTCTCCTATCTTTCATTTATCTTCTTCACTCATAAACAGCAGGCCCCGACTAGCTCCCTTGCCATCAATGTTCGCCCTGCCAATCCTTACTGGTGCGAGCGGGCTTAAAGAAATTTCCTTGAGTTAAAGACACTCCTTTGTGCGTGCATGTGCTTTTTTCTTCCTTTTTTTTCAAATTCGAGGTATATTTTATGTCTCTTTGTGCCACTTTAGCTTAACTATATCTTAACTAATTTTATGGATTTTAAAATTAATAATTATATAAAAAAATTTTAATTATTATATTAACAATCACAGAACTCGAATTTAAGATTAAAACTATATAAAAAGCAAAACTTTTAATCCTATGATCTTAATTATATGTGTTTTTTTATTGTTGTTGTGGATTTTAATCTTTATTTGGAGTGAGATTTTGGGACTCGGTGGAAAACCATGTGCTATGCTGCGATTGGTCAGTTGGAATAAAAAAACTAGTTAATGTCTTCGCGTCTCGTCACAGGTGACACCATATTTATTTTAACACAAAAAAAATTAAATATGTGAGATTTTTTTATTATAATATAAATTTATGTGAAATAATAAATCTGTGCAGAATTCCTGTTAAGATAAAAAAAAACATTTTTACAAAAAAACAATAAAAAAATAATCACTAAAATTATAATTATTGTGATGCAAATAATAAAATTATAAAATCATCTGATCTGAAGAATAGAAAAAAATAACAGAAAACACAAAAAAATAATAAATGAAAAAATGGAGCAATATTAATTTGAAAATGATCACCTACATAAATTAAAATTTCAGGAATGAACCAAGTAAAAATAAATCCCTAATAAAAAATAAAACAACAAAAATTAAAAATAAAAACTAAAAGCAAAGATGCATAAATACAAATAAAAAATAAAAGTTGTCGAAGAATGACAAAAAAAACCAAAGAAATTAATAGCAAATGAAAAATTCAAACAATAAAGAAGGAAATGAAAGATAAATATATAATTAATTCCAATCGAACAACAAAATTGAAAAAAATAAAAACATTAGGACCAAAACAAATAAATATATTTAAAAAAAATCAGTGTAGTTTTGTTAAAAAAAATTAAAAGAATAAGGATTGAATGAAAAGTAGCATACATGACTAATTTCAATTGGAGGACACTATTAAAATAAATTAAAACAAACTATATAATTAATTTCAATTGAAGAAAAAAATTGAAATTAATAAAATCTTGGGACCGAAATAAATAAAGACATTTTAAAAATACTGTAATGTTTTTATAAAATTAAAAGAATAAAGATCGACATGAAAGATAGAATATATGACAAATTGCAATTGAAAGACTCAATCAGAAGCAATTAAGAGGGTGTTTGGGATTATGGTGCAACCGGAGATTGCAAAAAAGTTGAGGGTTTGGGTTTTGGTTATGGTTGATAAGTTGAAAATTTGATGTGGACCCTATCTAAAAAATTATACAAATCTCGGTTGCATGAAAAGAAGCTAATAGTTGCTTTTCATGCGTCCTTCTTCTTGTTGGGGGCTGGGTGTCAGCTTATTTGGATTTACTCCATTTATTCTTGTTTCTTCATTTTTCCTTTCACTTGATAGGCTTTAGTTAGACCAAAGTATTGAGTTTGCTGGGGGGCTGGGTTATTTTTTTAATTTATTATTTATCATATTTTCTTATAAAAAAATATATTTTTAATATTAAAATAATTTAAAAATTAATTAAAATATAAATAAATATATTAGAAGTAGATCATAATATTATTTTTGCCTCGTAATCCTAATTTTGTTTCAGATGATATTTTACTATATGTTGTTTTGGGATCGCAGAGGCCTCCACGTATGGATTTATAGTTCGTGATGAAATTACAAGTAGTTTGATGGGAGAATAAAAACAAGTGTCTAATTTATTTAAATTATTAATTAAATTTTATTACTATAATTATTAAATATTTAGAAAACAATACACACACACACACTTTAAACTAATTTCACAAGTTGAAAGCAATATGAAAAGCTTAGTAACCAAACACTTGAAACTGTTTTTCATTAACTTCAAACTCAACCACAGTTTTAACCAAACACTTTAAAAATTATTTTGAATCGTAGCTAAAGTGCTTTTCATGATACTGTTTTTTTAAAACCTCAACCACAAAAGCAAAAGCAATACCAAACACACCCTAAAACTTGCATACTTAAATAATTAAAATAACCAAAATAAAATTGAAAATCAAAAGAATAAGGACTAAATTGAAACCCAACATATATAATCAGTTTCAATTGAAAGGCAGAATTGCAACAAATCAAAAACTATATTGAAAAAAATAATAATAAAAGCGAAATCAAAAGACCAGAGGCCAAAATAAACATTTCATAAATATCAAGGACCGACATGTATTTCCGGGTGGCAGGAGAGAGAAAAGGGAGAAAAGACTTAAAACGTCCATCGGAGCTTCACCGGTCACCGTAACCGGACACGCGCCTCACTGTGAGAAAGAGGATGTGACATGGCAGAAGCCGGTTTCTGACCGTCAGAATGAGGTGCACGCGCCGCCTGAATGGAGTGTGCGTCGGAAACATTGCAGACGCGACTGCAGTGTCACAGAGAAATAATAATAAAATAATGCATAATTACCTATACTCCCCTGAAACCATCAATAACTACGAAAAAACCACCGTGGAAAATTCATAAATAACCCCGGATCCGGAGCCTATTTTTTTGTCGTTTTATGGGGTTAATTTTGTAGTTTTATTGTGCACAATGTCAGAAATACCATCCATGTCCCCTGAAAATTGCTAAATTACCCCCGGTCCAGTTTGCCTTATTTTGTCGTTTTCGGGGGTTATTTTTGTAGTTATACTGTAAATTAAATTTGGAAATATCATCCATGTCCCATGAAATATTTGAAAATATCTCTGGTCCCGTGGGTTAAAAAATTTCAGTCGTGGGGTAAAATGGTAATTTTACTGTCGTAATGAACCGTAATTTGAGTCTGTGTGAACGGTAAAAACTTGCACAATAGAACCAGACGCCTTTTATATTTTAGTTAATATATATATATATATATATATATAGAAGATGCTGATTTTTTTTGTATTCAAGAAATAGTGTGCAGATTATGATTTTTTTTCATAAGAGTGTTTGTCTCCAACTTGATCCACCTAATTCCGTGTGGATTTAATCCATTCTCTTATAACTTAAGTTTTATGTGAGATAATTATTTAAGTAATAAAGTATTAAAATTTTATTGATCAAGCAGTTATAAGTTTAAATCTTATTATCTTTTTTATATTGAATATAAACTAAGCATGAGATAATATAAAAATATACAAGTTTTAACCTCAAAAAATTTAAAATTTAAGGAATGTATTAAAAAATAATATAAATTATATTTTAATATTTCAAGTAGTTTAATTATTTTATTTATTTGGCTGTTTAATATAAATCTACAAGACTCGGGATTGGTTACAGACGAGACTACTATCAATAGAAGGTAATTACTTCCAGAAGTAGAAAGATAGAGGATCAATGCAAGGATAGAAAGCAAGTACTGATATTGAAAAATCTATATGCTGTTTTGTTTATTGATTACGATGTTTATATACGTAATTAAGCCTGCTGTTCTCCAACCATTATTGATTACGATGTTTATTTACGTAATTAAGCCTGCTATTCTCCAACCCCACTCAATCTTGTCTCGTACATAAAACTTAAAAGTTTAAATCAATAATTGCGATTCTAGAATATGATTTATATTATTCTCTAACGCGTCCTCTCAAGTAAAAGTTATTTTAGGCTTGAAAATTGCACAAACCTACACTACATTGCGCTTGATTTTTATCAAATAGAATTGAGGTGATGAGATTAGAACTCGTGACCACTGAGTCAACAAGGTTCTGATATCATATTAAAAAATCATCTCACCTAAAAGTTTAAACTAATAAATATGGCCCCGAAATATAATTTATATTATTCTTTATTCTTAAACAGTTAAAAAAAATACATTAACTTATTATGGAAATGCATAGTTGAATCAATATATCATATATGTAGAAGAATAAGTAAATCATGATGAAATATGAAAGAAAAGGTAAAGTATATTGTAACACGATCAACAACCTCCACATATGAAAGACTTGAAAACTTCCACGAAGAAACGATTGGAGGAGCTTCAAGGATTCTTGTTTGTCGGCTTAGCAGGTGACCAATTAAATACGAGGACCAGCTACTTGGATTCCCCTCTTCGTCAACTGGTCCATGCTTGTCAAATTTCAAGTTTCAACAAATTTGATGTCATGTGCATCAAGATTTCTTGTTGATTAATGGGGTAGTTCCTATGATTTATTTATTTGCAAACAGACGAGAAAGCTAAAATCTAAGAAATGGAGAAGAGTTTCTCGAGATTAGCAGGGTTGACAAGAGATTAATAAATCTTGCAGAATAGTGAAAGTTGAGGTATGAAATCCTGGCCATGTCATGAAAGAATTTGACGCCAAAACATCCTTTTCATAAATGCTTTTGCGATAATATCTAGTCTTTAAGATTGCAATTAAATTGAGGTCTTTACACTTGATGCGGCAAGGGAGAAATCCATTACAATACAAGCCCGGTCAAAACCATCGTTCCTGTCTGAGCCTCAGGAATGCTTCCATGGAGTCCACTAGGGTTGCAAAATATAACCTTTCAATTGCCTACAGCAGAGAAGCTAAAACTGACACTAGTTCTATAAGAAACCAAACTCACAACGTTTCCCTATGGCTCTCCGTCCGCTGTGTCTGTACACGAGATTTACCAGTTTCTACTCAGTTTCAGGTGAAAAGGAAGAGCTCACTTCCCCCTGTTGTTCCCTATTAGATTCATCATCCCCTTTGGAACTTTCATCTTTGGATAGAGTCACACCAACAGAAGTTGTCTGCTCAGAGTTGAAGCTGCAATACTCGGTCCCAGCTTTGGGACCTCCATTGTCTGATGGATTTACAGTCTCTAGCACTGCTTGCTTGGAGTTGATATCAGTCAATGGATCGTCGATATTCAACTTGACAGTAGAATTTTCACCATCATCTTTTGAACCGCTACCTGGACCAGATGTGCTTTTACCATCATCTTCTGAACCACTATCTGGCCCAGGTGTGTTTTTCCCATCATCTTCTGAACCACTGTCTGGCCCGGATGTGTTGTGATCCGCAGGTTTTTCGACAACAGTTGGTTCGATAGGCACAGCACCATATGCAGATCTTCTAGCTCTTGTTTTGGAAATGTTTTCAGCTCTGCACCTCGCAAACCATCATGCATTTCAGTCAGTAGCTGACCATGTGAAAAACACGACTCAAAAGAAAGAATGTAAGCCAACCTTTTCAAGGATGAAACAGCCTTTGATCTCTTTAGTGAATTTGACTTGGTCTCGCTTTTTGCCTTTTGCAGTCTGGTAACACATTGTAAAAGCAAAACCCAGATAAGACCTATACTTAAGGAATCAGAAAAGAACCTATCTACAAACCATGGGAAAACCATGGGAAAACCATGTTATTGTAGTCTTAATTATAAAACTCTGGCAAGAAAAATGATAACATCTAAACTTACACGCCAGATGAAGTAGCAGTTTTTGGAACATCAATCTCCTGCTCCTGCAAACATTATCAGCACAATTGCGAGCCAGATAAATTACTTCTTTGAAATAGTTCTAGAACATACAAGAAGAGGAAAATATGAACAGGATGGGGCAAAAGACCCACTTGAACTGCAAAAATATCATCTTTAATTAGTTCCCACCGCTGCCTATTGAGATTAAGCTTCTCTTCATCCCCATCACCATACAAGACCTGAACAAGTCATCAACACAAGTATTTCAGAGCTATGATAGGAAGAACAGAAGATATATAGCTCCATTGATGATGGAAGTTGGGTGAGAAGGTTTGGACTCTATCATCCACAATGAACCAATTAATCCATCAAATTAGTAATTTGATTCCATCGATCTTACAAGAAAAGCTATAGAGACAAACAAAAGGGGTCATTGCTGTAGACACAATTTCTCATGATTTATCATAAACTTTGAACCCAGGTACAGTCACAATTGCTATATAAAGACTGAAATAGTAGAAGACAGGTTCAAAAAGCTAATTCCCCTTCCTTTTTTTCCAGATAAGCAGGGATCACTCAGAATCATCTCACCCTGTGCTTCTTTTTGATGGGGTCATAAGAATCAACAACTCCTTCATAAAACCTGCAGACCAAGGAATCACGCATAGAAACTTCATGATCGATGTCCTTCAGGAAAGATCAAGAAATAGAGGTGGTTATATGCTGAGCATTAATTAAAATTTCTGAGGCCAGATTCTCAGCCAAAGATGTCTAGTCCATCTCACAAAATCCATGATCTGCGTTCACTAAAAAAAAAAAAAAAGCAAGTGACAAGTGGAATTCTCTTACAAATTGATGTTTCTTCTTTCTTTCTGTGCTGAGCTGACATCAGGCAATAGCTCAACACTCACAAAAAGCATTTTCAGAAGCTCAAAATACAGTAAACAAAAACACCAACTTTCTCCATCAAAGGAAAACATAGATACACCATATACGGTCAATAAAGAAAATTACAGCATGTCATACATAAAGACATACAAACGAAAGATCCTCTCTAGTAGAATATGACTACAGTCAAACCCTTTGAATCACCCTCAGTAAGATTTTATAAAGTTCAAGGATCAACATAAAACAAACCAAAAGAACCACCTTGTCCATGTTATGACTGTAAATCGTTAAGACTTGGTATAAGGCAAAGGCGTCCAATTGACAACATGATCTCTCTTCAGCCAATTTGTTAAACAGCAATTTCCCGGATTAGTATACATGCAGTCAACAAAGATTGCATTATCATTTCAAGTCTGCACTTTGGGGAGAAAAACAAACAAGATAATAATGAATAAACTGCTCTCATCCCACTTTCAAAAGCCTATTCAGTGACCTTATACTTAGCATATATAACTTCAGTCTCCAATATGAGCACAGAACATGTAGAATAAGTCCATCTAACAGATCATAGTACAAAAAGTTATCAAGTCCTGCAAGCATTGGTGATTGAAGTTACAACACAGCAACAAGCATAACAGGAAAAACAAGATAAATTATGACCATCTAACATCTTTTTCAGAAAATTGAAACTAGAAGTCAGATGTTCAAGTCTCACCTCTTATCCTGTGGCCACCAAACCTTTATTTTGCTACCAACCAATTGCTCAGCGAGATCAGGAGTTTCAGAAGACTGAGTTTATGAAAATAGTCATGTCAATAAATTTAAAACGAACAAAGATTGCAGTGCATAAAAACAAGCAAAAAATATCCATATAGAAGCACAACATAAGCGTGCTTAAAAGAAATACAAGTTAATCAGAAAACACAAAACATAAGCATGTGACAGATCCCCAAGATGTGTTGTTACAGTCCAAGAGCTCCATAACAAGCTTCAACAGAGCTTTTTCATGACAAACCAATGAGAAAAGACTAGGTCTCAATGATAGTTTTCAATGAGCATGAAATGAATTTATTTGAAGAATTTGATATTCCAATTACATTTAGAACTGAAAATTACAAGGTAAGTTCAAAGTATTTGTATGGTTTATACCCAGATAGAGGCACATCAGCACTGTAAACAACAAGTATCTACCACCCCTGTTAGACTTAAAAAGACTACTGGCATTTATTATATTCAAGGAACAAAATTGGAGCACCAATGCAACAACCTCCTTCTGCCCAAATAGCAAATACATTAGAATCAAAAAATTTGACTAGATAGTCCAAAATTTTCATGATCATCAACAAAACGAAGAAAGCAAAATTATATCTTGCCCACTGCACAAAACCATTCTGGCTGCCAAAGTACATATGACTAAATTGTGCCTTTGTGTAACTACACTTTTTCCTTTTCAGTTCTGTTGGTCATAGCATTATTTTCAATCAGTTAAGTCAATATGGCAAACAAATCGGAGGTTTATCTCCCTTCATGATGGTTAAGAATAAACTCACCTCCCAGTCCCAAAGCAGTTCTGAGATTGGGACATAAAGCATCTCATTGGGCTTTTGAGTTGCAAATCATTGGGTAGAACAGCTAGATATTGCAGCACAGCTTTTCAAACTCAAGACATGTATAAAGGGCAGGCAATTGAGCTAATGAAAAAATATATATTCAACTGTTGTGCCCAATCTCTGAGGAAAGAGGTATACCAGCAGAAATAAAGAGCATGTTGTCAACCTGATATACTCCTCTCTCTAGACACTTCAAAATTAGGCAATTTGGCAAAGACCACTATGATTCATCTTGTCAGCCTTTTTTATGGAGCATTGTTCAGCAATTTTATATCATGTCCAAAGTTCAAACAGAGATAAACTAATTTATAGGAATACCAGTTGAGCTAGATGTTACAAAGTGGAAAACTAGAAATGAAAATAAAGGACAGGAAAAGAGGAAAGTTCCATTGACTAGATACAAGTTACTCAGTAATAAGGAATCCTTACCACTTCCTTCCTTGGAGTACGCTTCCTCTTGAGTTTTGTTTTTGGGGTTTCTTCCAGGTAACTTCCATCCCTGTGTAATGATTTAGCCTTCTGTACAATTGGCAACCATCAAGATAATAGAAAAGCTTATACATAATAAACATAAATATTAGTCAGATTCTTATTCATTTAATACCTTATCTCTAAATGCTTCCGTAACGTCCTCATCTGAAGTACCATCCAACAACCTTCTCTTTTTAGTCCCTGTTGGAACTGACAAGCTGTGCTTGTTAAATCTCCTCACCGCAATCACAATTGACTGATGGAGAGGCATTTCTTCAGGTTCAAATAGGAGATCTGATTTCTTTGCAGATACTACATGTCCAGAAGACAGAGAAATCTTCTTAGTAGTCTTTGAGCCAAGTCCAACTTTTCTTGAGTGCTTTTGTTTCTTTGCTTCTGAGTCACTTGTTTCTTTAGAGCACTTTCTCCAATTAGTATCATCAGATTTTGGAGCTTTCTCTTCAACCTGAGCACTCAAGCTTTCACCCTTTGACAATGATAAAGGACTTGGATCAGAATGTCCATTCATGCTGATCCCCTTTTTCTTTGGTCGGCTGCTTTTAGGATGACTTCCAGAAGATACCCGTTGCTGAGGGGATATGGAAGAAGACCCAGAGATTTGACCAGTTTTGGGGGTAAATCCTGTTGGTTTTGTCACACTCGAATGTTTTAATGACAAAGCTACCTTCTTGGAAACTGGAGTTTCTGAGGGTAAAACATCAGTGCCTTTATCATGATGTTTTTCACGGGGAAGTTTGGTAGTTTTTCTTCCTGTATTAAACCAAGGATCATAGCCTTCTTCTGGATTCATCAAAGAATTAGGTTTCCAGCCCCTTTTACTAGGAACGGTTTTTGGCTCCTTTTCTAACCTGACTTCAGTTTCAGCTTTGTCCCGTGCATCAGTGCTTTTAGAATGCTCGGTAAGAGAGCAAGGCTCTAGCATTTTTGAAGCATTGTCCTTTTTGAAGGTCCTGGCATTTCTAGTTGAAGCAGTTCCTTTGCTTGCTTTTGACTTCAGAACCACATCCTTGCCTTCAAAAACCTCTCCCTGACAAGTAGCATTTGGTGATAATCCCTTAAGACATTTGGCCAACAGAAAAAATTATTTTTACAGGGATGAGCATGAAATTATATCACAATGGACAACCTAGTTTAAACACATGAAATAATCTTCGTCTCAGGTTCTATCTATTTTATTTAGTTATTCATTTAGTTATTCAGTTAAACCAACGATTCGTTATTGGAGCAGATAGCAACAACCACCATTTCATCCGACATACGTATTTTTTATTTTTCCAATGGATTTACATCTTTCATTAATGGAAATTTTTTGATGTAGTGAGGAATCGCTCTCGTTGCTCGCTGTTCAAGAATTCTTGTTTAGGCAGTTCATACCATCCATACATAGTGTTTTGATCTAAGATTTCAATTCTTCCATGTTTCAGCAGTAACATATTGTTCCGTGTCCAAAATATGGAAGAAGGAGGTGTTTCCACGACTCTACCACTCAGTCAATTCTGTTCCACTTAATCCCTATTTCATGGCCACATATCTTTCAGGCTAAGGAATGGGAAACCTTTCTCCTATTACATGAATCCAATTTTCATTTCATCCGGGAAAAGCCATCTTTTTCTCAACAATGCCTTTGTCATTTGATCCAATAGCCTTCCGTTAGATAGGAACAGATTTGATTACAGCAAAAGAGCTTTAGCCACATGTGCTACCAACCTTTCACCTTACAAGTCACAACCATTTCTATGAAGAATAATTAAAAGACTATCTCATCCTAGACTTTGAGGTGTGCCTCAAATACATGAGGTAAATATACACTCCCACTCAACAGTCATGAATTTTTTTACTCTTTATTTTGTTTTGCATTAAGATATTAGTCATGGATAGATAATTGATAATTGAAATGTCATTAGCAGGGCTACAATATCTCATGTGGTCCCTCTACTTTGCACATTCGGTCAAATCAACCATGTCCCTTGAGCTGAGCCAAATCAACTCCACTTCCAATTTGAGATTCTCCATTCAATTACATCATAACATGACATTTAGCTGGCCATTTAATTGGTAATGAAATTAGAGGAAGGGGCTGAAATAACTTTTACTTAGCAGCAAAGGGGTTGATTTGTTCTAATTTGAAATGAAAGGTTTCATTTAACTAAATGAAGCGAATAGAAAGCCATGCGTGATTTTTTTAGAATCACTAGCAGTATAATACGGTAAAATGACCTCATCTTGCATCAGAAAATTAAAGGGTTTTAGAATAAGAGAGAAACCGAAACTTGTCCTTGACAATGATGTCAGGATTTATATTTAGCAAAAGACAAGTGCACTAGAACAGTTTTCCATCTGAGGAAACAATTTTACAATTGCAAGACAGCATCACAAAAAACTCCACTCGAATTTCATGCAGTTATAGACAGGGAGAAGAAGCATACCAAATGTTCCCCGGAACGATTGCTATAATCACCTTCGAGTGTGCAAGTGTCATCTTGGAATATAGAAGCAACTATTGGAGCATATTCATCCAAAAGTATGCCTGTAGACTGCACTGCTTCCTTGAGATAGGGCTTAAGCTTAGCAGCACTATTAGTGATAACTCTTTCCCCTAGCTCCTGTGCTATATGAGAAATACTCTGGAACCATAGTGTAAGATATTGTGTAGTAAATCTCACTGAACCTATCAAGATCATGATGCAAAAGAGAAACATTTGACAAAAGACACACCTGGTTTTGCTTTTTCACACTCGATAAAAGTAGAGTGAGAAGCTCTTCTGAGATTTCTTCGCTTTCATCAATGACCAGGGTCATAATTGTTTCCATGGCTAAGATTACATTTTGTGGATGATTGGACCTAAAAGTTGAGCAAGAGAACCCATAAACTGTTGAAGAGAGACAAAATAAATATAGGCATTTAAATGAAAGTAAACAGGAGAAAAAAAGAAAAGAAAGGAAAACAACAAGCCCAAGCTACCACTGCTTCTTCTACAACAAGACAACAAACAAGCTTCAGTGCCAAACTAGTTCAGATCAACTATATGGATCCTTTTGCGCCTTTCTGGGAATAATATACTACCAATGCTTCTTCTGATAACAAAAAAAAATGCTGTCACAGCTTCATTATGAGAACTGAAGCAACAGCAACTATAAATACTGTATCCTTAGCATAATGGATCTGTGATGTTATCAATAAACTAGTTTCAAAAAAATCCTGGACCTTGCCACCCTAGCACAAGAATGTGTCTCGTACATTTTACAGACTATTGCAGTGTCAATTTTTAGTAATAGGTTACCATTCCACGAGACGCTCACATCAAGTGGGCTGTCTTAATCACACCATATTAAGGATGCCAAATGATGCTATGTCCAATCTTTAGGTGGTTAAGGTGTATTGCCACATGCAAACAGCTCTTGGGTTGCTTCTCATTCGTAATAATCCCCATCCTCTTTTCCATAATCATAGACAGTAGACCTCTGCGGTCCAATCTAGACTAACAATCAATTTTCCAAAGGAAAATAGAAATGCATTTTAAGTGCAAGAAAACTCCTTCTGGTGCATAAAAAAAACCTACAACTGCACACAGAACTTCTGAGAATTTCTAAAAGATTTCTGAATCAAGAATACAATTGGAAAAAAAAGTCTACTCCTGTCATGCTCTTAACGTAAACTTCTGAAATTGAAATTCCAATATAAGTAACAAAACGATTATTCAAGTCCTGATTCTCCTTAGTTTTAGCAGCTTCAAAACTTAGTTTTTGGAAGTATGACTGTGGCACTCTAATGAAAAGTCAAGTTATGGAATCTAATGAGCTGAAATTACTCACCGACCTTGAATGAACACAAATCAGTTATGGAACTATACTATTGAAGATGGTAGTACAGTCTGTTGGATTGTCAATGGGAGATAGAACAATACATGGAATCAGCAGTGGCTCCTATATCTTTCAGAAAATGACATAAACATGAGAAGTTTGTGAAGCAAAAGTCAATGCCATTGACAAGGCTCTTAACTCTTACCTGATGAATTTCAGAAAGTGTTGGAACATCTCTATAATTAGTTCATCCAACTCCAGGTCCAGCATCACTAAGCATGACCTCACCCTGGCTACATTCTCAAGAATTGAAATTGCCTTTGTATAACAATGACCGGATGCATGGGATAATTTTTTAAAAGATGCTACAGTCAATTGAAAAATTTCCTGTTCATCGTTGGAAAAGCAGACAGCATAAGATCCCGGAAAAAATGTAGGAATATGTAATGAAGAAATCTTATTCCGATCACCAACACATGTGAAAATTGATTTTATCTGCTATAAGTACCTTCATTTGGTCATCATTGTAAGGAGCATCTGGTGCTGTTATTCTTGTAATCTCACTCATGCAAGATGCAACTGCAAACCTTACATCTTCATCTGAGTGCCTTAAAAGGACACTAGAGATTAATGCCTTCATTGTAGGCAAAAGAGCATCTTGCATTGATCTTGGTGGTGCTTGATCCACATTTGAGAGGAACCGCTCAAGTTTCTAAGAGAAAAAATGAAACTCAGCAACAGATCAATCCAAATTCTGTCAAGGATCAAATCAATTAAAAAATATAAAGAAACAATATGATGGTTCTAAAAGTGTGAAAGAAGCAGTACAGAAGCTACCCAAGGGTCAAATAACCAAGAAAAATGACAAAACAGACATAAACACTGTTATGGGCAATAAAGCTCAAACCACATGAAAGCCAAGAAAATGTCACAGCAAAGACCCATTGAAAAAATTCCATTCATAAATAGCACCCTAGAAGACAGTTTAAAGTGCATCATCCAAAACATGCAACTGAAAAGACATCTATATCTCAAAATCCATTAAGGCAAGCTGGAGTCTTTGTATAACTCATCACCAGACACACATCATGCCAGAATCCTCATCAACCAGATGGCAATGTCTTCGTAGGATAACCATTTTGATTTGGATAACTCGAATAAGATCATGCCACCATTAACACATACACATCGAGCAGACCTTACTGACTTTAATTTATTAGTAACAACACATCAAGCAAGACCAAGAGCTCAATTCCAATGGTTATTTTCCAATCATACCAATAGAAGATGCCAACACCAAAAGCTGCAAAATTATATAAACTAATCATGTCAGTTGCATTCTGAGGTAATGCCTCAGAGATTATTAAAAAGTTTCACATGTAGCAAAATATCTGAGAGCAAAAATAAGAATGTCTAGGTGCAGGGTCTAGGAGAGATATAAGCATCCAAAACCCAAATGTATATCAAGGGTTTTGGATCGTTCCAGTAGTAGTTGCCTGCAAGTCTATTTGCTCCTAACTCATCCTAAAAGGCATCAGTCATGCCTTTAGGCAAGAATATTAATGTACAGCCTCTCTACAATACACACCCCAGTCATAACACTACACATTAACACAATACACCCTTGTAATTTTTTATGACGGAATGGAATTGAAAATGCAAGATTCATATAGCCCATTGCTCGGGAAATGAATATCAACCGTAAATTCATCCCTCCCTGGTGAACAATCCTAGCAATAGAATACATAAACAACAAAGCCAAAAGATAAATTAATCTCTATAGAGATCATACAAGGCCAAGTAAAAATCAGAAATGAAATCGAAAAAAATTCAAAATTCAACAATCATTAACCCTACATTGATTGATTTCAAATTCAACACTCCAATTCACAGGCATGCAAACTACAAAATCTCTGGAGAAAAGCTTTGCACAAACATCAATAACTAGTGAGTTTTTATACAAGACTATAAAGGAATTAAAAAATGAAGCGCGTATGCTATAACAGCAACATTTTTTTTGGCAAATTTGCCGAACAAACAATCAATTCATGCCAGTCGTTACCAAAAATACCAAAACGTTTAAATCCATGCACCAACTAATTAAGCCCAAAAAACAATATTCAACAAACAATCAGTTCAACATTCTAATACAATGTCAACGACGATTAAAAAAAGGCAAGCACACAAAGCAAATAAAAATACATATGTATATTTAAAGAGATGAAGAGGGTGACGAGACATTACATCAAGCAAGTCAAGAAGGTCATCAACAGATGATGGAGGGTTTAAGAGACCATTTCCAGCCTCTTTGAGCCGCTCTTGAAGCTCAATCTCACTGTCAGGCATTTTAACACTCTTTCAACCACGAAAACCAAAACCCCAGATACCAAAAACACAAAAGACTCACTTTCTCTGTAAATTCAGAGACTTTTCACTCAAACCCACACCAGAAACAAAAGAGTAACATGGTATTGATTAAACCCACGATGGTTTGTTTTGACAACTCCACCACAGCTAAGTTTTAGCAAAGGGTTGTGCATGCAAACAGAGTTTACCAAAGAAGCAGTTTTTTTTCCTTGGATTCGACCCATTAATTCACTTGAGTTAAAAGAACGGGGTTTTGGACATTTTCTTGGTTTTGGCTACTGGGAATTCTCGATTTCTCTCCCTTTTTTACTTATTTATTGTCTTTTTTTTCACTCCCATGTGCATTACAGCAAATAGTGTTGGACAACGCTGAGGATTTTCATATGTTTTTTTCAAGGATAGTGCAAGCAAAGGCTGTGTGCATTCTCGCTTGTTCTACACCAAATCATAGGTTGTATGTTATAGGAGATTTGTTTTCTTTCTTTACTTTTTCAAATTTAATATTGATATTCAAAAAATATTTTCTCTTTGAAATCAAAGATATTATAAAAACAAAAGATTTTAGTTTAATAGACAGACAAGTTAGATTTCAGATTTTTCTTTTTTAGTATTTAGAATATAAGAAAATAGTCACTCTTGTTCGAGCACATAGTTATAGTTTAAATTTTCAATCTTTGAGTAAGTTTTATGCTCTCCTTAATATCCCTTTGAACTAAGTAATACGTGTCTTCGTGTTTTATTTATTTTCTGTATTTGTTTTTGTTATTTCATCTGAATATGTTTTTTCTATACCTATCATTTATTACATGGTACATTAACCAAGCACAGAATAAGGTATTGTTGTCTCAATTCTTATAAATTAAGCTCATAAGCTTTTAAAAAAATGTTAAATCAAATATTCTTTTTATTTTTAACATCAACATATTAAAAATATTTAAAAATACTTGAAAAAACATTATTGTGATGTTTTATCAAGTAAAAAACAATTTGAAAAATAAGCTATAAAAGAAAAGCACTACATGGTTTTGTATATATTCACTTAAAGAAAAAAGGTTTTTTTCTCACACTTGTATTTGGTTTTATAAAAAAAAAAAAAAAAAAGAGATTTACATTTAATCCCTTCTAATCTTGTTTAGTACCTTAACAATAATAATAACAATTATAATAAAAAGCCGAGATAAGGTAAGAAATCAGTAATTTAATCTCTAATTTTTTACCGTAAACCATACATAACTTTCACTTTTTCCTAGATTAGAACAACTCAAATTGATGGTAACTTGAGAAACAGGTTTAGCATTATTGATTAGGAGTATTTGGCAATATGTGTTTTAAAAGTGTTTTTGAAAAAAAAAACAAATATTTTTATTTTTTATTTTAAATTAAAAAATTTTGGTGTTTGTAGATCATTTTCATGTGTTGATATCAAAAATATTTTTTTATAAATAAAAAAATATCATTTTGATGCATTTCTGAACGAAAAAATATTTTCAAAAATAATTTCAAACATATTTTCAAACAGGGTAGAGTATGTCAATTTTTTTCATTAAATTATACAAAAAGTTATCTCATGAATTTGAGATGTCATATATTTTAAAAGGATAATGTCTATCAGAGATACTTATTTTTATATATAATTAATTTTTTAAGTGATGTAGCATTTATCATAAGGAAAGTTTTTCGAGAGTGCTTGAGATCAATGAACGAATACGAGAAATAAAAAGAATTTGTTAGTGTATGAATTGAGATATTTATAATGAATTCAAATTGAATTGATTATTTCTACAGCTATTAAAAAATATATGAACAACTTAAAAATTAGCTGAGTCAATCTATGCAAAAGCTATTACAATGTCAAATACATACTAAGTGTGATGTGGTAATAAATAATTATAGGATAGCACGTACTCCATATTTCCTTGTTTCTACAACAACAAGTCAGTTAACATCGAAGAACAAAAATTTGAAATGTAGAGAGAGAAGTAAGAGAGAGATGCTCCCAACAAAACCAGCAGCCAAAACAACAACCACAAGCCACCAAAAAACCCAATCTCCTCATACAGCCGCCGGAAATCACCATTCCCGTCCCCACCATAGCTAGAAACAAGTTTATTTAACACAGATCTGTCCCCACTACAGCTCCTTTCCCACTTAAAATACCCATTTCTAACACAGATCTGTCCCCACTACAGCTCCTTTCCCACTTAAAAAATACCCATTTCTCGCATCCCCACCCCACATACTACCAAACAAATACCTCAACTCCAGGTACGCTGAAGGCCCCAACAGATCCCAACAACAAATCCACAGACACCACTCTCAACCCGCTGAAAAACTTTTCTTCCCGTAAGCAATCGCCCGTTCAACCACCCTCAGGCCATCAGTTCAACCCCCAACCAGCCCAGCTTCTTTAGCAAACAGCTTAGTTAGCAAAAATCAACGCCGCCAGCTACCCCAAACCCTACCAGTCACAATCCCAGAACTTCTGACCGATTACCATCCTAGGAAATGGCAGCACATAACAAGGACCACGCCAAGCCAGGCACCACGCCACCCATCACGTGGGCAGACAGGGTACGAGTTACCAACTCAGCCACGAGACACACTCTGGAGGCGTTACCCCAAAAACAAGCGGGTACAAGGCTCGTAATCCCAGCAACCATGAAAATGCATGATATGGGGCAGTGGTCTCGCTGCATGGTTGGCTTCTTTACTGGATATAAACCACCTTTTCAGGCCATTAACCTAATAGCAAGGAAAGCGTGGGGTCCTTATGGGCTCCAACAAGTGCAAACAGTGGATGATGGTTTCCTCATATTTCGATTTGAAAAAGAGGAGGCAGTCTTGGAAGTCATTGAAAAGGGGCCATGGATGATAGGAGGCAAGAACATCATCTTGCAGAAATGGTCCCCAAAGTTCCAGTTTGACAGAAGTAGCATTTCGACCATTCCAGTTTGGGTCCGTTTGAAGGGTCTTCCCCTTCCCCTATGGACCAAAGAAGGTTTGAGCATGGCGGCAAGTATGCTTGGGCGACCACTTTCGTGTGATGAGCACACCATAAATTGTCGCAGATTGGACTACGCGAGACTTTGTGTTGAGTTGGATGCTCGCTTGCTGTTTGTGCACAGATTTGAGGTGGAAAGCCCTCTCACGGAGGAGCCGCAGGTGGTCAGGGTTGAATACGAGTGGAAACCCCCTCGATGTTTGAAATGCAATAGCTTTGGGCATAACTGCAAGCCCCATAAGCAACCGCAAGGGGTGGAGGATGAGAATGTAGCAGCGGAGGTTCCAAAAGAAAAAGAAGGCCACGCTCGGGAAACCACAAAGAACAAGGGAAAGGACATACTGGTTATCCAGGAAAACCAACTTACTCAGCCACCCCACAATAAGAGCAGCAGCAATAGTGCCAAGGAGCCTAAGCAACCAGCTAAGGAGAGCACTAAGGAGGGGGGCAAGACTAACAAAGTGGCATCTCAGTTGAGTGAGAGTAAAGGCGAGACTCTCAAACGAAATGGGAAGGAGCCTCTGGTGCAACTTCCCTTACAAGGAGAAGATAACATTGAAGTTGACGAGGGTGAAGAAGGAGAAGAAGTATCTTCATCTCAGCAAAACAGGCCTTCCACCAGTGGTGAGGAATCATTTTCTCAAGTCATGACAATGCGCAAAAAGAAAGGGGGGCGCAAAAAGGGCAGGGAGGCCAAGGGCCTCTAAAGGGCTCATCCCCAGTTCTCTCTATCAATAATTTTATGATCATAATCGGATCATGGAACATAAGGGGTCTAAATAGCTCCTATAAACAGAAAATGACCCAACAATGGGTCGCAAAAAACAATCTTGATCTCATCGAAATGCTTGAAACTCGCATTCAACCGGTGAATATTCAAGCAGTGGAAAAGGGTCTGGGGCTTCACGGTTGGAAGTTCATTTCTAATGAGTCTCAACATCCCTTGTGTCGCATTATGATTGGGTGGAACACTAAAAAAGTTGCTACTTCTCTGGTTTCCTTTGCCAGTCAATGGATAACCTGTGATGTGGTTAGTCTGCTTTAAACACCCCAACTCAGCGGAAGTCTCTCTGGAATTATCTTGGTGATCAACATGCTAATGGCAATCAAGATTCGTGGGTGGTGTTAGGGGACTTCAACGCAACTCTAAGCTTGGCAGATAGGCATGGGGGTGATGGGAATTGGTATGGTCACATGGATGATTTTCAGAATTGCATCCACTCGGCTGAGCTCATGCAGATTCCAAGCAATGGAATGCATTTTACTTGGCATAATGGGCAGCAACATGATCGAACAATTCTTAGAAAGCTGGACTGGGCCTTCGCTAATCAGCACCTGCTGATGGAATGGCCTGCGGTGCAAGCCACCTTCCAAGCTCGGCTTGTTTCAGATCACAGCCCAATTGTAGTCAGTCTGAAGCCTTGGATCCAGCGTCCGAAGAGCAGGTTTAAATTTCTTAATCACTGGGTGGATTTGGATGGTTATAGTGCAGCAGTGCATTCGGCTTGGGAGACCGAGGCCATAGGAAACCCAATCAGTCGCCTGACATCTAAATTGAGGGCTTTGAAAGGGATTTTCAGCAAGCTGCACAAGAAACACACTAATAATATCTCTTCTCGGGTTGAACGGGCTAAGGAGGATTGGCAAAGGGCGCAGATGGATATGGAGAGAAACATTTCGGATGCTTCTCTTGGTCAGAAAGAGAGGGACGCTTGTCGTATTTTCAATGCTCTAAGGAAGGCAGAAGAGACCTTCTATAAACAAAGGTCCAGGGTCCAATGGCTTCAATTGGGTGACAAAAATACTGCTTTTTTCCACAGAACTCTATTGCATCGTCGCCACAGGAATAGCATTCATAGTCTTCGCAACGAGAATGGTGAGGAGGTGAGGGACCAGTGTCAGCTAGGGAAGATGGCAGCTTCTCATTTCGAGCATTTATTAAACCTTCCTCAGACAGGTACTATGGGGCCAATTGCCGATTTATTCCCGAAGACCATCTCGCAAGAAGAGGGTGAGGCCATGCAAAGACCTATATCGACTGATGAGATCCGGGAGGCTTTATTCTCAATTTCGGATGCTAAGGCCCCTGGAATAGATGGCTACAACAGTTTTTTCTTCAAAAACTCTTGGGCTATTATTGAGAAGGATTTCACAGAAGCTATAAGGTATTTCTTTACCTCGTTCCATCTCCCTAGATGCATTAATACCACAAGGATTACCCTTATCCCGAAGGTGGCTTCTCCGAACCAGCTAAATGATTTCAGACCTATATCTTGCTGCTCGGTGATTTATAAATGTATTTCTAAGATCATTGCTAATAGAATCAAATTGAGCCTCTCTAACATTGTTGGGAGAGCCCAGTCAGCTTTTATCCCTGGGAGAAATATTGCGGAGGCTATCTTGCTAGTCCAGGAGCTTATGCTTAATTATCACAGGAACAAGGGCCCCCCGAGGTGTGCAGTTAAAGTTGATCTCCGAAAGGCGTTTGACACTGTTAACTGGGATTTCATATTGGAAGCCCTCAGACTGATAAATGTGCCATCTAAGGTTATTGGGTGGATCAGAGTTTGTATCACCTCTCCTGCTTTCACTGTGAGTATGAATGGGGCAGATCATGGTTTCTTTCGCAGCCAGCGAGGGCTTCGCCAAGGGAACCCTCTATCGCCGTATCTTTTTGTGCTCGCCATGGAAGGCCTGAATGGCATCCTTAGGAAGGCAACTTCCAATAATGGCTTCAAGCACCACTGGCGATGCAAGAATCCTAATATTGTTCACCAATGTTTTGCGGATGATTTAATATTGTTCTGTCATGCAGATCCTAATTCAGTTCAGGTTCTTAAATCAGCCCTGGACGAGTTCTCGCAACTGTCAGGCCTCTCAATTAATCAAAGCAAAAGCACAGTTCAGATATCAGGTCTGGACGATTTGTCTAAGGATAGTCTGGCTGCCATCCTAGGGATCAACCAGTCTTCTTCTCCGATCACTTATCTTGGGGTGCCTCTGATTACCACTAAGCTTACCAGCTCGGACTGCCTTCCGTTACTGGACCGCATCAAGAGCCGCATCAAGTTATGGACCACGGCTACTCTCTCGTATGCAGGTCGTTTACAATTGATTTCCTCGGTACTGTTTAGCATCCAAGTGTACTGGGCCTCGAAATTCATTTTACCAGATTTCATTTCGAAGAAAATTGAGAGCTTGCTGTCGGCCTTTCTTTGGAAGGGCTCGAGCTTGCAAACAACGGGTGCGAAGGTAGCTTGGAGTTCTTTGTGCTACCCAAAGGCGGAAGGGGGGCTGGGTCTCAAAAGGGTTAAGATTTGGAACCGGGCTGCCATGACAAAGCATATCTGGCATCTGCTCACAGATAGGGCCTCCTTGTGGTCTGAATGGGTCCATAGCCACCTCATTAGGAAAAGGCCTTTCTGGTCCATTCCTGTTCCGTCCAATCCCTCGTGGACCTGGAGGAAGCTTCTGCAGGCAAGGGAGTGGTGTCGTGGGTGGTTCATCTCTAACATTGGAAATGGAAAATCTACATCTCTCTGGTATGACTATTGGTTACCTTCAGGTGGTCGCTTAATTGACATTTACTCCCACAGAATTCTGTCCTCCACTAATATCCCATGGGATGCGAAGGTGGCAGATATTATGGATGGAGAAGAGTGGTCCTTTCCGGCTGGGGATTTAAACAACACCTGGAACAGTATCCTCTTTAAGCCTCAGCCTTTGCAGGAAGATCAGATTACTTGGCAGCACACGGCGTCTGGGAAATTCACTATAGCTTCAGCGTGGGAAAAGCTTAGAGCTCACAGACCCATCTCCAACCTTCAAGGTCTCTTATGGCATCCTCTGCACGTTCCCAGACAGTCCTTTGTTATGTGGCTAGCTTCGCAGGGCAGGCTTCGCACTATGGACAGAGCTCACGGCATCACCTTGGGAAACCAGACTTGTAAATTGTGCAATCGTGCTGATGAAACGCACGAGCATCTTTTCTTCCAATGTCCTTTTTCGACCAAGGTTTGGCTCAGTGTCAAAACCAGGGCCAATATCCTTTGGCCAAATCTCAGGTGGTCGGACCTTCTTTTATGGGTCTTGCACAGGGTCAAGAAGAAAGATAGCATCAACAATTATATTGGGTCTCTAGCCTTCACTTCCACTGCTTACCACTTGTGGCAAGAAAGAAACAGGAGGATTTTTCAAAACAATTATCAGGATAATGAGTCAGTGAGCAAAGATGTTTATCATCAGGTGCGTTCTCAGTTAATCAACTCCCCAAATCGTCAGAATTGGCCGACCCAAATTCAGCGATGCTGGGGCCTCATGGATGCGTGAGCAGATTGTTTGGCCTCTATCCCAGTTGGTTCTTGAAGATGGGCAGGCTAACTGGTTTATCTGGTTGGGGCAGTTTCTCGGCTCTTGTTGTCCTGCCGTGTTGTTTTTCGGTTGGGCCTATTTTGCTTTTTCTTTTGCTTTGTTGGGCTGCTTGTTCGGCTGTTTTGGTCAGCCTCCCAGCCGTAAAGGTTTTGTATCCAGGAAGCCTGTTTCCCTCCTCGGCTGGCTCATTATAGTCAGCGTTTCTTTGTATCTTGTTTTTCTTTAATATACTTGAATTTATTCAAAAAAAAAAATTTTTAATATTATTTCTATCATTGCTATTCTAAATGAAAATAAAAAATAGTAGAAATACTAGATTGTTTTCTCAACTACTGTTTTTGGAATTGAATTATTTTATGAAATTGCATTTCATTATTTTTTTAATTTAACAAAACATCTTTGGTTAATATTTATGACAAAGATTTGAGAACAAAAAGAAGAAAATCATCATGTCACATGATATTATATGCAATAATGTTCTAAAATCCAAGATGCTCAAGAGTAAAAATTAATGATAGTTGGATAATGGGTTTAATCAAGTGCTATTGTTATTTATAGATAAGAAAGATGTGGATGTGATGTATGAAACCTAGTACCCGCAAAACAATTTTCTTTAGTGGGTTTGGGGACTCTCGGATGCTAAAGTCAATATCTTGCGGAGGGAGTTAAATAAATATGCAAAAGAGCATTAATCTCATGCATAAGGTTATTTGCTTTTGTTTTGGTATGTAACAAGTGCTCTTTAAGTAAAAATAATGCTATATGCATTGAGAATGAAAAGATTGTGAACCATATATCTAACTGGTTTAATGAATGTATTATACCTCATAAACCTTGTCTTTTTCACTTAAATGAAGGAGTTGAATAGTCATTTTATCAATATAAGTAATCTTGTTGGTCATAAGTTGTATTCCATTTAACCTACCAAATACACCATAAATCACATATTTGTCCTCCACTAAAAGATTCCCCAACTCATCTTATCACCTTTACATGTGAATTAATAAAATACATAGTGGTAGATTGTGAGAACTCTTAGACACCTAAAGATATAGTTGTAGTTTAAACTTGCATGGAAAGTCTTATGTCTTATTTGAAACAAGTCAAAAAAATACCTAACTCCTTAAGGATATGATGCATAGAGTCTAACACTTATAAGCAAGGTAGTCAAAATCGCGAGCCAACTCGCAAACTCGTACGAGTTTGCGAGTTGGCTCCAAAAACCTGGTTGAACCGGTAGAAAAATCGAACCCGGTCAAACTCGATCAAAATCGGGTTGACTCGTAAAATCGGACCGGATCGGTCCGATTTCACGATCCCAGCTGCTCGGCCTTCGCTCTTCACTTCAATCTTTCTTTTTCTCATTGAATAGGATGAGGAGGAAGAGGAAGAGGACTCTGTAATGGAGAAAAAGGTTTGCAACAAGAGCTCGAGAGAAACATTGAAGAGGAGGCACCATCAGCTGCTGGTGAAGAAGAAAACTCAGGTAATTTGGAAATATCAAGCGTGCCGGAAGATGGTTTTGAAAAGGAGCTGATGGGATTAACAGGGGGCTTTCCTGGTGGAGAGAAGGGATTGGAAAAATTCATCGAGGAAAACCCACCTCCAAAGAAACAATCAGTTGCACAAATGTTTGTGATGCTGGAAGACAGTCCTCTTACCCATACCAAAACAAGATGACTTGAGCTTTCAAATTGAGATTATAAGAGAAACCTGATATATATTTTTTTTTCCAGCACAGTAAGTTGCAAAGCCTTAAAAGAAATATGAAAGTCATTCATCCTCAAGAAGCAATACCCCAATATCAATTTCACTGAACCGAAGCTGAGAAAGGAAAGTTAATAGCATTTAGGATTTAGGGTTAGAAAAGGATGAGATGATGGATGAGGTGGGCGGCGGGGTGAAGAATTTAGGGTTAGTAAAAGTTTTATAATAATAATAATTATTATTATTATAATATATACGGGGGAGGGGTTATAATAATAATAATAATAATAATAATAATAATAATAATAATAATAATAATAATAAAGTTTATAATAATAATAATTAGCATAAAAAATAGTTAGCATAAAAAATAATTTTAAAAAAAATCTATTAATTTAAGATAATAAATAACATTAATTAATTTCAAATACAACAATCATAAAAAAATATACAATTACTTATACGCCAGCTGAAGATTTGTTTTAAATTTGTTAGTTTTTAACTTATGAACTTTTAGGGACATAATTATTTTGTAATGTGTTTTGAAGTTATTTTACATCATGTATGAACCTAAACTAATTAAGTTTTATGTCCATAATTATGCTATTTTGTATTCAGAAATATTTTACAAACGATTTTACGATTTTTCTTCTCACACGATTTTAGCTGTGATTTTACGATTTTTGTACGGACATTTCGGGTACGATCTTTCTATGATTTTACGATCCGATTTTTCGGAGCCCTTTCCGATTCGTGTCAAAATCTCGATTTTGACTACCTTGCTTATAAGCCCGAAACCAAATAATGCACAAGATTAGACCTAAGTCGCGATGCTTGGGCCAAGAGATGTTAGGTTGACACTCAAGTTAAAAAAACACTAAATGCAAAACATTGGTTTGAGGGGTGTCAGGGCAGACATTAGACATAGAGAGACAAGTGTGAAACTTAAGTTTAATAAAAAATCATGAGGGGTAAGTGTTGGGCATACAAGCTTGAAGTCAAACAATGCTTGATTTGGGCCAAGGTCACGATGCCTTCTCCTGAAAGATGCTAGGCCTTGACACAATGCACGAGCCATAAAGCATTATAAGGTCACATGTTTGAATCGGGGATCCAACCATAGGGCATAAAACCCAAGTTCAATACAAAAATTCAAAGGTCAAGATTATGCCAAACCGCAACCTAGGCCTAAGGTGTCAGGCTTTGTGCCAAGCACATGGGCTTCATGCCTTGCACTAGGTTGTGTCTCGGCCCAAGCTTGTGTCATGAACTTAAACTTATTTTTAAACCTAGCATCATTGAAATAAGTTTGGATTAACAAAGAGTTGGAAAAATACTCAAAAAAACCTCATAATTAATATGTAATAAAAATATTCCATTAGTGTATTCTCATGTATTTATGTTTTTTTAGTAAAGGTAAGAAAGATAATGCATCATACACGAATTAAAAAATAATATAAAAAATAAAGAAATTTACAAAAATAATTGTGTAAAGTAGAAAAATAATTTTATCCTCACATTTATCTTTGTTTTTAAAACTTGATATGGATGTTGATAATATCATTTGGCTTTTGATAATACCACTCCATCAAAAATTAGCAACATAATTTAAATTTGCATGTTGTATAGCCACTAAAATGCTCTTATCAACCACTCATTAACACTACAACTTCATTCCAACAAACTTCATTAAAGCTACAACTATCTAGTTAATTCTAGTGTTAATAAACCTAAATTAGCTTGGTAGGTAAATTTAGAACCATAAAATTTTCAATTAAGAGGTTAAACTGGTTAAACTCGGTTAACCATATAAATCAATTCAATCAAAATCAGTTTGATTTCTTTAAGAAAAATAATTTTTAAAACAATATCATTTTAACTATTTTTTTAAAATTAAAATCATACCCTTTTAAATTCACCATGAATCTGGAGTAGAGTCATGAATATGTTAGGTTTAACTAGCTAGATTGCCCGCACTATGTTGCGGGCATAGTGCGGACAGAACAAATAATCTTCACAACTGTTGAGATTAGAATATAATATCCCAGTATGTAAAATTTGATATAATAAAAAAGATCAACATCCTTTATTATAATAATAGTAAATCAAAGTCTTAACTTCTTAAATTATCATCACCATCACTGTCAAAACAATAAACATTATTTAACAAATCTCAGAGAAAAACCAAAAAATAAAAATAAAAAAGCATGTAAGAACAAAAACCTAAAATTACTATTATTATTCTTAATATTTATATTATTATTGTTTTAATAACGGGAAGAAAACAAAATTAAATCAAAGGCTTAAAAAAACCCTAAAAACATTAACAAAAAAGCAAATGAAAAAATAAAATAAATGAAAAAAACAATAAAAATTATTGACTCGAAAAAAAATTATTTGACCTGAAAATTTATAAAAAAATATTACACTACTTTGAGGGCTGAGTAAAAAGTTTGTATAACTATTAAAAGAATAAAAAGTATCAAATTATCCCGAGAGAAAAAAAAAACCTAAAAAACATTAACAAAAGAGTAAGTAAGAAAAAAACATTAAATTATTATTATTATTATTATTATTATTATTATTATTATTATTATTATTATGCTAATAATGAAAAAAAATAAAAGACCAAAAAAATCATAAAAACTTTAATAAAAGATCAAACAAAAAAATAAAATAAAAATTATCAGGTAAAAAAAATTATATGACGTAAAAATAAAAAAGGAAAAAAAACTAAAAGAAATAACAAAAAAAATACAAATATCAATTTCCAAATGATCATAGATATAAAATAAAATTTAAGAACTATTTTTTTTTGAAAAAAATATACCAGCCCAACAAATATGAAAATAAAAAAAATTAAAAATCAAAGCTAAGCACACTTATATATATATATATATATGGACAAAAGTAAGGATTATTCTTGAAATTAAAATAAATAAAGGGATTAAAATGAAAAATTAAAAGTAATAGGGTTGAAATGAATATTAAATATAAAGGGATTAAAATCCAAAATTAAAAGTATAAGGGCCTAAATGAAAACATCGAAGTCTTAAAATCTAAGAATATTATTACCATTACAACTAAAACAATAAAAAATATTAAATTACTACGATGAAAAAAAATAAAATAAAAAAAGCAAGAAAAAAACTAATATTATTATTCTTATTGAGTTAATAATTGGAAAAAATTCAATCAAAGAAAAAAAATGTCAATAAATTGTTTTTTTTAAAATAAATTTAAAAAAAAAGAAATAAATAAAAAAACGTCAAATTAAATAAAAAAAACAATCAAAATAAATAAAAATGAAAAAAAAAAAAACATAACTGGAAAAAGAAAAAAAAAAGCAAGATTTGTGAAAAAACATGCGCTCTCTTGAGAGGTTTTTGTCTTTGCCAAATGGCTACAGCTCTTTCTTTGTCTCTTTCTATGAAATAATATATAAATAGTATATGTACTGTTCAAAAAAAAAAAAAAACACTATTGAAATCCACAGTGTTTTCACTCACAAGCTACAGTGTTTTCCTGAGCTCTTTTAGTTTATTGTACGAGTTGATCTGCCCGCTCCGCTGGGCTTTTTTATCTATGTAGATAATTGAATGATTTTATAAATGTTGTATTTTTTTATTTTAATATTTAATTAGTATAATTATAATTGTTAAAATCTGTTAAAAGTAGTTTTTTTCAACCAAAATGTGATTGAATATTGCTATTGCTGAAAAAATTTTGATAAAATTTGTTGTCATGGATACTCTGGTAAAAAAAAAAAACAACAAAAGAAACCCGGTTAAAAAAGAACAACTGACTTGGACACTAAAAAATAAAAAATACATGTGAAAAAAAGGTCACCGTTTCTTAAAAGGGAAAAAAAATAGTCTCAAATATAAATTTAAATTCAAAGCTAAAGTTTTTTTATAAGATTTATTCATCATATTATTATATTAAATATATTTAAGAATACCGATATTAATTTTTTTTTGCGAGAAATCGTAGGTAATTTTTTTTCTCTCTTTATATATTTTTAGGCGTTAATTTTAAATAAATATTAAACACATATACTTAGTCTCACATACTATATAGTGTGATCGAAATGGGAAGTGTTTTTTTTTTTTTTAATTGTAGATAACCTAGGAAAATTTGTTAAAAAAAAAATATGAGTTGTCATTTTTGCCCGGTAATATTAGATCTGACACATTATACATAAAAATATTGCAATTTTTTTAAAAAAAGAAAAATAAATTTTTTGCGTGCTATAATTACTTATTTGCCGTCTAAAAAGAACAGTGTAGTCGAAACGAAAAGTGCCTCGTCTATTTTTTAATTGTAGATAACTTAGGCAAATTTGTTGACCTTTTGTTTTTTTGAGTTGTATTTTTTCCCGGATAATATTAGATCTTAAATATTAAAAATCCAATTTTTTTTTAAAGAAATAAACTTGAACAAAAGAGCACAAAATTAAAATTTAAAGCCAATTTTTATTTTATTTTATAAGATTTATTCATCATATTATTATATTAAATGTATTTAAGAATGCTGATATTAATTTTTTTCCAGAAAAAAATCCGAGGTCATTTTTTTTATCTCTTTATATATATTTAGGTGAGAATATGCAATAAATATTAAAACACATAATAATGACTTGTTTGCCATTTAAAAGGAACAGTGTAATCGAGACAAAAGTGACTTGTATCGTTTTTTAATTGTAGATAACCTAGGTAAATTTGTTTATTTTTTGTTCTTAAGTTGTCTTTTATCCCCAGTAATATTAGATACAAAATTAATATTGCTATTATTGCAAAAACAATTAAAATTATCAAATTATCCCGAAAGAAAAAACACTCAAAAACATTAATAAAAGAGTAAGCAAGAAAAAGAATATATTATTATTATTATTATTATTATGATTATGATTATTGTGTTAATGATGAATAAAGCACAAAAATAAACTGAGTTTTTTTTTCATGCTATAATTACTTAATTGCCGTCTTAAAAGAACAGTGTAATCGAGACGGGAAGTGGTTCTTATATTTTTGAATTGCAGATAATGAAGATAAATTTGTCTGCCTTTTGTTTTTTTGAGTTGTATATTTTTCTCAATAATATGAGATCTGCAATATTCGAAATCTAAATATTGTAAATTTTTTTCAAAAAATAAACTTGAACAAAAGAGCAAAAAATTAAAATTTGGAGCCAATTTATTATAATTTTATAAGATTTATTCATCATATTATTATACTAAATATGTTTAAGAATATTGATATAAATTTTTTTTCTTGAAAAAAGCCGCGGTATTTTTTTTTTCTCTTTGTATATATTTTTAGACGATAATATTAAATAAAAATTCAAACATATAAGCAGTTTAGCATACTTTAATTTGACATAAATATACAAATATATAATTAATTTCACACACTTTCAATAAAAAAATTTTGATTATTATTAGGCGATAATATTCAATAAATATTCGAACAATTCAATTATTATTATTAATTTTTTGTTAATTATTATTATTATTCTCATTATTATTATTATTATTATTATTATTATTCTCATTATTATTATTATTATTATTATTATTATTATTATTATTATTATTATTATTATTATTATTATTATTATTATTATTATTATTATTATTATTATTATCATTGTTAGCATTTAAAAAATATTTGTGATTTTAAAAAAAATAAATGAATGTTCACATGATTACTACCAGGAATAAAATTTGAAGACTAAATAAAAAGAAACCCCAACAAAAGAAAAGATAAAAAAAATATTAAAAACCGAATTAAAGAAAAATATATACATAAACTTGTACAATAATAGGGAATAATGCATAAATATACACATAATAATAAAGGAAATCAATTTCAATAGAACAATTAAAAACATAAGGCCCTAAATAAAAATAAAATATATGATTGATTTAAAGTGAAGGATTAATTTGACAACCATTTATACTTTTGCACCAAAAATATTAAAAGCTTTAAGAGGAAAAAAAATTAAAAGAAGAGGGACTGAAATTAGAGTGTAATATATAATACATTTGACATGAAAGACAAAATTGAAAACAATATAAGCTGCTGCACTAAATCCATTAAAGGATCTAATAGAAAACCGAAAAATTCAAAGAAGAAGGACTGACATGCAAACTACATATATATCAATTTGAATTCAAGGACGAAATTGACAGAATTCGAAACTTCTATTACAGAAATCAAACAAAAGCCAAGGGACTGAAATGCATGAACAAGAAATCGGGGGACTGATGTTGAATTCGGCGCTGAGGAGAGAGAAAAGAGCAAATAAACGTTCAACCGACTATATGAGCCTCTACGTCGATCATAGCACCACACGCGCCACTCCATGAGATTCAGGGAAGGGTTGCGAATCGTTCTGACCGGCGGAGGAAAATTTTTAACCGCCTTATGACGCCGCACGCGCCGCCTGAATCGATGGAGGGGCGAAAACGCTCCGACGCGCCTGTACGGACGCCTGACATTGCTGACGCAAGCGCACAGTGACGTATGCGTCAATTACGAAACCACCCCTGAGGCTAATTAATGGATTTTGTCTTATCGGGGGCTACATACGTAATAACACATTTTAAAAAATATTAAAAAAAAAAGGTTCCGGCGGACCGGACCGGTCCGTGCGCGTGCAATGACAACCGTTGCCCTCAGCGTAAACCGTGTTTTTGTCTTATTATCGGGGGTTGTTTCGCCATTACACTGTTCACATCAGGAAAAAACAAAAAAAATAGGGTGGATGAACTCGCGCGACGCACGCCGGATAAAAGACCACTCCACAGTGCCAATGAGTCTGAAGGAACAGTAGCAACCCTGAGCTCTTTTAGCTCTTTTGTTAATAATATAATATCTTCGGGAATAACAGCGTCCCATGACCCGAGCTCAGAATCGGATTATGGATCTTCAATAGCAAAAGATGCACACACTTGTAACCTTCCCCTCACAGCCTACCAGCCTTTATTTCTTTTTTTATTGCTTCTAATTTATCAATCTATCTTTCTAATAAGTATTTTCATGCAAACTGATAAAAATATTAATTTAACCTAATTTAATAACCATGAAAAAGAATAGATTTTAACTACCTACAGCAATTAGTTTTGATTTAAATAAATTTGATGAGGGTTTGAATTTCTCAAGTGAAGGTATTTTCATAAGTTCGCATGAAAAAACCGAATAAAATGATAGATAAGAGCATAGAGATAAATTGAAAGCAATTAACAAGAACAGATTATGCTAAATCTAAAAATAGTAAGAATATATTAAGCTGATCCCCCCCGATAGTTTTATGCTTTTAGCCTATTCTATCTCACATGGGTGGTAGCTTGCCTGTTTAGCTGCTAAAAGGGGCTAAAATTGACAATAAGCTAATGTTCAATGATAGTCTTGGAGCCGAAGATGCAACTGGAGATTCCACAAATTAAAAAAAAAAAAAAAAAAAAAAACATTTTTAGATCATTTTTATATATTAATATAATAAAAATATATTTTTTAAATAATACTATTTTAATACATTTTTAAATAAAAGACATTTTAAAAAAAGCCAATGTCAACTAAAATATCAAACAGTCACTTATCTGGCACTAAAGGCAACTTCAATCAATTCACAGATTCGCACTATCCAATGCCTCGTGTTCTAAGTTCTAACAGAGCTGTCTGCACCAATGGCAGATCATGGCCTGCTTGCACGACAAACAAACTGCTTTAGGGTTTATCTGTGAATACAGGATGTCCATCACAGGGATTTAATTAAATCCAATGCTGAAATCTCAAAAACTTAATTCTAAAGATCAATTTCAAATCAATAACTTCTTGAAGGACTCTGGGATACTCGAAACAAAAAAGAAGAAGAAAAGCTTGCAAAATCATGTGATTTCAGCAGCAATATTAAACTAGTCACTGGCATGTTCAGGAGTAAGTTTAGCCTAATGAGCTAATTCTGCACTTTATCTATATTAATCAAGGCCTTGAAGAATTCTGCAGTTCATATATCAAGAACAAGATGTTTCACCACAACAGGAACCAACGTGATTAAAAGTCACAGGATGCGAAGACTCAAAATTCCCAGAGCAGTAAAACAGAGACTAGAAAACACTATAAAAATCCCATAGAATTGTGGGTCCATGAAACCATGGAGTAAAGGTCTCTACATATGAAATTCAACTCGTTGGATCCATTGTAACTCAGTGAGCTTTGACGTGTTCTTGAACAACATTATAGCCTTCACTTGTCTCACCATAATCCTGCAAACAAGTAAAACAAAAGAAAAATGTTAACCCTAGATGACAAGTCAGTATAAACATGCTATACCTGAAAGGACTAGTACCTTCACAACAACACAGGAGCAGCCAACAACCTTCCTTGCATTCCCCTCGGAATCAATCTTGCATAACTGCATGCAGGGACACAAAAAGCAACAATATCATTACATAAATGTCACGGTTAAGCAAACAATTAAAGCTCTTAATGGATAGAAACTTGCAAGTTTAGCAGAGAAAAAAAGAAATGAACGTGATCTATAATAACCATTACTCCTGCAATGGGAACGTAACAGTTCAAGATAGAACAATAACTCAATGGAAAGAATAACATGATGTGGATTCCTGAAAACTAGATGAAAAAAGAAGCACAAAGCAATTTACAACTAAGCTATAAATAGACTAAAAAGTTAAATGGTTAAAATGATAAGGCTAGTAGAAAAACTAAAATTACCCCAGCCCACTCGCCAAGAGTCTTAGCACTGGGAACTGTCAATAAGCCTACACCATGGTCAGCACAGAGTGCTTTGACGAGTTTGATATAGTCTGGCTGGTTGCAGTCCTCTGCCAATACACAGAGCTGGGCGGCATGCTTCTCGATCACCTTGGCACCTTCATGGAGGCCCCGGGCAAGTCCACCATGAGCAAGGGACTTTTTCAGAACAAGCTGCAATGCTGTCATCAAGTCCATGGCCTCAAGAGGCTGAGCAGGAGTATCAGCAGGAGCAGGAGCAGGAGTAGGAACCTCTTCACTGCACAAGCAAGAAAATCAAGATACATTAAAATAAATAAAATACAAACTCTCATTTCCAATTCACGAATCAAGCAACAAAACCCCAGCTTTGGAAAAGTATGATAGACACTTTCTGCTTTTGAGTTTGCAGAAGGCGAAAACACAATGCACCACCATTATGTTGGCTATAAGAAAATAACCAATACATTTACAGTGATGTATGGAGGGCCTCTGGCTAAAGCAAAATAATTCCAAGAAACACTAAAAGAACTTGAAATATTTACTGGAAGCTAAGAAATTGAAAGAAATCAAGATCCACTTGTAAGATGATCAATTGATAAGTGACTAATCACTACAGCATAAAAAACACCCGGAGCTCTTACGAATAAATCAATTCACCATTTTGACAATTACCACAAGTAATAGCTAAGAACAGAAAAAGCATCTAGCATATCAAATGTGCAACAGCATTATCACCGCTAAGAAGAACCCTAAAATAAAGAATTACAAGCTGACCTCTAACAAATACTATAACTATAAGAGCTGCTAAAACAGGAAAACACAAACAAAATTGAGTTGAAATTATAATTTACTCAAACAGTTGCATACCCTGACATTTTTCGGGTTTTGTTGATGATTTTAGAATCTCCTTACTGCAAAACAACAAAAATCCAAACAAAAAAAATCAGATTTCAAACAAGATAAAACAAGTTCAAAAATTGAACATAATTTGATTTAGAGGAGGGGACTGTGACCTTTGCAAGTGAAGACGGACTTGCTGCTTGTGTGTCTGCGAAGCAAGGAGAAGGGTGGTGACGGGAGACGATAATATAACTAGGGCAGAAACCTATAAGACCCTAATTCTTAATTGACCTTCTTGTCCTTCAATTCTTTACTTGGGTTTTTACATGATACTGGTCAGGGCCTTAAAACTGGCCCAATATCGAGCCGAGAGGAGCCGGAATAAATTGGAAATCAAGATATAGTTTGGTCCAATAAAATATATGTGTATATATATTTATATATAAGAAAAATAGTTAATAAATAAAGATTAATTCTTTTTCTATTCAACGGACGCATTTTATATTTTAGTTAATATTGACTCCGTCGAATGACGACCCCGGTCGGATTTTACGGTGTTTGTGAGTGATAGGAAATATTTTTTATTTAAAAATATATTAAAAAAATATTTTTAACATTAATATACTAAAATGAAAAAAAAAATATATTCAAAACTCGTTATTTTTATTTATTTTTTCAAATTACTATCAACTTTGATTTTTTAATGGAAAAAAAAGTCCCATATTAATCAACTATCACATGGAATTTATCCCGGATCAACCCGCATCTGTTACAACTATGATTTCTTTTTCCTTGGGAGACTGATCACTTTGTGGCTTGTCGTTGGTTGTTTCCTTACCTTTGTAAAAGGTTGCTGCTGGAAAATGTTGCCATTGCTCGATAAAACATTATAGAAGTTAAAACCTGTTCCTTCAACAAAACCATATCCACCGAACATACAGGCACTTTTTTTGCTAACTAGCTGATGGAAAACAAAAGGATGCTCCCAGAAGTTGTCCAAAAAGAAACCTGCACAGCTGTTAAATACCCACAACACACATTGTCTTTGAAGGACAGCATCGTAATTCCGGAGCTCAATAAAGCACTATCACTATGCATATCAATTGCAACATTAGGAGGTTACCAGTACTATCTTCGATTCATTTCCTGAAAAATTGCTGTGTAAGCCTGCGGTCTGCAATATGACTGAATGATTGTTGCATCTCAAACACCATGAGAAATAGGAAAATGTCGTGAGATAAAAGTGAAGTGATACAACTAGCCACTTGGCTATACGAGATACTTATGGAACCATTCAATCATAGTTGACTACTAATGCAAGCCGTCGAGAATTGAAGTACAGTTCTCTTACATTTTAGCTCTGGACCAAAATCATCTTTAGAATGTGCTTGAGCAATGAGCTAATAATCTCAAAATGTAAAAAGATTTCAAAGCCAGTTTGCTACCAAATCTGATAAAACGCAGTCTGTGATGCAGGATACTACAGTGATGTGATTGTAACTAAGAACCAAGGAAGAGCATGTGTAAGAAAACAATTCACATATGAAGGAAGCAACAATCACTGAGAGAATAAACAAAAAAGTAAGTTCTCCCCTATAGCAGAATTTAGTAGTCTGGAAAGCTGCACTAGCTGGCTGAGGATAAAGATAAGGTGCAGGATATAATTGCAAAGAGAACTATAAATGATGTATCTTCATTTAACAAAATGTTTTATGTTCACCATACTTCAGAAACTAAAGCAAGTAGATTGAGATCATATTCATAGATTAAATAGTTTGTTGAACATGTTTGTGTACAAGAAATTCTGGCGTCAGGCACCCACAACAAGCTGAAAGGATTTTTCTAAGCTTCTTTTTTTGGTTTTTTTTCATGATCATTGGGTATTTTGTCCATTCTCAACACCTAAACCATACAGCACACCAGCGTACTTTTCCAAGGAGCCGCTAAAGAAATTCTCTTTCAATTTCCTGAATGTACAAGCGGTAAGCAAGCTATCTGAACCTGCTTGATGGCTTATCCCAACTCTTTCCACCTCTAACAACTCTGCAAGCTTGTTCAACCCTCCATGAAGACTATTGCAAAACTTCATCAAATGCTTGATATCATAAAGAGTTGGAAAGTACATGTTGATCCAATTAAAGAACCCTGCTTGTGTCTCCGGTAAGTTCTGGCAAGTCAACAGCTTAAGCAAGTACCCAAAATCATAACCACTATGAAAAGTCACCCAGTACACGTTATCATTCAACACAATCCCAGACGACATCAAGAGCTCACCAAATCTAACAGCATCAATACCGTTTTCATTGTTCTTCTTAAAATCAATCCCACTCTGGCGCAAAAGTTCAATCGAATCATTTGCAAAAACATCCTTGTTTACGTTGAACTCACGGAAATTAAACTGCCAAATGCAAAACTTATCCGTGCCACAAGTTGGTAAATTCCCCTGATCATCTGAAAAGGTAAGACCCAATTGAATCAACTTCAACATATCCACATTATCCTTCAAAGTTTGGTAATGATAGTCATTACTATTCTTAAAATTACCCACCGGACGCAACACAATGCCCGGAAATTCCGTGTCCATGGCAATATAAGGGAAATCATCAACTATTTCACGGATACGCGCGAATTCTTCTTCGAGATTGTCATTCCAGACCTCACGAATTAGAATAGAATCACCTTTTAGCAGCAACGACATCACAAAATCAAACCCACAACGAAACTGCTTAATCCCTAATGTCTAATCAAACTAAACATTCAAGAGCAGCACCGAACCCTAACAAAACCTATCAATCACCCAACACACAAAACCAAATCTGCAGCGAAGTTTCAAAAAAAAAAAAAAACAATATCAGCTTTGAACCCTAGAAACCCATAAACAACAAAATAATCACAAATAAAGAAAGCAGGTACAGATATCTAAGCAAGTCAATGAATAGTATTAAAAATGTAGAGAGAGAACCAGCGAGATGGAATCTGACCTGGAATAAAAGAGGCTTGAAGAATCTGATAGGAAAACTTCTAGAGAGAGAGAGACAAACATTGAGAGAGGGGGGGGGGGGGGGGGGCGAGAGCAATCAAATAAAAAGTTGTTGATTATAAAGACGGAGAAGACACGGAAAGAGATATTTTTCAATACAGTAAATTTGTATTTCGTCTGTTTGTTTTTTCTTATTTTCTTGTCATTTATTTTATTTTTATTTTCTGGTTATAGACAGATTCGAGGGAAAAGAGGCTTCCTTTTCCTCTTCACCTCGGCATCAACAGCATGGTGAGAAAAATCAAAGATAGGGATCCCAGGACCATCGGAATCAGAGATTTTCTTTTTTGGGTTGGAAAATTGTTTAGCCCATATTTATTAATATTATTTAGAATTAATTTTATTGTTTTCAAAACATATATTTAATTGAGCACATAAAAACATACATATAAAGTAATTATATTTTTAGAATAGTTTGAAAGTGGTTTTTTGGATTTTATCAGTGCCATACATCTATAGATCAAGCAACTAGGTAAAGTCTGCTCCCTCCCATAAATTGGGTTTTATTTTTCTCAAATTAACACAATTATATATAAAAAAAAAAAAGTTGAAGAAAATAACACCGATAGAAAAAGTTTCAAAAAATAACACCTAGAACATTAATTAATACATGTGGTAGGCTGATTTTTCATATAATAGTTTATTTATGAGTACAGCTTGAGTGATCTCGTTCTCAGCCATGACATCATCTACTCGTAGTGTCTCTCCAAACACATCAAGAGTAAAGTGACAAACGTTGAACCAATAAAATATCATAACATCCACATGATCATGATCAAGGTTGTTAAATTCATGATTTTGATATGATACGGAATTGATATTTGAACTATGATCATAGAATCGTAAAATTACATGTAAAATATTTTCATTCAAAAATTGTAAAATCCTATAGTTTCAGTAAAAATCATATGTACAAAATTTTTGAATAGAATAGAATATAAATTCATCAAAAATGCATACTTAGTTATTAATTTTTTTTTCCAATCGCAACATGTTAGTTCTATTTTTTTCCTTTTTTTATTCTAATTATTGTCACTCACTCCCTCTCTTAAGCAAACAAAGCCTAAAACTCTCTCTCTCTCATTAAAAGCAGAGCAACAAGAAGGGAGGGAGGGAGCACCACCCGTACTACTCCACAACACCATCTTCATCAGCTTCCCTCAAAGGATGATGCCTCTTCCTCAACAGTTGCTGCCTCAGTACCTTCATCTTCGTGTACTCACCACTTTCATCAGTTCCTGCCTCTTCCTCCTCTTCTCCTTCCTGACCCTCCTAATATTGACTGTCTTTCTTGTCATAATCCTGCCTGTCAAACCCAAGAAACCCCAGTTCAATCTCCAGCAGGTTGAAGTCCAGTATATGGGCATTACCATTGCTTCTCTCTCTTTAACCATTCACATGTTGTTCACTGCTATTAACCGAATAATTAATAATATGAACAGTAAGACTAAGATGATTTGAGGGATTAGCTGGGATCGGCCTGATTCTAACCGATTTTTACGATTCTGACCGATTTTACTGAGTCCAAACTGATTTTAATGAGTTCGATTTTTCTATTTAATTTTATCAGATTTCTATATTTAACTCGTAAAATCATATAATTTTAAGAATTTGATTTTAACATATCGTGATCAATAGCAAAGTTATTAAATCCGTTCCGTTCCGGCCGGAACGGATGGAAAATTCCGTTCTTTTCATAAAACCGGAACAAAACGGCGTCGTTTTTGTTCCGGTTTTAATTCCAGTCCGATCCGGAAATTCCGGCCGAATTCCGGCCGGAATGCCTCGGTTCTGATCCGGGCATTCCGTTCCGGGCCCCATAGATCGGCACACATCCAACTTAAGTGGACATCACCGATCTTGACCATTCACCCAATCCAAATATTTTATTTATACACAAAATCTTTAGACTTCTCTGTTGTTTACCCGATGTGGGATAAATCAACTTAGATAAAATTTGAGCCTTGCACACGCTAAAGAGTATTAAAGACTTTAAAGTGAACAAAGCTGGGTGTAAAGGCTATTTGTTCGATGTGGGACAAATTGCATCGTCCCACATCGGACAAATCACTTTGTAGTTTGTCCAGTGGGAGTGGAATATATATATATATATATATATATATATATATATATATATATATTTAAAAAAGTAATAAAATATAAATTATTTTGAATTATATATAAAATTTAACTAATGAAGTTTTATAGCCATAATTATGTTGTATTGTATTCATAAATATTTTACTTACAATTTTACATTTTTTTATTTATATCATATTGTGATCTGAATTTTACTTATTTATTTTTTTCAAAATCTGTTTTTTTCTTTTCTTTTTGAACATATGATTTTCAGTACTATTCTCTTTGTAATTATCTTACTATGGTATTTTCTATTTTTTTGGGACGCATAATAAGAAATTCTAATATTTTTATATTAATGATGTAGAAGATGTTTGATGTATATTTCTTTTATTTTAGAACATTTTACTTTCATAATATTTTGGAATTTTAGAGATGTTTTTAATTTTGAGATTATGTTTGTATTGTATAATTTAAAGTTTATTTATCTTGAATTTAAATTATACTTGTTAAATTAATATTTTATTTTTTTCATATATATAATTAATTAAATATGAACAATACAAAACCGGAACGGCACACCGGAATGCACCGAAACCAGAACGTTCCGTTCTAATCACAAAACGGAACGGCGCCCGGAACGGATTTTACAACTTTGATCAATAGCGTCATGAATAGTTGCAATGAGTCGTTTACCCTCTCATAATAATATCCCAGCCTAAAAATTGCAAGACATGCACCAATACGTACATAAAACCACAAATTTATCCGGTTGTTGTCTATCTAGCTCACTGCAATAAAAAAGAAAGAAAGAATGTGGGTTGATTATCCATAAATACCTTAGTCACTCACCATCTAAATTACAAAAACCACAAATTTATTAACAAGTTTGATGTAATGTAATCATAATTAACAATATATTATGGTAGTTGTACCCTAAAAGTCTGATCGCACATACATGGATCATTCTCAAAACGAGGACTCGATGCTTTTAGAACCATATAACTACGTGAGAAAGCATGCAAGCGATTAATAAACTTCTAATATACTATTATACTTATAAAAAACAGCAAACAACCCTCAAAAGTTTAAGGGTTTTCTTTTAAAACCTCTGCAGCTCACATTTACTCTAAAAACACAAAACAATAAGCTCAAACAGATCAAGGGTTGGTTTGGTTAGCAGAGTTACTCTCGATGGACTCGAAAAGAAGAGGACAAAATAAGTTGACTTGGTGATTTATTTGTAGTGGATACACATACATGGTGTAGGACAAAATGATACATAAATTTGACCTTATCTTTGATCCCACCAATATAGCAATTATTTGATAGTAGAAACCAGAAGAAAAGGATAGGCGGGGCACTCTTTTCACCCCAGAAACATTTCTGGTTGATGCATTCATTTAGCCAAGAACTTTGAGAAATCTTTGCACCAACCTAGTCTATTGGTCTACAAAAGCTTCAAATGTGAAAGTAAATGGGACCTGTTCATCTAGGAAATGATAGAAATTTGAACCATTTGGGTTGAAATATTATTTCCTAGCTAGCTAGTACAGAAGGCACTATAAAACGCACTTGTCCCTTCTGCACTTGTGTATGGGTCAAGAATCATCAATGGAAGACGAAGCAGTAAATCAGTATTAATTTCGGAAAATTGTATAATTATTCAAGAACATCATAGAAACTGTGGGAAATTTCTATGATTCACATTAAAAAAAGGCATTCAGAGAGTAAGTGTTGCCAGTAATCATCTATATCACCTTAGAATTAAAAGCTTAAGTTCATATCCCTCTTTCACAGATAGTTGTTTCAATTAAAAGCTTAAGTTATTAGATCTCAAGAATATGATTTATATTATTCTTCAACACATCCTCTCAAGTGAAAGTCTTTTGGGCTTGAAACTTGCAAATGCCCACACTATCTAATGCTTCATTTTTATCAAATAAAATAAGAGTGATGAGATTCGAACTCGTGATTGCTGAGTCAACAACACCCCACCATAGGTTCACAGTTTCCTTGTTAATTCCTTGCTTCATATCCCTCTTTTACTGCTAGTTGTTTACGGAACCATCTCAATTAAAAGTTTAAGTTATTAGATGAGGCTCCAGAATATGATTTATATTATTCTTCAACACATCCTCTCAAGTGAAAGCCTTTTGGGCTTGAAACTTCCACATGCTCATACTATCTTGTGCTTGATTTTTATCAAATAAAAAAAAAAATGAGATTCGAACCCGTGACCGCTGGTTCAACAACACCCCACCACAAGTTCACAGTTTCCTTGTTAATTCCTTGCTTCATATCCCTCTTTCAGTGCTAGTCACTAGCATGGTACTGTATGTGGAACCATTGTTGTATATAATGTGCATTAGTGCATTGCAGAAGTTGTGGCACATGCCTTTCATGATCTGCTTCATCCACTCTGGGAATATAGGTTTTCTAGCTACAAGAACCGAAGCTGAATGTTTACCATGAAGAACAAATTCCGGTGCTAGCAGAGTTCTTTTAATGCCTAATAAAATTAAGATCGCATATCTTGGTTTAAATCCAGCAAAAAGAAATAATCGTTTACTGGTACAAGTGATATATTAGTGACTCAGAGAATTTTTAATTGTTCCTTGATTGTCACATCAAAGATTCAAGAACATCACTTGATCCACTTCTTAATTAATTAGTAGGATTGCCATAATTTATTTTCCGTCAACAACTAGCTGTTCTTTCATTAACACAGCCAACCAATTAAGCATTATTTTGCCTAGTTTTACTCACCAGCACTGCTAGCAGCAGTAGGAAGTATGTTGCTTAAATTTATTCATCAAAGAAAATTACTGCTGCGTAGAAAATTCAGAATATTAAACAAAGCTACAAGAGGGAAACATTTTTTTGTCTTCTATAAGCTACTTAACTGGTAGATTCGGAAGAGATTAAGATATTGGGGTCGTGCCAACTATTGTTGACGAATGTTAGCATGGTTGGCTAATTAATATATAGATCCGATCTGCAACAATTTCAAGGCAGACACAGAGTCTAACAAGAAGCTCACAGAGTGGCCTAGTGTTGTCTATAATTGAGCGAAGACATTGTGTATAAAAATCCAAGTGGAAAAGACAGGAAATCAGTGATTCATGTCTCATGTTAAAGGCCTCTTTCTCTAAGTTTTTCCACATACAGGACTGCCGTCCACTTCCAAAGACTACCAGCCTCCCATCTCCAGCAGTTCCATCCACTACCTGTTGTTTCTCTCTCTCTCTCTCTCTCTCTCTCTCTCTCTAGGGATTCTCCAAGTCAACTCTTTCTCTCTCTTTTTGTACTATCAGTTATCGCACTCCCTTCAAAACATAGAGAAGCAATTGCAGATTCCGAGTATTTAGACTCTAATTAGTTTGCAGTATAGTATTTATACAGCCTTTTGACTGTTTTTGCTAATTTAGCAAGAGTTATGGACAATGAAGAGGTTCCATCAGCTCCTTCAACTCCGGCAACACCAGGGACTCCCGGTGCTCCTCTCTTTGGTGGGTTTAAGGGGGAGAGAGGCGTTCATGGTAGAAAATCTCTACTGAGAAGTTGCAAGTGTTTCGGTGTCGAAGAATGGGCCATGGAAGAAGGAAGATTACCTCCTGTCTCTTGCTCATTGCCCCCTCCTCCCGTCTCACTGGCTAGAAAGGTGAGAATGTGTTTGTGGATAAGTTTTTATGATAAACTTCTTATGAAAGTTCCAATATTAATTAAGAAAAATGTAATTGAATCGATGTTCCATTTAGTGTTAATTATTCGTATGATACTGATGCAAGAACATGCAGTTGGGAGCTGAGTTCACGGGCACTCTTATACTGATCTTCGCCGGGACAGCCACTGCCATTGTTAACCAGAAAACGCAAGGTTCAGAAACTCTCATTGGCCTTGCCGCCTCTACCGGACTAGCTGCGATGATCGTTATATTATCGACCGGCCACATCTCTGGAGCTCATCTCAACCCATCCATCACCATTGCCTTTGCTGCCTTGAAACACTTCCCATGGAAACATGTACAAGAAAACACACTCTTGAATTAATGATTTACGTCCTTAATTCTGCAATTTCTGGATTAATATTAACGTGGATTTCTTTTGAACAGGTGCCACTCTATATTGGGGCACAAGTACTGGCATCAGTATGCGCTGCATTTGCATTGAAGGGGATATTTCACCCTATGATGGGAGGGGGAGTCACAGTTCCTTCAGGGGGGCATGGTCAAGCTTTTGCTTTGGAGTTCATTATTAGCTTCATTCTCATGTTTGTTGTCACTGCTGTGGCCACCGACACAAGAGCTGTAAGTACTCGCTATCTTATCTCGACTTTGCAAACCCTTTTCCACCAAACATTTCAAATGACACAGCAGATAGCTGTTTTCAGATTCATGAATTCCTTAACATTGAAAGACTATCTAATAATAGATTCTTTTAAGCATAGTTATTAAATCCAGTTTAGGGTTGACCCATCCAAGGAGCCAGGTACCGAGCCACTTGGGTTAACCCGGGTAAACCTAGAAAAACCAGAAAACAATTGTTTCATGTTTTAATATCTTACATGAAAAAATTAAAAAAAAATGAGTATAGACTATAAAAAAATATTTTGGTAAATATTCATAAACTAATTATATATTTTTTATTTAATACATAAATACATGATGACCCGTTGCAATCTGGGTGTACCCAGGTTACATCGGGTCACCCGTGTTTCGGGTTGGCCTGACAGATCACCCGAGTTTGAGAGGCCAATTGCATGCCCAAGTTTTACATATTGAAACTCGGACAAGGCCCGGTCAACCCCTCAGGCAGGTTCATAAGGTTTCGAGGCAGTTTATCAAAAGCATTAAAGTATCCTCCCTCCCTCCCTCTCTAAACTCTTTTCCCCCCTTCAAAATCACTTCACAGAGGACAGGCAGACCTTGTAAATTTTTCCACGAAGTCAATAAAAATATCTCCTTCGCAAATAGAAAGACAAGAGTCAAACAAGATGGTTGGCTCCCTGCAACCCCCCCATCTTCCCATGAATAAATAATACCCATAGTAACATTGATTAATAGAACCAATAGCCCTAGAATGGATCAAGATCAATTTTATATTTATGTACAGAAATAAAATATGCACAGATTTATCACTTTCCTTCTCTCCTTGTCTCCCACATAAATGTGTATCTTAAATTGTGTTCTTTTTCTTGTCCAATATTTTATATTATACAAAAAGCACAGCATTAATACAATGGTAATGTGGGATGGATCAAGCATACATAAAATATCCTATCCATAGTAGTTCAAAAGAAGAAAAGCAACCTCCCAATGTTTTATATAATCACAAATGCACACAACACATTTAAATAGATACATAAATTGTTAAACTTGGCAGGGGTGACAATATTTATGGCCATGTGCAGGTGGGGGAGCTGGCGGGAATAGCGGTAGGGGCTACTGTCATGCTAAACATACTCATAGCCGGGTATGTCTCTACTAAACTCTTCAATAATTTTTGTACTGTTAATATGATTTGGGAATTGGGAGAGTCCAAAAATTATCATGAGAAAAAAGCAGTGAGGTCAAAACACTGTAAAGATGAATATTTAAGCACTGTAGTTAGCAACAGCTTGAAGATTTACGAAATAGAACAAATCCAAGAAAGCTATTGAGTCAAAAACTATTCCAGTTCAGGTATTGACAAACCCTTCCATGGAAGCTGATGCAAGAGACATGACAATTAGCATAACTTTTTGTGGTTCAGAACCTATAAAGATCGTCCCATTTGTCAAAATTGAAAATATTCTATGATTCAGGCCATTCTTCTCCATGTTTATGACAGTTTGCGTCAAGTAAAATATTAACTATATTAAGATAGCAAAAGAAAAAAGATTCTCTGTTTTCTTGTGCATAAAGTAGTTAACAGTAAATGGAGCTCTTGTTTTATACATTTAAGTTTAATGCCAAAGGAAAAAAATACTACATAAATCAAAATATCTAAACATCATTAGCATCTTGGACTGTCTTCTTTCATCCGTGCAGGGAAACAACAGGGGCATCAATGAACCCAGTCAGAACATTAGGACCAGCTATTGCTGCTAATAACTATACAGCAATATGGGTTTACCTCACTGCCCCGATCCTCGGGGCATTGTGTGGAGCAGGAACTTACTCTGCTGTCAAGCTGCCTGAGGAAGATGGTGATGCTAATGAAAAAACATCAGCTACGAGAAGCTTCAGGAGGTGATTATTCAACATGATCAACAAGCCTACACAAATAAGCCCAAAATGCTGTTAGATGAAGTGCAGATGAAGAAAACAAGATGAAGCTACTGCACATTGCATTCTAGTGGGTCTATACATAAAATTAAGATGAAATGGGAAATGCTGGCTTTTACCAACGTATATGACGAAATTACTTCGTGGTGCTAACTATCTCAGTTGGAAGTGATATAAAGTTATCTTGAAAGACATACTAGATTGTGCACACACTTGAGATGGAGAGGTTAAATGAGAGGGAGGGTTATTGCCATTATTTAACCTACACAAAAAGAAAGAGTCTGCCCTTTGCCTTCAAGTATGACAGCAAATTCTGTAATAAAATGGGCTAAGAAACACAACTTGAGGGCTTCAAAACGAAGTCATTCCATTCTCTCCTTTCTGATATTCCTTTTCCATACTAGTTATCCAGTGCCCATATCATATAGCTGCCCAGCCACTCTTCTTTGTATACTCCCTCCCTTAGAAGTAGATATACACAAAGAGTTGAAAAAACAATTTAACTCACGTTTTGAAGCCAGGAGATTCTAAAGGACAACACTACTTGATTCAAGAGAGCCACCTTTTCTCCTCACAACTTTCCAATAATCACAATCAAATGGAGTTCACCAAGATAGCAGTAAACCCAATACAAAAGCATTAAAGAAAGGTGCTGGTGCTGAACAATGCAGAACTTCTATTTATATCAACGTGTAATGTAGCAGTACATTCCTGAATCCTAATGTCATAAAAAACTAAAAGATCTAAACTTTTGAGGCACAGGATAGGAAAACTGACCTCAAGCAATCCTCTTTTCTTCCCCCTAAGACAGATAATAATTCAAAACCCAAGTCTTTGCTTTCTTTTTCTTCACTTTCTCAGCAACCAAACAAAACCAGTTTTGTTTCCAAATAAAAATCCCCATAAGCAACTCAGCCGCAACTGGCCATCAAAGAGGCAAAACCCTCCGGGTCTGACCCGATCCCGAATCGGATCCATCGGAGTTTTTACTTTTAAACATGGAGAGAGCTGCAACAGCAATCAATACGCCAATGATATCGGCTACAGCGTCCTTCGAAGAGGCGCCAGCAGAGGGAAAGAGGCCAATTTGGTCGGCTGCCTCCTTGGCGGCGCCGGCGAAGAGGGAGAGAATAGCTCCGACCCGAATAGAGTGGCGCTTGAGAAATGGGTAGCGGGCGAGGGAGGCTAGCTTGGAGAAAAGGAGGGTTAGAGAGAGACAAAAGAGGACATGGTATAGCTTATCGGGGGCTAGCCATGGGTCTTCATTGTTGTCGCCCATTTGTAAGGTTTCGGGTTGGCTTTGAAAGAATAGGAAAGAAATGGTGATATGTTTGAAGTTTGAACCTCTTCTCCTTTTATAGCCATGGAAGATTTTAATTTTCTCATCATCATTATTTTCTCTAACCAATCAGTACTTTGCAATTTCACAAAATTGGCTGGTTGTAATTATTTTGAATCCTTAGATGTATCATGAAATACTAAGACTATGTTTTACCTTATTCATAATGTTTTATATTGTCATTGTCTTACAATATATTATTTTACGTGCACATTGAGTTCTTAAATAGATATTTAAAATATTTTTACATGTCAATTTAATAATTTATAAATCTAAAACTTTATTTAGATGAGGTTATAAGTCGATGAAGAATTTTCTTTTCTTTTCAAAACAGCATGGTTTTAATTTATGACCGAATTTTACAGCCGTTGACTCAGTTTTTTCTGTCCTTTTTGCTGCAAGATTATTACACCATGAGAATGTTCTCATCTCTCGTTAAAATATGGGGATAGGGAACTCCGTAGACTGCAGATGAGTTTTGGATAACTTGATGGTTTATATTTCGTGAGGAAATGACATTAAAGACATCCACTTCACCACCACCACCACCACCACCACCAAGAAGATGATCATCGAACTCAATTGGGGTTTTAAAAGCACAGTTATAGGAAAAGGAAACAAGATGATGATTGCGCTAATGGCAGCAACAAGTAGAATTTGTTAAGATTAGAAACGAATATTTGCCTCATGGCTACAGAAAACTCACAGCACCAAAGCTCAAGGCCTACATGTAAAACACAACTAAATTAGTGCACTCCATCTACACAGTGTGCATGCTTAAAATTCACTCTTTTCACCCACAAACACAATAGTAAACGCACTATTAATGCTCTGACCTCGACTAGATCAAGCTATTGAGTTTCTTTTCTGAGTTGGATGCTCAAATGCAGATTCAATTGATGTCTCAAGGTAAGCTCAACCATCTCTTCATGAATGATAGACAAGATGAACCACAGCTTATCTGGTAACCCTAGCTGATCCAAGGCTGTGTACCAGGTCTATGAAAGTAAATGACAATATAATTTCCCGGTTTCAGACAGATCATACTCATCATTTTCGTCTACAAACTTTCTATTGACCTTTACAAGGCATGTCATTAATGCTACAGGGTGATATTACAAAGCATTAACCACTACGGATGTCAATATAGACTTGGACAAAAAACACAACCCTCCTTGATCCAATTTAGAGCAAAAAAAATTAAAAAATAGGGTTGTCTCCCCACAAGCAACTTCCAAGAACACACACGATGAAATTCTTACTTGGTCATCCAGTAAATAAAAATAAGAAAAGTGCATACGGAAGCAACCAGGGAAAGTATGATGGTATCCATGGACTTTCTCCTCTTTATTGCTGACAGAATTTGATTTACCTGCAAAGTTAAGTTGAAGTTTATCAATTATTACAAGTACATGCATGTAAGTTTTTATGAAAAAGTTCAAGTCATGGAAAATAGATCGTTTCATTGGGCAGGGGGAGGGGAAACAATAGCAAACAGAAACCATAGGAGAACAATGGCTAAGAAACTAGAAGGGAGTTGAAGTTGGAACAAGATAATTAGGTTTAGAGTTCATAAGAAACAAATAAAACCTGAACAGATTGAAAAAAGAAGAAGAAGAAGAAGAAGAAAAGTCCTTTAAAATAAACCTAGTAGCCTATTTATACTTGGTTAAAATCATAACCTCTACCTATATGTCACATGCTAATCACATGACAGCTAAGACTCTCTTAAATTAAATGAGAACCAAAACTATAAGAAAATTACTAAAAAGCTCCTGCGTCAGTTAAGAAACCACCTTAAAGTGATGTCATCTTGTTTATTCTAGCATGCTAATGGAGCCCTTTCCATTACAAAAGATGCCATCAAAAGACATTGTTTTAACAATTGCTTATTTGACAGCTTTATTCAGCAACCAGCCTTCTATCAAGCATCTCAACTTGTTTTACACCATTTATGGGCTATAGAATGCAAAAAGTAACAAGCCTGTTTAAGGTTTCCTTTATGAGATTCAAGACATTGCTTCACTCAGCAATCAAGAAATATTTAAAAAGATTACAAGTCACATGAGCTAAATTTTGCATACCGTTGGGAGGCGGCTGCTAACATTACTGAGCTTTGAATTAATTCCTCCAAAAGATGAACGTTGAAGAACAAGCGAACCAAGAGTTGCCTGAGCTTGTGAAATCACATTATCCATCTACAGCACCAGAGCATCAGGAAAAAAGGAACTTTAACAAAAAGCACAAGTTGCAAATACCAGTCATGGTTGAAATTTCCTTCTTCAGATTATTATCATTATCATTGTTATTGTTATTATTGTTTTGCATAAAACACACTGTAGATCACGTATGCATGTTGACATGAAGCATGAGAATTAGAGAAAAAGTGTAGGAAGCACTTAAAGTGCTTGGGACAGCATGAGAGGAAAACCATACAACAGTTCCAAACATAGACTGAATGTTTCAAAGTTTCTATGATTTTAAATGTATCATGCCAAGTGTTTCATTGCAATAGAAAAGGAGATGTATAATAGATTGAGGATGTGGAAGTCCACACACCCATATAAATTTGTGATAACACACACATTACTGCAAAAGAAAAGCCCAATGGCATGTACCTGACCGGTATTTCGGCTAATGGATACATGCTCTCTGAGAAGAGCTTGGTCTGCTGAACCATCACCATCTTCCAAATCTAATCTTGTTCGATCAAACTCTCTAAAATCCTCCAGAAGCAAAGCATGTTCTTGCTTAGCTCTCATGCCAGAACGGAGACGGTGAAACTCCTGCACTTAATCATGAATAATTCCAAGTTAGTTAAAATCAAAATAATCCACTGCTATGCAAAAGATTACACATTTCCCTGTGGTGAGTCTTTTTATTTTTTGTGAAGGGGGGCATTTGCTTGAACGTGTAGAAGCCAGAGAAGAAGTTAAGTGGGAATTAAGAAAGAAGATTGCCATAATCACCTCCATTTTTTAGTTTTTTGTCCATCAATTCCAGCAAAGGTGAAATGGACTACAATTGTTCAATTGGAAACCAAATAATTCATCAGCTTATTAACAGGTTTGTGCATGTGAGCATGAGCTGAAACAATAAATCCATCATTATTTCCCAAATTCAAAACTATTTGTCAAACATTTCAGCTTATTAACATTTCAGCTTATTAACATTTCCATGTGATCCCCGAAAAAATTTAAGTTATCTCCATCAGTAACAACTAACATAATACCTCCTTTTGTAGGTATTCTTGGTTTTCCAATGATAACGAGCTATAAAGCCTGATTGTTTAATTTCATTTGTAGTGAAATTAAACAATAAAGAGAAAATCCATCATCAGAAAAAAGAAAAAATAAGCAAAAGAATTAGTCTCGGCTTCAAGAGATGTTTGCCTCATGCAGGGTCAACTTCAATAAAGAAACTCAAGATATTTGAGGACCATGAGCAATAGTTCACAGATTGACTGCAAGGCTGTTGTACCTGAGTAAGATCTTGAAGAATTTCCTGATGCCGAGTCAAGGTGTGAGAAACCATTTCTGATCCTCCAGATAACACCCATGCTTGCATCTGTGAATCTACTTGTTGGAGCTGTTTTAATAGTTGGTCTATCCCAGATTCAAGATCATTCTCTGCAGAATCAACTTTAGTAGAGCCCTTTGAGGATGCCAGTTTACGATATGAGTTCATCTGCTCATCTAACTGAGCTTCAAGTTTCCTTGCCTACAATAATATCTCAGAATATCATTTACAAAGAGATCCAAAACTTTAGCAGCAAGAATTAATATCAAGCAGAAAGTATAAGAAAAAACATGGATTAATAACAATTGAACTTGTAAGGCAACCATGATAGCTCCCTGTGTGATGACATGAAAGGATATTAGGAAAGATAACCAGGACTCCTTAAGTTCTAAGTTCAGTTGGACTTTGAACTCTCTAACAACTTTGTTCCTGAGGTTTAAGTACAGTTGTGATTTGACGATCAGGAATGTTGTTAAATGCAGACGTGACTACTTCTAGTTTAGGAGGTAATACTATATATTTAACACTACCATTATGAAGAAGTCATAAATATATGTTATGCGGCACTGGATCTGAAAGGTTTTGGTAATATATTTTTATCCCTGAAAAAACATAATTTGAATAAAACTAATCTCATCATCAAACCGAAAGGTTTTGGTAATATATTTTTATCCCTGAAAAAAACATACTTTGAATAAAACTAATCTCATCATCAAACCATCTCTTGACATTAAATAGATACATTCATACATTTCTTGATGGTCTCAACTATCCAAACAGAAAGAAACTCAATTCTCCAAAACCCTTGGCATAATACGAGCATCACCAATGTCAAGGTTAAAGCTATCCATGGCAGGGTCTTCAAGACTTCAGGAAACCCAGGGCAAACAACCTCAAGGCATCATCACCCAAAAGCAATATCCCTAGTTCCCTAGAAATAATCCCCTTCATCATTCAAGAAGGTGAGCATCCATGAATTTTCAGTACATGAATCTTTCATAGCATCATTTGAAAATGTCTAAATAATTGAAACCAACCAAGCCTCTCGATAACAGATTAACATGTTTCCAAAACCGTCCACAAGGGGCGTGGTGTGATAGCAAGGGGCTTATGATCTGCACAGCAGGTCTTAAGTTCGAGTCAAAGCATACACCCCTCGTAAGAGTCTGGGACAGCCGGAGTTTTACTCACTCACCTTGACCTACAAAGTGCGCTTTTTGGGGGGTGGGGTTTCCTCATATCCAAAAAAAATAAGTGTTCCAGAACCTGTCCAGTTGGCCTTATTCATTCACATATATTCCAGCCCCGCATTACCCTTCTCCCGAAACAAAATCAACTCCACCGATATAAATTCTCATTCAAAATCTGTTGGTTTCAATCAGCTCGAAAAATCTTTCATTCCATTCAATTGTAGATCCAAACTAGACTATTTCTTAGAAAATCAATGTGAAACCAAACAATTTCCTCTTCATCTACGCAATTATATTAGATCACATGGTACTCCTCTATAGCATTTTAGCATATGCATCCTGACAACATTCTCTCATTTTCATTTTTTTTCGGGCCCTTCTATAGCAAGACCATAATGACCTTGCTGAATTTCTTCTGGCGTCAAGTATAACTTTTAAAGCAAACCAATTCTACACATATACATAATAATTCTCAAGCGAAAGTATGAAGATAGAGAAATTAAAACAAATAAAAATCGAAACTTTCGATTCAAATCTCTAACATAATAATAAAAAATAGAAATCAGGAACCCAAACAGAAGAAGTAATCAGAGAGAGAGAGAAATGATAAGCAACCTGTTTGCGTAGAGCGTCCCATGAAGAAGTAGCAGTCACTTCCATTGCAGATCTCTCTCAAATTCGTTTCAATTTCCTTCTCTGTTATTTAATGACGATCGTAAATGAGGATTCTGAGAAAGGAATTTGTGGAATCAATGATTGATAGTAAGAATTCGGTTCGATCGATCGATCGATCGATTACAAATAATAAGAAGAAGAAGATAAGATTTGGGGTTTGTTTGGAGAATAAGACAGGTCGTCTACCGCTCGCTCGCTCGCTCCTCCGTCTTAGCGGCAATTTCGTGTGAGACGGTGATTACTTCTATTTGCTTAACTCCCAATTCTGCTGTTGTTTATGGTACTCTATTCCTGTTCTCATTTTAACTTCTTTTTTTAAAATATCAATATAAATATAATTATTATTTTAAATTAACCCCTTTTCTATCCATTTTGTTTGACTTTTCCATGAAAAAAACAGAGGAACCCCCCCGGTATTAAACACAAGAGCATCAAAACCATGCCCACCTCTTCAAGGAAACAGAACAAATCAACCTAGTTAAGGAAAGATTATGTCTTCTTCGACTACATTATATGTAAAAATAAAAATGTATATTACAGGGGTTGTACTGTCTAGATGGAGATGGAGCAGAACATGCATTAAAATTTGAACCAAGACGAAGGGGTGCTTGGTTGAAGAGGTCAACCGCTGTCAGAGAAAAATAGGCTGCTATCAATGAAAAGAACTCGTGGAGAACAGTGATATATGCTCAACAAAAGGCTTTTATTCCTTTTTTTAGTCCTGCAATGAATCAAATGTTTTTGTGACCAGATCTGATTTTATTGCCGGGGCTGTACAAAATCAACAGATCAACTTATTATATTCTGAATTAGTTGACAAAATTCGGAACACAACTGCTATGCAGAACCTGTCGGATGTTACAACAATGGCCACGAAGGTGGTGGTAAACCTAACTGGCCCTCTATCTAACAGCTCTCCATCAAGAATTCTCAACTGCACGATGTCAGTTGCTGTTAAGATGGCATAGCTTTAGCTGCGGGACAAAATTGCGGCCTTAATTTGGTGTGACTGACTAATTATCCAATCTACAACGCATCTGCGGTTGCAAGTGTCAGTTGACTTTCTTTCTGCTATCATAGTTAGCTGACAGTCTTCTTGCCCATGAGCTCTTATTTGGTGACCAAGAAAGTGGAAACCCAAGAATGGCACAGTTTCTTAAATTCAGAAGGGCGATAGCAATATCCTCCTCAAAATCTTTAAAATGCTCAAGTATTCGTGACTCAGCTTCCTTGTCTTCAGAAAGGATCAAATCCTCAAGTTCTGCCTTCTTTTCTTCCAGAACACAATCTTCTAGACTAATCATCCGCATGCTCAAAACTTGCAATGCTTCCATGGCCATATTATGAAAACCACAATACACATAGGCGGAGAACACATTGTGGCAGGTTGTAGTATCAGGCTGGATTTTCTCCCGGTACATCTGCTCAACAATAAGCTCTATAATATCGATCCTTCCCTAAATGTTCAAGGAATAAACAATACTTAGTTGCTTGGCATAAGGATTTTTTTTGAGATAAAAAGAAGGCAAGGCAAGGCACGGGCATCATGCCAGTGTCATAGTACATTCTAGTTGTCAATTTTTTTATGTCTGAGTTTGGTGTGTGGGGCGCACGATAATATACCTTATCTTTTGCTTTATGAAGAACAGGATTATATAGCAGTACATCAAGTTTAATCTCTTCCGAGTGCCCTTGATCCAAAAGATTCAATGCTTCATCAAAATTTTCATCTTGCAACAAAATCTGAAAGAAAATAAGATAACAGTCATTTTATAGACTAGCACGAAGCCAGTTATAGGTCAGCACTTGGCAGCACTATACTCTCAAAAATACATAAGAAAAAATCAGCAGTGCCAAAACCAAACTTTCATAATTTATAGCCCAGGATAACCCATGGCACATGCAATCATGCACTAGTAAATACCAAGTATCATCTCTTACTTTTTCATGTTCTCAAATCCTTGGACCAAATATGATATAGGGCAGGAAATCAAGATATGTACCATTTTTATGGATAATCATTGTCTATCTTGTTCTATAACTTTTGGAGACTTAGCCCTGGTGGTAAGTGGGTTTACTCCCCATGTTATCATCATGGATTCAAATTCTAAGGGATACTGCAAGAAAGTAATTCCATGTGGATGCACCAGTCCTGGTATGGATGGTTTGTTTAGTACCCAACCAGAGACTGGGAGTGACCTGGTCCTGCTCCATGGATTCATGGAAGCTGTCTCAAGAATATCCTTGCTATTAAAACCCAAAAAATAGTGAGCTGTTAAGGCATGACAAGAGCTAGAGGAAGGACCTCTTGGAAGGAACACTTGATAAAAGAAACATAGCCATATCTCATAAGCCTGGCATAATTAATACATGATTGTAGCCATGAAGGTACGACAAGCAAGAACATAAAGGTGCAGCACCTTTCATTTATGTGCAAAATTTCTGCATTATATTTCAGCATAAATGATGTATTGATGTTAACAAGCAATTAAGTGCAGGGAGAGTTGGTAGGCCAACTACTTGCACGTAGAAATTTGGAACTTTTGTAAAACATGTTTATGGATAAGTTTCAGGAATATTAGAAGCAGAAACTTGGTACTACGCACATTTCTGTGTTTATTAAATCTTTAAGGCAGCAGCATTTTGTGGAATATTAATTAAGATGGCACATGAGCAGAGAGCAAGTGTATATACCTTTATGAGAACAGTGTACCCCACTGTCTGTAGATAAAACCCAGAACGCAACATCATGGAAACCAATGCACAGGCAGATTTATAGCATCTTATAGTGCGACAACAATCAATCATTATACAGTAAGTTGCAGCATTTGGCTCGAGACCACTTGCTTCCATATGTTTGAATAGTGCAATTGCCATTCGACACTGCATGTTAACCAGAAACATAACTTGTAGCATAAGGCAGGAGAATGGACCCACAGGTCATCAATTAGCAGTGGAAATTCATAACACACAAGCAGAACCACTTACTTCCTCAGCCTCAACTAGTGAGTGCAGCACTGAATTATAAAGAGGTATTCCCAGATGCCTGTTACTATGATAGAAAAGATCTTCTGCCACACATAAATATTGCATTAGCTCTCTCATCATCCCTTCTTTTCCAAGAGCTTTCAACTGGAGACGTCCAAAGAAGAATCAATGTTATAGACTATATTTTATGCCACAAAACTTAAACTTTTAACCAGGACAGTTTCAGTTCAAAATGCAAGGGCAAACAAAGGTGCACCACATGGATAAATGGAAGTTAATACAAGAACAATTCAAGAACCAGAGATCAGCATTTTCCATTGCCAGGAAAAATGTGCTTCAATAAGATCATGTTAATTTTGTCAAATGGCTAGTTGGATGATCCAGATATAATAAAACCAGAAGCGGTTGAAAGAGGAATCCTATAGCACAGAACAAGAATTCCAAGCAGCATTACCCCATCCACCAGATTGATGTGCTACTTCATTAGAAAGTCTGTGTATATAACTAAAGCCTTAAAGCATTCAAATCTTGCTGCCATACCATGCCATGGAATCAGAGAGCATGGAATTGCAACAGTCAATTTTTTATCATCAATTGCACTAGTGCAGGTCCCTCTCAAAGCAGCATCAATGGAATTCACCACAGTAAGAGGGTAGCAAGCAGGGAACCACATTTTCTAATAAAAAACAATCTTCCAAAATGTATGCCAATAAACTAAAATAAAAATGCAGCATTAGTTATTCTGCTTTCCTACTATACCATTCATTTCAACTGAATTGAACTTTTACAAACAATCATTTATAGAAAGGTATCTTCTGAGAAGTTAAAAAACAGATAGGGATGCACACCATTTATTAAACATTCTCAATTTTTTAGCATGGTTTAAGACACCCTTTGTGGAACTAAGGCCAAAGCTAGTGATCAACTAGAAAAAATGTTATATTCCAAGCAATTATTTCTTGACATCTAAATGCCCATGTAAGAGGTTAAAAAAACAAGTGTGCAGCACAGAATTACCAAGTTCTTCATTGATTCTTGACTGTGCTGGACACCATTTTTCGCCATATCCTTCTCTATAGCCTTTATTCGTTTTGCAGAGTCTACACGTGACAGCATATCACCATCCTCATATGGAGCATTTGTATTACCAACTAATGAAAACAGTTGCTCATATGTCCTGATATCTGGCTGAATCTTTAATTTTATCATTTTAGCCAACATCCTCAAAGCACGCTCAGGTTGATCCTGCAAAATTAACAGATTGAATTTTTCTACTGAAATGAGATCATTCAAATGGAGTGCTTGAATGCATCAATTACGTGATTTGACAAGACAAGTTCTGTCAAGAAAACTACAAGTTTCCAAAAACCACTAACAATAACACGGTACTGTCACTCGCTACTACAAAGTCTTACTTGATATTCTCTGGAACATAACAAGTAAAGATGATTTGTAATCACCAATCAGTACTAAAATTCAACATTCAGAATTCCAATTTATCAAAGAGGAAAGTGAGGGCACTACCTATCTTCATTATAAAAAGAAATATATTTCCACATATTCATGCAAAATTTCTCACAAAACAGAGAGAGAGAGAGAGAGAGAGAGAGAGCACAAGTCCAGTGTGAAGTATCAGATTGGAGCAGGTGTTTAGCTCACCATTGCATCGCATGCTTGAAGAAATGAATTATAAGGATACGGATATGGACAGTTGGTAATTTGATCCAACAGAACCTCTGCCAAATCCAGTTCCAATGCTTTGCTGCATGCCACTGAAATGGTTGCGAGGGTTGGATCATGTGGCTTCAAATTCTTCTGTTGCATTGTTTTTAACTGTGGGGAACAAAACTAGTTTATCGATTCAAGAAAAGAAAGTCCATGGATCATGAGAGAGAAGTGTTCGGAATTTAGTTAAATAAATCACCAAAGAGTAAAAGTATTACCACTTCCATGCCTTGCCTGAAATGTCTCTTAGAAACAGCTCTAGCAAACATATTATATGTATGGCTTGAAGGTAGCAAGCCAATATTTTCCATCTACACAGGAATGGGAAAAATAATTTGAGCACAAGAAAAGAATGCTATCAGTAATAAAATACTAAAGTGCGGTCAAAACTACACAAGCAATCTTAACAAGAAAATAAAATAAAATATATATATATAGCAGAAACAAGTAACAAAAACATATAATATCAATATTGATGAACAGAGAAGATAACAGCCTCCTTGTAAAGAGATGCCTAAACCACATTGCAGTTTTCAGGTATTATGATAAATTATTTTTGAAGTGCATCGATAGATGATTTCCAGCAGAATTTGAGCTAACTGTACCCAAACCCATGATAATTATAGTATTCAACTGCAGTTGCTGTGATGAAGGTTGCACGGGAATATTCCAGAGTAAGAGAATCATTATTCAGCGGCCATATTCTTCCCATTTTAATGAATAAAGAATAACTAGAAGTAAGCACAGGGAATGCTAAATAACAAAGGAGATCATATGACAACCACATTCAACAATCAGAAGCTTAACAAAAAATGCAAGACCTGTAACATTAACTGCTTTGCCAATCCAGGTTTTTTAGCTTGCACACATGCATGCATTACATCATTGAAAGACCACCTTAGGACCCTTAAAACAGGCATGATTTTACGTTTATCCAGTCCAATTTGTCCAGCGCTTTTAACTTCTTTATTTCCCATGTCCAAAGTACCACACCCTTGTATTTTACAAGCAGGAGCATTTGCTGTCGAAGGAACAGACTGTTCATTATTGCACTCTTGTACATTACAAGCAGAAGAATTTGCTGTTGAAGGAACAAACTGTTCATTGTCGCATTCTTGTATGTTACAAGCAGAAGCATATGCTGTTAAAGGAATAGACTGTTCATTATCCTTTAACTCAAATTTCTGCAAGCCTAATTCACTTTTTGAATGTATAGGGATATTCACTCTTGAAGGATAGAGCTGTCCTCTAGACGAGGTCTGTACAAAATTATTTCCTCGGATGGCTAAAACCACCATATGTTGCAATTTTTCATATGCAGACTTTAAATCTCTTAACCTTGTAAGGGACCAAACAAAATTTCGCAAGGTAAGAATACTTGGACTGAAGTGTTTGATGTAGTCTTCCCAGATTTCATAGACTGCAGAGAGGTTCTGTTGAGAAACTGCGAGCTGAAAGCAAAAGGAAAAAAAAAAAGGACAATAAACTTCTAATGTAAGAATAAAATAAATTCAGTTTCCAGCTTTAAAACCTCATGGAACTTGAGCCAGATACGAAAAAAATGGAAAACCAGTCACTCAACTGAATTTTTTCTTTGTTTAGCGGGATTGTGAACCAAACTGCTTTAACCACTAATGCCTTTCACAGGAAAGACCATCAAATGAGACTGAAACTCTTTACCCACCTTGAGAAGCATTGTGTAAGTAACTTCATCCTTCCCCACCATTCTGCGCTCCATCAATTGCAAACATTGATCGGCATAATCTGCTCTGCTCATTTCTGAGCAGGCTCCCAAGAAAGTGTTATACACAGGCAGGGTAGGATAGATACCATGGCTTTCTCCAATAAAATCAATCATATTAGATGCCTGCATGAAGCATAAGTGGTTGGCATGGGAATGCTTAGAACCAACATCCCAAAAAAATAATGAACTAGTTTCTTACACAATTTTTAACAGTAAGTCTGGCAATAACAGCATTTGTCATTATGAACAATATCCATATTCATCCTATTAGGAACAGTAACTTGCTAAAGAAATGTAATCATCTTACTAAGAATGATCAGTCAACAACCCAAGACATGTAGATATAGCCACATGTTGAACATTTATTACTAATGCTGAGACACAAAAGGAAAAAAATGAAACTACTTCCAACACATCATCACAATAACGACATGAAAAACAGTCTCACTGAACACAACAATATGCATATACCTCCTCCAAGTAACCTCCTTTGCAAAGTGCTCGGATCATAAGCAGGTAACATTTGCTATCCAGGCCAACCTCTTTTTCCTCCATTATTTTCCAAGTCTCCAAGACAAGCTGCATCCAAAAGGGAACAATTTTCTGTAATCTTGCAGCCAGGATCACCGATATTTGGAACAAGACTAAATAACAACTACACCAACAGAGTTCAAGCACTAGGAGCATCTTTGACTTCCCAATATTGCACAATCAGTTTACACAATAAAATACTGCTGCTGTGTGTGTTTTATAGCACTATACACAAGTGGATTACAGACCAAGCTGCAAGTCCAGAAGAGTTAAATGATATTTTTGGTGTGCGAGCTTTTTGAATTTTTCTATTTGAGTTTACCAGCTTTTCTTTTTGAGTGTACCAATCAGTGTACACAATAAAATACTGCTGCTGAGTGTGTTTAATAGTATTATACATAAGTTGAATACAGACCAAGCTGGAAGTCCAGATGAGTTAATGATATTTTTTGGTGTGAGAACTTTATGAATTTTTCTATTTGAGTGTACCGACTTTCATTTTTGTTATTTCAGTGTGCAAACTTGAACTTCTTTTTTCTTGTAATTAAGTAATATGTTAGATTCCGTCATGTGCATGATGGCATGTATGCCAAATGTGCACTAACATGTCACTTTATTTCTAATCAAGTGTCAGTATTTTTATTTATTTTCTGTTTGAGTCTATGTACTTTTATTTTTTCTATTTGAGTGTTATTTTCAAATATTTATCAATTGTGGGCTTCTAATTTTAAGTTAACAAATGTCCACTTCAGAATCTTATGTCAGGCATATTTGATCAACATAAATAAAAATTAAATTGAGAAATTTTTAAAAGAACAATCAAAATAAAAAATAAATAAAAGTAGTTACACTCAAATAAAAAATAAATAAAATTGCACACTTAATTAGAAATTAAGTGCCCTGTTCCTGCACACTTGGCATATACATCAGAATGCTGACGTGCAAATTTAATGGCCACTTCAGTATGCATTTGATGGAATTTAATAAAAACACTCGATTAGAAAAAAATTAGCATAAAAGTTGGTACACACAAGTAGAAAAAAAATATAAAAGTTCACACACAAAAAATATCATTAATTCAATCCAGAAAATAGTTAAAATGGACAAACATGCATATGCAAGTAGATATCAAATTCTCTCGTCAATTAGCTTACCAATGGATCAGGTGATCTAGCACAATATTGAAGTATAGGAACAAAATTATGGGGCTTTAATAACTTTTTTTCTTGTCCAAGTTCTAAAAGCAGAATAGATGCTCTGCTTCTCTCGCCCATGTGAAGTGCACTAACAATTTGCTTCAGAATTGAATTTGTAGTTGATTCTGGACAATGCTTTGAAACATTATTACCTGCATTGAAAATTTTCACTCTTAAATTTGATTCACAAGCCTCTTGATATAATTTGAATTCAAAGATGGCATAAATATACCAAATAAACCGGTGATATTTGGAGACGACCCAAATTCGTCAGTGACATTTCTTTGTCCCTGTCAAAAAAAATTAAACATTATACTTAATAATAAATATTCACTTACAAGGAGACATCTATTAAACAGTAATAAGAATCACCAATACATAATTGTTTGTGAGACAGGAGACATCTATTAAATAGTAATAAGAATCACCAATACATACTTGTTTGTGAGATTTCAATTTTTCTGCTATTGAGCAAAAAGGAACTCTCCCTCTGTTAAAGGTGAAAAAATACACATGAAGGAAAGCTTATATTAGAGCTCAGTAAATGGTGACTTTCAATTTACTCACTCATTCATGTATATACTTACAGTGGTCTCTGCATTCTTTGGCAAACAAGCATAATAAATCTTTGAAACAGCACTGTATAGATGATACCGTCTTTATCAACCACATGTCATCTGATAGATGAAGAGCAAAACCCATTTGTTCTCTTAGGCAAATAATCAAACACTTTGCACAAGACTGAATAGCAACAGGAATTTATAAATAAAATTGGATCCATGATTCTCAGTTCCAATACGAAAGCAAAATGAACAAGAAATTAAGAAGAAAAGGTAAATAAAAAATATTCCTTTGCTCGGTCAAAATGAACAAACGCTTGTTAAGGTACTCCAATAGTATTTTTCTACAGATCAAATACCTTCATGTGCCCGTTTCCGGCAATTAACAACGGGCCACCGCCGGAGAGTAGCGAAGTAGAACTAATGCTGACTTTGAGGGAAATGTAGAAAACGAGGAAAAGTTGTTATGATGCTGTAAACAGGCAGCCTTGAAAGTACGAAAGAATGGTAAGCAATTGGACAAGAAAAAAAAATCTCTTCCTTTTTCTGACTTGAAAATATCTATGTCGACAATGAAGGTCGGGTGTGGGAGAGGGAGGCGGCTAGTTTGCTAGCTCTGGAGATTGAAGATTGAAGATTGAAGAAAGAAGATTGAAAGGTTGGGCGTGGGAGCCTGGGAGGGAGGGGACGGCTCTGAGAAAGCAAATATTTTTATTTACAGTGCCACCGATTTTTTTATTATTATTTGAACCGATTCAGGTTCAGTTTTATAAAATCAAATTAAACCGGAATTTTTAAAACATATTCTAATAATTTAATTGCTTTCTTATTAGATTTTTTTAGTTTAATCAGTTTTTTAAATTGTTTTATTTTTATTATCAGTATATATTATACAAAAACAATAAAACATTAAGTTCTCTTAAAACTATTAAAATTTGGAGAAAAGCGGGTTGAACCGCAACCCAATGTTCAACCCAAACACAGCGTGCTTTTCCTTTTATATATATAAATATTTTGTTGTGCTATATGTAGCAGTAGGGGGTTTTCATTGGGAAGCCATCATCCTAAACCCTAAAACTCGCCGCCAGAACTCCGTGTTCTCTAACCCACCTCTCTCTCAGTTCTCAGGTAATAATTCATTAATCTCCATGACCCTTCTCACTGTTAGTTTACCCGTTGGTTTCGTTGACGCCTAGACGATTACATATTTCCGGTTATTCATGTTTTTTTTTCTCCGAGACCAAACAGAGACTAAGTAACAGTGTTGTCAAGACTGGTGTAGATTTGCTTTGATTTTACCTTTTTAAAACATTGAAGTGTTGATTTTCTATCTGGGTTTCTGCTTGCTCGCTGAGAAATACAGTTTAAGTAATGAAAAAAAAAAACTAAGAATCCACATGTGTATTAGTTGTCAGAGTTTCACTTGGTTGAATTTCAATTTGTCTTCCCGATATCTCAGCAAAAAAGGAGATGCTAACTTTGTTATATTATGTGATTTTAGGTGGAGCGGAGGTTTTTTGTTGGATAAGGAGGGTAGCGTAATAGTATATCATAATAATAGTAATGGCGGAAGGGGAGCCGCTGGCATTGACTTATATACCAGAGGTGATATTGAAGAAAAGGAAGCATAAGGAAGAATCAATTGCTCTTACGAGGAAAAACCAGTTGGAGTTGGGGCAACATGGAGGGAAGAAGAAGAAAGTGGACGATATCAAAAGGCCTGAACAGCTTGTCAGGGAGTTTAGGGACAAGGTAAAATAGTTTACTTGCTGTGCGTGTGTTTTTAAAGGTTTTTTCTTTAATGTTCGCTGGCTGCATGTTCTAGTACCTAATACAAGCGAGATTTGAAATGTAGACACATTTTGATAATTTTGATCCTATCATCCTGTACAAGCCTAATGGTTCGACTTTAGGTCAATTGTTGTATGCTCTAGTTAATTTCAAATGAGATTTTTGCTTTTCGCTGGACTCCATTCACTTAGTGCATTTGCAAATGTGCCTGTCGATCCATTTTTTTATTTGTTATAGAATTTCCATCTTCAAATCAGTAGAATCATTAGGGTACCTATTAAATGACAAAAACTTCAGTCTCTCATGTTCTGGATGGTGATCTTCTTGTTTTTCATTGAGTCTTAAAATAAACCCTAACACCAGTAATTCTTGCATAATTAGAAGTGAAGTTTGTCTTGACAGCTTGTCCAAGTGTGGTCCTTGTCTAGATTTTGTATTTTGTATGTGCAATTTTCTGGTAACATAGAAGTTAGGACCAAGACTTTTTGCATCTACTTTTTAACTATTTGACCAGAGCACCTGAGGGGCATGTTTATTGTGGTTCGTTTTTCATTGAGTCCATGTAAAACCTGACAGTATTATTTTGTAATAAATTTAAACTCGGTGCTTTCCATGCAGGAATTGGATCTCATCCGAATGAAACAGAGGACAAAGAGAGCAAAATCAGGATTATCAATACCAAATTCAAAGCTTCTATTTGTCATTCGCATACATGGGTAGGTTACTTGTGCTCTGCAATGATTCCATTCATTTTTTCTGCAATTTATTCATCCAGTTCTGACATGTTCCTGTGCTTACAGCAAAAATGACATGCATCCAAAAACAAGGAACATCTTATACAAACTGAGATTGACAAGAATCTTTCATGGTGTCTTCTTGAAGGCCACCCCAGGGGTATTAGAATTGCTGCAAAAGGTGGAGCCATATGTTACATACGGGTAGGATGCTCAAATCCTCATTAATTTATTGTGCCAAGTATAGCCTTAAATATTGGCAGAGGAATGGTTTGATATTTATTTAATTATAGCAATCTTGAGTGATTTATTATGAGAGCTGGTAAAGTTAACGTGAGTTTGCCAAATAGATATGTCCAGTATGTATGATCTAGTGCCAAGGAAATTCCAGTTGTTTCTCTTCCCCTGAAATGAGCTGACCACTAGCACTGGGTCATATGTGGTTCATTCCAATTTCCTTATTGCCTTGTTGCAATTGAGTTATTAACAAATGTGCTTGTTCTTCATTGTCAGTAGATATATATAGATATTTCTATGCTAGTTATCACTAAATAGATATTTCCCACACCAACCTGTTTGAACCAGTGACCTACTGAATACTTTAGATATTTCTATACTAGTTATCTCTTCGTTTTGATTTCAATTCGGCATCATTAATTCCACGTAATCTTTATTTTGAGTACTCTTACAAGATATAGAGCTATGCTCTTTAAGACATCCTTTCTATATTTTACTTGGAGCCTAAATTACTTTTGACAGGATGTGAGGTCAAGTTGGAGATTGTCGATGAACATATTTTGGCTTTGATTTCTGACTTAAATGAATACCTGAATGCAAATATGTCTCTCTCAAGCAACTCCTTAATAAACATAAAGTGAGCAGTTGAATTCTAATAGCCTGATTTCTTTTAGGGGCAAGGAATTGCCTGGCTGGCTGTTTTATACACCATGAACTTTTTTCTAGTCTTTAGGCTGAATTGTTTTTGGCAATAGGTGGCAGTAGTTTGGAGATGATTATACTGATTATGTTTACGTCATTGGTTGCTGTGTTATTTTAACCATTTCAGATTAATTAGTCCTGACAAGCTTTTGTTGTTCTTGAAGATATCCAAATGTTAAGAATGTGAGTGATCTGATTTACAAGAAGGGCTATGGAAAGATAGACAACAAAAGAGTTCCTCTAGTTGATAATAATATTATTGAACAGGTATTGAATGAATCTTGTTTTAGCTGTGTTAGGTTTTGTAGTGCCTATGGCATTTCCTCTCATTTTATTTTATTTTCATTATGGCAGGCATTAGGGAAGCATGGCATTGTATGTCTAGAAGATGTTGTACATGAAGTTGCCAATGCTGGTCCACATTTCAAGGAGATCGTTAGTTTTTTGGGGTCATTTTCACTCAACAGGCCAAAAGAAGGATTGCTTGGGAAGAAGGCATTATATAAAGATGGGGGAGACACTGGGAATCGTGAGAATCAGATTAATGACTTGATCAATAAGATGAACTAGATCAAGAATTCAGGTCTTATGATGAATGCAACTCACCTAACTTCCTTTTAAGATTATTCTGAGCCACAGTTATTATTTCTTTCTAGTTGAATTTTGAAACTGTCATGATTTATTTCTCGGCTGATTTTTATTTTTTCTTCTCTTTGTCAGCAATACCTCTTGTAACATTGTCTTCAATTTTTTGCTGCTGCCCTCACATTATGTTTGTTTGCGAAAGAGGGATAGACGGACAGGAGAGATGGGAGGGGTTGGAATAGGTGCTTGCATCGTTTTATAGCATATATACTTGCATATATACAAGCAAGTAATGGATCAATCCTCTTTTAATGTAGTCATTTTGATAAGGATCTTGCAGGAAAAACATGAATTGATGCATTTCAAAACTTTCACCATTTATCTAAATTGTCTGTCACCATGTCTGCTTCTGCTGAATTTTCAGTCATCTTTGTTTTTTTTTGTAATTGCAAACCGGGTTATCGATTTCATTGAACAGAGAAGCAGAAACAAATTATAATGGCTCTCAACAGTTTTTTTTTTTCCCATCCTACTGTGGTAGTTTCTCTTGTGAATTTCTCAGGGATTTTGATTTTTAACTCCTATTCTTTCCATCTACTTTACATTTATGATGCGTATGATTTCTACTTTTGCTTTAACCCATTGATATTAATCTTTTATAATTTGATTTCATCTGATTTGCATGCCCTGTGCATCTGTATCATGGACAGAATCCTTAGACTAATAAATGGTTTAACTAGATCTAAACTTATATTTTGATGGGAGAGCTGCAATTAAAAATGAAAGAACCTGGAGGTGCAAATCCAACTGCAGTCAAAAGCGACTTATGAGAACCTTTTTACAACCGTTGCTTTGAATTCTACTCTTTAAAATAGCTTCCTTTTGCTCGTTGAGATGTTGGTTTAGGTTGGTAACCGAGTTTATTTTCCATGTCATTATTTTGGGTGTGAATTAAAGAGATGATTGTTTGCGATGAATTATATAGATAGCAGTCCACTGGAAATTTTGAAGCCGGCAACTCATAACTACAAGATTAGCTTTATTGCGAGGTATGATCATGAAAATACAAATCCTTCTTCGCTCAACTTGTGCACTTGGACTTGAGCAGTAATGCATGCGATTTACTTATTTTCTTCAAGGCCCAACTGGTTACCTTGGAGGCAATAACTTGAGAGTTTAAGTTCCAAGTGCCATTGAAAACCTTACTTCCCTTGACTTGCCACACATTCTGAACTCAATTTCAATCGAGGAATCCCTGCGTCACTCAAAAACGTTTGGAATTTGAAGGTGCTATCTGTAGCATTCCTAAATCCGAACCACAACATAATATTTGAGGTCTTCGAAGTGTGGTAGGATGTGTTTCGAGTCCTTGGATTTGGGTGCTTGACAATCATTTGGTGGTTTGACCATCAACTTACGCAATATAAGAACCAGGTTTAGACGATAATTGATTGAGTGGAACTCTTTCAGATTGTTGTAGAGGGCTTTCATTTTCGAAACTAGTACTCACACAGATCCTAGAGACCACAGAGAAACAAACCAATATGCTTAGAAAATTTAAGCAGAAATCGAAGCAAGCCTTGAGTTCTTTTCCACATACACACATATATATATAGCCTAGAGACCACGGTATGGATGAAGGCAGTTCCAAACTCAACTCGGGTGTGGAGCCAGAATCTTGAGATATGGGAAGGGGAAATTTGAGAAAAACAAGTTATGGATGGATTAGCAAAGGAAAAGCTACAAAGACAATGAGTGATTTTTAAGGATACTTAAAATCTATTTTCAATAAAAATAAACCTTAATTTAAAAGGTGTCATTAACAAATGTCATGATAGTAAGATTAAGGTGTGTGTTTTTTCAAAGATTGCGGTGCTATAAAACCAAGCATCTGAAGGCAGTTCCACCCATGATTAGTTCAATTAATCTTATTGCATGTGTTTACTTGCGAATAACTCCTTATGGAAACATAATTTATATCAAAGTTGACCAGAAAATTTAAAGGGATGGATTACCAGTAAATTTTGAAAAGTTTTGCTAGCCTAAGAATCTTTATTACACTTGAAGATATCGAAATTATCAGGGAAACAAATGAGTGAACAGATAATTTTAGTATAATTTTGGTAAATTAATAATCTTAATTTAATAATATTTTTTTGGATTCCAGTTTTAAATAATATCTAGATTAAATAGAAAACAAATTCCTTTGAAATCCATATAATTTAGAGAGGTTTAATGATATTGTTTTGAATTATAACCCTCCAAGTGAGAAAGAGGGAGATGACATGGAGAGTGTTTGTTTATGCGATTATTCTATTTAAAAAAAATAAAATTGTTTTGCATTATATTATTATTTTATTATTATTTAATAGTGACAGTGACAAAAATAAATATATTATTTTGACAAATTTTTATATAAAAAATATTTTAAAATAGAATCGTTATCCAATAAAATTACATTAGACTTTTCGAAGTGGAGAAGTCATCTTCGAGCAGTAATCAAATTCATATCCTCTCCAAATGGGATGCCTAGACTCCCCATGACACTCTTCAAACGACTTCCAAAAGACTAATTTAATACAAAGATAGACAGAAATCTACAAGAAGATTTGGGGTCCCAATTTTGATTAGACAAAGCAAGTCAAGCCCAACACAGGAATCATATTTGTTTTCCCATCTGCCATGGACAATCAAATGAATTCAAAAGCTAAAAATGCACTCATAATCAATTCCATCTTTTCTTCTCCATCCATCAAATCCTTTCTTCTTTTCTCTCTCTCTCTCGTTTCATTAACTAATATATATATATATATGTGTGTGTATGTATATATGTGTGTGTGTGTACGTGCGAAACTTATCTAAAAGGGTTTTCTTTAGAGACGTGATCATGGTATTCATGATAATAATTCATAAAGTTATTCAGCATAGGACACCACTATGAAAGCACAGGAGGGGCTCTCCACATCAACTCCCCAATCTATTTGTCGGCCACTTGTCGTCTTCACCACCCATTTCACCACCAGATGACGTGTACAAGCTGCATCTTCTGTGGACACGTGGGAATGTCCCATTGGGTTTCATGTGGAGTCTCCTCGGACTCCCCTCCAACATGAACGAAAGGTCTTCTGGGGAAACAGGTGATCACTGTACTTCAGGTTTTCCCCTTCTCTTCCCTCCATGGAAGAAACATGAGCTTAGAATTTCTATACAAAATCAAATGCTAGTTAATCTGTGGGGTCGAGACCAGACAAGGTTGCTGAACTTGCAATGATTTCCATCTTTCATTTTTACTTTCTTTCGTTGGAATTCAGGAAGTGAAGCAGAAACTGAAACGTTGCTTCGAGCTGTAATATATATATATATATACTTTAACAATGTCCAGAATAACTATTTACAAGGATATGGCATGCATATTTACTATTTTTCTTCACCGCAGTAAATTAAGCGCTGCCAATCTATTCAAAATGACGTTAGATTGAAGCTTTCAGTAAAGTAGAAGAAGACAAGGAGATGTACTTTTGATGGATTCTCCTCATTGAACCAAAATCTACTCAAGCCCGTGTGGTCTCAGTAATGCCATAAAGAAGACAACAATGGGAGTGCAGCTTGTTTTGTGCTGTCATGGCTGGCTATTAAACAGGTGAGACAGCCAGGTGCTGTAGCGTAATTTTCACAACAAAAGTATAGCCACGAATACCATTATTATGTTATCTCTATGCCTCTTAATAATTTTCAACAATTCGGTGGTGTTTATGAGTGGAATATAATGTTGAGGGGTCAGATTCTTCCTTGCTTTCTCTCTCTCTCTTTTTATAAATCTCTTGAGCAAATTTCTCTTGCTTAATCATAAGGTGATCCTCAAATGGCGCAAATTGATAGACAAGGCACGAAAAGTTCGGTTGGTTTCCTAGCTTTGGCTGGTTAATATAATTTAACTCTAGCAAACTAGCTATCTAGTAGTACGAACTGAAACCCTAAACTTCAAATTGACGAGGTTCAATTATTAGCTAGCCAGGTAGCTTGTCTTTGGTTTTTCCCACTAATTATTAATATTCACCGCACCAATTTGCGTCCTGATTTTGAAAATCATAGTGTAAACCCCACCATGTCCTGACAAAACTGCTCAATCTCCTCTCCTTAAAAGAAAAGGGTCGCCATCAATTTCCAGTGCTGTTATTGCATCATCCCCAAGCAAAATGTACATGAACTTAAACAGCGACAACTCAAAAACAACTATTTTTAGTTCCTATATATGCTTTCCTCTTAATCACCCACGTACCTATTTTCTGCGCACTTCTGCTGCCATTTCTCTTCCTTCACTGCAAACCCCCCCCGATCGAGCCGCCCTTTCCATTAAAACCTCGGACGACATCCATGCTGCTGCTTGCTCTGGGTGATCTTAACGTTGGCCGGGCCTGTTAGAGTATAATATAATCATATTCTGGGGCCTCACCTATAAGCTTAAGCTTTTAGGTGAGATGGTTACTTAACATGGTATCAGAGCCTTGTTGACCCAGCGGTCACGAGTTCGAATCTCACCACCCCCATTCTATTTGATAAAAATCAAGCACAAGGTAATGTGGGCCTGTGCAAGTTTCAAGCCCAAAGGGCTTTCACTTGAGGGGGTGTGTTAGAGTATAATATAATCATATTCTGGGGCCTCACCTACAAGCTTAAGCTTTTAGGTGAGATGGTTCCTTAACAGGGCCTACATCTATATATATAGTCTTTCTATTGTAATAAAAAAGCATATGTATTTAATGAAGTTTCGTGTTATCATGCACTCCACCAGCTTCAAAAAAACATTCCCTGAATGTTTCTCCTGTTGATTGCCTTTTTTATAGTGTTAATTTGATTATTATTTGTTATTTTCTAGTAGTGATAGGCTCATGGGTCGAGAGTAGTACTAGTACAAAATAGTTTTTGATAATTCACTAACGCTTTGTTTTTTAATTAAAACTAATAAAGGTTGATTCAAAATAATAAATCAACTAATTAAACCTGAATTTTTCAAAACTTGTTGCGGCAGCCACATGCGCTATTTCTTATGGTTATATATATATATATATATATATATACACACACAAACACACACCACCTGTATTCACGTTAACTTAGGTCTCCTTTCTTTGTCCTTCTGCCGATGACAACTCAACACTTCTCCTAACTAGGACCTGCAGTATCCTCTTTTGGCCATAGTGATAGTTTGGGAATTATTGAAATTGTTTTTGAAAATATTTTTTATTTAAAATGATATTTTTTTTATTTTTTAAAAATTAATTTTGATATTGACACTGAACATAATTTAATTTAAAGTAAAAAAATAAGAATTCAAAAGTATTTTTGAAACGCAATATTAAACAGGATCATAGTCTATTTGCTTCGATAAATTGATATTGACAAACTCAATATTAATAAAATTACTAATGAGATCTTGAAACCTCAAATATAAAATCTATTATTAATAAGCATTGTTGGTGCAACTGTAAATAGTAATCAAATACGTTGAACCAACTTGGAACATGGTTCATCCAATTAAACCAAATCTAAGACTTAATTATAATTCAAAAATTAAATTCTATTAAAATTAAAGTTGTTTTGGCACTTGTTGATCAGCAAATTAACTCGATCAACCCACCGTCTAGGCTTTTGATCAAGTTAAATCTAAAGTTAGATTATTATTATTATGGGGGTGCCACGTGTAGATAAATTAGCATTTCTTTATATCATAATAAAAAAAAAAAAAATTTTTTTTTTTTTTTTTTGCCAGTACATGAACATTTCTATAGAAAACGATTCCCTTTTCTTATTTAGGTAATAAAAGGGGGAAATCTCATTTTCTTCTCTTAAGCCTACTTTTCCTCGAATAGGAAAACAGTGGACTAAACAAGTTCACACGACCAAATTCTTGTCATGAAAATTGCCCTCAAATAGAAACAACCAATGACCTTAAGTCGCACCAAATTAAAGCTATGAAAAGTGAAAACCCTAAATTGAGAAAACAGTCGTACTCTTTTATTTTTCTTTTTTTCTCTCCTGAAAGCCATATGTCATCCACCAGAGAAATGTGACCTCAAACCGAAAAAATAGCTCTACACCTCCCCCCTCGAAGCAGAGTTCATTGCTATTCACTCACCAAATTAACTCTCTGAGGCATCATGGACTCTATATGATCTTGATCGTGCTCGTAACTAGTGTCCTATAAGTTGTTTTTTCTAAGATAGCATGCCTTCTGTTTTAGAACATAGGCTTGTTACCAAAAAACAAAAAATGAAGCAAAGATTTCTAAACTTCTATTCTTGACACCTCTTTCTTTGCATTAAATTAAATGAACCACTTAAAATTACACATAGTAAGGCTTACTTGGATTATAATTATCCTTGTGGAGAGCTCACAAACTAAAATTTTCCACACAAAAGCAGCATAGTTTTATTTTTTGATGATGCTTCTTATCATGTTTTTCTCTTAACTCCGGTTGTGTTGGCCTTGTACTCCAAGAGGGTGTTTAGGAACGCATTTCAAAAATATTTTTAGAAAAAAATGATTTTTTTTATTTTTTATTTTAAATTAAGTTTTTTTAATGTTTTATATTATTATTTTCATATACTAATATGTACTAATAATATATGATCACATTCTTCGGGGGGGTCTACACGAGTGTTGGAGTTTACTTGCCACTTTCCTGTCCCATGAAGCTAGGGAGGGAAGAGAAGCACAGGAGAAAGAAACAAAAGAGAGTGGTAGAATCTTTAAAATATAGTTCTCACTTGTCTATCAAACGTCAAAGACTTATTTTCTAAGGAAATGTGCGATTAAAAAGTGGGGATTAACCCTAAGAAGAATTATGTTTTGTGCTAGTAGTGTTGATGATTACAAATTAGTCTATGGTCTAGTATATGAGATTAGATTCCTAGGCGTCCGAAGCTTTGATTGCATGAGAGACGCCATTGGCTGTTTCTTTGAAGTGGTGTGAGCTTACCTAACGTCTAGAATGACGGGACCTGAATCAACTACAGCAATCACACGGCCCGCACTGCTGGCCACCTTGAGAGCTACGGTGCCTTGGTAATTGTAGTCTTCCATTGACACAATAATAGGATTGGAATTGAAAGCACTTTGGCATAAGAAAAATCATAGACCAGGGCATTTTCTAAATTCATTCCCCTTCAAACAAAAAAAAAACACCACAGAAGACACCGGACTGATACCTGCTTCAACCATTGACACCTTCTTGGTCTGTAGCTCTAAGGTGAATCCCTTCATCTATAGAAAGAATTGTTGTAGAATTAATGGTTTATTTGAGAATGAAAAGGAGGGACTTTGGCTACATTATGCTATAAAAAAATAAAAAAAAATAAACATCGTAACTGAACTTCCAATGGTTACTGCATCAATTTCAGTTGGCCCTCTTTTGAAATAGAAAGCAAATCAGTTTATGGGCACAGTATATATAGCAGGTGTTAAGTGTTAACCCCTCAAAAATCTCATCAAACGGCACAGTATTGAATGCAATATTAGTTGATTTTGTTAAAAAAAAATAAAAAAAAATCACCTTCCTGGTGTCTATATCCGAAGTGATCACAATAATAGATAAATAAATAAATAAAAAGGTTGGAAGTCATACCTGATCACTTTAATCAAGTTATAAGAAGAGGCCTTGTCCTCGTATAAAATGTTTTAGTGTCATGGCAAGGATTGACCACGAAGGCATTAAAACAAGTGATAGAAAAATTTGATGAGGTATGGGGGGTGTCAATAACGTGTATATCACATCAAAAATAATAAAATTAAATTTTATATATTATATAGAACTGGCAAGTTATTAAAAATCCGATATATATATATATATATAAAGAAATCTTGTAATTAATTACTATATTTTGTTTCAAAATTCAAAAGGCAAATTGGCTGAGATCAAGTGCGTTGAAATGTGAATTATATCTTTGATTTTTAAGTGTTGAACATTTGTCATGGATATACTAGAAATAACTATATAGGTAATTAAGTTATGATTGTTTGGAGGATTAATTTGAGTTTGAAAATGTTTTTTTTTTTTTTTTTTGCTGATAGTCTTAACCAATTGCCAAATAAATAATGAATATTGCTCATACTAGGATTTGAAAAAATAAACTAAAATTCTTTCAGTGACCTACCTAGGTATGGACATGAGACTTAAAACGTCATTATAAGATACAACATAGTTTAAACCCAATATGATTATTATTAATTTGCAACGAGTTATAATTCATGTGGTCAAATTGATTTTGCAATATGTATATATGTGTATATATATATATATATATATATATATATATGATAAGACTGTTTAATGAACCGGAACCATGAAAATGACATTTGCATGTCACTCAAATGGGCCTTAGTGCATGATTGCGTGCACATGAATATATTGCAGATTAACTTGACTAAGATGCAATTCAAAAGTCAACAAAAATAATGATTAATGCCAAATAGGTTTGTCAACACACAGAATTAGATGACCATCCTGTTAAATGATCCCACCAGATGATCATAATCTTTCAGTCAACATCATGACCTTCTTATTTATCACTGTCCTCATTGTGCATGCCATGAAATCTTACCATCTGATGAAACACTAACGTTCTTGATTAAAATACATGGTGGAAAATACCTAAGAACAGCACATGATAGGGAATATACCATGTGGGTGTGATTACTTTTTTTTTTCTAGTCAAGAAAATTTTGCTCTTCAGAAAATATATTTTATGTGTTTAGATGATTAAATAAAATCTGATTTTTTTAAATTTTTATATAAAATATATATTCTAATTCAAACTCAAAATTTATCGTATAAATTCTAAGTTTTTTAATATCATGTTGGTGTGATTACTTGATGCCCTAATTAAGAATCTGCAGGTGCATGGAGGTGCTATGGTGGGAGTAATTTTGACAGGGGCCCGAGGTTTCTTACGATGGACAAAGCAGTGTGCAAAGACAAGGACAGGAGTCTTTCCGTGAAGATTTTGCAAATCCTCCACAAGTTTTCGTACACTTCACACGATTTCTAGGATAGATATGATCCATTCTGCAAGTTCAAGCTAGAATCATAAAGGAAAAGTAATAATATTAATATTTGTAGGATTCTAATTGTCAGAAGTTCCCAGTTGACACACTCGTACGCTCACGTAGCCATGAACACATACACACACACCAAGGACAGGCAGAAAACATCGAATGCTAAATCTTTTGTATTATTTTTTAATATAATTTTTTTTAAGTAAAATCAATTTAAACTTGAAATTTATACATAGATTTATATTATTTTATATTTAATTTTTATTAAATAAAATAAAAATAAAAAAATTTAAACTTATCAACGCGTAGGATCAATAAGATTCTGATATCAAATAAAAAAACATTTCATTTAAAAATTTAAATTATTAAATAAAATTATAAAATATAATTTATATTATTCACTAATATTACTATTACTATTTATAGTAAAGAAGAGGGTACATGGTGTTCCTCATGAGCTCTAATCAAAACGTTGGTGACACATATGAATCTCTCTCTCCAAAAAGTCTTCTCTAAGTCTTACTATACTAAGACCTTGTAACTGTAAAATAGTAGGAGAACATCCTTCCACACAAAGGGCATAGCGTTTAAGACTATATATCAATTAACATTTTACCTTGCTTGCTATCAAACCCACTCTGCCTGACTTCAGAAAAAGGAAATTCTCTCTTCTCAGTTCATAACATTTCACATGGAGCCTCCTGCTAGATCAGAGGCCTGTCTCTCTGAAACTTCGAGCATGATTTCAGTTTCAAATGCTCCCCTGTGTCTGAATCCCTCGGTGATAATGGAGAGCCAGAAAGAGGGAAGGCAGCTTGAAGAAGATCAAGAAGAAGAAGAAGAAGAAAAGCACCATGACGGGGGAGACACCAGCTATGATCTTGTGTTGGATCTAAGCCTCTCTAGCAAGGATTCCAATCAAGATTCGTCAAAACGACGAGCCAGTCTCGTCGATTCTTTCGATACGGACCCAACAAGTAAGTCTATGGATACTCCTCAAGGTAATGAAACCGAGCCTCGAGTGTTTTCATGCAACTATTGTCAGAGAAAATTCTATAGCTCGCAAGCACTTGGGGGTCACCAAAATGCACATAAGAGAGAAAGAACACTTTCCAAACGTGGACAAAGAATTAGTGCAGCTTCTTTTGCTCTTCTTCAACCTAATTACTCGCAACAAAATCGATACACTAGCATGGCTTCTCTTCCCTTGCATGGCTCCTTCAATAGATCACTTGGAATTCAGGTGCATTCTATGATCCACAAGCCATTCAGCACTAGTTCTTCTTCAAGTATTTACGGGAAAAATGGCGGGTCTAGAAAAACTATTGATCAACAACCTGCAATTGGGAGGCTTGCATCAGACAAGTTTCAGATGGCAACAAATATCAACGGATCATCATCCAGTAATGGGGTTGCAAGGTTTGAAATTACTCGAAAATTTTCTCCGGCTAGTACTGAAGGGATTGGTGGGTTTTGGTGGGATGGTTCCGGTGTTAACCATTTGAAGACCAAACAAGATGATTTGCAAAAGCTTGACTTGTCACTCAAGCTCTAAGCAGTTCTTAATTTCTTTTTGTTCTTTTAGTTCAATCTCTTATGTTCTTTTTATTTTTACTTTCGTTTTATTCTTGTTTACTAAATACTTTTCATCTGTTCTTAGTTGGATCTCTTGTAAATTCTTCTTCTTCTTCTTCTGCTACAGAGAACCGGGAGAGATTTTGTTTTCTTTCGCAATTCTTGTATTGGAAGCTTGCCAAATTCCATGGGCATGATGTCAAAAAAGAAAATTGAACACTGAAGCTGCTTTGTGCTAAACCGATTAATCATCTTTATTCACTTAAAGAAAGTTCTTAGTTGACAAGTTAGTGCTCTTTTTCATTAATATTGTAGAGATAAGTTGATCTACTCCTTACAAGTTTTAAAAAAGTAGCTCGTGATCTTCCATGATTTTGGTGGGGATTTCTCAATGTAAATTTTTAGCTGTTGGGATTATTACTTCCACATCGATGAAAAAAAGTGTTAGAACGCTTTCAGATTGAATCCCATCTTCACAAATTCTCTTATAAACCAATTCAAATCATGACAGCAAGATAGTAACATATTTCTGAGAGTAAATGCACACCAAAAATATGGTGTTTTGGGTCTTACATTGATGAGTCTCGTACGTGCAGCAGAAGATGCTGATAAGACTAATACATTTTGGATGTTTCTGATTGTCATTTCATAGCACTGCTGCTGCTGCTGTTTACAGCATGGTCCACTACATATGTATTAGCTTGGATACACATCATGTTCCACGCCATATTTGTACAAAATTTGATGGCCGGATTGTGTGGATGATTCCATATTTGACCCACTAGCAGTTGAAGAAATAGACCATCTCTATTCGAAAGTTAGATCAGAGAGGTAGGTGAAAATAGCTAGCCATGTGAAAATAAGCACATGATAGTGCCCCTCAGCTATGCTATCTCCATCATTTTCCTATTTTATAATGTGTTTAATCTCAGGTTACGTTGATTTCTTGCCAAGGAGATCTCACAAATGGGGTCTACGGATTTGTGGGCCAAATCAAACTGATGTGTACAATTAAGGGCCTGTTTGGCACAGCTGTTGCAGCTGTTGCTGTTGTGGTTGAGGTTGAAAAAAAGCTGGTTTCTGAAAAGCGCTTTTAGCTGCGGTTCATAACTGAAATTTGTGTTTGGTTAAAACTGTGGTTGATGTTGAGTTTAATGAAAAGCAGTTTTGTGTGTTTGGTTACCATGCTTTTCATATTGCTGTCAACTTGTGAAATTAATTAAAAATACACATATATACACACACATACATATATATAAATATTTTGTTGGAATAATTTTGTAGATTTATTAATAATTATAATAATAAAATATTTGAAATAATTCAAGTAAATTATACATATTTTTCTAAAAATTTCAGTTAAAAATTATTATCAGGAAAAAAATACAGATAAAATAATAATCTCACTCATGTATTAATACAAAAATACAATCGATTCATCGGTTCCAAAACACTAACGAAGAAATTAAAATTCAATTCAAATACAAACTTTATCACAATTCAATATCCAGACATTCCACTGTTAAGCCATTTTTTGATTTAATTTTAGCTCTCAATCATGACATCGTCGTCATCACCATCCACGCCACCTTCATCCCCGTCTCCATCAACCCAAACTGTTAAGCCATTTTTTGATTTAATTTCAGCTCAACCATGACATCGTCGTCGTCACAATCCACGCCACCTTCATCCCCGTCTCCATCATCCTCGTCAACCCACCGCTCAGCAGGGGCGCACTCGTGCTTTCTCGTCTTGGAACGGCCACAACCATTATGAGAGCAAAAACGGAGACCACACCCCATAGACCCACTTGTGTGTGTGGGTTTTGCGTGTGGAGACTGTGAAGGAGAAGAGAAGAAGAGATGCAGAGATGAGGGACAAGAGGATGATGCAGAGGATGAGTGTGTGGGTGTTTGCGTGTGGAGACTGTGTGAAGGAGAAGAGATGCAGAGATGAGGGAGATGCAGGGGATGATTGATGAGGGTGGAGATTGAAGAAAAATATGTATGTGTTAACTGTAATTTTAAGAACGCAGTGTGTAGTTATAAGAACGCAGCTGCAAAAGCAGATCTCCGCTGCTTTTGCAGTCACGGCTCAGTTTTAATTTTTTTGTGGGACCCACAGTTAAAAGCTGGGGTCCCCGTTTGGTGATATTTGCTTTTGAGGCTGCGGTTCAACGCACCACAGGTTGAATCGCAGCCCCAAACACCCACTAAGTTTTAAAGACCATGCTAATCATATTCGCAACTTAATTTTCCTAGAATCAAGATGTAAAGTAACGGAAACTCGATGCTTTGACAGATAATTACCACAGAAATCTTGGATTACTACCAAAGGATGGGGATGAGAAAGCTGGGATGGCATTTTGTGTCACACGGTCCTTGACTACAGAATATGACATTTGGTGGGGTTTTGCCACGTGTTGCAGTTCAGTTCTGCTGTCCATTTTCTTGTGTTAGCCTGCCTTTATCCCCCTCCCTATTATTTTTGCCATTAGAATAGTTGGGAGCCTATGATTTTGCTTCTTATTTAAGAAACACTTAAGAACATGGCTAGAAAGGGATTCATGAAAAATCGGGTAGCTATCATTTTTTATGATTCAGCTCGAGTGAAAAGAAATGGAGCGAGAAGTGGCCATCACTCTTAAGATCTTATAATTATAAAAGTAGGGTTGTTTTGTCCACATTTATGTTTTAAAATTAAGGTTAGATCTTTTGCGATCCTAGACCATTGTCTTTTTTGTTCATGGACAGATTCAAATCCACTATCGATCATTTCTCTTGCTTAGTGCATTGTAATGATAAGACACTAAAAAATGTTGAGCTATCATTCTATGTGGTGCTGAAGAGAGAAGGTGAGGAAATAATCAAATAAAGCAACTGATCTTCTATCATAGGTTTCTTATAATAATCAGCTGCTGTTCTTCTACCTTGTTCCCACCTGTCATCATTAGTTTTGATCTCAATAATCTAAAACAGGTGGGACAAAAAGGACAATGGCAATAAATATTTAAGTTTTTTGTTTTTTAAATGTGTTAAAATCATGCTCATTTATTTTAAATTTAACAATTTAGATAGCATAAACATTACTAGACATGAGCGCGAGGATTTGAATCTGTCGAATACAGGTTCTATAATTCTTTGTTGTCAAATAAGCAATCTACCACTTGATTCTTATGGATAAAGCATGTCTCTAGTAGTTCCATAGAGAAGCTTGAATGAAAACAATGATTTGGTATAATAAAAACAAGTCTGATATTGTAATCTAATTCATATACTTTCAATCAGAACCTCCACTTCATTGCCCCTGATTTTCTGCATTTTACAAGTTACAGAACTCTTTCATCCATCACTAAAAATTACGGTTTTTAAATAAGAAAATTGTTTTTCTTCAAGTTAAATTAAACTACAGCAGGTAAAACGAGACCCCAGAAAAAATAAATCTGAACTAATCCAGTTATAGTCATCCCAATTTGTTTGTTTAATTTCCTTTGGGAACTATAAAATCAGATACATTACCTCTGCCATTCAATAAAAGCCTGCTGGCCACCGACCAGACAAAATCTAGAAAATCCAGAATGTTCAATTTGGAATTTACAAACTCAAGCCATGAACATGTGCTAGATTACTTCAGCCTGTCAACCCAAAAGATTAAGATGGATGAATCTCTCCTTCCCACAGTAAGAATGTAACTTCATTCACCATAAAGTAGCCTGTTTCTGTTTCCCTCTGAATAAATCATTTATCAGATTGAAAGATAGGCAACATACAACGGTTCGGTTCTTATTTGCACAGAAAACTGCAGTTTACGGTTTAAGGGTTCTTGCAACTCCAGCAGCATACAACAAACAAGATGCTCCCACAACACAGCTTTGTGCCAGTTCAATCAAATACTATTATAAAATTCTCTTTCAATTCTCAAAGCTATCTAAATGTTGCATGCTTGGCCAGGACCCATAAATTACATACTCCATTGCAGGCCCTCTAACCAATACTCGTAAGAATAGACAATCGATATCAGCAAGATCATTTTCAAAAAACTATCCCTACTTACTCTCAATGTAAGATTTGACATTACCCATCCACCTAACAAACTCAGTTTTACCTTTGTTTCTTATGTATTCATGCAAGAAAATTGCCATTTCATCATTGATACCTCGTGCCTCCAAGAAATCATAAAGTGTATCTTGCAACTCGTCATCCAATTCCCTGTAAACAATAAACCACAACCCTCTATCAAAGGACCAAACATCTGAATCAAATCATTGGCAAGGAAAAGAGAAGGAAAGAAAATATAGAAAAAGAAAAGGCAGGTAAACTCAACAAACCAAGAAAATCATATTAGGTTCATTAAAGTATTTTCTTTATCAACTTCAAGCGCCTTAAAATCATATTAGGTTCATTAAAGTATTTTCTTTATCAACTTCAAGTGTCTTAACATTTTGATGTTCTTTCTTTTCCTCTAAGTTCTAAGTAACCAAATGGGCATGAAAAAGGAGGTTAACGAATCATCATACTTGAATTCAGGACCATCATAAGCTTTGAGTGAGGTCTTGTTACTCCTGCGTATGAAAAGCTTTGTAATTTCTATGCTATCTGGCCAAGCTGAACACAAAATCTCTAAGACATCACCATCACCCTTTGAGATATTAATAATCAAAGTAATATGAAGTAGCATGTCTTCCTTTATGCCAGGCACACCAGACTTTGGAATTGGAACAGCTCCATCAAACATGGTTGCTTCGACCTTAATCTCTTCGTTCTCCCTGAACTTTCGTTTCAATCTAATCCATTGCTCCCCTGGTCGGTCATCAATTGTGAAAGACTCGTATTTGGTAGGAGACTGTAATTGAAGTCAGATTAAAAATCAGATGCTAAGCTAGTGTTTGAATTCATTTTGCAAACTTATATATACTCAAGACTTGCTAAACAGTAAAGAACATGTTATGGACATGTTTGGTTAAAATGAGGATTGGAAATGGAAAGCAAATAGGATCCTCACTGCGATTCCAAATGGGATTCACATTTTACTTTCGTTTGAAACAGAATCAAATTGTTTAGATTCCATGTACTACCAAAAAAAGAGTAATTATTTCATTGAAAATTAGCATTTGGCAACAATTATTTAAATACATTGATAGGATAGTAAATTAATTATTAAGTGCAATATAATAGAGCACAAGCTTAATTGAAAGGATTCAAAAAACTGATTTTTATTGTCATGTAAGAACTCAATAAAAATTGACTGGCCTTTATCTTCTCCACTGCGCATATTTTTTACATCATTCCATCAATAGATTCGAGAAAAAGCTTCCTTGTTAAATTCTCAAGCAATTTTCGAAACAAAACTGTATTTGTATCATGCCAGTGAATTATTATTAAGACTTCAGCTAAGCCAGTCATCAATACCCCGATTAGCTAATAATTTTCCTGTAAACCCATTTTTCAATTCGTAACCCTAAATCACACCTTTTTTTCCTCCGACGAGTGCCAAAAACTCAAAACAAAATAAATAAATAAATATAGCTTTCAATCTCTTATAAGCTCAAAAGGAGAGACGCATAAAAAAACACAGAGAGAGATAGTAAATAAGCATTGAAATGAAATAGAAGCAAATAAGAAAGAACAGTACTTGTTTAGGAGGGGAACGATCGAGCTCGTACTGGATCTCATCACGAATGAGCCTGAGAATGTTATCTTTGAGAGCAGATTTTCGCATTTCTGACATGTAATATCGTCTTATTGAGTTTTTGGTTTGAGAGAGAAGAAAAGGGTTTATTTCTTCTCCCATTTTGCTGTTGTAAAGAAGATGAGAGATGGGGTTTTGTAGAGGGATTAGGGTTTGGGGAGGATTGATTAGGGCTTTTCTCAGAGGTCGAATTAGGCGTGCCACTGCCATGTTTGCTGGCAGAGAAGCTTGAACAAGTTTTTTGTAGGGTTTAAGGAACAAGAAGAGGAATCAATGCTTCATGGGGTTAAGGGTAATAAAAATTGGTGGGTGTGGTTTTTGACGTTTGTGTGTAGTGGGTTTGGGCCTAGTTTTGTCATGGAATAGAACTTGGGTTTGATCTTCCTTCGTTTGGTCTTAGCTAAATAGAAAATGGGCTAAGAACAATTTGATTTCGAATTATAAAGTTCAGTTTAGTAGCAGATTTCCTGCCATGCTAATTTCAATTCTTGAAGATAGAAAATGAAAGACTGAGAGCTCTCAGGAGATTCTTTAACATCATATGGATATTGAAGGGATCTGAAAGGTTTTTTTTGTGTGGTGAACCCTGTACAAAGTGTTTCTAGTAGAAGAAAAAAATGGCAAATTAAGAAATCATTTCGGTGAGTATGTTTGTCTGTGAGATTAAAGAGTGAAGGAATAAAAAGTAGGGAACTTCAACTGGTCCGCGGAGTGACAATTTGAAACCATCCAGTTTTCTTCTGCAAAACTTGATACTTGTGGCAATCCTTGAAATCTAACATGAAAAAAAAATGATTCTGCTGTGCAGAAACTTCTTCCATTCAAACATTTGAATAAATACTTCCAACTGTACTGTTAGATAGTGCACCTTTCTAACCAAAACTAGATTTTAAAGGTCAAACACCTGATAAATAGTTGGGCAAAGCGGGCTAAGTGTGTCCGGAGAATACTTTGTGAAAAAATGAACTCTTTTACTTTCTACAGAATTCAGAGAGAAGGCTCTATCTCTTGGCATCTGGAGAAGTTTTTCCATTTTGGATCTTACCCTTCTGATCTTGCTGAGAAGAATCAGGAACGGGTGCTGGTTCCAGAGACTTTTGTTTGCTAAGGTCTTTTACCGCTGATTTGCTCGATTCTAATATGCTGTTGCTAGCTTCAGTTGATGCAGGTTTTAATGTCTCGCTACTGTCTTCCTGGACCTGGGTTTTTGTTACACTGCCACCAGATCGTTTCCTTGATTCAACTGCAATTTCCTTAACAACCTCCTCTAGTTTACCTAGTCTCTCTTTCACTTCTACGAGCTCTGATTCAGACTGAGCCTTCTCTTCAATAGCTTTTAGTTCCTCCTCTTTTGCTTTCTCCTCTTCTTCTTTCTTTTTCTTCTCTAGTTCCTGGGATGGGCAAAGAATCATCAAATTAGGACCCTAGGAGAAAAAAGGGTATTGCTAAACTCCAGACCAGTGCAAAAGAAAATGCGGGTGATGTTGGTGATGTTATTGGATAACTAGAGCGACTGTATCCATAGAAATAACTGTTTTAAAGCGATTCTTGTTGCATTTAAGGCACCAATTTTCCCTCACAGTTGCTAATGAAACCACTAACAGGAGCTATCACAAGAAAGTTGGTGTCTTAGAGCAGCAAGCTTGTTGAGAAACTATATAATAAAGAAACATTTTAAGAACTTCAAAGAACCCTAATTATCACTATTGACAAGACAAGAACATTACCGCATCCATTTTTTTCATTTCATGTCGAGCGTATAGAGCCACCAAATATACAGCTGTTGCAACAAAAAAAACAGGAAAAAGAAAAGAATATGCATTCTTTTAGATAGCAACAACAAAACAAGGAGTAAGTAGGACACGTTTAAATATGTATATGGCAATATGAAAAACATGTGAACTGAGATATACCCAATGAAGGCAAGCAGGTGAAGAAGAGTTGTACCAGATGGAAATCAAGCCTGAACATAAAAGACATGAATGTAAGTACAGATCACCGAAAAAAATAAAACGAAGATTTCAGCAGGTTCAACAAGAGAAATATCATTGATCAGTGTATACGTTACATCACACAAATAACTTCAAGAATTTCACTCAATTTATCATAACCAACCCTTCAAAATGCATTTCAGAAAAAAAGTCCTTTGAAATGCAATTCTCCCTGATGGGTCTCCCAGGACCCAAAATTGCCAGAAATTGATCTTATTCTGATGTCTTCTCGTGCATAGCACTAATGTTCAAAATGACCACTCACTATTCTACTTGTCATCCTATGAGCTAAATTTAATTATCATCTTAGAGTTTCAAGTTTCGCACCCCATAAGAAAAGCACAAGCCGATCACGTGTTCGACAAAACACCTAAAAGAAACCCAATAAGCAATAGCCATCAAACTCCTTGACCCGATTGACATAAATAAATAAAAGGCATGAGAAAGAAAGAAAACTAGCAATACCCAAATTTCTTTTTCTTCTGAGGGTCGGTGAAGAGGATTCTAGCAGCTTTCATGAAGTCAAGATTGTCTAGTTGCCTATACGCATCATCGGATTTGCTCCCATTTGATTCTGTTTTTTCACTGATGTTTTTTTTGTTGTTGTTGGGTTTGGTGGAGCTTTTGCAAAATTGCTTGCTTCGAGGAGTGAGTTTGATCCGAGCCAAAGTCTGTTTGGCGCGAAACATTGTTTTAATTTTTTGTTCTCGTCTAAAACATCATGAGATTCTGCGATGTGGGGTGGCATAAGTTTTCCCTTTCAAGTTCATCCCAGACAATGTTTTGTTGGGCAATCACAGATCTTGGAGTTTTAGGCCCGCATTGAGTTTTAAAAGTACTATTAAAAAAAATTAACAAATTTTATTTTAAATTAAATGTTTTTAATATTTTTAAATCATTTTCAATTTCAAAAATAACTTTTGAAAAATAAATAAAAAATTATTTTAATACATTTTTAAATAAAAACATTTAAAAAAAAACATAAACAACACTTCAAATAGACTAGCAGGTTTCTTTTGGGCCTGGCAGATTAGTGTGGCCGGCAAAATTAGATGTGTTTTTTAATAGTATTCGTTAAAACAACATTTATTTAAAAAAAAAACTTGAAATAATATTATTTTCAAAAATCAAGATTATAAATTGACTTGTCAAATTGATCAAATCAAATCATAATGAATCTATATTAATTTTTATAATTTTATATTGTCTTTATATAACCAAGTTTAAAGGTATCTTATAATTAAAATTTAAATAAGTTGTAGAGCTCATAGAACTGCCTGGGCAACTTTCTTGTAGAAGTATACCAGATAATATATTCCCCGCATCGCCCTGTGGTATGATAAAAAAAATATTTAAAAAATAAAATAAAATTTGTGATAGTGTTATTGAACGCAACTCACTAAGTTAAAATCTAAAACCTATTGGCCATGATTGGGTTTAGTAGTTTTGCCTTTTATAAAAATAATTAATTATATAATAAAAAAAATAAACGGTTTTAAAATCAATCACCAACTCAACACCAAAATATTTTTTGAGATCATGGTAACATTATATAGTTTAATTGAAATAATTCATGAAATCTAATTCTCGGTAATCATGTTTTTTTAATCATTTTTATTTAATAATATAATAAAAAAATCTCAAAAAAAAGCATCGACTTGATATAAATATGTTTTTCTAAGATAGTGTAACCTCGTGAAAATAAATTGAAATAAATTATGAAATTCAATTCAAAATAATTATATTGTTTCAAAACTATTTTTTATTTAATAATATGATAGAAAAAAATGGCAATTGTAAAACTAAACTCCAATCTAATGTTATGATGTGTTTTTTAGAAACTAAGATAACCTCCAATAAAATGAAATAAACTTAAATATATAATAAATTTAATATGAAAATAAAAAATATATTAGATAAAATTAAAGTGATACGCTTGATTTTATTTTATGAAGTTTTTAGATACGAAGTATCTTATAAAAGGAACTCCATCCGCAATATAGAAATGGTATTGTTAATGTTCTCATTTTATCTTTGAGAGCTTTAGTTTAATAATTGAATATTTCGAGGTTTTATTTTGATAAAAGCAAGGTTGAGTGCTAGTAATTATAGATTATTTGTTATGATTATGTATAAGAGGTTTATATGGAAAGTGACATGATGACAAAGTTTTTGTGATTTATGTAATAGATCATGGGTTCTAGTCAGGATGTACACCTCTTTTAATAGCATGGGATAATCGAGATTTTATTCGCTTACTTCGACCCACAAAGTATGTTTTTCAGATGTGAGGTTTCCTCGCATGAAATAAATTATGTATAAGAGGACATCATTAAAGACCTGTTTTGGATTGAGATTAAGATTGTTTTTTAAAATGTTTTTTGTTCAAAAATGTATTAAAATAACATATTTTTTTATTTTTAAAAATAATTTTTTGATATCAACATATCAAAATGATATAAAAATACCAAAAAATAACTTTAAGTAAAAACATAAAAATATTTTTTAAAAAAATTCAAAAACATTTTCCAAACACATTCTCATTATATAATAAGCTTGGTACTTGATAGAATTTTCACTGAATTTAACAAATAAAAAAGGTACATCCTCTTAGAGATACATGGATGAACTTAACATCGATGAATATCAATAAGTTCGTGGCTTCCACTTAATTTGATTTTTGTAATTTTTTTGGTATTAAAATTATATCCATTTGCCTTTATTATATAGTTTTGCCGTACTACTCATCATTGCCAAGAATACCACCACCATTCCCCTCGAAACAGTACAATAGTATCAGATGCCGCCTACAACATTCATAAGATTTATGATTTAAAATCTAATTCTCATTAGATTTTGAATTCAACCAAATAATATATTATTTAATAAAATATAATTTAGTTTTTAACAACCCAGTTGACCCGACTCCATTCAAACCTAATTAATTCAACACAAGTGATTTTTTCTTAATAAAAAAACAAGACCGTTTTAATAAAATGAAGTTGATCTAGTGATTATACTTTATTTCGAGTTAATGTAAAATATTTTTCTTGGAAATGTGAATGTAAAATATTTTTATTTTTAACTTTTTACTGGGAAAATCAACTTTCAATATTTGAATTTTTTTAAGATGCGAGGAAATTTTGTCTCTTTAGAAAATATATTTTGTGGGTTTAAGTAAACGAGTAAAATCTCGACTATTTCAGACTCCCATCAAATATGCACGTTCTAACTCCAATCTGAGACATGCTCTATAGATTATAAGTTTTTTGCCGGCAGCCCACACCTTTAGAGGACTTTCTAGGTTATAAGTGTTTAGCTAGAATTCATAATATTTTTTTCTATCTATCCATTAATATATTTTCAAATTCATTATATTAAACACACACACACACACACCAAAATCTTTCTATTTATTAATTAACAAAATTTTATAATATAAAAAAGGGATCTATAATGCGGATTCCTTCTTCTATTACATTCAAAATTAGCTTAAAATTCTGTTCTGTGGATACATTGGTTAGTGTAAACCTGGACCAGGTCAAGCATCTCGGGTCCCAAGTTAGTTCACCAACCCAGAATAGTGGTGTTAGTGGTGGCTAGCCTGAACCATTTCAAGCCCTCAGCCTCCTCGATCTATAGCAATTTTGCCTCCTCTCAAGGACCAGCGCTGCGAGAGCGAGAGCGAGAGAGAGAGAGAGGTTCTTTAATCATGGAAAATCACATCATGGACAGAAGCATCGGCTACCGCATGTATAAACATTACTCCTCTGCAAAACAAGATCAAATTGCCATTTTATTTATTAGGATATTCGGGTGAGGTTGTGTATCTCGACTAATTTCATGATTTTTAAAATTAATGATCATATAAATTTTTAGTGGTTATCATATTAGTAATCATATAACTCAAATCTAAGAACACGAGAAAAATAATTTTCCCACCAAATTACATAGCATTTTTATTTTTATTTTCTATCCACAAATATTTTTTTATTATGAGCTTAAGATTTAATATATAATCTCTTAGAATGTGGAATTAATCACTTTTAAACTTTGTCTTTTTACTGTAATTGAAAACTTTATCTAGGCCAAAAAAATCATTAATATAAAAAAATGAAGAAAATAGAGAATTAACTGCCACTTGATTTTGGGATAAAAAATATGATTCTGAGCACCCTAACCCATCCCAAGTTGACTTAATCAGAACCGTACAAATTGGAAGCTTATTCTATGATCATTTACCATCTCTCTCTCTCTCTCTCCCGCCCTTGATCATCCGGGCGGCAATCTAGTTATTAATCATGATTATGCTAAATTGATCACCATCTAATCGGGTCCCACTTTCATTCTGTTCACCTACTAATAATACCATGATATTCTTTACCCCCCCTTAACAACACTAATCCCGGATCATAGTATATAATATAATAATAACCCTCCACTAAGCACCATAATGATTAAACGTTACTTTCCCTCAATTTAATTATTTTCTCTCCCAAATCCCTAAACACAGCTCACAATTATGCAACCACCACCACCACCACGGATTTCTTTTAATTTCTCATACAATCATTGTGTTTTAAATAAGTGATTTACATTTATAAATATATTTTTTGAATTTAGACCTCGTAAGTTTTTTTATTAAGTTTCAACGTATGTTTATTTACGAGGTGTGTCGTGCTGCATATCTCATAAAAAAAAAACATATATTACATGTTTTTATATGTCACATCTTATAAACAAATACACCTTGTTTCATTTTATTTGATTATTCACAGTTCAAGAATATATAAAAAAAGTCGTTGCAACCTAGAGGTGTCAAAAACAAAACACTCAAGTGAATATTAATTAATAAATTGCTTCTTTTCTTTAAAATTTAATTTATTTTTTCAGAAGAATATCCCTGAGGGAGTTGTATAAAAAAAAATATATTTTTTTTAATTTAAATGCATGTTTGGGAGTCTGGTTGCGGTTGCTTTTAAAAGTGTTTTTCATTTAGAAATGCATCAAAATAATATTTTTTTATTTTTTAAAAATCATTTTTGACATTAATACATCAAAATTATCTAAAAACACCAAACTTTTTTAATTTAAAATAAAAAAAATTTAATTTTTTTCAAAAGTACTTTCGAAAAGCTCTCCCAAACACCCTCTAACTATAAAAATACCCTCGAATCAGTTTCTACGTTAAACAATATAACACATTTTACATGTAGTTTAAAGAATAAAGAGAGCCTAATTATCAACCCATAAATATTCATATAGTTAACAACTATAGTTTAAAAAATTAAATCTAATACAGAGCGGCACTACATGCCGCCTGTAGGTGCCCATAAAATAGAAGATTCGCATTCTTCTCTTTACCGGCTTTCAAAACCCAAAAAGAGAAAAAACAAAATCATATTTTTAAACTTTCATCAACCTCTCCTAAGATTTGTTGGACAATGAGGGAGTGGGGGAGTTCAATTTTATTGAAACAGATAACTTGTTGTTGAAAAAGACATGATTAAACATCATGTCACATCCATATAGTGTTGTTGTCATGGTTTAGTTTTTACCTTGTACCATGTGGTAATGAGAGCAGTGCGCCTAATGAGAAGAGAGGGAAAAGAAGAAGAAGAAAATGTGGTGTAGAAAGAATTTGAGCTGTACTGATACAGGATCTGTGCCGGTGTACCTTAATGTTTATGATCTGACACCAATCAATGGATATGCTTATTGGCTTGGGCTTGGAGTTTATCATTCTGGGGTTCAAGGTTTGTACTGTTTAGAAGAGTGCTGGTTTTAGCATATATATTTTTTCAATCTTTGTCCAGTTGCATACTTTTCAAGCTTTTTTTTTATTCTTGAATATGTTGCATTGGTAGCTAGATCTGCTGGTGTGTTTTGTTCTGTTGTTCAGATTGTTTACTGCGTATTGGTGCATTGAATCTTCAACGAAAAGCACTGTTCTTTGAAGTTCAATCTTTGAATGTTTGATGTGTGGCTTTTTAGGAGCTGATTGTTTGGTTGATGAGAATCTGCAAGAAATTTTGAATTCAGAAATTTGGGTTTTCCTATCTGGAATCATACAAACAAGAAACTTTCTTTTGGAAATGTTCAAAGATTCCTTCCTTCATTTCTACACTTTTCTCAATGTCTGAATAGCTTTTTCATGGCTTTTACTTTCTTTTTCTGATTTTTTTTCCTTTTAATGTTCTCAATCTGTTTATATGAAAATAACAATATATTGAGATAGAAATTGGGATCATGTTATGCAGTTCATGGTGTTGAGTATGCTTTTGGGGCTCATGAGTTTCCAACAACAGGAATTTTTGAAGGAGAACCAAAACAGTGTGATGGGTTTACATATAGAAAGACAATTTTGATTGGAAAAACAGATTTGGGTCCTGAAGAAGTGAGGGGAGTGATGGAGGAGTTAGCAGAGGTATACAGAGGGAATGCTTATAATTTGATAACCAAGAACTGCAACCATTTCTGCAATGATGCATGCGTGAGGCTTACTGGGAATCCCATCCCAAGCTGGGTTAATCGGCTCGCTCGAATTGGTAAGAATTTCAACTTGTTCAATTCTGTTTTCGAGCTGTTCAATTTAGTTTTACTGTTAAATTAATTTTCTTGGATGATTTGGTGTTTGGATGAATACAAGAAATGGTTTCCTTGATATGAGACTGTGTAACGGTCATTTAGTGGGTGAAATGTAGATGATAAAATGTGTCTCCCTTCTCCACCATTCAACTCAGTTTGTGATCAATATTCGGTTCCTTTTTTCATAGATGAGAATTCTTTCCACAACTCAAGCCTTATTGAATAGTTTAGATGTGTAAACCTAGTCAAACTATCAATCCAGGATGAAACTGTCAAGAAACCATCTCATCTAAAAGCTTAAGCTTTTAGGTAAGGCCTCGTAATATGATTTATAATACTCTCTAGCACACCTCCTCAAGTGAAAGCCTTTTGAGTTTGAAACTTGCATAGGCTCAGACTACCTTGTGCTTGATTTTTATCAAATAGAATGAGAGTGGTGAGATTCGAATTCATGACCGCATGTATTCTTGTATATGCCAAGCTGTATTACACTTGACTTTGTGCTGCTGTCCAGAGTTTTATCTGCTATGGTTCTCATCCCTAATATGCTGCAGGCTTTCTATGCATTTGTGTTCTCCCTGCAAATTTAAATTCAACCAGAGTTCAGCATCATAAAACTGAAGATAAGGCTAGTGAAGGAGAGAAGCAAAAATTGAAAAGCGAGTCAAACAGATTCGCATCTTCTAACTCCTCATCATCTTCATCAGCATCACCTGTAGTTCGTGGTAGAAGTAGAAGCAGAAGCAGGCGTGCTCTCCAACCATCTCCACCCTTTAAGAACTGAGTTTTTTTATTTCTTGAAATTGTTCATGAGGGGAAGCAGAATCATTAATCACAGCACCCCCCCCTCTTTTCCTCATTCTTTTCTTGGGTTTTTGTGGTGCTAACAATTTGCTGAAGGGATTATGCAGGCATGCAGCACATAGATGTAAATGTGTATGCTTTCAGTTTTTTTTCTGGCAAGTGATGTTATGTCTCTGCACTATTGTCCAAATCAACCTCGTTTTGTCCAAATTTGTAGCATTGCCTGAGATACCAAATTAATCAAGAGACATTGCTTGGTGCAGATTTTTATGGAGGCCATTCTTGTGTTTCACCTGGAATCCTCCTTTTGTATATACAAATAGTAGATTATCGAACTTGCAAATTTCATACAAGGGCTAATGTTAAAACATAACTGAGCAACAGGTGATCTCTGGAAAGCATCTGAGCAAACACATGATATCATTCGGTGAAAAGACTAAAAGATGTCTCAAGTGAGAAAGTAAAAGCCGATGTTAAAGTTTCTCATGAATTTTTGCAGTGCAGTCCTTGATTGGTCTTGAGATGAGGGCACCTTTTATATATATAAAAATGTGAGGAAACTACCTGGAAATGTCTCAAGTTCTTATAAATAATGCAGACACTGACTCGAATTCAAAACCTATTATGCAAATTGTAAACTCTCTGATATCATTTCTATCGGAAACACACACACACACACATATATATATTAATAACGATCTATTTGCTTTGTCAAAGTGAAGTTCCAACAAGCAAAAGTAAGGAAATGTTTGGTGAGAGAATGTTATCTGTTGTTTTTGGTTTTTAAAATGAGTTTTATCCGGAAATATATGGAAATAATTTTTTTTAAAAGATATTTTTAATACTAGTATATTAAAATAATATAAAAATACAAAAAATCCTTGAAATCCTGGACTTTCAAGCCTCAAAAATGGAGAAAAGCTGAGAATTAATTTGCTTTAGTTTTTTTCCTCCCATGGGATACACAGAGTGGGGTGCCATCAAGCCACTATTCAGTTTGCTTTTGGCCCCATGGCATAAAGAAGGGAATCCCAAGTCATTTTCTATTCGAGGGCTACGGCACTCGTGTACCTCACTCTCTTTCCGCAAAGACTTTTTATTTTTCATATTTCAAAGCATCAACTAAACAACTACTTCCCACATTGAAAAATAATATCCTCTTAGACTTGTTTTTAATATATTTTCCAGGGTTAGATTTGCCATTTCAATGCTTTTGACACAATTATTGTCTTAGCCTTTGACTAAAAAACATACTTATGTCTTTGTCTTAAGGGTATTTTAGTGCTTTCGTTTTATTAGAAATATTGCAATTACTTTAGTAAACTTGGAGACAAAAAAATATTACTTTATCATTAGTTTTTTTTTTGTCATTATCCATTGGTTTTTGGTGTAATTTTGGAGATTACTAAGAGGTGCTATTGTAATTATCATTTGTTAATTATTATTTTGAAAAAAAACTTGTTGACGCGCTGTATGCGCCAGCATGTGGGCGGTCTCCATGTCGTTCAAGCAATGTATATGGGATTGTACGACAACCAAATGCCATCTTTCCAGGCAACGTTCCAGGACAACATAAATAGTGTGATTTCAAGATTTACGGTGGTTCGTCCTCAGCATTTATTTAGTTTCTTATTCTCTCTTTTTTCTCGAGTTTCATGTTTGCTCCTGCAAAATTTCACTTAAAAAAAATATATACTTTTTTTTATTTATAATTAAATTTTTTGCAAAAAAAATACATAAAAAGCTTATATATTTATTATCTCTTTTTTTTTTTATCAAAACAAAAATCCTACAGAAAGAAATACAAGTCCAATAACTAGTTCAACCTTACATTATGGCCTGAGTGCACTCACATGGAGACTCGGGGATGAGGAGTCAGGGCTGCGGATTTCTTTATCACAAACGAAACTGAGAGTTTCTTGGCCAGCTTCCCAACAACTACTCCACGTAGTATACCTGATCTCATACTCTGCAGGGCGGCAAGGTCTTAAGCAATATGATATTGTTCCAAACTTTCTCTGCTTCTTAAGCAACATGATATTGTTTGACCAGCTCATAAGCTTTCTTTAATCTGCCTGCTGGATTGACAAATACTTAAATTTCATAGTGCAGGAATAAAATATGGTTCTTCAAAGTCACGTGAGGAGGAATTGCAATGAAGCAGCACGATAACACTAAGAAAGAAGCCTGCTTTGGATACCATCCATCATCACAAGAAACACCCACCTCAACCACCAGAAAATCCACTCAATGGAGAATTTTCTTGGACGATATCTATCCCCATGACGGGTAGAATTTGCTTGGACAGTAAAGTTCACTTTCTAAGATGTTTGAGCATGAGTTGCAGGTTTGGAGGGTTACAAAAAAGTAACAAGTTTTTTACGACTCTTGGGGGAGTTTAATGCGTGTAGTTTCAATAATCCTGCAAACATATCAATCACATATTTTACTCAACAGCAAAGCGAGAGCGAGAGGAGAAAAAAAAAGGAGAGAAGTGGCATGGAATTAAAATAATACATTTCCCAAATGGGGCGGTAAAGGGATTTCACCATTGCCTACTTAAATAATAGCAATGGTTTACAGCAGGCAGGTAACCAAAAGCATCGAGTTTTAAGTCGTTTTTGCTCGCATCCATTCTACAAAATTGTCCAGGATCAGGGGCCATGCAAGTTCCGGATCATAATTACTGAAGTCTGGAAAACTTATCTGTTAAAAGATTTGAAACTGTTAATCAAATTGGAATAAGCCAAAACAATTCTTGACAAAATCAAGACATTTTGAGTTGTCGAGTGAAGAACAGAAGGTACCTGGTTGCAAAATCGGTAAAAGCCCATCCACTGATCCATGTTTATGACCTTATAATCACTCTGAATCTGCACTCACAGTGAAAGCATAGTTAATACGGAGCTGTAAAATAAAATAAAATGGACATTTTCTCTCAAACTCAGCTGATCAAGCTGACTAGATCACCAAGCAAATCAAAGAGCAAGATTTCTTCTATTTTCCACTTAAAAAAGGAAAACGCTTAAGTTGCAAGATTGGCTACAAAAAGTAAAACAGATCCAGAGCCAAATAGCCCATCACAATTCTAATGTTTACTCATACGCTAATAGACCAGAAGAGATAAGCATAAACTGTTAATCACATAAAAAAACATAAATAGCAAGTGAACCTCGACATTTTATAAACAATGTCAATCAACAACTAGAATACAAACAGCAGTAGATTTCAGAAACAAACATGAAAAAAGTGTCCACTGACCTTTAGATACTCAACGAAATAGTCAACCTGGGCTCGAAAATGGGGTCCTAAAACAAGATCCAACAATTGGCAGATGCTCTCTATGTCTATACTCTTTTGTTTTTCCTCTGAAGCAGAAAACAAAGGGTGAAGGCAGCATTAATAAATGGGGAAACTGGGAAAGATAACGTTTCAGCATGTGACAGCACGCCGCTGTAAACTCACAATACCTGTTAGGCAATACCGAAATGCATAGGTATAGAAATCCACAAAGTTTGACGGCCTCTTAACCTTTTAGAGAAAGGGATATAATATCAGTAGCTTTTCAACCTTCTTTAGATGAGTTCCACTCGTTGAGTAAGTAAAAAACATCAAAAAGTACACGCAAGTACCCTAAACCACAAAGGGTCATACCTCCTTTTCTAGATCCAGAAGCACCTTTTTTAATTTATTTACAGTATCAGCCCTCGGTGATTTGAGCCCCCTTCGCCATTCCTCCTGTGAACATTAAGACATTCTAGTGAGAGAGAAGAAATGGATGAACCAGTAAAATCCCTAATTATGGAATATAATGTTGACAGTTTTGGGTATAAGATAATTAACATGAAGAAAGAGAGAGAAGATATTTAAGAGTTAGGATATATCCCAACACTTATCAGTATGTATAATCTACTAGACTGCACAACAAATCATGCACCAATAGAAAACCACAAAGCAAGATAAGCATCCACAGAGATGGACAGTACGGAAATCCCAGGAAATTGTAAAGAGCGACTGCATTGGCAACTATTTATATATGTGTGTGTAATGTCTAAGTATTGCTATTAACAATTTGCAATCCCAGTATTTTTGAGTTAACACAGCTGTAAAAAAAATCAGTTTTTGTAGAAACTCTTAAATCAGAGAACAATAAGTCAGAAAACTATCTATGTATCTCCTTGAATCCTAAAATCAATTTAAAAGGTTGCTAATACATGACATTATTGGATACTGATAAAAAATGGTGAGCCAAAAGTGGACAACAAAGATAAAAAGTGGACAACAAATTCATTGAATGACATCAGAAATAGAAACAATAATCAAAGTGTCTGAATAAGTAGAAATTGATGGGTATCTTCACATGTTCCTTACCAGGGTAAAGTATCCTTGTTTTTCAGCTCTCATTTTCCTGGTATGTACAGTCCATCAGTTTCAATACATAAATTTTAAGGCCAAAAGTTGAGCAATCTTTAATACCTCCCGGTCAAACTTACCAAGCTAGCATCAAGATTCTGACATCAGTATGATCTACCTCCATATCTGAACATAGAGTTTCAATTCCTTCAGGGCTGTTCAAGTGATATATTTTAAACATTAGAAATGAAGTGAAAAATCTTAAAATGATACATCTTAAATCATTTTTTGATATAACAGCTTAAGCATAAACTAAGAGTTCTGGTATTTTTCCCATCCTACTAAGATTGATCAGGGAGAAAGAAAGTTGAACTTCAAAATACAAAGGCATAGGTGTCGCATGCAAAAAGTATCATCAGAGAAAGTTCATCCACATGTGATCAAGTAACTGACAAACACATTATCTCCTTAACTTGAAAATCAACGGTCAATAAACACATTATCTCCTTAACTTGAAAATCAACAGTCAGTACTTCTCAGCAATAAAAAGCTAATAAGCACTTCACTAATCAAACACAGTATTTTGATGGAGGAAACTTACTCAATCATACCAGAAGACCTGTTCGCGTACGAGTAAAATAGGTTATCAATTCGCTCCATCTCTTTTGAAGATGCTTTACTTGAGGCTAAAAAGACAGGGGTTTATCGGTTACAACATAAATGCAATGTTAACCTAGACTAGCATAGCAAAAACTTCAGTAACGAATCATGCTAACATTCTGTAAAAGCAATCTCAAGCATGTTAGTTATTACATTTTAGATTCCAAGTTTTCAATTAGTCCAAGAATTCCTCAGCCAAGTTTTTCGTACATATTCTTTCCAGTGGCATAATCTTAGAAATAGTTGCTCCTCATTCCTAACAACGTTTAATTCCTATTAGCTGTCACGAGCATTGCTAAATGGTCACATCCGTGAATTGTTCATGTGGCCTTTAATATACAGAATTTCAAAATAATTTCAGTAATAGAATCTGTTAAAAAAAAATCTAATATAAATGCTCCTATTTTTCCAAGCATCTATAGATAGCAAATGTCCATTCTATCTACAAACGTTTGATTTTCTTTTCAAGATGCTATAAGCAGGCCAATCTTAAGATTTTCTTCATGGAGATGCCAAAGAGGAACAAAAGATTTCAACTTCTTGCTATAAAACCAAACATTTATGGCCTAAAATCAATTAGCAAGCGTTCAACCCAACATGTATCTTTCCCCGGCGACGAGGCAATATTTAGCTTGATCAAGTAGTAGTAGTTATGTCTTTTGACTAAAGGTTTTAGTTTGATCATCTCAAATAACCACCGAAAATAATAAATCACAATTAAACCAGTTCCACACATGAAAATCAATTGATTTAAACATATTACAAAAATAAATATGAAATCAAAACAGAAAAAAAACTGAAAATTAAGAAAATCGAGAGAGTAGATACCGGAGCGAAAAAGATCCGTAGCTGAAAAAGTAATTGAAGCAGAGGTAGAATTCGATTGACCCGTCTTCTTCGATGAGGACCGACGCATCTTCGATTAAGTTAATTAATTAAATGGAAATTTATTTTTTAGAGAGAGAAACAGGGAATTAGAATTGTTTTTAGAGAGAGAGAAAAAAGATCTAGTTTTTTCTTCAAAGAATAATAATAAAAGTGGAAAAAAAAATCGATAAAAAGAGAGAACCTGAGGCGGGCAGCGAAAGGAAGCTTCTTCGTGGCTTTCTCTTTCGAAGAGGTGGTTGATGCCTAGCGCCTAGCGCCACTTTCTAGACACAGAAAGTTAGAGAGAGAGAGGGGGATGAATATGAATGAATTATTAATTAAAAAATGAATTCTGAGTCTCTCTCTCTCTCTCTATATATATATAAATATATATATCTGCTACTTCTTTTTTTTAAAGAGAGAGAGAGAGAGAAATGCATTGTTGAGCTTGGTTTTCATTGGTTAGAAATTTTAAGGTTTCACAGGTTGACTGACAGTACGATATTTTTACTTACCGACTCTTGTTGGATGAGTTGATGTATTTCACGTGTGCCTGACATGGTTATTAAAATCTGGCATGGGTTGAGTGGACCTTGTTTGTTTCAAGAAAAGTGGTTTTCGGGAAATCACTTTCCAAATTTTCTTGTGTTTGTTTGTCTTCTAGAAAGTTGATCAACGGAAAACATTTTCCAGTCAAAGAAAAATTTGGCTTGGTTTTCAGGAAAGTATTTTCTGGAAAATTTGGGCGGAAAACACTTTCCGGAAGTTGTGAAAAATTTAGAAATATCATTATTTGCTGATTATATCAAATTTGATCCTCAAACTTTTGATTGCTATATATAATTTATTTTGAATATTTATTTTTCAATTCCATCTCTTAAAATTTATTTTTTATATTAATTTTGGTCCTTATTTTTATAATTGCTATTTGCTTTTTTCCTTATCATTTTTTTATTGAAATTTTTTATCTATCAAATTTGGTCCTCATTTTTTTTATTGTTACTTATTTTATTTGAAATAATTTATGAAATGTTAATTATTATTATTTTAATTTATTCACCTTTCATTTTTTTTTAATTTTTTAGATTTGATCTCTATTATTTTGATTATTATTTATTTTATTTGAGATAATTTATGAAATTATATTTTTTTTCAATTTCATTCTCGTTCAACTTTTTAATTTGTAAGATTTGTTCCTCATTATTTTAATAAACTTGAAAAAAAAAATTAATTTATTAATAAATTATTTTCCAGTTCATTTTCCATAACACAAACAAACACTAGAAAATGTTTTCTAGTTCATTTTCCATAACACTGTCAAACATCAGAATTCACTTTCCAGGAATTCACTTTCCAGGAATTCACTTTCCCTGGAGAAAACCACTTTCCAGCAAACAAACGAGGCCTAAATTACTCCAGTATTCTCCCATGTCTATATATCCAAAAAAAAAAAAAAAAATGCAAACTCCTTCCACTTACCAATTTTACTAAAAAGTTTTTTTTAATAAATAAATAAAAAAAATATAGTAATAAAAATAATTAATTGATAAACACTTCAACACAACTTTAACAAAATCAACTAAGCAAGCTATAAGTCCAAGCAACAAACCAATTAGCTATTATAATTCTAGATCTTGTATTTTGATATATGTTTCATCACAAACAACATTCTCGTCACTAAAAAAATCAAGATTCCATAACATTAAAATTTAATTTTAATATAAAAACACATTAAAAACCAATAAAACACATATAAATCCATCATTATCAACACTTTCACTTTGTTATAATAAACACACCAATGTATTTCATGTTCAAATGAGCAAATTTTGAATCAAGTGTTGATGAGATTGGGCTAATATTGTTTAACATGTATTTAAAATATTATCATGTTTTTTTAATAGTTTCACCATCACAATTGTCACAAGTTCCTGCGTGGTTTTTGAGAGGTCTTTTAAAGTTACTATTTAATTGTTTGGTTCATGGTCGTTAGGAAACTTTGAAAGTACCAGTTTGGTTAAAGATTCAAATGTAAAAAACTGGTTGTGTAAAAAATAATTATTGTCACCCCTGATACGTCATATCTGAGATAAGTTGCATAATATATTTTGATGTTTATAATTTATTCGTGCTAATAAATTCTTTTGGATTTTATTATAGGCTCGTGAGTCCAAAAATAAAATTTGAGAAAAAATTCCATGTTGATGTCTTTACAAAAATTCCAGTAATTTATGTGTCGTGAAAATAAAATATTCCAATTAAAAATTAATTAAAACTTAGAATAATTCTGGGAATATTTTAGTTATTTTTAAATATTTAAATATCATTCTACTTGTAGGTCCAATATTTAGATAAAAAATTTATACCATTAATTCTTATAAATTAAATTCACAAATTACTTAAATACTGACCAAACTTTTGAGGATTTAATAAACTAATTATTAAATCTTGAAACACATACAAACATGTTTTTTTGTATGGAAATATTAAACAATATGTACATTTTTTATATTTTCCAGGAGGATTGACCGCATGCAATTAAAAACATTTTTGACTAAAAGTTTTATCATTTTTGTATTTTTCTATGAAACAAAACAAAAACAAATAAATAATTAAAAAAAACACACATATTCTTTTTATTCTATTTTTACTTTTACACTTACAAGCTACACACGCTTACAAAAACAACAAAAAAATTCAAATGATAACAAAAATTTAAATTCACACATTGACATATAAAATTACAAATAAAGACCCGGGAACAATATTGGGAGGATGTGGAGCAGCGGTGGAAGTTCAGGAACACTGGTGGCGTGTGTATCGATGTGCCACCGCCAGTAGTGGCGCTGGACCCACGCGTCGTCATCGATGAACCATGAAAATGGGGAGATCAAACATATCTTCTCCTTTTTGTCCTTTCTTTGTTGGTGATGAGGCCCCCACCACCTGCAAAAACAAACAAAAATTCCATCACAGTCCGCTTAAATTTTTTGATTTCTGTTGAGACCTGCCTCTCTAAACTGATCTATATTTTCCTTCAATTCTTTGTTGTTGTTGTCGGTGGAGAAGGATGATCGGGGTGCCGTGGGTGAGCTGTTAAGCTATCGTTGGTCGAAGCTACTAGCATGTGGTGGTTGTTGGTTCTCCTCTACTGCCACGGTGGAATAAAAGAGCCGAGAAAGAGCTGGCTGGTGGAGAGGAAGGGGGCTGGAGGAGAAGAGGCGGTCAAGTTCAATTAATTGTCGACCAAATCCAAGCGGTGGACTAACCGTCCAGCCTCACTCCAAAGCAACTAGCTCGGTGGCCAACTTAGGTGTTTTTGTTCTTACATTTTAACAAAGTTATAAAAGTATTTTTATGTTAAAAATATTAAATAGATAGTTTATATGTATTTTTTAATATTTTTGATGTTTATATATATATATATATATATATATTTTATAATACTGAAAATTAATATTGTAAAACACAATTTTCATCACATTATCAGAAAATACATTTACCCTGATTAATATTACATTTCAAAAACACTTTTGATAAAAAATAAAAAAAATATTTTTATTTTTTTTTACTATAATTTTTTTAATTTTAGATTATTTTCATGTGCTGATGTCAAAAATAATTTTTTAAAAATAAAAAAATAATTTTAATATATTTTTGAATAAAAAATATTTTAAAAAATAACTTTAACTACACTTTCAAACAATCACTTAATGTACATCAAAGTGTTAAAACCTGGTCTGGATCATGTCCTGACCTTAATACTTGGGTTAATGGGTTGGTTTGGGTCGATGATTTTTTTTTTAAAAATGTCCTGTCCAAAACAAAGTAATTTTGAATATTTTCTTAAAATTGAAACGATGTAGTTTTGAAGGGGAAAAAAATCATATCTAGATTTTGATCAAATTAATCAAATCTTGGCTAAATTTGCTGAATCGACTTTGTTTTCCCAAATCAAGATCTAAAAAACACAACTTGTTTCAAGACATGGATAAAATGATCTTTGACTTGTTTCAAGGCTGGTTTCAAAACCATGGTGTACACTTTCTACGACTCATCTCACCTCTCCATTCCAGGCTTATATAGAGATAATAATATTTGATATTGTGATAATAATTGTTTTTTAAAGTGTTTTGTTATTTAAAAATTTATTATACTAGTATTTTTTAAAAATATTAAAAATATTAATATATCAAAATAATTGTTTAAAATATATAAAAAGTTATTTTTTTTAAATAATTAAATTGTTTTAAAAAACTATGTGGGAAAGTAAAAACAAACACTACCATGAGATGAACGGTCAACGAGAGCGAGGTCACTCCACAATTACATTTATCTTTCCTTCCCTCTCTACTTTTAAACCCCCCGCTGCCTGCTGCATCTCCCTCTCCTCCTAGACTCCCTCTCTCTGTCTCGTAGGTATTCTATATTTTATTTTTCCTTGCTTCTTTTTTGTTCATTACAGGTTCTTTGAATCCTTACTTTGCACTTCTTCTTTTTTGATTTTTTGTTTAGCTTCTGATCAACTCTTTTTTTTATTTGCTGAAAGCAATGTCAGCTTTTGGCGCTGCCGGCACGGCCAATACAAACCCTAATAAATCCATTGAGGTGATTTTTTTGGACTGATTATTTATCTGTTTTGTTATTAGTGCTTAATTCACTTTCTGCTTTTTCCGACTGATTGTCTTGAATTTTTAGGATGTTTTAGTGGATGTAGTTATTTTTTCATAATATTTTTAGTAATGTAAATATAGTAGAAAAAACTAGATTTCAAGCGTAATTTAGCTGTTTGAACACATTGAAATTGTTATTATTCAGACTCATTTAACAATTAAGTCCAAGTACTTATTTCTTGTCTAATCTTAGTTTCATGACCTGAAATCATTGATCACAGGTGTTACAGCCTCCTAGTGACTCGGTTTCGAGTCTCTCTTTCAGTCCAAAAGCCAACTTCTTAGTCGCAACATCTTGGGACAATCAGGTTTGTTTAATGTTTCAGGCTTCACCGTCTCGTTTTTATGCTTTTTAAAATTTGTTACGAGAGTTGATTGACGAATTGATTTTTGTTAGAAATGGTTAACATAATTATTCTATTATTTTAATGTTAGATGCTAGTTTTAGTTCTGGGAGACGTCTTCTTTTCCAACTTTTCATTACTTTCCTTCTTATAGTTTGTTTTCTACTTACTTCCATTGTTTGTTTAAATTTTGAATTCACACACGTGCTGTTTGAAATTTTTTATAGGTACGATGCTGGGAAATTACAAGGAATGGGACCACTGTAGGAAGTGTGCCCAAGGCTTCAATATCACATGAACAACCGGTAATAATCAAGTCCTTTCATCTACAAGCCCTTTTATTGATACTGATATTCTCAAATCCTTATAATTCTAATTCCGTGTTTACTTTTTTATATTGATATTGAAGGTGTTGTGCTCAAGTTGGAAGGATGATGGAACAACTGTCTTTTCTGGAGGGTGTGACAAACAGGTTAAGATGTGGCCTTTGCTCTCTGGTGGTCAACCAGTAACTATTGCGATGCATGATGCCCCTATCAAAGAGATTACATGGATTCCCGAGATGAATTGCTTAGCCACAGCAAGTCTGGACAAAACCTTGAAGTAAGATTCTTTTTTTCTTCCTTAATGTTACTGCTAATTTGATTCATCAGTTTTTCTGCATGATGGATAAATACCTCCTTAGGTGTTCTGACTAGTGGTACATTGTGAATGTTGTTCTCTTAGCAATCATTTTGGTTATACTGTTTTGGTACTTAACAAGTGTGCATTTTGAATAATCCATTATTAAGCGTCCATTATGTGACTTCATAGCAAAAGGTAAAACAAAGCATAATTATGCAATATTTGCTGATATTTTCTTTTCTCAATGGGACAACACTACTTGTTTGCTTGGTTTGAAGGTATACCGGATTGCATGTGTAGTCATTAGCGGCCCTAGGGTTCGATATCTGGTCTAGGAGATGATCCATCATTTTGCAGTTTCTTGTGATACCTTACTGATATACGCAGTTCAGTTTGTGCTCTTCATCTTTGACATGCAATCTTTGTAACAAAATTACACTGGCTACTTTTTTATGTTTTCTGTTGGCTGTGTTTAGGTACTGGGATCTAAGGCAGTCAACTCCAGTGCACACTCAGCAACTTGGTGAACGCTGTTATGCAATGACAGTGCGGTATCCTTTGATGGTTGTTGGCACTGCAGACAGAAACATGGTAGTCTATAACTTGCAAAATCCTCAGGTAATGATTTCTGATGATCCTGAATTTCTAAATTGTCTTCCTGAAATGCTGTTTTCCAGCCCCACAATTCTATACTGCTTTTAGTTTTCTTCAAAAAAAAAAAAAATGATCGACATGCAGGGGCTTATTGTTTTAGATTAGTGATTATGATAGCAGTAGTCTAATTTACAAGCTTTCGAATGACATGATTTAACATGTGAGCTTGAACCTATCAGGTGGTTGTCAAGGCATTTTTTTTTTTTTCTCAAAATGCCTCAGCTTTCTAAGCTGGTACTGCTTTAGAATAGTTCCAGAGCAGTAGATAACTGAGTAAAAAGTTTTGGTTTTACATGAAAGTGCATAAAGTGGAGGAGAATATATCACCACATAGGCATTGGTATTGAATTCTGTGGTGGTGGTTTTGAGATGCATTCCTATTTGTTTTTGATGAAAAATAGGATTATAGATGAGATGCTTTTCTACGATATCAGAATGTAAAATGCAGCAGTGCCTTCCAATTTAACCCTACAATATTCTGAGTTTCCTCTCTCCTACCAGAACCATTGTTTTGTTGTCATTCTTCATTTTTTCATTACTATTATTTTACCAAGTAATCTGCTTGTTTCCATGAGTATCATTCTTTAACAAGTGGATGTGTCTTGTTGTTTCCTTTTCTATTGAAACCATGCGGCAAAAAATGATAAATTATGCCCGACATCTTTTGACCGGGGTTTGGATTTTTTTTGTTACAAGTTCCTGTCATATCAATGCTTGATTTTTCTTATCCATAGCTTCTGCTCTTACATTTTACTGCACAACAGATATTATATTTCTGTTGGAATTTAAAAGCTCAAGGATGTTTGGGTCCTCCACCCATTAAGGATGAGATGATGTTTCCATATTATCGTATATCCTATCCATAAAAAATAGTAGAAAATTATTACAAGGAACAACTTTTGGTTTTATGAACTACTGGTTTTGGTTAATTCCAACCCTCTGCTTAACACAAACACATACGTATATATATTTGAGAACATTCTATCCTGATCATTTGTTTTAAATTCTGCCAGACTGAGTTTAAGAAAATCCCTTCACCCTTGAAGTACCAGACAAGATGTATAGCTGCCTTTCCTGATCAACAAGGTTTCTTGGTATGTGCTCACTATTGGCCTTTTTATCTTTTTTTTTTTTTTGAGGTTCTCTGCATTATAGACACAAGTGCACAGCCATATGTGCAGAAACATAATTCCTCAATCAATATGGGTGTTCTTTAGTTGTCTGAGTCCCAACTTTTGCCATTTATCACATGATTTATAGCAGCAAGGATAGACAAAATCATAGACATAGCATTTGTTTTGTGATCTGTTAAATGGAGCTACTTGAGACTAAAAGTTATTGGTGTTTTCCCCTGGTTTTTATCACATGGTTCTCCTGTTGCCAAAAGTTCAATTCAACATTTGGTTTTCTGCTGTGCTTGTGGTATTTTTTACGAGCATTTTTGTTGGTATTCCATGATATTGTTGTGGGGTTGAATTGGTATATCTTTTTTCATCTCAATTTCCTTTTCCTTTTCAAACATGCAATCTTTTTAGCAATTCTTAGCCATCTACTGGCTCTAAATTCCTTTTGATGGAAACTGGATTTTTTTTTTTTCATAATGCAAAGACTATTTCTTTGATCGTAGTGGTTAATTATCTGGATTGTGAGCTGTGTTTTTGTACAGGTTGGTTCAATAGAGGGAAGGGTTGGTGTACATCATCTGGATGATGCTCAACAGAGCAAAAACTTCACCTTCAAATGCCACAGAGATAACAATGAGATTTACGCAGTCAACTCCTTGAACTTCCACCCAGTAAGTTTTGCTATTTCTATTCTTGATATTACTTTCACTAAATATGTTTTTTTTAGGATGATATTGTTATAGAAAAAACCTTGATATCAGCAGCTTTAGTTTTATAGATCTGTAATTCTTTTTTTTTTTTGTTTAAAAAAACCCAAAAGAGTGATCGGGTAAACTAAAGCTATACTCATCTGATTGGCTGGAATATGGAACTTGATATGGCTTATATGAAAAAATTACAACAAGAACAACCAAGCCTCAATCCCAAACTAGCTGGGGATATACAGAAACCATGTGTAGATGAACTATACTTGTTATGTTCATATTCCAAATCTCATGCACTTCACTTTGCCATGTACACATGCATATCTATTCGGGAGGATTGAGTTATTCTATAGGTGTCACCAGAGCTACCATAGTTTGACTTGAGCTATATTGACAATTCCATAGTGATGGTATATTATTACTGGCTTCATTTTCTACCTTACACTATCATGTATGGTGGTATATAATTGGTCCCACTTTCTATATTCTTTTTTAGTGTATTGTAGAAATGTTTTTCGAAATAACTGGTTTCCTTGGTCACTTGTATCAGTAGCAAGAGAATTGGTGTCGATGGCCTTTGTTAGGAGGTTTCTATGATCAGTGCATATAGTACATTTTAACATGTCATCATTTTCTCGCACACATTACTCTTAACCGGGCCTATTGGCACTTAAGTATAAGCTTTTCATGTCACGCCTACATCCTAACATCTATCCATCTTGTTTCTTCAGGTGCATCACACGTTTGCAACTGCTGGATCTGATGGTGCTTTTAATTTTTGGGACAAGGATAGCAAACAGAGACTCAAGGTTGTCTCCATAACTTTTATTTCAACTATTTTTCTAGTTTGTTTTTGGTAGACTGGTTGTATGTTATTTTGTTGTAACATTGGCTTTCACGGTTATCTTTTCAAGTTAAAGCATTCAATTATTAATACACCTTTATCTGATTTTCAGGCCATGCCACGGTGCCCTCTACCAATACCATGCAGTGCATTCAATAATGATGGCTCGATTTACGCATACTCGGTATGCACCATTTTTCCTTTTTCTATAACCCGCGATTATATTCCTTTCAATGATCATTATCTCTTTGAAGGTAGAGATTTTCTAGAAGTCTTATTAATGGCAACAATAAAGATTTCCTAAGCACTATGCTTTCATGGCACTAAGATTCTTCTTTCTATTTTCTGTATGCAGGTGTGTTATGATTGGGGCAAGGGTGCTGAAAACCACAACCCATCGACAGCAAAGACCTATATTTATCTGCATTTACCTCAGGTCCATTCAAGCGAATTACTTTGAATTTGCATCTTGTCTCTCTACTTAAATCCTCCCCTCGTAAAATGAGCAAGGATCTGATCATGCAATGCAATGCAATGGTGTTCTTTTTCACTGCAGGAAACCGAAGTGAAAGGAAAGCCAAGGGTTGGAGGAACTGCTAGAAGGTGAAGTATTGTCAGAAAAAAATGGCAGTTCTTTTTTGTTTTTTCCTAGCCGGCAGGTGCTGTCAATAGAGAAAGTTTGGGGTAAGTGATAAGAGTTCATGTAGATCAATGGTTTTCCACCTAGTTTTAGGCTCCATTGATTCAGCGGTGCTGTTATATAGTAGTCCCTGGAGTGCATGTCATCATGTTTGGTGACTTTTTTGTGTGCAGTTTTGGTGCTGTAACAAAGATCGGCATATCTTTTTTATTTGACAAAACTCTCTGCATTTCCTCCCGTGGAGAGAATCAACAACAAAAATCTTGTGGGGCTTAACGAATCTTGTTGTTATATCAAAGTTGAAAGGAAGATTGTTATGCGTAAAAATAAATAAGGGAATAATGTGATCGGACAAAATAAGCTCAAGGTTTTAGTGTAATCCAGCGAGTGGAGATAGGGATGGGGGTGGACTGATCACCCATCCAGCTTTTTATTACGGTTTGGTAATTGCCTGAAGGGTTACAATGCAGAAGTCTTCGTTGCTTGAGTAAACGTCAAGGAAGGAACATATAAATTACAAAAGAGAAGAAGAAAAATGTTCCCTACATGGAAAATATAACCCTTTCTTCCTCTTTTTTTTGGACTTATGTATGATTATCCAGGCACGCGTTATCTTTCTTTTTTCTCCAAGTCACGAACTAAATACCTTTACATGCTTGCTGCCTTGAAAAATCCTAGTCCTTAGGTGGAAATGTTCTGTAATAGATGTTGATATTTTAACAAAATTTGTTAAATCTCTTTCTTTGGTAGATTTGCATGTTGGAATGTTTCATTCTTGTTCCAAAAGCTTGCAACAAAAAGGGTTCACCTTGATCACGCTGACGCTGATCACACACACACATATATATACGGGGGGTGAACCAGAGAGTGGCTGGAAACACTTTTCTTCATGCGGTTTTGTCGTTGTTTGTTGATCATCGCTTGTTGGTAAGTAAATCAAGCAAAGAGTTCAGCGACAAGGATGAATATAAAATGGGGCAAGAAAGATTTTAAGAAGATTTTCTTAAATATAAAAAAAAATCAAATTTTGATGAAGCCAAACATTTTTTAATTGAGATGCTTTATAGAAAAGGTCCATGCATATAGACGTCACGAAGATTTTGATAGGTTATTGACCATCATCACACCTTGCTAGCTAGCGCTCCATGATTCATGACTTCACGTCAAGGATCCAAACTTAATTACCGCAATTAATAAGTACAATAATGCTTAATTATGGGGTTTAATGGCAGTCGTGATCCTCGTGGTTTCAAATATTTCTATGGATCCGAACTTAATTTCAACAATTAATTAGAAAATCCATGCATATAGCCAGGGTTCTACTATTTTGGAATTGTGAAAAAGTCAAATCCCTCTGTCTACTATCGCCACCAATTTCTAGTCGAAGTTACTGGTCAAACTTCTCAACCAATCAATGTGCTCTTAAGGTCAAAATTTATTCTTTCATAAAAAAAAAAACGATAACGGATCAAAGACAACTTCATCTTGAATCCAAAATATCAAATCCAACTACATTTTCTACAACTACAGGGAATTGATCCAACAACCTAATAATAGGAGATTTCTCTCGCAGTCATAGATGCCCTTGTGGAGATTAGGGTAAGTGTTTCGCTCCTGTATCTTTTTTTTAAAAATAATAATAATCTTCGAGAGCCTTTTATTTAATCCAAAAAAGAGTAATTGAGTTCTCCCAACAACTAAAAAAGTATATCATATCTAAATTTAACTGGGGAAGAGGGATTTTCGTTGTAAAATATCCAATGAAACCGATGGAATTGAGATCTCATGATAAAGTTATATGCAACTCAATCAATGCATCCTCAACAGGGTGTGATATAATGACAGAAAATTTATGATTTGTACAACAAGTTTCAAGTTCTAGTCAGGACGTGTATTCTTTGTAAGAACCCGAGACAGCCAGAATTTTACTCGTTCATCTAGACCCACAAATATTTGAAACTTAGCACTTGTTTTCGGGGGCGTTTTTGAATGAAGTTTATTTAGGGTGGATTTTCCTACGATGAGGAAAAACTCAATCAATACCCATACACACATTAATAAATAAGCATTACGTAGCAGTAAATCAATCATCTCTCCCGAATATATGCAAAATCGTCCATCATCTTGAGAAAACTCCCAAGAAACACGATGTGAGGTACCATCTCAGCTTCGAATTCATTCAACATCCATTTGGTCTACAAGGCAAGGCACAGCAGCTCCTTTTGCTCTGGCAATTTACTTAAAGTTTCAGCTGCACAGCAAAAATAGCATCTGCATGTGGGGGCGTGACCTCACAATAGATCGGAAGGAAAGCATGAATGTAGATGTCAACATCGATCTTTTATATATCCCGCGACAAAATTATCAGGGTCAAATATAGCAGCTACTAGCCTACAATCCCAGGAGAGCGAGGGAGAAAAGGAAAGGGCATGGGCGCCGGCTTGAAAATCACATGAAACATGGCTTGTCTTCACCTTCCAATACGGCAGATCGATGGATCATGGATGGGAAAATGTTTAGCAGAAACTGTGATGTGAGCCACGCGCCATTGTCATCCAGCTACCGCATTAAAAACAGTCTCCCCTACCTCTCTACCACCTCTGGGTGTAGGGTTTGAGGTGAAATATATTAATTGTTAGTAAACTTGGGTATGAAGAAAGGTATAGCTTCGCTCCACTTGCCTCTTTAAATGATCCAAAACACTAGCTCCATTATATTATTGCTCAATGTGATGGTTCTTCGTAGCCACATTAATTATTAACTAGCATTGAAGTTGCATAAATTTTTTAAAACAAAGTTATTAAACCCCACATGAATTATGGTTCGATTCGAGATGTGAGTTATGAATTACCAACTCAACAAGTTATTTATCTAGTCTTTAAGGAGTGTTGCGTGATAATAGAGGGTTTGCGATCTGCATAACATGTATTGAATTCGAGTCAGGTGTGCATCTCTTGTAAGAGCCTGAGACAATCATGGTTTTACCCGCTCACCTAGATCCACAAAGTATTCTTTCCAAGGGATGGAGTTTTATTTTATAGAAAAAAAGAAGTTAATTATCTAATTCAATTTAAAATAATATCATTTCAATATTAACATATAGTTTTTCTCTTGACTAGATCGATCGAGCTATGTGTTAGCTTATTAGATTGTTTAGGTCAAAAGAGACTCAGAGTTACATCAATTTATTTTTGTGAAGGTAAAGCTGCCATGAAAGGGTTAGCAAGAACACCTTTTACCCCTGTGAAGATGATTTTTAAATCAAAAGAGAGGAGAGGAGGAAAAGAACAAATGGGCTATGGGCCCACTAGCTCAATTGATGACCACAAAGCCGCAAAAAGCCCTTATATAAACCTCCATGACTCTCCCTCTCCCGACCTCTCTCTTCATGCTCTCACAATCTCCTCTCAGAACATTTCATGAACACAATATCAGACCTCTAAATCATTTGAAACGTTTCTTTTCTCGATCACCATGACTAGACCGCAGCAGCGATACCGCGGCGTCCGTCAAAGGCACTGGGGTTCTTGGGTTTCCGAAATTCGCCATCCTCTCCTGTAATCCCGCTTTCTTGAAACTTTTCTCACCCATTCTTTAACTATCAAGAGAGATTTCTTTATCTGTCCTCAGAAAATTTAAAGAAACGTTTTTTCCCCACTGGAACACGCAAATCCCGTTTTTATGTTGTTTTTCTTCACTAACGCAAGTTTTAAGCGCGTTTCCGGCTGTCTTAAATTCCGGTACTAAAATGAAACGTTTCGTGTGTCTCTGGACTGCAGGAAGACCAGAATATGGCTGGGCACATTCGAAACGGCGGAGGACGCAGCAAGAGCATACGACGAGGCAGCAAGGCTAATGTGCGGGCCGAAACCACGTACAAATTTCCCTCACAATCCCAATGAGCCACAATCATCTTCATCGAAGCTTCTCTCAGCTACCTTGGCAGCCAAGCTACATAAATGCCACATGGCATCTCTACAAGCAACCAAGAAAAACGAAACAGGACAGTCATATGAAGCACAGTGCAAGAAGACATTTACCTCTAGCCATGGCATTGCCGGAAAAACTGCCGGAACCTGCTCAAAATGGCAGGAGGGAAACTGGGTTGGTGATCAGGACAGTCAAGTAGGGAACGGTGATCATGAGCAGCATTTCAAGTCACTGGAAGCTCATCATATAGAGCAGATGATAGAGGAGTTGCTAGATTGTGGGTCCATGGAGCTCTGCTCTGTAGGTTCAACATGAGATTTGCAGTCTTAAGAATCAAGATATGTAGCAGCAGTTTTCTATTTGCTCATGAAACTTAATTAATTACCCTCTTCCAGAATCTATAATCATAAAAATTTAAATGTTAATTCTTTGAAGATAGATAAATTAGCAATCTGACGTGCATTCTGATGATCCAAGGCATATTGATTCCTCAATTCTTTCCTTCCCTTTTTTGAGTTTCTCTGATCAGGTAAAGAATCCAAATCCCAAGGGCTCCAAAAGTCATGAGAGATTAGAAGTTTCATAACACTTTCACTTTTATTATCAATCCATTATCATGGATTTTTTTTAAAAAAACTCTGGGATCTGAGAAGTGACTTTTTTTCATGCAAGAACACGTATATAGAGAAGGAGGGATGGCCTCCAAAATAATCCTAATCCATGATGCTACTAGCTACTGGATTTTGACTAAATCGAGCCATTTCTAATTTATTTTATACAGAATAAAATAACTTTGTTTGAGTGGGTCAACCTGAGTTTTGATCGAGTCATCCAGGTGAGGCCTAGTTTCGGCCCGGGGTCGGTCAGATCCTTGATCAACTGACCACACTAGCCCGGGTCTTAAAAATATGCTACCAGATGCTATTTTCTTGTCCCTTTTATAACATTTAATTGTGTGAACAATGTGTGAACACATTGTAGAAAAAGACAAGCTCTACAAAATGGAGCCCCGTCATCCAAAAACATTCTCTTCTTTGCTCACTTGCTTTTTTGCAAGGTGATAAGAGACTCGACAGCTTTGCTATCCTTCCAGCTTAGACACCTTGATTTCTTCAAAAGCATCACTTTTTGACCAATACAAGCATTCTCACTCGCTAAAATGATGAAAAACATGTTTGGGTTAACTGATCAACATCTTGTTTAATTTACTCCCTGTTTACATCTGGCATTTCTTGATATAATTATATATATATATATATACACATGTACATGATCAGATCCATATGTTTTGTTCCACCAAGATTTTTATCAATTATTGTAATTTTTCTCCATATAAATTAAGATCTTCCTTTTCTTTTTGAATTTGTGATCAGAACTGTCTACAATTCCACGCCAGGGAAATATATACACTCTGTCTGCAACTTTTGACGGCTGATCTTGGAGTCGCTAAACTTTAATGCCCCAGCAATGGTGTGTGTGTGTGTGTGTGTCAATCCATGCTTTTAGAAAAGATATTGCAATTTTTAATTCTACGGGCCTCCATGTCTCCTCACTGAATTAAATTGCTTTCAAGCAATAACTTTTATGAGAAATATTACACGGTTTGATTTCTTTTTTCCAAAGATTTTTTAAATAACATTGTTTTATTTTTTTTAAATAAATCATTTTAATTAACTCCAATCAATTCATCAAACTCAGAATAGGGAGCACAGGCCGAATAACTTTCAAGACTTCCGTGTGAGGGTATTTCTTCAGCCGAAAGTTTTCGCAAATCAATCAAGGGATACACAGGCGATCGAGGAACAGAAATGAAATCTGCCAGGAGAATCTCCCTATTGAATTTACATATGCAATTCACTGTTATGTTTACTCAAAACACTGACGTTTTGCATCCACTTCTTTTGCTCAAATACCTGTGCATGGCAAATTAAAACATGCAGGAGAGAACTACCGTAGCTGATCAAGGATATGAACTACAGTTTTTTGGATTCTTCACTTTGAGTTTTATTTTATTAATTAGATCTCGAAATAATGGTGGGATCCATTCTTCTAATATAACCCCATGCTTCATGATTAATCATCATCTATTAGGGAATTGATTTGTCCCCCACGAACCATTCGCATCTGAACCTCCAATAACCCCCCAGCATTATTATATGTGCCACTCTTAACCCCTCCTAGCTAGTTCTTTAATTACAATTTTTCCTTTCCAATTTTTATTAATGAATTGTGGAACTTGTTTATATGAAAATATCAAAATACCCCAATACCAAGTAACTTGTTTTTTTTAGAAAAGAAAAGAGATCATAATTACACTACTGGAATAAATAGTGAATTGCGTGCGCAACTAATTAAACTTCAGTTTTAGCGTTTTTATGATCTGTTTGACGTTATGATTGCACCGTTGTTTTGCCAATTCTGAATTTTAGTATGTTTAGATTATTTTAATATGCTTAAAAATATATATTTTTCTCATGAAAGATACTTTAAAAGATCATATATACCACCGTCTCAAATACCCCCCGTCAAAAATCATATTTCCTACCCGCGGTAGAATGTCGAAATTAATTATTTGCACACAATGAAAGTGATCTTCTTACCTTAAAATTGCTAAAAAAAGGAGTCAAGAATAATGATCATGCATGGAATCTCATGTCCAAATCATGGGGGAGACAATCATGTGGAATTTATCCCTGCTAAAATCTTAATCATAACATTTCAATCCCATGTTTAGCTTTGGATCTGTTTTATCATTGGATTTAGATTCTTGAAATTGAGTGAGCGCGCAATACAAAGATCCGCTAACTATTTTTTTCTTCAAGGTTGGTGGTGAAGTGAAGTACTCCTAGAAAAGCCAAGGCACTCCTCTCCCTTTTTTTTTTTTCTTCTTCGAACACGACAGAGTTTCTAGACAAAACTACAGCCAAAAGTGCTTGTCCCTCCCTTTCTTTTGCAGCAATTTTTTTTTTCTGGATATGAGAAAACTTCACCGTCTGGTAAATATATTTTATGTTCTAGGTGAACAAGTAAAACCTCAGTTGTCTCATGTTTTTACAAGAAATATACGCCCTGACTCGAACTTGAGATTTTCTATACAGATCATAAATCCTTTAACATCACGTCACGTTTCTTAGAAACAAATACATCTTCAACCCCATTAATTCCTTCACTTGCAAAACCATGTATGTTATCCAAACAGGGTGCTCTATAGGTGAATGTGCATGTTTGAATTGCACATGGTTTTAGTCGCACTTTCTTGTGGTGTAGCTAGCTAGGTTAAAGGGACAAAGATATGTGCGTGCCATCTCTCTCCACATATAGTGTGTTTCTCTTTTTTTAGTTAATTATATCGAAAATATTTATTTATTAGGATCAACTACGTACGTACATTTTGTGCTGACCGAGTGACTTCCTTTCCGATCTCTGTTGCTTTTATTTTTATCCCTTTTAATAACCTTTTTAAGTACACCCTTATTAGGATCGGCCGATCATTTGCAGGCATTTTCATCGATTCTTCACATGGGAATGCATGCGGCCCATGTTGTTGTTTCAATGACGTGCCTGGCCGTGTCAGCAGCCACGTTGCTTTTTAGCTTACCCTTCATCGTATTCCATGGCCGAGAGGCAAAAGGCTCTGCATCTTGTTTCCTCTGGCGACACAAGTAAGAAACATATCTGACACGATAAGGATGCATGCATGTTCCCATCGCTAGTTATATCAGCATCTTATAGTTATATCAGCATCTTATTTTGAGAAATCAAAACAGGCCCATTATATGAAGCCCATTGGAACGTGTTTGTCTGATATCTGTAATCAATGAATGGGCCCAATGCCCCTTGATGGGCCTCGTGCATGGTTTAACTTTGAAATTCCAATCTGTCAAAGCTACGCTCATCAGTAGGTGTCCATAGTTTTTGTTGAACTGTCATGAAAGCAAAATGCTGGCCTCCTGTGTCATTAATTTTGTTGCTTGAACACGACGTTGCAGGTATTATTCCCGCAAGACCTTCACCTGACAGCTCAATTTCAGAACCCCGAAAACCATGGATCAAACGAAATCCCACCACGTGTCCCAAAAACAACAAACCTTTCAAGCCTCGTACTAGTGGTCTGTCATGGGAATAACCGGTAGGAGGCCGTGAGTATAGAGCAGGCAAATATATAATCTTGGGATGGATTCAGAATGTTGAAAGAGTAGAGTAGTTAGTGCTGGTGAGGTGACAAGTGTAATTTCATATTTGAAAATAGACACACTCCTCAAAAACTGTAGACTGGATTTCACTGAACAACTAAGCTTATAAATTACAAAGTGTGAGAGAGTCTTTTTCCCTTCTCTTTTTCCTTGCTTCCGTCAAATGTGAATAGCTACCCAGCTAGGTTTTGCTGAAGGATTGAGAGGGAATGGCTTACGACGGCTACGACGCCATCGCCACTACAGCCACCACCGCCAACGGCATGGTGCTTAGCTTGCAGGAAATTAAAAGCGATAACGTCGACCTTGTGAGACTCCTCCTATTTTCATTTCTATTTTTTAAGCCTTTGTGTAGTCGTTGTTTTATATACATGAACTGTGATATCGATGATATATTGTTCTTACGAGCGGTATACCCGCGCGATGCGGCGGCTTTTTTTTATCTATGTAAAAAATTAATTGCTTTTATATGAATTGCATTTTATTATTTTAATATTTAGTTAGTATAATTATAATTGACAAAATCTATGTAATCAAAATGGAAAGTGACCCGTATATTTTTTAATTGTAGATAACCTAAGTAAATTTTTAATTTTTTTTTAGTTTAATTTTTTCCCAGGTAATATTATATTTAAAATATTAAAAATGAAAATATTGTAAATATTTTTTTAAAGAAATAAAGTTAAACAAAATTTTTTTTATAAGATTTATTAATGATATTATTATATTAAATGTATTTAAGAATATTGATATTAATTTTTTTTAAGGAAAAAATCCTAGGTCATTTTTTTCCTCTCTCTATATATTTATAGGCGATAATATTCAATAATTTTTTTTTATATTATTCGATTAATTCATTATATTATTATACAAAATGTATTTAAGAATAATGATATTAATTTTTTTTATTCAAAAAATCTTAGGTCATGTTTTCTTCTCCCTATATATATTTCTATGCAATAATATTCAATAAATATTAGAACATATAATTAATGATAGACTAAAAATATTCATGAACCTTTAACAAAAAATAAAAGAAAAAAAAATTACCATTGCTATCACTGTCAAAACAATAAAAATTATTAAATTATCCGGAGTGAAAAAATATTAACAGAAGAGCAAGCAAGAAAAACAATTAAATTATTATAATAATAATAATAACAATAATAATAATAATAATAATAATTATTATTATTATTATTATTATTGTGTTAAGTACAAAATTAAAATTCGAAGAGAAATGTTTTTTTATGTTAAATATAATTTGAAGGACAAAATTGAAATAAATCAAAGCATGGATACTAATGAAATTAAATAATTTGAAAGAAAACCGGAAATCAAAAGACTTAGGACTGAAATGAAACTTTAATTTATACTTAATTTGCATGGAAGGATAACATTGAAATAAATCAAAACTTTTTTTAAAAAATATGGATTCCAGACCAATTTCCGAAATTCAAAGTCTGAGGACCGAAATGAAACTACAATATATACCTAATTTCAATTGAAGGACGAAATTGAAAGACATCAAAACCTATATAATAACAATAAGGACCAAATTCATACAATTCGAAGTGCAGGGACCGAAGTGAAATTTGAGAAAAAACAGCTGCGCTGACGTCAGCATGCGCAGGAGGAGAGAGAAAAGGGGTGAAATTTTTCAAACGACCATTACACCGTCTACGGCCACCTTGGTCGTACACGCGCCGCACCGGAGAGAAGCTTACATGCCTTAAAATCGTTCTAGACGCCGGGAGGTCTTTTTTGGACGCCGTATGAAGCCGCACGCGCCGTCCGAAAAACGCGTAAGCGCTGGAACGGACGGCGCGTGAACCGACGCGCCAAAATTTTTCGGCGAAAAAAAAAAAAAAAAAGTGGCTAATTACCGTAAGGACCCTCACCCCCAGGCCGTGTTTTTGTCGTTATCGGGGGGCGAATTCGTCGCTGCACTGTTCAGTTTAATGTTTAAAAAATAAAAAAACCGGCCGGCTGAGCCGGACCGGTCCGGGCCGGACTAGTCAATGACCGTCCAGCCCCCGAAAATGGCGGCGTTTTTTGTCTTTTTCTGGGGCTAATTTCGCCAATACACTGTTTAAAATCGAAAAAAAAAAAAAAAAAAGAGGATGTACACTCGCGAAGCAGCAGGTGAAAGTGCAAATGAACAGTGGGCATGGGTCTGGAGCTACAGGAATGAGCAGTGAATGTTCGTTCTGTTTTAGTTGTTTTGTTAATTTGTATATCGTAGAAGATAACCTGTTTGGTTACGGATCTCTCTCTGTTTTCGTTTCCTCTGCTTTCGTAATCTAAGTCGTGTTTGGCGACTCCATTTTTATAAGCTTTGTTGCTGCTATTTGTTACGTAAGCTTACCGCCTCGGCTCTCAGAAAAATGTTTACGATATACTGATCTTCGTTTTATTGTTTTCTTTTCTACGATCTGGAGTGCTTTGTTCTTTGTTTTAAAGATATCAGAGTTCTGTTTTATCTGTTATTGTACGTTCAGGTTTTTGTTACTTTTCTATGAAACTGTTTCAAGTATTTTATATTGGCGTTTTTGTTTCCAAGATTATTATTATTATTATTATTATTATTATCATCATCATCATCATCTTTTTTTTTTTTTGATGACCGGGGTGTCCGGGCCAGCTTACGCGTACCTTGACTATTCCCCGGGCTCACTTGAACACCCTGCAAGCCCAAATGAGCATGTAAAGCACCGCGGGGATGACAGGCGTACCACGCAGGGAAGGACCCAGGGAAATGAGGGGAGGTACCCTCCCACCCCACTCCCACTGGGACTCGAACCTGAGTTCGAAAGTTGCGCCACTGGGCCACGACCCTTTGCGGTTCATCATCTTCTTCTTCATCATGTAAGTTGCTGTCATTATTAAAAAATGAGATGATTAACAACAAATCCTTGTAGATAAGACTATAATTTATTGGTGGTAAAAATTAATATTTATCATATGCATATCATATGCAGGTTTATTTTTTAATATAATGTTTGTACCGTTCAAGTGAATGTGCGATAGTAGTGGAGGAAGTAATTGATCATATACTTTCTTAATTTATAATCTGATGTTCCTTTGAAGTAGGAAGTTCAGATTCCAAAAAATTTGATTCTTAGTTTATTAACATTGATGGTGTTAAATATATACACTCTTTTTGTTAATTAAAATTTTCAAAAAATCTAAGAACAAAATACATGCATGCACGGTTGTTCATTGATGGTGCAAGCTATACTAAGTTGAGAAGATGAGACATGTAAGATTTTTTTCCCTCTCATTTAGGTCATTATCTTTGGGATTTCCTATACGGGTGCATATCTTTTTCATGAAATTAGAAATTTGAATAAATGATTTTCTAATTTTGTTGCCTCTGTACAGGGAAATAAAGAAGTTGAGTTAGATTCGGATCACTGAATTTTTTTTTTATCAAAACTAATATTTTAGAATTTTATTTTTATTTTGAAAAAAAAAACCCTGAAACAACCGCATTTTAAAATTTTAAAAATATATATTTAAATTTGATTGATTAAATAATTACTAAACCCGTGATCTTGCTTAGAACAAGTTGGCCCACATCAGTTCTAATAATTATGGCCATGGATAGTTAAAAAAAAAGTAATAAGAAAATCACAGGAAGTTTGGTGATCCTACGCAGTTGGGAACTGGAGCTCAAAGTTTTTTTATCAGCAACTTTGATATATAAGTGATTTCTCCGCTGCTTTTGTCCAATACATAATTCTCTTGATTTTCTTCCTTCCAATCTTGAATATCTAGACTGGCCATCACAAAAGCCATGTATATCAAAGAACAATCTAGGATATTTCAAAACTTACTGAGGAAATTTTAATGTTTTGTGATATTAATGGGGATTACAACCACGATTACAGTCCTTAGACTTACATTTTTCATCTCCGTATATCTTGAAGGTAACATTTCATAGTTTGCATAAATTAATTTACATATCATTACATGCATATTTGGAACATTTTAAAGAAACTGTAATATGGTTAATTGCCTTCATATTCCTCAACAATGCTGTCTAGATTTGGTTTCCATCGATCAAGAGATGCAGATATGCTGGGTGATCCTGTTGTCATCTCCTTATTTCTCTTCTCGGCAAGTCCCTTGGTATCAGAATACCAGCTCCTGCATGATGTTTTTGTTTCCACGCTAATTTCTTTACTCTTGATATTAGTTCCTGTGGTATTTGCCCTCTCATCATCTCCATGCAAGCAAGGACTCGGTGACCTCATGTTCTTGTTGATAAAAAACCAGCAACTGGATGAGATGTGACAGCTCCTTTCATCATTGCCAGAGGTCTTTCTGGCTTGGACATCATAGATTGGAGATTGTGAATATTTGATAGATTGGAGATTGTGAATATTTGATGGACTTGCGCTGAAGTTTTCTGATGGTGTTTATAGGAATAACAGAGTACTTCTGACCAAGCAGTACCACGGTGTCCGGCGCAACAATAGCCCAAGGCTGCCGGAACACATGTGGATAGGCGACTATGCATCTTGGGTTACAAAGCATGACCTCTGCTGCAAGAACAGGCTTATCATGGAGCTCTATGTGACCCCCAGGAAGAACAATCTTGAAAAGCAGGTTCTTGGTGGTTTTAGTGCAGATCGAACTTGATATTACCATTTCTAGAAATGGCAAGAGATAGAGGGAGAGGAAACGAGGCAGGCCTAGTATTGTGTGTTCAATAAAGAGGATGTGGAACTTTTGATGAATGCAAGAATATATATCTGATTGTATGGTGTTTATTTTATTTGAATCATCGGTAATATCATGGCTAGTGTATCAAATTCAAGCATCATATTGTATCCCAGTGGGTAGGTTTAAGTCAAAATTCTTTACTGATGAATTCAAGAATTCAAGAAATTTTGGAGTTGTTTAATTGCAGTGCTGTCCTTTTGGGTTAGGCCATCCAAACTTATGCATGAGACATTTATCTTTTTTTATTTGGCCCCCTCATTTGGCTTATACTTTCCTCGATACCAATTGCTGTTCTATTTTTGGAGGCAGTATTGTATCTGCCAAATAATAACTACCATGTCTGGATGATGAATCCAAAAGTATTGGCTAAAATAGCTACAGCTACATATTGCCATGGCCGATCGATGTAAGCTTTTTCCTGCTTCGTTAGGAGACGCAAATAACTCTGTTCAGTAACTCTGATAATTTAAGGTAAATATACAGAGCAGATAAACCAGGTCTGGCTGGTTTACTCCAACTTTATTTCCATATTTAGTTGAGATACACGTCGTCTATCGGTGTGTACAAGCCCTCATCTGTAAAACTTGGAATTTTGTTTACCAGATACTAGTTAGAATATCAGACTGGCAGGAAATGTTTTTAAACCACTCAGCCATTGCATGTGACTACAAGAAAACGAAAGGTCGACTAAAGCTACAGCTTAAGAGATTACAGCAACTATAAGGCCAGGAAAAGTCATGTCTTGCATTATATATCTTCATAACAGAAGGTTAGAATAATGTCTGCTGATCAACAACGATTGTTAGAATGAAACATGCTCGTCTGGGAAAATTTATAATCTCACCACTCCTATATTTGTGTCCTTCAATGGCTACAACCCTCCATTTCATCTGATAAGATGGCATCTTACTAGACCCTGGAACAATGTGTTGCTTATAGATCGAAACATTGAAGAAGCTGCTTGCAAGAGCCTCATCTTAAAATTCAAATTTACAGCTGTAACAACGACAAAACACAAAATATTATCTAATGAATTTCACACATCTGAATATACAAAAGAAGCCGTCAGTTTGAGTTATTCTCGGGTCATCAGTGAGAAGGCAGGGCAAGAGGAACAGGCTCTGTAACTCTTAGTGACCCTCCAAGCTCGAGGGTACGAGGGGGATGAGGGAGTGAAGGACATCTGTTATCAATGGCCTGTAACTTGGTTCTTGTTGCACACATAGTACTGCCACTGCAGCTACCTGTTCAAAGGTAGTATTATGATTAAATTTGTGTGTACTAAAAGCAAGAACAGAAAAATTGTAAGAACGCAAATATATAGATTCCTATTCAATGTACCTGGTATAAGTGTTTTAAATCCATGGTGTCTTTGATAACAGGATCCACGATGTTTGGAAGCGTCGATCTGTCAGTGAGCTGAGGCATGGCCTGCATGTAAACAACGATGGTCCGTTAAGTCCCGAAACCTCAAGGAATTCTGATTGATATTACCTCGAGTCCTCAAGGCTAAAATGGGGTTCAAGGAAAATTACCCATGAGACTAAAGACTGGCATTGATGTGGAGACATCTGTTCCACTGGTTTTCTTCCTATCAGGAGTTCCAGAAGGACAACTCCAAAAGCATAGACATCACTTTTATCTGTTAGTTTACCTGGAAAGAGAAAACAAAGTGATCATCCGTTTCTTTCCAAGTAATTGCTTGAACAAACAATTAGGCCTCATTCTGTATCAACGAAAGACTAGATGCAGGAAACGTTTAGTACCATTCACTATCTAGAACATAAAGGTAGAAAAGATACTTGTTGGTAGAATTATATAGTTCTTGAAAATGAAATTGAAAAGTTTTCCATGGATCTTGTGTTGCAAAAATCTATCACCATCAAGCAAGCCTCAGAATTAGAGGCTATAGCAAAACCTGCCTTGTTCATCATCCAACAAAATTCTTTTCGAGTTTGCTGATGCTCATTAACGAATTAAGCCTTAAGGAGGAAATTATAAAATATCTTGATTAACCATCCATTATTATAATCTCTCACCAACAACATTGCATTTAGCAGAAGTAATGATGCTCGCTGGAAAATGATCAAATTTCACGTGACGGAAGTTTGAACTATGAAGAGTTCATTGGAGAATCCAAAAACATAATTTTAAAGGCTGAAATTGTGATAGTTAATAGACTAAGAAATCATTAAAGAAAGCAAAAACATATTCTGTGATGAGCAGAAATATAAAACATACGATATCTACCAGAACCAGTCAACAAAATGGAAGTGGCAACATTCTTGGATTTGAACAGAATTTGACATACCATCCAAAAGGTACTCTGGTGCTACATAACCTAAAGTTCCTGAAATCTCTATGTTCTTGCTTTGGATCCCAGAAGTTACAGCCAGGCCAAAGTCTGCAAGCTGAATTACGTAAAGACTCGTCAAAGAAACTTCTAGTTAAAATCACAAAACGATGCTGAACATGCACCTATGAGGAGGGCAGCACTGGTAAATTTCTTATAAATGGATCGCTTTTACCTTTGCATTGAAGTTGGAATCCAGAAGAATGTTAGATGACTTTAGATCTCTATGGACAACAGGAGGATTGCGATGCTCATGAAGATACTCTAGTCCTCTGGTCAACAACATTTTTGGTGACAACAAGTAGTTAGCCTAAAAAAAGGATTTCCTTTGGAAAAGAAAAGGAGAAAGAGAATAATGTGCAGAACAGAAAATTGAGAGCTCGAATTACCTTGCAACGTCAACAGCAATTTTCATTCGCAGATGCCATGTTAATGCCGATCCATGTGTCGGTCCTAAATGTTCACCAATAACATGAATTATACAAGAAAAAAAGGTACAAATTGGTATCTTCTAATTTATATTTTAAAATCCAGAAGGAGAAGACTGATACCGTGCAATTGACTTCCCAAAGACCCATTCTGCATCATTTCATACACAAGAAACCTGGTTTCACCATGAATGCAGTAACCTAAAAGAGAAATTATGTTTTGGTGTTGAATTTTCGTTAACCAGTGCAGCTCGTTCTGCATTTACAAACAAAATTTGAAATGAAAAGAAAAGAAAAATTAAAGAAGCCAGGATGCTTTGAAACAATATCCAAATCAATTTCATGAAAGACGTTACCTCAAATTCTCTTGCAATGTCCTGTGCTTCACCTTCAAATCTCTTCACGGCTGCAAGGAATTTTTCACTGAAACGAGCTTTATAGACACATCCATGACCACCTTCTCCTAGAACATTATCTTCCCGGAAATTGTTTGTTGCTGCTTGCAACAACTGATATTCCATAGCTGCAACTGAACCCTTCTTCCCAGACATCCTCAAGAGATTAAATTTATCCGCAATTGGACTCAGCGTGTGCCTTTTAGCAACATCTACATGTTAAATTTAGACAAAAAAAAGTAGCAGAACTGAGGGAGCATAACAAGCACAATCGTGTGTATCATGCCTCAAAAGGAAAACTGTAAGTGCAAAAGCAATTTCACTCGTGTAAAAGAAGATACCATCGCTTTTACTTTTGGCCCTGCATTTCCCTGATTTTCTCAGTCTGTAGATCCAGAAACATGAGAAAAACAACACTATTCCACCAAGGAGAGTGGAAGCAACAACTAGTGCTATCAGGATTTTCTTATTCAAATCTTGGTGGTGCACTTCTTCAACCAGAGGAACCAAAGGCATTCCTGGATAAACAGTAAGGGAGCCTAAGTACAACATAGTTTCAAAGGAAAGCCTTAACTTGTCCAATACAATTGGATACAGTTTTAAAAAAAAAGCAAACACATCAATCAGAGAAAAGAAAAATATATTAAATGAAACAAAAGGAACTGACATGACAAGTTTTGGAGAGAAATATCCAAGCCAGATTATGAGAGGGGGGGAAACCACATCTGAGCTACAGAATCACAAGAAGGATAAATCGTCCTCTTGTTTGGGGAGAAACCAAAGGGGAAAAAAGGATAAATTTCTAGTTTTTGAATGACATAAGTTACATTGCAACAGTTTCTAGTTTTCTTCCCCTGCATTTCCCAAACTAAATCAAGTTATGGTGCTAGGGGTTTGAAATTCGAGTGTGTGATGTGAAACAAAGCAAGCCCCTTTACCCCATGTAAGAACATCAACTTCAACGACACGATTATAAAGACGATGACTGCTCAAGAACCAAGATGAAAAATAAAAACACAAACTTGGAAACAAAGAAAAGGAGCATTATTAACGCACCTGGAGATTGAGCTTGCATTTTTGAAGAGAAGAGAAACATGGGTTTGGGTTTGGGTTTGTGTTTCCTAGGAAGACGAGTGGCATAAATGGTGGAAAGAGTTGACTCATCTCTGGCATCGATCAAGGAAAACAAAGTTGTACTTAACAATGCCCACATGGGCAATAACAGACCAAGAACATTCATGCCCTGTTCTCCAAACAGACGAGAGAGAGAGAGAGATTTCTGTATTTGTTGTTATAGAGCGTGGAGGTTCCTTGTAGTGTTGTTAACTTAGAAAATCTAACTTCAAAGTATATTTGTTTGCAGAGAAGACAAAACGAAGACTGTTCCACGAAAGAGGAAAGCTAGGGGGGGAGCTCACCTTTACCAGTCTCCCTTTCAATACTCGATCCCTCGTGACGCCACGTGTACTTCAAGATTTACCTGCATTTCACTCTACAACGTTTTACCTGCATTTCAGGTTGAGAATATCAAACGTGGCGATTTTAGACGGCCAGTGTCTCAAACGATTGGCTAAAAGCGATGGCAGGGAGCACCAATTATTTTTTAAAATATTTTTTATTAAGAATTATATCAAAATAATATATTTTTTTATTTTAAAAAAAGTTATTTTTATACCTCCATGTAAGTGTAAAAAAAAACTAAAATAAATCAATTTTAAATTTTAATAAAAAAACAGATTCAATATCAATCTCAAACACTTTTTAAAAAATAAAATAATATTTTATCCAGTTATGAACGAGGGAGGGGGGCAACTGGACATGAAATCATGTGACAGTAATTGAATTTTGAATGATGGGCCCCGGTGTTCTCAAAAAAAAAAAAGTTGTGGAAGGAAGGTGATGTGGGCCGCGCATCAATTATGGTGGTCCATGCCTCCCTCTAATTTCTATTTCAAAATACCTCCTGTTTTCTGGCCCTAGCTTTATTAATTCACGTTTTCATAAGATTAATTCAAATTTATATTTTTATCCAAACACAAATGATATTGCTTTTTTATTTTTAATATGATTAGACTTAAATCAGATTTCATATATCATGAATCAATTAGTTACGTTATTATTAAATCATGTCAAAATCAAAAATAATTTCAAAATAAAATTCTGTTTAAGTCAAGATTTTCAATCATTAGGTCAACCTGTTAATCATGTTTAATAATTATGTTTTATTATATAAAAAAAATTCCATCTATATGTGAAGTCATAATTTCTTCTTTTGTTTTCAAAATGTTTAACTATTCTCTTTTAGCCCTATTCGTTGTTATAGTTCAAAACAAAATTTGAAAAAAATATTTTTAATTTTTACTTTAAACTAAAAAAAAATTATGTTTCTAGATCATTTTTTATGTTAATGTCAAAAATAAAATTTAAAAAAAAACAGCATTTTAATGCATTTTTAAAACAAAATTTTTTTTAAGAACAACCTCAACCACACTCTTGAACATTAGATTTTTTCTTTAAAAAATATATTATTTTAAGAGTTCAAATCTCAATTTTTTTGATTAAAAAAATTTCAAACCTCAATTTAAAAGGTCTGAGAAGTTGGAAAATTATAAGAATCTTGTCAGCTAAAATATCCTCTACCTATATTTCGATTATGAATCATCACACAATCTTCTCTCCCTCTTGTCAATTTTCAATTTATGATCTTCAATTTAAGAGGTCCTTGTTTATGCTTTTTTAAAAGTATTTTTAAAAAAATAAAAAAAATGTTTTTGATTTTTATTTTAATTTTAAATTTAAATTATTTGAATAATAATTATTTTGATGTGTTAATATTTAAAATAAATTTTAATTTTTTTAAATAAAAAAAAACATATCCCAAGCCGGTCTTATCTCATGGTACAGAACAGCTTTGATCACTCAGCCTGTCGATAATTGAAAAAGGTCCCCTGTTAATTGAAAAGGGTCCCCTGTTAGTGACTGTGTTGGGATTACGATCGAGGGCGTAAGTGTTTTTGGTTTATAAATAAATTAAAATAATATTTTTTATTTAAAATAAATAAATTAAAAATTAAAATTAAAAAAAAATCAATTATTTTCTAAAATATTTTTTATACACAAACACAGTGTCAAACAATCTTATAGTATAAGCAAGCAAGATAAATGTGTATTTCATTTCATTTTAAAAGTGATTTTAAAAAATTAAATTTTTTTATTTATTTATAATTAGATCATTTTCATGTGAGGATATAAAAAATAATTTTAAAAAAATAAAAATAAAAATATTATATTAATTAAAAAAAACACATTTAAAATAATTAGAACTAAAACGGACTTTATCTATCGGGATAACCATGACCCCCTCCTCTCCAGATAGAAGTTTTCTGTCTTCCTTTTAGGCTCTCCAATGTGTGTTGAACACGTGGCAATTGAAGCAAAAGTAAGTGCTCCAAATGCGTGACAAAAAAAAAAAAAGGGAATTGGGAGAGAAATAGGTGGAAATGGCCCGTGTCTGTGTGACTTCCATTAAGTCAGCCTCCACTCTCCGCCACCACTCCCAAAAACCACCACCGTAAATCTTACAGCAGGAAGCGAATAGAGATGGCAGAAAACCAATCACGGCTCCCACGTGAGTTTTTATTTTCTGCCAGCGATATCGAAACATGGAAGACAGATCGAAGCGCGCGTCTGTGATTTCCACGTTACTGAGCAAGCAGCTGGATTGCAACCAAAGCATTGAATGTGCTGCTCACTTGATTATCCATTTTGTTCTTTAATCCTGTTAACCATCAGAGATTAAGTGACACGTATGCATGGCTTGTACGATCAAAACTAGCACCCAGTTCCTTGTTCATTGGAACTCTGCGCAGCAAATGTAAGGTTGCTGAGAGCAGACGCAGAGGAGTTTAAATGGCAGCTTAAAAGCTGGAGAATTCTGCTGCTTCTCACAGTAACAACAACATTCTCCCATTCCAATTTCCGAATGCAGATTTGATAAGAAAAACTTAATTTTGAGATTCTATTTTCTCATTCTGGATCAATCATTTTAATATTTTAATTTCCAAATATAGATTTAATAAGAAAAACTTACCTGTGAGATTCTATTTTCTTGTTCCCGGATCAATCACTTCAATAATTTCTCACACCTAAAATTTTAAATTATATGAGATCTTATAATATGCTTGATTGTTATCGAATAAAACGATATAGTGAGATTTAAATTTGTGACCGTTGGGTTAACAAGGTTCTGATACTATAATATCTTATCTAAAAACTCAAACTACTAGGTGAAACCATAAAATATAATTTTTATTATTATCTGACAGTTTCATATATGTCTATCAGTGTTATTTATCAGAAAAAAAACAATCAAGATGATGATTGTCATCGTTGCTCTCCAAAATGAAGAACAGTTAGGTCTTGATTGAAGAATAATTTTCGCTTGCGTCCAACAAGTTTTTTTGTCCTTAAAGGCGACAACAATATGGAGCCACGTGCTTCTTGTTATTTAGAGTTATGTATTTTTTTAAGAAAAGGTCAACAGCTTATCATTATTTTTATGGGAAGTGGTTTGACTTTGACGAAGAACTGCAGACAAACATGCAGCTCCCTACTAGGAATGAGAGGGGAGAGGGGAGAGGGGAGAGGGGGAGGGGAAAAAAACTTGGGGGAGGGGCTCTATGCACCATGGATCAGTTTTCGTGTATGGAGATTCCTTCGGGTTTTAAATAAATCTTTTTAACAATGCATTTCTTGTAAAAAATAAAAAAAATCTTCTTTGGATGAACTTATATGTTACGAGTTGTGTGATGATTTATGTTCTTACATTTAGATGATATGACTGTAAATATTGATGAATTTCTTCTTTGGATTTGAATAGATGATGTGTTGGGAACAGAGAGAGTAGTTTTATTATATAAAAATTGCATCCCAATGATTTTTTTTAATTTATCTTAATTTAAAGAAGTTTAAATTTTAAAGTTTGATGTTAAATTTAAGTCTTTAAAAAACATGGCGTGATGACAGAAAATTTGTGATCTCTACAGCAGGTCTCGAGTTCAAGTAAGAACCCGGGACAACCATGGTTTTACTTCACCTGGACCCACAAAATACACTTTCCGGATGATAAGGTTTTCTCGTATCCACAAAAAAAATATTAAATTTAATATTAATAATTTAAACTCCAAACATTATTTCTACAATTCTAAGCTTGTAACTATGTCTTTTAAATATAAATTTAAAAAATATATTTTTAACATCATCAAATCAAAATAATTAAAAAACACCAAAAAAACATTAATCTAAAATAAAAAAAATATTATTTTATTTACTTTTCAATATCCAGAACCTCTCGATCAGGGAGGTGGGTTCGTACCTTGGATTTGGGTAAATTGGTTGCGCCTGGGCTGGATAGAGCCTAAGTTTTTAAGGCATCTCTTTTCTGGGTCGAAGTTCGAAATACTCTGTAATTGGCCCATGGGCCTCTACTGACCATGAGTTGCTAGCAGCAGGGGAACAGCAAGGAGAGCAAAAGTTGTGTTTTTTTCTATAGCTAGAACGATTCACAAAGATTCTATTAGTTCTCCTGTTAAATGTTATAATTATTTTAATTTATTTTTAAATGACTTGAATAGAAATTAATACTAGAAACTAAATATAAAAAATTGGAAATATTAATTCGATTCAATTAATTTTATTAAAATAAAATTGTTTTATTTTTAATGTCTCAAAATCTAACATAAATCAAGTTAAGTACGAGTTTCGTGTTCTTCTAAATGAGGTTTAGTATTGAGCATGAATCTCAGAGAGGGAAGTAAATATAGGATTGACAAATTGACATTTACTGATATATATGGTTTGCATTTAAGGTTCTTCGTCTCGTGAAAACAATGGCACGTAAACCTAGGCCGCCATGGCAGGGAAGAGCTTCAAGAATTCCCTGTCCATTTCTGCTGGTCCATTGGAACTCGAAACATAGCTGCCCTCACTCTGGCGATTGACCGCCATTAATGGATACTGTGAAACAATTAATTGCCTCTTTTCGGGAAACTTGTCATAATTATTATAATTTGTTTTTAAAATAAAAGGCATTATAATAATATTTTTATTATTAATTTTTTTTTAAATAACTTTTAACGCCATGCCAAAATAATCTGAAAATATATAAAAACAATTAAATTAAAATATAATTTTTTTAAAATATTTTTGAAACAATAAAAATAATAATGAGCTAAGCCCCGCGCAAGCTGATGCTGCTTTTTAGGGCATGCCCGGGCTTTGAAGGGTTCCTGGCTGACACCATCAACAGGCAATTAATACTGCAAAAACTCGCCAGAAACGAATCAGGCTAGTAAATAGTGATGATAATAAGAGGATAAAAAGTAGATTGAATTGTTTGGTATTGTATTTTAAAATTGTTTTTTTTTTAAATGAATTGGGATTGACGATTATAAGAAATAAATAGAGAGAAAGGGTATTAATTGAAAAATAATCTAGAAAATCATTTTAAAAAATACATATAAAAAGCATGATTTTTTTTATATAAAAAAAAAAAGAGATCAAGTGTTAGTCGGTCTAAAAAGTCAAGCTCGTGGACTCGTTAAAGTAAAGGTTTATGTGTGGAATATTTTTATTTTTAAATGTAATTGGGGTTGAGGATTTAATTTTTTGAAACAATAGCAGACAATATGTCACCTCATATTCCCTAGACAGTAGCTGAAAAAACAAGGTCTATGTTTTTTTTACTTGAAATGACCGAAAACAAATATATGAGCTTGAGAATCAATAATAATGCTAATTTTCTTTTTTTATATATTAAATTTCAATGATGTCTCTCTTTTCTCTTTTAAATCACAAACTAAAAAATAATAAAAATAAATCTCTGTACAAAAATCAAATTAAAAAAAATAGTAACCGAATATATATAGGTTATAAAGTCAAAGAATTAAAGTCGATACTTTATGGAACTTTGAAATCATCAATTTTTTTATAATATCTTTTTTATTTTAGCCGCTTCTTTTAATTTTGGTATTGTTCAATCTATATATATATATATATAGAAACACTCGTTACCATTTTCATGCTGACAACGAGAGTAGCAAAATGAAGTGAAATCGAGAAAAATGAAAGCAAACAAAGTGATTGCGATTCTTTTAGCAATTCTTCTGATGACAGAATCACTCTCAGAAGCCAGGCCTCACCTCGAACACAAACAAATTACCAGAGGCAAAGAAAAAGAAGAGAAGAGAATTAGAAGCAGCGGAGGTAGCGGTGGACGGAGCAGAAGTAGTGGAAGAAGATCAAGAGGATCATCCAACTGTGACCCCCTGTTCCAGTACCTATTTGGAAGCTGTGGCCAATGGCCTTTCCCAACTTCCACCTCACCAGACAACCCCTTTCAGCCCTCACCAAGAACCTCCCCTCCTAGAAGGAGAACTCCACCGTTGCCTCCTCAGGTGCCTTCTCCACCACCAACTGTGCAACCTCCTTTAGTACCATCGCCACCTGCCGCGGTCCCATCACCACCACTAGTTGCTGCATCCCCCCCACCTCCACCATCGCCACCTGCAGCAGTCCCATCGCCACCTGCTGCTGTCCCATCACCACCGCCAGTTGCTACATCCCCCCCACCTCCACCACCGCCACTCTCTTCCCCACCACCACCACCAGTTGCTACATCCCCCCCACCTTCACCACCGCCACTCTCCCCCCCACCACCACCACCAGTTGCTACATCCCCCCCACCTTCACCACCGCCACTCTCCCCCCCACCACCACCACCAGTTGCTACATCCCCCCCACCTTCACCGCCGCCACTCTCTTCCCCCCCACCACCATCTCTACCTCCACCTCCTCCATCCCCGTCTCCCCCTCCACCACCACCACTGGTTCCTTCTCCACCACCACCAATACCCTCTCCTCCTCCTCCAGTACCTTTAGAAATCCCACCACCTCCCCTAGTCCCTTCACCAACTCCACCTGCAGTGACACCATCGCCAATAAATCCATGGCTATTCCCTCCACCTGAATTCACACCTCCACCTCCACTAGTCCCAATATTTGATCCACCTACAGGCCGACCAGACAGACCACCAGATGATGAGTTTACACCAGCACCACCATTAGTTCCAATATTTGACCCACCAGCAGAACCAGATATCCCATCACCAGATAATGCGTTTACACCATCACCACCATTAGTCCCAATATTTTCCCCACCAAGTACTGATCAACCAGATTTGCCACCAGATGGATTTACACTATCACCACCATTTCCCTTATTTAATCCACCACCACAACAAGATTTACCACCAGCTGATGAGTTTACACCACCACCTTTTCTACCACTATCACCACCTCCACCACCAGAGGAAGATTTGCCACCATTTCTACCATTTATTGGACCACCACCAACTGATGATTTTACACCCGCACCACCATTAGTCCCCGTATTTTCTCCACCTGTACCTGATGATCAGCCTCCACAATTTCCACCACCTATAGAATCAACCACCCCAAATGCACCTGACCTTTATTTTGCACCTCCTTTAGTGCCTGAAATACTAAATAACCCACAGGAGCCACCACCATTTTCTTCTGTGCCGCCAGCACCAGATGCTGTATAAAATGAGCCAGGGCAAACGCTCCCCGCTTCAGATTCCAAAACCACTGATTGCTCCTCCATTAAAGAACTGGTTGTTCTTATTATTCTTTTTTGCTTTGTACTAGAATCAGTTAAAAAAAAAGAAGCAAAAAGTAGCTGGTCCTGACGATGAGGTTAGCATTAATCTTGGCATATGTTTTTCAGCTTGTTCTTTCATCGCTATATATTTAGATGTATTCCATACTTTGTTAATCTTGTCGAGTATATAATGTTGTAATGAAAGCACAAAGATCTATCGATTGCAATGATCTTGTGATGCATAGGCTGATGATAAGGTTGACAAGGGCGCCAAAAGTTTCAAAAAACAATTAGAGACCTCTTATAAAGAATTTTAATAGTCCCCTAAGTTTATGATTCTCTTATATAGGTCCTTCTCTTATATAGGTCCCTCTTTTCTTAAAACTATTGTGGGTTTCTTTGAAAAATAAATGTAATTTAACTGAGCTTGTTTAAAAGTGAATTTATAGAATTGGTCTTTTCATCACCTTTTTTTTTTTATAATACTTTTAACTAATTTATAGAATTAGGCAATGTAATTTAACTAATTTATGATTCTCTTATATAGGTCCTTCTCTTATATACTTCGAACGGCTATTCCATTTGATTTCAGCATTTGCGAAATTTCTAAATCATCTATCGACAAGCGATTCTAACAATGATCGAAAATGGGTGGTCATAGTTTGAAAAGTAAGATTGATATAAAAAATTGATTGAATGAAGAATTAATGTTTTTTTATAGTACTCAGCCGGGGCCAGGGAAAAAAGAGGGAGGGGATATTCTGCCTCATGCTAACATGGGCTTTAAGTCTCGTGGAAATCGATTATGGGCTTTAAATTAAAGGATGCTCAAAACTGAACTAGCTTTCAAATTTGGCGGCCTGACTCGCCAGTGGTCCATGAAAGGGCAACGGCTGCTATTGGATGCTCTTCCAATCAATGCGTTCCATGTTGCCTGCAATTATGGCAGTGACAAGAAAACCTCTTCCGTGCCGATATCAGCTTGGAATAATGAATTATTATAATATAATAATTACTTAAAACTTATATAATTATTAATTTTAGAGCTAACAAGATTAGTTAAGGTATGCTAAATTAATCCAGACACTCAAATTAAAAAAAAACTTTTGTGTAGGTTTTGGACAGACATTTCATGTCCACATATGAACAACTTTTTTTATAAATTTTATTTTTTAACAAAAATAAAATAAGCCAAGTACATTAACTAATAAAATATTATTAATTATTTTGTCATTTTCCATAATTTTTCCACATTGCAAAAAGCTCTAATTAGTTTTTTTTTTTTAAATATATATTATTGAATCATAAGATGTATTATTGGAAAAATACTATTTTCTTTCTTTTTTGTGTGTTATTCCAGTATTTAATTCAAGTTAATAACATCAATATATTATCTGGTCTAACTAAAAACCCAATATTTTATATCTTAAATTTTCTAAATTAAACCTATCAAGCAAAACAAGGTTTAACGAAATATAATTTTTGCCTCACGTCCATTAATATCAGGGCTCTGTTTTCATTTGTCCCACCACGACGAATTGGCTTCCTCTTTAAAGTTACGGGCAAGTTGGAGAAAAATGGTGGAGTGGACAGCTTAGCTCCCCGTGTTCAGGCACGTACTTTGCGTGGACCCTTAGAATTCTTATCTTGCGTGCTGAATGGCAATTTCGTGGAAGAAAACATGCATGTAAATTTCTCACGGGCTCACACGTTTATCACAAAATATCTGGATGTTAATGAGTTTTTTTTTTTTTTTTTTTTTTATAGCTGGGGTGTCCGGGCCAGCTTGTGTGCACCACAACTAAATCCCCGGACTCATTGAATATCCTGCAAACCCAATGAGCATATAAGGCACCGCGGGGTGACAAGCATGTCTGACAAGGCTTGAACTGGGGTGAGAGGAAGGGAGAAAAACTTCTTGACCACCAGACCAAGACACTGACAATGTTAATGAGTTGTTGAAGCATAGGGGAAAGACAATTATTATTTGTTAATTAAATTAACTTTTTATTTGATTTTTCACGTATTCATTTCACTTATTTAAGATGTTATGTTATCGTTTCTCATGCTGAAATCATTACTTTTTTAAAAATCAACAATAAAAATCTATTATATTTTTAGGTTTCTATGCATGTCGGTCCTTATATTTTTTAATGAATTCAATCTCAAATTCTTGTCTAGTGGTGTAATTTCAGACGATATTCATCTACTTGTTATAGGCTAAATTATTTAACGTTTTTTTGGAATAATTATCATATTTATTACGAATGTTTTTTTTTTTTTTTTTTTTTTTTTTTTTTTTTTTTTGCTTAGGCTGGAATATATATGGTTGTCTTTAGCTTCCTGCTTCTTTAATATGTTGTGCTAATTATTATTATGAACCTTTCCCGTGCTTGTTATGTTATGTCCTCAAGGATCGTGACGTGAAAGTAAAGAGTTTATGATCTATACAACAAGTTTCAAGTTTGATTTAGGATGTACATTTCTTATAAAAATTTAGAAAAACTGAGATTTTACTTGTCCATATGGAACCACAAGTTGTGTTTTCCAAAGCGGGAGATTTTTTAACATAAAAAAAAGAAGCTATGTTATGTTTCTTAATGATCTGACAACATTGAACTATATTTATAATGTAAATGACTTTAATTATTTTTAACAAAAAATTCTTGTATTAGGAAATAAAAAAATAATGAACCAGGATCAAGAACACAGGCTATTGCAATGCATTATTTTAATTCTTAATACTTTTTATTCATGCTGAAATTGTCAAGTAAATCAACACAATATTCAATATTGTTCCTTTGCTGTGTGAATAAATTTTTTTATCCATGTCATGTGTCTCTTTATTAGGCATTCTTTACATTATAAAGTCTAAATTAGACAACACAATCAAATATTTGTACCCTTCTAGTTAATAATTAGATTACATTTATGACATTAATTACTTAATTGTATGTTGGAAAATAGCTTATCTTTTAAAGAAATGCAAGGTTTTCAAAGTCCAGATAAAACTTTTTGGACTATAAAAATGTTGCATATTTTCTGTGATATCTCCATTAAAGCTATTAAAAAAGGCTCGTGAACAAACACTCATTTTGATAAAATTATGATGGAAATCTATGATAATTGCCTGTAAATAGCATATTAATAGTACATGATTTCACCAAATCACAACTTAAAAAAAAAGATGATATAAAAAAGAATTGTAGGATATGGGAAAATTTAATATATATATATATAAACCATAATTGGTTAAAGTACTGAATTAAAGACTAGTAGCTTAATTGTCGCACGAAATTAGAATCGTAAAACTTTTATTGTAAATGTGTTCGAGGAGTATTGGATGAGAACTTTGAAAGCTAGCTTGGTAATCTCAATTAATAATGTTCAAATAAATATTAAATTATAATTTAATATATAGTTAATACATGATTATAATAGAAGTTGGTATGTGAACGTGACGGACTATATTTATTTCTATTAGACTTAAATATATTTAAGGTGGAGTAGATATAGCTTAAGAATAAGATGAAATATAACGCATTTACAATAAAAAAGAGATTGTTTTTAAAAAGGAACTTTGATTGAATAAGCTTAATTTAATTTAATGACTAGGATCTTAGATTAAGTTTTAAATCATAAAAACTCAAGTTTACATTTAGCTCGATCAAACTCTCAAATGACTCGCTAAGTTAACCCAAAACTTAAATGACCTAACCTAACTTAGATGAGAATTAATTTATTGTTATTTTTGAATAAATTCATAAAATATAAAAATTAATTTATAAATTCTTAATCTCATATTTTTTTATATAATCTCTAATTACTTTATTATATTTGTTTATGATGCCAAAAAAACTCTAAGATGGAGTGAAAATAAATTTTCCTTGGTCAAGCTGTTGCTTAAGATGATGATTGTAGTTGTTTTAAAAGGATTTTTTGATTGAAAATCATTAAAATTATTTTTTTATAATTTAAATATATGTTTGAATACACATCAAAATATAAAAAATATATTTTATTAATGAAAAAATATACAAACTATAAACTAGAGGACCCTTGCGCGCGCGCGCTCTCCCTCTCTCTAAGAAACAAAACAACAATGAACTTTCGGGGAAGCGCGAAAAGTTAAGCCAGAAGTACATGATCTGATTTTTGATTTTTCCGTTTGTTGTTGGGGGTGGCGGTAGCTTGGGAAAGATATAAAATCAACTCTGACGTCATCAATGATCCAATATCTTTCCTTGTTCCCACTATTAAGTATTAACCGAAGACGAATGGCGTCACCGGCGATGCTTGACTGTACGGATGTGGTTCTAGAAAGCCAGCTAACCGGTGCTGGAAACTTTTGATGGCTCAGGTCAACCGTCAATTAATAGCAAGAGAACTTGAAGGAAGAGAGGTCACATCCGGCCACACCCACAAATTTTGACCGTCACACGATGGTGCTTCTAGAATCATTTTCTCTTCCTCTCCTCCCTCCTTTTCCTTTCATGATTTACTTGACAGGTTTTCTCTTCCTCTCCTCCCTCCTTTTCCTTTCATGATTTACTTGACGGACTATTGCTTTAATATTTTTTAATGCCTGGGCATTTGAAAATATTCTTGCACGGTAATACCTCTATTAATTTTATAGATTTTGAATTTAATAACTATATCATCATATTAATAACTACAGGGAAGCAAATCCTTGGTACTAAACTCTTATCATCGGGTTACCTACAAAATGATTATACATGTAAGTATTTTTGTAAGGGTATATCTAGATTAAAGAAATATTAAATTAATATTTTTTTTCTCTTATAAATATTATCATCATTAATAAATCAAGATTATATATATAAAAAAAAACTGTTTTTATATTCCAAACCTTTAGAAAAACTATTTTTAAAGGCAATGCGAAACCTTACCTTACACTAAACATTCATTAGTGCAATGATAGAAATCCATTTCTTTAAAAAATATGTATAAACTCTATTTGCTATGTTCAATGATATATATTTTTAGAATCTTCGTTATTGAATAATAAAAAAATACTTTTCTTAAAAATCAAGTTCAAGGCGTCACATGCAGGGTCAAAATTCATTCACAAGACTTTGCTGGATCTGGAGGTTGAAACGATAACAAAAGCAACGGTCCCTGTTAATCACCACCTAGATTAAAATCAGAGATAGCAACGTTAGCGAGTTGACCAAAGGAAATAACCAAGACAATAACATTGTGCCAAACCTAAAGAACAACTGCAGGGCCATATTTATTGTTCCTTCATTAAATTCATTTTCCAGAACCTTTTATTCTTACATTAACAGTCTGTGGAATTTATCAAATATTTAAAATTCAAAGTCTTCTATATAGACTTTTATATTGTTCAACACCAACAAGAATGAAGAAGTCCTCTATTTATCCATGCATTTTCTAGTTGTTTTTTAAGAGAAATATATATATATATATATATATATATATATATATATATATATATAATTCAAAGTGCATAAATGAAAATTCCGATCTAAATTGTAGAATACTATATTGTCGGAGCTAAATATAGTCAATTGGCTCTTTTCCCTGTTACTAATGCTAGCCTACTTTGAACGTTTCGATAATATGTTATTATTAATTTTTAAAATTATCTTAATATTAAAAATAAATTTAAAAAAACAAGAAAACATATTATGTAACTATGGATACCAATTTTCCGACCATCCTGTGAAAACACAAAAAAGAGAAGGCATAAGTGTGGTGCCTGCAAAACGGGGTAAGAGGGACGAAGCATTTTTTTATTTATTCTAGAGATTGACAGTAATAAAATACACCCTTCAATTATTTTATTTATTTTCAGGGCAAATAAGAGGAGCCCAACTCCCAGCTACCATTTTTTTTTCCATTCACCGCAGTATCTTCTAACGACTTGTCTTATTTTGTCTTTAAATTTTTAATCAATAATAATAAAAAAGAGTTTGAAAAGTTCAAACGGGAGGCCACCACCACACACCATTCCTGCACACCAGCATCTCTATAAAGCGTGTTCTCGCTTTATTCATGGACACCCCAACTCCACATTTTCTTCACTGTAAGAGCAAGATCAACCCAAGATATTTTGCGATTTCTTTGATTCAAGTTCAAAAAATAGAAAACGAAATCCGGGTCTTGATTGGTTCTAGCTGTTTTTGAAGATTTATTTTGATTCAACATCCAAAACGAAGCAACGAGAGAAAGAGAAAACAGTATCTGGGTTCTGGTTGGTTTTACTCGCTGTTTAAGTATACTGACCCATAATCTATGGAGAGTGGTGATATTTATAGAGCTAGTAGTAGTTTCAGAGGTAGTTTCAGAGCAGGTTCTTCAGCGTGGAGAAACACTGCGGTGGAAACATTTTCAAGATCTTCAAGAGAAGAAGATGATGAAGAGGCTCTAAAATGGGCTGCAATTGAGAAACTTCCCACTTATGATCGATTAAGAAAAGGTATAATAACCAGTGCATCGAAAGGTGTATCTAGTGAAGTAGATATTGAAAATCTTGGAGTCGAAGAGAAAAAAAAGTTACTTGAGAGGTTGGTCAAAGTTGCTGAGGAGGATAATGAGAAGTTCTTGTTGAAGCTCAAGAACCGTATTCAAAGGTAAAAAACCCTCCTTTGTTTCTTCTTTTTTTGTGTATTTTCTTTGTTTAACCATAGAGAAAATGTTCTCATGGAGTTTTGACTTTTAGAGAGAACTGACTTATAATTTATTATAACTGACTTAGAGGGAGAAATAAAAAGTTTATACTGAATCGGCTATTTGTTAATTTCTCATTCATGACATAACTTCAATAGGGTTTTGATCCAGAAAAAAAGAAGAAGCTGAAAAGATGGATTTTGTTCAGCCTCTGTTTTAATTGGAAAAGTTGTCGAAGTATTTGATCTATTGTAATTTTTGTTTTTTCAGGGTTGGCATTGATGTTCCAACAATTGAAGTTCGGTACGATAATCTAAATATCGAAGCGGAAGCATATGTAGGAAGCAATGCTTTGCCTTCTTTTACTAAGTTCACTTTTAATATAATAGAGGTAACTACTTCGGCAAACGTTTATCATCAATTATTGCTACTGAAATATGTTACTTTTGCTCATGCTTTTCTTATTAACTAATCACCATTTTATCAATTTTGAAGGATTTATTGATTTCTCTTCGTATCCTTCGAAGCAGAAAGAAACCACTCACCATCCTCAAGGATGTTAGCGGAATCGTCAAGCCATCAAGGTAAGATGATCATGGTCTGAAATCTGTTTGCTTAAAAATTCCTTCAATAGTTAGTTGCCGATTCTTAATTTCTGTGTTATGTATAGATTGACTTTGCTTCTGGGTCCTCCAAGTTCTGGGAAGACCACACTGTTGTTGGCATTGGCTGGAAAACTCGATCCTAATCTGAAGGTGGTGATATATTCTTGTAAATATGTATGATCCATAAGGATTTAGCTTTTAGTGTCTGTTTTGATTTGAGAAGTTGACTTCTCTCATGCAGTTTTCTGGTCGTGTGACTTACAATGGTCATGAGATGAGTGAGTTTGTACCACAAAGAACAGCAGCCTATATCAGCCAGCATGATCTCCACATAGGAGAAATGACTGTAAGGGAAACTTTGGCGTTCTCTGCCAGATGCCAAGGGATTGGATATCTACATGGTTAGAACAACGGGTTAAACTCTCTTTGCATTTCGAACAGAACCATAAGTTACTCTGGTGGTCTATAACCTAATAAAACTTTGGCACTTGACAGATATGTTGGCAGAGTTGTCCAGAAGAGAGAAAGACGCCAACATTAAGCCTGATCCTGATGTTGATATCTTCATGAAGGTGAGGAAATATATTATTATTCTGTGTACTAATTGATTGAAAAATAACAAGGAAAAAAGAAGGATATGGAAACTTTTCTATAACAACATCAATATTCAGTCCATCAATGTTCTTATTATAAACCATACTAAAAGGCCTCTCTTTTCACTACACAAACTCTACGCCAATTTATCAAATCTCATGATCGTTGACTAGAATTGGTAAGAGAAGTTACAATTTCTGGTGCTGGTATTGCAGGCAGTAGCAACACAAGGTGACGAGGCCCAAGTCATCACCGACTATATCTTAAAGGTAGTATCAGTATGCAGTGCTCTAGCATCATAAAATCTTCAGAAACCATGAAAATGATATCCCTCAAATGTTTTGTGCCTTCTCTAAAAATTACAGATATTAGGATTGGAAGTCTGCGCAGACACTATGGTCGGGGATGAAATGATAAGGGGTATCTCTGGAGGACAAAGGAAGCGTGTTACAACCGGTAACAATCTCCACCACTCCATTCCTAGTATCAGGGATCGATTAGTTTTCTTCACTATACTAATCTACAATAATGAATCATAGGTGAAATGTTGGTTGGGCCATCAAGGGCATTGTTTATGGATGAGATTTCTACTGGCCTGGACAGCTCAACAACTTACCAAATTGTGAGCTCATTGAAGCAAACCGTTCACATTCTCAATTGCACCGCTGTCATCTCACTTCTCCAGCCAGCACCTGAGACTTATAATCTCTTCGATGACATTATTCTCCTGTCAGATGGCCAAATTGTGTACCACGGGCCTCGAGAAAATGTGCTTGGATTTTTTGAACATATGGGCTTCGAGTGCCCTGTAAGAAAAGGCGCGGCTGACTTTTTGCAAGAGGTAAGCATAAAGAAGGCAGTTGTGTTCAGCACCTTTGTTACAATAAGATCAGCCGTATGTGTTATCATAATCTTTGTCAATAATGAATGAATTCATTGCAGGTCACATCAAGGAAAGATCAAGAGCAGTACTGGGCACGAAAAGATCAGCCTTACAGGTTTATCACAGTCAATGAATTTGCTGAGGCTTTTCAATCGTTCAATGTGGGACGGAGGATTGCAGAGGAGCTTTCAATACCGTTTGACAAGTCCAAGAACCATCCTGCTGCTTTGGTAACCAAAACTTATGGAGCTGGGAAGATGTTTCTGCTTAAAGCTAACTTATCAAGAGAATACCTGCTCATGAAGAGGAACTCATTTGTCTACATCTTCAAGATTTGCCAAGTATTTTCCGACAGATCTTGCATCATCTAAATTTCTGTTTTTTCTCTTTTCAAATTTTGCATACGGTGTGACACCTTTTCATTTTGTATCAGCTTACAATAATGGCACTCATTTCAATGACACTCTTCTTTCGGACCAAGATGCATCGAGATACAGTCACGGATGGTGGAATTTATACTGGTGCTTTGTTCTTCTCTGCAATCATGATCATGTTTAATGGTATGTCAGAGCTGTCCATGACCATTGCAAAGCTTCCTGTGTTTTACAAGCAAAGAGACCTCCGATTCTTTCCTGCATGGGCATATGCAATTCCTCCATGGATCCTGAAAATTCCCGTCGCATTTGTTGAAGTTGCTGCATGGGTGTTCTTAACCTATTATGTGATTGGATTTGATCCTAATGTTGTAAGGTAAATAAAAATTCTTATTTTCTTAAAACTTGTTCGAGAATCCTTGCTGATCCAGCTGATATATCAAGGTGATGTTTTTCTGCAGGCTTTTTAAGCAGTACCTCCTGCTTTTTCTAATTAACCAGATGGCATCTGCATTATTTCGATTTATTGCTGCAGCTGGGAGGAACATGATTGTTGCTAACACCTTTGGGTCATTTGCACTACTTACACTTTTTGCTCTTGGTGGCTTCATCCTGTCACGAGGTATTATGATTATGCTTTGAAATTGTATTTTGCAATTTAATATGAAAGAATTCATTTTTACTTCTTGTTTCATGCCACAGAGCAAATAAAGAAATGGTGGATATGGGGTTACTGGATTTCACCATTGATGTATGGGCAGACAGCAATAGTAGTGAATGAGTTCCTTGGAGATAGCTGGAGCCATGTATGGTTTCTTTAACTGACCATCTGTATATTTGTGCCTTCGGCTCTCAATAATCAACTGGAATCTGAAGTTAATTTTTCAAAAATCACAGATTCCTGTAGGATCCACAGAATCACTAGGAATCCAAGTTTTGAAGAGTCGCGGGTTCTTCACAGAAGCATACTGGTATTGGATAGGAGCAGGGGCAACAGCAGGATTCATACTACTATTAAATCTCTTCTTCGTTCTGGCTCTCACTTTCCTTAATGGTAAATGTCATTAACCTATCAAATCCGTAGCTCTTGAAATTTAGAGTTTATTTTAAATTATTGCAAATCATGGTGGCAGCATTCGAGAAGCCTCAGGCTGTTATATCTGAAGAGCCTGAAAGTGATGAATCTGGTCGCAGAGCTGAACGAGCTATTCAGTTATCCAACCATGGAAGTAGTCACGGAACAAACACAGGTAAAAGAACTCCATCAGTGAAGTGTGTTTGTCCTCCATTTCTTAATCCTATCGGGTACTAATTACCAATATAATTTTAATTTCAATTTCCAACAGGGGGTGGAGTTGGAATTAGCAGAAGTAGTTCAGAGGCCATTGGCGGGGTGGTCAGCAATAACAGGAACAAAGGAATGGTTCTTCCATTTGAACCACATTCCATCACATTTGATGACATTATTTACTCTGTTGACATGCCACAGGTATCAAATTTTAGTGAAGTAGGATTATATCTCCCCTTGATGTGATACGGTTCTGGGAAGTTGACAAAATCGATCATATTGGCATTGAAATTTTCAGGAAATGAAAGTTCAAGGAGTTGTTGATGATAGATTAGTGCTTTTGAAGGGTGTGAGTGGAGCTTTCAGGCCTGGTGTGCTTACAGCTTTGATGGGTGTTAGTGGTGCTGGAAAAACAACTTTGATGGATGTGTTAGCTGGTAGGAAAACTGGTGGATTTATTGAGGGAGAAATCAACATTTCTGGGTACCCAAAGAAGCAAGAAACGTTTGCTAGAATTGCTGGATACTGTGAGCAAAATGACATTCACTCTCCACAAGTTACTGTTTATGAATCCTTACTCTACTCAGCCTGGCTTCGTCTACCACCTGAAGTTGACTCTGAAACCAGAAGGGTAGGTGCTCCCTGCCTTTAAATATGCTTTAGGCATCTGGGACTCGGTTTTCATTTCTGTAAACTTTTCTTTATATCATTCATGATTCCTTTTCGGTTTGCTTGTCATCTAATCAAGTTCAATCACTTAATCAGCATTCCCTAGTTGAACAGGCATTTCCATTATATATTTTTTTCCTGTGATCCAGATCACTGAACCTGTTCTATATAGCTAAGGGTACTGGTGAAGTTGATATTTGTAGTAATGGTGCTAGAAAGCTTTAATTCAATCCAATTCAGCCTGACACACCCAATTAACCTATACATTGCCAAAATTGCTTCCAGATGTTCATTGAGGAAGTCATGGATCTTGTGGAGTTGAATCCGTTGCACCATGCATTAGTTGGGTTGCCTGGTGTGAATGGTTTGTCCACCGAGCAGCGCAAGCGACTAACCATTGCAGTTGAGCTAGTTGCAAACCCTTCTATCATATTCATGGATGAGCCAACTTCAGGGCTAGATGCTAGAGCTGCTGCAATTGTGATGAGAACAGTTAGGAACACTGTGGACACAGGAAGAACAGTTGTGTGCACCATCCATCAGCCCAGTATTGACATATTTGAAGCTTTTGATGAGGTAAGAAATGTTAGCAAATTTTCTCAATCAGAACTTTGTCATGATTTTATCACCATAACAATCTGCGTTAATTAAAATGGCATGCAGCTATTCCTGATGAAGCGAGGAGGACAAGAGATATACGTGGGGCCTCTGGGTCACCATTCTACCCATCTAATAAAATATTTTGAGGTATGTTTGACGTGATTACTTATCAAATAACACAAGCAATTGTATCTTCAGGCCTCCACCTAAGTCATATATCTTTCTATCTGTGAAGGCAATTGAAGGAGTCAGTAAAATTAAAGATGGTTATAATCCAGCAACTTGGATGCTGGAAGTTTCTAGTTCAGCACAAGAAATGGCGCTTGGGGTTGATTTTTGTAACATTTACAAGAATTCAGATCTGTTCAGGTCAGATAACGTACATGGCTATGTGTTACAAACTGAAATATATGTCAAAGCCATGCCTTTAAGTTTTGATGTGGTATAATAAAGCATTTAATCAAGTATTTGTGATGATTTTTGTCTAAAATTCGTGGATGATGTGTGATGTAATTCAGGAGAAACAAGGCACTCATTTCAGAATTAAGCACACCTGCTCCTAACTCGGCAGACCTTTATTTCCCTACGAAGTACTCAACATCATTCTTCACACAATGTATGGCTTGCTTATGGAAGCAACATTGGTCATATTGGAGGAATCCACCATACACTGCCGTGAGATTTCTTTTCACCACCTTTATAGCCTTGATGTTTGGGTCAATGTTCTGGGACCTTGGCACCAAATTGTAAGTCACAACGGGGTTCTCTGAAACAATTTAAATGTTCAGACTTTGATGGTTTGCTTCAACGCGCTCATCTATTTTTTTCTCACAAACTGTAGGGATGGTACCCAAGATCTTTTCAATTCAATTGGTTCGATTTACGCAGCAGTTCTTTTCCTTGGTGTGCAAAACGCATCGTCCGTGCAGCCAGTGGTGGCTGTTGAAAGAACTGTCTTCTACAGGGAAAGAGCTGCTGGAATGTATTCAGCTTTGCCATATGCCTTTGCACAGGTAACAACTCATCAGGATTCAAGAGACTTCACTTGTCAAGAATGTAATGCATGTTTCCCTCACCAAACTTTTTATCATTTGTTGCAGGTCCTGATAGAGCTTCCGTATGTTTTTGTTCAAGCTGCAGTCTATGGCATTATAGTTTATGCGATGATTGGATTTGAGTGGACTGTTGCTAAGTTCTTTTGGTATCTGTTCTTTATGTACTTCACATTATTGTACTTCACCTTCTACGGAATGATGACTGTTGCAATGACCCCAAATCACCACATTGCTTCCATAGTTTCGTCTGCATTTTATGGAATCTGGAACCTATTCTCAGGGTTTATAGTTCCTCGGCCTGTAAGTGCTCACTATCTTATCATTTCCATCTCCAAATTTCCGTAGTGTAGGGTTACCTTGTGGAACAATTTTGTGATACATTTATGTGCTTTGGTCTATAACAGAGAATACCTATATGGTGGAGATGGTACTACTGGGCTTGTCCAATATCATGGACCTTGTATGGATTGGTTGCATCACAGTATGGAGATATACAGAAACGGGATTTCAACGACGGAGAAACAACAGTGAAAGCATTTGTGAAGGATTATTTTGGTTTCGACTATGATTTTCTTGGAGTAGTCGCAGCCGCCATTGTTGGGTGGGCACTCCTCTTTGCCTTCATATTTGCCTTTGCTATCAAGGCTTTCAACTTCCAGAGGCGATAGAAAACTTCTTTGTATATGTGCCTTCACTTCATTTTCTTTCCGTATAGGCTATGTAGATTTACTGTCAATTTCGCACAGCGCTTAAAGATATTCTAATACAAGCACAAGAATTTCTTGGTCTTGCTTTAAAGTTTGCCTAAAGCAGTGGATATATTACGTTTGTGTGTGTTATATTTTCTTTTGAACCCGTCGAATAATCTGTACTTATTTTCCATTTGATAATAAAAGAGAAACCTCAGTCCCAATGACACCACGAAAATCGCAGTTTTGCATTCTTGAACTAGCCTTGCATATGTTTTGGTTTGTGTTAAAGAATAATATAAATCATATTATGGGGCCTCACTTACAAGCTTAAGCTTTTAGGTGAGATTGTTTCTTAACATGGTATCAGAGCTTTGTTGACCTAGCGGTCACGAGTTCGAATCTCACCTCCCCCATTCTATTTGATAAAAACCAAGCACAAGGTGATGTGGGACTGTGCAAGTTTCAAGCCCAAAGGGCTTTCACTTGAGGGTGTGTGTTAGAGAATAATATAAATCATATTATGGGGTCTCACTTACAAGCTTAAGCTTTTAGGTGAGATTGTTCCTTAACAGTTTGAACTTAGCAGGATTTTTCCCATCTATTCTTCTAATTGTCCAAAACACCTATTTTTTAAAAAAATTCAAATAAAAAATAAAATAAAATAAAATAAATTTTTTTCAGAAATACTTTTGAAACGCAATATCATAATTGTATTCTTTTTCAAGTTTTTTCAAGTTCCGAGGACTCTATTTTGCTCCACCACGACTGTATAATAAGGGTTCAACGCTGGATGACGCTCCTGGCATCGCTAGTTAGGTATGATAAACCAGCTCCATTACTTTCGTAGATTAGCTGGAATGGCAGCATCAATGGCAGCAGAAGGTGGAAATGTTATGAGCAAATTAGAGAAAAAAATGACAAATTCTCTCGACATGTCATTATAAAATATTAGGTAACCTCGGAATCCTTATCTTGTTTGCTGTATTTCATGGAAGAAAACATCCCATGAAACCAAGGGTATCCCATGTCTGTTATAAGGAGTGAGTTGTCCACTCCATTTGGGAACATGACATGTGTTGTCAAATATTTTGATATATATATTATCTCTTAATTTTTTAGTTTAATTTTTAGTTATTTATATTGGTTTTTGTTTGTATTTTATTGGCGTAAATAATTCTCAAATTATTTAATTATATGCATGCATACTCTTTTTGTTTGAATAATTTATTTAATTCCAAAACTTGCATATATTTTGTTTTGTGTAGAAGTTTGTTTTATCTAATCCACAGTGAAATGCATATAAGATAGCTAGTACTAGGCTAATGCTCCCTCGTTATATATTTTTAGTTTTTAAGAAGAAGAAAACCCTCATTTATTTAAAAATTATGAATTTCTAAAAATCCCCCACCTTTTTTTTCTTAAAAATTATTTATTAAATAAATTACTTTTAAAAAAGTTCTTTGAGAAATAAATTTCAAAATGAGAAAAAACATGTCTGGAAAATGATTAGTTTTCAAATATTGTTGACAAATAAAAGAAATGAAAAATTTGAATACTTTTATTAAATATTTGTTTTTAAATTGCTGGATTATTAAAATTATAAAAAGCTTAAGAAAAAATGTTTTATTTTGAATAAAATTAAAAATTTTAAAAAAAAACTCCCAGCCATTATTTTTTTATTTCTTAGTTATTTGTTGTATGTTTTTTATTCATATATAATTATTTCTTTAAGGACCAATTCATTTGTGTAGGAGTTCATTTCCAAATTGATATAGATACATGACATTGTTAGGATGGAAATGGGAGAAACTTTTCCTTAAGGACCATTAATTATCAATCTCTCCAATTGGAGGAAATGGATGCAGAATTCATAAAATTGAAAATCCAACCACATAGAAACATCTTTTTTGTTATTAGCTTTTACTTTCTATTTATTTAAATGACAAAAGAAAAATCTATACTTTCCCTAATCTTGCTGTGGATATTATACTAGGTGAGGATTTAAGAAAAGTTTTACATTAATTTATTAATAAATTTTCTAAAATATTTTTTTTATAAAAAAAACATTATTATATGTAATTGTTTTTCACACATGTTGAAAATAATTACAGTGGGGGTTAACGCTGTCGAAGAATAGGAAGCAGATAACTGTCAACGGTTTTCTCTCTTTTTTCTTCCCCGTAATAGTCTGCTGTTTGGCATAACGTAAACAAGTTTTATCGTTCAAATAAAAAAAGACGCCAGTAGTGTCCTTATATATACCCTCACATTCATAATCTTTTGTTTTTCATTGGCGCTCCACTTCAGTACTTAGTCTCCCTTGGAAGCTCAAGAAAACAAAATCATTTTAGCTGTTTATTAGGAACTCTATGATTCAAGATCCAAAACCAAGAAAGAAGAAGAGAGGAAACAAAATCTGGGGTTTGGTCTGGTTTGTTCTAGTTGTTGTTTAAGTATACTGATCCATCATCAATGGAGAGTGCTGATATTTATAGAGGTAGTGGTAGTTTAAGAGCAGGTTCGTTTGTATGGAGAAACAGTACTACTGCTGGAGCATTTTCAAGATCTTCACGAGAAGAAGATGATGAAGAGGATCTAAAATGGGCAGCTCTTGAGAAACTACCTACTTATGATCGTTTAAGGAAAGGTATATTGATGAGTGCGTCAAGAGGTGTAATTAATGAGATAGATATTGAAAACCTTGGGTTCCAAGAGAGAAAACAGCTGCTGGAAAGGCTGGTCAAAGCTGCAGGCGAGGATAATGAGAAGTTCTTGTGGAAACTCAAGAATCGTATTGAAAGGTAAAATATTCTCTTTTGTTTCTCCTTTGGTTTGCAGATTTACTTTGTTTGGTTTGCAGAGAAAATGTTAGAAAGGAATCAAGCTCTTGGATCGAGACTTCTTGATTTTCTGAAATATTTGGTGTTCCAGGGTTGGAATGGAGTTTCCAACAATTGAAGTTCGGTATGAGCATCTAAATATTGGAGCTGAAGCTTATGTAGGAAGTGGAGCTTTGCCTTCACTTGCCAATTTCATTTTTAGTATAACAGAGGTAAAGACAGCTGAAACATTCGACACCAGTTATTACTACCAGTTGCCGAAATACGACGCAGTTCATTTTAGTTTGGCCATGCTTTTCTTATTAACTAATCACTCGCTCGTCAATTTTGAAGGGTCTATCCATTGCCCTTCGTATACTTCCAAGTAGAAAGAAACCACTCGCCATCCTTAAGGATGTTAGTGGAATCATCAAGCCATCAAGGTAAGATGATCGTGATCTAAAATTCTTTTGCTTCAATAGTTAGTTGCCTATTCTTAATTATTTTTTTGCTATTTAAATGTTTTAGATTGACTTTGCTTTTGGGTCCTCCAAGTTCTGGGAAGACCACTCTTCTGCTGGCATTGGCTGGAAAGCTTGATCCCAATCTTAAGGTGGCGGTAGATTCTTGTAAATTTGTGTATTCCATGAGGATTCAGCTTTAGTTTTCTTCTTCAATATGAGAAGCTGAATTCTTTTTTGCAGTATTCTGGTTGTGTGACATACAATGGTCATGAGATGAACGAGTTCGTACCACAAAGAACCGCTTCCTATATCAGTCAACATGATCTCCATATAGGAGAAATGACTGTCAGGGAAACTTTGGCCTTCTCTGCCAGATGCCAAGGGGCTGGAAACCTTCATGGTTAGAATAATGGACTAAAATTTATATGCATATCCCATCAGGATCATAATCCACTCTAGTGATCCGTTCAATTTTCATAATTTAAACATGGCTGGCAAATAAAAATCCTTGCAATTGTCAGATATGTTGGCAGAGTTGTCGAGAAGAGAGAAAGACGCCAACATTATGCCCGATCCAGATATTGATGTCTTCTTGAAGGTGATGAAAGATATTAATATTTTTCCTATCAGAATTCCTTCGTAAGATTTCACCCTGCTAGAATAAGCTACGATGAAGTAATGCTCATTTTCTGTTCTTTCTGGTATTGCAGGCAGTAGCAACACGAGGTCAAGAGGCCAACGTCATCACCGATTACGTCTTAAAGGTTGTATCAACATGTAGCATTGAAATGTCATGAATTTCTTCAGAAAACTTGAACATAATATCTCTAAATCTTTTAAATTCTCTGGAAATTGCAGATACTGGGATTGGAAGTCTGCGCAGATACTCTGGTAGGTGGTGAAATGATAAGGGGTATCTCTGGAGGACAAAGGAAGCGTGTTACAACTGGTAAAAATCTCCATTAGTCCATAACTAACATCAGAGAAAAAATATTTCGCTTCACTCTCCAATTACTCTACAAAAATCCCCATTGATGATCTTCCATAGGTGAAATGCTGGTAGGGCCATCAAGGGCGTTGTTTATGGATGAGATTTCTACAGGCTTGGACAGCTCAACAACTCAACAAATTGTGAACTCATTAAAGCAAACTATTCACATTCTCAATTACACTGCCGTCATCTCGCTTCTCCAGCCAGCACCGGAGACTTATGACCTCTTTGATGACATCATTCTCTTGTCAGATGGCCAAATTGTGTACCAGGGTCCTCGTGAAAATGTTCTTGGATTCTTTGAACATATGGGCTTCCGGTGTCCTGAAAGAAAAGGCGTGGCAGACTTTCTTCAAGAAGTAAGTTTCAATGAAACTAGCGGTTTTACAAGGAACCTTTACCACACTAGGATCTACAATGGTCAACGACAAGATCCTCATGTAAGCATCACAATCTTCGTGATCGATAATGAAGGAATTTTTCGCAGGTGACGTCTAAGAAAGATCAAGAGAAGTATTGGGCACTTAAAGATCAGCCCTACAGGTTTGTCACAGTCAACGAATTTGCTGGGGCATTTCAATCATTCAGCGTGGGACGAAGGGTCACAGAGGAGCTTTCAATCCCATTTGACAAGACCAAGAACCATCCAGCGGCATTGGTAAACAAAAAGTATGGAGCTGAAAAGATGGATCTGCTTATAGCTAACTTCTCAAGAGAATACTTGTTCATGAAGAGGAACTCATTTGTCTACATATTCAAACTATTCCAAGTAATTATCGATGGTCATTACAATATCCAACCCTTAGTTAACACTCAAATTTGTCATTCAATGTGACTCCTTTTCACTTCGATGCAGCTTACAACGATGGCAATTATAACAATGACAGTCTTCTTCCGGACCAAGATGCCTCGAGATACAGTCACGGATGGTGGAGTTTATACTGGTGCTTTGTTCTTCACTGCGATCACGATCATGTTTAATGGTATGGATGAGCTATCTATGACCATCGCGAAGCTTCCTGTGTTCTACAAGCAAAGGGAACTCCTATTCTTTCCTCCATGGACATATGCAATTCCTCCATGGATCCTGAAAATTCCCATTACATTTGTTGAAGTTGCTGCATGGGTGTTCCTAACTTATTATGTAATCGGATTTGATCCAAACATTGCAAGGTAAATAAGAATTCTTAATTTTCTGTAAACTTGTACCAAAATCCGTTCTGATCCAGCTGTTATAACAAGGCTGTGTTTCTTTCTTTCATTTTTTGCAGGCTTTTTAAGCTGTACTTGGTGCTTGTGCTACTTAACCAGATGGCATCTGCACTATTTCGATTTATTGCTGCAGCTGGAAGGAACTTGATTGTTGCTAAGAGCTTTGGATCATTTGTGCTCGTTGCACTTTTTGCGTCGGGTGGCTTCATCTTGTCAAGAGGTATGATGAGTATAGTATCGTACTTAAAAATTATATTTTTCTGCCAAACCTGGAGGAATTCATATTTTGTGCTTTTTTGTTGAATGGAACAGAGCAAATAAAGAAATGGTGGAAATGGGGTTACTGGGCTTCACCATTGATGTACGGGCAGAACGCAATAGTAGTGAATGAGTTCCTTGGAAATAGTTGGAGCCATGTATGGTTTCTTTAACTGACCATCTGTATATTTGTGCCTTCGGCTCTCAATAATCAACTGGAATCTGAAGTTAATTTTTCAAAAATCACAGATTCCTATAGGATCCACAGAATCACTAGGAATCCAAGTTTTGAAGAGTCGCGGGTTCCTCACAGAAGCATATTGGTACTGGATAGGAGTCGGGGTAACAGCAGGATTCATACTACTGTTCAATGTCTGCTTTGTTCTGGCCCTCACTGTCCTCGATGGTAAGTGCCATTACCATCTCAACGCCATACCTCTTGAAAGTTGGAGCTTATATTAATATATTGCAAATTATGCTGGCAGCATTTGAGAAGCCTCGGGCTGTTTTATCTGAAGAACCCGAAAGTGATGATTCTGAAGGAGCTGTTCAGTTATCAAACCGTGGAATCAGTCGCCACACCAACACAGGTAAAAGAACTCAATTGGTGAAGCGCGTCAGTGGTCAAGTCATTTCCTAGCCTATAATTAAGTATCAAATTACCGATATATTTTCAATTTACAAGCAGCGAGTGGAGTTGAAATTAGTAGAAATGGTTCAAATCCCATTGGGAAGGCCAGCAATAACAGTAAGAAAGGAATGGTTCTTCCATTTGAACCACATTCTATCACATTTGATGACGTTATTTACTCGGTCGACATGCCACAGGTATCAAAATTTAGTGAAGTACGATTATATCTCGCTTTGATGACATATCATTGAAAGAACATGACGAAACTGATCATGTTGGCACTGAAATTTTCAGGAAATGAAAGTTCAAGGAATCGTTGAGGATAGGTTGACGCTTTTGAAGGGTGTGAGTGGTGCTTTCAGGCCCGGTGTCCTTACAGCTTTGATGGGTGTCAGTGGTGCTGGGAAAACGACTTTGATGGATGTGTTAGCTGGTAGGAAAACTGGTGGATATATCGAGGGAGACATCAAAATTTCTGGGTACCCAAAGAAGCAAGAAACTTTTGCTAGAATTTCTGGATACTGTGAGCAAAATGACATTCACTCCCCACAAGTTACCGTCTATGAGTCCTTACTCTACTCAGCTTGGCTTCGTCTACCCTCAGAAGTTGACTCTGAAACAAGAAAGGTAGGTAATATGCTTCATATATTAGGTATTTAGCGTGAGATTTGGTGGAGTTGGTCTTTTGCGGTGATTGTGCTAGAAAGCTTCAATGAAACTCTTATGGCTTTTTTAGTCAGCTAAACCCAATCAACGTCAACATTTCCAAAATTATTCCAGATGTTCATCGAGGAAGTCATGGAGCTTGTGGAGTTGAATCCGCTGCGCAATGCATTGGTTGGGTTGCCTGGTGTGACTGGTCTGTCCACTGAGCAACGCAAGCGGCTTACAATTGCTGTCGAGCTAGTTGCAAACCCCTCTATCATATTCCTGGATGAGCCAACTTCAGGGCTAGATGCCAGAGCTGCTGCCATTGTGATGAGAACGATCAGGAACACAGTTGACACTGGAAGAACAGTTGTTTGCACCATCCATCAGCCCAGTATAGATATATTTGATGCTTTTGACGAGGTAAAAATTGATAATAAATTATCTGAGCTAGAACCTCGTCGTGAGTTTATCATCATATTAATTTGGATTGTTAACTTGGCATTAATTGTAGTTATTCCTGATGAAGCGAGGAGGTGAAGAGATATATGTGGGGCCAGTGGGTCGTCATTCCAGCCATCTAATTAGCTACTTCGAGGTATGATTAATTTGATTAGCAACCAAATAACACAAACTTTTATGAGTATCTCCTAAGCTACGCTCATACCAGCTATTGACTAATTCATTTACCTTTCTAATTGTTCAGGCAATTGAAGGAGTGAGTAAAATAAAAGATGGCTATAATCCAGCAACCTGGATGCTGGAAGTTACTTCACCATCACAAGAGATGGCTCTGGGGGTTGATTTTGCTACCATTTACAAGAATTCAAATCTGCTCAGGTCAGCTAAAGTAGTTGTTTTATTGTGTTTAAAGCACTGGAAAACATTCTAAAGCCCTCCCAATTTGAGAACTGAAGTATTTCTCTGATGCGTGGCTTAATTCAGGAGAAACAGAGCACTTATAGCAGAATTAAGCACGCCCGCTCCGTGGTCAAAGGAAATTCATTTCACTACGCAGTACTCAACATCATTTTTCACGCAATGCATGGCTTGCTTGTGGAAGCAGCACTGGTCATACTGGAGGAATCCGCCATACACTGCCGTGAGATTTGTTTTCACAACCTTCATTGCGTTGATATTTGGGACAATGTTCTGGGACCTTGGCTCCAAATTGTAAGTCGCAGTGGCTAACTTAAATCAATATAGAAGTTCACGCTTTGATGGTTTGCCACAGCTCTACCAGTTCATCTAACTTTATGATCATACGAACTGCAGGGACACTGCTCAAGATCTTTTCAATGCTATGGGTTCGATGTATACAGCTGTTCTTTTCCTTGGTTTTCAAAATGGATCGGCTGTACAGTCGGTGGTGGCTGTCGAGAGAACTGTCTTCTACAGGGAAAGAGCTGCCGGAATGTATTCAGCTCTGCCCTATGCCTTCGCACAGGTAATTTAGAATTCACCCCATCAAGTAAATTAGTTTTGCTTGTTTCATGCGCTGACCAAAACTTCATCTTATGCTGATGCAGGCCTTGATTGAGATTCCTTACGTATTTGTTCAAGCTGCTGTCTATGGCGTTATAGTTTATGCAATGGTTGGATTTGAATGGACTGCTGCTAAGTTCTTTTGGTATTTATTCTTTATGTACTTCACATTACTGTACTTCACCTTCTATGGAATGATGACGGTGGCTTTCACTCCAAACCACCACGTCGCCGCCATAGTTTCCAGCGCATTTTATTTACTATGGAACCTCTTCTCGGGGTTTGTAGTCCCTCGACCTGTAAGTGTTCATTACAACCTTAATCGTTTCGAATTCCAAGTTTCCATGGTGATCGGTTACCTTGCGGAACAATTTTGTGATTCTGTTTTTCCGATTTGGTCTGTAATAGCGCATACCGATATGGTGGAGGTGGTACTGCTGGGCATGCCCCGTCTCATGGTCCCTGTATGGCTTGGTTGTATCACAGTATGGAGACATACAGAGAGACCTCACCGAAACTCAAACAGTGAAACAATTTGTGAAGGACTATTTCGGATTCGACCATGATTTTGTTGGAGTAGTTGCAGCCGCGGTTCTTGGCTGGACAATCCTCTTTGCTTTCATATTTGCCTTCTCTATCAGGGCCTTCAACTTCCAGAGGCGGTAGAAATTTTCCTTACTTGCTTCGTTCTATTTTTTTCCCTTTTCTGTGTGTAGGCTAGCTATTTTAGTTTCTGAACTTTGTAATATCAAGTTAATATAGTTTGTCGATACTTATTAACTCTCACATTATCTCCTCACCTATCTCAAAAGTGGATAGAGTTCAAAAATAGATACCAAAGAAAATATTAAGCTATAAGGCATACAGTAACTGATGAAGGCTAGACAGCAACAGATCAAGCCACAGCTGTGATCTCGGGAGAGCAATTGCAGATCATGCAGGATTTGAAGATAAGCTGCAGTCCAAGCTAGAACTCTTCAGTTTGAATTTGAATTCAATTAAAGTTATCTTTATCTTATGTAATTCTTCTAGCTTACGTTACAGTGTATCTCTCTTTAAATATTAGAGATTGTAATACAATCAATTCAATACAAAATTATACAATTTACATGGTATGAGAGCAATCCTAATTCTTTTTTTCTCAAACATGACTGAATCCAGCACCAACTAAACATCCACTACACCACCACCAAACCTAGTGACGATAAATGTCACTGCACAAACACCTCTGAAACTCAATAGTACCAATTATCTTTCCTGGAAATTGCAATTTCAAACTCTCTTCACAGGCTATGACCTTCTCGGATTTATTGATGGCAGCAAACCCTGCCCTTCAGAAACAATTACCACAGACAGTGGTAATTCACCTAATCCTGCGTATCACCCATGGATACGCCAAGATCAGCTCATACTGAATGCATTACTTGGCTCCATTCATCACACTATCATCCCATTCATTGCCCGTGCCAACACATCAAAGGAAGCCTGGCAAATTCTGGAGTCAACATATGCCACACCTTCAAGAGGCCGAATCAAACAAATCAAGACCACCTTCAAAGCACTCACCAAAGGCTCCCTCAGCATCTCAGAGTTTATCTACTCTGTCAAAACCAAGGCAGATGAATTAGCAGTCCTTGGTGCCCCACTGGAAAGTGAAGACATCACTGATAAGATTCTTGAAGAATTAGGGGATGAATACCGTGAGCTGGTACGTGCAGTCCAAGCACGTGATTCTTTAATCTCCTTTGATGAATTACATGAAAAGCTGCTGATGTTTGAAGCTTCTCTGCCTCCAGTCCAGAAATCCCCTTTGCAATTCTCACCAACAGCAAATGCTGTCACTGGAAGATCCAATTTCAGGTATCCAACACAAGCTATGAGCAGACCTCACTATCAGTCCCTACCACCATGGCGTGCATCCCATCATCCATCTCCAAGGCCCCATTATCCACCATCAAACCAAAACTATCTCAATCAGAGATATGGACAACGCCAGTACATGGGATACTGTCAAGTGTGTGGAGTTCAAGGGCACACAGCCAAACGCTGCCCCTCTTTTAAATTCGTTCCCCACGAATCCAATACTCCACAACACAATCCTCCACGCAGCTGGCAACCACAGGCTAATCTTGCAGCTGCTCCGAATCCTAATGCTTCTTCATGGCTCCTTGACAGTGGTGCATCTCACCACATCACAGCAGACCTCAACAATCTCTCGCTGCACAATCAATACACTGGAACAGATGATGTTATGATTGGAGATGGTACCGGTCTAAGTATTACACACACAGGCTCAACTACTTTGCAAAATTCCACAGATTCTTTTAATTTGGACAATATTCTATGTGTTCCACTTATTAAAAAGAATCTCATATCCATTTACCAGTTCTGTCTTTCCAATAATGTGTCTATTGAATTCTTACCTTGGTGTTTTCTTGTGAAGGATCTGCTAACGGGAATGGTTCGCGCTCGGGGTGAAACTCAAGGTGGTGTTTATGAATGGTCAGGGCTGCGTTCAGTTTCTTCCAAACCAGTTGTCTTCTCCAGCCTAAAAATCGCACCAATAAATTGGCATTTTAGATTAGGACATCCTTCTTTATCAATTCTGCATCTCATTTTATCCAAAAATAAACTTGACTCTTCTCCTGTCAACAAAGATTTTGTGTGCAATGCATGCCAATGTAACAAGATTTTGTTTTTTCTGATGTTTGGACTGCTCCGATTCATTCAATTGATGGCTTTAAGTATTACGTCATTTTTGTGGACCATTTTACACGATACACTTGGTTGTACCCCCTTAAACAAAAATCTGATGTCAAACCTACATTCATACGTTTCAAAGCCATTGTTGAAAATTTTTTCAAACACAAAATCGTTACCTTTTACTCAGACAATGGAGGTGAATTTGTTGCACTTACTGAATTCCTTCACCAAAATGGGATTTCTCATCGAACTTCCCCTCCACACACGCCTGAACATAATGGCATTTCGGAACGAAAACACAGACACATTGTGGAAACGGGTCTTTCCCTTATGACCCATGCATCATTACCACCTCAATTTTGGTCCTTTGCTTTTTCAACTGCTATTTATTTAATAAATCGCATGCCTTCAGCTTCATTACAGTATACATCACCTTTTGAACTTATTTTTCAACAAATTCCCAATTTTACAAAACTTCGTATTTTTAGGTGTTTGTGCTATCCATGGCTTCGGGCTTACTCCTCAAACAAACTTGATGCTAAATCCAAACCATGCATCTTCTTAGGTTATGCCTCATCTCAAAGTGCTTACATATGTTTTGAACCTATCTCATCCAAATTTTACACCTCACGGCATGTGCACTTCATTGAGTCAACCTTCCCGTATGCATCATTTGTTACAGCCCAGTCCTCTTCCAATTCATCTCAAGAAACTGATACACCTTCAAATGTGCTCTCTGTCATATCTTCTCAACAGGTGCCTCCAGTCATAACACCACCTGCGGCTACACCCTCTGCAGAATCCCCAGTTAGAATCTCTTCCCCAAGTTGTACCAACAACACCACTGCCATTCCGGTCCTTCCTGCACCACTCAACAATTCCCAACCTGAGACACACCCCATCAGACCCACACACCCAATGCAGACAAGATCAAAGAACAATATACACAAACCCAAGAAGTTAGCCTTAAACACCCAACTATCCACATCTGCAGACACCGAACCTACAACAATTACACAGGCACTAAAGGTTGCTCACTGGCGAGAAGCAATGCAAGAGGAGTACAATGCACTAATTCGAAATGACACTTGGGAATTAGTGCCTTCACAGTGTGCCTCTAACTTAATTGGTTGCAAATGGATTTTCAGGGTCAAGAAGAACTCAGATGGCACGGTTGCTCGCTACAAAGCGCGTCTCGTAGCCAAAGGATTCAATCAAAGACCGGGGCTGGATTTTACTGAGACATTTAGTCCAGTAGTTAAGTCTACCACTGTGAGGCTTGTTCTTTCTATTGCTGTGAGTCACGGATGGAAGCTTCGCCAATTAGATGTGAACAATGCGTTCCTACAAGGAACACTGCATGATGATGTTCGACATTCACTGACAGAGACAAACCAGATTTTGTTTGCAAATTAAAAAGAGCTATTTACGGCCTCAAGCAAGCGCCACGTGCGTGGTATCATGAATTGAAGACCTTTTTGATCGCATCTGGATTCATTAACTCTGTCAATGACACATCCTTGTTTGTCTTCAATCAACAAAGCCACCTTGTTTATCTGCTGGTCTACGTCGATGATATAATCATCACAGGTAACAATGATAATGCAGTTAACGTGTTTGTTCAAAAACTTGCACACAGGTTCTCCTTGAAAGACTTGGGTCCACTTACATACTTCCTTGGGGTGGAAATCAAACCTCATCCCAGTGGACTGATTCTCTCACAACACCGATACATTCAAGACCTACTGCAGAAAACACACATGAGCAGCTCTCGGCCAGTTGATACTCCACTATCCACTGATACATCACCAACAATTTCCATGGGAATTCCACTTGCAGACCCATCAGAGTACAGATCAACTGTTGGGAGTCTTCAGTATCTTGCTCTAACTCGACCAGACCTCTCCTTTGCCGTGAACAAGCTATCGCAATTTATGCATCAGCCAACTGATTTTCACTGGAAGCTAGTCAAACGGCTTCTGCGTTACTTGTCTGGCACAAGCAATGAAGGAATTCTACTTCATAGCCAATCTCCAGCACACCTACATGCCTTTTCTGATGCTGATTGGGGGGGGAATAAGGATGATTTTTCTTCCACAGGCGCTTATATTGTGTATCTTGGCCGCAATCCTGTGTCATGGTCATCTAAAAAGCAAAAGACTATCGCTCGATCATCCACAGAGGCTGAGTATCGATCTGTGGCTGACACGGCTTCCGAATTAAGTTGGGTTTGTTCTCTACTCAATGAATTACATCAATCAGTTTCTCACACTCCGGTAATTTATTGTGACAATATTGGGGCCACGCAATTGAGCTCCAATCCAGTGTTTCACTCACGTATGAAGCATGTGTCAATTGATTTTCATTTTATTCGAGAGAGGGTTCAATCTGGACAGCTACGAGTGAGTCATGTAGCTTCGGAGGATCAGCTCGCTGATGCATTAACAAAGCCTCTCTCTCGCCACAAGTTTGAAAATCTAAAATTCAAGATTGGACTTAGCAACAGCCGTCCATCTTGAGGGGGGATATTAAGCTATAAGGCATACAGTAACTGATGAAGGCTAGACAGCAACAGATCAAGCCACAGCTGTGATCTCGGGAGAGCAATTGCAGATCATGCAGGATTTGAAGATAAGCTGCAGTCCAAGCTAGAACTCTTCAGTTTGAATTTGAATTCAATTAAAGTTATCTTTATCTTATGTAATTCTTCTAGCTTACGTTACAGTGTATCTCTCTTTAAATATTAGAGATTGTAATACAATCAATTCAATACAAAATTATACAATTTACAGAAAATTCTATTGACATCTCGCGAGTAAAATATTAAAATTATCTAAATATATACAAAAAAAATACTCACAAAGAAAGTAATTTTTATTTGAGAAACTTATCCAAGAGTTTAACTTGTAATTCTATGTGTTTTTTTAATCAAGCTATCTATTTATTTTTTCAAAATGTAAAAATTTAACTATTTCTCCTGAAATTTAATTCAAAATAAACAATTCATAACGGATAATAATTCACCGCATAAGCCTCAATTTCCTTTTAAATTTTCAAAACATTACATTAACTAAGATAAATTTATATTAATTAATGTTTGTAGTGTCTCAAACCACATTCTCATCTCTTCAGTTTTTCATAAATGTATATGAAAATACCATGTCCTTTTCCTATTTATTAGGGTTTTGAAAATAATGACATCTTTTTCAAGATGCCAATAAGCTTAATGAATTTTTTATATTCCTTAGTAATTAAGAAAATATGTTTACCAAATAAACACGTGGAAATTATGGAACCACTAAAATTATAAAATCTGTTTAGGAAATCAAAATGGATCATGTTGAACAGAATAATGACAATAATAGTGGTTGAAACAATGACAACAAGGATGGTGTAGGTAATGTTGATGAGGTAATAGTAGAAAAATGACAATAATAGTGGTTGAAACATTTTGATAAATATTGTGAATTTATATATATTTATAAAATTCATGAGTTATTTTTTTCAATAAATGAGTTAAACTTATAGATGGGCTATAAAATATTTTATTTTGAGTAATTTTCATGTAAATATTTTATTTAAAAAACACGAAAATCAGAAGAAAAAAACTACAAACATCCCTGAGAATATGGATGTTGCTTGGATTTTTATTTTATTATATTTGAAAGAGAATATATATTTAATTACTTATTTTGCAGTTTTTCTCCATCAATCATTTCCACATTTGCCCCTATCTTGGTTCAAATATTTCTGGTTGGCGACACAACATGCCGGCGATACTCTGCTAGAGCCCAAAAGGGGAAGATACTCCTATACGCAGAGTAATGTAACATGCAATTCCTCATAAAAACTCCACCGATTTCCTGTGACAAAGCAGCAGTGTTATAATTCAATCGGCGGTGAACGTGGCAGTGTTATAACATACAATCTAAGAGGATGGTGATTGACAAAAAACAATTCTTTCTCTCTTATTCCCTGAAAATCTCATCAGAAATCTTCTTTTATGGGTGATTATCTCAAGGATTTTCTTAAACGGCATGCAGCTTCTTTTCTGTTTTTTTCTTATGATTTCTTCTCCGTGTGTGCAAAGCAACAAGTCAATTACCTGCTGGGGATAATCACCAAGTTCTGTTTGAGAATTAATCAATAACTTGGTAGCACGATGAAGGGGTGCAGGGTCTCTGTCCGCCTATCAATTAGAGAAGGACCGTGAGATTTTGGATTTTGGTGGAAAAAGAAGCGCATATATATATATATAATCAGGAAGAGATATGCTACTAATCTGACCTGACCACCATGAATCAAACCCATCATAGCCAATGCAGTATGCACCAGATTTGAGTGGTTACCCTCAAGAGGTACATATTCCTGCGTCAACACACACACAAAATGTTATTGCATAAATGACTTCTTTAGAAATCTTTGAGATGGTATTATTACCTTCTTTGGGCTTGAAAGGTAACTCTCGCCCCACCCACCATCCTCTCTCTGTGATCTCAGTAAGAAATCAACTCCTTTACGAACAGCCAGGCAATTCGAGTAAGTCTTTCCAGCAGATGCTAGCGCTCCTAGAGCAAAAAATGTACCGTAGATAAAGCATATTCCCCAGTTCCCATACCTGCAGTGTAATTCTTGCTTTATTTAGTCCATTTTCTGACAATTTTCTGCAAACTGTACATCAGCCTTTACAAGAATGTAGCAATTCTTTTAATGGATCATACCATGAGCCATCAGGCTTTTGTATCTTTTCAATGAACTTGACACCATTTAGGATGGAATCTTGGATCTCTTTTGTCCTGTGGCCAGGGTATAACTTCTTAAACACGACTAATGCCTGTATAGTTGATGATGTGCACTCAACATACCTGGATCACTGTTTTATTAGTCTTCCAACAAAGTTTTCGAAATTCCTAATGGAGATGCTCAAAAAGTAATCTTTCTGAACTATTTGAAGTAAAATGGTTCAAGAATCTTACTCATGCTCAACTACAAGATCCTCTAGGAACTCCACAGGATTGAGCCACTAGATGAACAGCAGAGATGTCACAGTTGAAATATCATATTCCAAGTCAAGTCTTGAAGGAAAACAAACAAAGTTTAAGTTGAACATTTCGAGTTTAGATCGATGGCTTGAAGAACTTACCTCCAACCATAATCCAGCTCCTGCCGGTTCCCAAGCAGATACCCCACCATTTTTACTCTGCATAATTATAAATAAAAAAGATCGAGCTGATTGTTACTTAATGAATGCCATGTTCTAGAAAGGAGCAAATCCAAGGAAATACAAAGGAAAGTTGAAAAGTTTTAAGTACACAAAGGTCACTATTTGAATGCAACCAATTGCCTCACCTGAAGAGAAAGTAAAATATTGACAGAATCAAAAAGCTTCTGAGGTTCCATTTTTTCACCTACGATTTCCGGAGGCATCATTGAAAAAAGAAGGCAACACTGCAGAACGAGCGAATCACAAAGTATGTTGCGATGGTAAATGTTCTTGGAAAAAGCTCAACTTGTTATTGTATTTTAAACAGCAGATAACTAGAAAAGAAATTACAATTTACCTTCATGCTTTCTGCAGTGCAGTCAGACACTTGCCAGCCATGATCTTTGTCAGAGAAAGTCCACGATCCTTTAGAGATATGGCGAAACATCCTTCTGAAGTCTCCCGGAGGATTCTCAGTGACCTTCAAGATTTGATGTGGGATCAGAAAAGCAGAATCCCAAACCAGAACTAGATACAAGAAACACGTGAGAGGAAGAAACAATTTCAGGATATGAAATTTGGAAACCTGAGAGTTCTTTATGAAACTATGCCCTTCCTTAAGTGCAGGTCCTGTTTCTTCTGAGAGGTTGCTAGCAATCAAAGCTTGAAGGGCAAGACTGGTATCCCACACTTGACTACCAAAACTCTAAAATGATATGAAAAGGAAAAAAAATCATACTCGATTTGCATCTCATACTTCTGGTTTGCAAACCTAAAAAGTCTATGACTAATAAGTAAACTCGAGTTTATGAGGAAAATTCATGTTTTTTGTTGATAAGATAAATCAGTGAGTGGACAGATGACATGAACCGTTTAGGTACTATTATTTTGATAAAGTTTACTGACCTGCATCTTTATTCCATCTTCTCCAATCCATACATAATCCATGATCCTAGCAAGGTGCCTCCTAAAATAATCCCCATGGGGATCTTCAACCCAGCAAGCCAGCATATCTAATGGCTGTTCCAGTTCAGTGGTACAAATTTCCAAACATTAAAGAACATGTGTAATAGGCAAATGTTTTACTGTACTGGCTTTGTTTTCTGCTATATCTGCAAGTGTGTTACCTTTTCGACACATCCTATGGTAATGTATCTACTGTTCTCATCTTCATAATGAATGTGATCCATTGTTTTCTTGAGAGCCTTCTCTCTCAATTTGTTGAAGGGCCACCGAGTAAGAAGAGGCTCGCCAAAGGTATAAATAGCATCCCAAAATAATATTTGTATCGAAGTATGTGGATAATAGTTATCCTCCTGAAGAAACAAAACAAATTTTGAAGAAAAATGAAGATCATTTTTTGAAGAACAGCTGCTAAAAGTCAACTGACCTTTGCACATAAATGGCGGACTCTCCTCCAATTGAGTTTCTCGTAAGGTTCATTGTAGATTTCTTCCCTAATTTGTAATATGAGAGGTGTGATTGGACCAACAAACTTCTTCCCATACAAGTATGCCATAGGCAAGTAAGTGAGCCGACAGTAGCCCAGCAAATTTCCTGCATTTATGAAATGCATGATTGGAATGGCAGAGCTAAAAGCAGGCTTTACACAAGCAACTAAATTCAAGTTAAGAGGACAGAATTCTAGAAACTATGAAGTTGGCAACTCTCAAAGACCGTAATGATAAATTAAACCCTAACTCGAGTATCTGCAGTTTCCATCAATCATATGCTAAACTTATTGCAGGATTTCATAATGTTTATATATAAGTTTCATGCTTCAACAACTCCATGTACTCAGATAAAACAAAATGCAAACCTGGATGAATGGGAAATGTAGATGGCAAGAACCAAAATTCTGGGGGCATTGGATTGCATCCAGCCCACTCATACACACCAATTATCTACAGCACAGGAAAATCAAACAATTAGAATATAGAAGCAACATTACACGTGTCATGCAGATAGAAATTTCTTTCGTTTTTTTATTACACAGGAAACATTCTACTAATGATACAAACTAGCAACCAATAACTAGTTTATGAGTACGAAATTGAGTTGAATCATATGTTTTACCGCAAGCCAAGTCTTTCCCCAGGAGCTTATGGCAATTGCACTGCCATGATCAAGAATCCACTTCCTTGCTCTTTCACATGCTTTGTCTTTGCCACCATCACGTCCTTCTCCAAGCATGCGCATACAGATGTAGTTCAGAACTGTACAAAACATGGTGCTATGACCCTCAATGTGTAATCCCCACCCACCATCTTCATTCTACAAGATAAGATGCAGCACATTAGCAATCTGGTACTGGTAAAGCCTTAAAGCCAAGACGGAAAAGAAAAAATTAATATGGTAAAGCTACTACTTCTTTTGTCATCCCTGTAATTTACAAATATTTCTACCTGGTGACAGTATACGTAACGTAGGATTTCTTTTTTATGCTCTGCAGAGAAGATAGCATTAAGATGTCCTGTAATATACAGAGAAAAAACCTGCATTGGGGGAAAAAGAAGACTGTCGGTAGAAATTGAATGCACAAAATATCTGAATTATAGTTTGCAAAATTGTGAAAACTGAGAAAACAGGCTTCCAAATTCATTCCGATGCTACTCGTGAAAGCAGAGTTAAGCACCAACATGGCCTGAAGCATACTGGATTTTCTTTTTTTACGTTCTGATCATCAGTTCTTCAGATCAAGTCAAATAAAGTCTTTCAGATTTCAACTTTTTCAATCAAGTTAAATCTTGTCCGAAGGATTCAGGAGGGGGGTTCCTTGCTCTTGAAAGTCTGTCTTAAACTCAATAAGGGCAAATTATAGGTATAGTAAAATTATACGAGCTGCATAGAAGTTTGAAGATTTTAAAAAATATATATTACAAAAATCCAAAAGTCCTTGCCCAAAAATCAAAAGGCCTTTTGCCAAATTATACCAATTTCTTTCATTATTTATTGGCTACTTCGTATTTCAATGCGCTCAGTATTGTTTAAATATTATTAGTAACTTATGTTCTCCCATATCCGTGCCTGATAGTATTTGCAGAGCATGTTGCGACTTTCTGCCGCTAAAAAGAAAGAGAAGCAGATCTAGCTGTGTTTGTAGCCAAACGGTCACCAGAAAAATTATATGTTGCCGATTCTAGGTGGTGATGAAACTTCTGGCTAATATATTTTGCTAAGTAAAATGATAGCCAGGGATTGGGAGTAATAACCAGGGGAGGGAAATAGAACATCGGGCCAGAATTTTCAGCACACCAATGGCCATCGCTAGCCTGCAAGGCTGTAAACAAATGAGCACTCCTCCTCAAAGCACTCGTTGCTTTTTCGTACGAAATTTCTTCTCCATCCTCAATCTTGACCTGAGGGATCGTTTGCTTGAATTTTTTCTCCCTGAGAAACTGCAATTTATTATATAAAAGTAAGTGACTAAAAAGGTGATTAATGATGAACTAAAAATTCTCATCATATTATTTGAGCAGTTACACTCTCCATGGAAATAACTAAAAATAGAAACATAACTCTTGTATATACATAGGAAAACATATGCTGTGAATTTGTGTGTGTGTTCGTGTACCTGGAATTGCCAGAGGAGATCAGAGCTGGGCTTGACCACGTTGCGGTTTTTCCAGAAATTTTGGCGAGCCTCTTCAACCTCAGCTCGCTCTTCAAGGGTGCCAGCATCAGGATCAAACTCCCATGTTTGCCTCCCCAGAAAGTTATTTGTGCTGTATATGTTTGGATCATTCCCACCCTCTGCAATCTTAAGCCTCCACATGATACTGCCTCAGTCACTTCTGTTTCTTGAGAATCAAAAAATCACTTCTCTTCTATTTCAGTAGTGGCTAGCAAGAGAGATTATAAAATTCACGGTATATAAAGACAAAACTTAATGTTCTAAAGTGTGCGCATGGTGTGACGTAAAAGGGCTGTGATTTGTACAACGGATTTTAAATTCGAGTTACAACATTTAATTTCTGTAAGAACTTCATAAAGTGAAATTTTACTCGCTCAGCTAACTCAATTATACCCATAGAATACAAGATAGGTGAGAGCGAAGTTGGAAGAATCTTTCCGGAACTGTTTCGTGCCGTGGGATTGCTTTTTAAAAAGGTAAAGTAATAATATATTTAAAAATATATATATTTTTAAACTCAGTACCAAATAGGAAATTGAGTTGATGTAAGTGTGGTTTAGTTGTATTTTTAAAGTGTTTTATATTTAAAAATATATTAAAATAATATTTTTTTATTTTTAAAAATCTATTATTAACATCACTTATTAAAATAATTTAAAATAAAATATTTTTCAAGTGCGTTCGAAACAGGAACAGACTTAAAGTCAACTCCTAACTTCATACTACTTATTTAACTTGCTTTTTAAAAAATAATTTTCACAATGTTTTTTATCTAAAAATTATTAAATTAAGTGTTTTATGTTTTTTATATTTATAATGTGTTGATATTAAAAAATATTATTTTAATATATTTATAATTGAAAAGTATTTTTAACCACAATTATTATCTAGTTATTATATTGAATTAAAAAATGAGAAATCTGAAATGACAAAATAAGAGAGAACAATGATATTATATTTGACAATTATGTATTAAACACTATGAATATTTATATATTTAATTTATTTATGAAAAATAAAACATAATAAAATACAAAATATGTGTGTGTTTTACTCTTAATATGTATTATCATCAAGTTTGTAATATTTGGAATAATAAATAAAAATCTTTATTTTTACTGTAATTTATAATGACCATTAGCTTTTTAACTACCTAAGAATGATGATTTCTTCCGTCGTCTACCTTCGAATGATGATTTCTTCCGTCGTCCGATGAATATTAAGAAAAGATTTGTAATCATCACATAAAAGAAATCATTGCTATATAATTAAATTATAATTTACTCAAATATTTAATCTTTTAAATAAATCTAATAATAAAACCAATCAATCAACTGTATATCAAATAAAATATTTGCACCAAATACAAAGTTAAAATCTAACATAATTGAAAATACAAGATAATAATTTTAAGGTGAGTAAATTTAGATAAAATTATAATTTTTTTTTAAAATAAATTATTGATATGTGTATGTGATAATAATTTGAAGATGAGTAAATTAAAATAAACATAAAATATTTACACTTGAACCGAGCCCTATCCCTACCAAGTTTGGAATCAAGCTGAAATGCCTAGATGCCTAAGTTTAATTAACAAACAACACCTCTTTAATTCTTAAACTTTAATTATCGAATTACAGTCAATTTGTTGAAAAAGTAATATTTTACTTTATCTTTATGAAAAAATACATAAAAACACTCTTCCTAACATTATAAACACAAATTAGTTTCTGTTTAGAATTATGATTAATATTGTTTTTAAAAATATTTTTTGTTTAGAAATGTATTAAAATAATGTTTTTTATTTTTAACTTTAGCACATAAAATGAAATAAAAACACTAAAAAATTATTTAAAAATAAATAAATTCAAAAACATTTTTGATTTTATGTCCTGGTTTAAGTTCTTATTATGCTGCAAATATATTTATTTGATTTTACAAAACTATTTTCCAACATTTTTAGAAAAAAATAACTTTAAACTTAAATAAGAACAAAACTTTTTAGCAAATTATGTCAAGAAGTTTTGCTTTAATCAAAGTTGGGATTTTTAACATTTAACATATATTAAATATAATAAAAGTTGTTTTTATAGTTTTAACTCTAACTTATACGACCTTTCTTCTCAACTCATTTTTACTAAATATAGTTTTAGCTTAAAGTTGTCAACTTAAATCCATTTTAACTTATTTTTTGAATTAATATTAAAAGTTGAAAATCATATTAAATAAATTGGCAATTCAAAATTAGGGCAAGTGAAAAGAAATACTAAATAATAGAAAATCATTAGTTACAATTTAAATATCATGAAATTTATAGATTTAAGCAACTAAATCTAATAATAATATGTTTAAATTTTTGAAACCACTACAATTTCTTTATTTATAATAATATAATAAAATAGTACTAGGAAACATATTATTCCAGTTATTTGTTCGAATTAATGGTCGATTGAGATCTCATGTTGATGATCCGAGAGCAGTAAACATGTTTGAAAAGACGACAACTTTGCCATGAAGTGAAGTCTCTGTTAACAAGCTGTGGGACTAAGTGTCGGCAAAGGAGAAGGCCTAGGCAAAACTGGATAGCACATCGAAGGGTGATTGGTACGGTGTTATAAAATGTTTCTTTTAAAAAATATAATTTATTTTTTATTTTGAATTAAAAAAATAATGTTTTTATATCATTTTTATATATTAATATATTGCAAAAATAAATTTTAAATATTAAAAAAATTATTTTAAAAAATACATTGATAGATGTTAGAGCATAGAAGAAAGAATATTCTAGAGTAGTGTATTTGCATTCTAGAAGTATGAATGATGATAGTTTGTTATGTATAAATAGGAATATGGACTCATGGGAAATGTATGGAAAACAGAATTATTTACTGTTACAAACACAATATACATTCTTCCCTCTTTCTCTCTTCTCTCTCTCCTCCGTTCTCTGTACAACTTTCTCTTTCTTTCTAAATTCCTTCAATCACCCTACAACATTTCTCAATCCTAACAATAGAAAGCTATTTTGAATATTTTTTTTTAAAACAATATATAATTGTTTTATATGGGGAAAAAATCAACAATATCTCAGTAGATATTCCAAATATCTACTTTGGAAGGTGAGCGACGGGGAAGGCAAGTAATAAATAATATTAGCATGTCATGTCCATGTCATGTTAAGGGCAGGACGGACGATGACTCACCCTGCACCAATGCTGCCACGAGGGACGAGCAGTAGTGCTCCACGTGTCTACGGTATCTTTATTATTATTATTATTATTATTATTCAGTTTTCGTTTACCCTTCGTCATTCAAGGAGAAGTGTACATCACCCATTAAAACCTGTATATACCAATCCATTACAGTCGCTTCAACTCCTCTGGCATGATTTTAATTATATTAGAAAATAATATAAATTATATTTTAAAATCTTATTTAATAGATCAAGTTTTTAGGTAAGATATTTTTCTGATATGGTATCAGAGTTTTGTTGACGCAACAGTTACGAGTTTGAATCTCATCTTTTTATTTGATAAAAATCAAGCATAAAGTAATATGAGTATGTGCAAGTTTCAAGCCTAAAAACTTTTTACTTGAGTGGGTGTGTTAGAGAATAATATAAATCATATTCCGAGATCTCATCTAACAGCTTAAATTTTTAGATGAGATGATTACTAGATAAATTATGGCTTATAAGACGAAAATATATTGGTTTGAATTAAATTTCTTAGGTTAAATGTTAACAATTTGAACCGCTGACATTTTTCTTACAACTTCATACTTTTAATTCCACACTTGTAACAATACTTAAAATATTTATGGGAAACAAATTAAAATTTGCTGAGCAATTAAATAATTTGAATGTAAGAAATAACTTAAAAATTAAACAAATTAGATTTCTTTTAGTAAAAATTTCAAGCCTACATAGATTATAATAGAAACTGCTAGTCCACCGCTATAGCAAACCTAAAGGTTATTTCCCTACAGGCTATATATTTATTAATTATCACTTATGGGATAATTGATAAACAGGTTCTAAAGATTTTAAGAAATTAGTTGAATTGTATAGCAACTGGATCGTTCTTGCTGATGGATCGTGCTCCTTCGCTCTCAATTTAAACAGGGAAGCATGGCATATTGAGAGAGAGAGAGAGAGAGAGAGAGAGAGAGAGAGTGGGGAGCAAAGGCGATAATTGCTTTGAATTTGAAACTTTAAATATTCAGTTTTTTTAGTTGTTATTTTATTTGATAAATCTATGTGTTATTTGGTTGATGATACACGGGGCAGAATAAAATATAAAAAGAGAAAATTATTTGGTTAAGGTTTGCAAGCAAAGAGTTCCAGTGCTTCCTAGGGCACGTAAGAACATGTGCAACTCCATCCCATCCAGAGCACCACTCCCCTTTTCTATTATCAATTTGAAAATGCTTTCTTAAATTACATTTGGACCGGGAAAACATCAGTTTATACTTTTATATATATTTAAAGATATTAAAAATAGTTTTCAAAATAAAAAATATATTATTTTAATACATAAAAAACAGTTTTTTTTCTGAAAAAAAAAACAATAGTTATCTACCAAATTTTGATATATTTTTATATTGTTTTGATAGGTTTATATTAAAAACCTTTTTGAAAAATATTATTTTAATATATTTAAAAGCATTTTTTAAAAAAAATAATCATTATCACACTCTCAAATATATTTTTAATGTGAATTGACAAGTGTGTTTCATGTGGATTATTCTTGGAGGTTGAACAATTAAGCAACTTGTAGTTTGGGACAATTCAATTTTAAAAAAATATATATTAAAAGTAAAGAAAATCATATATTTAGATAATAAATTTTTAAATAATTCTAAGTGTTTGTTTGCAAGTTTGATTGAGGTTATTTTTTAAAGTGTTTTTCGTTCAGAAATACATTAAAATGATTTTTTTCAAATGATTTTTTATATCAACACATAAATATGATTTAAAAGCATCAATAAAATTTAATTTAATAAAAACAAAAAAATAATCATTTTTTTCTTAAAAACTTTTGAAACTCAATCGACCAATAAATATTGTTTTTTTTTATTGTTCTGGGCACTTAATGATATTCCAACCACCACTCTCTCTTTTGTAACATCTGGTGTGAAATGTGGAGCACCTAACTGGCCCAGGAGATTCAGTCTCTGAAGTAACACAATAAATTTGACAAGTAAATAGCAAGAGATGACAACATCACCAGCACCTTCAAAACCAAACTCCCGGTAACTGTACAGTTTCACAAACTCCGTGCTGACGTCACCTTTCACTCCCTTCATCCTGCCTATTTTGTACGAATAGGTTTAGAAAGTGTTTTTGAAAAAAAAAAATTAAATTATTATTTTTTAATATTTTTAGATCATTTTTATGTTAAAAATAATTTTTAAAATATATAAAAAAATTATTTTAATATATTTTTAAACAAAAAAAAATTTTCAAAAACATTTTAAACTTCCCTGATAAACAGGCAATTAATGATACTCGAACCAACATCCTCTCTCTTTCGTTTTTTCTTTGGAGATAACTTCTTCTTAAGTTTCTCCTCGTCTGTCGTTTTCAACTTCACTGAACTCTCGCAAATCCTTACAAGAAACCCCACTAATCCTCGTCGTTTTCAACTTCGGAGAACACCACGTCGCCGTCCAAAACCTCACACATAAAGGTGTTTTTTGTTTCGTTTCAAAAATATTTAAAAAAAAATGAAATTTTTTATTTTATTTTCATTTTAAATTAAAAAATATTAGTATTTTCAGATTATTTTATGTATTGATATTAAAAATAATTTTTAAAAATTAAAAAAATATTATTTTGATACATTTCTGAACGAAAAATATTTTAAAAAACAACATCAATTATATTCCCACACAAACACTATATAATCACGGACAATACATTAGCTTTTTAATATTAAATAATATTTCATATATACTAAAATATCAAATTGCCCTCACCGAACTCCCCAAAAGAGTTCCTTGTACATAAGCATAAAATAACTTAAATTCAAAGACAATTAAGTTATTTTAATGAGCTTTAGAAAGAGAAAAAGTCAAAATAACGCTAGTTTAAATTTGCTTTAACGAATATTTTAATTATTATACTGTGCAAAGAAAATCACTCTATACCTCATTGCCAAGATCATTTTCTTTTTTGTTTATAAAGATAAAATAGTAATTTTAAATTCACAATAAGAATGAGTTTATGTGATAGAAAATTTGTAATCTGCGTAGTAAATTTAGAGTATATATATTTTTTATAAAAAACTTGAAACAACAGAATTTTACTCGTTCATCTAAATTCATAAAATATATTTTTTCAAAAAATAAAGCATCCATACAAAAAATCATGCTAGTAGCTTTAATTATTTTGTTTTTGTTAATAAAAGCGAACCTAACACTAACAATTTTGATCAGCAATAAATGAAAGTAAAAAGCTAGATATTGTTTTCCAGAAGAATGGGAAAGGAGCGCATATGATTTTTTTTAACACATGGTTCAAGGCCATGTGTAGAGGGACACCATACAGCTAACTTGTTACCATAGAAATTACAGAAGCTAAATCAAAATATTATCTAAATATAAGACTTGCAGGCAAACAGAGCACTGAAACTGGCCAGTGAAATCCTCTTCTTCTTCTTCTGGGTCATTACCTTCTTCCCTTTGGTTTGGTGATGATGTTTTGGAGATGGGATTTCATAGTTACTATCGTTTTGGCATTGCATTTTCGATTCTTCTGCTGCTGGGGTTTTCTTGTTTTCTTGATTTTCCATATTTCTCAAATTAAAGAGACAGAGAGCGTAAAAGGAGACACGAGTACGAGGATGTCTTTCTTTATAATAAAGCTGGCTATGAGTTGTGCTCTGCGTATTTTGGGTGGCTTTCCTTGTAAAAGATGGGAAGGGAGAGGGTAAAGCCAAGCCATATCAACTGGTAAAGAAACGAATTCAGGGCTTCATCCCCAAGTCGCTTCAGTATTGGTCAAGCTAGGGGGCTTGGTTGGCTGGCTTGCTGGCTTACACGTTGGAGATATACCGGAGATCAATTTTTTTAATATAAAATAAATAGTTTGGTGTTACTCTAGTATAAAAAAGTTTTTAGCTCACTAAATTGATTTAATAGATTTAAAAATAATTAGATTCTTGTAAAAATATAATTTGATTTAAGAAGATTTAAAATAATATTTTTTAAAATATTAAAATAATAATATATTGAATGTTAACCTGTTAAATTTACGGTTTAAGCTATAAGATCATCATCAATTTAATATTGAAGTATAATGTTTTCTTTTAAAAAAAAAACCATAATAAAAAAATTAATATTACCAATTGTAATTTTAACAATTGTAATCATGATAATAATAGTAACATCACAATGACACGTGTACAGATTTAGTTAATAGGATGTTGTAGAAATTGCTGCATTTTGATATGTATCCTCACACAATATTGATTTAGTTAATAATTTCCCAACACAATATCTCATCAATTTCATGCTCTAATTAATTGAACCTTGGAGTGCAAGCAGTGATTTCTAAACCAACTCAAATCATCTATTTAGCGAGGTACAAGCAATATGAGAAGCCTCGTGCTGATTTATCTGAAGAACCGAAAGTGATGATTCTGAAGGAGCTGTTCAGTTATCAAACCGTGGAATCAGTCGCCACACCAACACAGGTAAAAGAACTCAATTGGTGAAGAGCGTCAGTGGTCAAGTCATTTCCTAGCCTATAATTAAGTATCAAATTACCGATATATTTTCAATTTACAAGCAGCAAGTGGAGTTGAAATTAGTAGAAATGGTTCAAATCCCATTGGCGAGGCCAGCAATAACAGTAAGAAAGGAATGGTTCTTCCATTTGAACCACATTCTATCACATTTGATGACGTTATTTACTCGGTCGACATGCCACAGGTATCAAAATTTAGTGAAGTACGATCATATCTCGCTTTGATGACATATCATTGAAAGAACATGACAAAACTGATCATGTTGGCATTGAAATTTTCAGGAAATGAAAGTTCAAGGAGTCGTTGAGGATAGGTTGACGCTTTTGAAGGGTGTGAGTGGTGCTTTCAGGCCCGGTGTCCTTACAGCTTTGATGTGTGTCAATGGTGCTGGGAAAACGAATTTGGTGGATGTGTTAGCTGGTAGGAAAACTGGTGGATATATCGAGAGAGACATCTAAATTTCTGTGTACCCAAAGAAGCAAGAAACTTTTGCTAGAATTTCTGGATACTGTGAGCAAAATGACATTCACTCCCCACAAGTTACCGTCTATGAGTCTTTACTCTACTCAGCTTGGCTTCGTCTACCCTCAGAAGTTGACTCTGAAACCAGAAAGGTAGGTAATATGCTTCATATATTAGGTCTTTAGCGTGAGATTTGGTGGAGTTGGTCTTTTGCGGTGATTGTGCTAGAAAGCTTCAATGAAACTCTTATGGCTTTTTTAGTCAGCTAAACCCAATCAACGTCTTCCTTTCCAAAATTGTTCCAGATGTTCATCGAGGAAGTCATGGAGCTTGTGGAGTTGAATCCGCTGCGCAATGCATTGGTTGGGTTGCCTGGTGTGACTGGTCTGTCCACTGAGCAATGCAAGCGGCTTACAATTGTTGTCGAGCTAGTTCCAAACCCCTCTATCATATTCCTGGATGAGCTAACTTCAGGGCTAGATGCCAGAGCGGCAGCCATTGTGATGAGAACGGTCAGGAACACTGTTGACACTGGAAGAACAGTTGTTTGCACCATCCATCAGCCCAGTATAGATATATTTGATGCTTTTGACGAGGTAAAAAATTGTTAAAAAATTACTTGAGCTACAACCTCGTCCTGAGTTTATCATCATATTAATCTGGATTGTTAACTTGGCATTAATTGTAGTTATTCATGATGAAGCGAGGAGGTGAAGAGATTTATGTGGGAATGGGTCGTCACTCCAGCCATCTAATTAACTACTTTGAGGTATGTTTAATTTGATTAATAATCAAATAACACAATTTTACGAGTATCTTCTAAGCTATGCTCATATATACCAACTATTGACTAATTCATTTACCTTTCTAATTGTTCAGGCAATTGGAGTGAGTAAAATAAAAGATGGTTATAATCCAGCAACTTGGATGCTGGAAGTTATTCCATCATCAAAAGAGATGGCTTTGGGGGTTGATTTTGCTAACATTTACAAGAATTCAAATCTGCTCAGGTCAGCTAAAGTAGTTGTTTTATTGTGTTTAAAGCACTGGAAAACATTCTAAAGCCCTCCCAATTTGAGAATTAGAGTTCCATTTGTCTGAAGTTTGTCTCTGATGCGTGACTTAATTCAGGAGAAACAGAGCACTTACAGCAGAATTAAGCACGCCCGCTCCTTGGTCAAAGGACATTCATTTCTTTCACTACACAGTACTCAACATCATTTTTCACGCAATGCATGGCTTGCTTGTGGAAGCAGCACTGGTCATACTAGAGGAATCCGCCATACACTGTCATGAGATTTGTTTTCACAACCTTCATAGCATTAATCTTTGGGACAATGTTCTGGGACCTTGGCTCCAAAATGTAAGTTGCACTGGCTAACTTAAAACAATATAGAAGTTCACGCTTTGATGGTTTGCCACAGCTCTACCAGTTCATCTAACTTTATGATCTTACAAACTGTAGGAGCACTGCCCAAGATCTTTCCAATGCTAAGGGTTCAATGTATACAGCTGTTCTTTTCCTTGGTTATCAAAATGGATCAGCTGTACAGTCGGTGGTGGCTGTCGAGAGAACTGTCTTCTACAGGGAAAGAGCTGCCGGAATGTATTCAGCTCTGTCCTATGCCTTCACACAGGTAATTTAGAATTCACCCCATCAAGTAAATTATTTTCGCTCGTTTCATGCGCTGACCAAAACTTCATCTTATGTTGCTGCAGGCCTTGATTGAGATTACTTACGTATTTGTTCGAGCTGCGGTCTATGGCGTTATAGTTTATGCAATGGTTGGATTTGAATGGACTGCTGCCAAGTTCTTTTGGTATTTATTCTTCATGTACTTCACATTGCTCTACTTCACCTTCTATGGAATGATGTCGATGGCTTTCACTCCAAACCACCACACAGCCGCCATAGTTTCCAGCGCATTTTATTTACTATGGAACCTTTTCTCGGGGTTTGTAGTCCCTCGACCTGTAAGTGTTCATTACTACCTTAATCGTTTCGAATTCCAAGTTTCCATGGTGATTGGTTACCTTGCGAAACAATTTTGTGATTCTGTTTTTTTCGATGTGGTCTGTAAACAGCGGATACCGATATGGTGGAGGTGGTACTGCTGGGCATGCCCGTCTCATGGTCCCTGTATGGCTTGGTTGTATCACAGTATGGAGATATACAGCGAGGCCTCACCAAAACTCAAACAGTGAAATAATTTGTGAAGGACTATTTCGGATTCGACCATGATTTTGTCGAAGTAGTTGCAGCCGCGGTTCTTGGCTGGACAGTCCTCTTTGCTTTCATATTTGCCTTTTCTATCAGGGCCTTCAACTTCAAGAGGCGGTAGAAATTTTCTTTGAAAAAATGTAATTTTTTTATAGTAGAATAGTGGTTGAAACATTTTGATAAATATAGTAAATTTATATATATTTATAAAATTCATGAGTTATTTTTTTCAATAAATGAGTTAAACTTATAGATGGGCTATAAAATATTTTATTTTGAGTAATTTTCATGTGAATATTTTATTTAAAAAACACGAAAATCAGAAGAAGAAAACTACAAACATCCCCGAGAATATTTTATTTATTGTATTTGAAAGAGAAATATATATTTATTTACTTATTTTGCAGTTTTTCTCCATCAATTATTTCCACATTTGCCCCTATCTTGGTTCAAATATTTTTGGGCGGCGACACAACATGCCGGCGATACTCTGCAAGAGCCCAAATGGGGAAGATACTCCTATACGCAGAATAATGTAACATGCAATTCCTCATAAAAACTCCCCCGATTTCCTGTCACAAAGCAGCGGTGTTATAATTCAATCGGTGGTGAACGTAGAAGATAACGTGTTAAGACATACAATCTAAGAGGATGATGATTGACAAACAACAATTTTTTATCTCTTATTCCCCAAAAATCTCATCAGAAATCTTCTTTTATGGGTGATTATCTCAAGGATTTTCTTAAACGGCATGCAGCTTCTTTTCTGTTTTTTTCTTATGATTTCTTCTCCGTGTGTGCAAAGCAACAAGTCAATTACCTGCTGGGGATAATCACCAAGTTCTGTTTGAGAATTAATCAATAACTTGGTAGCACGATGAAGGGGTGCAGGGTCTCTGTCCGCCTATCAATCAGAGAAGGAACTTGAGATTTTGGATTTTGGTGGGAAAAGAAGCGCATATATACATATACACACACACACATAGGAAGAGACAGGCTACTAATCTGACCTGGCCACCATGAATCAAACCCATCATAGCCAATGCAGTTTGCACCAGATTTGAGTGGTTACCCTCAAGAGGTACATATTCCTGCGTCAACACACACACAAAATGTTATTGCATAAATGAGTTCTTTAGAAATCTTTAAAATGGTATTATTACCTTCTTTGGGCTTGAAAGGTAACTCTCGCCCCACCCACCATCCTCTCTCTGTGATCTCAGTAAGAAATCAACTCCTTTACGAACAGCCAGGCAATTGGAGTAAGTCTTTCCAGCAGATGCTAGCCCCCCTAGAGCAAAAAATGTACCGTAGATAAAGCATATTCCCCAGTTCCCATACCTGCAGTGTAATTCTTGCTTTATTTAGTCCATTTTTCTGGCAATTTTCTGCAAACTGTACATCAGCCTTTACAAGAATGTAGCAATTCTTTTAACGGATCATACCATGAGCCATCAGGCTTTTGTATCTTTTCAATGAACTTGACACCATTTAGGATAGAATCTTGGATCTCTTTTGTCCTGTGGCCAGGGTATAACTTCTTAAACACGACTAATGCCTGTATAGTTGATGATGTGCACTCAACATACCTGGATCACTGTTTTATTAGTCTTCCAACAAAGTTTTCGAAATTCCTGATGGAGATGCTCAATAAGTAATCTTTCTTGACTATTTGAAGTAAAATGGTTCAAGAATCTTACTCATGCTCAACTACAAGATCCTCTAGGAACTCCACAGGATTGAGCCACTAGATGAACAGCAGGGATGTCACGGTTGAAATACCATATTCCAAGTCAAGTCTTGAAGGAAAACAAACAGAGTTTAAGTTTAACGTTTCGAGTTTAGATCGATGGCTTGAAGAACTTACCTCCAACCATAATCCAGCTCCTGCCGGTTCCCAAGCAGATACCCCACCATTTTTACTCTGCATAATTATAAATAAAAAAGATCGAGCTGATTGTTACTTTATGAATGCCATGTTCTAGAAAGGAGCAAATCCAAGGAAATACCAAGGAAAGTTGAAAAGTTTTAAGTACACAAAGGTCACTATTTGAATGCAACCAATTCCCTCACCTGAAGAGAAAGTAAAATATTGACAGAATCAAAAAGCTTCTGAGGTTCCATTTTTTCACCTACGATTTCCGGAGGCATCATTGAAAAAAGAAGGCAACACTGCAGAACGAGCGAATCACAAAGTATGATGGTAAATGTTCTAGGAAAAAGCTCAACCTGTTATAGTATTTCTTATAGCAGATAACTAGAACATAAATTACAATTTACATTCATGCTTTCTGCAGTGCAGTCAGACACTTGCCAGCCATGATCTTTGTCAGAGAAAGTCCATGATCCTTTAGAGATATGGCGAAACATCCTTCTGAAGTCTCCGGGAGGATTCTCAGTGACCTTCAAGATTTGATGTGGGATCAGAAAAGCAGAATCCCAAACCAGAACTAGATACAAGAAACACGTGAGAGGAAGAAACAATTTCAGGATATGAAATTTGGAAACCTGAGAGTTCTTTATGAAGCTATGCCCTTCCTTAAGTGCAGGTCCTGTTTCGTCTGAGAGGTTGCTAGCAATCAAAGCTTGAAGGGCAAGACTGGTATCCCACACTTGACTACCAAAACTCTAAAATGAATATGAAAAGGAAAAAAAAATCATACTCGATTTGCATCTCATACTTCTGGTTTGCAAATCTAAAAAGTCTATGACTAATAAGTAAACTCGAGTTTATGAGGAAAATTCATGTTTTTGTTGATAACATAAATCAGTGAGTGGACAGATGACATGAACCGTTTAGGTACTATTATTTTGATAAAGTTTACCGACCTGCATCTTTATTCCATCTTCTCCAATCCATACATAATCCTTGATCCTAGCAAGGTGCCTCCTAAAATAAGCCCCATGGGGATCTTCAACCCAGCAAGCCAGCATATCTAATGGCTGTTCCAGTTCAGTGGTACAAATGTCCAAACATTAAAGAGCATGTGTAATAGGCAAATGTTTTACTGTACTGGCTTTGTTTTCTGCTATAGCTCTGGAAGTGTGTTACCTTTTCGATACATCCTATGGTAATGTATCTACTGCTCTCATCTTCATAATGAATGTGATCCATTGTTTTCTTGAGAGCCTTCTCTCTCAATTTGTTGAAGGGCCACCGAGTAAGAAGAGGCTCGCCAAAGGTATAAATAGCATCCCAAAATAATATTTGTATCGAAGTATGTGGATAATAGTTATCCTCCTGAAGAAACAAAAAAAAAATTGAAGAAAAATGAAATGTTTTCAGATCATTTTTTGAAGAACAGCTGCTAAAAGTCAACTGACCTTTGCACATAAATGGCGTACTCTCCTCCAATTGAATTTCTCATATGGTTCATTGTAGATTTCTTCCCTAATTTGTAATATGAGAGGTGTGATTGGACCAACAAACTTCTTCCCATACAAGTATGCCATTGGCAAGTAAGTGAGCCGACAGTAGCACAGCAAATTTCCTGCATTTATGAAATGCATGATTGGAATGGCAGAGCTAAAAGCAGGCTTCACACAAGCAACTAAATTCAAGTTAAAGGACAGAATTCTAGAAACTATCAAGCTGGCAACTCTCAAGACCGTAATGATAAATTAAACGCTAACTCGAGTATCTGCAATTTCCATCAATCATATGCTAAACTTATTGCAGGATTTCATAATGTTTATATATAAGTTTCATGCTTCAACAACTCCATGTACTCAACTAAAACAAAATGCAAACCTGGATGAATGGGAAATGTAGATGGCAAGAACCAAAATTCTGGGGGCATTGGATTGCATCCAGCCCACTCATACACACCAATTATCTACAGCACAGGAAAATCAAACAATTAGAATATAGAAGCAACATTACACGTGTCATGCAGATAGAAATTCTTTCGTTTTTTTATTAGACAGGAAACATTCTACTAATGATACAAACTAGCAACCAATAACTAGTTTAAGAGTATGAAATTGAGTTGAATCATATGTTTTACCGCAAGCCAAGTCTTTCCCCAGGAGCTTATGGCAATTGCACTGCCATGATCAAGAATCCACTTCCTTGCTCTTTCACATGCTTTGTCTTTGCCACCATCACGTCCTTCTCCAAGCATGCGCATACAGATGTAGTTCAGAACTGTACAAAACATGGTGCTATGACCCTCAATGTGTAATCCCCACCCACCATCTTCATTCTACAAGATAAGATGCAGCACATTAGCAATCTGGTACTGGTAAAGCCTTAAAGCCAAGACGAAAAAGAAAAAATTAATATGGTAAAGCTACTACTTCTTTTGTCATCCCTGTAATTTACAAATATTTCTACCTGGTGACAGTATACGTAACGTAGGATTTCTTTTTTATGCTCTGCAGAGAAGATAGCATTAAGATGTCCTGTAATATACAGAGAAAAAACCTGCATTGGGGGAAAAAGAAGACTGTCGGTAGAAATTGAATGCACAAAATATCTGAATTATAGTTTGCAAAATTGTGAAAACTGAGCAAACAGGCCTCCAAATTCATTCTGATGCTACTCGTGAAAGCAGAGTTAAACAGCAACATGGCCTGAAGCATACTGGATTTTCTTTTTTTACGTTCTGATCATCAGTTCTTCAGATCAAGTCAAATAAAGTCTTTCAGATTTCAACTTTTTCAATCAAGTTAAATCTTGTCCGAAGGATTCAGGAGGGGGGTTCCTCGCTCTTGAAAGTCTCTATCTTAAACTCAATAAGGGCAAATTATAGGTATTGTAAAATTATACGAGCTGCATAGAAGTTTGAAGATTTTAAAAAATATATATTACAACAATCCAAAAGTCCTTGCCCAAAAATCAAAAGGCCTTTTGCCAAATTATACCAATTTCTTTCATTATTTATTGGCTACTTCGTATTTCAATGCGCTCGGTGCCTAATAGTATTTGCAGAGCATGTTGCGACTTTCTTACGCTAAAAAGAAAGAGAAGTAGGTCTAGCTGGGTTTGTAGCCAAATGGTCACCAGAAAAATTATATGTTGCCGATTCTAGGTGGTGATGAAACTTGTGGCTAATATATTTTGCTAAGTAAAATGATAGGCAGGGATTGGGAGTAATAACCAGGGGAGGGAAATAGAACATCGGGCCAGAATTTTCAGCACACCAATGGCCATCGCTAGCCTGCAAGGCTGTAAACAAATGAACACTCCTCCTCAAAGAACTCGTTGCTTTTTCGTACGAAATTTCTTCGCCATCCTCAATCTTGACCTGAGGGATCGTTTGCTTGAATTTTTTCTCCCTGAGAAACTGCAATTTATTATATAAAAGTAAGTGACTAAAAAGGTGATTAATGATGAACTAAAAATTCTCATCATATTATTTGAGCAGTTACACTCTCCATGGAAATAACTAAAAATAGAAACATAACTCTTGTATATACATAGGAAAACATATGCTGTGAAGTTGTGTGTGTGTTCGTGTACCTGGAATTTCCAGAGGAGATCAGAGCTGGGCTTGACCACGTTGCGGTTTTTCCAGAAATTTCGGCGAGCCTCTTCAACCTCAGCTCGCTCTTCAAGGGTGCCAGCATCAGGATCAAACTCCCATGTTTGCCTCCCCAGAAAGCTATTTGTGCTGTATATGTTTGGATCATTCCCCCCCTCTGCAATCTTAAGCCTCCACATGATACTGCTTCAGTCACTTCCTCCTGTTTCTTGAGTATCAAAAAATCACTTCTCTTCTATTTCAGTAGTGGCTAGCAAGAGAAATTATAAAATTCACGGTATATAAAGACAAAAATTAATGTTCTAAAGTACGCGCATGGTGTGACGTTAAAAGGGCTGTGATTTGTACAATGGATTTTAAATTATTGGAGTGTGGTTGCGTTAGCTTTTTTAAGTGGTTATCGTACCGAAATATATCAAAATGATATTTTTTTTATTTTTTAAAAATTATTTTTGAAATCAGCACATCAAAATGATCTAAAACACATTAAAACATATTCATTTAAAATAAAATAAAAATCAAATTTCGGCCAAAAGCCAATTGATCGCAATGCCAAACGGGCACTAAGTCATTTTATATAAAGACAAAAATGAAGTGTCTGCAAAGTTTGAAGAATCAATCCGTAACTTTTTGTAATTTTTAAAGTATTTTTTTGTTTAAACATATATTAAAATAATATTTTTTAAATTATTTTTAATATTATTATATTAAAATGATCTAAAAATATTAAAAAAGTTTAATTTAAAATAAAAATAAAAATAATCATATATTTTTTTAAAGGAAAATGAGTTTTTGAAAGTATGGTTTAGTTGTTTTTTTAAAGTGTTTTTTAATATATTAAAAAAATATTTTAATTTTAAAAAAATATTTTTGATATTCACATATTAGAATTAAAATGATCTAAAAGTACTAAAAAAATAAAACAAAATCATTTTTTTTGAAAAAATACTTTTCATATGCGTTAGAAATAGGAACAGGCTTAAAAGTCAACTCCTAACTTCATAATACTTATTTAATTTGCTTTTAAAAAAATAATTTTCAAAATGTTTTTTTAAATTAATTTTTTTATACTTGTTGATATTAAAAAAATATTATTTTAATATATTTATGATTAAAAAGTATTTTTAGAAATATATTATATATCGTTTAAACCACACTTATTATGTAGTTATCATATTGAATTAAAAAATGAGAAAGCTGATATGACAAAATAAGAAAGAACTGTGTGTGTGTGTTTTACTCTTAATATGTATTATCATCAAGTTTGTAATATTTGGAATATTAAATATAGATCATTATTTTTATTGTAATTTATAATGACCATTAGTTTTTTAACTACCTTAGAATGATAATTTCTTCCCTCGTCCGATGTATATTAAGAAAAGATTTGTATATATAATTAAATTATAATTTACTCAATTATTAAATCTTTTAAATAAATCTAATAATAAAATCAATCAATCAATTGTATAACAAATAAAATATTTGCACCAATACAAAGTTAAAATCTAACATAATTGAAAATACAAGATAATAATTTTAAGGTGAGTAAATTAAGATATTTATATTTTTTTTAAATAAACTGTTGATATGTGTAAATTAAAATAAACATAAAATATTACTAAAGAAACTAAAACAGATCGGTCAATCCCTGTGCATATACACTTAGAGCATCTTCAGTGGAGAGTGCTATTTTGGAGAGGTAAATCTTTAAAATGGCACTTTAAATAGTGTAAAAATGACATTTTTATTGATGTATGTTCCAGTGGTAAAAGCCATTTTGAAGAGCCATTTATTATTATATTATTTTAAATATAGTATAATTATTTTGTATGTAGTTTAATCATGAAATTAATTATACAATTAATAAGAGTAAATTATATAATTAAATAATTGTTTTTAAAAAACCATCCAACATTATAATTATTAATTTTTACTCTCTTGTTAAGGTATTTGTAAATAAAAATTAATATTTTTGATATAATTATATTATTTTTTAATATATATTATATTTTTTAAATATATTTATATATTATAATATATATAAAAGGTGGCCCCAAGGTGGGGCCACCTTTTATAGCTCAATGTCCCGAGCTGCTAAACATAGCAGCTCGGGACGGGGATGCCATTTTTACATGTGTAAATGGCATCCCTGCTGGAGCTTCAAAAAGAAGCAAAAACAGGTAAATAATTATTATTTTATTTTTACCTCCTCAATTTGGGACGTCCGCCGGAGATGCTCTTATATTCATTTGATATTTGTTCCAGTACTCCGCAAGTGCATGTGCTTCTCTTTTTCCTTTTCTTTTTCTGCTCTAAAACGCTTCCACGTTTTTGGACCGGAAGACTTGGCAATGGCAGCTCATTTTTTTTATTTGTTTTATCCATCCTTAGCTTTTATTTGCGTGCACTTCTCTTGCCCGATTATAGTATTTTGCCTCCCATTTTTCAGGTACCTCTTTTTTTCATTTCTTATTTTGAAATTCGAGGTGTAAGCCTATTAATCATCATTTTATTTTTAATATTTTTTTATTTGTTATTTAATATTATTGCCTAAAAATATATAGAGAGAGAGAGAAAAAATGACCTAGGATTTTTTGAAGAAGAAAAAATAATATTAGTATTCTTAAATATATTTAATATAATAGTATGATGAATAAATCTTATAAAATAAAATAAAAATTGGCTTTGAATTTTAATTTTGTGCTCTTTTGTTTAAGTTTATTTCTTAAGAAAAAATTATAATATTTTTATTTATAATATTTTAGATATAATATTACTGGGAAAAAAACAACTAAAAAAAAAGGTAGACAAATTTACCTAGGTCATCTACAATTAAAAAATATACGAGCCACTTCCCGTTTTGATTACACTGTTCCTTTTAAACTGTAAATAACTAATTATAGCACGCAAAAAATTTAAGTTTATTTCTTAAAAAAATTACAATATTTTTATTTATAATGTGTCAGATCTAATATTACTGGAGAAAAAAGGCAACTCATAAAAAACTAAAATACACAAATTTGCCTAGGTTATCTGCAGTTAAAAAATATACGACCCACTTCCCATTTCGATTACACTATTCCTTTTAGGCGGGAAAAAAATTATTTATAATATATTTTATCTATTATAATGTTACTAATTAAATATTAAAATAATTAATTACAACATGTAAAAAATCAATTAATTTTCTACATAGAAAAAATCTCAGCGCAACGAATGGGCAAGCATACTAATTATAGCACGCAAAAAACTCATTTCTAGCATATTTTATCTATAGTAGAACCGAGCCCTATCCCTACCAAGTTTGGAATCAAGCTGAAATCCCTAGGCCGGAAACAGCCTAGCTGCCTAAGTTAAGAAAAAATAACAAACAACACCTCTTTAATATATTTATTTGATTTTACAAAATTATTTCCCAACATTTTTAGTGTTTGTTTGGGATTGTTGTTGCGCTTGTTTTTAAAAGTGTTTTTTGTTCAGAAATGTATTAAAATGATACTTTTTTTATTTTTTAAAAATTATTTTTGACATCAGCACATCAAAATGATTTAAAAACACTAACTTTAATTTAATTAAAAGTTAAAAATAAAAAAATTTCAAAAATTTTCAAAAATAATTTTGAAATGCAGTGCCAGAAAAAAAAAAACTTTTAACTTAAATAAAAACAAAACTTTTTAGCAAATTATGTCAAGAAGTTTTGCTTTAATCAAAAGTTGGAATTTTTAACATTTAACATATAGACTCTGACTTATAGTACATTTCTTCTTTAAAAAAGCTATCTCAACTCATTTTTACTAAATATAGTTTTAGCTTAAAGTCGTTAACTTAAAGCCATTTTAACTTATTTTTTGAATTAATATTAAAAGTTGAAATCATATTAAATAAATTGGCAATTCAAAATTAGGGCAAGTGAAAAGAAATACTGAATAATAGAAAATCATTAGTTACAATTTAAATATCATGGAATTTATAGATTTAAGCAACTAAATCTAATAATAATGTGTTTAAATTTTATAAAAATATAATAAAATAGTATTAGGAAACATATTATTCCAGTTATTTGTTCAAATTAATGGTCGATTGAGATCTCATGTTGATGATCCCAAAGCAGTAAACATGTTTGAAAAGACGGCAACTTTGCCATGAAGTGAAGTCTCTGTTAACAAAGCTGTAGGAGTAGGTATATGTTAGTTAATGCATTTTAAAAAAAAAATGAAATTATTTTTTATTAAAAAAAATTAATATTTTTAGATTATTTATATGTATTGATATCAAAAATAATTTTTAAAAAATAAAAAATATATTATTTTAATATATTTCTAAATAAAATATATTTTTAAAAACAACATCAACAATCCTAAAAAAACATTCTATTTAAGTGTCGGGACTCGGGAAAGGAGATCCGAGGAAGGCATAAGCAAAACTGGATAGCAGATCCTCATAGTTTGGTGGGCGGTAAGAAAGTGGAGTGGTCGTGACTGCTCATGATTTTGAATATTTAAAAAAAATATATATAATTGTTTTTAATGAGGAAAAAATCAACAATATCTCAGTACCAAATACACTTCAATGCGATTTGGAAGGTGGCCGTTGGGGAAGGCAAGTAATAAATAATATTAGCATGTCATGTCATGTTAATGCAATGAAGTGCGTAGGGCAGGACGGACGACGACTCGCCATGCACCACGAGGGAGGAGCAGCAGTGCTGTGAAAACCACGTATCTACGGTATCTTTTCCAAATAGTATGAACATCAGCTGACTTTCCGGCGCGTTGTGTTATGTTTTTACTATATAAAAAATCAATTGATTTTTTACGTGCTTTTATACCTGCCCTAAACGCTCTAGTTATAAAAAATATATACATAGAGAAAAAATCATAGTGCACATAAATTGATCCGGATACTGTGATTATCAAAAAAACAAACAAAAAAAGGAAGCCCGATACAAAAAAAGGAGAAAACACATTTTCAAACAGTAATGAACAGTGAAAATTGTAAATTAAAAAGTAAGTTCAGAGATTTATCGTGATGCGTGAAAGCTGACCCGGACACCCAGGTTATCAAAAAAACAAAAAAAAAAGAAGTCCAGGAAAACAACAACAACTTTCAAACAGTAATGAATAGTGAAAATCACTGTTCATTAATCCAAAATCGTTTTCATTGCTAGGGAGATTCGAACTCCCGCTCCCCGCTTGGACACGCTCTAGCCACTCGGCCAAGCGACTTCTTTGTTCAGTTATAGTATAATAATAATAATAATAATAATAATAATAATAATAATATGATTATGCAATTTAACTTTTCCAGTTCACAGTGCTCTGAGTGTAGATGAACAGTGTAAAACATTGTTTAAATAGGCATTTTCTGAACTCCTGTGCCCCGCTTGGACACGCTCTAGCCACTCGGCCAAGTGACTTCTTTGTTCAATTATAGTATACAAATAATAATAATATGATTATGTAATTTAACTGTTCCAGTCAATAGTGCTCTGAATGTAGATGAACAGTGTAAAACACTGTTTAAACAGGCATTCTCCTTTAACTATATACTAATATCGGCAAAAACAATTAAAAAAAAACTAAATTGTTGATACAATTCTTATAAAAATATATTTTTTCATGCATGCTTTGATATAAAAGGTCATTTTAACAACTCATTTATATTTGAATATATTTAATAGTAACATCTTTAATTTTTTTAAGAAAAGTAATTAAAAAGAGTTATTGACAAGTTTTTTTAATCTTTTTATTGACCTATTTCATGAGAGATGGAGGAGAAAAACTATATTATTATTATTATTATTATTATTATTATTATTTACTTTTCGTTTGCCCTTCGTCATGCAAATTGCAAGGAGAGGTGTACATCACTCATTAAAACGTGTCCAAACCAATCTCTGGCCGCTAAAACTTCCAGTTGCTTCCACTCCACGGGTATGACTTTAGTTCAGGCTTGTACAACGGAGTAATATTGGTTTGAATTAAATTTATTAGGTTTCGATTAAATTTATTATGATTTAATATTTGTATCATAAAATCATATGAGTTTCTTAAAATGATTTTGATGTTATTGTTTTTATACGATTGAAATGTTAGCTATCTTTTTTTATTTTGCATGGTTACATGTTGCGTTAGATTTCTTCTCGGTTAAGAAAACTTTGAATTTTAAAGTTAAATGTTAAATTTAATGTTAATAATTTTAAAGTTAAATGTTACATTTTTCTTACAGCTTCATACTTATAATTCCACACTAGTAACAATATTTTAAAATATTTATGGAGCAATTAAATAATTTGAATGTAATTTGAAATAACTTAATAATTTAAAATTAAACAAATTAGATTCATTGGATAATATTTCAATTTATTATAAACATGCATTAAATATTCTGGTTTTGTTTTAACAAAAATTTCAAGCCTGCTAGATTGTAATAGAAACTGGTAGTCTACTATAGCAAACGTATTTATTATTGCCTGGAAATCATCGACCTAAAAGTTATTTGCCTAAAAGCTATATTTATTAATTATCACTTATGGGATTATAAATTTATTGATAAACAATTTTTAAAGATTTGAAGAGCTTAGTTCAATTGTATAGCAAATTTATTACGATAAATTTATATAGGTGGAGAGCAAAGGCAGTTATTGTAGTGTGTAGTACACGGCAGTCCCCATTTATATAGGTTGGTACGATAATTTACTTTGACTCATTTAAATATTCAGTTTTTTTAGTTGTTATTTTATTTGATAAATAATAAATAGAGTATAAAAATTATTAAATTTAATATTATTTGATATTATCATTTGAATAATAAATAGAGCGTGAGTATATATGAATCAGGTTTTTGATCAAATTTAATAATATCTATACTAAATAAAAAAAAATATTTTAATAAACATTTGAAACATGATAGATAAGATATAAATATTTAAATTTTTATTCAATAAATAATAAATATAATAGAAGCTTGATTCATAGGTTAACATTTAACTACACTCAAAGTTGATGGATAGTAATTCCATTGTTATTTAGGTCATGAGATAGGTTTTTATGTGCATCTTCTGTTAGGTAGTGTTAGTTACTATCGCACGACTGGAAAGACAAAAATGTTTATATATTTTTTATTTTTAAATTATATAAAAATATTTTTAAAATAGATATTTTATGTCTTTGTCTTCCAATCATATATATAATCTCGAAACACTATTCAAACACAATCTTAATTAAAATCCTTTATGAGAAAAAAATTAATGAAACATATTTATTGAATACTATTTTTTTTAAAAGAAAAACTATTAAAAAATAATTATATTTAAAGCAATTGAATAAATGAATAAAAAATAAATAAACCAAGTAATGTCATTGTATCTTACAACATAGAACTCAGGTGTTGTTTGGTTACTATTTTGGGATAGAAAAAACAAAGATAGTATGAACATATGAAACGTAGATAGATCATAAGATGAAAATTAAATTGTGTTTTGTAGTGGCGTACAAAATAGAATGATTATATCTATGTGTTGTTTGGTCGATAATAGACAAGATACAATAATTCTACTCTTAATATGTATTATTCTCAAATTTACATATTAAAAATAATAATTAGATATTATTTTTTATTTTAGTTTATATTAACTGTTGAGATTAATAATATGATAATAATTATAGTTATAAAACTCAACCAACTTGGGGGGTTGACCCAAGACTTGGCCGACATGGAGCTATGACCGGTCCATGTTTAAAGAAAATAGAAGAAGTTTTGATCCGGTCTAACCTGGTTGAAAAGCCATTGTTGTTTTTTGAAAAAAAAAATTATTTGTCAAAACAACATCGTTTTGATCCTCTTAAAATATTATTTTGGATTAAATTGGGTTAACCCTCTTGACTTGTGACTTAAATCTTTTCTCAAATTGACCTTTCAGTCAAATTTTAAAGTTATGATGATAACTATTTTTATTGTTTTTGGTATTAGTTTGATAATTTTGAAATTAAAAGCTTTCTTATAAGGATATTTTATGGATAAAAATTTAGTATTATCTCTAAATACATATCCACTTTATACATCATGTTTTAAAAGTGTATAAACTCACTCCAAAATTATTTTAGAGACAAATTTATTTTTATATATGTCTCTGTCTATTTAATCAACATGTTTATATCCCCATTGTCTTCATCTCTTATGTACCTATATTTTAAAATTGAAAAAAAAAGAGTATACTCTTAACAATTTTTTTAAGTTTTAAAAATAAATTATTATGAATTGCAGAGAAACGCGAAGAATTAGCTAGTGTTATCCTTATGACGTTTCTGTTTGAGATTGAGATATAATGAGGCGTGACTGATTTTTTTGTAAGTATTCTTATTTTAATTGTTTTTCATGAGTTTATAAAATAATGCAACCATATTTCATTGTGTATATTAAAGGAGTGTTTATGAGTACAATGGTAGTTGCTTTTAAAAATATTTTTTATTAAAATAATATTTTTTTTTAATACTAGCACATCAAGACAATGCAAAAATATAAAAAAAATATTAATTTAAAATAAAAATAAATTTCAGATTCTAATGAAAAGAAGTTTCAACCTCAATTCTAATGGGCACCAATCCCAACCACACATTGAGGTTAAAATTAAAAAACAAAATCTAACAAAAATCCACCATGTTTCTCACTTTCTCTATGCGAACCTGGTCGATTCATTGCTTGTTTAGAAGTGTAGTAGAAATTATTTTTTAAAGGGTTTTTCGTTTAAAAATATATTAAAATGATGTTTATTTTATTATTTTTTAAAAATCATTTTTGACATCAGTACATAAAAATTATCAATAAACATAAAAATTATCTAAAAACACTAAATTTTTTTAATTTAATGTAAAAAATAAAATTTGTAATTGTGTTTTTGACCAGTAAATAGCAAGAGATCTGCATGAAGTTATAAGAACATGTCAATGAAAAACATTTGACAAAAAGAAAATGCAAGCAATTTTAGATTCATTTTGTTTTGGAGATAAATACAAAGAGCAAATAATACTCACTGAAATTCTTCTTAAGTGTCTCCTCGTCTGTCGTTTTCAACTTCACTGAACTCTCTCGCAAATCCTTAAAAGAAACCCCACCAATCCTCGACTGTCTTTCTCCACAATTCCCTCAACTTCCATTCGATTCCTCCAACGCCCCCGTTTTTACTCCATGCTGATGTCACCTTTCACTCCCTTCATCCTTGCCTATTTTTTATGAATCAATATCCTTAAAAGAAATCCAAATATTAATAATAAAAACAAAATAAAAAAACCAAAGGAGAATAAAATTGAAAGAAAATCTCAATTTCATAAATTATTTAAAATAATACAAACAGTAATAAAAAAAATTAGAAAACAAAATTTAAAGTAAAACAAATTAAAGGGTTGATTTAAAAATTTACAAGAACATGTATGGAAATCAAGATTTAAAAGAAAATGAAAAAAAAGTATCGCCACCAAACCAAAGGTATATTAGTCAAACATGTTGCCTAGTAATGAAGATGTCATAAGGATTCAAACACTGTCGCGAATCGGAGAACACCAAATTCGTTGTCCAAAATCTCGTACATAGTCACGAACAACACATTTTTAATATTAAATAATATTTAATATATACTAAAATATCAAATTGCCCTAACCAAATTCAATAATTATAAAAAATACCATAATAAAACCCCCAAAGAGTCCCTTGTACATAAGCTTAAAGTAACTTAAATTCAAAGACAATTAAGTTAATTTAATGAGCTATAGAAAGAGAAAAGTCAAAATAACGCTAGTTTAAATTTGCTTTAAAGAATATTTTAATTATTATAATGTGAAAGGAAAATTACCCTATACCTCATTGCCAAGATCCTTTTTTTGGTTTATCAAGATAAAATAGTAATTTTACTATTTTAATTCACAATACAAACTAGTTTAGAGTTAGAGTAAAATCATTATGCTAGTAGTTTTAATTATTTTGTTTTTGTTAATAAAAGCGAACCTAACAATTTTGATTAGCAATAAATGAAAGTCAAACGCGCCATAAGACGAGTAGAGAGATACCATACAACAAACTTTTTACCATAGAAATTACAGAAGCTAAATCAAAATTGAAAACAAAAAGGAGCTCCATCTTACTTTGACCTTTATCATAAAGTTTAATCGGCAAAGCTCCATAAAATGTTAACCATACATCTTTGAAGCATAAATTAGAAATCGAATACAATTAACGAACTATTGAAGCACAAAATCGAAACAAACATGAAAAATCTTGCAATATGACCCCTTTTTGTCCAGCAAACTGGGTCAGGCTATTCTTCTATCAAACATTGAAAACTTGGTCTCTTTTTGGCACATCATAGTAAATTATAGCTTCGTCCATCGCCAGCCACCATCAAGAGCCCTTTTCTTCTCCTTTGCTATCTATTTAACAGATGACAAAACACTTCTACCAAACTAATTAAACGGCAACAGAAGGAAGTTGTAAGCATTACAAAAGGGTAAATGTCAGCATGGCTCAATCAACTTTATATAAATTGAATTCTACACCCAAAAAAAGGTGGCAATTAAAGACTTGCAGGCAAACAGAGCACTGAAACTGGCCAGTGAAATCCTCCTCCTCTTCTTCTGGGTCATTACCTTCTTCCCTTTGGTTTGGTGATGATGTTTTGGAGATGGGATTTCATAGTTACTATCGTTTTGCCATTGCATTTTCCCCAAGTCGCTTCAGTATTGGTCAAGCTAGGGGGCTTGGTTGGCTGGCTTGCTGGCTTACACGTTGGAAATATACCGGAGATCAATTTTTTTAATATAAAAAAAATAGTTTGGTGTTACTCTAGTATAAAAAAGTTTTAAACTCACTAAATTGATTTAATAGATTTAAAAATAATTAGATTCTTGTAAAAATATAATTTGATTTAAGAAGATTTAAAATAATATTTTTTAAAATATTAAAATAATAATATATTGAATCAATACTTGTTAACCTGTTAAATTTACAGTTTAAGCTATGAGATCATCCTCAATTTAATATTGAAGTATAATGTTTTTTAATAAAAAAAAACCATAACAAAAAAATTAATATTACCAATTGTAATTTTAACAATTATAATAATAATAATAATAGTAACATCACTAATGACACGTGTCCAGATTTGAATACGAACAGAGTGGAAATAGCAGATCTGATTTGACTTGGATAGCTACGTGTCCAAATTTATAAATTATTTTGTTATTATGATTATAATATTGATGCTTCCAGTTATACAGGAAATGCGGGTTCAAGTGGGATAGAATAATACCACTTGATTGTAAGAGAATACTCATCATATAAAATTATTTTTATAATTGTTATTAAACACGAGCACAATTAAGCTTTAGATTAACTTGATATGACCTGTTAACTACTTAACTTGACAGGTATGGTTCAGATTAAAACAAAATAATATATATTAAACTATCAAATTCCCGATCTACTTCACTGGATTGTTTTTCTTAAGGAAATAAGAAATGCCATCCAAGGTCAGAGGGTATCATGAAATAAACATCACACTCATTCATCATACCTGCCTGTAAATTGGTTCAATCTTTACGAGGAACAGGCGCCTAAAGAAAACTTTCAGCTCAAATGCCCTCCGTACGTATCAGCATTCTGAGAAACCTCGCAAAACAAGTATGCTTTGCACGAGCTCATTCTGAGTAATTTGTGTTCAGATCATAACAGATGCCACACTCAAACAGCTAGTCGAAACCAGGGAAACCTCAGATTCCCCTTATTTCATATACAGATAATTAAAATAACAGAGGAAAAACAAATCAAATTTACTGAATCCCTTTTTTTACTGGAAGACCATTGGAGTTGATGGAAGCACCAAATGGCAGCCCTTATTTCCATATCTTCACACATTTGTCATTACTTGCAGAAGCAACCATCCCTATAGCTTGTGATTGAGCCAGGGCTGATATCACACACTCATGAGCTGGAACTGTCATACACTTGTTCTCTGCCATGTTCCAGAGCTCCAATGACTGGATTAGAACAATGGTTACAAGCCCGGCATTAGTAATTAATGATGTTGTTAAAAGTACAAATAAGTAAAAAATATCAAAAATTGTAGCGCCAAAAGTTCTCTGTAAATAGAGATATTATGTTCCCTTGAAGTTAAGAAGATACTTCGTTTTAGGAAACGCAAACACAAAATATCCCTATGAATTACAAAAAGGTGGGTTAAAATTGAAACATTTTTCTTTTATCCCTGGATTGATTCCTATAAATGCAACAAGGTTGATCTGTTTCAAAGCAGGGTCAATTACAGGAAAAAACACAACCGGAACTTAAATACTAATATCAAAAGCAAATTTACCTGATATCCTCCGATAACCAAGAGAGTGGCATAGCCTGGATGGAAAACACAAGAATGGAACTTGTTCCCACTCGAACTAAGTTCATGAATGCACTCTCCTGTGATCAACGACCACACTCTGACAGACTCTTGGCTGACAGAAGCCAAGTATTCTCCGTTTACATCCCAGCAAACAGAATGTACCTTGGTGGAGTGCCCCTGCAGTAAAAATGACTCATATATTATATCACATAACAAATGTGAAAGAGGGAGTTTTATTTGTTTTCTCAGCTTCTAAGTTCAAGACCAATACCTGTAACGAGTGTGTCTGTCTGTCAGACTCAATATCAAAGATGGATACGACATTATCAGAAGCTGCAGCCAGCAGTTGTCCAATTCTCGGCTGAAATCTAACTTGTGCGGACCCTCCCTACTCCATCAAATGTCCAAATTTAGAATAGAAAAGGAATTCAAATCATCAGAACTTCAAGAACAGTGTGTGTGTGTGTGTGTGTGTGTTTAAAGGAGCTTCATCGCTAACCTTGGATATCCGGGTGCAAGGATACTGATTGATGTTCCATAAGCGAATCTCATTGTTATCATCACAAGAACAGAAAACATCATTCTTCTTAGGGTGGAAGTCAAGCGACATCACATGTGAGGTATGCCCTGTGTATGTCTGCAAGGAATACCTTGGCTGCAAGGATAACCACATTTAGTGCTTACTAGTTTGTATGCCCACACTACGATACACAGGGACTATAGTTTTTTTTAACATAAAAAAATCCAAATCTCAGGAAATTTTTGGCATTTTTTTTAAAACCTGAAAATACAGTTGTTTTGAAAAGGAGTGATGATTTACCTATGCGACATGATAGCAAGCTAATTCAGGTATAGAAACATCATTATACCATGGCCAAAGAAAAAAGCAGCAGTAAACTTGTAAAACTGACAGATCGTTTGAGGCAAAAAAAAATTTTAAAAAATGGAAGACTTCCATAGATTTTTACCCAATTGATAGCTTAAATCATACAAAAGAATGGATGATTTTTGTGAGAAAGCACTAGAGATAGAAAACTAGACTTCTATAGATTTTTACCCAATTGATAGCTTAAATCATACAAAAGAATGGATGATTTTTGTGAGAAAGCACTAGAGATAGAAAACTCACATTTGCAGCATCCCAGAGACGTACACTTTTATCAAATGATGATGTTGCCAACTGAGTTGAATTTGGCCTGAAACGAACATCAGTAATAATTTGGGTATGCTCATCCGGAGTGCACTCAGTTTGCAGAGTTTCCATGTTCCAAAGAACAACCTATTACCATGAAAACAAGCAAATCCACGTTAAATCTTATCAACAAGATGTCAATTTTCATGGTTGCTTTTGCCGATTAAAAAGCAAAAAGTTTTTGAGATGTCCAAAATGTTTTTCTGCTTCAATTGTTGTGTGTGTGTGGGGGGGGGGTTAGAAATTATGGGAGCCTGTCATTTAGGTATTTCATTTAGTTGCAGTGATGTGATATGAGTAATAGGAAAAAATGCATAAATGTCCACATGTCGCATCCACATATTGGCTATCAAGTTTGAGCATTCTGTTCTTGCTTGAAAAAAGGAAAGCAAATGAAAATAAAACCACCAATCTGACAATACAGATCTCTTCAAATTTTTAAAAAGTAACACATGCAAAGTATTTACAGACCAGATGCTTCGATATTTTCAGACATTTCTATTATCATATTTTCAAGTTAAAATATGTTACCTAGACTGTAAAAACTTATTTCCATAATATGGCGTTGTAATGTATAGCAATCATCTTAAATTCATTAAGAAAAAGAGAGTTATTGTCTTCATTTTTTCAGAGATCATCTCCCTTCAACAATTGTCTGCCTTCTTCACTGTATTCTCAAAATGCTTCCACTTTCTTCAACAAACATGAACTATAAACCAAGGTTCGTAATGAAGCTTTGGCTATAGACTTGTATGGCTGAAGCTATAGAAGCTGGAGTGCCAGTTCCAATACTCCTCACTATCAGATTATAATAGTGGTGAACCGTGGTTCATAACACGCGCGCGCGCGCACACAAATAAAAGATAAAAAGAGGAGTGCATGCTAGGAAACATGAGTACCACATGCTAATAAGAAAAACCCATCTGCTCTCCAGGTTCTGAAAGACCAACACCATATACATATAAGATATTTAACTGAGCCTAGTTGAAAGTAGAAAAATGGAAACCAACTCAAAATGTGGTTATCAAGCCGCAATTGGATTAACAAAAACAAATGCAAATATTCTTATCAGTGGAAAATAATATATAAGAATAACTATTAAGAATTAAGTGATGGCCAAAGGATTAAGTTTACTCTAAAGAGGTCGCCCACAATTTCCATCCACCAGGATATCCAAAAAAAAATTAACACAAAAGTGGGCAATACCAAGATACATAAGAGAAGGTCACGAGCTTCCTTAGGATCTCAAGGTGAGTGCACCTGCTCATCTTTGAACAAACCAAGCAGTGTATTGAAACATTAAGGATTTAGCTGATGCAATTAAACTACCCAGGAGTGGTTACCATCAATAATTAAACTTGACAGGGTTAGTTGTGTTGAGTTCTTATTCAGCAAGTAATGAGGTCTTAGGTAACTTGCAGTAAGCTACATTTATCAGGTCTAGGAATGACACGCTCTTCAACTGCAGGTCCAACAGAACCTTACAAAGATAGCATCCAATGATGACAAAAACAAGAAGATTAGAAGAACAACAAGCTATCCTAACACGTACAGCAGCAAGAACAATGAAATACAGCAATTGCAGGTCCCTGAAAAGTATCAACACAATGGATATGCCTAAGCACGGTGTAGCTGTTACGTTATATGATTGCGATAATCCACCCACTATCCATCAAATAATGAAATAGAAAGCTGAAGCAGATGAGGCAAACGAGAAGAAGCCATATATGTAAAAATGATCGCTTAAGTATAGGATGCTGTAGAAATTGCTGCATTTTGATATGTATCCTCATACAATATTGATTTAGTTAATAATTTCCCAACACAATATCTCATCAATTTCATGCTCTAATTAATTGAACCTTGGAGTGCAAGCAGTGATTTCTAAACCAACTCAAATCATCTATTTAGCGAGGTACATGCAAATAGAGTATTAGGCTAGCAATCAAAACATGGTTAATATGGGCATTATGACATCCAAAATTGAAAGTCAGCATTAGAGTAGGTATGCACTAACTAATCTGAAAGTCAGCATTCAAAGCTATGCAAGCGAAATGAAAGTAAAAAGTTCAATCATCCAAAATTGCCTTGACATGGAAATCAGAAAATGAAATTAATCCTTGCAGGCTGCAATACAATTCATTATACCTTCTTGTCATGCCCAGCACTAGCCAACAATTTCCCATCTGTAGAGAAGTGACAGCAAACAACTTTCCCATTACTTTTGCGTATCGAACTAACTTCACTGAAGTTGAAACCTGAGATGTCAAGAAATAGGCATTGCTATGGTCAATTTGAAAAAAGTAAAAGTGCAAGGAATTGAAATACTGCTTACCCTTTGAAGCTTCAGCAGCATGTTCAGAGGAATTCCTTTTTAAAGTACCAAACAAATCCCTTCCATCTCCATCATCATGTGATAAAAAAGACTCCACGTTATCATCTAAGGAGCCAACATCTGCAAAATGCTCAATGTCTTCCTGAAAAGAGATAAAAAGTCAAAACACAGGAAATAGATAGGACCAACTTTGGGTAATACCGTGAAGAATATTATAATTGAAGTACAAAAGTATAACTTAAATTGACCAAGGTATACATTAAAATACCAACACGGGCTCAGAAATAAATAAAAGATTTACAGGAGTGCTTGGACAAGCAATTTCATTGGGCATAAATATAAACTAATTGCATTTGTAACAATACAAAGAAAGTCTAATAACCCTGCACTTGACCATTTTTCCATTAGCAGCATGAGGTTGTTATGGCTTCCAAACAGCAGATTCCTGATGTTACATTCACATCTCTAGGTTATTCATGTCACAGCTAGAAAGTTTGTTAAGAGTGATACAAGAAAGTCTGGTAAACCTACATTTGACAATTTTCCATTAGCAGTATGGGGTTGTTGTGGCTTCCAAACAGCAGATTCCTGATGTTACATTCACGTTTCTAGGTTATTCATGTCACATCATGTAAGTTTGTTAAGAGTGCATACCAGTGGGTTTGCGGATGATGCAAGAGCTCCAGTTGCATCACCACCATACATCAAACCTTTTGGCATGCTATTGACATGCTGTAAATTGCCAGCTGTGCCAATCCCATCACCAGGAGTATGAGTTGATGGAGTTGATGGTTGAGAATTAGAAGGACCTACTGTATTTCCTGTACCGGTACTATTAGCAGGTCCAGAAGATGAAGGGCCTTTCCTCTTTCGGTTATTCTATTACACCATAAACAAGCATTAGTCAGTGCTTTACCAATAAAATTAAATAGGATATTTAGGAAAGGAAATTCATCTTGCCACTAGTTAATATTCAGCTCATGGGTAAATGCAGGGGACTGGATGATAAAGCATGAGGTTTCAAGAAAGTTAAAATTTGTTCCATGTTAAACCAGGTGTATATGATTATGTGCATTTAAGAAAACACAACCTGCTGTGGGTGCAAAGGATCTTGTTGAGAGGATGATTGTTGCATCTGTGGCAAATTCATCTGTTAAGACACACCACCACATAAAGCATTACGAACTCATAACCCAAAGAGAACAGTTCAGAACATCAAATTTTGGTTTAATTCAAGGAAGAAAATCCTACCTTAGATGAAGTTGATTGCATTGGAGAGCCAATACAACCATCATTTACATTTGGTTGGCCATCTTTGCTGTTCAAAGCCCCTCTTGGCAATCCCCTAAACTTCCGTGGATCCATATCTCCATACATTGGTGATGCAGCAAGGTTGCCTTGTGCCTGGACCTGTGCCAAGAACTGCTGTTGTTGTTGCTGTGGCAAAAGCTGAAACTGACTAGAACCATGTAAAAGAGGCCTTTGAACTTGTGCACCCAAACTTGGACGAATTTGTTCAAGTCCCTGTATATTCAATAATAGCCTAGGTAGTGAAAAACCAGCTAGATTTTTAATTAAATCTTCAGAACAAATGAGCTCCAGTATAGAACTTACCGTTAAGGGCCATCCCCTTAATGGAAGACCGTTGACTCCAGGGTTCAATCCTGAACAAATATTAAAATAATTAAAGAGAGGGAGAGAGATTTTAAACACAAAACTTGAAGGTGGTTAGTACAGTAGAATTCTTCTTGGATTTTCCAGAATAAGTTGGAGGGAAGACTAGTTTTACCCAAGGTGAATAGGCCAACACATTTGTCCCAAGTGGTTGGAAATACACATTTGGAAAAACAATCCCACAAATTAGACTACAAAATAAAGGGACATCAACAGACCTTTATTCAAAATACTAATTCAGAAGCGCAAGCAGCCAAGTACCTTGGTAACAGAGGAATCCTTACTGAATGCACTTAAATAAGAAAAAAAAAAGTTGACACTGCTATGATCATAGACAGGAGACACTCGACCTTCTAAATCTTTATAACACCGTTCTTGGGTTTGAGACTGGTGGAGAAAGATTCTTTTGGTGCAAGCAAGTACATTAATATCTCAATCAATAGTTCAAAATCAAGTGAGAGAGAGTTATGACTACATGAGTAAACAGAGAAGAAATTGCAAGCACTTTGAAGGACTTCACAGTTTTTACCTTCCCATATGGGCATACTATATGTTGAAGTTAGATCACCACATCAAGAGTTGAAGCAAGTGGTAAAAGGATTTATTAATTTGTTATAAGACCAGGGAGTTTCATAGGAAACAGTCAAGAAAGTAATTTACTGGCAGTGGAAGTTCTCATTCCTTCTTTTAGTTGAGATTTATGTAAGACAAAATTAGTTCTAAGACCTTATGCTTAAAAATCAGATGCCTAATTTTACAATCAGGGATAATGTGAAAATCAATTGAAAATGCATGTGTTTATATGCCCTCATCTCAAGTACCAATTCTGCAATACAGAATCCAGTTTATTTACCTGCATTTCCAATTCCAGGTTTTGACTGCATGATTCCCTGCCCATAAAAGGTTGAAGCGTCCATAGGCAAAGATCTCTGGGCAGCACCCAAGCTCACTTCAGGTTTGACATCCTATTGAAAAATGAATCAAGCACTCAATGAAAATGTGCAAGCAAATAAACAAGACTCAGAGTCGCAGCAAATATAGTTCATTTTGTTAAAGTAGTTACAGCGGTCTGTTGAGTTCGTGCCTGGATTTGCTGCAGTGCTGCAGTAACATTCCCAGGATTTCCTTGGACCAACTGGCTGTGTCAGCACAAAAGAATCAGCATGCAAATATTGGGTATAAAAACTGTCTAATAACATCTACAATGAAATTTACCCTTGATGATTTGTAGTTGATTTGAGGAGGGCCATCCTGGCATCAAGAAGCGGTTGGGATGTTTCAGACTCTGTTTGGTTGGAGTGCTTCATGCGTTCCTCGTACATTTTTGCAGCCAATGCACTGGCATTTGACTGCCCGAGCACTCCTTCAGAACCAATAGAATTTACTGGACCACCAACGGTTGGATTATTAGGACCCCCTCGTTGCAACTGAGCTTGATGCATTAGTTGCAGCTGTTGGTGTTCCTTTGTCTTGCTTTGCTGTGCCTACACATCAATACAGTAGTCCAAGTAAAGAACATCAACAGAAGAAGCATAACAGGCAGGCATACAACACTCATCAAGATCTAAAACCCACCTCTAAATACGCTGCAGCAGTCTCAGAATGTTTCTCATTTGTCCTTGCTATAAAAATATCCCAGAAGACAGACCACCATTCAAAAAGAAACCCCCCAGGAGCATCAATCGCTGCACATTCAAACTGGTAATTATATCTTAAGCGTTTCAATTCCTTCTACACCATATTTAGGCAGCCTATTCAAAGCCAGGCCAGAAAAAACGACTGCTGTCACTTCCATTAACTTCTAAAACACCAGCATAATTATGTCAAAAACCTATGCTATAACATGCTACTTTTCCCCCCATCTAATCATGCTCCTTGAAAATTAAAGTGAAAGAAAGATTCCGCGCATTACCTACTGGATCCGGGGCAACTTTCCCTTCAGTCATGAACGATTTTGCAGTGGCGTGCAATTTCTTCTTCACCAAATAATCATATATGTACACATCAAGCCTGTCAAAACACGGCCCAAAAAAAAAACGCATGCCCATTATCAAAAACCTGATTATTAACAAAAATAACAGACCAGGAATAAAAAAAAAAAAAGAAGAAACAAGAGATCACATACATTTTATCTGCTTCCCAATTACTCTGTGCCATGATTTCAGCTCAAAAACCACCAAACAAAACTGCTAATAACCTCAACTAAAACAAACAAAAACTCTTCCAGTAGTAGCACAAAAAATTGATCGATCAAATTCAAATCACAATCCACAGAGTTTCAATAGAAAATTCATGATTCCAAGGAAATTAAAACTAAATACATAACACCTTACCTTAATTTTGAAAAATTAAACGGATCGGAAAAGGATGTATTACTGATCACGGACTCTGTATAATAGCGATCTCCATTGATCAAGCATTGTCACTGAATACAACAATTATCACGCAAAAGAAAATTAAAAAAAAATCAACACAAAATTTCAAATTAGAAAAACGAATATTGTTAAAATAATTAATTTAGCGATTACCTTTAATTTTGCAACTTAAGCGATTAATAAAAAAAATAGGAAAGGTAGAAGCTTGGGGCTCTGTAGTTTTAAAGGAGCAAGAAGAAAGTTTTAACGGAGTTAGCGTGGGACTAGGGAGAGTTCTACTCGAGACGAGAGTTTGAACTGGATCCGAAGCTGAGGTTTGGAAGTATAGAGTCCGAGGTGGGGTTATTGGTTCGGTGTACGAGCAGGGGTGAAACTAGAGATGACCGGATGAATCGGTGACGTGGGCGAAACTAAAAAAGCGCGTGGATTTCTGCCACGTTGGATACACACCTGGGGTCTGGATGAATGGATCGTGTGACGAAAATTGTTGCGAGTAACTGGTCCAAGTAAAGTATCTTGGAGTGCGTTAGCATTGTTTTGTTTTTAAATGCTTTTTTTAAAATATATTTTTATATAAAAATTATCAAATTAGTTTTTTTTATATTTGTTTATAGTTTTTATATACTGAAATGAAAATGGATAAAAATATATTTTTTAATATATAAAAAACAGTATATATTATGTTTTTAGTATTAATTATATTATCAAAGTATATATATTTAAATATTTAACAGAAAAAACGATAAGATTCTTATAAATTAATATCATTTATATATAAAAAGTATATTTTATATGAGAAATCTTAATATGGATGAAGTCCTTAATTGAGAATCTTAAAAAAAATTGATGGTAAAATTGTTATAAGAAATCGTTTAGATTCATAGCTATAACTTTTTATATAGTTAAAGTGTTTTTTTTTTTTAGATTTGCCCAATTGGAAAATAAAGTAATTACTCTTCAAATTCTGTAACTACGAGAATTTTACTAGATTTTTAGCTGATAGAAATCGTCTCTCCTTACTGAATAGACAACACATTCACACAAGTTATTTACAATGAAAATAGTCATTTACATATCTTAAAAAAATTATCCTACCTGCTCGGATTTTTTTTTCAAGTCATTCCCGGTGGAGGGCTACAGTTATATTCAAAACTGCAACTCAGGTGTAACTAAATGGGTGTTTGGCGTTGCGGTGTGATCTGCGGTTGAAATTCACTGCAGTGTCAAACGTTAATTAACCAAATACCACTTTAATTTTAAGTGGTGGGTCCCACCAAAAAAACAGCGGTTACACAGCATTTTGAGAAGCATCGTGAGATGCTTCACAAAACGCGTTTTGCATTACAAAATGAAATAATACAAAAAAATAATAGACGAAATAATAGACACATGGACGGACGGGGGAGAGCAAAGATCAGCCACCCATCATCTTCCCCAACTCCGGCGACAACAACACCAACCACCAAAGTAGACAATGCTAGCTCACCTTGTCTCTCCCCCAACAACATCCCCCCCCCTCTCTCTCCCTCTCTCTCTTCCTTCGCTATAGTAGCAAACAAGCTCTCTCTCTCTCCTCGCCAACTCCTGCAACAGCTCCCGGCCAGCAATAGCACCAGCTCCACCGTGAGCTCCAGCAGAAGCCAACCACCACCCAAGCCTTCTTCTCCAGCTCCGGGAAGGCAGCAACGAAGCAGCAGAGGCGAACGACAGCACAGCCCGACAACTTCTAACGCCCCATCCGGCCACCACAGGCCTCCATTTTCGACGTCACCACGATAGTATAAACTTCCAATTTATACTAATGTATAGATCAATCATTAATCTTCATGTTTTATTTGTTTTTTATCCTTAATCAAACAAGGGGTAACCCAGCACCCAAAATCTCAATCCCCAAATGTACCCTCGCTATATTACTCCGGTTAAATAGGTGGCATATCCTACTATATCTTTGAAATAACTCAAAATCACACCAGAATTGATCGGGTGTATAATATGGCGGTAAAATCAAGTGGTGCCCAAGATATCCTATTAATTATTTACTGGGTTCATTTGAATGAAAAAATAGATATAAAAAGAAGAGAAAAATAAAGCTCATCATAAAAATATCTCCACCAATAATTTATCTCTCCTACTTATATTTAAAATGAATTGCAAGAAATACCTAATAATTAAATATCACTTGTTATAACTCGAATACTATATATATATATATATATATATATATATATATATATATATATATATATATATAAATTGCATAGTTCAACACGATATATATTTCAGAAATATTTTTTTCTAGAATATTATATTTATTTTTATTTTCATATTATTATTTTTATGTGTTAATTTTGAAATAAATATAAAAAAGTTATGTAAAAAATATTTTCTTGATGCATATTCAAAAGAAAAACAGACATGAATGGTTTTAGACAGAAATTAAATTAGAAAACATCTAAAAAAAAAAGAGAGAGAGAGAGAATAAAAGTTTAAAAGATTGCAGGTTTGTTATTATAATTATTTTAATAACAAAAATACCTTTATAATTTTTGCATCTTTTTCTTCCTCTTAATTACTACCATTTCTCTAAACCGAAACCAGATCTTTTTGCTATAAAAATAATAACAAAAATACCTTTATATTATAATCTTTTTGATGTTTTTTGCAGTTTTTTTTTCTTAAATTAGAACTCTTTTTTTAGATCCATGATAAAAAAAAATTAAAATCCAAACTTCTTTTTTATCAATTACACAAACCTAAAAATTTAAGCAAAAATAAGTAATAAATTCCAAAACAAATCCATTCTAACTTCTCTCGATATTATTTCTTTATGTAAATATATATTTGCTTGGCCCTGACTATGAATAATAATTAGTAATCTTCGTGGCAAAGCATTGTAGTAATCTACAATGTTTTTATGAGAGCCGCCACAGACTACTTTTATAAATGTACGTAGTTGTAGCCAACCTATATATATATATATATATATATATATATTCAATATTCTGGCATTTGCATGAGCAAGCTAGCTGCTGCAATTTGATCATGGAATCGATACTGAGAGTCATAGGACTGATACAGATCTTTTCCATCAAGCTATAGCTACCAGCTCTGTTGATCATATAATTCCAAGCGGATTAAAATCTGGGCCGCATAGCTCCTGAGAAAGAGAGAGACAATCGTGGCCGGGAACATAGTTTGGTTTGTTCATTGATTGCATCATTAAATGAGATTCACTGGTTTTGATCCTTTCAATAAATTTCATATAAAAATAATTAGCCAGCTCATGTGCTAGCATCCAAGTTGACTCCTCTACGGGGGGAAACTGTCATTAAGCTCTAAGAAGTCACTCATCAGGTCAAAAAACCTAATTAAGCTAATCGATCGTATCCAAGCAACAGAGTACAGTCAGTCATTCAATACAGAATCAGTGAGCTTGCTGGAGAGGACAGTTGGCCAATAAATTTCTTGTCCAAAAACAGATGAGTCTCATTAATTTACACTCGTAAGCGCGTGACAGTTATGAGTTATTCTGGAGCTATCCTGTATAGTGCATGCTCATTACGTACAAATTAATAATGCACACTTTCTGATCTCCTCTTTCTGCTTATGAGTATATATACATATGTGTATTGCAGTCTCTTGTTGCACTACTACGTACACAGTTAGCTCTGCTAGCTAGCTTAAGTTTCTTCTTCTTTTCTCCTGGTTTTGTATGTTTATGCTGGCAAAATGGGCCCTGTAACTGGTCACCGTGTTGTGGGCGCTCTCTTGTGTGCTTTCATTTTGAATGCTTTAGTTGTGGCTGATCATGTTACTACTGGTGACAAAGACGATAAGCACTTGTTGGGTCGTCCCCATTTGTTGAAGAAGGGGTTTATACACGGCCGTAGGTTTGGTGGTGGTGGCATAGGAGGTGGTGCGGGTGGAGGACTTGGTGGTGGTATTGGAGGTGGTGCGGGTGGCGGCTTCGGTGGAGGAGTAGGCGGTGGTGCAGGAGGCGGATTTGGCGGTGGTGCGGGTGGTGGATTTGGTGGAGGCGTAGGGGGTGGAGGCGGCCTTGGAGGCGGTGCAGGGGGTGGATTTGGTGGTGGTGGTGGAGGAGGCCTTGGAGGAGGTGGTGGGCTGGGTGGTGGCCTTAAAGGTGGTCATGGTGGCGGTCTAGGTGGTGGCATTGGTCATGGTGGCGGTCTAGGAGGTGGTGGTGGACTAGGAGGAGGTGCCGGAGGTGGTCTAGGTGGAGGTATTGGACATGGTGGCGGTCTAGGAGGTGGCGGTGGACTAGGAGGAGGTGCCGGAGGTGGTCTAGGTGGTGGTGCAGGAGGTGGTCTAGGAGGTGGCGGTGGGCTAGGAGGAGGTGCAGGAGGTGGGCTAGGTGGGGGAGATGGAGCTGGTGGAGGGCTAGGTGGCGGTGGTGGGGTTGGAGGTGGAGCTGGAGGAGGGCTTGGAGGTGGAGGGGGAGCTGGTGGAGGGCTAGGTGGCGGTGGTGGGGTTGGAGGTGGAGCTGGTGGAGGGCTTGGAGGTGGAGGGGGAGCTGGGGGAGGGCTAGGTGGTGGTGGAGGGCTCGGAGGTGGAGCTGGAGGAGGGCTAGGTGGCGGTGGAGGAGGGCTAGGTGGTGGTGGAGGGCTCGGAGGTGGAGGGGGAGCTGGGGGAGGGCTAGGTGGTGGGGGAGGGCTCGGAGGGGGAGGGGGAGCTGGAGGAGGGATAGGTGGTGGTGGAGGGCTCGGAGGTGGAGCTGGAGCTGGAGGAGGGCTAGGTGGTGGCGGTGGCCTTGGGGGTGGTGCAGGTGGAGGTGGGGGATTTGGGGGAGGCGGTGGTGTTGGAGGAGGGTTTGGAGCTGGTGGTGGTGGTGGACTAGGTGGAGGTGGGGGTGCTGGTTTAGGAGGAGGTGGGGGTTTGGGTGGTGGTGGTGGTCACTAAACTTTTTATCAAGTCCTTATTAAATGTGTTTTGCAGCAGAGAAAGAAGGAAGAACAAAAAGGAAACGTTCTTGTTCATCACCACTAGCTACCACGAAATGTAATGCAGTTGATGTTTTACTTGCTTATATCTTATATAAAACGGTGTTTACAGGCCATTCTTTCTCAGCATTCTGGACTGATAAAGGTTGATCACTTTTCTAGTACGTCAGTCGTAATTCGTGATAAGGTTTTTTCTCCATGCAGATCATGGTGGGATCATTCTAAACCATAACCATGCATACTACGTACGCCATGTATTTTTTATATATATTTTAAGCTACTATATTCTAGTTTGGAGCATCAAACCTCTTGTTTAGTTGGTGTTCATACCTTCCTCGTCAATCAAATATTGTTGTAACCATCTAGCTGTGTCCAGTGTTAAGAATACTAGATCTAAGGGGTTTGTTTTCTGTATTCTCGTATTCGAGTTATATGTTTATTAATATATTTTTTATTAAAAATTTATATAATTATTATTTTTAAAGTTTATAAAATTAGTCAAGATATATTATTCAAATTGACTGAACATTCACATTAATAAAAAAAAAATTATAGTTAAAAAATAACCATCCCACCATTTCTCATCTGAAAATCAATCAATGCTGAAATTAATAATTTCCGCGGAAAAAATGAGTCCGTCACCAATGAGGTGACCCTCGCATTTATTTTACATACTGTCTCGCACATTTATTTTCAGACAATTAATGATGTTACAAAACCTAACTTGCCAGCCACAGTACTGAAGGGCGCATCCATATCTCAACACAGCATGCATGCCTTCATATGAAGGCCATCCATACATCAACACAGCATGCATGCCTTCATAGCCACACTGGGAAAGAGGTGCGATGCATGAGCTCATTTGAAAGGGAGCCTTGACTTCATTTCTTTCATATAGGCATATGCGTGAAAGACTAGGAAGAGAAGTTCGTGTAATAATTAATATCCATGATCGATGATTACTCAGAATTACTCTCGAATAATGGCGACCAGCTTAAGTTATGTCAGCCTTTTCTTTCCTTTTTTAGACAAGAAAGAATAAATCAGATACACCAGAAATTAAGAAGAAGAAAATAAGATTTACTTTATTAATAATATATTTTACAGACTATAAATATGGTTTTACATGCATGTACTTCAAATCAATTGTCAAAACGATGGCATTACTTAACAGCTACGGCCACTAATTCTGGTTGATGGTAACTTTTTGGCTGAACTAGTGTTTCTGCTATCGTGTCTGTCTCCTTGCTTTTACCCCAAAACACCATGTAGTATCCAAACACGACCAGTGCTGCTCCTAGCATGCTGTATCTCGCAGAACAGGGGGGGAACGTCAAAGCTTGAAGTTGTGATCAGGTACAAGATGTATATATTTTGTCATGAAAAATAACAGCCTTTTTTTTCATTTTTCTTACACGTGGCAAAGCAACAAAGGATAAGAACTCTATTAGGTCTTACTTCTACTATTTGCTAGGGTTAAGGATTTATAGGCACTGTAGGGAATTAATTAAAATTAATATATAAACATATATATATACCTTCCTAGTCGCCACTTTTCTCCTAGCAGTATAGACCCTAGAATGGCTGCCATCACAAGGGCGAGCGGGTTAAAAACGGACACGAACAAAGGCCCTCTCCTTCGCGTAACTTTCATGTTAAGCAGGAAAGATGTTGAATAAAAAATACCCTGGAAATGACAAAAATCCACCGGGGCAACCCAGTATCAGCACTGAAGTTTTGCAGTGTTTCAAAAACCTTTTTTAAAAAAATGAAATTTTTTTATTTGAAATTAATTTTTTTTTTTGATGATTTTAGATAATTTTTATGTGCTGATGTCAAAAATAATTTTTAAAAAATAAAAATAAAAATCATATATTTCTCAATAAAAAATATTTTTAAAAACAACTTAAACAACCCCCTCAAATATTCAATATATATATTAGATATATATCGGACTGAATTAATTAATGACATTAACGATTCTTTCCTCTTATTTTAGAAGAGAGGGACAACTTTCCTTTTTCAAAACCTCTTTGTTTTCTTTTTTCACGATCATGACAACATTAACATATTGATACTACTCACGAGATGGATGTGATTGAAGTGCTAGTGAAATAATGATGTATAATATCACAATTATTTAAGATAATGCTTGAAATTATTTTTAATAGTATTTTATATTAGCATATAAGATATCTAAAAACATTCAAAAAATTTAATTTAAAAAAAAATTATTTTTTTACAAAAATATTTTTAGAATGTCGTGTATATGTTAAAAGTAAATTATTATTATTATTATTTAAAAACGAGCACGATCTAATTCACTAGTAAAATATTCCATGTTAATTAATTTCTCGATTTTTGTGTTTGCAAAATAAAATGTTAGAAAATATTTCCCATGCATAAGAAATCACGTACTCCAGAAACAGTTACTATGAGTCTAGCATTCCACCGTAAACTCCACTTGCTATGGTCCGTACGATGGTGGCACAAGGCAAATATAACGGCTTGGATTGCCGCCATCGTAGATATAATAGCCGTACCGGAGTATTGACATTGATGCCCTTCTGACACTTTGGCCTGCCATGGAGAGATAATTAAATAAAAACAATAGAGGATTAGAGTACGGTATAGGTGGTTTGATCACTCCCGGATATAAAAGATAAATACGATGGAAATAAAATAGATAGGAAATAGAGAAGGTATTAACTCTACACCACGTCAAAAACTTTAGTCGACTTAAAATAAAACATGGATAAAAAATATTAATATTTTTTAAAAGAAATTTAGTTAAAATAGAGTTGCTTTGATTATTTTTTTATAAAATAGCTTTGGGGTCAATCCCGAACAATGACCAAGGCTTATCCCAAGTCGATCTTTAAGTTATTTAAAACTGTAATAATAATTATTTTTATTTTCAAGTTGATTTGGATCAACCTGCTTGGATTTTTTTAGCTCGTGAATCAAACATTAACCTGAGTAGACTCTCAAGTCAAACTTTAATTTCATGATAATAACTATTTTTATCCTTATATTTGTCAAGATCAGCTTATAACCTAAACTCTATATTGGGTCGACTCCTGAGTCAGGATTTAAAACTATGATAATAAATATTTTTATATTGTATTTACTTGATGCATTACATGGTCTTGTTCCTGATCAATTCATACAATGAGTTTTGAAATTATAACAATAATAATTTTTATTCATACATGTATTAGTTGAATAATTTTGAAATTGAAAGTTTCTTACAAGAATAATATAAGATTAAAAAATAATGATTATTATCTCTGAAGACATATTCCATTTATATCTCATGTCTTGAAAGTATAAATTTTTACTCTTAGATTGTTCCATAGATATTTATTTTTATGTTTTTATGTCTCTATCTCTATCTTTTCAACCAAATATATTTTTATTTCAATTGTTTGTCTTTTCTGTTCCAAAACAATAGCCAAACTTTATTTATTATTAAATCATATTTTAAATAAATTTTAAATAAATAAATTAATAATATTTATTAAAAAAACAAATAAAAATTGTTTTATACCATGATATTTTAAAGCAGAAATATTAAATAACCAGTAACAAGTATTTCAAGGATATTCTTTAGACGAATCAGTAACATTAGCAAAAAAATACTATTTAGCAACTGACCATTATAATTTTAAAAAGCTGTATTTTTTTATTATTAACGGGACAAATATTTTGTGCTGGCAATATAATGCAAAGTAGTTTTTAAAAATATTTTTCAAGTCAAAACATATCAAAATAATATTTTTTAGATTTTATTTTTCACATTATTATATTAAAATCATAAAAAAACACTAATTTAATATTTCGTAAAAAAAATGATCGTAAAAAACAAAATGACATTTTACACGTTTGAGCATACTTATCCTTATCCGAGAGAAGGGGGAAAGAATTTGTCTAAAGTGATCACCTGAATTATCAACCACAACGAGTTACACATGCAGTGGCCCAAGGCATACAAGACTGCCAAAAACCGGATGCTAACCTTTCTAGGCTGCACCACCTCTTGGTTATCTCGCAGCTTTTCAAGGTGCAAAAGGTCCAAATGCGTTGACCATGTATTGATTCTCGGACCTCTGTAAAAGGTAAAAAGCATTCCCCCGCATAATCCTATCACAATTCCAAAAAGTTTAGCCCTTCCTGATGCTGTCCGCATTCTGAGGCTGTCCAATCTGAGATCATAATTTAGAGAAAATACAAGATCACGCACAGGGTTAATATATAACTTATATATAATTGACTGGAGATATTATAACAGAAATATTTCTCTCGTTCGTGAAAATATACCTAAAAGCGAGGGCCAAAGCGAAGGTCATGGCAGGGATGAGGTTGATCAGGGCCATGCCGAAGGTCACGGACGATAAGGAAATGCTTTCCCCGAGCAAAATCTGGGCCATCGGTCCTCTGCTACGACGAGCAACTCATTAATTTCTGTATTTCAAAACTCGAGATGGATTCCTCAACTGAATTTTCTTAACAGATAAATGAGCGAAACCACAAATGCAACTTACCCAAGTAACCCGGCGAGAAAAGCTTGAAAAAGCACCGTCCACGTTAGTTTCGGCCTGCCCTCCCTGTAAATCTTAAAGAAACTAATTAGCTTCTTGATCTGATAATGATATTGTTCTGGAGACAAATAACGAGTTAAGTATTTTGAGACATCAGAGTGGTCACATAAGTGCAATTCATATTTTGAGAGTTTTGGGCCAATAACTGGACCTGAAAGATTATAATCCAGGCCTTTTTTCTTATACATAATGGGCTTCAGGCCCTTTTGGGTGGTATTGCCACGTCAAGGTCTCGAAGAGGTAAGAGCAAATTAAAATTACGTGCAGAGAATAGGAGGGGCGCTTAACCTTGCAAAGATGAGAGCAAGAGTAACAGCGATGACAGCTGCAAACACCAAGCGGTAGGCAACAACGATATAAATACTCATTCCAGATTTCTCAACCATGCTAGAAAAGAAAACCACCGCAGCGTATCCAATCTGAACAGCCACCGCTAGCATGGTTTGCCCCGGGCCGGCCAGACTTTCAAAAATATGCCCCGGCTTTAACATTACTGAAAGATCCCTCGAGAAAACTAGATGCACGAAAAAGAAAGGAATATTAAGGTCAAGGAAAAGGAGAAAGTAGAGGGGAGATTTGTGGTTTCCACTGCTGGAGATCTCTTGTCATCACAACCAGGTACAAATACTTTTTCTCCATCGGAAAATTACAAAGCCTAACTTGCCTAAAATCTCAATCGATAAATCTGTATAGCGCTTTATGTTTTGATTTAGTAAACGTCACTTCTCTACATCTCAAATGGGAAGGCAATGGTTGGAATTTGGATACAAAATGAGTACCCACTCCTCCTGAATACACACACACACACACACACACACACACGGCTTGCTGATATGCGCGAGACAATTATTGTTTGGTATCAATCAATGAAAAACTGATCTTGATTTGAATGGAAAAAATGTATTTTAAAAATATATATTTTTTAAATATTTTTAGATCATTTTTATATACTAATAAAAAATATTTTTAAAAAAATAAAAAAATATCATTTTGATATATTTTTAAATAAAAATACTTTTATAAATAACCACAGCTATATTATCAAAAATATCAGTGATGCTGGGGATTGAAGAGTTACCCTTGTACGAGGGCAAACAATTCGGTAGAAGCAACGAAAGTAAAGGTGAAATAAAAACCAATGTCGGATATGATACATATTTGTTTGCCCAATTTAAACTAAATTAGCAATAAAAAGTGAGTGATAAATTTGTTCGGGTTTCGCCTCTGCTTAAACTTAAAAAACAGTTATTTGTCGTTTAGACGGCTCGATGACAAATGAAATCATCATTTATATAAAACTTTAAGTAGTTGAATTGATGGTCAAATCTAATTTCGGTTGATACATAGATTATTTTCAGAAAATATATAAAAAACTGTTATATGTGTATATTCTCAATCTAAATTCTAGATTATCTGAAAGTAGTGATTGATAAATTTCTTCTTAGTATGTCTTTGCTGCAGTGCCCGCTTAAGAATGTATTTGAGATTATTTTTCAAAATATTACCGTTCAAAAATATATTAAAAATATTTAAAATAAAAATATACAAATATGAAAATTTTAAATTTTTTCAAAAATATTTTAAAAAAAAGTGTAAGATAATATCTTAAGAAGAGAGCAAACGAAACCAATTATGTGGATTAAAGAATTACCCTTACACATGGGACACAATTTGATCGAGACAAGTTTGATGCGAGGAGGAAGCAACTCTTGCATCATGGGAAGCTCATTCAAACTTTGTAGGTGCTAAATGCCGTCCTCTCCAGAACGTCGTCCGTAAATCCCAGTTTTTTTCCGATCGCTTGTCTGAATATCCTCTGCAAGAAATTCCTTAACGCCTTCTTCCGATCAATACTTTCATTTTCTCCGGCACTCTTCTACTGACTTTTGATGTGCCTCTCCATCGCTCTTGATAACTTCACCCATGAACTGGAACAGCTGTGGCGATTAACTTGTCAGCATCGATAAATTCTAGTCCTCGCTGGCAATGAAAACTAAAAACTCACTCTTTTGAGAAATTACACTCGAATTTAACAATAATTCAAAAATTAAAGTTCTGAGAATAATAGCATTAATTTTTTTATTTTGATTTTTTTTATAAAGATCCAAATAATAGCTTATCCAAACCACTCCACATGTTGGTTCATGAGACTATACTACTCCAAAAAAGACAAATTAAAGTAAAATATGAAGCATATTTTCTAATTAACTCAATGTTAAATGATATAATTAAAAAACTAATTTTTAAAAATAATTCAACTCAACCCCGGTTAACTTGCCAAAATCGTATCTAAATTATAAAAATTGGATAACATAACAAAAATAAAATTAAAACAAATTACGAATCAAAAATATTCTCAATGAATTATTAAAAAAACCCTAGAATCAATTGATTTAATTCGTCAAACTCGTGGTCCAATCACAAGATTATGATAATCTCATAAAAATACTCTTAATTTTTTTATAAAATCATCTAATAAACTTCATGTTGAATAATATAACTTAAATTAAAAAAATAAACAGATAAAAAATTATTATTATAGTGAATAATATTTTGTGAAAAGAATCACATTAAAATTCTATCGTCCTGTAGTTTTGTTTTTTTAAATAAGATAATATGTGTGATTATAAGTAAATAAATCAGATCGCTATCCATCTTATTGGTCCAATTAATTAATTTTTACTGAATTTCGAATACAACCGAGTCTCTTACGTGTCAGATTAATCAGTGTAGTTTTTAGTTTTAACAGTATTCATATAAGGGCCGAGTTTAAATATTATCCGGCCCGCCCATCATTTTTAAGTAACCAAGACAAGATTGCAGTCCCAAGGCAAACCATCACCTGTTGTCAAGTTCCTTGCAAGAGAATTGAAGAGGTGCTAGCGCTACGAACATTTAAAAAACACGCAGCGGCCGTGAACATACAGCTAAGCATCGCTTAAGATTTATCCCACATCGCTAAAGAGAGAACCCACCAGATGTAGAGCTCCTTTGTAAAGCAGTCTCACAACACGAGACAACCAACGCAGCCGCGCGGTGAACACAGAGCGAACTATTCTTTCGCCTTTTACTAAAGAATACCGTGTGCTCGCCGCAGATAGCGGCATACGCCAATTTTTTAAAGGGCTATCCTCTCTGGCTAAGCCCTGCCATTTCTAGTCCAAAGCTTCATGATTTTGTCTTCTGGGGCCATGGCCAATCCATGGATTACCAGTTAAAGGCTTTGAATGTCGATTTCCTCCTTAAGGGATTACACATTTCGGGTGTCTCGTACAGTAATCACAAGAGCGGGTGAGTGGTAACATCCAGTTCAGACTAGACCTTTTCATTTTTTTATACCATGAATGTTAATGGGTGATTTGAAATAAGGATTTTTCTAATCCAAAGTAAGAAAATTGATTTTGATTATATTTGATAGTGACAATACTACAAGTTGTAGGAAATCAGATGTGCCAGGCTGTTTCCACAGAAAAATGGCCACAAATCATTGCTGGATACCCCCTTTCTTCTACTTTTAAATTATAAATGTCGTGTAAATTATATCTTTTTATTCCATTCCTTTTCATTTGAATGCCAGTTTCATTTTCAATTCATTTCTTGCCAGGTACCGACAATTTTTATTCTCGATTTACTGTTTTAACAGAATGAATTGGGATTTAACACACAGGAGGGCTTGGCCCAGCGGCAAAGGGACCAGCGTCCCAGCCCCCAAGGTATGTGGAGTAGCGGGAGGGACCTGTACGGGGCATCCCCGGGTCCGAGCCCCTGCAAAGCCCCTTGTAAGAGACATGGGGCAGCCGGAGGTTTTAACCACTCCCTGGGCCCACAAAATACGCTTTCCGGGAAGTGGGGTTTCCTTCGTAAGAATCGATTCAAAAAAAAAAAAGAATTGGGATTTAACTCATTTTTTCCCATCCAACTTTGAATGAGAGACAAATTCGATCAACTCAGCAATTCATAGTTGGCCCATATTGCAAAATTAATCGGGGATATGAATATTTTATATAGCAAACAACTAGCAATTTGAATAATATTTTTGAAATAATAAATAACTAAACATTCAAGCTTTTCAAATGTATTTTTAAATCTAATTATAAATAAGAAAATGTTCGCGCATGCATTTAATTAAATACATCAAGAACCATTTGTACCAATAAATATAAGAAAAAAAGTGCCGAGGTTGAAGGATTATTTTAAAAACACGAAAAAATTAATTTGTTGGTGTTATTAATATTTTTTTTAACATCAAGCAATAAATATAATTGTAAATCAAAAAATTAATGTTTGCATATAATAAAATATAGTGAAAATCATATCCGTAAATAAAAACATGTAAGATTTTAAATTAAATTTTGATGTAGTAGAAAAATAAGACAGGATTATTTTTGCTAGTGAGATATTATTTTCTTAGTCTTTTATAATAATTTATTTTAAAAAATAAGTGTAAAGGGAAAAAATATAAAATACAAAAGAATAAAGATAAAAAAGGATAAAATAGACAAGTATAAAGTGATAAACACTCAAATTATAAATAAAAAAATAACATATATATTTTCAAAAAATATATATATAAAATAGAAAAACTAAAAACATTATGACAAAAATGATAAATAGATAAAGTATAATATAATAAAAAATGAATAATTATGAGAAAAAATGGATCGATTATAGAGTTTCTTTATTTTTATTTTATATTTTTTTTGGTGTCAGGTATCTTGTTTTTTGTGATTAAAAGACAAGTGCAAAAATCCAGGGTCATTAATAATTCCACAGTAGAAAAAACAAAGAGTGCCCAGTACTACGATGAACATTCATCTCTGCTAGATTTCACACACTCACAATTTGCATCATGAACTGTTCAGCTCAACTTTTCAAGAATCCAAAGGACTCGAATCACTGAGTTCATCATGACAATCTATTTAAAAAGACATGCGTTGTTTACATGCCAGGCTTTTGAATATTTCTCAGTAATTAGACCTAACTAAAAACATCGCCACTATCCCTAACAGATAATTAATTGCTGGAAAAAAAGCTACCAAGCCATGTTATAATTATACCCTTGCGATGCGATGAACTTAGAGCATATAACATTACAATAATCCACTACACATTTACTATTATTCTTGTTCTTGAAAGGTCTTACATAAGACCAGCAGTGTCACCCCATGCACACTAAAATTTCACACGCACACGCACTGACATAAACAAAAGTGAACAAAAACTAATTAATGAAGTGTTGCTTGATCGATCTATATACACAATATTGATTCTGGTACCTCTCTAGGACAAAACAGACGATGAAAGTGGTGTACTTCGAAACCCATTAATGTCTTCGCTTATCAAGTTTGAGGAAGATATATCGTTTAAAATCACGGGAAGAATAATGGACGGAATCAAGGAGGATTCCCCGAGCTTACTTGTTAATTTGATTCGGGATTTGGACCACTAGGTACTTCATGGGCAGCTGCTCTAAACAGTTGATCTGAAGCAGAAGCTGCAGGAGTGGCAGGAACTTTGGTGGTGGTGGTGGTGGTGGTCATATCAGCAGCAGCAGCAGCGGTGGTGGTGGTGCTAGAAGGTGGTGCATTCTTTGATTCATGTGGATGCATTTCTGTGGCAGAATGTTTTGTTCCTGTAGATGGCGAGGAGGCCGTGGATTTCCTGGATAAATCTATGGGACGAGCAAGGAGAGGGACAATCATGAGAAGACTAAGAAAAAGCACCCTAGCTTGACATTTTGCTGTGTTTTCGCAGAGTGGTGATTTTGTAGCTGGTGCCATGAAATTAAAATCAGTAATTATGAACCGCCCCCCAGTAATCCAGAAGGGATCAATATCCATGAACCACTTCGAAACACCAGACCAAGATATAGAAAAAGTGGTGGCAGATGGTAAGGAAGTTCTGCAATTTTGAGACCACTTTAGTTGTTTTGTGCTGTAAGCTAGTTCTATATAATAAGCTTGCCAATTAAAATGTGAACGTGTAATGAAATAATATTCTGCGATGATACCATTTTTACCCTTCTTGCCATCAACACATCAATTTCAAGGGAATCTTGACCAATATGATTGAGCTTTATATTGGATTTAACATTTGAGCTAAAACGGAGGGCAAGATTGTGTCTTGAAGAACATCTGTTTATGTTGAGCCGGGTCTTAATTTGGATCGTACTAAAAACTTTACCTCACATCAAACTGTCCCTAATCAGCTGAAGTTGCTCCGAATTTTGGTTTTTGTTTTGTTCGTGTCTTTTCTTGATTAGAGAAAACCACACCTTGTAATTGCTGATTGTTCAAACTTTGGGTAGTCTAGGTCATGTACGAAAAAAAGAATCTGAAAAGATAAAGATAGCAGAATGAGAGGAGGGCCGTGGCCTTTTGTTGCTTGGCTGCTTGCCCTAGAAATCTTTTGTTTTGGTTTGACCTGAAGAACCCAGCCAGGCCCTCTAGAAGTTTACACGTATTGGGTGGTGGTTGTTTGAATTTCTTAATTTTTATTTATCGGCATTATTTCTATTCTTAATGGAAAATTGAAAAAAAGGATTAACACAGAGAGAAAGCAAAGAGCATCATATCCTCAATCTCTGCTTTCTCTGCTGATGAAAATCCAGGACCTGTCTCCATGATCTGATGCATAGGGTCCCCACCTCCTTTATGGCTTGCTCTGCAAACAAATTCACATGTTACGTGAAGGCTACTTTTGTAAATCTTGTCAAACAAAAGTGTTCTTTTCCTTTTGGCCTATTAGTGGTAGAGAAGGTTAACTTTCTGTCTGTTACTGTATTTTAAAATTATTTTGGAAGAAAGTTAAAGTATTTTTATTTTAAATTATTTTTTATTTATTTTAATATGATTATATCAAAAATTATTTTAAAAATACTATTTTAATGAATTTTTAAATAAAAATACTTTAAAAAATAATTGAATCGTGTCATAGTTATTTTTAAATTTTATTTAATAATATATTATAATAATTTTTATTTTTTAAAAAAAATATTTTTTATATCAACATATATAGCCAACTAAAAAATAAATAAAAATCACTTTATTGAAAAATACTTTTAAAACACAAAAACAAACAATCTAATGGACAATTACATGTTTTGGAGCTCACTCTTTTATTTGTAAACTATGTTTTAAATTTCAAAGTTTTAATGAATCCTTTTCTCTACATGAACTAGTTTTTTTTAATTAGAATTAAATTTAAGGTCTAAGTTTAAAGTATTTTTTTTAGTTATTCTAGATTCCTGTTTGTAAAACATTAATGATATAATTATCCAAAATATTTAGTGTTATTCTTACACTAATATAATAAATATTTTAAATATATTATAATTAAAGCTCAAGTTTTTGAGAGCTGAATATACAAACTATCATGTAATTAAGACCATGCTTCTCTTTTAAATCAAGAAAACCCCAATTCACCAAAATGCTTTAAATATCACCTCTTGCTTGCTAGCACCTGATTGGTAGTAATCAGGAATTAATATCTTTTTCCTATTAATCGATCCATATTTTGAAACAATGATACTGGAAGGTATTTAAAATTGATAATTTCTTGCATACAAAAAAAGTCTAAGAAACACTGTTTGTTCATAAAATAATCCATATTTCCGTCTTTCCTCAATTATGCTCGTAGCAGTTTCTCCTTAATCGGTGGCTAGAGGGAAGGAAATTGTGGTTGTTTCGATGTGGATGTTTGAGACGATTGAAATCCTACCCCAGTACCTCCTCCATATTCAATGACGTGTTGTCAATTACAGAACTATCTCCACTGTGGATATCCCAACATTATTTATTTATTAATTTCAAGGTTAAAATATAAAAACATATATATATATATATATATATATATATATATAATGTTTATGTTTTTCTATTTAATTTAGGATTCTTTATTTGGTCGGATTTATTGAATCCTATTAATTTGATGTAGATTGGGTGTACATTAAACAACAAGATATATATAGCCTCTTTATATATAGAATAATACTCTTGAAGTCTTGAGAAATTTCTTTGGAAGGTTTTATTGGGATGCTTTTCCTTGGTTATTCGAGGTGTTATTTTTTTAGGAAATTTTATTTCAGCTGTGCTATATAGTTGTAGGGATACCTAGCTAGAGCTCGATCCGCACTAACTTTTATTTGTGTTTGTTATTTATTTATTTATTTATTTATTTATGCGGGCTTTACCCATTCCAAATATTCGTTAGGTTTATTAGATGAGTGGTCAAATTCAACTAACCACAAGAAAAGGTGGAGTAAAAAACCCTGGATCATCAGCAGCTAGCCACGGTGAAAGAATTATATAAAGTGAAGCAATAATTTGTGTTGTGCAGCTCAGAAAACCCATTGAAGGTGTTACGATTTATTTGCCCGGCGCTCCATAGCTGTGAGATTTTTTTTTGTTTCAATATATGTAATATTTGTTTTATATTTCGGTTTTTTTTTTTGTCTTTCTGGGATAGTTTTTTTTTTTTGTCTTTCTATATATATATTCCTCGATTTAACTTTTAATTTTTATTGCTATCTATCTTATGTGTCTAAATACAATTTGCATTAAAAAATAGACTAAGTTTAGTTTTGATGTCGTGAAATGAGAGAGAGAAACTATTTTTTATACATGTATAGTGAATCTTTTATTGTTAGTGATGGTCATCTGGAACCACTAGAAGACGGTGCACGCGCCGCCTAAAGAGACCGTAAGGAAAAAAAACTATTGGCGCGTCGACAATGTTTTGTAGAAAAAATAAAAAATAAACATAAAATTACCTAAATACCCGTACAACCAACTCTTGGATTTTGTTTCTATTTTTTAGGGCATGTTTGTATTTGCACTGTTTAGAAAAAATTAAAATATCATAAATATTCTACCGACAACTCACGGTTTTTTCTCTTATTTGAAGGTAACATGGTTATTTTACTCTTAATATTAATGTAAGAAATAAAAAATACTCATGGGTAATCAATTGTTTGTTATCGGCAAAGTATAAAAATAGTTTTATTGTACAAAAATACTCATAAAAAATTCAAATATCCCAAAACAATCAAAGAATATCAACAAGAAAAAATCTAAAATACCCTTAAATATAGGGGGTAATACAATAATAATATCATTACAATCCACGGTAATAGGGTTAAAAACCACACGGTTTAACTTTTATTTAATAAATAATTCAATAGCTATTGGTGTGATCGCAGCTTTCAAGTTTGCTGAAAAGTTCCCCATCATGGTGGCCTCGATGGTTACCAAAGGAAAAAGAAAGCGTTTCTTACCTTTATTTGCCTGTGCAGTCTCCTCCACGGTGACGTGCCAGGGTGATCATCTTTTGAAATGTAGAGAGAAAAGAAAGAAAAACGCATGCATGCTGTAAAGCAATTTCCACGTAAAAGCACGCGGAAGCTTTAATTCAGTCTCCATCAACGTCACCTCTCTACCTCTTTTAATTTCTTCCTGTTCTGAAGGTGCTGGCCACGGTCACCCTACACCAACTTCGCTGCAGCGTCATCTTGAATATATATATATATATATATATATATATATATATATATATATATTTTGGTATTTGATTTATGAAGAGAACATTCTTGAGTTTAATTTATTGATTATTAATTATAAATTGGGCTCAGGATCAGCTATGTATATGTAAATATAGCGGTTGGAGATAGATTCTTCAACTGAAAATTAAGACTTTATTATTATATTATTCATCATGGGTTAATAAAAATACACACACAAGAATTAGAGTATTTTAATTATATAGTAGGTGGTTCAATGATACAAGTTTAAAACTAAAAGGTTTGTTATTTATGTGGTTTTAGATTCGAGTCTTGTGGTTGCTAGTATGATGGTCACTAGAGACAGATTATATGGTCGTTAACTTCAGAATTTGTGAGACTAGTTGAGGTGCGCGCAAGCTACTCCAAATATCCACATTAATAATAAATAAATAAATTTTTTATTTTTTAGTAGAAATATTACTTAATGCATAAGTTATCCTTTCATTCCCACGTACCTAGGGAATTTAAGAACTTGATTAGCTTTTGATCATTGACCCTCCCGGATACGTGGAGTATATTGATGACCCGGCGTTTTCAGGCAATATCTTCGTACTAGTCCATGTCTGACATCATTAGTTCACATGGATGAAAGACGAGCACTGCAAATCTTGATTAGTCTGAAAACCAGATTAATTTCCCGTGTCAGAGAAAGACAAAACCTATAATTAAGAAAATATTTAATATTCAAAACGCATGATTAGTCATTCCATGGGCCCTTACACAAGTAGCCTACAGATTGTGATGGATAAATAGGCAACAAAACGATAAAGTCTATTCTCTCTGCTTTCGTTCATTGCCTTGATATATATCTTATTACGCCTCTTCAAATCAATACCAATAGCAAACCATATTATATAATTAGTAAATGTGTAACCACCAACAGCCCGGTCCATTAGGGAAAAAAAGATGTTAGAATTGTCTTTTCAGTGCATGATCCAGTACCATTGATATTGGTGAAACGTGACATTTACCTAGAAATTATGCTTTATATTATATGTTCTGGTGGTTAAGGCCTTGATAATCCTCACTTGAATTGTGCCAAATTCCTGTAAAACTCTTGGATTTCACGTTTCTGTGGATATAATATATATATATATATATATATATATATATGTAAGTATTATTAGTTTTTAAGAGAAAAAAAATGTAAGAAGAAGAAGCAGTGGATGCATTGAATGGCTTGAATAAGGAGTTTTCTGTTCGATAAGATTATGTAGAAGGGGATCCAGGCAAAGAACGGAAAGGTCTTTCCTGTTCATCCTCGCTTTACAGTTTTTGTATTTATGTAGACGGGTCTCCATCATTTTCTTGCTAGCCAAACAATAATTAATGGATGGGATAACATTTTTAGTAGCATGAGAAGTTGATTGAAATGTCATGAACATGAGAAAATGGCAGGCCAAAAAGATAAATCATGGATATCTTCACAGATCTTGTTTTCCTTTAAAAGATTTTTTTAGGAATTTTATCAACTTTATGATTAATGCTTGTCAATTTATATTGTTTTGACGTTGTGCGTTCTATTCGCACCTGTTCAGGATATGATGCATGCATTTTGTTTGCATGATGACATCAAATTTATCTTTATTTATTGGTTTCACACGACTATTTCCAGAAGCATAAAACACCGTATAAGTCAAATGAATAGATTTGTTTTGTCATTCGTTTAATACATATGTTGATCATACTCCAAGATCCGAAATTCTAGGAAAATCATTTCTCATCGTGTTTGGATGATAGATAATCACAAGTTTATGTCGACATTCTGTTATATGTAATCGAGGAATTCAAAAGTTAGTGATAAAAAGCTATATATTTTTGCAAAATAGTCCATTTTAAAATATTATAGGACCCTCAGGCGATTAAGCTAATAATTTTATTATGAAAACTTAAAGTGAAGGAGCATTAGATTCTAAGAACAATAATGTTTATTTTTATACATAATTATAATTGTGGGAATGTTTAGGGTGCACTTGTAACCTTTTTTATTTTCTATTGGAAGGGTTGTAAGTTTTTTTTTTTGTTCATCTAAGTGGAAGAACATTAGTATTCATAGTCTATGTTAGATATTCTAGGGCCTCACCTATAAGTTTAAGCTTTCAGATGAGATGGTTCCTTAACATGATATCAGAGCTTTGTTGACCCAGCGGTCACGAGTTCGAATCTCACCACCTCCATTCTATTTGATAAAAATTAAGCACAAGGTGAATTGGGCCTGTGCAAGTTTCAAGCCCAAAGGGCTTTCACTTGAGGGTGTGTGTTAGAGAATAATATAAATCATATTATAGGGCCTCACCTATAAGCTTAAGTTTTTAGATGAGATGGTTCCTTAACAGTCTAAATGTCTCATTACAAGACACTTGATGTTGAGAATACCAGATGCTTATGAAATATAATTTTATGTCAACCCGTACACAATATTAACATCGATAGGATCATTTATTACAATCAATATTGATATTGATATGATGTATAGATGATCTTTAAAAGATTTTTAACATGCTAGGGAGTGGAGAGATGATGACCATGGATTCTCGCTTTGAGCATTTGTTCCCAAAGAAAGACTTAACGCAGAGAGAGTTGAGTCTAGTAAGATGCTAGACTCAAAGATCTGAACCTAGCGCGTAGTTAAGCTAAAAAAAATTGAACATGACAAAGTGTCAGATACACGAGTTTTTAGGGTATGTATTAAAAAAACAAGAGTGGTATATCTGCATAACCTTTTTATTCTTGACCCTAGCCTTTGCCAAGCTTCTTCTTAGTCTTGATCCTTCATGGTCATAAATCTTTATGAATAAAGGCTTTTTAATATAAAATATATTGATTGATTATATATATATATATTGCTAATTTATATTATTTTTCATATCTAATTTTTAACATGAAGTTAAATCAACATTTTTCTACCTTCTCTTACACTTTCCACTGAAGAAGAATCAAGTAATGTAATTGAATTTTAAAAGAAGAAATAAGCCGATAACTTTCTATTAACAATATAAATGCCACGTGTGGTTTCAAGGTAAGTGGATTCGAACTGACTTCCATGGCAGCCTTGTTATATTTAATTATGGGCCTATAAGCATTAACTTGAGTCGGCCGTTATTTAACTATAACTATATTTTACCAGCCCAAAATTCTCTTTTCTTTCCAAGCAAACAAGAGGCCCGATTCTACCTGCTCAAAGTCCACAAATGAGCCCATTATGAAGCAACGTCACGTGCTCTCTCCCCGACAAATTACCAGCCATACTCCGGGGGGGAAAATACAAGCTCGTGAACACTGCTGATTCATTGTCCCGTGACTTTTTCTTCTTCTTCTTCTTCTTAGCTTTATTATTTGAAGGACCAAATTGAAGGTTAGTTTAGTTCAAATTGTTAAGGATACGCAAAATCAAGAGACAGAGGACTAAAGTAAAGAAAGAGGAAGAGATGAGTGCTATTTTTTAATTTTTTGGTGAAATATTCAATTTATTCTTCGTACCAGTTGAATTATAAAAACTAAGACCTTTTCATTTTAAGAACTTTTTAAGAATAATTTTAGTCTAAGACCTTTTAATTTTAAGAACTTTTTAAGAATAATTTTAGTCTAAAATTTTATTTTTCTTGTTTACTAATTTTTGGCTGAGAGACGAGATATATCAGAGATTTTTTTTTTATCATTGATACTTGTTCCGATCACAAAAAAAAAAAAACAATTATACTATCAATATTCTTATTTTGACGATAAATTTTTTATTTAGGTGGTTTTTCTATATTAAAATTGCCTAAACAAACATGTTTAAGCTTGATTTTTTTATTTATTTTGGATTGATTTTTGAGAATTTTTACTATTTTATAAGTTTTTTTAGATCATAAATGAATCTATCGAGATATTTGTTATTTATTTCTAAGTATTTTTGATAAAAAAAATACCTGGATTTATAGGGCAAATAACCATAAGCCTTGATTTCTCAACAATGATAAAAATATGGGTAAATATACAAGGCGCGTCATCTAACATATTTTTTCTTCCAAACAAATTCGCCCCGTCATTTGTTTTTTAAAATAAAAATCTGTGCACGGACCTTTAAATATGCCAAGTCACTATCCCAGTTTGCCAAGCTCAACTATCGCAGGTAAATATACCTATCTTTTTTTCTGTGCATATATATATATATATGTATGTATTTTTATAAATAAAATTTTAATTTGTATTTTAATTAGCACAAGTTCTCCGAGATATTTTATTTTGTTAATTTTTTTATTTATTCTATTATATATATATGTATATTTAATATTTGAAGAAGAAATGATTCTTATTCAACTATGTTCAATACATATAAATTGTTTTTTATATAAAAAAATATTTTTTATTTAATAATATTTTTAATATTGTATAACCTTGCATTTTATTAATTTTATACATGTTTATTTTTATTATTATTTGATTAAATAAAAAATTAATTTTAATAAAAAAATTCATGAAACATAATCAGATAAATGATTTATATTATAAAATTAAACTTATTGATTTATAAACATTTTGTTATGTTTAATTAAATTAATTTCTTTTTTTAATTCACACATAATAAAAAAAACTTAGTTATTCGTAAATATTTATTAAAAAAAAAAATATCACCCGTAGCGGAGTGCGGGACAGAGTAATGAAATTTCGAGGCGTCCTCTCCTCTCCTGAGACCAGAGACCTCTCTCTCACTCGCTCCTTCTCTCTCTCTGGACAAATGGATTTTCAAATGCGCAGCGTTTTGCGTCTGATCGTCATCTGCTCTCTTCTCTTCTCATTAGCGAAGGTACCTGCCTCTCTATCCACGTATATTTCTCAACACACATACCTGCAAACCAATCCATGCCTGATATGATCTTCTAATTTGTTACCGTTTGATTGATTTCATTAACATGTCCCTTCCAGGCTGAGACTGCTGGCTCGGTTTTTTTCATCGATAGCCAGACTCGTCAGTATCTGCGCACTCCATCACCAAACGATGTCGTCCAGGTTTTTGCCATTTCAATGCTTAATTTATACGCTTTTCAATTCAAGCTGACCGATGCCGAATTTTGATGTGTAATTTATTGGATGTAATCGGTTAATAGAAAGCTTAGGGCAGTTATTCAGTGTTCGTATCTGTTACCTGAGATGATTTAAACTGGCATTAGAAATTTTCTCAATTGAATTAGAAAAATCGTAACGATGAGTGTTGAAACTGCATTTCAATTTGGACAATTATACTAGACATGCTACCTTAAGGTGGGTCGTTCCATCACCTCTTACACATCTGTTGTGTTTCATTGATGGTCATCTTCAATGTCGAACAATGATTTCGTTACCGCTTCTATTCATTAAGTACCTGCGCGTGTTGTAATAATTTAATTTCTGCTTTTACAGTCCATGTCACTTCGAGAAGTTGGTGCTGCTGTATCGGTCTTGCTTGGTTTTGCGCCATCTGATGCTCTTTCAGCTGCTAGTTCATCGAAGGTCATTTGAAATAACATGTATTGCAGACTTAAATTTTTGTAGTTATATTCCTGCCTTGTGGAGATTGTTCGTTTTGATAAATTCTGTTTTTGCTTTTGCAGTTGAACGAGGTTCTCATGCCTAATCCATTTAACAGGCCACGTGCTGTTTTCATGCTGGAAGTCACTGGAGGCGAGGGTCTCTTGGCTTGTTGTTGACTTGTTTTTTTTTGCTGACTTGGTATTTAAGTGAATGATTTTGACGTGCAGAAATCCCATTTGTGGCTGAACAAGCAAATGCCATGTTCAATGGTGCCTTCAAGACCAAGATTGTTCTTGGTTCAGACAAGGCTGGCATTCAACTTCCAGGTACTTGTGCACTATATACTCTGAAAAATCGGAAGACTTGTTTCATTAATATGACTATTTGTTGTTTTTGAATTTGTGGGTCATGAGTTTTAATGATTTTTTGTTTATTTTATGAGATCTGTTTCAGGTGAAGAGGTTTCAGTGATTTCTCTAGATGAAGAGTTAGCAGACTTCACTGACAAGGAAATTAGTGATTTTGTAAGCCTTGATTTGCATTTACCCCCATCTACTGCTTTTTCCTGTGTTATTGATCTCTTCTTAGCCATTGATCATTTCACTTAAATGTGTGTCATTGGCGTTGTGTGTTTATTTAGGCATCATGGCTGGGCGGGTCATATGTTGTTGATCCCTTGGAAGCATTGAATGGAGAGTTAGCTATCCCATTGGCTAGTGGTGCCACTATGAGTCTTCATATGTCTAAGGTCTTTACTCGTTATTATTTATAACATTTTGTCTCTTAGATTGATACATTCATTTTATAAATTTTGCATTTTTATAGGAAGGTTTGCATTTTTATTGTTTGCAGAAAGCAAACAGGGAGTTTATAGCAAGTCTTCTAGCTCTGTTCCATAATAGTAGAAGAGCAGTAGAGATGCATGAAGATTTATCACAGAGCACTCAACCACCTGCAGAGTTGGTGAAGGGCTGTTTTGATGGCCTTAAGGTGATGATATCCCCTTCTATTTTTGAAATATTTTTTTCTTTTCTTTTTTATTCAGAATAGATTTTGTGTAAAATCTACTTCAGCATAGGATTTATGTAGTTGGGAAGGAGAAATATAAATAAACTCCTGGTGTATTGGTCCTTGACTCATTAAAGTGACACTCAACTTGATAAGAATCCATGGATCCCTCCCTTGTGCGGAAGCGATGCATCGGGAGTATAAAATACTATCTCCTAGGAAAAGCATATAAAGTCTCTGATTGCTTACAAGCAGCTTCTAATTTTGGTTCATGGTGTTTTCTGTTTTTGGTTTTTTATTTGGAAAATAATGGTGTTTATTGCAATTAGCTCTAGGATAGAATATTACATGAATTAAGACAGTTGTCGGTCAACTTATTTAACTGGTGTGTGAATTTGTGGAAATTCAAAAGAAAGCTGTGGTGGAATTTTGGAGTGAGCCTGGTAATTCTTGAGGTTGAGAAAAAAACAAATACTTCCTTTTGGGCTGGCTTCCGCCTTCGGCTCTAGAGGGTTTTCCAATAGAATGATATATAATGAGCTTGATTGCATCCTTTTGAGTGATTGTGAGTTGCCTTTTCACCAATTCATTTCTTCATACAATGATATCATCTTGCTAATCATGATGAAAAAGTTATAAAACTGATTGATTCTGTTATGGTTTATCCTTTTTTAAGTATTTATACAAAAATTCTTGTGTTTTTTTGCACCACATCATCTAAGTTCAGAATGCAAAACTTTTTTCATTCTTTTCTGCCCCAATCTCCCAAGAGAATATTCCCAGATAGAAAGCAGTTGTCTCATGACTTATTCTATTGCACATCACAGGCTTTGGGAGAGCACTATGGACCCGAGGGTGCTGCACAGAAAGGGCTAGCGTTATTACTTATCACATTGTCCAAGATGTTTGATTCATTGCAAGCAGCGTACAAAGGTTGGTTTTTTTGGAAGTCACCAGCACAATCTTAAGCTGTGATGCTGTAGTTTTCATGTAAATGATGGGTGAAAAGAGTATTGAACTAGTTTATTTGAACGATGTTTGCAATCATTTACCCGACTGTAGATTTATTATTTTGTTTATATCAACATCTGAGTCTTTAAACTTTGCTGTCTCTCGTAAATGATTTTAACCTATACATGGGATGAGATTATGCTCTCCTTTTCCATTAGTAATTTTTGTTCCTTTGCATATTGCTGTGCCTGAAAATTATGGTTGTGTTACAAAAACCAATAGAAATTGACAATTTTGCAGGTCAAATTGCCGGAGTAATCTTTTTAAACACAACACCTGCTTCGGAATCAGAAACAATGCTGAATGTCATATTGGCTTCCCGGCCATCTGCACGTTGGTTGGAAGAAACAAAAACACCAAGCACTGGAACCATTATAGAAGTGGCCTTGGTTAGAATGACCCTTGCTTGGATAACTGGAATTGTTCTTATCATTGCTACTCTCTTGGGGGTAAGACCTCACAACAAAGACCTTTTGCACTGTAAATGTAGCTAATTAACGTCTCTAATGTTGTCTTGTTCCGTATCCCCCACCCCTTTTTTTATTCATCCATATTTTTTTTTTTACATTTTTTTGTAAGCGAAAAAAATATCTTGATTGCTTACTGGTAAAGTAATGAGATGCATTGCATGTGACTTCTAGGTTTTTTTTTTCAGAGAAGGAAAAGGAAGGGGTTGGGGTGGGTTGAATAACTATCTATCCATGAACCATTTTATAGAATAATCCAGACAAATTTTGTGACATTCCTGAGTTTAGGACTAAGATTCTGCGCAGGGTGCTTGCTTGATTCACAGCACTTGCTTGTGTTAGATTAAACCTGGACAAGCTATGAAAGAATAGAACTATCCATGCCGATTTAAAACTGGGAAATCATTTTTTTTCCAATTTCATTACTCAAATGCCTTTGCTGAATGTTTTCTTCACAAGGGAGCTTTAATCCCTTCACTTAACAAGGCATACCTCCTAAACATTATAGCTTATATGAATCTCTTAATCAATATATTTCATAGGCATACCATTCAAAACAAGGGTTTCAGACAACTTTTTATACTCTCTTTTTGATGATATGATAGAAGAATACACATCTTAATTTGTAAATCCTGCAGAAAACTTGTAGTTTTTTTTTTAAAATTATCAGTGTTTGCATCTCAGAACAATTTGGCTGAGATTCCAGACCATACCTGGGACACTTTCAACTTTTTTTCTAGAAGTTCGATTCATTTTTGCTGCAATATAAAAATCATTTCTTGGTTTGTCTTATCTTTGCTGCAGATCTACTATCTCCTCAATATGCCAATAACAAAGGACACCCTGCTCTACTCCAACGTCAAGCTTGACTAAGCTGATAGATCTTCTTCCTGCCTCAGGATACCATCGAGCCTGCATCCAATGGGTTATTTGCAGATCTCTTGTCGTCAACCTATTCCTTGATTTTATCGAAAAGGTTGCTCAAGCGAATCAGATGCTTGCGTTCTAGGCGTCATTAGCCAAGGAACAAGGCTTACAAGAAAACCTGTTGGTCGATGCAAACTCCTTTCGTATACAGCGTGACACAGTAACCTGTTTGGGAGCAGAATGTGGAACAGCAATCATTATGCAATCTTATTTATTTATTTTTCATTGGCGAAGCTGATGTGCATATGCGTGTATTTCTTGAATAAGAGGAGAATAGCATGACCTGTATCTGTAGTTACCATCAACATCTTTCAAGATTTTGATTCAAGGAAACGGCAGCTTTCTCCTGCTGTGCTTGTTTTGTTTTGAAGTCTGGTTGCAATTTTTCTTGAAAATGTTTTATTCAAAAATGTATTAAAATAATATTTTATTATTATTATTTTTAAAAATTATTTTTGATATTATACTAAAAATATAATATAAAATATAAAATAAAAAAAAATATTTTTAAAAGAATTTTTGAAATATATTGCCAATCAGGCTTCTACATGATTAAGCTACCCAATCTGAAGAATTTTTAATGGGCCTGGGGCCCAAGTCGATAGGAAACAATGTTCCTAATTCCCAAACAGAAAATATCGAAGCCGATAAAGTGTAAATAAAATAATAAATAAGATAAATTATTTTTATCTTCCCGCCAGCCAGCCTTTGTTATTCCGATTCAATCGTGTGGTTCAAAAATTGAAGAAGAAGCTAAAAAATCTTCTTTGCAGTCAGGCTTCTTCTCTCTCTCCTTTCCATCTTATTTTATTTTTATATCCCAAAAATCTACTAATAATAATGATGAGAATTTCTTCTTCTACTTTTCCTCTCTCGCTAAATCCTAAACCTTTTCATCTCCACAAGCAATCTCAGAGCACACTCTCTCCACTCCAATTCTCCAAACACACAACGCTACAGCCACTCTCACGCTCTACTCTTTCAAAACCTCACTACATCTGCTTCTCTTCTAACCCAGACCGAGAGGAATTCCTGTGGCTCCGAGAGGAGCAGCGGTGGCTACGTGAAGAGCAGCGGTGGCTCCGTGAAGAGCAGCGGTGGAGCCGCGACAGAGAGTCGCTCCTCACTCAAATACAATCCTTAAAGCTTCAAATCGAAGCTCTGGAGAATCGAATCTCAATCCTTCAAGGAGGAGAGGATACGGTAGCTAAAGTAGGGTTGTTACTGCAGGTTTTGAAAGACAAGAATAATAACAATTTGATAGCAGAGAATGGGTCCAGTGCGAGACCTATTGTGTTGGAGGAGAATGCGGTGGAAGAACAGAAGGAAGTGATCGATAGGGTTTTGGAGGAGAAGAAGGAGAAGGAGAGGAAAACTCTAAGGAAAGGAAGCGAAGGAGAACAAGTAAAAGAGATGCAGGTCCGACTCTACCCTCTATTTTACTAACTAAATTTCATTTCTTCATTTGCTATAATAATAGTTATTACTATTATTATTATGAATTGGGGCACAAAAGAATTTACTTTGGGAATTGGAGAACAATGTAAACTACTTTTATTTTTTATCAAATACATGATATGTGTGCTGCTTTTTACAAATATTTTTTTTCTTTTAATAATTGTTGTATTGGTGATATCGAAGCTTGGTGTTGTGTTTTGATATATTTCGGTCCTAATTTTTATTGTTACAGGAAGCTTTGCAAAAACTGGGATTTTACTCCGGGGAAGAAGACATGGAATATTCTAGCTTCTCAGTTGGGACTGAACGTGCTGTGAGGACCTGGCAAGTAAGTTTTTAGATTTCCATTTTGCGGTTCCTTAAAATGGACAGAAATAAATGTCACGTGGTTTGATTTTATCATCCCCTCGTACATGGAAAATGTACATACATACATATGCACATGCTGTTTTCTCTAAAATCCCGGTAGTCTCTTAGCTTGTGTCTATTAGTTTAAGCGCATAGGTCGATTGATCAGTTTATATATATATATATATATGGGCTTGCTTGGCAGGCATCGTTAGGTGTCTCTGAAGATGGAATAATGACTACAGAGCTCCTCAAAAGGTTATATATGTTGCAACATATTGATGCTCCAATGTCAAGTATTAGCGAAACTCAAAAGGGAGGCGCTCAAGCTGCTCCAGTAGAGGTACATGCAGATTATGATATTTTGAGCAATAGAATAATCGGGATTGATATTGTATAAAAGTTGTGCTTTGTTTCTGTTTCAAATGCATCATCCCCTTGATTTACATTTGAATGGGTGACTATGCAGACAAGAAATACTCTAGCCTTGTTGCTGAACAACACGAACACCGGCTCCCTTTCTAGTTTTTTAACCAGAAATCTGAAAGTAATGTCTTGCTTTAAAAAATTCATAAGCCTTCCATGTTGGAGTTACACTGCTGAAGTAGCCAGGACAAACTAAAGCCCATTGTCTGTAGGACTGCTTTTTAACCATACTGAATAAAGAATGGAAATGCCATGTATAAGCTCTTGTTGTGAAATTCTCACAATTCTGAATGCTTACTGGTTAGTCCTGTATAGCGCCACTTAATTGCTTGTAATCTATCGTTGTTTAATGGGTTCAGTACATAACTCGAGTGCATGTGTGCTGATGGATGCATATCCCAGTAAATCTGTCTCCTTGCACTGATGCTTTCGGTAATGATAGCATGCTTGGAATTTTGATGAGCAGAATATTTATTGTTTTAGATAGCACTCCAAGTGATCCCTGGTTAGCAAGAACACTGAGAATACATGCCTTGTGATTGCTGACTTTAAATCCACTGTACATTAGGAAGGTGCCGATGGAGCTGCTGTTATGTCTGTAACAGAAATCTCAGAAATACATCAGACAGTTGTGAAAGAATATGTAACAGAAGATGAGGTTTCGCATCATAGAGTATTTCTTCTGGGGGAGAATCGTTGGGAAGAACCTTCTAGACTTAACGGCAGAAAGAAACAAGTTAGTGGAAGCAAAACGAAGGATTCCGCAAAACAGTGTCTTGCATGTCGTGGGGAGGGTCGTTTGTTGTGCACAGGTAAAGCGGTTGCCACTACCTGGATTGGAAATCCATATTTATGAATAGAATATCGTTTTATTAACCAGGCATGATGAACTGATATCAGGTTTCTCCTGTTTATTGCTTTTGTCCGTAGCTGAGAATACCCAATATTTAAAATACATTCAAGGGACAAAAAAATAGGTTAACCGGCTACCAATTCATATATAGTAGCATTCCTCGTAACATGCATATGCATTTGTGTTGCCATAATGTAGGAAGCAATTGCTGTCATAGGTTTGAAAAGATTCATATCTTTAGTAACCAAATGGAGCTAGTGGAAATATCAATCTTATTATGCACTATTGCAAATATGTATCTCTGGCTTGGTTTGATATCCCTCTGCCTGCAAAATATAGCAGTTTGGGCTCTGGAAATGGTTTTAGATTTGGCAGCTGATGCAGCCATCAAACAATTTAACCTTTTAGCCTGCTCTCTTATTTTCAAGTTATCTGAACACCCAAAATGCAGGCATGTTATTCTAATCAAATATTGACAACGATGTCATCTAGGAAGCTCTTAGAAGTTTGCCCATGCTTGCCATTTAACCAAAAACGATGCAGTTCGCCTTTTGTTGCTTATTATTGATTTTCTGTTGCAGAATGTGATGGTACGGGCGAGCCAAACGTCGAGCCACAGGTACAAAACCTTTTCACATACAAACGTCCTTTTTATTTTTTTATTGCTATTTTCCATATCAACATCCTCACAATCAAAATCAATGATGCAGTTTTTGGAATGGGTTGATGAAGGAGCAAATTGTCCTTACTGTGAAGGCCATGGGTACACAAAATGTGATGTATGCGATGGGAAAAGAACAATTTAGGTACAGCACATGCTTTTTTGATATATCTGTATACAAGCAGGTGTTAATCTTATTACACCCAGCAAGAGTCTTGTATTATAGATCTAAGAAACAATATCCCCATAATCAACACCATCAAGTTCTTTATTCAAGCAGCTTTTACAGCCTACCTTCATGAACATTAAACAATGCACAATAACTTTTCACAAAACCATAAAGGGGCATTCCATATGTAACGAGAAAAAAAAGAAAAGAAAAAGAAAAGTCAACATTGGTTCTAAGATAGTATTCGTCCACCACTGAATGGTAACATTCTAATTACTTTGGTTTTAAAAATATATATATTTTCCATAGCAGGATTCGAACTACCAGGCATACAATATGACGTGAACTTTTATTGGGTTCAAAAGTCATAGCCTCACCCTAATTGCCTCTATTACTTGTACTTGCTAACATGAAATAGACGACCACGAGAAAGCTGAATTCAATCAATATATCAGTTTTGGATTTTCTTTTTCTACTGATGTTTTTATGTATTTGCCTTCGGTTTGCCACTAGCAGTGACGCGTCTAGTCACTGAACGCATGGTCACAAATTCCTCGGCAGCAGAAGGGTGTATTCCCACCTGAGGCAAACACACGAAAAAAACTCCTCAGTAATACACAATCGTGAATGAGGGAACAGCCAATGATAGTTTGCCACGTCACCACATGCTACCATAAAGAAATTTGGACATCAAAATAATAAAAATTTAGAAGTTTAAAGATGGCATCCCTTCTATGTTCATTAATTGTCTTCGATCATTATGCTCAGACAACAACAAAATCAATTACATGTCATTGTATGATGTCAGCTATGGAAAGAATGACTAGCAGCCTTATCTTTAGCCCATCTCTAAAGGAAAGTTACGTGGTACTTACAGTACTGTCAAATTGTTGCTTTGTTGCTCCACACTTCAGTGCAACAGCAATACCCTGAGAAGATAACCAAGAAACATTTATCAGAAGTCAGAACATGGACGAATAACAAAACGAAAAAAGTAGACGGGGCAGAAAACTTTAAGGATGGATATGGCTAACGAATCAGAAAATATACACACCTGCATAACTTCAGGTGCATCAGGTCCACACATGGAAGCTCCGAGAACTTTATCCGTCTCAGCATTAACAACAAGCTTCATTACCGTCTTCTCTTGTCGTCTAGAAACAAAGATATGAACATGCTTATTAATTGAAAAGCAGCTCAAGCTCGCGGATGTTTTAAGCACCAAAAACCCGGGGATGCATAAGAGACACAGATACCGCCTCACCAAGTTAGAGTAAAACGAGGCAGGTGCTCATATACTACCACTGATTAACGAGAACATCCCAAACCATATATTCCCAGGACTTTGATGATTTACCATGTCCTTCATCTTTGTTCATAAACATACCTCAATCCTTCATTGTCTAAGCATTTCCTTTTGAAGCAAAAGGCACCTTTTCAGACCAGGGAAATTCAGTTTAAAAGCACCAGGAAAAAAATGGTATCGTGATAATCAGCAATGTGCCAAAGTAGAGTAAGCACTGAAGAAATGTCAGAAGGTTTTTATAAGATATGCAAGAGTAAAGATGATTTAAGCGATTGAAATAATGATTATTATCAAAAGGTAAGTGAAGATGTTTATAGTCTATCTGATTTAGGGGAATTAAGGTATAGACACTACAAACGTCCAATACCTCTTGAGAGATATTCTCTACCCGGCCAGATTAAGTTTACAAATGTAGTGTTTTGACCTTTTATTTATTCGTCATTTTGTGTGAGATGTTCTCAAGAATTCCATAATGCTATATGTTTGTTAGTAATAATATAGACCTATTTAGAAAAATAAGATTGCAAATTTCAGCACATACCCAGAGATAGTGTTCTTCATAGGGTTGAAACTTGAAGTGAAAACCAATACATCACCATTTGCTTGCTCTAATGCCTGCTCCTCACTGAGACCCACCACAGAGAAAGGAGGTATGCTGCAGATTACCAAATATCACAAGTTATTCACCAATGAAGAAAGATGAACACAAACACTAGATTTTCTATTAAACTTAAAACTTCTACATTTATGGTGTGAGAGTTTGCTGCATTGAAGCAGCAAAATGATGTTAATGCAAGTACCAAATACAGTACCAAGCAACATTAACCCAATGGTATGCACCAAATATAGGTGTAAAATCCCAGTGAAGAGCATGGTATCAGCAAAAAATGGAGAAAACAGATATCATAGAAACAACATGGATAGACTTGAGATAGTCCCAGTGAAGCAACAAAATGATATGACTACACATCAATGGATTACCAGATAGTATGTATCAAATGCAGGAGTCAAGTCCCAAGATTGAGCATGGTATCAGCAAGATATGGAACAGTCATGCAAACAACAAAATTAGAATTGAGGTAGCAAAAAAGACAAAAGCAAAACTCTAGGTCATCAAATCAATCTTAACCTTATTTCTGTTAAGAACATCCAAACCTCTATTGTAAAGCACAATATAACACCATCTCCTTAAGATGCATGCCTATGTACTTCAAGGATGGCTGAGTACATGTATGGGATGAACTCTGAGATTTGTAACAATGCAACAAAAACGCTAACCGCCTTTAATGAATTTGTAATTAGGGTAACTTTTTTTCTTTCACTACCATTATAGAATTGACTGAAAAATCTGTGCCTTCATTCAGTCTTGCACTAATGGAATCTTTTACAGGTTGGAAGACCTTAAAAGATAAATATGACCAACCACAAAACCAAATGCTAACTGCAGTAACCACGGTATACCTTGAATAGATTGCGGCTCTCATTCATTATCATGGCAACATAACAACTCACTAGGTTTCACAAATGAATAAAAGATAATAATGTGATCCAATGTAAAAGTCGCATTCTATAAATCCATGCTCTGGATATGGACAAATTCTATGGGCAGGACAATTCCTGCAGATGTCTAAAGTTCTAAAACATATACATTCCAACCACCATCCAGATGATGGCATTTGCATTTAACTGAAACAACTATTAGCATAATACAAACAAGATATGGTGGAAGAAAATGAACGGTCCAAGTAAATCCAACAGGATACCTAAATACAGCACATGGTATGTGATTGTAGTCTGGTTTGGTAGGTTGCCCCGCAAAAACAGTTTTCTGCATGCAATACATCAGAAACAGATCCACTGAATATCAAATGAATTACATGGTTGCCAAAAAGGGAGGGAGGAGGAGCAAAAAACAATTGATGTGAATATGAAGAAACGAAAAGCAGATCACAAGAAACACATACTGCAAAGCATGTTCCCTCCATTAAGGCCACAGGAGTCAGATTCATTCGGTTTGTGACATCACCAACAGCCCATATGGTAGGTATGTTGGTGCGAGAGTACTCATCAACCTGATCAAGAAAGCAGCAGGGACCCATGATTGTAGAAATGTGAACAAGATTAAGAAAACATAGTTTTTTTTACATAGTGGACAGCGAACAAGAAAATACCATAAAAAATAACAAAAACACAATAATAAAGAAAATGGTCGAGAAACAAAGCAAATATGGTCTCAGTGGCTAGATCTTTCAATAGTCATAGCAGAAGATAATTTCTACATGGTCAGAAACCTAATGAAGGTCATGTGTTTTTAACCTGGTAATCAATGCCCCTTTGATCAATCAGATGCAACGTGGCAAATACATGCATTTCCGTCACTTTCATGTTTTATAGACCCCCACCCCATAACACAATTGCAGGGATCTCCACAGACATCTTCTGGCCAGGTTTAGCCTTTTTACTCAAGATTTACATTATTCATAAAAAATTGTCCCAAATCAGCCAAACATGATGGTGTAAGGGAAAAATTACTATAGAATAATGATTACACCTGTATCAGGGATATAACAAAATCATCCCATATCTCACAACCAGCAGCAGGTGTGATAAATACCCATGTACAAGGGTGTAAGCAGAAAACAAAACGTCTATGATAACATAATGCTGAATGATTAAAACAACATAATAACAATAAAATAATGCTCTATGATTAAAACAGTGACAGCTGAAAGTTACTGACCTTCACAGCTCCCGCATTATCAAGCTCAACGCCTACAGCTTCCAAATTTAATCTCTTCGTATTGGGAGCTCTACCTGTAAAAATTGAGAGAAGAATATCAATAAATTCAAGGTAGTCAAAATCGAGATTTTGACACGGATCGGAAAGGGCTCCGAAAAATCGGATCGTAAGATCGGATCGTAAAATCGTAGAAAGATCGTACCCGAAATGTCTGTACAAAAATCGTAAAATCACAGCTAAAATCGTGTGAGAAGAAAAATCGTAAAATCGTTTGTAAAATATTTCTGAATACAAAATAGCATAATTATGGACATAAAACTTAATTAGTTTAGGTTCATACATGATGTAAAATAACTTCAAAACACATTACAAAATAATTATGTCCCTAAAAGTTCATAAGTTAAAAACTAACAAATTTAAAACAAATCTTCAGTTGGCGTACAAGTAATTGTATATTTTTTTATGATTGTTGTATTTGAAATTAATTAATGTTATTTATTATCTTAAATTAATAGATTTTTTTTAAAATTATTTTTTATGCTAACTATTTTTTATGCTAATTATTATTATTATTATTATTATTATTATTATAACCCCTCCCCCGTATATATTATTATTATTATTATTATTATTATTAATAATAATATTATAACCCCTCCCCCGTATCTTGATGTTGTTTATTAATGTTATTTATTATTATTAATGTTATTTATTATTATTAACAATCGCGCCACCCAGATCTTGATGTTGCTGAGCGCCGATCGCGAGAGCTCCTTGCAAAACTTCAACCGAAGTACGAGATCTGCACCCAGCAGCCACTCTTCTATCACGGACATTATGGACTCGGCATTAGCCTCTTGCAACCTACCCGCACGACCAGAGGCCATCTCCTCACTAGAAGGATGGCTAAATCTCTTCTTCTTCACGCCGCCGCCCACCTCATCTCCGGTATCTTCATCTCTGGCCTGCTCCGCATCTGATCTCTTAAAGGACTACAGAACCACTACTCATTCCTCAAATATTTATGACTAAAAGCCCACTCCGTATCTGGGCATTTGGTGCGGTTTGGCTATGCTCGTTTTCTTCCTTCAAACACATCTCAACGCCTGATCGCCCAAGACAAAATAGAAGCAGCAAGTCAATCCTCTCCTTCTCTTGCCTAAGTTCTTTCTTCTGTTCTTGTTTCTTTGCTATGCTTGCTCTACAAATTCTTTGACGACTGCGAGGATTCCAGTTTAAGGTAGAATATCATGAACGCGTAAACTCGGTCCGTTTTTTACGATTTCACGATTTTGAACGATTTTGAACCGAGTTTGACCGGTTTTGGTTTTTCTACCGGTTCAACCAGGTTTTCGGAGCCAACTCGCAAAATCATACGATTTTGCGAGTTGGCTCGCGATTTTGACTACCTTGAATAAATTCATTGTCATGAATAGTGAACAAATTTTTTTGACAAAACAAACACTGTTGATAATGTAAACCAATAATAGCAAATAAAAAAAAGGCACCTTATATTTTTTATTGAGGCTCCAAAAGCCAATGCTTGTTACCTTAAATACCTATACTTCAATGATTTTCAATTTGGAATATTCACTCTAAAATGGATAATTATTATCTTCGATACTACTATCATTTTAATCACTTCATGAGAAAAATTATAAATTCAAATTGTCATTCCTGTTCTACAGTGACCCTATTGCATTCTGCTTTAGCAATCCAGAGTATTGTAACCCTTCATAACATGCATCTTCAGTCCCCAAACATGAACATCACCGTTTCATCAACATATCAATCCATGGTACTGGCAACACGTGGACAAGTTAACCCTGAAAAATATTAAAATACCACATACTTCTAGAAAGGGCATAGGATCAGACAGATAAATCAACCAAGTAAAAAACACATGTAAATTGCAATTTTACCCAACGATTACATTCTGGTTCATATGGATGCACAGACTGGAAACAGCAGTGCATGCTTTCTACTTGGGTAGTGTTTGACGTGGTTGCTTTTCAAAATGTTTTTCGGTTATTTATGCATTAAAATAATATTTTTTTTAAAATTTATTTTTGACATTAGCATATCAAAACTATACAAAAATACCAAAAAAAAAAATTAATTTGAAGCAAAAAAAAATTCAAAACAAGGTTGGACCACAAAAACAAACACTACCTTACAATACAAGCTTAATAATGAAACTTCTTCACAATGTGTGGTTTAAACAAGGATTGTTATTACCAGTGGCAAAAAGTACAACATCTGCCAACAGCTCCTCTTTGTGATCGGTGTAAATTTTTATTCCCTTCTCTGTTTTAGTCAACTGTATTTACAATGCGGTTCACCATAAATAACATAATCACATAGAACAGCAAAACATAAAGTGAAAAAAAGGCAACAAATAACAGAATTCATGAAAAAAAATAGCTTCAAACAAAAGCAACCCGTGGCATATTGACACCAAATTCTAATAAAAGAGAGTACCTCTGTCAAATTTGTTCTCGGATGCAAATTAATTCCCCTTCCTTCCAGATTTCTCGCAACCACAGCCCTCATTTCATCATCAAAGCCCCTGCACTATATAGCTATCAGATATACTGGCAGGAGAAACACAAACTGTGGTCTAGATTTCAAAATGCTTGGACCAAAAATGTCATCTGGCTCCTTAGTGACAGATTAAAATTACAACTATAATAGCATAATACAAAACTGCAGTAACATACTTGAATGTCAATCACCACTTAAACTATGAAACACCAAAATTTGCTAGATTACAAGTTCCAATTCCAACCATTATAGAAAGGAAAAATGGGAAGACCACTGTGGACAAGTTAAAACTCAAAACTCTTCTGGCAAGGAATTTTTCAGACCAGGAAGTATCATCAAGAAAACATTAAAAGAGAACCCCAGTTGATAACATATTCTTTACACAGTTTACCTGCAAACATACATTGTGTGTGCTACTATATGACACCAATTTGGTTGTTCAGAAAAAAACAAGCAACATTAAGGCCTTAATAATAACCTTAATGGAAGTTCCTTTCTGAAAAATAGATCCACAGTAGCACCCATGCCACGCCATATTGAAGCAAACTCAACAGCAATGTACCTGAGCAAAAACAAATATTTATTCAAAATCATGCATATGCTAGAAAATGATCAAATAAAACACAGTGATAGCAAAGCCTTTTGGAGAGTTTACCCCCCACCAAATACCACTGCACGCTTAGGCAAATCTTCCAAACTCAATGCCTCATCAGAAGTTATGGCCAGCTCCTATATAATAAAAAATTAACAGCAAATAGGTAAGCACGCAAGAAAAAAGAAAACAAACGAAACAAGTTCAACAAGAAGCTATCTACACCACAGACATAACTTGAACCCAGTGATATATTTCAAGCGATCAAGCAAATTAAATTCAACTAGGTAATTCCAGCAGTAATTGCAATCAAGAATCAATTGTGTGAATGAAAGATGAGCACCATGCATCTGAATGGATAAACTATGGGCAGCTTTGAAGGTGTAGTGTTTAGAAAACAATTGACTTGAAAAGGCTAACGATGGCTGAGGCAGCACCACAATGGGTACACATGGATCGTTAAGCAGAAGTTTACATTGAAACAGAAAACCAAAAACTGAGAAGTAAATAAAAATTAAAACTCCACAGCCCAACACATGACAATCTCTTGGACTGCCATATGTTGGAAAAAAAATATTATTTTAAAAATACATTTGATATCAAAATAATGAAGCATAAATAAATGTAAGTTTGCTTTACACAAGATTACAGCAAAGCAAAAGATATAAAAAAATCAATGCTATCCACATGGTGGCTTGAGAGACTGACGTGTTGAGCAGGAGGAAATGTTGTTCAAATAAAAATATGAAACAAGGTTGTAAGATTTATGACCAACTATTATTCGGGCACATGTTACAAATGATAAGGTGCACTATCACATGCTGATATAATAAATAGCAATTAGTGCACATGCCATATAATAATTAACAATAATGCTTTCTTTTTCTAGTTGAAACAAACGAAGTCCTTTAGGAAAGATTTTCAATAAGAAGAATGCTGCCCCATTACAGCATACATGTTATATTTATTAATTTTCTATTAGCAAGTCCATGTAATATTGAAGTTGCATCTCTGTGCAACTACAGGTCTACAACAAATCTTATCAAAGAGAATAAAGAACACAAATTTGTAATTTTCAGGCATGCATCTATATGTGGGAACAATAGAGAGAAATTTGTTAAGCTAAACAAGTGTTTCTCAACGAGAACAATACTTCTTTTAATAAACATCAGCCTAAGTTTATCTCTATATTCTATAGAACAATCCTTCAATTTAATCATCAAGAAAAAACTATTAGTCACTACCTTTTACTAGTTTTACAAATCAAGATAAAAAGAAATGGCACATCAAATTCGTAGGTTTTTCTCTGTCAAGTAAAATTTACTTTTTTTAACAGATCTGCCTGGAGTGCTATTTTAGCAGAAACTACAAGTTATGATCCTTGGAGCTTCAGTAATGAAACAGAAATTTGATTTCTTAAAACATTTTACCCAAGAAGACAGGACAAGAGATACCTGGAAGAATATTATACCATGCCTATATCAAATTCATAATCAGAAAACAACGGCTCTTTAAGAGAACAAAACAGAGATATATTAACTGTTAAGTGACTTGAGGTTTTGGATGCACAAGGACACAGAAACCCATCAGAGATTCCTGTTCATTCAAGAAGAAAGCACGTAACTAACCTGCCCAGGAATAGCCAGACGTTGAGCCCTACTGCCAGTTGCAATCAGTATGTGCTTTGCTGAATACCTCAATTTAGTCCCATCTAGTTGTGTCACCTCAACTTCATTAGGACCAACAATCTTCCCCTCTCCTTCATACAGTTTAACCCCAGCATTAGATAGTAACCTCTTGTAAATTCCATTTAACCTGATTATTTCATCCGTCTGCAATTTTGACCAGCAGATAGATGAGACAATATACTCACAATCATGAACTGTTCTATTCTACGTTATGGCAAGACAGCCAAAAAAGTACCAAGAATTTCTGGAAGAAAATAATCTTAAATATGGTGTCATAACCCATTTTTGCATGACTACGAAATTTACTCAAAATAAAAATTAAAAATAAAATAAAAAGAGAGCTGACGTAATGGAAAAATCAAGTTGAAAATTTTGGACAGATTTGAAAGCCCGGCCGTGCCTCTATAGTGCCCAAAAATGAAGAAAAATGCAGATTCAAGGTTAAAATAAATGATTATCGGATACATCTGCATAAAAATTAAGTTCAAAGGCATAATTAAATTTTTTAATAAGGTAATTTGATTTAATCACGGGCCAAATTAAAAGTTAATTATGCTTAGGAATTATTTAGGATCCAATTGAAAATTTTAATTAAGTGCATGAATTTAATTATCTTTAAATTGGTCAAATTAATTTTATTAGGGGCTTAATTGGTGAAACATTAAGTTTGGAAGCTTAGTTTAGGCTTAATTGAGAAATTAGAATTTTTGGAGACCACATTTAGTTTTTACCAAGTTAATTGGTTGAAATTATGGGCAAATTGCAAGAAAATCAATGTTTTTAGGGTCAATTAGGGGCAAAATTGAAGAAATATGCAGTCAATAACCATTTTGTAAAAGGCATTGAACTACAGGGATTCAATTAGCCAAAATCATGGGTGAAATTGAAAGCAAATAGAAGTTTTAAGGGTCAATTGAGGTCATATTGTATATATCTGAGACCAAGGACCAGAGGAAAACAACTCGTAAATGCAGGACTGTCATTAGGGTGTAATTTGATCAATTAAATATTGAAGGACCAAACTGAACTTGGCCAAAATCATAGTATAAAACGACATCGTTTTGGGGAGAGAGAGAGAAAAGAAGGAAGCAAACGACACGTCATCTAGTTATTGTTCATTGTCTTCTTCCTTATCCACCTAAAAAGACAACTCGTAGGCCTACATTGTAGGTGCATTTGATGCCTTTATACTTTACCAAATTTGAAAAATAATATATAAAAATGATGACCCGACATTTTCCTACACTATGGTATGGTCAATGTCGGCAGATTGACACCACAACCACCTCGGAACCGCCCCAAATGTGACAGCTCAGGCAACCCTAAGTTGTCAAATCTGACAGCCTAGGATACCTACTTTGGGCCAATGGCTGAGATGTTTTCGAATTGAATCAAGGGATGGAATATTTCCCCAACAAAGACTATAGTACCCTCTTCCACCACCTATAAATAGAGGTTCATCCCATGCTCAGAACATTAAGAAATCTGAAGCCAAAGTTGGGGAAAAAACATTTAAAACCAATTTTTTTTCCCCTCCAATTTCAACAGCCACTTCAGCCCCTCTTTTGCACTATCTCTGGCGATGCCAACAACTCTGTCAACTATCCATGTTATTCCCTACAGCACCAACAACAATTCCGGACACCACTCACCTCAGAAGAAAGGTAACCCCTCCATTTTGTCACCCAAAATCACCATCTCAAGGTGATCAATATGTGCAACTTTGCATGCAATGGCCACCCCCCTTTTTTATTTTACTTGTTGGGCTTGGGAAGGGTCTAGCCCAAATATTTTGGGTCAAACCCGGCTCAACCCAATGTAATATTATATTATATAATAATAAAATAATATTTTTTAAAAGGAAAAATAAAAATAAAAATGGATAGTTCAAAAAAAATATATGATTTTTGTTTTCAATGTTGGTTTGTATACTTACATTGTATTATACAGACTCGACATAAAATATTTGATTCTCTGAAATTTCTTAAAAAACCCTTATTCTAAAAAAACAATATGTTTTATTTTCTTGCATACGGTTGAATCCTAAACTTTTTCTTTAGCATATTTTCACAAAAACAAAAAATTGCATCTTTTCTCATGTTTTTAAACGCAAAATGAGATTCATAACCAATTTATGGTTATCCGTTAGAGTTCGGTCAAAATATCAAAAATCTTTTGCCAATCATGTTGTTCATTTTATTTATTAGAATTAAGTTGTAGACTTTGATATTTGGGGTGTAAAACTACATTGTAAAGTACACCTTTAGATATTAAAAGTACAAGAATTGCGGTGCTAAAATTCAGACCTTAGAACGGTTAGGTTTTTTACCCAATGAGATAGACTCCCTCATGAATAGTGGTCTACTTTGAACTTTAGAACAAACGTTATTTGACCTAGAAACACAATCAAACAACAATGTAGTTTAACTTATGTAGGGTGCACCGGGGATGAAACGTTTTTCTCTTGCATAACAAGTCTCCTTACTCAAACTCTTGCAAACCATTAGGTTTCTAGTTACTTAATATTAGATTACGACTTCAAAAAATTCTAATCGTAATTTTATGATTATGAAAAAAAATCATTTCCACACACTTCCTTGTCTCGGGGATGGCCTCACGAAAAACATCATTGCGACACATGGGACAAATGGAATCTAAATGCTCTAAGAAATAGATTTCTCCTTCAAAGTTAAACATTGTTTGAATTGAAGGAAAAATGTGGAGTGATAAATCACTTCATCTTTTTCCCTTTTTCAAGCAAACAAGGATGAAGTTGAAGGAAACAATTCCAACTTGACCTCTTTTCACACCCTCCAGAGAAAAAGGTAGACCAAGAAATGAAATGAAGGATAAACTTTCCTTAAAAAAAAAATCATTTTTTCCTTTGAGTTGCTTGCAAAAAGATGTGTAAATAGCACCAAAAAGGGTGTCTCATGTACGATAATGCAAACATCATAAAGATGAAGACAAGACTCATAGGGCCACCAACCTTTTTCTGCAACAGTTTTTTCCAGTTATAGTCCACTTTCTCGTTCAATTCCCAACCATAATTCTTGGCATCCTACAAAACAAAAACCTCCATTCATGAAACCAAATACCATTTAATATAGCTGACCTCACCTAAAAAGACCATAAAGGAAAATTACATCCAAGAAAATTTCCCCACAACCACATAGATCCTCACATATTAAAGTCTACATTTGACAGAAAAATTCATTGGATATGACATGGTAGTATCAGACAAATCAAACATCTTCACTACTCAAATTTCTAAACAATGCATTGTGCTTCACTTTACACATGCACCATTGCTTTACAGAACAAAAAATATACAGGAATCATTGACCATTCAAACAATTTCAAATGTGAGTCGTCAAATTTTAGTTTAAGTGGAACTTAATGTTTCTGAAATCAATCAATTTCAGAGATGTTTAACAATAGAAGCATACAGTCCAATGTCCACATGCTCTCAGATAATCATATCCCACATAGAAGGTTCTCAATTTGTCATGAACATTCTCTTCACTCGCATCTTTGCAACTCAAAAAAAAACTACAAGATGGCCACTAACACATTCAGTAAATTGATCGTTTCATTTTGGTATGTATCCTCACCTCAATTTCACCTCCAAAATTTGCTCCATAAACTAAAATCTTCTTTGGAACACAGCCACGAATAACACACCTGCAAAACCGAATGAGGACAAACCATTGATTTTAAATTAGGTTTCAACATTCAGTCAATTCACATTCAATAGTAACCATCCCTAACATAAAATAAAAGCAAACTCGAAAGTCACAATTCTTGAATTTCTCAATAAAAATAAGAAACTTCCTTTACCATCATAGAGGAGTATCAAGAGCATGTCTCACCATTCAAAACTCATCAAATATTCATCAATTGGCCATGAAATTGAAAATTCAGCAATACTAGTTAGAAATCATGTCAGTGAAAACTAGTGTCATTGCTTAATATTGTTAACTTGTAACTGCAATGCCAACCAAATCTCTTATTTAGTCAAACAAATGATCGTAGAGGTAACATTCCATTAAAGGTCATTTAATGTCAAAAGCATTTTTTCTTTGTTAAATTATTCTGGAGTTAACTCAAATAACTGTCAAAAGAACTCAACTAAACCATAAATAATTAACATCTCAGCATTACACCACTGTCAGATAAATCTCCCCAAAAAAAAGGAGATAAAACAGAAGCATATAGCACCAGATGTTATTTAGCTCCCACTTGAATTAAAACATTGTAAATCTTAAGCTGGACAGCAACAGGGATAGTTTACTAAGAAGGCAAAATTAAGAGCTATAATGGACTTACGTTCCACCAACCCCTCCAATTACTTCTGAGCTGATAGGATGGAATGGAAGCTCACAAATTCCAACCTTGAAACACAATGTTGGGTATCATTAGTGAGCAGTTATCCATCATGCTTTCACAGAAAAGTGAATTGTTAACATCACTGAACGCTAAAGTTTCTCACTTGACAAGAAAAAATAACTTGTTAAATCAGTTTGACACGGTTTCCCGAGTGAATCAAAACAGGTCAATATCATGTTAATTCCATCAATCAAGCAACACCATTAATTATTTGTTCTCGCAAGATCAAAAACAATTATTCCTTTACAACAACAACAAAAACAAAAAATAATCATCAACCCGATTAACAAAAACCCACCAATGTGGTTTCTTCTATTCTCTGATAAAGTGGCCATAAAGCAATTGACAATATAGTATATGCATGTCGTCGAACTTCATTACACCATATTCGCAAATAAATAAATAACAAGAACTTTCTCAAACCCCATCAAAAACCCATGAAAGGTTTTCTTCGATTATTATTTTTTTTTTTTTTAAATATCCTCAATATCATGAACACAATATTATACCTTAGCTCCATAATTAGCAGAAAACCTAGCAGCACGAACACCACCACTCCCAGCTCCAATAACAAACAAATCAAAATCAAAGTGGGCCTCTTCTTCTACTTGGTTAGTATGGTTCACCTCCCCGTCAATAAGCATTTTTCTTGCCATGATTGTTAACTGAATCCACACACACAAAAAAAAAAAGAGCCAGGTCAACACTAAATTTATTTAAATTATAAAGAATTACAAAGTCACTTACTTAAAATTTCAATAACAAAGGTTGCAAAGGCACTCACTTAAGTCCCAAACTAAATTACACTGGTCCCCGAAATTAAGAGCTATGCCACTTAAAACCAGCCAAAACTACAATTTAATTTAAGAGAGAGAGAGAGAGAGAAATAATAATAATAATATATATATATAATACACAAAGATAATCAGATTAATAATGTAATTAGTTGAAAAATGAAATAAGAAAAGCACGTATAACAAAAACATCAACGCCAGATGAAGACGGAAAACAAAATCTACCGTCTGCAGTAGGCTCAGTTAAGCGAGTCTAAAAAATATTAACAAAAAAATCATCGGAAATTTCGGTTTTTTTTTTTAATCTCCTTCATTTTTCTCGAGATACAAACGGAAAAAACAGTAGGAAAATCAAACAGAGATACCTCTTTGGAGATTTGATTTGCGAAGGAGAAGAAAAAAATAGACGAAAGCAGGAGAGTTTTTTGTTTAGCTTTTGTTTTATAGGGATCGTCCTTGTGTTTTTTTTTAATTGAAACTTTTTTTATTATTTTTTTAACTTTAAATTAATTTATTTTAATATATTATCATGTATTTTAATATATTAATATTAAAAATTAATTTAAAAAAATAAAAATACATATTATTATTATTTTAATATGTTTTCAAGCAGGAGATCCCATAATGGCATTGCCATAACTCTGTGATTGAAGCTTTTCTAGAACTATTTGAAGGGTTAGAGCCTCTGCTATGCGAGGTTTCTAGACTCCACTATCGTGTCATCAGCCACACCATTTGATAGCACCTGTATCATATCTCTAGGCACAAATCTAACCCCCCTTTTTTTATTAATATTAATATTCAATTTCGTGTATTTCATCTAATTTTATATGTTATAAAGTCAGTAATTATGTAATCCTCCAATGACTCTAAAGTTTATAAGAATCTAATTGATAATTTCTAACGAGCAAACTTAGAACCTGAACAGTGAAACTATATCCTCGGGATTTCCACACTCCGTTCTTGCTTTAGTTACTGTTTGTTTGACTAGCTGTTTTTAATTTTGTTTTTTTATAAAATTATGAATATATTAAGACAATTTATGCATTAAGAGTGTAATTTATTTATTTTATTGATGGTCAATAAAATCAACACGAACAGGGATTATTCTCAATTTGAGTTCAGCTTTATTACTGCTTACCGTTATCCAACAAAACAAGCAACTTCTATAATTAATAAAATTTCAATTAATTCAGATATTTTGTTTCATTAATTCGATCAACCGAAATGATCAAATAAGTAATGCTAAATTCAATTTCGTGCCAGTAATTTTATTTTTGGATCCTAAATCGTCATTGATTAGATATGAGGCACTTGTTTAATCCTTGAATTAATTTAAATAATATTAAAACACATGTTTAAAAAAATCACATTGCTCCTGGGATCAAAAGATTATCACAAAAAAAAAATGTGAAATGACAAATAAACTCATGTAGTCAAGTTTTTGAAAATTTGATTTCAAGAGTAAAAAAGTGATTATATTGTAGCAAAAAATATGAAATATCAGGGGGAAACAAAGGAGTACTCCTCGACAATAGTTAAAGTGGTTTTAGCAAATTTAAGAGCAATAAAGTGATTTCACTTTACAATATTTTAGAAAAATATTAAGATGCCTCTAATTAATTCTAGAATGAGAAATTAATCAAGTGATAAGACTATCATATCCCTTAAAAATAGATACTTGTGATTTTTTAAAAGATAGAATTATAAATTCATTATCACGATCCACATTAAATTAAAGTGTATGGACCTTCCTTTTCAGCATATTTGAAAATTTTCTCTTTAAGTTAATTATTTTGAATTCGAATTCAAAGCGAAATAGAATACAAATGAATTTGTTAAATTGATTTAGGTAATTTTTGGATATAAAACTTGCCAGGACCTTTGTTTATATGCAAAAGAAGATAGGACATGCCTTGATCTTTAAAAATAAAAAACAATACACATGCAAAATAGATAAATAATTTCTAACTTGGAGGAAGAATTTATTCCACTCGATATAATTTCAGGTTGATGCTTGATTTTATAAAATAAAATTTATTTTTATTATGTAAAAAATTAAGACTTCAGGGATAGAATTTGACAATTAGTAACAATGCAGACATTTTTTTTAATAAAACTATTTATTCCATGCCTTTTAAAAGATTTTGATTTGTGGATTTTTTTTCATTTTTCATTTAGGTCAATTTAGTTTGAAACTTTTATGTGTTTGGTGTAAAGTTTCATTTCGCTCACATCTTAATCCTATCTTGATCCTTAAGTTCAAAAGAGTCAAGAGAAAGTATCCGCACATAAAGTTGTTCGTGCATGTTTCAAAAACAAAAAAGTATAGGGTGTTTTGCGTTACGCTTTAAAGATTTTTTTGAAAATTTTTTATTTTTATTTTTTATTTTAAATTTAAAAAATTTATATCTATAGATATTTTCATATGCTGATGTCAAAAATAATTTTTTAAAAAATAACATTTTGATACATTTCTGAATGAAAAACATTTAAAAAAACAAACTCAAAACACCATTTTTTAAAAATTTGATATATTTAAATTTTTTTTCTCAGCTTGTCAACTTAGTTTTTGATTAAAATTGACATTTTTTTTTAAATATTTATTTATACATTTAACCATCTATTTCCATTTACTAAACACTAGTATAAAATCTTCATTTCACAGAAAAAGCATTTTTAGTGCCATAGAACATATTAACAATGCTTATACATTTATTTTCACATCAAAAGGTCTTTTGATTGATTCGTGGTGGAATGCAAACCAATTTGCTATTGCTAGCTCAGACTCACAAGCTACATTGCGGGTACAATTTTAAGTTATTTCTTAGCATGGTATGATAACGTACCATGTCATGGATACATTTTACTGTATCATGATTTTCTATAATTGAGAAATCCAAAAATATTATTCATGCTTAGTAAAATAAATTTGAAAAACAAATAAATCAATGAATTGTGAGAAGGGTTGTTGATTTTAAAAAATCTTCATTCAAGTGTATCACTAATTTTTACAAAATAAGCAAGTTACTTCAAACACACATAATAATTAATAATATAATTAAAATACTTGAAATAATAAGAAAACAAGAGAGAGGACTTGCAAACTTAATCTTGATACGGTTAAACAAGTCTATATCTATACTTGAAGTACCGATTTGTACTTAAATATTATATTAATTTTAGTAATTCAAGTTTAAGAGTACTACAGACATCTTGATCTTAATATATTCATTTTCAAGAATTTTTCACTTAAAGATCTTTGAGATTTTTTTTCTCCTGATGAAATTACTTTATCAATACTACAAGTGTTTATTTAAATCTCAAAGATTTATATGGGTGATTTTGTTATCAAAATTTAATTATTTAATATAATGAATAATACAATTTATAGGGTTTTTTTTGTCATAAAAAACAATTCATTTTTTTAACAATACATCACACAGAAATATTTATTAAAATAGTGCTTGGTTTATGTCTCAAGCCTTGATAAGCTTTTTTTAGCTGAACGGAGGTTAAAAAACAGCCATTCAATTTTTCTTTTGCACCAACATTGGCTATCTTGGTTGTTGGATTCTTGACAATCAACCACTTCCTCACTCAACTGCTATTCTTAACAATATATATATATATATAGATTAAAATAAAATAAAATAAAATAAAAAATATATATATATTATATCTATAGATTAAAAAATAAAATAAAAATAAAGCCAAAACACAAAACTCCATGAATCTAGAATCGGCCATGTATAATTTCCGTGCTGTATTTTGTCTTCCTACCATGAATAAAAGTCAAAGGGAGAAAAAATAATAAAGAAAAGATGCATTTTTTATAGAAAAAACAGAGTTCATCTGGTTTCCTAGCAAGGTAATGTTTGATTTTTTGGTAAAGATAATAAAGAAAGGACTGCTTCTTCGTCTTCTATTCCTTCGTTTTGTTTTCTCTTTTTGATTCGAAGAAGAGGACGACTGCTTCTCGGCATTCCACGAGCATCAGTCAGCATCTCTGACTTTTGCAGGACCAGCTGAATAAATAAATAAATAAATAATAAATAGAAAGGGTCGGTTAATTGCAAGAATAATGAAATGGACAGGTTTGCAGGACCAGCTGGAGGCAGTGGTCTAATTAACTGTAAATCTAAGAATTTACTGGGGAAAATATATAGTGTATCCTCTCAATTGTCACTGTGAATAGCTGACAATATATATATATTTTTTAACTTAATTCTTATTCAACCAGATCACATATCGATTTATTGGAGAATGATGAGATTGAAAGAAGGAACTCGAGAGAAAAACATGGAGAGAATGAGTGGTTTTAATATATTTGGGGTGAAATGTTAATTATAGTCCCCATACTTTTTAAATTATAAATATTAAATCCCTTTTATTTCTAAAATTTAAAGGCAAAATCAATTTTGATAAAAAAATTATTTATATTTTTTTGTTTTGTTTTTGATTGGAGAGCGGAATGAGAAAATTGTTAGAGAGAAATTCTGTAGATATCGATTTTGGACACAAACAGTCAATGTTGGTATTAAATTATATTACTTAATAAGAGAAGTTCACATTAAATGTTTTTTTTATCTTGAAATTACTTAAAAAAAACATGTGTTGGCTTGGTATTTTTTATATTTAAGGTTGATTTTAGATCTTGAGATAGATTTTAAAACCATGGATGAGTTTATCAAGCTGTATAGGATGTTTTCTAAGTGTTTTTAATAAAACAAATAGGTTAACATATTGATTTTCAAATCGAGATACTTCTCTCTCAATTTTTCAGTCATCATAATAGCTGAACATTGAGCAATACCGGATGGATCAACATATGCCGGCATATAGAGTCCTTGCCAGAGAAATCAAATGCATTGTTTTGACTTGCTAGGTCTATCAACACTAGTTTTTTTCTTTATTAGTTATTTTTTACATGTATCTTTTTTAAAAGTAATTTTAAATTTAAATTGAAAATACTACTCATTCTCTCTTTTATTTTATTAATCCAATCTCTTTTAAAACAAACCATGATTGTTTTTTTAATTATTTTACATGCATTTAATTTTTTGAGAGATTATTCTAATTTATCTATAATTTCTTTATATTTTATAGAAATATAATTTATTTTAAAAAAATAGAGAAAATATTTTTTAAACAATATCTCTAATATGTGTAATTTTTTTCCATCAATACCCTACATGTAAAAATTTTATTTTGATTATTTTTTTTCAAACACGGTGACTTGTCGTGTCCTTTCGAATAAAAAAGTCTCTTTTTAACATGTGAAAGCCATCTCAAGAGAAGCTGGAGATGTCACGTCAATTTAAAAATTAGTTCTTAATTTGCTCCTCACCCAACCTGCTAGATAAGCACCGCGTGTTCTCCTTGCCCTGTCAAAGAGTGTTTCAGCAGTTGACTTTGTCTGCATGGGATGTGCCGGCTGAAATTCACGCGGTAGTCGTTATACACTGTTTAAGTTATTAGATGATATAATATAATATAATTTATATTATTTTTTAATATATTTTTTTAAATAAATTTTTTTTTAAGTTTAAAACTTGCATAGATCCATACTAATTTGTGTTTAATTTTTATCCAATAAAACAAAGTGATGAGATTCGAACTCGTAACCGCTGAATAAACAAGAATCTGATTTATATTTTTCTCTAACTGTACATACCTGGACTGGTAGCGCTATCACTTATTTTTTAAATTATAATCTAAAAACACTCGCATATGGAAATTATAATTTAAAGAGAATAATATATTTGCTCCTAAACTATCATATCTGTCTCAATCAAGTCCTCCACTATCGATTTTCCAATTGAGTTCTCTGCCTATTTAAATTGTGGTCAATTAACCCCGACGTGATCAGTAGCTAATCGTCAATTAAATACATCCATAATAGGCACATGAAGTCACCCTTCTATCCAGTTTTTAGCACAGATTTGCTCAGATTTTTTAGCCCTGAAAGCTCATTGAGGTGATTGAAGTAAACACTAAAATGCATCCCTTTTCCGTAAACAAATTCAAGGAAAAAATAAATTATAAGCTAAAATGTGATCGGAAGAGTGACCCTACATTTCTATTTTACGGATCATTAATTAATTATACATCACAGGGGGGTGATTGATAAAATTTTTTTTTGACTAGATGGAGGTTTCAATTGGACAATCAACAGTGTGAAGGACCCAAAAGATTCTGACACGAGTATACAAGAACCCTACAAATATCTCTATTATGCAAGAACATTTGGGAAAAACACAAAAGAAAGTTCGAAAAAGATGGATATTTCCGAAGTTTTCCCAGAGGAGTGCCTAGCCCACATCATTTCCTTCACATCGCCGCGGGATGCTTGCCGATCTGCTCTGGTCACTCGTAACTTCCAGTTAGCTGCAGACTCTGATGCCGTTTGGAAAGGATTTCTGCCCCCCAATTATGCTGAAATCATATCCAGTGCGCCAGCCTCGTCGTCCTCGAAGCTGGCCGATTTATCCAAGAAGGAACTTTACTTCCATCACTGCAATAACCCCATCCTCATCAACGATGGTATCATGGTAAGGATGATTCTTCATTTATAAATTACTGTTATTACACGAATTGATTCGAGTTACATTAAAATGAGTTTTTATCAGAAAAATAAAGTGAGTTTGCATAGTATAATTCAATCAAAAACTTAGATTTACTAACTACTCCGTTGGAACTCAGGTGATTTTCTTAAGAAAATATTATTTTCAAAATAACATTTTAATTTTTTTTTCTAGTTAATCTAAATCAATTAGATCAACTCGCTACTCAAATTTTACATCGGACGATCCCAAATCAAGTATACTAACCGTGTTATAAAATGGATCCACACCTCTCATCAAGATTCATGGTAGTAGCAAAAACAGTAGCCTCAAAACTACACCGATCGACCTCCTTGAGCATCAAAAGACACCACCAATCGAAGATAGAAAGTAAAGCTAGAAAACGAAGAGGTTTAGGTGGGTTTCAAAATTACTTTTGAAAAAAAATATTTTTTATTTTTTATTTTAAATTATATCTATTGTGTATTTGAAAAGCTATTGAAAGAAGTCATGGAAGGGGTTCCAAACATGGTGTAAAGTATATCTATTGTGTATTTGAAAAGTTATTTTCTTAGATATAAAACTTGGACAGTCTAGTATCTGATTAATTAAAAATCATGTCTGACTTAATTTTTATAGAACTAAAGAAGGTTAATTTGGTGTGAGGATTGATTGTCGACTTGATTAATCTAGTTAAGATTCAATAATTATTCTTAATATTTTTTTTAAAATAATATATATAATTTTTAATCTAAAATATTAGATTTAATAACTATGGCAATGCATTAAAGTGTAGCATGAAAAGAACTTTACAAAATAATCACGGCAAAGACAATGTCAAATCCTGTAATGTTTTTTTAACTTTTTAAAATTTTGAAACTCGATGTATTTTTTGCCATCCTAAAAAGTTGAAATTTTATTATTTTTCGTATAAGATTCAATCAGTTTCAACAGTATGGATGTGTTTATAAATGAATAACTTTTATTTTTAGATGCGTTTTAAAAATATATTTGTTTATAAAATATATTCAGTTAATATTTTTTTGCATGTTTTTAATGATTTTAATATATTAATATAAAAATAATAAAAATCTAAAAAAACTTATTTTAATGTCAAGCAAAAAGAATTCCTGAAAAACATTCTAGCACTAACTAACTAGTTTGGAATAAAATTGTAGGAAGAGTCAAAATTTAAGAAACAAATGCACATGAAATATTGGACTAATTAAGAAAATATTAAATAATTTGCAAATATTTAATTTAATTTGATGTGATCTAGATATTATGAGCAAATTATTATTAATCATGATGCAAAATTACTGATTAACTAGTAGAATAATAACTTCACAAAATTACATGAATATCAATACACATGAAAGAGACACGTGTGTGTAAAAAACTATAACAAGAAAAAGAAATAAAAATCAGAGTCTTAAAAAGCAAAGCATGCGATAATTGATTTGCATACAATATATTTCATAAATAAATAAAATAAGCATCAAAGCTCATAACTTGTTGATGAATTTCAAGCTAATGAATATAAAAAACATTGTTGTTAAGATTAAATGTGAGCGTGCACATGTGATTTAAGTCCAGTGTCTATATAATATAGGGTTTTTATTTTCTAAAAGCTTTAATGCCATGTAAGTCCAATTTTAACTTCTCAGACTATTATTATATAAGCCACAATTAATTCTTAAAATATTTCAATACAAAATTGCAATTTTAGACTCGAAAAAAATTGTTAATTAAAAGTTTTTGAGATCAATTTCATAATTAAATTTACACACGTTAATACTTCTGTATTAAAAATATCTATGTAGAAGAATTTTTTCAACATAGTCTTCGAATGAATTTGACCTTAAAAGTACCCTTTGACCATCTTTTAAACCAACTTTTAACATAAAAAAAAAACACCCTACAAAAGCTCTGTCTTGATGTTTATCATCTCTTTAAAGTATAATTTTTATTTGTGTTTACGGTATTGCAAATGAGTTCCCCCGCCCAAAAAAAACATCCTAGCTCCGCCCCTGTGTGGCCTGCATGTTTCAGCGGAGTATTGGTTTTTTCTCTTGCTCCCGTTATGCTATGATGATTTTAGACGTTCCTTTTTCTTTTTAACTTAAAACAGAGCTTTGCACTGGAGAAGCATGGTGGGAAAAAATGTTACATGATTGGAGCGAGAGCACTTTATATTATCTGGGGAGATGTACCTAGCTATTGGACATGGAAATCCTTACCAGATGAGTCTAGGTTTCTTCTCTCTCTCTAACTCTCATTTTACTGATATATTTACCAAATGATGTTTTGAACATAGCTAGTCAAGAACTAAAATGAGGTTCTTAGATATATAGACCTATAAAGTTTATGACGGGAAAGGATTTTCTTCTCTTTTACTTTTATTAATGTTGGTGTCCGGACCAGCTTGCGCGCACCTAGACTAATCTCACCGGTCTTGAAGTTAACGAATATGTAAGCCTCCAGTGGTCTTCATATTAGCAACCACATAGCTCGAACCTAAGACCATAAAGAAAGCAAACTTTTTAGTCTCAAACTCTTACCACTGGACACCCAGATGGTTTACAGAATTTTTTTCTTCATTAGTATGGGTGGTGTTGTTAAACAGACTGGAGGATCAGTGTCTCTACCCTTTAAACCAAAAACAAATGCGATTATAGACATGCTTGTTGTTTTGTTATACTTGTTTACTAGATTCAACTATCACCAGTGATGCTGACTTCTCATAAAAAATGTAGATTGCAAGCTATATATAGCTCACTTTCAGGAATCGGAATTCAAATTCCACGAAAAGCAAAACGTATCACGAAGAAGATATGCTTTATTGTGTATTTGTTTCCCAATCTTACAAGAGGTTGTAAGAGCCTAGTGCCTAGTAGATTAACCAAATCCTTGTGTTTCTCCCCGAACTTTATATATAGGAAATTTCCTCCAATGAAATTGCTGGGCTATTATGTCGGCTGGTTCCTATCGTTGATACATGTGATTACGTTGACCAAATAACTTTTTTGGCAGGGAAGGAAAGAATTATACTTCTCTCTTAGAACTTAAAAGTTCATGAATGGTAACATGGAAAAGAAATCAAATGGTGCTGATAGTTTTCTGCATTAGTTAATGTGTGCAAAGAGTCTCATCTTCGAATCCGAAATCCACGAGTCCATCAGTGTACATAGAAAATCTTTTATTTCCTTGTTAGTTTTCCGCATTGATTCCAATTTGTCATTTTTCACAACCATATTGCTCTGTGATAATAAATTTATAGGTTCGCTGAAGTTGCCGAGCTTAGGTACGTGTGGTGGCTCGAAGTCGGTGGGAGGATAGATGTTAAAATTTTGTCTCCCAAAACTACCTATGCAGCTTACCTTGTGTTTAAGTTGACTGATTCCACAAGCGGTTTTGATGAGAAACTTGTTGAACTGAGTGTCCACTTTGAAGGAAGTGCGGGCGAGGAAAAGCTCCATGTTTTCCTGGTTGTCCCTCCAGGTCATGATATGCCTCCACAGCCTCGGGAGAGAAGCGATGGGTGGATGGAGGTTGAGATGGGTGAATTTTTCTATGACGATGAAGATGCTGGCAGCGTGGTGGCTTCTCTAAAGGAGGTTGATAATTACACTACTAAAAATGGTCTCATTATTGAAGGAATCGAGTTTAGGCCAAAAGAGGGTAGATAAATTCCCAACCAAATGATCTGTCATTTGTAGCATACAACTCCCGTCAGCTTTGGCTTCCATGTCCCTAAAAGTAAACCATGTACTGCCTGTAGAATTCTATCCATCTCTGCTTCAAATATATGTGTTTGTATAGGTTGATTACATGGTATAGTTCAATATTTATTTATATTTTTTTTTACGTGCTTTGATGACTTTGTATTCCGGAAAACTTTAATGATTCAGCTTTATTTTTGTTTAAAAATGTTTACTTGTTCTGTGTATTGTACAAAAAAATGTGATACAATTTATTTATTTTAGCTTTTTTATTTGCTTATTTCATGTTAAATCAGTTACCAAGTTCATTCTCCATTATTGACAGAATTCTCCATCGACTATATTTTCTAGTTTTCTTTAGTACTCTTATAAAGGATAAAAAATAATTTTAAACAATATAAAAATCAAGAATAAAAATAAAAAAATAAAATAGAGAGAGACCAGGCCTGCAGTGGGTGGTCTTTGATGCGGTCTAAGTTCATGCTAAGGCCTGGTCCATGTGCATGAACTGCATGGAGGGCATGCTTTGTGTGCCTAGCCTAGCAGCAGGAGCCAAGAAGATGATGGTAGCATTTGCTGGTAAATGTTGTTAAAATCATGATTTGACTCGTAAAATCATACACAAGTTAGTATGTACTTGTGAAAGTTTTAAGTTCAAATTTTTTTCATTTGAGGGTGTGTGTTAGAGAATAATATAAATTATATTCTGAGACTTCATCTAACAACTTAACTCTTTAGATGAGATGATTATTTAATACTAATTAGTGTGACTATTTGTCATCAGCAAATTCAGGTAACACATCGATCCTCCTAAATCAGCTTTTTAATTACGAGCTATGGGTCACAGATGCTTTTGACTGTTCAATACAGTGATTATGGACATTTTACATTCCGGGAAATCCTGAAATTGTGATGGGAAAATGCTCCAGTCTTGTACCACCGTATACGTAACTTTCAAAAGGTATCATTTTTTACAAAGTAAACGTTAATGTTCTGGAGAGTTAGCTGATAAGTTAGCTCATTAAAGTCGGTTTAAGTAACTCGACAGTTTATCGTGGTTAAGTTATTGTCTTGAGATATGTGTCGTAGTTTCAAGTGTCATATATACATTGTGATGTAATCTCTAGAATATAACATGGAGAATATGAGGAGAAGAGGATGAAATATGAATGAAAGTGAATTCAGATCAGAAAAATTGAAACTTTCTATCTTACAGAGCAGCAGAGCACAGTGGCCAAAACGCAGCAGAACATGTCAATATCAAACATGCCTTCTGTTTAGTCACTTAAACAGGTGGGTTTTGCTCTTTGTTCTTGTGGATTCATGATATACGCCTTGTGGATTGAAGGGTTTGCCTGGTGGATTCAGATATTTCTATCCCTTCAATTTCTATTCAGGGAGTTCTTCCGTTTCGTTCCTCAGTGTTATCAGTCTGTTCTGTCTCTTTTGTAACCCACAGACGAGAAGGAGATGTCAAGAATTTATTTTGCACCTAATTAATTGCATTATAGCTAGGTGTATTAGAGAGGCTAAGCTTAAAATAAGGGAACAAAGTTCGTTGCATCAAATAGAAAAAATAGAAAGAAATTGTGGACCACATTAGCCCGTAGAGTCCAATGTGGTTTTCCTATCTTCAGCATGCAAAACTTAAGTTTCATGGAAGAAATTCAATCAAGAACAAAAAACCATTTCTATGTATGTTGCGAGAAATGCAATGGTTTTCTGAGGAATTTGTAATCAATACCACAACATTTATGTCATGGAAACCTCAACAAAACCTAAAGCGAGGAATTTGTCATCACAAGCATCAGCCGCTGGCCGTCCCCAACAGGCTGTGAAATTTGCACGCCGGACATCTAGTGGACGCATCGTCAGCTTTTCACACGACGAGGATTTGGACTTGTCTGGTGACTTTTCAGGACAGAATGACTACATCAATTACACTGTTGTCATGCCCCCCACCCCTGATAACCAGCCTGCATGGCCATCCTCAGAAAATAAATCCGATGAGCCCACGATCCGTTTTGGTTCCGAGGCACAGAACGCGTCCAGGCAGGCAGGAGAGCAAGAAGATAATTATGGAAGCCGTGGTGGCAGTGGACGCAGCAATGACAAAGCAAAAATGGAACGACGAATGTCGATAATGAAATCGAATAATAGATCTATATTGTCGAGGAGCCAAACAGGAGATTTTGATCATAACAGGTGGTTGTTTGAGACAAGAGGAACCTATGGTGTTGGAAATGCTTATTGGTCAGATCAAGACAAGTATGGTCAGAATACAGAGCTGAGTATGTCGGATTTTCTGGACAAGCCCTGGAAACCACTCTCCAGGAAGATTAGGGTTCCGGCAGCTATTCTCAGCCCTTACAGGTGCGCTCTTCTATACCTAACAAATGCATTTAACATATCAGGAGCAACTACGTGGTAGATAGAATCTCAATTCTAGTCCTATGCAATACCTCTAGCTTTTGCAGGACTAAAAGAACATTCAAGGTTGTAATACAAAATAAAGCTAGTTTATGTTCAGCACTTGACAAATCTTTGCAGAAAGCCAAGCTTACCCTCGATTTTAATTCTGCTAGACCTTATAATATATAGGTTTTAGCTCAATTAACGAGGGTATTCAGGCTTTTATCATTGTAAAATTTATCTTAGAATTTGCTAAACATTAGTTATGTATGAACAGGATACTTGTGGTGATCCGTTTGGTACTTCTATGTTTCTTCCTTGGGTGGAGAGTCCAGAACCCCAATCGTGATGCCATGTGGCTGTGGGGCCTGTCTATCGTTTGTGAGATTTGGTTTGCTTTCTCATGGCTACTAGACATTTTTCCCAAGTACAATCCCATCAACCGATCCACTGACCTTGCTGCTCTGCGTGACAAGTTTGAGCAGCCCTCCCCTGCGAACCCTCATGGCCGGTCAGACCTTCCAGGAGTTGATGTTTTTGTCTCCACTGCTGATCCTGATAAGGAACCGCCACTTGTCACTGCCAACACAGTTTTATCTATTCTTGCTGCTGACTACCCTGTTGAGAAGCTCTCCTGCTACATTTCTGATGATGGTGGTGCCATACTCACCTTCGAGGCTATGGCTGAAGCTGTTAAATTCGCAGAGGTTCTTTAACAATCTTGAACACCAAAATGAACTGGGGGAAAAAAGAACCAAAACAGATTAGCTCAGTCTGAAGTGATTAAAACCTTTAAAAGCTAGAGCTGAGATTTTCCCTGCTTGATATGTCCTCTCGGAGGCATTTGGCACTGTTGCTTTTCACAGAAACTAATGGCCCTTCATTACCAAAACACAAATGACACCAATAAACAATCCTGTGCTTTCATTCAATGTTTAAATGAGCATCATCCCAAGATGAGTTTCAAACATAGCACTCTTTTCGTTGCATCATGGACAATATATTGTTTAATTCAGAAAATGCTATCCCTTACATCCAACGAAACACAATTTTTGGTTTCATGAATATTTGTTTAGTGATTGAATTTACACCCATATAGATTCTACGCCCTCTAACTAAGCATGCTTTGTTTGATTGTTCACTCAGGTTTGGGTGCCATTTTGTCGAAAACATGACATTGATCTGAGGAATCCGGATAGTTACTTCAACCTAAAAACTGACCACACCAAAAACAAGAAACGGCCTGATTTTGTCAAGGACCGCAGATGGATGAAGAGAGAGTATGACGAGTTCAAGGTCAGGATCAATGGTCTGCCAGAAGCAATACGAAGGAGAAGCAAATCATTCACCTCTATGGAGCTGAAGAAGGCCAAAAGTCTCGCCAGGGAGAAGAATGGTGGTGTGTTGCCGTCGGAGGGGGTTGTTGACGTCCCTAAAGCTACATGGATGGCCGATGGTACGCAGTGGCCTGGAACATGGCTAGATCAAACAACGGATCACAAAAAGGGGGACCATGCTGGAATCTTGCAGGTGATTACACTTCTAAATGATTTCTCAATAAATAGTCACATTTATAGATCCGATGTTAATGAAAAAGGATCAAGTGATTGCATGAAGAGTATGGAATGATCTCTCATTCATCAGCATAAAAGAGGAAAGTGAAGCTTTACTTGATTTTTCGTTGTTTGGCATGCATTACTCAATCCTTCAACAATTTTTTTCTACAAATTGAAAGAGGAAAATAACGTCAGGAAAATAACTGTCTAATATTTCTTGAACAGATTCTTCTCTAATATGTCTCTTGTGCTGAATTAACTTTTGAAACTTGAATCTGTTACCATGCACCATGAAGGTAATGACCAAGGTCCCAGAAAATGAGAAGGTGATGGGTCAGCCAGATGAGAAAAAATTAGATTTCACTGGAGTTGACATCAGGATACCAATGTTTGCATATGTATCCCGAGAAAAGAGGCCTGGCTTTGACCACAACAAGAAGGCTGGAGCCATGAATGCACTGGTTAGAGCTTCAGCTGTATTGTCAAATGGACCATTCATACTCAACTTGGATTGTGATCATTACTTCTACAATTGTCAAGCTATAAGGGAGGGAATGTGCTTTATGATGGACCGTGGTGGTGACCGCATATGCTACATCCAGTTTCCACAAAGATTTGAAGGGATCGACCCATCCGATCGATATGCAAATCACAACACTGTCTTCTTTGATGGTAATGCTTTGGATTTAACTTAAAAATTTGCAATGAAATTGATAGCATTTTTATTATGAAAATAATCTTCGAGATTTTGAAATGGCTAAGCATACTTCAGGCTATACTCTTCCATGTCTTAATGGTGGGGGTTTTCTGTCCATGAAAATATATTTGTAGAACTACAGAAAACACGCATGCCTTGAACTTTTCCAACATGTTGATCCTCCACTCCATCTGTTTCTAGGTTTAGTTTTTGTTTGTTTAACTCAAGTCATTTGCACAAGGAACCTGAAATGATATGGATTTCACTTTCTGCCTAGACTAAGACACTACTTCTCTGCTGAAGCAGACCAGAACAAGAAAAATATGAAATACATCACATTGCAGAAAACCGCAATAACTAGTTATAGCAGAGGCATGAAGAAGCTAAATAAACTGTTTTATTTATTTCTATCCATGTATTTGTAAAGCACTTTCCTATATACCATTTTTAGAAAGATACAAAGATAAGAAAACATACCAGCTGAAAGGTTTTCAATTATCAATCGAAAATTTCTGGTTTTGAAACCTCGAGGCATCATCATCAAGATATCTTGAACGTTACCTTGTTACAAAACAGGAAGTATGCGAGCACTGGATGGTCTTCAGGGTCCGGTGTATGTAGGGACAGGGTGCATGTTTCGTAGATACGCACTATACGGGTTCCTCCCACCGAGGGCAAACGAGTACCTGGGCATGTTCGGCAGCACGAAAAGAAGGGCTCCGGGTCATTTAGAAGACGAGTCAGAGGCTCAGCCGCTTACATCACACCCTGACTTGAACCTGCCAAAGAAGTTTGGGAATTCAGCCACGTTCAATGAGTCTATAGCTGTTGCTGAATTCCAAGGACGGCCACTCGCCGATCACAAATCGGTGAAGAATGGCAGGCCTCCAGGTGCACTTCTCCTGCCACGTCCTCCTCTAGATGCACCCACAGTCGCTGAAGCAATCGCTGTAATCTCTTGCTGGTAATAATCAATCCAATACCTTCCTGTATCCATATGATTCTTGCACCGGGAACCTCATTTTTGAGTCACAGAAATCCAATTCTGAACGTGGTGTTTTGATGTCGAGCACAGGTACGAGGACAAGACTGACTGGGGGGATAAGATAGGTTGGATTTATGGCTCGGTCACAGAAGATGTGGTGACTGGCTATCGTATGCACAACCGTGGTTGGCGGTCTGTGTACTGCGTAACAAAGAGAGATGCCTTCCGTGGCACAGCACCAATCAACCTCACCGACCGCCTTCATCAGGTGCTACGATGGGCTACCGGTTCGGTAGAAATCTTTTTCTCCAAAAACAATGCCCTTTTTGGAAGCCGGCGACTGAAATTCTTGCAGCGAATTGCGTACCTCAATGTTGGCATTTACCCCTTCACCTCCTTCTTCTTGGTCACTTACTGCTTCCTCCCTGCGCTTTCGCTTTTCACCGGAACCTTCATTGTTCAAAGCCTGGATATAAGTTTCCTCCTTTACCTCTTGACCATCACTGTAACACTAACTCTCATCTCCCTTCTTGAAATAAGATGGTCCGGCGTTGGGCTTGAGGAATGGTGGCGTAACGAGCAATTTTGGGCTATCGGCGGCACGAGCGCTCACCTTGTTGCTGTGATCCAAGGCCTTCTAAAAGTGGTAGCTGGGGTTGAGATTTCTTTCACGTTAACCTCAAAGTCTGCCGGAGAAGATGAAGATGATATTTACGCTGATCTTTATATCGTCAAGTGGACAGGTCTCTTCTTAATGCCACTTACCATCATAGTAGTCAACCTCGTAGCCATTGTTATTGGGTGCTCGAGGACACTATACAGTGAGATACCAGAGTGGGGCAAGTTGATGGGAGGACTCTTTTTCAGCTTCTGGGTGCTGTCTCACATGTACCCGTTCGTGAAAGGTCTGCTGGGAAGGAGAGGAAGAGTGCCGACAATTGTGTATGTCTGGTCAGGACTGGTTTCTATTACTGTGTCTTTGCTTTGGATTTCAATCACGAGTGAAAATCGTGGAAAACTTGAGGTATAATGACCGACAACAAGAACTGAGGTCGAAGCACTTTTTTTTTCATGGGGTATTTTTTTTAGATGTGTTTCATTAGGCAAAGAAAGTAATGTAGACATGATTAGCATCGGAAAATTAGTAGTCCAGCATGTTATAGAGTTCAGTATCATTTGTATATTTCATTTCAATCACTATCTTGAACACGATGCAGAAAACCTAAATTCATGTCAATTCACTATTTACAGGACACGAATATATTGGGGATTTTTGTTTCTTTTTTCTTTTTTTTCTGCAATTGGTTTATGGTTTGCTATTGACTGAGATTAGAAGGTTCTGTACTGGTGAGTTGAAGTGGCTATATATGCAGAAACCCATGAACTATCAGTCGTTTTCTTGGCACCCCCTTTATTTCGCTTTCGTGAACCCCTGTCAACTGTCATTCCCGGCTGTCAAAAAACTCCATAGATCCGGTCACCAATTCTTTCCAAAAAGACCATAACAATCTTTTCATCATCATAAACAGTATTCCAACATCAAAAACCATTTTCAAACTCGAGTAAAACACAAAAACCTGGATTTTGATTTTTAAGTAAAAGATTTTCAAGCATTAAAACACCTGAAATAGAGTGAAGGCTGAGTCAGAAATTGGTATGAATAAACAGGCGTGAACGAAATCTTCCTTTTGGTAATGGTCTCACCTCAAGTAATGGCAAGACATCATAGAGGTAACAATCCAAATACCCCATAATTCATGTATGTCTGATCAAAACAGCCAATGATTCAAGAACCTCCGTACATTTTAGCCATCGAAATATAGTTAATGAAAGAACAGTTGATAAAAGGCACGTTTACTATGGCGGTTATAACATAGTTGGGAGAATCCATTACTATTTCCAGGTATTAAAATCACCAAAACTGCCGTGACCTGAACAGCAATATAGACGTGTATTTGGGCTCCTATCAAATCACTGATAAAAATAAGAAAGTTCATATGTTAATTTATAAGAACAAATTCTGGACTGCACAAGTTTGAGAAGGCAAAGAATGAACACATGGAACTTTACATTGTGATGTGAAATCGACACTGCTGTATTGCCTCCAGGCACTGCAATTAATCATAGCAGAAAGTCACGCATTCGTACTGGCCTTTTTACAGCATTTGTAAAACCCTGCACAGATAGGGAAAAGAGGGTGAGGGAGAGGATACGGTAAGAATGTGATCTGATTTTTTTCAAATATATGTTGTTAAAGCATTGAGCTTCATTGAAATTTCTGTGAAATCAACAATGGTCATAAAACAGGCTAGGGTTTTGCTAGCTCTTAAAACTTTTTCCAAAGTTCAAAAGATAGCTGCTATCAAATGGAGTTAACATTGATGGTAAAACAATGGGCAGATTTGATCGCTTTTCATAGTTTTAGTTGCCAAAACGACAATGATAACAGCATCCAGTAAGGCAAACAATCAAAAGATCCACTAACTAATTATTATAATATACTATGCATTTGTAGAAGCCCGTCTTCAGTTAAACTATCATAACAAAAACATGTATGGCATATATATTTGCAGAGTAAGTAATTGCGTGTATTTAGAGTCTATTTTATGACATGGCTATAAGCCATAATTCAAAAGTTATTTTCACTTCGGGGGAAAATTGACTTCAAGTTGGAAGTATGTCTGGAGTCCTTTGGCATGGCTTTTGAATTATAATATTGATCGAGTAAAAACTCAATTTGTTTTTCATAAATAACTAGTGGCAAAAATGAGTTAAAATGACTTAAAGTTAGAAGCATATTTGACAAACCTGACTCAAAACAACTATTTTGAAAAATAAATTAAAATCCATGAGTCAAAAGTTGAAATTTTCAACTTTCGATTAAATTAAAAAATTTACTCGATTTTAAGCTTTTCAAGTCAAAAGAAGTAAAAAAAATAGAAGCAGCAGCTTAAATCAATTTGTAAGAGTCATATCAAACATAACCTCAATTCATTACCGGTTCCACCAGAAATGTTGATGTTGCACAGCCAGGCTAGTCATTTTATGTTAATCGTAGAGAATGGCAACAGAAAACTTAATACGTTGTAACCAATGTAGTTCGGTGTTGACACCTGCATTTTCTAAACTTGAATGTGAAGTCAAGCCTAACAAAAATCATTTTCTATCCTCTTTGCCCCGTAAAGTTGATCAAATAAAAAACTCCCACGTATTTATGCCTCACCGATCCTATGCAGCTCATGGATGGACAAACTATCTATTATCATATTCAAATGTTTAGCAATTTGCAAATATGCTACTGAGATTTAACCCAAAAAGGATGAATAACAGCCATGTTAGCGTACCTCATTAAATTTGAATATCAGAGGACGTGAATCTCTTTCCAAGGTGGTTGTCTTCCATCCAGCACTGTCAGTACTCTGAGAACCTTTACTGTCTGCTTTCCTAAACCTGGTTTGAGTGAAGAAACACATATCAGCAACTAAAGAAATATGTTACTATTTCCATGTAACCTGACCATGCTAACTCTTTATTATTTCTAGTATCAGTCTGAGTAGACGAAAAATGGTTTTCTTCATAAATAGAAATTCGAGGGGAGCTTATCATCAGCATATCCTAATATATCACACGTTTTCTCAATCATACCCCTTTTATAAAAAGCTATTTATCGTAACCTTAAGTTTATCCACATTCTCTAATATGCTCATTTGTCATTTTTTCCCCATCAAAATCAAGTCATTTGTAATTAAATCTATTTAAAAAAATATTTATATACTCGTTTGTAAATTAATACATTTATTTGTCATTTAATTTAAAGTTTATTTAAAAAATGCATAATCATATTAATTAAATAATTGATTAAATTTATTTTTTATAAAATAAACATTAAATGAAAATATAAAATATAGTTTAAAATAAGATATATTTTGATTGTAAATATCTATTTTAGAATAAATTTAATTAACTAATATTAGATTTTAAAAAAAAAACTCCATAACGCTTGACAAGGCATTCAAGTCAAATCATGACTACCTTTCAAGTGCAGTGCATGTGACCATTAATTTTGATAGAAAAAGTTGAAAGGTTACGATAGAGTAATATTTTTGTACAAGAATGAGATGGAGGAAACATGAATTATGTAAAGATATGTCAATAGGTTACCTCATTAGAATTGCAATTCTTATACAGTTTTTAGTTTAGAATCACAGGAATTGACGATTATGTTGCTTTTTATCAAACACATTTACATCGAAACGTAACCTCTAGAACAGCTAAAAATGTACAAGTGTGATAAACAAGGCTATGCAGAAGTCCACATTAGCCAGAGTTTTACTGCAATAATTAGCTGAGTTGTTAAACCGGATGAGCTTGTGCAAACTTTGGACCGAACATAGGTCACTTTGATGAAAGATACATAATTATATGAATAGCTTGAACAAGTTAGAAAACTTTATTAGAAACCACGAAAATTGAAGTTAAGATCTTGATATAATTGAAGATTGCAAGCACTGAGATAATGACACAGATAACTGGATGTTTGTTTGGTATTCATACCTGTCAAAGAAGCTGGTAGAGCTTCTAGTAGGCTTCTTTTGATTTACTGAGGGTTTTAGTTTTGCATTGGACAAGTCCCTTCTACTAGAATCCATGATTGGAGATGTTGCTGAGCCACTTGGAACACATTGCCCGGAATTTATCATGCTTTTTTCATTGCTGATGCTCTTACCAGAAAATGCAGCTGCATGGTTAATTTGGGCTGACTGCATTGCACTCTCCCGCTCTGCCAAGTACATATTTTGTTTATCGTGCCCATGTGTTAAATGTACAGATCTACTTGCTTGCAAAATCTTTTGCTTTTCCACCTGGAATACAGTTTTATTTTAAGAGTAAAATTTTGCACTCCACAAAATAGCTAAGAAGATCCAAGTTTCCCAAGAGACAAATACCCATATAAAGTGAGCACACGATTGAATTCCTTTTCATGTTAAGAAAAATAGAAATGATAACCATGACAAACTGCTCTTTCTTGAATGATCAAGAAGTAAAACATAAATCACGTGAAAGATTTCAGATCTCGCAGTAAACTAATATGGCCTCACTTGCCCTTCTATTTCAGGAGCAAAATTTGTGCCCTATAGCCAGCCTCTTATCATTTGCCAATAAATATTAATAATTATAACTTTCAAATTTATTGAAAGATTTCTACTATATCGCATCAAAGTGACATTTTATATGTTATTTAATGATAAAATTGACTAGTCATATCTGGTACAAGACCAAGTTACTGAAATGCAAGCCACAATACGTGATGGGTGAAGAGTGATGACACCAGAGTCCTCCCTGTTTATATGTCCAATAAAAGATGCGTGGTATGGTTGACTTCAACAAATGCTAAAGCATGAACATCTAACTGAGAGATTGGTGATGCTTGCAGTATAAGCAGTGTCCTAAGACTTCATTTCAAGTCAAAGGGCTGAAACAGGGAACAGATTTAGATACACTGATAACTAAACTGATAGTAAACCATACATCAGCATGGGAGACGGACTAGAGATAAGATGATGACAACGGACAAAACCAGCTTGTTTTTACATGTGCTTGCTCTTTTGATTATCAGAGTCCATTTGGACCATATATGCCTTTCAATACTACACCTCTATTGAAGTCCAACTATAGAAAAGATGCAACAGCGATAAGTTGCTTGCAAACAAATCCAAATCTACTTAAAAAGAACAAGGCTAGATTATCATTACAGTCTGCATAAACCAACTTAGGATCTTTTGCCTTCTTAAATTTTGGATCTTAAGGTGATCATGCTGTTAAACGAAGACTACATTAATAAGCAAGAAATTACTGTCACTCACCTCATGTACCAAAACCTGCTTCACGGCTAAGGGAAGTGCATAGTGACCAGAACTATAACCCTGTTAATTCCAAGAAGACAAGCAGACAACAAACATGAGATATGGAATTATACTGGCTTTGCAGAGACAAAGAACAATGCAGACCTTGAAGTTAATGAATTCATGAATGGGAGGATCAACAGAAAGTGACGAGGCATCTAAAGCAGCTTCGTTTTCCTGCTTACAGGCAAGAGGATCTGGCTTGATATTCTTATATGTCATGGAATAGGATACCATTGTGCTAACTAACTGAGCAAGATCATTCTTCTCTCTTTCTGTTAATAAGTGCACTGCTACCTGAGAAAAAGCACCAAGAATTCCAAATTATACGAGAACATCAACAAGCAAAAGAAAGAAAATAAGCACTATTTGAAGGTTGGATCAGGCTAAAAAAATTCCATAGCATTCTAAAGGCCCAGTTACCTATGAGATTAAAAGGACAGCTTCATGTGAGTTCCCCTACACTCCCAAATTCAGTCCAGAAATTACTCTAAAAGTTTTTTTTCCTTGTGTATTTGGATTCTTTTTCCTATTTAGATGAGGACTTTCAGTTTAATTAGGAATTTACTAATTAGAATGTTTTTTTGTATTTAAATAGCCATGAGGGCTGTTTTTACAAGGAGATTATTGAATTTCAGACTTTTAGAAAAAATCAGAGCTATTGAGGCTGTGTCATTAATACATCGGAGAGCAACAAAATTTAAAAAACTCGTGTCATTACAGACAATCTTTTCATTAAAACAATTATGAATGAGGAAATCAGCTCAAAAGAATAAGTGAAAAACTTTCGTTCAAAAGAATTCTTTTTTTCATCACAGGGACATAGACTCAAAACAATATATAAATGGAAATAAGAACTAGTTTTTCATTATGGGAGAGGGGAGACAGTATGACAGCGTACCAATTAAATGAACCTGTAAATAAGTGCACGTAAAGAATAAGAGAAAAATTTCGTTCAAAAGAATAAGTGATGATGAGGAAATCAGCTCAAAAGAATAAGTGAAAAACATTCGTTCAAAAGAATTCTTTTTTTTCATCACAGGGACATACAGACTCTAAACAAGATATAAATTAAAATAAGAACTGGTTTTTCATGATGCAGAGTGGGGTGGGGGGGTGACAGTATGACACCGTACCAATTAAATGAACTTGTAAATAAGTGCAAGTAGATTACCGGCCTTAGAGTTGGAGGAGAGATGATATGTAAGATGGGAGAAACAGAGTCTTCTACGAAAGATTTGGTGGATAAGTGCCTTGAAATATGTGGTGGAATTTTGTTCTGCCAAGACCTTAACTTGTCCATCTTTTCCATCAATACAGTTCGGTATCTAAAGATTTGCAAAAGATATGATAATAGTATAAAAGTGAGTGCACATGTTAGACATCAAATGCCAAATACATTGGAGTTATAAATACCTTTGATAAGACCTTGGCCACTCAATATTTGGTTTTTGAATTTGTGCTACCTGTCGATGTACAGAAAGTGCAATGCAAGGCTGATATGCTGCTCAAAAGAGAAGTGGAAAATGAGATGAGAAGTTAAAATTCAAAACTTTTTCAGCATTGGGAAAACTTATAGGAAAGACAGCTAGGCACATGCTTACCATAAAGGGGCATTTGCTGTGAACGCATAATGTATTGGTGAATCACATCAGAAACACCAAGACTATTGAAACACTTGACCTACAATTTGTCAAATTTAATAATGATTTAAATAGGTAAGAGATAAAATAGTCAGATATGGTAGCCGCCCAAAAAAGAATGGAGCTAAGGCTTACTGTTTTTTGCATCACTGGATCATGGTAATGGAGCTGCAAGATGTTATCATAGATCCCATCGAAAATCACATCATAATCAACACTGCACATACAGGAAGTATTACAGCTAGAAAGAGGCAGGTTTAAACTAAAGGAAGAATGAGTAATGAGGTTTTCAAGCATTGATCGTCTACCGATTAGATACAAGGGAGAGCAAAGAGTCAAATTCATTGCTCAAGCTGCCACAGCTACCTTTAGATTTTCTATCCTGCTTCATTTTTCTCTTTTGGAAAATCTACAGAGCAAATAGCACACACTAGCAAATAAAGAAGCTGTAAAGGGATGAATAGTTAGGAAACACATTATGGAATGTACAATATTTATGTTACCTCCTTCCAAATATCAAAAACACTTCTTGACATGTCCTTTCGACCAACCACCTGGGAACTGATCTCCAGCTGAGGCCGAGTAGACAAAATACTGTCAGTCAATTAAAGTAGCAACAAAAAAACAGAGAGAGAGAGAGAGAGAGATAGCATCATCATCATCCTTAAAAAAATACTAAATCTCCCCTGAACCACCTTAATAAAAATCAAGATGGTAGCACAAGAACTGGCCAGTGTTCTTGATAAGAAGAATTGTTGTGTGGGATGCCTTTAAAAAGAATACTGAAAATCAATCAAGAGTTTAGGATTTAATGCAAATTTCAATGGTGAAATAATTTATTCATTTACTCGTTACTTTGCCAGTATATTGATACAATACATAACCAGATTTGATGTCTTTCTGCGAGATCCTTCAAAAAGAGATTAAAAATATCGGTGTAGCTAATAAATAATTGTAGAAATGACTAATATAGGGGCTTGATTTACTAGAAAAACAATACTGAACTATGGTTCATGACCAATGCCCCTTCTCATATTAAAGTTTTTCCTTTATGGTTTCAGGCTGAATTCATTACTCAGTAACTTTCATTGTTCTCGGATATATGATAATGGGTATCGTGTTATGCTCAATATCCATGAGACTAAGAAAAACAGAGGGAGCAAAAACCAATGTTGCAGTTCCCAGAGGAATTTACCGTCAATGTCAAAACAGAATCACCAACTCATAAACATTAAAGTTGACCTATATTTGGCATCACCGGGGAGAATGAATGTCACATCAAAGGCTCACCACGTTAAGAACTTGTCTCTTCTTGTTGAGAAACTGGAGGGTGTTCAGGCAAGAGCGTATATCACATTCTGTGAAGTTAAAATGAAATGGGTAGAAATTAACAACAAAAAAAAGGCAAGAAAAAAAATATTGTAGATGTTTCATATTGCAAACCAATTGTAGTATTTTGATTATAAAGTCTTATAGGACTACAAGAATCGAAGACAGGATCAGAAAAATTAAAGCTCGTCGCATATCTGATAGGGATTATAACTCACCAGTGTAATCTGCAAGTGCGGAAAGTGCAATGGAGCTTGTCTTAATTCCCTCCTTGTTACATATATATTTGAGCCTGTGATGCCCAATTTTCATAAAATTAGTGTTGTAAAAGCGCTAATTTATTTCAGAGGACTAACAAATATGGCTTTTAATCTTCTTTCACAACAAAGTGTTGTCTAATGTAGACTATATGTTGAATATCAATAAATAAGCAAAAAGTCGGTAAACTAAGATTAGACCTTATTGAGGATTTTGACTAATTATAGGATTCTTGGAGCTTCTAGAGCATTCTCCTTGGCTGATGTTAAATAAAACAAAGGCCCTAGAGTTTTGGTCATTTTTTTCTTACTTTGATGGGGAAGTCTTATTTCCAGATCGTATCAATGCATTGTTTCAGATATGATAAAATACTATTCTTTTGGATGGGAATTTGCATATGACAACTTTCAATATTATAGCTAGGGAAGGATACTCAGAATTGGCCGATCAATTAACTTGTTTGCCAAGAACATAACAGAAAATGCGAGAGCTATGAATAAATCATTGACAGCCATCACCTGCTTACAACACGGCTGACTGTCGGCTGAACAAATAAATGGACCCTGTGAAAAGAGCATGTACATGTTAATATAATGATTTGAAACTCCTAAACTCCAAGTAATTCATATAACTATGCCAAGAACTGATGTACACGGTTCGAACTAAGAAGGTTGAGACAGTGAAGACAATTATATGTCTTCAACTAAATCTTAACATTGCCTTAAGGCGGAGATCCGAATTGACAAAGTCAAATTGGTTAAACAAGGTCCTTGTATTGAATGTTACTTGAAAAAGGTACTTATATTACAGTGGGTTAAGAATATTGAATCCTTTGTCATCTTCGCACTGATATGTCATTCAGTACCTCAGGTTGCAGAAAATGAGAAAGTCAAGTCATAAAATTGTAAGCCCAGAATAAGTCGATATTGTTTGATGAAACTTCCCAAAAATGGTAATTCCAAGATTCAGGAGATCTCTTCCACATTGTTACATTGCAATCCTCTCAGAAGAAAGTACACATTAGAACATTATAAATAGACTCTTTTATATAAATGCACTGCAGCTTTGATTCAATTCAAACCAAGATTGATACCAGATTAGAAAATTTTCAGTTAAACTATATTTAAAAGAACTTGAATATAGGAAGCATTGAGATTCCATAAGATAACTTCATAGACTTTACCAGAAGTATGCCACTGCAATATTGGTAAGAAACACTTACTTTGCAACCTGACGTAATGGTCTCAAGGCAGGTGCATATATGTCATTACATATGCAGATCACCTACATAGACAGCCAACTTCAAAGGATATAGAGGGAAAGGAAACAGAGATATTACAAAATAAACTATCCATGACAACTTCAAACTCACAGGTCTTGCCAGAGATGCTGTTTTCTGCCCCTTTTTTGAGGATACCCTTCCAGATTGCTCTCCTTTAGTGACATTTTCCTTCCCAGTATCTGACTTCCTTTCAGAAGAAACCTGAGAACATAATAAATCCAAAAGATGGTAAAACCACAAAGCTAAAACTACAAAGCAGGTAATATTATATATCAGAAGTGCTGATAGATCACAAGAATAACGTATCAATATGGAATTTCCAACTCTCAAAACTATAATTCTGAAATCTTATGGCTATTTTATCAGGAAAACCAGAGATAAATTTTTATTAAGAAGATTAAAGAATAGGGAGTATATTATAAATCAATGTACTTGTGAAAATCAGCTTCAATCGATTACAATACTAGAGGTCACAAATTAAGAAGCCTGTTATATTTTAATGCTACAAGAAAGGTTATTCTTGCATCGGGGTTCTGCCTCTAGAGAAGTTATGAGTTACGACAACTTACATGGAATGAATAGCACTTTAATTGTTAGATGTCCTTAAGAAGAGAATTTGTGGCAGATTCCTTCCATGTCTAGAAGTTTATGTATATTCTAGAATTCTATAATATTGGTAAAAATAAACCATGTGTTTTCCAACTTCAAGGTAGGACAAACAGGAAGCACTAGCATTGAGTCCAAGAGGAGAACAATATATCAAATATATTATTTGGATCAGAATTTAGAGTGTGGTCTCCAAAATTAAACTGTGGCCAACGAATAATCCAGTGCCCCTGCTACATTTCATTTTGACAAGGAAAAATTATAAAAGCACAATCTAATGCAACCAAGAAGTTCAGAGGTCTCAAGGGGAACTCAGTGATAAAGAGGATGGAAATTACAATAAAGAATAAAAAAAAAATACAGAAAATAGGCAAGGGAAAAGGGTGGCCTCAAGTATACTTAATAAAACATGAAGATATAAGATCAGAATGTCATTCAAGTACCATTTTTAGAAGAACCTCCACCACACCTTTTCCATCATTGAGTGCTCCATCTATTTCATCAATCACCTATAGAGAAATCAGTGTCTTCTTTTAAATATCCAGGCCCCACGTGAGAGAAAAACAAGCACAAGGGGAAGGAATGTAACTGACCAGGCATTTCGGTCTTGAGTCAGCCATCACAGAGTTCATCTGAACCACATCAAGAATTTTAGTTTCGATCGTTGACGAAGACCTATCATCGCTAGCATTAATCTGTACAGTTTCAAAATCTCAATAAGAAGGAAAGACCTATTATAGAAAGCTTAGTGAAGTTTCACGTTAAAAAACAAGATTGCCTTAAATGCAAGTAGGATAAACGCAGAACATTAAGATTACTAAAATGAATCAATGTAACCTACAACAAGCACAAAATAAAGAGCTTTGCCATGCCTTGTTATGATAACATCTTTAATATTTTTTTCTGTGTAAGCTTGTCCAAACCAAATAAATCAGAAGTAACAGAAATATGGACAAACTAAACAATCACAGGAAACCAAAACAAACACAGAAATATTATGGCCTTAATTAATCATGATTTTGCTTGCATGCATATGCGAATCAGTTAGAAGTAAAAAGCAAGACCTCCACAACTCGATATCCACAATGCTTAGCAGCTACATGTGCAAGTGTTGTCTTTCCAAGCCCGGGGGGACCACAAAGCAAAAGGATCTGCCATGGTCACAAGATTCAATTACTCAAGGTTTTCAAGGATAAAAGTTGACTGCAAAGAAACAAATATCATAAATAACAAGAAAATATAAATAATTTTTAATCTGAATTCAGATGAAGTTACGTAATACAAAGAAAAATTCAAATATTTCTTGCTACTGCAAACACAACAAAGTTTCACGATGGTAACAAGTAAAGAAAAAATCTAAGGTATAAACTATGATAGAATAATTTGGAAACTAAAAACCGGTTGAGACCAAAAGTACAGTTACTACAGCACATTAATAGAAAGAGTAAAAGATCCTTGAAAAAACAGTTGACAATTCAGCTGTATGCTAGACGTAGAATATACAAGAGCTAAATCAGCCAAGATAATCCAAGGTCATGGCCATCATCTACATTAATAAGCAATTCGAGATTTATTGAAATATATGTCCACGACACACAAACCCATATATAAAAAGAATAAAAAAGATTTGTGGGCTCCTATAGAATGTGTCTGTCGAGCTAAGATGCGGACAAGCTTCACATACAAGAAGGCGGACCAGTAAATTCAGCATGTTGACAATCTGAACAGTTTAGACCTATCAGCACCCACAAGAAATCATCTGATAGGACAGTTCCACAGCTTCAATGCACAGCCAACTGCAAACACACACGGTAAAACTCATCCACTCTCAAGAATTCATCGTTGACGAACTGGAGATGTCAAAGCACTCAGCCTCTTCACTAAGTAAAGCACAAACGGGTGCATAGATTTCCATTTGATAAAATCCAAGAAAAAACATAACTGGTATTATTTTTATATCAGGAGAAAAATAGTTACGATGTTTCATGATGACAATGGAATTCGTATCAAGGGAAACCCAGGCAGTAATCATTCTAGCAACAGTTTCAAACCACATATGGGCTGATCCACCACCTATAAACATGGGCACCAACTGTTCTGAGCTCCACATACCAAAGAAAAATTGGTGGAGCATGATAGTGAAACTCATCCTCATCTTCTCTTACCATGAGTATAACAGAGACCTACCAGCACAGCTAACGTTTTCCTTCATGAGAGCAGCACGTGAAGTAGGAATTTTATTCAGAGAATGATTGAATGGGAGCATTTGAGAATTAACTATCAAGACCTAGGATTATACATTACAGGCCAAGCCTATTGTTGCCAAAAGTCATCCCTGATTAAGAAGTGTTGAGAGTTTGAGACCCTGCATGACAAAGTTAGAATTTTTTCTTGCAACTGGGGATGCATCTAGCTTGATCATTGTCAGGCATCATGGCGTCATATTTTTTCCCTTTAAAGGTGTGAAGAAGTGACTGCAACTTAAAACATTGCTGTGCTAATGAGTTTCACTATCTAAATAGCTTATAACAGATACATATAACCCGCACATTAAGAGGAATTAGGAAAGCAAGCAATCCAACTTGAAAGCCATGAACCATCAAGAGTAGAGATTTGCACTAAATTCAGCAACTTATCTACGTTCATCAGTACATAAATTGAATTCATGAAAGCAGCATAAGCATAAATATGAATGGAAAATTGCATATGTATAAACAACTCCTACCGCTTCTCTGTCCAGGCCAGATTTAAGGAAAAATATATAATTTTATTAGCTTACCTTCTGTTCTGGTGGACCAGTAAGCCTTGATTTCTTGGTCCACTTGTCCTGAAATCCTTTTGGTTTACTATTTTCTTGCTCCAGATTATTGGAGTGTCTAAAATTCCCTCTACTCCATGCATGTCCTTTGTTCTTGCTGAAGAAAGTTGAATCAGAAGGTTTTGGATGTTGAGTGATAGAAGAATGACGCCTTAAAGCAGACAAAATGTCATCTGATGTACTCCTAATATCAGATCCAAAAACACAAGAGTCCCATTGTTTAAACCACAAGAGGACCTGCAATGGAACAGTTTTCTCTAAATTGTGAGCAAAGATAACAAGATCCCGAAAGAGTTCAGCTTTCAGCTTGAGAACCATTGTTTTTTTATGATGAGTAATTTAACCTTATAGGAACATTGACAAATGAATGCAACGTACCTCTCGATTTGTCTGCTCATCACTGAGCAGCTCCGTAAATGAATTTGGAGCATATTTGTCCACCCATAATTTTTCATGCATCACTTGTGTTTCTGGAAGAATCTCACCGATCTGATCTTCAGAACTAGCTTGCAAGGCCTTCAGCACCACAAGAATAGTGTATGAGGAATCTCACAGGGGATTAATTATCGCCGTTAAGATTATATCCTAAAAATAGGCCCTAATAATCCCTGCACCCCTCTACCACCTAAGCTAGATCCATAGGGCTCTGGCCACTAACAAATCATTTGCTATACCATTAATGACAGAAATCGTAAGCAGATACCAGATTGAAAATATCAAGGAAAACCATGGTGGTAGAGAAATCACAATGGCTCGTGAGGTTAATTTCTTCAGTTTTCAGACCACATTTCAAAGGGGGCATATTCCTGATATCAAACAACTAGAATCAAAATAACTTGCTTTGATGAGTTATTGATGAATACAGCTCTAGAGTAGCATGCACCACATCTTCGTCACTTGTCCCTTTGGGTTATTCTCTAAAAACTAAAAGGAAGACTTTCTTATGACGTGTGTCGTGGGCATTGACCCACTCAACCGAAAACACAGGTTAAAACAAAGTTTCAAAATCATGATTGCATGATTACAAAGCACTGATCCTTTGCTGAGCAAAACCAACATGATATTTCAGATTCTCAATATTTTTTGACACTTCAATTTTGCTTAACTACCAAGTACCATGTAATGTTCATACCTTGGTGAAAGCTTCTTGCTCCATTTTTTGCAAAAGAACATTAATCGGTTCCGATATAAGACCTACAAAAGGAATAAATTTATATAAAAAAAATGGTCCACCAGTAATCCAATAACCCTTCTCTTCATGCCCACTTCAATTTCGTAAAATGTATACGATTTAAAAGGGGTGGGGGGTGGGGGGGTGGGGAAGTAATGCTAAGGACAATCGCATGAGAACAGTTGTGATTCTTAAATTTCACCTATAATGAGATCTAACTAGTGATTATTTTATTTAATTATTTATCCAGTTTCTAAATTACTAAACAAACATGAAATCTTAGACTAGGCAAAAATTAATTTCTACCATTTGATTGCGATTTGAAATCCAATTTCTTCGCTCCCTGTTCCGTGTCCATTCTACAAATTTTTGCGTAAACCCTATCGCCACCACTAGGCGCCGTCACTGGAATAAAATCGCCGTCAATCTCCGACACGTATCTAGACACAATCTTCTCCTCCTCCTCCTCCTCCTCCTCAACAACAACTACTTCCACAATCTCCTCCTCGTTCCCGCTGTTCCTATCCTGCACAGGACGGAGCCAGTCCTCATCATCGACCTCCGGTCCCGCATTATCGTCGATTTTGCTTCTCTTCTCGTCGAGGAGGACGGCGTCTTCCTGATTTGGTGAACCTGGACCTTCGGATCTAGGGCGCTTGTTGTGGTCGTTAATTTGGTAAGCAGAGGGTGATTGAGGAGGTGATTGTTCCAGTTCTAGTTGAGGCGAGCAAGTGTAGGGATCAGGTGAGGGGGGGTCAAGGGAGTCTTGGAATAAGTGAGAGTCGGCTTCAAGTAATTCAAGCTCGTCCGGGAGAGGGATGTCCATCTCCATGTCCATTGATGGAGGAGCTTCAGATCAAGTGAGTGTGAGGGCAGCGACGGCAGAGATAGTGAGGAAAGATGGTTCCCTGGTTTTGGAGGGAAAATGGAAGACAATGCGCGGGAAAAAAGCTTTTCATCTCAATCAAGTACATCAACTTTGCATTTGTTTTCATTTTAGTGTCTTGATATTTTAAATTGTCCAGTAGGTTAACAATTTCCATTAAGTCACTAATGTGGCATCCAAAAAAGCATAAGAATTTTGTGATTGAAAGGGTGAATTAAAGGATTTGTGATTGCTTCGGCGTGCGATAGCTTTTATTTTTAATTGTATTTTAAAGGATATTTTATTTAGAAAAATATTTACATAATATTGTTTTTTTAATGGGATATTAAAAATACCATGAAAAATCTAGAAAACAAAATTATTTTAATTAAATTAAAAATTAAAAATATTTTTAAAAAGTATTTTTCACTGTAATGTCAGGCATTATTATTTCATTTCGGGTGATCGAGCGTGTACTGATGGGTATCTTTTAAAATATTTTTTACTTGTAGATATATTAAAATAATATTTTTAATATTTTTTAATATTGTTGAATATAGCTGTTAATTTCTTCTTTTAGACATTGTATAAAGTAACAGTAAAGTAAACTTTATTATTGCTATTTTAGTATAGGTTTTGTTCTATAAATTGAATCCAAAACTGTAAGAGAAATACAATTGAATAAACAGAAGATTATTTGTATTTCGAATTCTAACATGGTATCAGAGCCTGGTTTTCACTCCGGGTGGCAATTCCATATAAACTTCTTCTTCAAGATCTCCATTCAGGAAGGCATTCTTAACATCAAATTGTTGTAAGGCCCAGTCTCGATTCACTGCTATCGATATGAGAATCCGGATTGTGTTTATTTTTGCAACCAGGGCAAAAGTTTCTTGGTAGTCCACCCCATACTTCTGCGTATATCCCTTTGCTACTAACCTTGCTTTGTATCTATCAATGCTCTCATCTGCTTTCAACTTCACTGTGAACACCCATTTACACCCAACTTTCTTCTTTCCTGTTGGTAGTTGACATAGCTCCCATGTGTTATTCTTCTGCAAAGCCTCCATTTCCTCATTCATCGCCTTGGTCCACTTTGGGTCTGCTAATGCATCCTGTACATTACTAAGAATAGACACATTGGATAATTGATTAACAGTAAATGCATATGATTCCGATAATCTATGGGTAGAGATATAGTTGCTGATAGGGTATTTAGTTTTGTGTTTTGGATCAGGTTCATACTGTTTTTTTGGGACTCCCCGGTTTAGTCTTTGTGGGTATCTATTAGTCATATTATTTTCTAAGACAGGAATTTCATTTATCTCATTAAGGATAGGATTTAGGGTTACCTGAGGGGACTGAGGAGAGACATTCTCGGTTGATTCTTCGGTTAATGGTGTAGGCGTTGGTAATTCAAGAGACATAGGGGGGTCGTTACTGATATCATTCTGGTCTGTGCAACCTTCCAGGTTATCATCCCGGCTTGGTCTCATTTCCTCTAATTCGAATATATCTTCATTCTGGTCTGTGCAACCTTCCAGGTTATCATCCCGATTTGGTCTCATTTCCTCTAATTCGAATATATCTCCATTCTCTTCATTGTTACTCTCCCCCTGAAGAGAAGAACCAGGAACTCCCCCTGAATAGTAGGGTTCGGATTCTCGAAATGATGCATCCAAGGTTACATGCAGCTTTCGATGGTGAGGATCATAACACCGATATCCTTTCTGAAACTCCGAGTAACCTACAAACTCACACCGTTTTGCACACGGATCCAGTTTGCTTCGCAGAACTTTAGGGATGTGGACATATACCGTACAACCAAAAAACCCGTGGCTCCAAATTTGGTAAGTGAGGAACCGAGAGAAGAGATTCCATTTTCTGTTGAGGAGACTGAAAATCAATTACACTGGATGGTGTTCGATTTATTAAGTACGCAGCGGATTTGACTGCCTCACCCCTGTAGTATTTTGGCAGATTCATGCCAAATAGCGAGGCCCGAACTATTCCCATAATTTGCCTGTTCTTTCTTTCAGCTAATCCATTCTGTTGTGGAGTATATGTGCAGGATGTCTGATGTCGAATTCCGTGATGTTGTAAAAAATTACCTAGCACTTGATCTATAAATTCCGTACCATTATCTGACTAAAATGTATGAATCTGTCGTTGGTATTGGGTCAACACCATTTTCTGAAATTCCTGAAATGCTGTACTTACTTCACTTTTATTTCGGAGGAGAGATATCCAGGTCATCCGAGTACACTCATCAATAAAAGTAACAAAGTACCGTGCATTAGAAAAAGATGAGACCTTTGCAGGACCCCAAACATCAGAGTGAATAACTGCAAAAGGTTCTACACTTTTATTCAAACTTGGCAAATAGGAAATACGGTGACTTTTCGCCAGTTCACAGATGTCACACTTAAAATCCAAAATACTTAACCTTGAAAATAAATGCGGTTGTAGCTTCTTAAGGTACCCAAATGAAAGATGTCCGAGTCGTCGATGCCATAACCAAACAAGAGCCTGAGCTTGATCCGTACTTCTGGTCTGATGTGCATGACCTAGCTTTAACCCCCCTTGTTTCGTTAATTCCAAGTAATACAGGTTGCCCCGTCTAACACCATAACCAAGAATCTTCCGGGTTAGAATGTCCTGAAAAATACAGAATAGAGGCCAAAACGTGACCGTGCACTCAAGGGTAGTCGTGATTTGACTAACCGAGAGGAGATTAGACGCAAGAGATGGAACAATATCTAGTGTAATAGTGTCAGTTAAAACAAGAGATCCTTCCTCCGTAATAGGGGAGGTACTACCATTAGCAGTGTATATATCTATTCGTAAAGAGGGTTTATGGCATATTAAATTATCAGAATCTCTAGTCATATGATGAGATGCACCTGTATCAATAATCCAAGTACTATTCTTTGTAATAACAGAGTGTGCAAATTCATTTTCGATGATACCTGGATGGGCCACATTCGTTGTGGGCTGTGCCAGATCTGCTTTCGTCAGATGAACCAGAGGTTTTCGGAAATTTTTCCGAGGTTTTTTCGTAAAGTCCCACCATTCCGGGTAGCCAATAATTTCATAACACCTCTGTTTTGAGTGCCCTATTTCCCCGCAGTGAGAACACATCAATCCACCAATATTTTTGTATTTTTGGTCGACCCGGTCAGCTTGGTCAGCCCGGTCAGCCCAAACCCGGTCAGCTATAAAAAGCAAAAAATTCCGCCCTAATTTTTCATTCCTCTCTCCCCCTTCAGATCGCTCCGCCCCACTGTTTCGAAACCTGCCTCTCCCTTGCGCCCCCGATCGACGGTGACCTGCCATCATCGCAGCAGACTCAGAGACCATCGGAGGGCCGCCACGGTGACCGCCGTCCATCACTTGCTTCTGGGAGTATTCTCGGCGAACGGCGGCGTAGGCAAGCTCCAGTTCGAGCTTCGGTTCCTTCCTCAGAATCTCCCCCCTCACCTGGTCAAATACGGGGTCCAAACCACTGAGGAAGATGTGGTCATCCGAGCTTTTGACTCGATGATTCTCAGTAATCCAAGCTTCTCTTCTCGGGTCAGTTGGGTCGGGTTTCTTCGTCTCGCCCGCACCTTTATTTCTTGCACCGATTCGCATTTCCATATTGCTGTCTTGTTGATGGTCCGTGGATGTGTTTGAATGTTCGTGTTTGTGACTTCGTAATGTTTGGGTTTCGTTTGAGCTGCTGTGTTTGATTTGAACAGGAGATGTTTCGGTTTTCTGGGTTTAATGTGGGTATTGAATGTCTGTGTGATTTCTACAGTAAGTGTAGAGATTTCTGGGAGTTAGGCTAGTCGTGGTTGGCTGGTGTTTGGGTTGATTTTGATTGCTGATTTCTGGGTTGGTTGGTGTTTGGGTTTTGTTAACTGATTTCTGGGTTGGCTGGTTTTGTTTTTTTTCTGGGATTTGAGTGCAAATTTCTGGGATTTCTGGGTTCGGGAATATGGGCACTGTAGCCTCCGGGGATAAACAACTTTGATTCGAAAAGAGAAAAAATAAATTCGAGAGAAAAAAAATCTGGGGAAAATTTTTGGCTTTCCGGGAAAAAACTAAGGTTTCCGGGAAAAAACTGGGATTCCGGGAAAATCTGGGTTTTTTTTCCGGGAAAAACAGGTACTGTAGCGATCGTTTTCTGGGTTTTGAACCAGAAGGAGAAGAAAAAAAATACGATTCAAAGAAATTTCGAGATTTTCTGGGTTTGATTTTCTGGTGATGTTCTGGGTTTGCATGAACTGTGGAAGAATTTCTGGGTTATGTGGATGAAGTTCTGGGTTTGACTGAACTGTGGAGGAATTTCTGGGTTTGATGTGAACAGTAGGCTGCTAGGATTTCGGGGTGTTGAAAAAAAATTCGAAGAAAAAAAAATTCGATTCGAGATTTCAGAGTTGCTCTGATACCATGTTAAAATAATATAAAAATTTAAGAAAAAAATATTTTTTAAAATACAAAACAAATCGACCACATTGAAAAATACATTAGCAGCACTAATGAACAATGTGATCCAGGATCCAGGGTAATAATTTTTACTTAGTGTGACGCGACAAGAAAAGCAAGAAAACAATTATCGAAATTCTCGTTAATTTCAAGTATTTTGGGTTTTAAAAAACACACCAGAGTAACGGGTAAGATGGTAAGATAATAAGATAATATTTGATATTCTAGTTGGTTTTGATGTGACTGGGCTAGTTAAATAAATATCATATCTTATATTTAGTATATATTGGATTAAATTAAACAATTTATTTTATTTATGTCCAGTAACACTAAACAAGGCGTGATCGACTCAAGGTTTGAACCGATTTGGGTTCAAGAAAAAACAAGTGAATAATTTATTTGACCTACCCGGATAAAAAAACTAAATTAGTTTACAACACGATAGATCTATGATAGAACACGGGTTAAAATAAACTAAATTAGTTTACAACTCGACAGATCTATGATAGAACACGGGTTAAAATACATTCATTTTTTATATATTTTTTGTCAAATGAGGTTGTTTATATTTTAAAAACAAACATCTGAGTTAGCTCGGGACAACCCTTTTAACCAACAACTTAAACCTTACTTCGGGTTGACTCTAGGTTATTCCTTAAAACTATAATTATAATTATTTTTATTCACGTGTTGACCCGTCACTAAGATCTTGCCACAAATCACCCTTTAAGTTGGATTTTAAGAACGCAATGGTAACACTATCTATTCTTACATCGACTAAGGTCGATGGTCAACCCGGCACGTGCCCCTGGTTCGGCCTGAATTGGCTCTCATGTCGTGTTTTAACATTAAAATAATAATTATTTTTATCTTTATATTAACTCGGATTAATTGTCATCCTGGCCCATTACCTCGATATTTCCCCCATTTGATCATCGAGTTGAGTTCTGACACTATGTAATAACCATTTTTGACCTCGTATTAATTCAAATCATCGATCAACTCAATTATGTTTTAAAATTGTGACAACAATTTTTCGTATCTTTATAGATCTTGAGAATTATATGTGTCAATAAACATGATAAACAGTCACTAAAAATAAAATTAGAATAATCAACAGACATGTATAGATCAAGATATTTAATTTTGTATTATGAGATATCTACATGTTTGTGTTGTTGAATTTGTTTATTAAAAATATTTGCTATATTATATTAAATAGTAATAGAAATATACACACATACTAAACTAATTGAATAAAACAAAACAAAAAATATATATTATGCAGGACTGCATATATTAGATTTTTTACATGAAAATAAATATTTTTTTATTCTAAAAATAGAGTTCATCTATATAAAATATTTTAAAAAATATATAGATAAAATGGAATAATCTCTTAAAAAATTAAATACACACAAAAACATTTAAAAGAATATTTCTCCAAAAAAAATTAAATAAAAAAATCAAAATAAAGGGTATTAATTGTACCATAAGTTTAAAATTTTATTTAAAAAAGAGAGTTTTAAATAATTATTTTTTGTTTTTTTATAATGTTTTAATGTGGTAATATAAAATAAATTTTAAAAATAAAAATATTATATTAATATATTTTAAATGAAAAATACTTTAAATCACCATACTTTACCATCTTCCGAAACTTTTTTTTTAATGTAAAACAATATCAAGTAAGAATTCCAAGCAAAATGCCCATTCAGAAAAAAAATAATACTCGAAAAACTGTAGAATTCAAAGCACACATGCCGCGTGAGGGCCAGCCACTTTATTCAACAGAACAGATTTTATATTCCTCCCTCTCCCTCCCTCTATCCCCCTCTCCCTCCCACCCGTTTCACGTTCCCACTATTTTCAGGTAAGCCTTTCCCTAAAAATAAAAAAATACATCAACACGCAAACAGAAAAATCCAGCAAATAATCTCCTCTTTCTTTCTCCTCGATCCCATCGTTCTTGTTGCTTTCTTTCCCTTTATTGCGTTTAATATCTGATCTGATCGTCTGATCTCTTAGGGCTTTAGTGTTTCCGTGTTTTTCTCCGGGTAAGAGGTAGAGATGGGACAACAAACTTTGATCTATAGCTTCGTGGCAAGAGGAACGGTGATTCTCGCGGAGTACACAGAGTTTAAAGGGAATTTCACGGGAATCGCTGCACAATGTCTTGAAAAACTTCCCGCTTCTAATAATAAGTTTACTTATAATTGCGATGGCCATACCTTCAATTACCTCGTTGAAAACGGATTCAGTAAGATATTGTTATTATTATTATTAGTCACTTTGCTGATTTGATCTGTGATATTTTTATTGATCCTGATCTCTATCGTGTGCGTTCATGGATCGATCCTTTTGATTTGATTTGTTGATTTTTTAGACTGATCCGTGTGTTTGACCGTTTCACTTGAATGTTTAGTCATTTCTACGGATTAGGGGTTTCTTGACGATTTACGTGGGCTGATAGGTACTGGAATCTATGGATTTGGATAATGTGAAATGGTTTATGCTTAGATTTTAAATTATTTCTTGCTTGTAATGAAGACAATTCGAGGTTTTGATTGCTGTGCGTGTTGATTTTGTTTCTAGTCAATCGGCTGGCGGTTTCTGACTATTATTCTCTTGGAAGTTTAATGCATTGTATTACTTGTGTATATTACTTTGACTATTCCTCAACGTGTTTATATGTTGTCTATTATTTTTATTTGTTAATTTTTTTGAAAGGAAATTGTCGGGATTCTGGTTTTTATTCTTCTATCGTTTTCAAATGAAACTATGATTATATCTCTCTCAACATTATATCATATTAATGATGGAGAATGGAGATTTTAATTGATATCCCCGCTTCTATTAATGCAAGCAGTCTCTGATTTTTTTTTTATATATATAACTCATTGATGCCTTTTTGTTTGTTGCTGGCTCTTTAATTTGCTGCCTTTAGATAAAGATTTTTTTTTTGTTTGAACTAGCTTAGGGAAATACAAAACAGGGACTTTTTTTGGGCAAAATAGTTCTCTTGTATACTAGAGAGCAATCGGCTGGCGGTTTCTGACTATTATTCTCTTGGAAGTTTAATGCATTGTATTACTTGTGTATATTACTTTGACTATTCCTCAACGTGTTTATATGTTGTCTATTATTTTTATTTGTTAATTTTTTTGAAAGGAAATTGTCGGGATTCTGGTTTTTATTCTTCTATCGTTTTCAAATGAAACTATGATTATATCTCTCTCAACATTATATCATATTAATGATGGAGAATGGAGATTTTAATTGATATCCCCGCTTCTATTAATGCAAGCAGTCTCTGATTTTTTTTTTTATATATATAACTCATTGATGCCTTTTTGTTTGTTGCTGGCTCTTTAATTTGCTGCCTTTAGATAAAGATTTTTTTTTTGTTTGAACTAGCTTAGGGAAATACAAAACAGGGACTTTTTTTGGGCAAAATAGCTCTCTTGTATACTAGAGAGCATAAAATTGCTTGGACTAGTGCTTGTTTCTGTAAATCGCAATTCCAAACTTCAGAAACTGAAACTTCTTCTCTTTTAAATCTTCGGCCCAAACGCAAAATTCAAGTATGTGATTTATCTGAATCAAACACAACACATTGTTTTCATTTAATTACATTTATAAACGCTGTTTTTCTGTTCATAATCACCAGCTTTGTGAATTGTGTTAATTCTCGTGTTCTGTGTTGGATGCACAGCCTACTGTGTGGTTGCAGTTGAATCTGCTGGCAGACAAATCCCAATTGCCTTTTTGGAGCGAGTTAAGGAAGATTTTAACAAAAGATATGGTGGAGGAAAAGCAGCAACGGCTGTTGCCAAGAGCCTGAATGGAGAGTTTGGGTATGTATAAACATGTCTAATTTTTCACGTACATGCATTTTTGTTTCTTTTCAAACATGCTTTGCTTATTGGTCTTTATTTTAGGTCCAAATTGAAGGGGCATATGCAGTATTGTGCCGATCATCCTGAAGAGATCAGCAAACTTGCAAAAGTCAAGGCCCAGGTCTCTGAAGTTAAAGGTGTCATGATGGAAAACATTGAGAAGGTACAGATCAGCTATTGGTTTTCTTTACTGTGTAATTTGGAGGTTAAAACAGTCCTGGATTCATGCTACCAAGTAAAAATGTAATTGCTGAAAGGCGATGATATTTTGCATATTAATGTTGAAAAATACTATTTCTAGAAGCACCATGTGATACAACTCGTTGAGGCAATTCTTTCCTGTTCAGGTTCTTGATCGTGGTGAGAAGATTGAGCTGCTGGTGGATAAAACTGAGAACCTTCGCTCACAGGTTAGTTCAGTGGAAAATGCATTCAAATCTTTTGCTTGTTGTCACACAGATACTCTTGAGTTTGAGTTGGGGGGTTTGCGTTCCAAATTGTCATCGAAAACCGTTGAAATGTTTCAGACATGACTTTTATGGTTTGAAGAGTGCACCTGTTTATTTCCCTGTCTCTCCAGTTTTCTCTCCTCTCTGATGTCTAGTTATCAGGGAACGATATATTTAAACATATTTAAACGTACGTGGTGTTTACAGGCACAAGATTTCCGACAACAGGGAACTAAGATGAGAAGAAAGATGTGGCTTCAGAATATGAAGATAAAACTGATTGTTTTGGGTATTATCATTGCTTTGATTCTCATCATAATCTTATCTATTTGTCATGGCTTCAAATGCTAATTTCTCTTGGCTTTTGCTGTGGTTTGTCTTCGCTGAAGCAATTCTTATTTCTTTTGAAGATATGTCCTTGAGTTCTCTTTTTCTACAGGGTCTGTTATGTCTTAGATTACCTCTCTCTCCCTGTTAGCTTCGTTTAAGATGTGAAAGGTTTTTGTATTTTGAATCTCGTTGTATAGGTTATATGAACTCGAGTAGATAATTTTCTCCCTCCCTCCCACATGGTATCGATAATTTAGTGTTTGTTTTTAATGTGTAATGAACATTCGAATCCATGCAGTTTAGATTGTCCTTTGCAATGTTATTATCCCTCTCCCTCCCAAATCTATCCATTAATTACGAACTCCTATTCATGAGCATCTGTATCGGAAAGGGGGAAAGGGTAATGTGGTTTTGTAATGGATCAAAATCTACGATGACTAAACCACGGCGTGGAGAAAATTCTTGAAGCATTTGCATAGAAGACCCGACTACATATTGCATAACACAACACCGAGAAAGTAATCGGCGTGTTTGGTTTTGAAGAACTCAAGAAATATACACATCGTACGGTGGTTGCATGGAACACATTGAAGTGTTCATCTTTTACACATACTCCCAGCCCCAGTTTATTATTATCTCCTCGCATTAATTATACACATCTTAGGGTTAAAAAAATGAAGAATGTCTTGAAACATGTAATCAACAGGCTAACTGATCTCTGAATGGTGATATCTCTTCGAATATGGGCAGTCTTCTTGATCTATATGGAGTACACTGGCTCATCAGCTGGTCAAGGCCCTCGACAAAAGCATCTTCCAAACTTAATTCTGATGGTTCTGAAAACACCGATGAGGATTGGCAAGTCTCTAGTTCACTTAGCAGCTCCTTGGCGCGGTTTCTTGACTTGGGCTCATCAGATCCTGAAAGCTTACCCTGTAACATGTCATCGATAACTGATTTTGCCTCGGCATATCTTGCTTGCTTGATTAAGCACAAGCACAAGTTGCAGGCCTTGTTAGCATCAGGATCAAACGACTGAGCTTTGTGGTATACAACTTCTGCTGCCAAATAGTTTCCTTGCTGCATATATGCCCAACCCAAGTTTCCCTGCGTCAAATGTATGCAAAATTACTCAGCTTTAGAAGTCAACTCAACAAAAACGGAAGAGAAATAAAATACAGTCCTGTGTCCTCATTCTGGACTCCAAACAGAACAGTATAATATCAAAAACAATTCAGTATGTTTGTTTGGGGTTGTGGTTGCAGTTGTTTTTTAAAGTGTTTTTATTTCAGAAATTCATCAAAATGAGGGTTTTTTTTTACATAAGCACAAGAAAATAATCTATAAACATCAAAAGAATTAATTTTTATTTTATTTATCCTTGGAAATTCATCAAAAAAAATTACTCAGCTTTAGAAGTCAACTCAACAAAAACGGAAGAGAAATAAAATACAGTCCTGTGTCCTCATTCTGGACTCCAAACAGAACAGTATAATATCAAAAACAATTCAGTATGTTTGTTTGGGGTTGTGGTTGCAGTTGTTTTTTAAAGTGTTTTTATTTCAGAAATTCATCAAAATGAGGGTTTTTTTTTACATAAGCACAAGAAAATAATCTATAAACATCAAAAGAATTAATCTAAAATAAAAAATAAAAACATTTAAAAAAAAAATATATTTTTAAAACATAATGTATACCAGTATCCGACAAGTCTCTTGTTTGACAGTAACTTGGAACTTCCTCCCGTGCGAGCGTGCTGTCTTGGTAGCCTTCCTGTTGAAGGCCTCTCCTTGGTGAATCATCTGTAGTTTCTGTTTCAGTAGATCTATCTGCTCCTCAATTTTTCCACATTTCTGCCAGATTTATCACAGCTATCATGATATCATCAAGACAAAGAAATCGAACAGGAGAAGGGACGCAAGCAGGCGATTCCTTCTCATAAAACTTGTTAAAAAGGAATACAACTACTGTAATCAAATTGTCACGCCATATGTAGAGGTACCTTGTACAAGTCAATGAGGACGTTATCTAGAGATTCTTGGGCTTGTTTCGAGCAGCGGTCTCTGAAGGCTTTTACAGCTTCAATAGCTTCCTCTGCCCTGTCTTGCTGTTTCATAACCACTGCCATGTCTTTGAGAGCACTATCGACCCTGTCTCCGGCATTTATCGCCTTCCAGAACAGAGCTATTGCTGCTTCAGGATCCTTCTCAACTAGCTGTAAACACAACACAGCTTCTGTTCAAACGGAATTTCAATTGAAGGAAACAAATTCAGAAAAATATTAATTCCTGGATTGGAACTTACTTTGATCTAGATTACGTTTGTTTACAGTAATCCAAATAATATTGTAGTCAAAATTATCGGATTTTAACGTTTTGCAAGTATTATTGTCTTGTTAAATTAATCAGATAATTATAATGTTATTCAAAGACTGACATTTCTTTAAATTACCATGAAAATAATAATAGAAACAACCTCAGATGACACACCAGGATACTTCCAAATTAAGAAACAACATGAGTCAAAAAGTAGAAAAACCCCAACTCTACGACACCAAATTCAAGCTTCTTTCAGCACCGGTTGAGATCAAAAAAAGAAAAAACACAGGCAATATTCCTACCATGATCAATGACCAAATCACTGCATCAGTACTGGTTCAGTAAAATGGAACCCCGCCCACTAGTAAAGGAACTAATCAGTTGCACGACAACAAGATAAAAGGGTGCGGTGCAAGAAAAAAAGATCAGGACAGAAACATAAACAGCTATCTTTGCAGCAGCATAACGCCTTTTATCAAACACCAAAAACTTTCCAAGGAAACAAACAAAACTCAGAATCAAGAACTCTCAAAAGAAAAGCGGAAAGCCTACGCAAATGAATATCTAAAAAGTGAAAGAAATTTGTGTGAATCTCTATAAGTCATCAGTATGTGTATGTACCTGAGCATGCTTGGCTCTAACATAAGGGCTATCACCAGGACTAGGAAGTCTATGAATTACATGATGATATTGAGCTTCTGATTCTTTTCTGACTTGACCAGTCATTCTTAGTTTTTACCTCTCCTGGAGCTTCAAGATCTTGACGATGATATTTAGACTTCAAAAAAGTTAGGGTGTTGTGCGATTAGAAAGAAGATTGCTCGGTGCTACAGGCTGGGTCTTCCACTTACTTTTTCTAGAGTGGGAGAAGAGCCGGTGGAGGTTACTATAATAATGGTAATATGAAGGAATTGTAGATTAGTGAATTTGGACGTCGAGTGTGTCCTGGTTCACTGCAAGTGGATTTGACTGTGATTGTTGCTATTATTTTCCTCGTATGGATTTACGCCGCGTGGCAGGTTCTTGTCATGCGCGACTTCTTCAAGCCCCCCCCCAACGGGCTAGGCGTAATAGCCCTATATCCATGTAGCTCACATTGGGCTCAGATAAAATCCTCAACCTTAATGTTTACAAATCACTCCCGACCTTCAAACTCACAACATGGCCGACCCAATCAAAAAGTCTATATGGATTTTTTTTTATTTGTAAAATAATATTGTTTTGATTAAGCACCAAGTCACGTGGATGAGGAGGCATTGTCTCTCGTTTCGTGTCATACTTCATCCATCTATTTTTTCAATCCAGAACTAAAGATAAAAGTTGGAATTATACTTTATTTAAATAAACATTTTAAAGATTTTTTCTTACAAGTTTTATAGTTATATTTTATTTTTAACGTCCCTTCTTTCTACCAATACATAATTCCTATTTTGAAGAAAAAATGATTTTTTCCCCCACAAAACAAGCTCGTGTCCTAGTTATTTTCTTTCTCAATTTTAAAAATAAATGAATTTATACCTTGAAAATAAAAACAAAATTGAGTTTTCATATTTCCCTTACTATAAAAAATATAAACAATAAGCTTGTGTCCTTGCTATTTCCATCCCTTTCGTTACAAAGCAAATATAAAACGCTACTGTGTTTGGTGATGTGGCTCATAGTATTTTCTAAAAATATTTTTTAATTTAAAATACATTAAATTCATAAAAAAAACATTTTAAAAACATTAATTTAATATTTATATAAGAAAAACAATTTTTAAAAATATAAGCTACCATACGGGCGCTTGAAGCTTGATCTCGTGGCAATCTATAATCAAGAAAAAATGAAAAGCACAAAAGCCTAGAGGGGAGGAAAACCTACCAGTGAAAACTGGAAAGGAAATGCAAAGGTCAAGGGAGTGAGAAATGAGGGACGGACTACAGATGCTGGCTGCCCTTCAGTGTGTTTTTATGTGATTTAAATTATTTTTTATTCAAAAAAATATATTAAATAAATTATTTTAATATTAGCATATTCAAACAATTTAAAATAAAAATATCTTAAAATATAATATACCACAATAACAAACACAACATTAAAATGAAATATCCCTCCATCGATCCATCCGCGTCGTCAATCAAAGCCAAGACAACAACGAGGCAGGCGATTGGTTAATATCACATAAAACCAAAATCCCCATCACCATTCCGCAGATTTTGCTAAAAACAAAAGCCTCAAGCCTTCGCCTCTCCCGTCGCCACGTGTTCCACTTTAGCCCACAGGACACAGCCTTTACCCTCACTTCTAGAAAAAAGAAAAAGAAAAATAAAACTACCACAATTCAGACACAAACACCAGCGACTGACCACTCCAATTTCTCTCTCTCACTCTCTAAAATCTTTGAGAGAAAGTTAACTGTCTAATATTCTATCGTTTGATGGACGCAGCGGCTCCACAGCTCGTCTACGGAGGAATCCAGCCAAGTCGCCGCCACCACAACTTACCAAATAGAATTCCGGTTCGAAGACTAACCAATCGAGTGTTTGCTGTTGCCACCGAACCGAAACCGACACAAACCGGATCTACCATATCATCATCGCCACCATCCTCTTCTCCAAACACTGCTAATGGCTCATCCAGGTCCCCTCCTCCTAAACCTGTTAACGGCGTTGCCACTAAATTCTCAAAGTCAAAACCTGTCAACGGTGTCTCTACAGTAAGTTTGACTGATGAGTGGTTTTGTTGATCGTGTCAGTCCGCTATTTTCAAGCTGATTGAGTTTAATTCACGCCTGGTTAGTTAGAAAGTCAAGGAAAAACGAAAGAAAAAAAAGAGTCGAGAAACTCAATATTAACTTTGACCGATCAGTCTTTTTAGATATTCAAATTTCTGCTTGGCTGCTGAGAAAATGAAAGGAAAATTGAAGGTAGACGCATTTGTTTAGTTCTGTTTTCATTTCTATTTTAGTTTGGCATAAGGAAAATGATTCTTATTTCATTCATATATGCCGAATTTTCTGTTTGGTTGCTGAGAAAATCAAGAAGACGCTAGAGGAAAGAGAAATCAAAGCTAGAGCATGTTTTAAAATGTGATTTTCATTTTTAGTATGTTTTAATTGAATTGAGATTTAGTTTATTTGTTTGTTTTGCTGGAATTGTGACGAGTTAAGATTTGGAATTGACAGAGGATGGGAGAAGTGTCGCAGGAAATAAAAAGAGTCAGGGCACAGATGGAAGAAAATGAAGAGTTGGCAATACTAATGAGAGGACTTCGAGGTCAAAATCTAAGAGATACTCAGTTTGCTGATGACAATATCAAGCTTCGTCTGGTTGAGGTATTGTATTGAAATTTTTAATGGTTGTATGAGATAATTGAAAATTTCAATGGGTGCATATGTAACTGAGCAATAATTTCAATGTGGGAATCCCTTTTTACTGGGTTATTTGAGGAATTCCTGACCCGTTAAATACTTTTGAAAACCCATCATTTCTGCAAGTTCAGTCATGCAAATTATGGGAAAGTGATTTTTGTTTGGTTAATTGGATGTTCTTTTCATGGTAATGGCTGGATATCTGAATCAAATATGGTGATAACGTGGATCGAGCTGTATTTGCATGGCTTGGTGTTGTTTTAGCTGTGAATGTGCTTCATGGTTTGGCGTGAACAATGTGTAATTTTTTCATGGAATCTTTTGCTGGAAGATTGTTCTAGTAGTGATGATTTTAAATTAAACTGGGAAGAAACATGATATGCTGGAGGCTCTACTATTATTAGATGTTCATGGAAGATAGTCAATAGAGGATGTCCTTTAGTGATCTTGAAATCTCCAAGGTTTCCCCTCTGTGAAGCTGGTTGCTAAACTTATTGTGTTTGTTTTGAACCTCTTGCAGGTAGATGAAAGCAGTGAGTTTTTGCCTTTGGTGTACGAACCTTCTAGCATCTCTGATTACTGGGGAAAACGACCACGTGCAGTTGCAACTCGAGTTGTCCAGTTACTTTCTGTTGCCGGGGGCTTTCTCTCTCGACTTGCTTGGGATGTGATAAACAAGAAAGTCAAGGAGGTAAAAATTTCTTGCCTGTTTCCTTTCCTTTCAGGACCTTTCTCCTCTCTTTCACTTTGTATGCGTGCAATGCTGTGCATATACTTAGGTAGATAGCTATTCTGTCTGTGTATATATATAAATATATAGATATATATTTGGTTGGTATTTTGAAGATGTGGTGCCATCTGTATGAATCTTTAAACACACTGAGAAACTGTGAATTTTACATGCACTTTTATTTTCCCCGGGGGAGGTTGTAGAGTATTCTTTATCTAGGTAATATAGTGAAAAAGACAGCTAGGAAGCTTTATGTACACTATTGCTCCATTCATGAGAATTTGAGCAGCTGGAACAATAAATGCCATATTTAATTTGAATGTTATTAGAGCTATCCTCCAGTCTCAGTTAATAACTGTTTGCATCTGTTCAGACTTCAGATTCCCTGTCTAATGCCCATAATTTATATATATGCGGAGGTGGCCTGGGTGAGGGTTGAGGTATGTTAAGAACAACGATAATTGGTATGTATTGATACTCATTGTAATAGCTTAAGCTCCTATAAAAATAATTTAAGAAACGAGAACCATATACATAGTATTGTCGAAGAGTGGGAAATAATACTCACCCCTAGCTGTTTTTTGTCCACTGTGTCCCCTCTTCCATCTCCTCTTTGGACCTTAGAAAACATTTACCAAAAAAATGGGACACAGAAGCTTGCTGTTTTAGTCTTGAATAGCAATTATTGCATGCACTTGGGATGATCTTTGCACCTTGATAACCCCCCTGCCATTTCAATAAGTATTTCTTATTTTTTTTCGGGGTGATCTTAAAAACATGCATAAACTGCTTCTGAATTGCTCTTTTTACGTTTCTTCTTGGAACCATGTGTTTTTTCTATCTTTCTAAATTACCTTTTCCTTTCCTATCTTAATAACCAGAATGAAGTTGCTAGAGCAATTGAATTGAGGGAAATTGTAACCTCTTTGGGTCCAGCATATGTAAAACTTGGTCAAGCATTGAGTATTCGACCTGATATATTGTCACCTGCTGCAATGGTTGAGTTACAAAAACTTTGTGATAAGGTAACGTCATACTATATTTCTTTCTTTGTTTTCCATTGCAATAACTGTATGCCATTGAATTTTATTCCGCCATGCTTCTTCAATTCTAAAATAAAAAATACATTAGAACCGACATTCGTGGTAAATATAATATTCAGTATGCTTGCAATGGAGATGGTCTGCACATGTTTGTGAAGTTATGAGCTTAATATTCCACATATGAAATCATTTTAAAATGTTTGTATGTCAAGTTCTTACTTGTATTGAAAATCTAAAAAAAAGAACGATTACTTTCTAGATGAATGTCAATTAACCTTCTCAGCTTCCAATACAAATCAGGCTAACCCCATTTATGTCTGATTTTTCTGTTTGATTATATGTGAAGGTTCCTTCTTTTCCAGATGATGTGGCAATGGCTCTTATAAATGAGGAGCTTGGTCAGCCATGGCAGAACATCTATTCTGAACTTTCTTCATCTCCAATAGCTGCTGGTAGTCTCAATTTCTGAATTTTATGAAAAGTAGAATTTAGAGTTTCTTTCAGCCATAGCAATTTCAAACTACTGAGCCGTGGAATTTCCATGGAAGCATCTCTTGGGCAGGTATATAAAGGTCGGCTGAAAGAAAATGGAGACCTGGTGGCTGTTAAAGTACAGAGGCCTTTTGTTCTTGAGACAGTAACAGTCGATCTATTCATCATAAGGAATTTGGGTTTGGCTCTCCGAAAGTTTCCCCAGGTAGTTTAGTCAATTATCTGAAATACTGAACCAATTCTTCCATTCTGGGAAGGATCATTTATCTTCTATTTGAAATGATAATTTTCTCAACCCTCCACCTTGTTTTCAGATCTCTGTAGATGTAGTTGGGTTGGTTGATGAATGGGCTGCTCGTTTCTTTGAGGAGCTAGATTATGTTACTGAAGGTGAAAATGGATCTCTGTTTGCTGAAATGATGAGAAAGGACCTTCCACAGGTGACCCTGATAGCTCAAACCATACAATTTTTTCTTGTCTGTTGAATTCATGCCAAGGCCCTGTCTAGCTTGATCATCTGATAAATTGGTTATGCTGGAAATTTTCCTAACATTCTCATGGTGAATGAAGTTTTCCATGTTAAGATTAATTATTTAAGGAAACAAGACAGAATCTATTTATTTGAAAGTCAAAATTAGAACCATGTCCTTTTTCTGCGCTTAGATGGTCGACCCAAATGCTAGGTGGGGTTTAGTTTGGTGCTAAAGTTAAAGATGCGGCTTTTCTAAAGTAAATCTTAGGAATAGCTAACTGTTTAAAAACATGGTAGCGGGATTTTCTGCTGGAGCTGTTATAAATACTGCTGAACGTGAATAGTGCATGTTTGGATGCTAGATTAAAGTTATTGCAACTGTCATCATTTCGAATATCATTCTATATCTTTACAGTCCATCCCTCCAAGACATGCAATGAAAAATTGCTTGGGTGTAATTTTGGGATTTGCATATCTTAGTTTTTTATGGTATCAGCTTAAATGACAAAAAGGAGTTTCTTATAGTATTTGAAGGAGAAATCTTGTAGTGACATAAAGTATTGCATTCAGGTTGTTGTGCCAAATACATACGAGAAGTATACTTCAAGAAAAGTTCTCACTACAGAGTGGATTGAGGGAGAAAAGCTCTCACAAAGTACTGAAAGTGATGTTGGAGAACTTGTTAATGTTGGAGTCATATGCTACCTGAAGCAGGTACCCCACTGATCACAATTGTTGTTTATATATTGTCATTGATCTATTGTGGAGAAAATTAACTTATCTATTTTTTGCAACTCATTGGAGTGACAGCTACTTGATACTGGCCTTTTCCATGCTGACCCTCATCCTGGGAATTTGATTCGCACTCCAGATGGGAAGCTAGCCATACTTGATTTTGGTAACAATCTACTTCTTAAGTGTATATAGTGAAAGATCATCTGTGAACATGGGTAGCACCTTCATATACATATTGTTATTTGAACTTGTTGTGTGAGAACTTGGATCCTCATTCCTTTCCTTTTCGTAATGGCGGAATGCACTTAATCTGAATCTTCTTTCATTCTTAGTAGTGGAAAGCAACGCAATCTTCTTCCTCTCCTTTTTTCCGCCTATTGGCTTCCAATTATACAATTCTGACATGCTTGATTGTGAAACGCTATAAAGATGCACCTCTCATATTTAAACTGCACAAACTGCTTTGTTTTCAATTCCACATAACTATTAAAGCCCCAGCATCTCCAGTATCCATTCAGCTAGCAAACTCAATCTGCTTTCATTCTTAATTAAACAAAAAATGATGTTTTTTTTGTAGGTGGAATATCTTAATCATATACTGTATAGCAATGGTGTTTATCTTGTTATTATGTGTTTGGTTCCTCTTATTCTTAATTTAGTTACCAAGGACATCGAGAGCACCTTAATATTTGCTGATTTAAGAAGCAAAATGGGTTATTTCTTTTGTTAAATGAATATAAGGTAACCACATTTTAGAACTGAGCCGGCATACTACAACCAAACTCAAACTTTGAAATCTGGAGTTAGATTCCAGTGACTATCAAATGACACAAACCGGATATTTAGTTTCTAGAAGTGATTGGCTTGAATGCAACAGATTAAAAAGGCATGTATACTTGCAATATTTTCAGAGCCTCATGTACTATATTCTTTCATGCAATAAGAATGTATCGCTGCTCTTCACTGTGCAACCTGACTAGTGGTGCAGTACACACACGCCTGCACACACACTATATATATATATATATATATATATATATATATATATATATATATATATATATATATATTATCTATACTATATATATCTATATCTATACATAGATACATATATTAAGATCCCATAGTGTTCTCTTGACATTTTACCATCATAGGTCTCTTAACAAATACTCTACTAACCCAATTGCGTTTACCTCATCATGGCCATTTTTGTGGAATCTAATATGCCTTTTGCTGGACAGGGCTAGTCACAAAACTAACTGATGATCAAAAATATGGAATGATCGAAGCAATTGCTCACCTTATCCATCGGGACTATGGAGCAATTGTCAAAGATTTTGTCAAACTTGGTTTCATTTCTGATGGGGTTAATTTGGAACCTATCTTGCCAGTCCTGGCTAAGGTCTTTGATCAAGCACTTGAAGGTGGAGGAGCAAAAAATATTAACTTTCAGGAGCTAGCATCTGATCTGGCACAAATAACATTTGATTATCCGTTTAAGATACCCCCTTATTTTGCTCTCATCATTAGGGCAATAGGTGTACTGGAAGGCATAGCACTAGTTGGGAATCCTGATTTTGCTATTGTAGACGAGGCCTATCCATATATTGCACAGGTATGTATTATCTGTGGCTGTAAATGATAGTTTCCAGGAGAAAAAAATTTCCATAATGTTTTGTATTTGTTTTGATGCTGGCACCTTGCTATTTTGGTGCGCAAATCTGCCTGTCACTTTGGTGTTTGATAAAAGAATTTCAACTTGTTGGCTATATACCTCCGCTAAAAATCATGGTTTGAAGCCTGTGTATTGTTAAACTCAATGATAAATCTTTGTATTCCATTAAGCTTGAAGCATGTGCTGCATGATCCACATAAAAAAAATTCATTCAATGTGTTATCATACTTTCTCAACGATGTTCTAAATTATAGGTCATTGTGTTCTTTCATATACTTCTTTTTTCAGATGCTCCTCCCTCCATTAAGCTTGAAGCACATGCTGCATGATCCACATAAAATAATGTCCATTCAATCTGTTATCATACTTTCCCTACAATGTTCTAAACTATAGGTCATTATGTTCTTACATATACTTCTTTTATCAGAGGCTCCTCACTGACGAGTCCCCTCGTCTAAGGAATGCTTTACGCTACACAATTTATGGGAAATCTGGTGTTTTTGATGCTGAAAGATTCATTGATGTCATGCAAGCGTTTGAAAATTTCATCACTGCAGCAAAAAGTGGAGGTGGAGAGAGTATGAATGGGGATATGGCTGAACTTGGAATGCTGCAAAGCCAAACAGGTTATATCTTTCCTGGATTTCTCTCAAGTGCTTCTCAACAAACACAGCCAATTCAAACTAGGGCAGCCTTAGCATTCCTTCTTTCTGAGAAGGGGAACTTTTTCAGAGAATTTCTACTGGACGAGGTATTACAATTACTGGCATTTTATCTTTACTAGAAGCATGAGTATTTGGATTGATGTTCTTAGTCATAGTAATGTACTCTCAGGTTTGTTGTATGTGCGGCACCTGAAATGTCTAACCATTATTTTCTGATGCAGATTGTAAAGGGTATCGATGCTGTTGCAAGGGAACAACTGGGACAGGTTATTGCAATCCTTGGCATGGGAAATGCTGCCCCAATTTTTAGCATGGTTCCTGCACCCTTTAAGCCCGCGGCACTTCTGCCAACAATAACTGAGGAGGACAAAGTTATCTTGAATAATGTTGAGAAAGTTGCTGAATTCTTAACTTCTGGGACTTCAATATCAAGTACATCAACTCAGGTACTTGAATCTTCATATGATAAGTCAGAGTTTAACTATTCATTGATCAGGCTTGTCTGTGAGTTAAAAAGTTTCAAGTTCAAGTTTGGTTTTATTTTTGCTAGTATAATTTTAACTTGTTTTGGATTCAGTATGTTTTTAAGAATTGATGCATGGTGTTGGAGCATCCAGCCTGAAAGCTTTCTATTAGGTGGAGAGTCTATATACTATCGAAAGCCTTACCAACCCCAGTCCATGATCCTTAACCCTCCACATGCAAACCAATAAAATGACCTCTAAACAGTGTCACTAGGCTCTGCTAGTAACTTAGGAGCTCCCAATTAAAAGCACCAAACATGTTTGAGTGGTCCATACGCCAAAGAAAGGTACACCAACCATATGCACAACTTTTCGTGAGAGATTGCTAGATAGCAAACACATTTCTAAACAGAAAGTTTGTTTTATCTAGGCATTATTTTCTTCTATTAGTTTGTTAACGTGAAGTTCTTTTTGCAAGCTTGCAAGCAACATTTACAAGAATGTTTAGGGGGCATAAAATCTTGGTGATTTTGAAATTGCAAAAATGGTGTCAACAAACGCTTTCGTAAAATTCTGATATCAGGCAATAGAATAATATGTTAAACTCAATGCCAGAGAAGTTTACTGTTGAATTTGGTTTGTGATTGTGTTGCTTTCCAATGAACGTGTGTAACTTATGTTTGTTTCTCCCTTTTTTGAGCATCAACAGGGTGTAAATGTTCCTCGGATTGTACAAGAACTCCTTCCAGTTTTGCCAGGCATCTCAGCCACAATACTTCCTGAGGTGGTTAGTCGGCTCTCTTCTCGTATAGCAGCACGCATAATTCGAGATGCACTTTTGTAGCTGTAAAAAATATACAGTAGCCTTATGCTTGAAGCCTCCGAAATGTGCATAAATTGTATACGGAAATCACATTTAATGCGCCATGAACAATTTTTTGTACCTTCAGGATAAAATTCAATATTATTGAAAATCTTCGGAAGCCTAATGGATACAGAGCTTCTTCATCAGGAAATTTGGCTGACTTCATTGTAAATAAATAGTCCATGCCAGTGATTCAAGAGCTCCCTTTTCTCTCCCCCATCTTTTAATGAAACACGACTCGATAACTTGATATTGCTTTCTGGGCCTTCGTTGCACGGAATGGAATCTTTTCTCTCTTCGCATTTTGCTATCCCCAAATAAAGTCAAAGTCTCCAAAACCACGAAGCATTGACCATGCATGATGAATACCATCTAGAGAGCCTTTTTTTACCAGCAGGCCACGTGGATAGCTATAATATATCTACGGTTAGAAGTGAAAGGATAACATTCCGTCAAGTAGTCTTGTTTCTACATGATGAAGTATTTAAAAAAGAAAGGAAAAAAAATATCATGCGTTGTGCTATGTGTGATTCCAAACAAGCTTTCCCGCCAGAATTCTGTTGCACAAGGAGCGAGGTTAAGAGTTAACGAAGACAACAGAATATACAGAACACCTGCCATTTATCTTTAGCCATCTGTCACCGTTTTACAGCTTCAACATCACCTAAATGTCAACTTAACCACTTTCCCCCCAACAGATAACCGCTCTATTGAAGACCACATTTTGGCGCTCCTCTCTCACAGGCACCTCAATATCTCATTCGCTGTTATTTCTCATCCTCTCACTCTGAATCCATCTATTCATTCATCAATGGATGGACAAGATAACACCCAAAATGATGGAGGAATTCAGGATCTTGTTAACAAACTGGATATGTGCATTGCAAACTTTGACGGAAAGAGGCAAGTTTTTGAAAATGCAATTGGGGAAAAAATCCAAGCACTGGAAAAAGATCGAGGTGAAGCCAGGGAACTAAGGTTGAGTCTTCATCAAGAATCTGGTGATACAAGGAGCAAGAAGATCGATGATGTGAATCAATGGCTGAATCAGAAGGCACTGATCAGTGGTGCCCCAGATTAGTAGGTGTCAAAATGTTTTCTTTCTTCAGAACATATTGCTCTTAACTAATAATTGTTTAATCTTTTGCTGTCTTTTCAATGTTTACAGCTTTGATTTCTCTGTGCTTATTGTCGATGATGATCGTGCTGCTCGAGACAGCATCCGGAGAGCATTGATGTCATTTGGGGCCAAAAAGCAGCTTATAATAGATGTTCAAGAGGCCAAGAATGGAAGAGAAGCTGTTTATCTTCATCTCGCCGGAGCTTCTTTTGATATTATTCTTATGGACAGTCATATGCCCATCATGACTGGACGTGAGGTATACGTTTTTTTTTTATCTTCAACTTGTTGGGGAGGACTATTGAGATTTCATAGGATGATTTTTTTTTGAAAGCCCATTGATTGCATGCTAAAATTGGAATAACAGATATTCTAATTATTTTCTTCTCTTGATAATTCAGAATATAATTGAAGGTTGCAAATTTGTATCAAGTTTCGCACAAGAACCACTAAAATTGGAATAACTGATCATGTTGACATTTAGCACTCCTCATATGATAGGCAATAAAGAAGTTGCGTCAGATGGACGTTAAGAGCCAGATCATCGGTGTCAGTTATCAGTTTGAGCAACCAGCTTTCAGGGGCTCAAGCATAAACAAGTGGATTAAAAAGCCATTGAATTTTGGAAAGGTCGCTGCTATCTTTTGTTAACCCAACAAACGGAGAGTTTCTAGGTCGCATTGGTTTGTTTGTGTAAGCTTTTTTTCCAGGTTAGATGCAGAGATGAACTCTATGAATAAAGTTTCTGACTAGCAGGATGAATTGGGAAGTGTTGAATTGCTTAATTGTAATGGTTTTCAAAGCTCATTTACCTGGTCAGTACTAGTTTTCACTGATCTGATTGAAACTCAGATTTAGTTAGTGCGGAGATGACTCCAATGTAAAATTCGAGTTTAGTTTCTGCAGCATTTCATATTCCTTATAAGCATTTATTGAAAATGATATTTTTGATTTTAAACTGACTTTGACTTCTACTTCAATGGTGACATGTTTCTGGATACAGGATTCTGCAGTTGAACTTTGCAGATGTGCTTCAGTTGATTGAAATCCTAAACTGTTTGTTTATCTGTGTGTGAAGTGAGTTCATGGGCTCTGGGTGATCCATGTTACTTGTATGGTTCTATGTATAGAAGAGAAAATATTGATTTATGCGAAGAATGATTTGCAAACATGAAAAAAAGGGCGCTCTAACAATAGTCAAACAGTCGCACGTTTTTGGATATACAGAAGAAGATAAATGAACTGTGGAACTGAATGAAGGAGATGAGATGAGAATGTGATTTCTTACTTGTATTCCTTTTTTTCTTGTAATTATATTCTGATAATTGTTTTAGACTTCTTCACTGATTTACCATTGGTCACCTGTCACCGTTTTCCTACCTCAACATCGTCCATTAGTAAACCTAATCAATTATAGTCGATTCTTATTTATTCTCTTTCCTCGATAACTCATAATGTAATTAGAATCTGTTTTACAAAATCATCTCCACCCTGCATCTGATCTTGAACATGATAAAATTTCTGGGAGCTGAATAAAGCTGATCCTTCATGATTACGAGGCCATTTTGGTTTAATCTTGGGTCATAAACATGTAAATATTTCTTCCTGTATGATCCCAAACAAGGATCGATACACCATCATGAGCTGGAGATTTCCGGGGTCTCATTGGTCTGTGCCAATCTTTTTCCACGTTCCTTGGATGAACTCTATGAATAGGGTTTCTGATAAATAAATAAATAGTTGCACGAACTGATCTTTGCGCTTCAATCTGAAGAAAGAAGTGTTGCTTGCAATTGGCTTAGTAAATGGAAAGGAGTACAGAAGTGGTAGAAATTGTTAGCACTACTTTCGTGTTTTTGTTCAGCTTCTTGATTAGGCAGGCATTCACCTTCATGTGAGCTCAAACACTTCTCTTCTTTCTTATTGGATAAGTCATATTTACCAATTAATTAATTTATTGGAAATAAATAAACCCTAAAAAAATTTAAAGTTTTCGTGACAGATAAATAGAGAAAAGAAAGGTTTCTTATTAGAATATAATAGCTGTTGCTCTTGCATTCTCTCCTAGCTAGCAGAAACAACAAGCCTCTCACTTTTCTTTCTGATTCTCTGTATCAAAACCAAGAAACCATTAGTTCATCGATGCTGCCAAAACCACCAAGAACATCATGAAAAGTCAGGATAACACTCAAATTGATCTTGAAATCAAGACTAGACTCGTGCAACTGAACGACTTGGTCACATATTTAGAAAAAAAGATCACTTCTGCCAAGTCCTTCAAGGCAGAAATTGAAGCTTTACTGAATGAAGCAAGGAAATCTCATCATTCTAGTACTGTAAGAATAAATCATATCGATAAGGCAAGGCAATTGCTGACACAAAAGGTTGATGAATTCAAGAAAGAAGAAAATCCTGTAGATAGAGGACTCGCAAAGATAGATGCAATGGGGGCTCCTTTCAATCTTACAGGAAACGGTATGTCATTGGTTCAGAAAGATCACAAGAAAATTCAGATTCTAGCTACAGAATTGGATCAGTACATTGCAGGGATTGATCGGAGGGTGAACGTATTAGAGAATCCATCTTGCCTGACGGAAGAAATCAGAGCACTGAATGTGGATCGAGTAAAAGCCAAGTCCTTAAAACTTTTTCTTCAATCTAGTGATAGAAGGAAGGATGAAGTAAGACGAAGGATTGCTTACGTGGATCAATGGCTGAATCATAAGACTTACGTGGATCAATGGCTGAATCATAAGACGGAGACCGTTAAAAGTGGTGACTCAGAGTCAGAGGGGTATATGTGAAAACTTTTACTGTGAATTTTCTTGAGATATTTCTTTATCAATTGCGATGATTCCCCCCCCATGTTTACAGCATCAAATACTACGTGCTGGTTGTCGATGATAACTGCGATGATCGAGAAACCCTTCGCGAACTCTTCCTGTCCATCAAGTCAGAAACTACGCCTTCAATGGATGTTCAGGTGGCAAAAAATGGAAAAGAAGCTGTTTATCTTCATCTTGCTGGGGCTTCTTTTGATATGATTGTTATGGACAATTTAATGCCCGTCATGAATGGAATCGAGGTATGCCAACGCGATTGCAGAGAGTTTTTTTTTTTTTTTCTCTCTTCTCGCTTTACTAGATCAGAAAGAAACTTCTTCAAATCTGCACGAGGACAGCAATGTACGTATAAGATCTTGATCACGATCTTGAAAGTATCTGCGTCATGATACAAAAATGTTAAAGTATCTGATAGAATTTCATTTTCTCTGGGGTATTATTCTGATACATATACCTCATTTGTTAGGCAACGAAGCAGCTATTCGGCATGGGTGTGATCAGCTACTTTGTTGGTGTCGGTGATGACACCGTGAGCCAAGCTTTTCTTGATGCAGGCATAGACCACTACATTGAAAAACCTCTGACTCCTGAAAAGATCGCTGGTCTCTTCCCTGATCTCAGCGACTCATACTTCTCAGACTAATCCCCGTCTGCTTTTGCTTTTCTTGGAAGGTTCTTAGTTGCAGAGATGAACTCCTCGGATAAAATTCTTGACTAGCTAGCTATGCTTTGATTATCATGACATGCTTAGCCATACTGCGATGCTGATTCCATTTTTACAGCGTTTGGATTTGGTTTCTGAAGCCTTTGAACTCCTTTTACGTATTTGTTGGATTACCTTTCCAAAGTTGGTTCAACCTTTTAAAGGGTGATCTTGTTGGGTGCCTCTCCATATATATTTTTGTATTTCTGGCTTAAATATCAGTTTGACTGGTTTCAATTATGGGGTTCAAGGAAGGGAACAAGTTGCGTCTAAGATGCTTAATAGTAGTGGAACAAGCCATGCTTGAAATTCTTGAGGGAGAGAACCGGGAGGAGAATGGAAGAGACGAGGGAGGAATAAAAAGAATTAAAATAAATAAGCTGTTAAGGTAATATTTATGTTTTAATATGTATAAGGGTTGTTATTAGTTAAGATTTTGGATTTTCTGAAGATTTTGTTTTGGGTATACTTGATGAATTAATTGCTATGTATAATGGTTAATTTGAAATATTTTAGGTAGAAATAATGATTTTGAGGTTAATTGATGTGTTGAGTATAATATTATTGAAAAATAATGATCTAACCTAGTTGGATAATTTGTGTCTTTCCTTTTCCTTTGCCTATTTCCTTCCTATTTGGCCCTTGACCTCATGTTAGATTAAATATGGAACCAAATTGAAAAGTAATGACATAATTAAAATTAGAGATGAAATTTAATAAATAAATTAACATTGAAGGATAAAACTGAACAAAAAAAAACATGAGTATAAAGAAAGGAAAAAAAAACAAGCAAACTCGTACAAATCTATTAAATATGGGTTAATTTTTTATACTCGTAACCCATGAAATCCTAGATATGAGTTCACTCAAGAAGCTCAATTCCTAACTATTTTAAAAATGAATGATGAAACAAAAAATTCAATCTCGAAAAATTGCCTGAGTAAACCAAGTAGCAAACAAAATAAAAATACTAAACTTGACTAAAAAAACAAAATGAAATCAAATGCTATGAGATGAAATGGAGTTTTTCTTAAGAAAATGATTTTAAAAAAAAATCTCAACATTAGGACCACATATGACATATGAATTTTTTTTTTTAAAAATCAATTTTATAAATCATTTCAAATAATAATAATAAGAGGAACGTGGACTAAATCTAAAGAAAAAATAAATTGAAGGTCTACTTTGAAAAATTGGAGGTACAAGCATGAAAATCAAGGATAAGAGATAGAAAAAAAAAAAAAGGTTGTCAATGTCAGATAAGAGATCTGTAAGTCACATAAACAGTCTAATGATAGAGAGACGACTGAAATGATTCAAATGTCACCTTCAAAACCACCCTGCATGTCTTTGATGTGCCCTTGAATAGCATAAAGATGTTTCACACTCTAGAGTGTTCGTTGCATATACAAACCGCCATGTTTTATTTTAAGTAATATTTTATATTTATTAAAAAATCAAATTAACCTTATTCAACTTGATAATAACAAAAAACCAATGATGAAAAGACAATAAAACCCATGTATGTCAGTTTATTTTTATTTTCTAAAGGTAATTTAGTCATTTTACAATACTTGAAAAAATAAAAAATAAAAGACAAAACAAACCCTAGATGTAATTCCAGTGTTCTTCAAAATGAAAAACACAAATCTACCCTTAAAAATGATGATAATTAGTATTTTATTGATTTTTTTAGGAAGAGAAAAATGATAATTATATTACTATAATGAATAATGATCTTCCATGGCATAATAAATCTCCCTTATGTTTTAGGTTTTTTTTTTTTAACTAGATGGGGAGCGTACTATGTAGCAAATCAACATTTTTTCTCTTGTAAAACCTATGTTTAGGTGTTACACTTGTTTTAAAGAAAAAAGAAAAATCAACTACTCAAGTTATAACTATGATGGGTCTAATAATATGATTTTATTTTAATTTTGTGATAAAAGGCAATGATAGTAAATCAAAGAAAATGATAACAATAACATGGAAAAAATCTCTATAAGTACAAAATTCAATAAAAAAAAAATGGATAAAAAAATTATTTGAGTCAACTGGAGGTAGCATGATAGGTATGTAATATGGATAATATGGAACGAGCCACTCTGATTTAACTCGTAAAACCAAAGTTGTCAATACCGTTCCGGTCGATGTTCCGGTTTTTCTATTGGAACGGAACGTTCCGGTTTTGGAGCGTTTCGGCGTGCCGTTTCGGGGTTGTACTGTTCATATATAATTAATTATATATATATATATATAAATTAAAATATTAATTTAACAAGCATAATTAAAATTCAAGATAAATTAACTTTAAATTATACAATATAAACACAAAGTCAAACAAATATAATCTCAAAATTAGAAAAAAAAATCAAAAGTTAAAAAAAAAAGGATTTTAAGGCCGGAACGGTACCGAGACGTTCCGGTCGGAATTTGGCCGGAATTTCCGGAACGGGCCGGAATTAAAACCGAGATAAAAACGACGCCGTTTCATCTCGATTTTCTTAAAGGAACGGAACGGAATTGACAACTATGCGTAAAACTCATGATTTATATCATGAAAATGAGATAATTTGATAGAAAATAAATTGAAAAAGCTACAAGTTATTTTTGTTTAAAATAAAACTAATACCTAACAGTAAAATTGAAAAAGGATGCCGGCCTATGTTACTTTGTCAAATTTGTGACTCGGTTTATTATAATGGAAGCATCATGCATGAATAAAATTATAAAATTTAATTCTCAACAAATTAAATATTGAAAGATAAAATTAAAAAAAAACAATTATAAAAAAGGATTCAAAAAAAATAATAGCAATTTGAATAACAAGGATAAAAAATCAAAATACAAAATAAATTGAGAGCAACTATTCTTAGATTGAAGGCTGAAACCAAAAAAAGAAAAAAACTTTAACAAAACGATAGAAAAATTAAATCGTGTCAGCTGTTTTTTGTAGAGAACTACTAGATCAGTACATTGCAGAGGTTAATCAGAAGGTGAAGGTATTAGAGAATCCGTCCTCCATGAGGGAAGAAATCAAAGCACTGGATGTAGTTCGAGTAAAAGCCGATTCTTTGAAACTTTTTCTTCAATCTGGTGATAGAAGGAAGGATCTTGAAGTAAGACGAAGGATTGCTTACGTGAATCAATGGCTGAATCATAAGACGGGGAGTGTTAATAGTGGAGACTCAGAGTCAGAGGAGCTTGTGTTGGCTAAGTTATTAGCTTGCTAGTCTTCAGAGAAAAAACAAGTCTGCAATTTTCCCAGAAAAGCATGAACAGGGAAGATAAAAACACTGCAGAAAAAAAAATTATTTCTCTCATTCATCTCGAGAACATCTATCTATATCTATACAAAAAAGCAACACATCTCATGTAAGGAAATTACTTTTAGGTCCTTTACTTGGACCACAAGTCCTTCCCTTTTCCCGAAATTATGGTCATTATAGGAATTTCGTTTTCATAGGAGACATGCTATTTTCTACAAAATCGGGTTTTAATTAAGGAGTTACATTCCATATCAATCACTACCTTGATGGACGGTTGAGATTGAAAGAAAACCCTAATTGGAATTTCGGTCCTCTCTCCACCTATAAATATAGACTTTTATCCATCACAAAAGCTAGCCGTAATTATCAACACATTAGGGTTTATAGGCGAGGAGAGAGAAACCGAAACTCTTCACTAAAGCTTTTCTTCAACCAAAGTTCAACACCAATCAGTATCAGGATTCGGCAGCAGGATCAAGAATCTCCTCGTACCATGATGAACGGAGGTAATTCTTAATCCTTCTTATATTGAAATATTATTGTGATTATCATGCAGTTCAAGATCTTAAGGTTTATGTTAAAAACGAATTAACATCTCAGCCTTACATTTTTTCATCTTAATCACCTTTTCTATAGATTAAATAGTTGTCGCACTAACTTAACTAGTTACAGCATATTAACCATTTGTGTGAAAAAGTTTGCTCTGAATCCATCTTATCAATTGTTGTTCAGGTGGCAAAAATGGAAAAGAAGCTGTTCATCTTCATCACGCTGCGGCTTATTTTGATATGATTGTATGGATGATTTAATGCCCATCATGAATGGAATTGTGGTATGCCAGTGCGATTTCAGAGAGTTAATTCCTTGTTTTAATATATAAGAAAGAAATCATTCAAGATTACAGTTTTGCACGAAGAACTGCATTAGAAACATCTACTTGATAGAGTGGGATGGCAGCGATGTACCCACAAAAACGTTGAAGCATCTGCTTGCTTGATGGATTTTGATATATATATATATATATATATATTGCTCATCGAGTGAACTAAACTATTGCCAGTCATATTTAACCATCTCTCGACCTCCTTTAACCTCAATATCTCACCAACATGTGACCTTAACTGCTTCTCTCCTAGTCCTTGCTGACAGGAAAAGAAAGTTGTTTAAAAGAACTAACTTTGGCGCTTCTCTCTCTCTCTCTCTCTCTTCACCAACTCATTCACTTTTCTTGCCATCCTCTCAGTTTCTCTCTCTTAAAATCAAGAAACCATTGATTCATCAATGGCTGTCGAGCCAATAACATCACCAACGGAGCCTATGATGACTGGTCAAGTTTCAGATGAGGAAGATAGCACTCAAATCGAACAAACCATTGATGAATCAATGGCTGTCGAACCAATAACACCATCAACGGAGCCTATGATGACAAGTCAACTTTCAGATGAGGAAGATAGCACTCAATTCGAACGAACCATTGATGAATCAATGGATGTCGAACCAATAACACCACCAACGGAGCCTATGATGACAAGTCAACTTTCAGATGAGGAAGATAGCACTCAATTCGAACGAAACAGCGATGAACCATTGGCTGTCGAACCAATAACACCACAGACGGAGCCTATGATGGCAAGTCAACTTTCAGATGAGGAAGATAGCACTCAAATTGAACAAAAAATTAAGGCTTTATTTGCTATACTGGATAATCAAATCACAAATTTGGAAGGAAAGTTGACTGATGCCAAGTCATCCAAGGAAAACATTGAAGCACTTCTTGGAAAAGCAATTCCATTGCTGAATGATGAAGTCAAGATCAAAGAAGAAGATAGTGCGGATAAATGGTTCAGAAAGAGGGATGTTATGGTGGCTCCGTCCAATCTTACAGGAAACAATACTGATTTCCAGCAAATTCAGATTCTAGATAGAAAACTGGACCACTACATGGCAAAGGTGGATCAAGAGTTGCATTTATTAGAGAAGATATCCTCCAGGGAAGAAATCAATAGAGATCGAGAAGAAGCCACGACTTTGAAACTTACTCTTGAAATTTGTGATACAAGGAACGATCTTGAAGTGGGATCGTTGGTTGCTTATACGAACCAATGGTTGAATGATCAGAAGACACAGAGTATTGAAAGAGGAGACAAAAAAGGGTATGTGTGAAACTTTTTTCTGAGAATTATTGTCTTGAGATATTGCTTAATGAATTATTTTCTTAAAATGTACATTAAAGATCAATTGCTATCGTTCTTTTTCATGTTTACAGCAACAGTTTCTCGGTACTTGTTGTCCATGACAGTCGTGATCTTCGAGAAACCCGCCAGAGGCTCCTGGTGTTGCTCGGGTATCAAAAGAAGCTTCAAATGGATGTTTCAGTGGCCAAAAATGGAAAAGAAGCTGTTTATCTTCATCTTGCTGGGGCTTCCTTTGATATGATTATCATGGATGACCGGATGCCCTTCATGGATGGAATTGAGGTTTGTATTTTTCCATCGAGCTTAATTAAGAAAGTCTTTGAATATTTGATCATTATATATATAGACCATTACTGCCAGACTCAGATCGTGATAAGGAATCTCTCTGTTTATTTATTTTTCTTTTTTTGATAGGTCAGAATATAATTAGGGCAACAAATTTGTACAAATTCTGCAAATGACCACCGACATTTTTGCTCATCTGTTAGGCAACAAAGCTGTTACGCAGGATGGGTGTTGACAGCCATATTGTTGGTGTCACTCGTGAGTTTAAGCGACTAGCTTTCATGGACTCAGGCGCCGACAGCTGCATTATAAAGCCACTGACTCTTGGAAAGCTCACTGCTGTCTTCCCGTGATGAACTTCTGAGTCTAATTGACTTGATCCGAGTTGATTTTTTCTTGTATTGTTCTTAGATGTAGAGATCATGAACTCCATGAATAAAGTTTCGGAGTAGCTAGCAATGCTATGAGGATAAAATGAATATTGTTAGCATGTCAAACTGGCTGGAAAGTGTTTATTAGCTTAATTGTAGAAGGAAATGACAGAAGTGGAGGAAATTCTAGTGTTAGATTCCTGATCTGATGTTTGATCAGTCAGCTTGTTAGTGATTTCATGCTTAGATTTAGATAGTCCTGCCGAAATGAGTGCACTGTACAATCTGAGGAAAATACACGATCCCTTTTCTACAGCATGTGCAATGTGCATCTGAGGAAAACCACAAAGGCATTATATTTCAATTCCCACTGTAGCTGCTGAATTCTGGCTTCTGCATTTGAATTTTGCTGAGGTGCTTTGGTTCATTGAAATCCTCACTCTCTGGTATATTTCTATATCATTTGAGTTCTTAAGCTCCCATTTTTACTCTCTGCTCTGACAATTTAAACAGGACTTGTGCTATTTATTTGCCAGATTACTCGCTCACAGTTGGTCGTGATACATATCTTCAAGATTTTGGCTTTGAAAGTAAAGCTGAAATCTTTGTGGCCTGTAAGGTTGCCAAATGCTCCGAGCAGGAATCTGAATAAGAATTTTGAATTTTCACCATTGTACAGTTTCAGGTTCGCCAGAAATTACCATGGCAAGTACAGCCTGATGTTAAATCTGAATTGATTTCTTCATTCCCTGCCAAGTTAGCAGTGATTCCCGTTATGATCACATTGAATATTTTGAGAAAAATCAGTGAAACATTAGTTCATAATGGACCAGACCAGGATTGTGTAATGAGCAATGAGAGGTATCAGCTTTTATTGATTCAGTTTGACATAAAGAACAACAAAAAAAAGTCAATCGAAGTATTCATATCATCAGGATCAAATCTGTGGACAAAAAATGACCCGTGCAAGTTTTGGCCAATATTAACAGAGCATGCATTCTCCTGGAAAATCATCTGATGCAGCTTTTGGTACGTAACATCTTGGTTTAGGGGGGTATATACAAGCACATCTACTTGAACAAGGATGCACAGCAACAATCCAAGCAGTACAAATTATGATGACACACTAGTTGATTAGGATTCAGGATATCAACAAGATTGGCCACGATTGTGCGGCAGCACCCAGGGCATACCAGCTTATGTTCTCAACTAAAGCCAAATAAATAGTCTACCAAAACATACATGATAATCAACATCAAATCCCTGAGATAAAAAACTCTTATTGAACTAGTTTAGTTCGAAGTGCGACAATCAGCAGCCCAGGCATTTACCAGACATGCAAGCTTTCAGCAATACTATCAGAGTCCCATCATTTACAAGGCAGGCTTCAGTATCTACCAACCGGGTTCAAGTGGACACACAAACAAATATCCACTTGAAAAGGGGTAGAACACTTATCCTAGTTCTTTTGGGATATTGGCGAGTTAGTATAGTAGTGCATGTAGTGTGGAGAAAATTACAAATTATTGCGTCATACAAAATCTGGAAATTTAAAGTTGAGTCTAATTCGTAATGTTGCTAGACTGGCTCAATAAAAAAGTGGTAATCTTTGCTCTCCCGAGGCATACGAAATGATACTCCTCTTGAGCGGCGAAATAAAGTGTGCCCCATGAAATGCAGCAGCACGTAGTATATTTAGAGGGCCGAAATCAATGGAGTATGCCTTCTGAAAGCCATCTAGAATAGCCATCATAGTCATGTTTGCAAGTTTTCTCTCTGCTTCATATTTTTTCAACAACGATACCTTCATAAAGCAAATCAATTTTACATCAGCAAACATTACCAATTAAGATATACCATCATGAAAGACAACTTGGCCAAAACTTGACATCCCATCACAAACTATGTTGTCTATATATATATGTACATTATATAACTGATTTGTTAGGAAAGTGATGTTGTACATCCACCGGAATCATGTTTAACAGTAGGATATTGGAGTGCTCAATTCTGTAAAATGTATGAACGCCTGGCCTTTTTGGCAACTTTGCAAAGCGGATTTCTCGGGTCGAATCACTTCTATCTAATATACTTTTTCTTCAAGAAATGAGCAGCTCAATCATTTTTCTTTTTTATTAATTCTGCAGCTTAGATAAGGAAGGCACTGAATAGTTTTCGTGGAAAAGTACAAATCTGCCATGACAGATTTTCTTTCCCCCAGTGTCATGGACCAATCCACCCTAGTATTTTAACAGAATGTTTTAGATAAAGCACGAAGTCTGTTAGAAATAATACCCACAAAGAAATCATCTATGTTTATATCCAAGTTGATTACTAGTGACAATTTTTCTTATCATGCAGAATGATCAATAAATGCAGCAACATGGCCATCATTAGGATATGCATCATCACTAGCTAGAAACTCAGTAACAAAACTAATCCAATGTAATCCGTGAAAAAAGCCATCAAGAACTAACTTCCAAGGCAAGGGTGAAAATGTAAAATATAAAATGTAATTATGGCTAAATACCCTGGGAAAAAAAACACGCCACAAGGAAAAGTGATCCAATTTTTATTACATCAGTTGTTTGACATGGTATTTAAGGCAATTGATATTTCAACAGTGTAGATTATTGAAGAATATAAGCAAGTGTGTGGTGATAAATAACTACTCCAAGTACAATTAAGAAACTCAGAAGATGACATACCTCCCCAATGTCCATGCCCACAGCAATTCCTTCAGCAATGATTCTTGAAAGAGCAAATGCATCTCCAAAACCCAAATTAACTCCCTGGCCAGCTAAAGGATGAACTGTGTGTGCCGCATCACCAATCAGAACTACACGCTTTGATGCATATTCATTTGCATGCATTAAAGACAATGGAAATGCCATCCTCTCAGATGCCAACTTGACCACTTTTGGTGGAATTTCAAAAGACTCATTAGCTAATATTGTCACATTTCCTCTGAGCCATGAAAACATGCCTGCACTACCTTGTAGACTTGACTTAGGATGAGGACCATATCCATAATCCAGAGCATGATTTACCGCTTTCACAAAATCATCCTCTTTCACTGATTTAAAATCAGATGACTCCTCTGGGTTCATGGTCCAAACAATATTGCTGAATTTGTCTCCAACTGGCAGAAGTGCAATTGGACCTGCTGGTAGAAACCGTTGCCAAGCGCAATAATTTTCTACTGAATGTTCTACAGTGCATATTACCGCATTCTGCGAGTATTTCCACCCAGTTGTTTTAAATCCTGCAAGCTCTCGGACTTGTGACTTTCCACCATCAGATCCAACCTATGATGAATGCAAAATAATTCAATACTGATTAGTTTGTTATTCACAAAAAACATTTTCTAGTGGCTCTTGTCTAAAATTGCAAATCTTTCATTCTAACATATTTTAAAGGTATAACATAACTTCCTCAGTGCAAGTTAAATTACCACCAACTTTGCATAAAGGCTGTTTCCATCACTAAGTTCCAGCTTCGCTAAACGTCCCCTGGCATATGATGCTTCTGTTGGGGCTGTACTGTCCACCACTATGGATGATGAGCTTGGATGTAGAGACATTGAAGTTAATCTAGAATGGTATATTGTCTTTTGGAAATCTGTGTCCTGTACGTTCAACTTTTTAGTATCAGAAATCACAAAAGAGAGCATTTCTTTAGTCATGGAATGCTATTGGTTTTGTTATTGATACATGAACAAGAAAACTTATATCACTTAATGTCCATTTGGAGATTACATACAGCATAACAGAATCAAGAAGACATGCACATGCACAAGAACAAGATGCATTACCTCGATTATTATCTCACACGTTTATCAGATAATTCACCCTGGAAATGTCAAGGGAACTGATATGAAGAAATAAAATTTTCTCTTAAGGAATGGCTGTGTTCAGTCAGAGGACAAGGACTTCAAAGGTTATTCCACATCACAAATGCAACACGTAAAGAAAATGAAGTCTAGATAAAGCATGAGAGTTTTCACAAAAGAGAGATGAAAACAGGCATATCCAGTGTCTGAGTAAGACCTGCACCTATAGGAACATGGTGATATTGCTCAGAAAATAAAATATACAATAGGCCCATATAGATTCTGATTAGAATCTACATAATGGTAATAGAATCTATGCAATAGATAACGTATATCATCAACAAATTTAAAGTTCCCATTAGGTATGGCATATAGCATCAACAGATTTAGATTTCCTGTTATGTATGAAGATAAGCAGTTTGGTGTAAGGAATACCTCAATTCTTGATAACAGAGAGCTATGGAGCACCTTATTCTCCACCACACACCTGCATCATGATGAGTCCAAAATCAGCATCGTCTGCGATATCTAACAGCAGGATCACAATATATTTTTCACCTCTACATGTGGCTTACCCTAAAACTTCTTTGTCTACATCTTTTGCATCATATTTTGTATATCCTAAGCTAGTGTAATCCCAAACCTGCAGAAAATCAAGTGGCAGGCAACTGATGGCATCATATGTTATGTAACAGTACAGTATATATTTCATTGCAGAGGACAAAATCAAGCAATTTAAAAGATAAAACTTTCTATGCAGCTGCAAATAAGAATAAAAAACCTGATAGAAGAGATAGAAGCATGGCAGTAACAATAAATCATTCTAATGTGAACCAAATTCTGTTATTAAGACTTCCCAAGCCTTGTAACAAAGTTTCTATTTAGTTGCAGATGCCAAACAGAAGCTTCGTATGTGCCAGAACACATCAAATTCATAAGTCAAATTAAAATGCATCGGCAATGTTAGTAATTCAAGATTTGAAACAGAATATGTCAATTATGTGAAACTTAGAAATGCATAAAACAAAAGTAAATAAAACAGTCATCACCTGCATCTTATCAAAATAAGCATGTCGATGTTGTTGAACATATTGCCAGGCACCAGTATCTGCAAAACCATCAATGCAAATCCAAAGATTATGTCTAGTGCCTGTTGTCAAACAGTATGCTAAACATCAGCAGTCTCTTGTTGTGGTACTTTCAAGCAACCAATTGCGATGCCAAGTCTTCTAGAACACAAATTGTTGTCTTGGTAAAATCAGGTGTTTTTAATTCCATTATACAAGTTTATTCTAAAGCAGTAACACTATTTATGCATGGAAAAATCAGTCTTGAGGTTTCTGTAACTTCACAGTGTGGGTTATTAACAAAAACACAGGAGATACACAATCGTAATACCATTGAAAAAAAGAAGAAGGTACGTCACGAGGAATTGAGCACATTTATTACGATACCTTTGAAAAAAGATATAGTTGCAGGTGTGACTGTACTGACCCTTGGATCAGGTGGGTCTTCTCTCTTTATGCATGGTTTATTGGCCAAAGCAGGACTGCTATCAATGATGGCAACACGCAAATGCTTCGTCAATGGCGTGGTTGCTGCAAGCAACAAAGTTAATAACTTGATGAATACAAAACATAATGCATCAATGAGAATTGACTCGTTTATACTACAAGAGCATACAGTATCAAAAGCCATTGGCAAGAAAGCTCCTGTCTTTTCCATTTGATCTTGTTTGTTTAAACCCAACCCAACCCAACCTCCAATTGACAAGCATGGAAGAATAAATGGAGCAGTGACAGCATGATAGTAAACTAGTGCAGATGGGAGGAAAAAAAGCCTACCCAAGGAACAAGCTAGGGCCATGCCAACCATGCCTCCCCCAACAATAGCAATGTCATATGGTTGAACATTGCCAGTAAGACTCAGGTTGGCATCACTCTCCTGCTACACCAAAACCAAAACAATCAAATCCAATATTGTACCACAAAGATTTAAACTTTACAAGAACCCATTAGCCATTATAGAGAGAGAAAAATTAATTTTTGGAAAAAATAAGATTGCAAGAGCAAAAATTATAGTAAAAAAAGAGACCCATCAATGCATAACACATGAAAAACACACCTAATACAATTAATAATAAAGGAAACCATTACCTGATTAAATTGGGAAGAAGCAGCAGCAGCGGATGATTTTGCAGCTTCATCACTGCAAAATTGCTTCCTTGAAAGTTTGAATATTTGATGATAAGTAGGAACAACTTTCCTTGCAATCACCCTGTCATTTGTTGAATGTTTTAAAAAAAAGGGAAAAGAGATTTTACTTAATAATAAGAAGAATAAGTTAAAAAAATAAATTAAATTAAATAAATAAGAATTTCATAAGAGTTACTGGACATGGGTACCTGTTCATTCTTGCGACTGCAGAATTTCAGCGATCATGAATTTAGAGGGAGGGAGGGAGGGGGTCAGGGGAGGCAAGAAAACAAAGAGTGATATGGGCTGGACGGAGCTGGTCGTCGCTATAAGGGCCAGGTTGGGCTTCGTTTAACTTAACAAAAGAAATTAAAAGACTAGATATGGGCTAAATTACTCAAAACACCATGCTTGGGCAGCTACTGTAAATAATTGTAGAAAGAATGGCAGTTGTTTTATGCATTCAAGGAATGCGTTTTTCGAGCTAATCCATCAAAGGCTAAATCAGCCGCCTCCTTTTTTTTTTTTTTTTTTTTTTTATTTAAAACATACCGCATTTCCTAATAGGTAGTGAGCAAGGTGTGGTTTAGAACTCGTTGGTACTGTTATTATAATGATTTTTTAAAAATATATGTATAAAAATAATATTTATATTTTTTAAAGTATATTTTTAACATTAGTGTATAAAAATAATTTAAAAATATAAACAAATATTAATAATAATGCTTGAAGGAAAACTTTTAGGTATTTTTTCTTAGAAATATGTTTGTTTTAATATATATATATATTAAACAACATAATTTAAAAAAAAAATTAAAATATGACCTAAGTGTCATACCAAGTTATTTTCTAGGTCAAATTTACCATTTAAACACCTTCTTAATTTAGTTAACCAAAGAAATGACATGTATATACTAAAAATATACTATTTTTCATGGTTTGACTCGAAATCCAATTTTAATCATCAATAATTTAACTCTACAACTCTATGGCCACTCCACACGTTTTATTTGCGTGTTTATTTTGGTGTTTTTCAGCTAATCCTTAGGTATAGGCTCGTGAGGCTCATCGAGACTAAGTTTACCGTTCCTGATTTAGTTTTTTTTTTTTTTAAATCATATATATATATATCAAGATTATAAGATTTATGAAAACAAATACTTTTCTCAGTTTTTATAATGATTTGATTTTAATAAAATTCCAATCAACAAGTTGGAAAATATATGGCATTTGCTAACCAGGCTGATCCATGGGTTTATTAACCCTATTTGACATTCTGTTTCAAATTGTTTTTGAAAAAAATAATAATAAAAATATTTTTTATTTTTAAATTAAATTATTTTAGTGTTTTTAGAGTATTTTTATTTTTATGTGCTAATATTAAAACTAATTTTTAAAAATAAAAATTATTTCAATATATTTTTAAATAAAAAATAATTTCAACTACACTTCCAATTAGAAACATCTTCTCAAAAAGTTTTGGGTTAATGAAAATCTAAAATCTTTTTATTTATTTATTTTTGTGTGTGTGGCTCGAGATTTTCTATCTTTATGGTGAACTGAATGGCCTCTTTAAGCGCGATTGAGATCTAAACCAATAAAAAGAAAAATAAATAAATTGGTCAGTTTTTGCCTTCATGACATAAATTATATAACGACAAAAGATAAATTTTGTCAGTTTTTTAAGCAAAAGGTCCATTTGCTAGTGAAAGCTCGCCGGCCTCCAAATACTGTATAGTCTATTTCTTGAGTACTTTCAAAGTGTTGTTACATAATTTCTGAAGAAACAAAAAAGATTTTTTATTAGGTTTGTGTAGGTGTTAAAAATAAATTTTTAAAAACAAAAAGTCTTAAAAAAAAACCCATTATTATAAAAAAAAAATACTACTTTAATTACTTACAACATTGAAAGTTTGAGGTTGTTTTTTAAAGTATTTTTTAAAAATAATATTTTTTATTTTTTAAAAAATTATTTTTAATATCAGCACATCAAAATGATTTAAAAACACCAAAAAAAAAATTAATTTAAAATAAAAAAATTATTTTTTTGAAAAACAATTTTGAAACACCACATCGATATGTAATAAGGGTTGAGTTAAGATTGAGGTCGAGCTCCAGCCAAAATAATTGCAAGAAAAAGGTATAAGTGGTGATACTGCTACTGCATTACAAATCACAACTTCTCCCTGCTGATGGATGTGAATGCGCTGAATTGTTCGCCTGATACAAACAAGGAAATGTGCCCTACTAGCCCGAGACGACAAAACCCATATTGGACCATAATTGTATCAAGTGAACATCATAGCTATTAGCTAGCTAATCCAAGATTCCGTGCTCCCTTCCGAATGATAATGGCATTTGGCATGGAAGAACTCGCTCGCCACTGTTTATGTAATCCTGCTAGCTATGCAACAGGGTAAAAAGAAGGGAGGGGAAAGTGTTTGAAATGATGTTTACAAGGCACAGATATTAACCCTCCCAACCGTCTGTAAAGTAAAATAAGTTATTTCGTCTGAAATCTTAAGCTATAAATGATTTATATTAATTTTTAATACACCTCTTTAAATGAAAGTATTTTAGGTTTGAAATTTGCACAGACTCACATTACTTTATGCTTGATATTTCATCAAATAAAATAAACATAGTAAGATTCAAACCCATGACCACTAAATTAACAAAACGCCGATATACCATATTAAGAAATTTTTTCACCTGAGAACTTATTCTTTAGATAAAGATTATATCATTCTCTAACCGAGTAAGAATATTGGAAACAAAAAGAAGATCTTGTGACTCTCTTTATAATCATCGTCTCCACTGATCACCTGTCGCATGCCCCATGGTCTCGCGCGATGTAGTAGAAAGATTACACGTCCATTTCCAACTGTAAACAAGCAATGAATAGTATCCCCACAGACACACACACAGTCAAAAGTAAAAGAAAAAACATGAACCGCATCTTTCTTGTTTCACCCGAACTCACCACAGCACAATGATGAGTGCTGAGAAGAAAAGCCAAAGGATAATAAACAAGTCTGAGTGGTGGGTGAGGTAATCGCCATGATTGTACCTGTGCTTCTATATCCAATCATCTTCTCCCAATTGCCTTGCATATCCCAACACTCACAGCCCCACTTTCAAAAATCAAAATATGTAGCCATTTCCCCACTTTCTTAGATCCAAAGCAATAAACCATAATCATTTAGCGATAACCAAACCCTAGTAGCATTAATATATACAGGCTGATTCCAGACCATTACTGGTGGTGACAGAAGCAGCTACAAGGTTTGTTGGATATGCATGGTATATCAATATATAGATAGAGAGAAAATATACAGAGATATATATATCAGGTTTGACCCTATTGACTGTACTCCTGGCGGCCTCAGGGCAGAATAGGTGCACTTCTTTAGTGTGCTCCTGCTATGCACCTTCAGCAAACTTCAACAACAAAGTTGAAGTTTGCAACAACACCACGAAGGGATCCTTGGCAGAAAAGAAAGAAAATGGGGTCATGGAAGAAGCCAGGAATGATGAATCAGTACAGGATCATCAAAAGAGCATTGGTGGGAGAAATAGTGGAAGCTGTACTGCTAGTGGGTCTAATAATGGACCTCACTTAGAAACTTCTCCTCTCAAGAGCACTCTCAAGAAAACTAGCAGTGCTGTAGCTGGGGGAAATCAAGCAAGGAAAGACCGTCAAAAGAGAAAAGTAAGCTGGCCAGATATTGCTCATGGAGCAGATATTGCTCATGTTCTTGAATTCGAATCAAGGTGATTAAAATTAACCATCTCCTCCCTACCACACTTAATTGGCATGATTGGGTTTTGATTGTGTAATTAGATGATGAAAGCCCTGGCCACAGAATGTGTTTTTGATAAGCAAATTATTGCCATTAGAATCTTCAACAGTTATAAGGGTGTTCTCTCTCTCACTTAAGAGAGTTTTTGGGGCATGCTTGCGTGAACAATTTCTAGAAAATGAAGTGCACAATGGCTTGTTTTTTCCATTTTCAATCTATGCATATATGCCATGTATTTTCAAGGTTCACTCTCACTATAATTTCCTTCTCTTTCAAAATGTCACAGCACCTCTGATGATGGAGAACTTGAAGGAGTAAGGAACTCTTGTGTTTGTACAATTCAGTGAACAAGCAATCCAGAGGTACCGCGCACAATTTAATTGCTCTTTACTGATTTAAGGAATATATATCTTCAGGATCATAATATATAAATTGGCAAAACACACAGACAGAGAGATATATCTTGTTAGATCCTTGTAAGAAAAAAATAAAAAAATCATTAGTTATAATTATTTTGATTATTGACACAAGAACCAATTAGGTGCATGTACTTGTTGAGTGCAATTTCATTTGAACGTGGAAGGTGGCTCAAAATATAATCACATACAATGCCTACCGTGAGTTAATAATGCATCTTCCCAGGATATGCAAACTGACCTTTGAAGACTGAGTGTGTTTGTTTACATATTGCAACTATGTTTTTTTTTTTTATTTATTGTTTTAACTTGTTGATGTTAAAATTAAATTTTAAAAAATATAATATTATATTATATTTTTAAATAAAAAAATACTATGAAAAATAATTATTACCATGTAATATCAAACACTACCTTTAAAAGTTTTAATGGCCGAAGGCACAATGTGACATAATTTAATGATAATATAGTTCATAAACACAATGTAATTGTTTGGGAGTGTGGGTGCTTACTTTTGAAAGTGTATTTATTTTATCTTTTAAAAATCATTTTTGATAGCAGCACATGAAGATAATCTAAAAACACTATTTTTTTAATTTAAAATAAAAAATAAAAAAATTCATTTTTTTAAAAAAATATTTTTGAAATGCAGTGTTAAACACCAACTTAGAAGACGGTTTCTAGCCTTTGAACTCTGAGGTGTTTGGACTTTGGACAACATAGCTAGGTAGAAAGGAGCTGTGGGGGGCTGGTCTGAAAACAAAGTGCCATCCAGCATCTCTTCTGTTAGCAATAATAAATTAGTTTTAAAAAAAAAAATCACAAGAGAAACAAAACATAGTCAACATGTGGATAGATCTTAAGTTCTTCCTTAATTACCCTAAATACCAGATTTGTGGGAAAGGGTCTGCATAAATGGCCCGGACTCACACGAAATTGCAATTCAGCCAACCCTCTCGGGCTAGCCTGATGATGTTAGCTCAAGTTATGGCTTCATTGTATGGTCAAAACATGAATTTGACTCCTTTAGCCATCATCATATGCAAATAGTTTCTTAATTGGGACATGCAATGTGCAAGCTTCGATTGAGATTTCTGTTAGAAAGGGGTGCCTGCTGAAACTCTCTATATATGTTGATAGAAGCAGATTGCAGGTATAAATGATTAGACCATAAGGGTCTTTCTTTCAAACAAAATGCTGGGATTACCTCGTGATCTATATAACAACTTTATCTCTATAAGAATTCCAGGGAGAAATAAACTCTTAAGGCATCTGTACTGTATGTATAGAAGATATATGATGAATGTATGTGTCCCCAAGGGGCACGGTGTGATGGCAAAGAGCTTGTGATCTGCACAGCAAGTCTCGAGTTCGAGGCAAGACATACACCTTTTATAAGAGCCTGAAACAGCTATGGTTTTATCTGAACCTACAAAATACGCTTTCATAGATTAAAAAAAGAAGATATATGGTGCATGTATGTGTATTAAGACACGAGGGACAAGTGGAAACACAGAAGTATGTGTAGCTGAAGAAATATGGATGAAGATATAAAATAAATTTCTGTCGCTGATAACTCAATAAATACCATATAAAATAATCTGCCTCTTATTCTTACAGTTGTCTTTCTTTTTTCCAAAAGTTTCCCACAGTTTTTCTAACATTTATAACTTTCTCTTCTTACAGATGGATCTCCTGATGATGCAGTTCTTCAAGAACATTTCACAGTATTCACATTCTTGTACTATTTCTTAATATAGAATTAACTCGAGTCTTGTATAACATTGAAGGTAGAAAACATGAGTAGAAAAAACAGAAACTGATGAAAGAAATAAACCAACCATCCAGGATTCTATGGAAATGGTTCTGTCCAATCGCTTACGTAACGCTTGCCCCAGTTGCACGACCATTGGACCTTGGAAATAGATTTCTAACAAAACCAAGACCAACCAGTCCTTTCGTTGTCATTCTCCCTCTGGAAAAGTTGCCCCTGTATTCAGTCATTAAACTCAATCCAGGGTTTGCCCGATGAGCTAGTGGATTCATCTGAAATGATTAAGAAAATATAATTCTAGACAACATTATTTCGAAAAATTAAACTGGGGTTTGACAAAAAAAAAAAAAAACTAAATTAGCTCGGGATTGTTTTATTTTTATACCCGGCCCTAGCTAACTAAAAGTCTATAATAATGAGCTCTAAATTTGTCTTATACATGAACACCTCAAACTTCTTATTCATTACTGATATGAAATTCCCCGCTCGCATGTCTAACTCAACTCCAAATAATTTCTTAATCGGTTTGTGGTGAAAATTTAAAGGTTCAGAAGACACAACTGAACTAGGCTTACGGTGTACGGTGGGAGCTTCGGTCAGTGGGTAGCAGGGGTGGAGCTGGGGGCAACATCGAAGACCAAAGAATTGACTAGAAAGAAAAAAAGATACGGAAACCTCTCTGTACTTGTAGATGAAATGAAAGATGGCAAGTACAAATGAAACTTGCTGATTTTGTCAGTAAGAGTTAAACAAATCAATCACATACAAAGGTGGCGAAACAAATCGATCTAAATGGAGTTAACGTGTTACATGCAACAAAAGCCAAGCAATTGTTGTAAGAAAGAATCACAATTTTCTTCCTTCCCAACCCCCACAATGATGTACCATATTTTCTCCCAACATGGGGATCCCTTTTTTTTTTACTCACAGTATCACAATATCATGGTCTTATAACACACTATTCCCTATTTGGCATCTGCTGGTCAGCAGCTCATTTTGCAAGCTAAAACCTCTTTTACATGTCGGTTACAATCTCACACAAGCCTTTAATGACCATGATTTCTTGCTTTCTTTGATTTGTTCTTTTCCTGCATCTTCTTCTTCTTTGCTTCAGCTGTAACCCAAGTATAATCTGGAGGAATAGCAAATGTGTCCTGAATGTTTTCTATCCTATTGCTAGAGCCACCAGCAGATGAGCTAGGGCGTTGATAAGGAGCTTTTATCCACTGAAACCAAGATGAAGTTGAGGACTGCATAACCATCGGACTTTCTCGTAATGCAGCAGTAGGACTTGAAGGGGGTGTTGCAAACTCATCCAATGGCTGTAGTTCTTCAAACTTCGTAAATGTGACCAGTACCCTGATTGTGGGAACTACTGGGATAGCAACCTGGATGTAACCAAGAAGCGTTTAGAAAACATATTCAGATATTAACAAAACAATCAGACCAAAGTGTGGTGTAAACAAAGCTACAGGATAAGAATCATAAGCATTGTAAATTTTGAAGTGATTTTCCCCATATCTAATGAAAGCATGTCAGTAAATTTGGAAGGAAAGAATGACACTGAGGTAGTCCAAAACTTTACATAGGTGCAAGGGACTGCCAACAAAATATCCACCAACTCATATTTGTTAAAACTTGGTCAAGAAGCCAAACCAGGTCATTTGGATTTATATGCATAACAATCAGATATTTATGCAGTGTTTAGATATTTTATCTGGCATGGCTGGACACGTGACAGTAAGTGGTAGATGCTCTCTTTCCACAAGGCCAGGTTCAAATCCTATTCTGTCATACTTTGGTCTAGTGGCATTTCTAAAAATTGAGCCAAGCAGGCAACTTCTCAAATTCAAATGAAATCCAGCAGAATTGAATTATTTTTTTCTGTCAAGTTCACTCATAGATGATCCTATCACATACCTAGACTTGCCAAGTGTCTGGTTAACTGGGTTACTGGTTTGACCAGCTAGACAGGGCTGGATGGATATGATAACTATGCTTCTACCTTGCATCCAAAAACAAGAAGCATGTGGCTAGACCAGTAAAAGGAGAGACTAAGCAAGACATGGATATTTGCAAAACCCAAACAACATAATGATACTGATAGCACAGTTTGCAGAAATGCTACCTTTGACTCGCTAAAAAATTCCCAGGAATAAGCACAGAAAATTCTTAGGATTTATCATTTAAGGTAAAATCATCACCTTCTTTCATTCTTCGGGCAGTATAAACTATAAACTGGTATAATAACAAGCATTGTGCATTTCAAAACAATAACTTACCTCGTATCACCAGAGCGATTCTTTCACCAACTTCAGTGAAAAGCCAAGCCAATATTTATTGAAGATACGAAGGCCAAGCAATTCCATGTTATTGTGGTTATTCACGACATAGAGGATATTATTTATTGAGTGCATCATGCCAACTAGCCTCTCACAAAGGAGCTAGTCAATTTATCAGCAGATCAATCAAAGGCTAATGAAGAGAATCTCGCATGTTAGGGGTCGGGGTTTACAAACATCAATCCTAAATGGTCGTTTCAGCATGGAAAACGCAACACATTAGAGTACTATATTGACTGTATATAATATGTTACACCACACGTCACCCCAGGTAATCTTACACCTAAACCAAGACACCATAGCTGGCTGTAACTAAAGTGGAATGAGCTACGCTATTCCTTGACTTTGGTACTCCAACTGGAAAACTTTAAAAAAATTACTGAAGCTTGTTTTATAATATTCTAACTGGTATCGGATAAAGAAAACTATTATGGATTTCTCCACCAATTCTTTTTTTCAAGATATTTACACTATACGCTGGCCCTACAGACATATGGGTATTAAAAAGATGCCAACGGATAGCAGGGTAAAAGGTGTTGCTGGGTGCAGTTGTAGAACATTTTCCTTAAAGGGCTAGTGAAGGACCCGCAAAGGATTTTAGATAGATTTATATTAATTATGTTTCCATTGCAAGAATATCTAAATCTTTTGTGGGTCCTTCATCAATAACCACCACACATTTGAAGACTAGTCGGACTGTGATTGAGATTGTGGTAGAGTTAGGAAAAGGAATGCTTGAAGCCAAAAAACAAATTTCGAGTGCTTGGATGTTTTCATGAAGCCAGGGTGCTGGAATATCAAAGACACTGAAAACCATGATTTCGAGAAAGAAACAATTTGCTACTTTTTAAACCATGGTTTAGATGGAAATCAAAGCTTTGGAAATCCAATGCCAAAAATGTGCTCAGAAGTTGTCCTCCATTACAAGGCAAACATTGCATAAGATTAATTCTGCTCTAATATTGAAAATCTAACCACACATAACTGCGCCCACATGGTAACCCAATAAAATGCTTATCTATAATTATGGAAAACATCGTGATTTTATGACCTTCACTCAACATAACTCCCTGGGGCTGGAGATGCAATAGCCTCAAATAAGGTGAAGTTGCTTCAACAACCTATGCCCAAACCTTAGCAAGTCAAAAGCCCCATGCACCATTTATAAGAGAACACATGAAAAGCTTCTATCTAATATGATTTATATCATCAAATAGATTCAAAAAGTGCACTCAATTTTAAGAAAATTGACAGGAAAAGCCCTATTCATACCATATAGATCATGGGGTTATTTAGTATAGATCTAGCAAGGCCATCATACAACCAACCGATACAGAAATCAAAGAGAAAAAATAATTGTGAGGTCAGGGCAGGGGTGTGTGTCTGTGTGATGACAAAATTAAACAGCAAGCTATTGAGCGCCTTGTACTAAAAGAGTTTTATATTGTCAGATTCAACTGGATATAAGAGAAAACATCATACCTTAACTGGAAAGGTTCCCATGGGAAGTTTAGTTGTGAGCAGCTCTCTTAAGCGACGAATTGCCTTAACCTTGTTTGCAAGAATATCAAGCAGTGGAAGAAGTTCTTCAGTTTGCAAAGGGAAGTTTGGAGAAAGCCAAAGAGTAGGTCTTAATCCTTTCTTATACTCATTCTCACGGCCTCCTTCTTTGCGACGATTATTGCTCTCAGAACTCATAGAAGTAGATGCCTTGCTATCTCTCCCTTTCCGATTCTCATCCCTCGAAACAATCTCCACAGAATGTCTTCCTGGTTTAGGCTGACTTTCGGATGGAGAGTCCCCCAGTAAATCACTCACCTTCTCATCCACACAAAGAGAACTTCTTGGTGGAACAATTTTCTTCGGCCCTTCAACTTTAGAATCCCGTTTCCTCCAACCACCAAACCACCCTTTCTTTTCCTGCTTAGTCTCTCCATTTCTACAACCATTTGCATCTTCAACAGGAACCTCCCTGTGCTCATAACAACTATGACGATGTGCAATAATCCCATCACCATTCTCAGAGCTCATCTCTGACGTATCCAATTTAAGAGCAACTTCAAGTTGCCTTCTTTCTTCTTCTGTCAAAATGTCATTGAGCTCCTCACTTTCTGTTTCATTATCATTGCAGGAAGAGAAGAACTCATCATCCGACATAGCCCCTGGGACCTTTCTAGATTTGATGCTAACAACCACATTGTGCATGTCATAGACCTTTGCCTTCCATGAACCCACCATTTCTGTTTTCTCCAGCCGCCTCCATGTCAGCTGTGGCAAAAGAACTGCTTCGGTCACATCTATCCCTGGCCTGAATATATTAGTCTGAGACATTGCAGCCACTTCTTGCCGAACCTCTTCATCAGTTGCCAGAGAACCAGCACCATCCAAAGCATTCATCACCTCTTTATCCTTGTGTGTAATCATGCAAAGCGACCCAGAGGGGACTTTCCCATCCTCCGATCCATCACCAAGGAAAAGAATACTCTGATCTGAACGCTGAATCCTAAAACCATCGAAACCAGCCAAAGTCATATCAGCCCTCAAATTTGCACCTCTCTTCCAGATTTTGTAAGTATCTGAAGGAGCAATCCTCGAGATAAAAGGTATCACAGAACTCTCAAAATGGAATGTTATTTCCATGTAGAAATCCCTCATCCTTCGCATTGTTCCCACCAAACGAGGCAACCTCCTACACCACTTTGCCCATGCCAATGGCTGGTAATGCCTGACAATAATCATTGCAATCCCTTCTTCTCTATTGCAGATAGCTTCTTGGAGAGCGCTCCATCCCTGCTCATTCTGCAAACTCCAATCTGCACCGGCAACCATAAGCATCTCAGTTGCAGTTTCATCACCCAGTTTGACAGCCAAGTGAAGAGGGGTGTCACGGTACGGTACATCACGCCTATCAATTGCAGTAGCAATAGCCTCAGCCTTCTCTTCCTCAGCCAATGAAATCGCCTCATTCCGAATCTCAGCAGGATTGCAAAGACGGGGAAGTCCAGCTACTATCTTCCTGAGAGTGGCATAATCTTTGGTTGCAATGGCCTTATGCACAGGACTATGGGCATATTTAGAAATGTCAATGCCCGCCATCCCTCAGGAGTATATAAAGATCAACGCAAGTTAAAAATATAAACAAACTCAAAACCTCAATTCAATCATCCAACTATAGAACTCGATAGAGATGACTGATAAGCAATGCCCCGAATTAGAACCTAGAAAGAAAAAAAACACAATCAACCATTTGCAGGTATAAACAACTGACTTTCTGACATGTGAAATTAGGTCCAGTTCATAATTATTCACCAAAAACAGTATAAACTTTATCTTGCAAACTTTCCCTGAACAGAATAGGCCTAGTTCAAGTTACACCCAGATGGAACAAGAAAACAGCCGAAAAATCATCAAACTTGCAGCAATTATCAGGAAGCAAAACCATAGCAAAAAAAAAAAAAAAAAATCCAATAAGCCAAGAAATCTCACCTCCTACTAAGCTTCTTACTCTCTTTGCTCTTCTCCTCCTAAAAGAAACCAAGATTCTCCAAAAGAAACTTAAGTCACCAAAACCCCACCTCTCTCTCTCTCTCTCTCTCTAGAGATCCTTGCGATCCAATCCAGATCAGACAAACCTAAAAATATGCATGTGAGGGGTGTCTGAAGAGGAAAAAAAAGAGTTCTAAAAAGAACCCAAGAAAGATTGATACTTTATAGTATTAGAAAGGAACATAAGTGGGGAATCTGATAGAAGAAATAGAAAAAAGATGCGAAATTTTTAAGAAAGGAATACAAGAAAGTGGCTGGCAAAAACCCATTATCCAACCAAACCTCCCACAATAAAATAAAATATCGCAAAAAGTGTAGACTCTAGAGCTTCTTATATATTGCACACCCAAGAGGTGAACAATCAAAGTCTAATGACTGCTACAAGTTTGAAACTAAGAACAAGACAAGAGGGTCGATAAATAAATTGTGTATCGATGTTTATTTTGTAGCTTGATAAGGACAAAAGAAGGGGGTAGAACAAGATAGAGAGTGTTTTTTCCTTCTTTTTTTTTTTTTTTTTACATTTAAGTTTATGTACTATTGTAAATAAAGATTTGATTTTTATTTATTTTCAAGAAACATTAGTGTACTAACTCACCACTCCTAGAGTTGTGAGGTAGTTTTTATGAAATTGTTTTTTATATTTAAAAATATATTATGATATTTTTTATTTTAAAAAATAATAATTTTTAATATCAATATATTAAAATGATTTGAAAATATTAAAAAATAACTGAAGTTAAAAATATTTAAAAATATTTTTTTCAAAAAATAATTTTAAAAAACAGTGTTAAGCAGCAGTAAAAAAAGAAGAGAAGCACGAAGACAGAAATGTGAGGTTGTCAGTGGAAGGCAGAGTCTAAAATGGAAAGGGCAGCATGTGAGTGTATATTTAATGATTAATGATTTTTATATATATATAAATAAATAAGTTCATATGCAATAATGAAGAGATTTTAATGGGATTGATTGATTGAGTTGTTAGCTGCGATTCGTGGTCCAAAATTGATTTGATCTGAGTAATACGATAATGTTGATTTTTTTTTTGTTTTAAATTAATATTTTTATATTTATAAATTGTTTTAATATTCTCATATTAAAAATAAATTTCAAAAAATAAAAAATATATATTATTTTATATATTTTTAAATAAAAAAGAATTTTTAAAGGTTCAGAAGAATATTTGTAATGATAATATATTTTTTATCAGGAATTATGATTCATTTTGTTTAAAAATAATTTTAAATAATATTTTTTATTTTTTAAAAATTATTTTTAATATAGTTACATGAAAATAAATTAAAAACATCTAAAAAATAATTTAAAATAAAAATAAAAAAATCAATTTTTTTCAATAATACATTTAAAATACAATATCAAACTTTACAAAGAATGTGAGATCAAATTTATTTCTATGAATTCTTGCGAGTAAAACGTCACGTGAATGGTACCTAGGGGGGGTAATGAATCACGAATATCGTTGATCTATAGCAGATTTTTGTATTTGATTGGACCATAGAAAAATATTGTGGAGAAAATGTCAAATAAATGGTATTGTCATCGTGTTGGACTAGTATTAATATATCATCATAAATATCAATTTTCCATATAACCGGGTTGTCTGGACCAGCTTGCACGCATCTCGATTATTTCTCAAACTCATTGAACATCCTGCAAGTCCAATAAATATATAATATACTGCGAGGATGACAGGCATACCAGACAGGAAACGAATCTAGGAGCCATGAAAAGGGATGCCCTTCACAGACCGTTGGGACTCTCGAACCTTGGTCCCGTGAAGGGGCGCCCTCAACAACCACTGGACAGACCCATGTTGGTCAATTTTCCATATTTTATTCAACTATGTATACGCGACTTTTGAAAAGCATGCAGGCGATGTTAACATTTTTATTATAATCGATAGAAATTATAAATATGTTCATATGGATCGATAAAATATAAATTGAAAAGTCCATATGTTCATTTAATAAAATAAATAAATAAATTATATGTCTTGATAAATAATATCAAATTTGTAATAAATGCATGCATCCACTACGTTCTTTGTCAAGACATGAAAAATAGACGGGAAATATTGGAACACAAGTATTTGCATATTCGCATTATGTCATGGCAGCCCATGTACGATCATTTGTTTGACCTAAGTTGGGTTCTCCCAAGAAGGTTTGTGTTTCGGATTTCGCAGCAGCCTCCTCGCGTTTTCTCCTGTGCTTCTGAGAGAGAAGTTGTAATTTTCATTTAGAAAAGTATACTATATTTAAAAAAATATATATTTTTAATATAACTGTATTAAAATAATTTATAAATAATATTTTTTAATTTAAAAAATAAATAAAATGAAATATAAAACAGACACTCATTGAGTCTTGCAATTGACAGCCTAGTTGTTTTCTAGAGAGACATCTAACCAGGAAGTTGCTTGTGTAAGTTTAGGAGAATGCATGTGTCGTCTCTCTATGTTAAATGATTTGAAATCTGTATAGCAGATTTTGAATTTGAATGAGAATATATATTTCTTGTAAGAGCTTTGAGCAATCAGGATTTTAATCACTCAGCTGGTCTATAAAGTATATTTTTTGAAAAATAGGATTTTCTCAAATTTAAAAAAATAAATTAAAAAATGCATGGATCTTTGTTTTCGTGTTTAACCTACGCGTTTGGTGGCTTAGAAATAAAGGTGCACATCACCTCCAATCCAAAAACTTAAATTATTGCGTCATTTTTTCAATTAAAAATATTAGAGTTTGATGTCCAAAGCTCGATGATTAGCTCATTTGCTCCACCATGGGAGGTTCGGCTCTAACACCAATTTATAAGGGAATTGTTTGTGTTCAGGGAAATACATGGGTCATTGCATCCACGTTGGATCTACATGCATGGCAAATTGTAAATAAGATGGATAACACCTCCAGCTCAAAAGCCTCTAAACTATTATATATTAACACATTGAAAAAAGTGAGATAATTATCACATATTCATGCACACAACACAACTAATTTTTAATTAAAAATACTTATAAAATATTTTATACATCTTGATAAACTCATATATGTCCTAAGTAATTCAAAAATCTTAAATCAAATTAAAATAAAAAATTTCTCGCAGATCCTCGTTTGTATTTGATAACACACAATGTTTTTTTTTAATTAAAATACATTAAAATATTTCTTTATACTACAAGATAAAAAAAAAATCACTTAAAAAAACCATGAAATCATCATCGTTCATCCATGAAAAAAAGAATCTCTCATACCGATCCCCATCGATTCATGTTTTGTAAGGTATTCATCAGCACAGGTGATTTTACCATATGCTTAATCGCAGAGTCTATTGTGTTGTGCTGCAAGGAATGCTAATTTTATTTTATTTTTTCAAAACCAATTATTAAATTGATGGAACCGGCCACTTGTTTCATACAGTATAATCTCCACAGAATTGTTAGGCAAGATAGCACTATACTGCTCGTATGGCATCTTCTGGGAAAAAAGAGAGAGAGGAGACTACTGTATTTGTAGTGTTTTGAATTTTTTTATAAGGAGAATACAAGAATGCCCTTAGTGGCTTAGAATTAGGTTAAGGGTAGGGTAGTAATTGCACAAGCTAGTAAATATAAATAGAAAAGAAAAGAAAAAAAAAAAAGAGAAGTAATCTGAAATTTGAGAGAGAGAATCGGGAAGAGAGGAAGAAAGAAGAAGAAGAAGAGAAAAGAGGGAAAGAGAAGAGGAAGAGAAAGGAAGAAGGAGAAATAAGTTGTTAAGGTAATGTGTGTGTTTTATTATGTATAAATGTGATTATTAGCTATGATTTTGCTTGTATGGGTTGTTAGGGTTTGAGAATTTATTTGGGTTTGATTGATGAATTAAGAGAGATGTTAAGGGTTGAATGTGTTGGGTAATAGCTTAATTAGTTTGATTGTAGATGATTTTGAAGTTTTGAGATGTTTGGTTTAAGAAAATATTGAGAAAAATGGTGAATAATGTTGATAAATTTCGAAATCCCTTGCTGGAAATTCTGGGTTGAGGTTGAAGATGACAAAAATTCATTTTAGTCCTTTTGGTGAAAATTACAGTTTAGTCCCCGAACTTTGGAAAAATTACAGTTTGGTCCCTGGGGGTGAAATTGGAGATTCTGGACAGAATTGAGGATGAATTATGGACAAGATTTTAGGATAGCTATGAATTTATGAAGTGTTCAATTTAGTCCTTCAATTTGGTAAAATTACAATTTGGCCCTAAAAATATGAGAAAAATTCAGAATGGTCCCTAGGTGAAATAATAGCATTTAAGATTGGTTTGATGGATAATTGAAGTTAATTTGATGGATTATTATCAATTTTATGAGTTAGGTATTTGGAATTAGATTTTGGAAGAAACCTTTGATTTAGGTTTTACGAAGAAATGGATAGTTGATTCAAAAACACATAGGATTATGATTTGAACTCTTAGATATGTTATTAAAGGTATTTAACTTCTTTTGAGTCATTTTTTGAATATCTTCTTTTATATATATTCAGATAATCCCGATATTCAACCCGCGGGACATCAGTAGGATTTCGTCAACACTCTGCTTCTGAACCTTGTTTGTTCTTAAGTCAGGTGAGTGGATAATATTTAATATGCATGAGAAATAGTATAAATATTTGAATTTGCTAGTATGAATTGGATTATGCTTTTTGGATAATATATACCTTAATTATATTCTTGATACGATAAAGCATAATCATTTGTTGAATATACGTTCTTGATATGAGCCTATATCTGTTTGTGAATTGATAGCTCCTCATTTGATTGATACCATGAGTTGAGCCTTGAGATATGAATATGTTTGTTTGAATGTAAGATATACCTATGGTATGCCAGTCAGAATACCCATGCTAACAGGGTAGTGTTAGCTTTTGTGCACATCGTATCTGAAACCCTAGTTGGTCGGGGGAGTCACCAACCTGTGTGGACTGATCATCCCACAGTACGGAGCCTCATGCTCATTGCATTCTGATTTTCTGACGAGCTTTACCTATATTCTTGTTATGACCTATTTGAGAAATTTGTTGTAAGAACCTTGAGCCGATTTGTTAATATACTTCTCTTTGCTATATTATCTCGTATGTGTATATTAGATATTATCTACTCACTGAGTTGTTGAACTCACTCCCTCATTATTTATCATTTTCAGGGTCGTAGCTTGCTAGCAGGTCATTTTTGTCCAACTCTTGGAACCTGCTATTTTGGTTGTATTTGATATTTTTGTTCATATGTCTAGTTAGTACTCCACAATCGTAATTGTATATAAGCAACTCTTGTATTAAGACAATCGAATTATGTTATAAAGTTTCCGTTTGTTATTTCCGCTGCGTTAAATTCTGAAGTTGAATGATGAGTTTGTGTGTTAGTTTGGGTTCGCATAGGTGTGGAACCTTGGAGGGGGACCATGCCTATGTGCCGGTCACGGATCCGGGAATCGGGTCGTGACAGTATTATTGTGGAAATATATAAAGCATGAACAATCTCAATCAAATAAAATAGTAAACGATACCTGAATATGAATCAATCATAAAGAGGTTAGTAGTAACTTTCTAGTAAATGATGCAGTAGTAATAACTTGAAATTAAATGATTTGTTTTTTCTGTAGTCTTAGGTGGCCTAGTGGTAAAGCCTTGGAATTAAAAAATTTATTTCCACTGTGATTTCAGGTTTGAGTTTTATAATTGTTAAAATATAGTGGTTATTAGAAGTTTACATGGTTACTATCTTCAGAGTTCGTGAAATTAATCGAGTTACACGTAAATTAGTCTGGATATTCACATTAATAATAATAATAAAAATAAAAAAAAAGCTCATGAGTACCACTCGATTTATTTACACATCCATTCTCTGACCTTGTTGAATGAGTTAATATGATTTTGTCCCTCCTGAAAGTGATTTCTAATTATTCCCTTCACCATATCCTTTTCTCGAGCTTTTGGAGGAAGATTGTACTGCAATAAATATAAAGCACCACGCCACCGGCCCCCACAAAAAGTTATTAAAGAAATGTTGCTTGTCGGTGCAACTTGAAATGACAAGTATGAATGTGTATACTACTTGTATCTCTAGCAACCTTTTCTTGTAGTTTGATTTTTCTGAGACAAAAATCTAAATTCGTGTGGTTATGAATAGCATGGTCGTGTTTGGATCATGGCAGTCAAAATCGCGAGTCAACTCGTAAAATCGTACGATTTTGCGAGTTGGCTCCGAAAACCTGGTTGGACCGGAAAGAAAAATCGAAACCGGTCAAACTCGGTCAAACTCGTAGAAAAATCGTTCAAAATCGTAGAAAAATCGTAAAAAATCGTAGAAAAATCGTAGAATAATAATAATAATAAAAAATAATAATATTTAATTATATTTAAATTCATTTTTTAAATTTAAAAATAATAATTTTTGTACGGACATTTTACGATCATTCTACGATTTTACGATCCGATCTTACGATCCGATTTTTCGGAGCCCTTTCCGATCCGTGTCAAAATCTCGATTTTGACTGTCATGGTTTGGATAGTATTTTAAGATAAAGATAAAGTAAAAGTATATTTTGCTGAAAAGATAAGTGGAATGTGTTTCTTTTTAGAATAATTTTAAAATGTGTTTTTTTTACATGGTTCAAATAAGAAATACATTGACGTGTATTTTTTATGTCCTTGTTGTATTAATTTATTTCCATTTTATTTTGAGATAGTAATTATTGATTATACATGGTTCAAATAAGAAATACATTGTCTGCAAGCATTATGTCTCTCGAAATTATAAGAATTATAGGTTTCGATTTATATTACCAGTGAAATATGGTACGATCATACTATAAATTGTTCACAGAGCTTTTTCAAATATAATTTATTACGAAGGCAAAGCAAGACACGACAATTTTGATCTTAACTAGACTTCTAGCTCTCTCAGGAGAGAGCTCAAATAAAAAAAAAGAGGTACAAATGGAAAAGATAATAAAAGCAAATTGAAGTAAACCAATGCCATGAAGGTTGAAAAGCATGGTGACCATGTAAACCAACAGAAGCAGCTTCTAAATCGTGGCAGGCACACTGTGGAGCACCACAGTTTCAACAGTAAGCCCAGGCCCAAACCCGAAAAGAACACCCCATTCCAGCCCTTCTCCAGTGGATTGAAGCCCATTCTCCGCGGATTTCTTCCTCATCTCGTCCAAAATAAACAGCACGCAGGCACTGGACATGTTACCGTAGTCAGACAGTACCTGCCGAGTGGCTCGCAGTTTTTCAGGTTTGAGCTCCAACTTAGCCTCCACCTGGTCCAGAATTGCCGGGCCACCAGGGTGCGCAATCCAGAAAAGGGAGTTCCAGTCCGAGATCCCCAGAGGCTTGAAAGCCTCGGTTAGACTCTTCTCGATGTTTTTCGAGATAAGCCCAGGCACATCCTTGAGAAGGTGAAATGTAAGCCCAACCTCACGGAGATGTCCATCTATAGCTCCATCACTGTCGGGTAGAATAGTTTGGGCCGCAGACACCACCTCAAACAAAGGCTTCTCGATCCCTAGCACAGGGTCGGAGCCTACAATGAGAGCAGCCGCGCCATCGCCAAACAATGCCTGGCCCACAAGACTATCAAGGTGGGTGTCATTAGGGCCACGGAATGTCACCGCTGTAATTTCCGAGCAAACGACCAGCACACGAGCGCCTTTGTTGTTCTCGGCAAGGTCTTTAGCTAGACGGATAACCGTGCCACCGGCAAAACAACCTTGCTGGTACATCATGAAACGTTTGACATATGGGCGGAGACCCAGGAGCTTGGTCAGCTGATAGTCAGCTCCGGGCATGTCGACACCGCTAGTTGTGCAGAAGATCAAATGAGTTATCTTGGACTTGGGCTGACCCCATTCTTTGATGGCCTTGGTAGCTGCTTCCTTGCCCAACTTTGGGACCTCCACCACCACCATGTCTTGCCTGGCATCCAATGAAGGTGCCATGTATTCGCAAACTTTAGGATTTTCTTTCAAGATCTCCTCAGTCAAGTGCATGTATCTCTTCTTGATCATCGATTTCTCGCCTGAATACATGTCAAAACAAAATTTCATAAAAACCTAGCAAGACAATCAGGGCATCACTGGTTTAACAACTCCATGTCAATTATTCTACAACACATATATCCGTGGACAGATTTTATTTTCATGAGCATTCCTCAAAAAAAGGCACACGATTTAGCCATCTTAGTTCCACGATTCTCTTGATCCTATATATCATTTCCAAAATCCATGGAGGAATCTTTGGCAAGTAACTAGATTTTCAGAATTGAATTACGGGACATAATCTAGCAGCTGGAAGAACAAGGAAGGTGATGAGATTATCTTCAAAGAAACATGATCATGATGAAGTAAAATTTGTGCAATTGAAATGCCAATGGCTTAATGATCACAAGTAAATCTTACACATTCGCTTGAATTTTTCTTTGAGCTCCACCTTATGCTCGCTGTTTGTGATACGAAAATAGTAGTCAGGGTACTCGCTTTGATCAACACAATTCGGAGGGGTTGCTGTTCCGATGGCCAAGATGGTGGCCGGACCTTCTGCCCGTTGAGCCTTCCGAACTTCATCGACGGTCACCATTTTTTTTCCTTGGAGATTAAGATCACAAAGGGGATTCACGCTAAGCACCACAGCAGTAGCCTAGCTAGGTGGTGTAAATATTGTGAGGGATGCGTTTGAGAAGTTTGAAGAGAATGCGGTTTATATATAGAGTACAAGAGAAACGAGAGGTTAGCTGGGAGCTTATTCCAACTACAATAATAGCAGTGTTAGCTGAGATGCTCACGTGCTTTAAAAATGCCTTTCTAACCAGTCTACCAGTGACTCAAAACGGACAGCCTCAGCTTTGTTTGTCCATATCTGTTTAAGTGTTTGATTTTTAGAATTAAAATATGCAATTGAAAGTAAGTTTATATTAAAAATAATTAAAATTATGTATTTCAGATTTTATATATATGTAAAAAAGCCAACCTGGAACTTCTCCAGTTTCGGTGATTTTACACTCAAATTATATTTTACTGATCACCACGAGGTGCACTTGTAGATTTTTTAGAGATAGTTATGATTTACTCTGAAATATTTGTTTATTAGAGATGAGAGGCATGTGATGTGATGTCCAGTTTTAGCATTTAGTTATTAAAAATTGGCTCCAGTTCCAAAAATAGCTACGTATTGTGCATCAATTTTGACAAACGAGCTCTACCAAAGAAGTACTTGTTCATGTTTCATACTGTATAACAATTAGAATATACCCTGGTGGACAGTTGCTTGTTTTTTTTTTTTTTGATAAAGATCGGGGCGAAAATCCTTCTAAAATAAAATATTTTTACTATAATTTCAATAATAATAATTATATTATTATAATTCATAATAAACCGATGACCTGATTTAGCTTATAGTGTAATATAAAGGATTTTGAAAATTCTCAATCATGTCTAGGAAGTAAGAAAATAATAATTCATTTTGAGAAAAATATAGATTTTTAGGCGGGGGGGTCAAAAAATGATCAGCCATAATTTTTTTGTTTTTGAAAGATTTAAGAAATCAAACAATTATTTATTTGAGAAAACAATTATTTATTTATTTTTGGCCCAGAGAAAGATGGCCAACCATTAATTTTCCTGCACGCATGCAAGAGCTACCCTTCTTGAGTTGCTTGCCGCGAGCCTCGTCACCTAATTGGAATTTGTCATCTGTCGACCAGCCAGCTACCACGTCACGAGGAAAGTTCTTATATAAGCACAAACAATAGACATATGATGGATTCCTGGGCGAATCTATGCTCTGGTCTATGGGTAACGTGCGCAAGCATTATCTCTTCCCTTGTGATGAATATACACCGCTCCAAAGCTCAATTCAGTGAAAATCACACGCGTTAGTATACGACCTTTTTTTTTTTTTTATCTCTTCTGGATCAACTATATTTTTTATTTATTTATTTACTGACTTCAAGAGCTTTTAATTAAGTACAATTATCTAAGTTCTGTCCGTTTTCATGTTATTTGATCATGTTTTGTTTTAACTTTGACAGTTTCAAATTGATTTTTTAAAAGGGAATCACACTGTTATTAGTGTATGCATATGATTTTAATGTTTTTAAATCGAATTATTTTCATGCCATTTGTTTTTGTTGAGGATATTAAAATGGTAATTTCATTGTTATAATCCATAATAAAAAATAAATGTGGTACATGAGTGGTGGATGAAAAGTGAAAATGTGGTGTTTGAACAATGCAATTTCTTCTTTGCTCAAATTATTTGAATGGATGTGATTAAAATTAAATTATATATCACCATTTAACAGAGATTTTAATAGAATTTAGATGGATGTACTTCACATATAGTTTTGAAAAGGTAAGTACATAAAAACTAGAAAAAATGAATAATAAAATCAATAAACTTATTCCAAATAGCATAAACATGTATTATTTTTGAGTTTTTGTTGTACATAATAATAAAAAATCTCTATTTTTTTTTCAAGAGATGAGACCTTAAAGTCGGTAACTGGAACGTTGAGAAGATAAAAATTGATGTTGTTATATCTCATTTAAAAGGAAAAAGAGAGAGAGGTAGAGATACCAAAAGCTTGTTTGGTAGTGTTATAAAGTATAGTTCAAATTGTATTTTACTCTAATTATAGTTTTGAAAGCGACTGGTTAATATATATATATATATATCACTAAAACTCTCTATTGAAACACTGATTACAAAAAAAAATATAATTTGTATTCTAAATTTATTATTTTAAAAATATAATTGTAAAATTTATCACAATATAAAATACATACTAGAAACACAAGGGAGTACAAAAAGGGAAATGTGAGTTTGGTTTAAGAAAAGCAAAAGGTCAAAGTGGAAAATGGCATTGTGTAGGTGGACCAAAAAAGATTGGACCAAAAAAGATGGTATCGCCAGCAAGGTCTTGGTATGGTGGCTTAGAAAGACTTCTCTCTTCTTTTCATTCCATGTTCAAGTCTTGTCAGGCACGTCTGTTATCCCCGCGGTATCTTACCTGTTTATTGAGCTTGTAGGATGTTCAATACACGAAAATTAATTAAGGTGTTTGCAAGCTGACCTGGATATTCCAATTATAAAAAGAAAAGATAGAACCTATTAACAAAAGCTAATTGAACATTGAAAAATATTGTAGACATCTACCCATTTATACTGCTCACCATAATAGTATAATGATGTCTTACTCTTTTTTTTAAAAATCATTAGTTAAATTCAAGATTTTAAAAACTAAAAAAGAAGGAAATTAAACCTTTTCACCCTTTCAAACCTGTTCTCTTTGAGCACTGTACATGGGGCTATCTATTTATCAAAATTACACGTTCCTGGCTGCATTTGAAGCAACGTGTCAATCTCTTTACTTTGATAAAACATGTGTTCACAATGGAGGTGCAGCTGAGCCTCAATTATAGAGAAGAGAATTGTGTCAACCCTTTTAAAAATCTATTGTGTCCTTCAATTTTTGTTTTTATCAATTTTGACCCTCATTCTTTTAATTATTTGTTTCTTTTTTAATACATTTTGAAGTTAATTCTTTTTTCAATTCACCCTTTTAAGTTTTATTTCATCTAGTTTTTTTTATCCAATTTGATCCTTATTTTTTTGATTGATTTTTTCTCTAATGTATTGTAATTTTGTGTTTCATCCTTTTTGAATTTTGTTTTTGAATTTCATCTTTTATAATTTTATTTATTTATCTTTTTTAATCTAATCGTGGTCTTGGTTTTTTTATTGCTATTTTTTTTCTTTTCTTTATTTTTTTTAAATATTCTCCCTCAACCTTTTATTTTATTTTATTTCTTTGTCATATTTTGATCTTCATTCCTTTCATTGTTATTTTTTTTATTTTCTCAAATTATCTTTTTTCATTATAATCTCTATTTATATTATTTCACTTGGTTTTTATACTTGAATTGATAATGATTGTTTTGATTATTATTTATTTTTGAAAGTTTTTTTTATAATTGGAAAATATACTTTGCAATTTTTTCATGTTTGCCTTTCATGTAAGATACAAGTTTATTTCATGTACTGAATTGATTTTTTTTTTTCAATGTTATTTTTTTTTTCAATTTCATTTTTCAATTTTACGTTATTGAACTATGAACTTTGTGATTTTTTTACTTTTTTTTCTACCGTACTATCTCAATATTATATCCCATGGACGTATTATTTGAGTTACCTATTTTGTTTTATATTATAAAATTTTTAACATATTCCATGACCCGATACAAGCTACCTTTCAAGAATAAATCGAAAAATGACAAAGAATTACTGTTAAACATAGTTTATCGTTTCAAAAATTTGAAAAAGCAATTCGCTCGAATATCACGTGATACATAAGAAGATATATAAACTATCTAACTAATCGCTATAAGTTTTGTACATAAGTCTATATAAAGAGTTAGATGTATTTTTTTATAAGAACCTGAAATTGTTGAGATTTATAAAATATATTTTTCAAAAAATATATTTTTTTTAAATCCAAAAAACTAAAAAATAATTAAGTGTTTCAAAAAATTTAATTATAAATTTTCCATTATTATAAATATTATGTGGAATGGTGATAAAATCTACCACATATTATTTCTGAAAAATATCGTTCATTGAATGAATGGATCAGCAAATCCAATGATAAGAATTTCTTGGTAAAAAATATACTGGCAAGGTAAGCATCATGCTTATGATAATCTGTACCTCTGTCAGTATTATCAATGAGAAAGAATAAAACTTTCCCTACAATCGTGCTTATGATAATCTGAAAAGTTTTGATTTTTTTAAATTATTATTAATTAAATTATCTTAATGCATTAATATGAAAAATAAAAATTTTAAAATATTATTTTAATTTATCTTAAAAAAACAACCTATATTATACTCCAGAGCAATACTTACAAGGTCATCATTAACAAATACCACAATTATTTTCCTTGTGTAAAATATCTCTCCGGATCACATGATTAGATATTTCAAGTATCCATCTGGGATTTTAAGCATGATATAAACACAGCTACCTGGATTTTCATTAATAAAGACAGATGAATCACGTGTTACATATGAGTTATTGAGGTCATTGTTGGTGTTCTTACTTGATATTATTGGATTTGTCTCGTTGCAATTTTTGTTTATGGTAATTATGATCTAATGGTAATCATGGTGTGCTTTCAAGATCTTTATATATATATATATATATTGACATAGGCATAGGCTGAATATGATATAAATATTAAATCTTTTTATTCGACACCACAAATACCATTGACATCCCTACACAAGCTATAGAAAAAGAGATCATCTTTAAAAGAAACGAAGAACAAATCAAGAAAGAAAAAACGCCATGGAAGTGGAAATGCACGCTGACAAAGTAAATCAACAGTAGCAGCTTCTAGATAGTAGCCACACTGTGGAGCACCACAGTTTCAACAGTAAGACCAGGCCCAAACCCGAAAAGGACACCCCACTCCAGCCCTTCTCCAGTAGATTGAAGCCCTTTCTCCGCGGATTTCTTCCTCATCTCGTCCAAAATAAACAGCACGCATGCACTGGACATGTTACCGTAGTCAGACAGTACCTGCCGAGTGGCTCGCAGTTTTTCAGGTTTGAGCTCCAACTTAGTCTCCACCTGGTCCAGAATTGCCGGGCCACCAGGGTGCGCAATCCAGAAAAGGGAGTTCCAGTCCGAGATCCCCAGAGGCTTGAAAGCCTCGGTTAGACTCTTCTCGATGTTTTTCGATATAAGCCCAGGCACATCCTTGAGAAGGTGAAATGTAAGCCCAACTTCACGGAGATGTCCATCTATAGCCCCATCACTATCGGGTAGAATAGTTTGGGCCGCGGACACCAGCTCAAACAAAGGCTTCTCGATCCCTAGCACAGGGTCAGAGCCTACTATGAGAGCAGCCGCCCCATCGCCGAACAATGCCTGGCCCACGAGACTATCAAGGTGGGTGTCATTAGGGCCACGGAATGTCACCGCTGTAATTTCCGAGCAAACAACCAGCACACGAGCGCCTTTGTTGTTCTCGGCAAGGTCTTTTGCTAGACGGAGAACCGTGCCACCGGCAAAACAACCTTGCTGGTACATCATGAAACGTTTGACATATGGGCGGAGACCCAGGAGCTTGGTCAGCTGATAGTCAGCTCCGGGCATGTCGACACCGCTAGTTGTGCAGAAGATCAAATGGGTTATCTTGGATTTGGGCTGACCCCATTCTTTGATGGCCTTGGTAGCTGCTTCCTTGCCCAACTTTGGGACCTCCACCACCACCATGTCTTGCCTGGCATCCAATGAAGGTGCCATGTATTCGCAAACTTTAGGATTTTCTTTCAAGATCTCCTCAGTCAAGTGCATGTACCTCTTCTTGATCATCGATTTCTCGCCTGAAATACATGTCAAAACAAAATCGAGGATATGATCAGTCGTTGCACATTTCAGTACGCGGCGGAATTGGAACATCAATGATTTTATAGAATTTCATTTACTCTAGGTTTTTAAAAAGTGAAAATAATCCGTGTAGATATAGCCAATAATTACTAGGGCGATGAGTTGTTTTTTCATCTTCAGTGTATAGAAAATACGGTTCGCTTCTATATTAGTTAATTTAACAAGGTAGAGATCAATTGTTCTAATTCAATTTTTGACAATTCTACTTTTATAGCAATATTGAAATACTAATTTAGTTTTCTTCGAGTATCTTAATTACATAACCTCATCTCAAAAAATTCATGGAGAAACTATGGTGATTACATAACTTATATTATATTAAATAAATAAATTATATAACTATAATCTGTACCAAATATAGAAAATATCATTTTCCCCTTTAATAATATCAATTATTCATATTAATATTTTATTAGATCAATCAAGACATGTTATGGTATAAACTTTGATAACATGCTATAATTGTAAAGTTTGTTTATTTTTTAGATTTATTTTATTAAAAAGTTGGAGCAATAAGTACCCATAAAAACCCATACTATATCTAGCTACATACCTTGACTGGCTTTTGATTAGAAGAATGGAGTGGGATGTGTGATTATAATTATTTTTTAAAGTGTTTTTTTATTAATAAATATATCTAAATAATATATATAATTTTTTATAAAATATTTTGACATCAGCTCATTAATATGATTTAAAAAATAAAATAGCTTTGTTTTAAAATTTTAACAAAAAAACAAGTTCAACGTCAACCAAACACGCGAAATGTACCAGCTAGAAGCAAGTTGACACACATGTGTGTGTGAGTTTGCTATGAAAAATCATTTGAAATTTAACAAAAGGGAAATATTCAAACAAACATATAATTAAGCATGGAATCTAAATACCAAGGGAATGACATTATCAAATAAATTATAAGGCTTACACATTCGCTTGAATTTTTCCTTAAGCTCCACCTTATGCTCACTGTTAGTGATACGAAAATAGAAGTCGGGGTACTCGCTCTGATCAACACAATTCGGAGGGGTTGCTGTTCCGATAGCCATGATGGTGGCCGGACCCTCTGCCCGCTGAGCCTTCCGAACTTCATCGACGGTCACCATTCTTTTTTCTTGGCCGGAGAGAAGAAGCAAATAGCCTAATTATGGCAATGTAGGAGCTGCTATTGAAGAGAGTTAGCTAGCAGAATATACCTCGTAAATGAGACCATGGTAGGTATAAATAAGAGGACGGGAGAGAGAAGGGGTAGGTTAGCTTGTGAGCGGGGGAGGGCTAGGCACGTGTATAACCAATTTTTTTCCTTAATAATTTCAAAAAACGAGGGCCGGTTGGCACGGGGGAGTTTGGTACGTTTGACGATGAGCAAACCTCCACGCAATGAGTTTCGCTCTCACTCAACACAGATGACCCATCAAGAGTTTCCACCGTGCCATGATAAATGAGCTGCAATTAATTTAAAATGACCACTAAAAAAATTCGGATTTTTCATAGAAGCAGCCCTTCTCGAGGGGTGGCATAAAGAATGTGCAATACAGCATTGATTACGGTGGGCATCTAGGATGGAATAAATAAGGTATACGTATTTATTTAATGAATTTATTTTTTAACTATTTGTTTTTAATTACAATTTATTGTACTAGATAGGTGCTAGCGTCTAGCAAGTATATATTTGGTTGATTAAATTAAAAATAAGTAGTTGATGAAAAAAAAAATCGTCAACTTTGGTTCTGGTATACCCGTGGGTTGACCGGTAAGTGCTCTTTTATTAGGTAAATTAAAAGGTTTTAGAACAAAATTCGCAGCAACCGCTAACTTGTTATTACCGGTATATCTAAAAGACACGGAATTTACACTGTTTGCGTGTCTACTTAACATTCTATTGTATATTATTATAGATGGACCACGTACGTTTTTTTTTTAATTTAGCTTTTTAATTTTAATTTTTATTTTCAGTGATTTCATACTTAATTAAAAGTCAATTGATTTTGATTTTTTTTTAAATGATGAAATTGAGAGAGGACAGACCAGAATAAAACAAAAAAAAATACATGATATGAGTTTTGAAACAAATACATTTTGATCCTCAAACTCTAGAAATCACGCAGCTTATACACTTTTGGTACCTCAATATTTTTAAAATTCAAATTTTAGTATAAAAATTTATTTTGTTATATTTTAGTCTCTCGTTGAGAAAGGAGAGGGAGAGGTTGCATGAGTTTCAGGAGTAGAGAAAAACATATTGTTAACACTAATTTAGAGCACCAAAACAAATAAGATTTGCATCAGATTATTCCATTTGATGAGAGTAGTTCATAATAGTTTATCTTTTACTTTTAATGTTTGTGAAAAAAAGACCTAAGCTCAAGTTGAATTTTGGTTTTGGGTTGATTTTATTTTGTAAAGTGGATTTTGAGCTTTTTTAAAGGCTATTGATAGGTTTAATACGATTCATAAAGTGTTTTTGGTAAAAAAAAAAGGGTTGATAATCAAGTTTTAGGTCAAAAAACACTTATGCCATGATTTTATAGCGACGCGTCGTCTGATTTTTATTTAAAAAAAAAACAGAGAGGACAACATGATGGAGTAGAAAAACAACAAAGTACAATTATGCAGACCTGTCTTGGTAAGCCCACATGTGGTCTCTACCTAAATAGGTTAGATCTAATAACACTTGATTTTTTTCTTTTCTTTTTTCGAGTTTCCATTACCGGTATCTTTAATAACGGGTTTCATCCATATTGTACCAGTTGTTTTCCTTACCATATTTGTAGATGATACTTTTATGAGTAGATCCGATAAATTATTCATAAACTTCACATAATCAATGATGATTATCCTATTTGCAATCAAATCTCGAACATATCCATGTTAAATACTTATATGTCCTAACTTATCATAGTAAGCTTAAGACATAAATGTTTCATTATCATAATATAAAAAAATAAGTTACATAGGTTTTGACCCCAACTTAATATCCAACAACACATTTTTAGTAATGATTCCATGGTAGAATGAGAGATGCACATTTGTTTCTTAGATGTCTAAGATATTGAACCATTCAAGTGAGTAGATCCATCACGACGTGGATCTATTATCACTCGAACTAGTCATCAAACTTGCATCGCAATATTCTTTCAAAATAGCTAGAAAATCATAACAAAATAAATCCAAATTGATTTTTTCTTCTCTTATCAGATAATCAAAGACACTTGCAATAACCTTTTAATGATCTATATTCAGCTTATTTGTATATCTTAATACCTTACAGATAACAAAAATCTATATATGATCTTGTACAATGCACATGAGATTTCCAATTACACTATCCCATGAAAAAACAAATATTTTTGTTTCAACATATAATTATCTGGATCTAGATAGATGCAACCAATGAGAGCTACTCCAATAGAGTTGATTTTTTATTTATTGCCGGGGCATTAATTTCTTGCAACTAATTGTGCTATAAATAACCTTGCTTACCATCTTTTGCAGAGGAATGGACTATCCAATCCCATTGTAGTCAATTAATTTTGTTCCTATTCAGAGCTTATTTTATTCCTTTTTTGCTCCAAAATATAGAGACTAGAACATTTTATAGAAATAATCCCTACGAAGGAATTACATTACAATTGAGGATAAATTGGATATGCCTTTCTGTAATTATATGAGGGTTAAATGATATAGTCGACAATTTTTTTTTTTTTTTATACAGTTCTGCAAGTTTCAGCAGCGTGCATTGTCATCCTCTTTTCGTAATTAAGAAAAGAAATGATTCTTTAAATCTTTTCTAATGCGGGTCATGTGCTCATTGACAAAAGAGATTTTTATTGTGTTAAAAATTATCATAAGCACTTGCTTAGTTAAATCCCGCACTCATCAAAAGTAAAAATAAATATTTTCAGACAAGCTGAAAAATCCCTCGTACAAGTAAAAAACAGGCACGATTGGTTTTCCTCGAGCATTCTAAAATCCCTCGCATGTTTACACATTCAGGACATCAACGTGGAGTATTCCATTGCCATGCTGTGACATGTTCGAAGCTCATGTTTTATTTGACACAACGTCTGGTGATATTAACCCCTCAATTCATACTTTCTGTAAATGCAGTGTATCGGGGAAATATTACAAGAGAAGGAAAAATAAAAACACAGAAACCAATGGAAATCTCACTACCCTGGAAGAAAAACATCACAAAAACACTGGTTCTTCCATCAAGAAATAGCAGTGTAGTTGTTGCGAGGCAGAAAAATTGATAGCCCGCAATTAAGCACCTACGATGTCGCGGGGCGGCATGCATTTATTTGAACTTCGGCCACGCTCTAATAGTTTTCTGGAATTATGTCTTCTCTGCTATTCATCTGTTACACATCCCTTTGAAGAAGACTGTACATTCTTGATATACTGGAATGAAAGAGAATATTGAGTAAAGACCTTCAATGCAGGGGAAAAAAAAAATATCATTGAAGATACACTCTCCATTACCTTGTATAAAACCCCTCGGGTGGCCTTATATGGAGGCGGAGTAAAAATTTTTCTTCGCTCTTCCAATTCCATGTCTGTTAATTGAACATCTAATCTCTTCTCTCGGACATCAACGTTAATGACATCCCCATTTCTAACGAGACCAATTGGACCGCCTTCCTGGAAATACCAAAGACCTCTTAAGAATATATTCAAACATTTTATTTTTTCATTTCTAACCAAATATTATCATTATAACGAAGCCTCACGCAATTTCACATATTTTCTTATTTTGATCAGACATGTAAAATAACCAACAGTAATAAAACACAAATGTTCCATCAATAAAGAGGGATTCAAGAGATTGCATCTCAGGAATTAGAAAAGAAAAGGCACCTGTGCTTCAGGGCTTATGTGACCAACAACAAATCCATGTGAGCCTCCTGAAAATCTACCATCAGTCAACAATGCACAATCCTGCAAAAGAAACCATCATGTCAAAGCAAGAACGCTAACATCATCAACAAGGTAAATCAATTAACTCTGGAGAACCTGTCTAAAGTGAAGATGAGTGCAAGTGTGTATCTCAAGTCTAAGGAAGTTTAATGTTGCTATGATCACTCAAACAAGTGACTGATTGTGTTTTCACAAGATCACCGGGCACATTTCTTTTTGTGATACGTCAATTAATTCTGAAAAATCATGAAATCCTATGATTCAAGTCAATCCTGGCTACAGAAGACCAGCAACTACAAGGAAAACTTAGGTTCATATAACTGTACCTTCCCAAGACCTGCTCCCATTATTGCACTGGTTGGTGTTAGCATTTCAGGCATGCCCGGTCCTCCCTTTGGCCCCTCTCCTCTAATAACTATTACTTTTCCCTGAGATGCAACAAAACCAAAAAATAGATATGCTGTTCCCACCAGAGCACTAGAAAACAAGCCCCAGATCATTATACCAACAAACATTAAGAATGAAACGAAGATATCATTTCAAGGATGTACAAGATGCTATAAACCCAAGGTCATATATAGTCAGAAAATTGGCAACTTCAATTTGGGGGTGAAAAATCTTCCAGAAGATTGAATTCGAGAATATGAGATAAAATCAAAGCTCTCTTCACAGTCATGTCATGTATTTATTTAAAACAACTGAGGTAACAAAACAAAACTTTGAGACTCATGATGGGACCTGTCAAAGCCTCTAGCTGTATAATGACAGGTTACAGAACTGCAAGGAAAGGCCTTTACGTTTTTAATTAATAAAAATAAAATTTCTATTTGTGACTGCTTTCATTTATTTACTAAATATCAAATACTGAGGCAATCCGCTTCAATACATTTCCTATACAAAAAGCAGATTATAGGCTACACATGCTCTACCAGCATCCCTCTCAAGGTATCACACTTTTTTGCAGGAAAACACAACACAATGCACAGCTGACCTGAAGGGACAAGAATGTGTAAATATGCTCACCTTAAAACTCATGGGATCCTCTGAGATAGCTGCAATCATAGATTCCTCTCCCTCAAATACAAGTGCGGGACCTGGAGAACAGTAAATATTCCACTACATTAATGTTTACAGTGGATTCAATCACGACGAAAGTTGTACATCAGACATCAACAAATCAAAGTACATAACAAAAAAACTTATTACCAGAGAAATATAACCCTTCTTTTCCAGTAATTTTAGCCACAGAACCCTCTGGTGCAAGATTTCCACGTAATATTTGGAGGTGACCTGTTTTCTTAATGGGGTTATCCAATGACCTTATTATGTCCTGGAAAACAGAAGAAAGTGAATAAACACTCAATTATTGTCATGAAACACACTGCTTTCTAAGCAGAAAATGATGAGAATAAAAACAAAGAGGTAAGCATTCCACCTGCCCCTCAGACAATGGTGGACAATTTCGCACATTCTCAGCCAAGGTCTTCCCAGTGACTAAAGAGAAATTAAGTAATGTTAAATTATCAAATACATAACCACTTCCAGAAAAAAAAAATGCAAAATTTTCAATAAATCCAAACTTTGTACCGGTCAAACAGTCTCCGTCGAGGAAACCAGACTCCAAAAGGTAGCGAAGGACAGCAGGTGTTCCCCCAATCTATCAAACAATTTACGCACAAGGAAACAAAGACAAAAGGATAGAAAAAAAATTGAGTTCAGCAAATATTGTGACATGTACAAGAAATATTGCAAGGCACAGTGTTACATTCATTACCATAGAATAATCCAAACAGTTATGAATGAAAAATTCTGACCTTATGCAAATCCTCCATGACATATTTGCCACTAGGCTTCAGATCTGCAAGGAATGGAACCTCATCACTGACCTTCTGGAAATCATCAAGGGTCAAATCCAATCCGACAGACCTGCCAAATTTTCTTGAGTCATCCCCATAAAATGCAATTACTATTGGAATAAAAGAGAACTCTACTGACCTTGCGATTGCAATTAAGTGTAACACGGCATTAGTAGAGCCACCTAGTGCCATGACAATAACCATTGCATTACGTAGTGACTTGCGAGTGATAATATCTCGTGGTTTCAAGTCCATCTTCAATAGTTCTAGCAGATATTTTCCAGCTAAACGGCACTCATCCAACTTCAATTGGTTTTCAGCAGGTATTGAGGAGCTGCAAGGAAAAAATAAATAGATCATAAAAAATGCTTACACACCCAAAGTCAACTGTTTCTGCAAGGATAAATTTCTACCTGTAAGGAAGAGACATTCCCATGGCTTCAATAGCAGAAGCCATGGTGTTAGCTGTATACATTCCACCACATGCTCCTGCTCCCGGGCAGGAATTACGAACCACGTTTTTTCTTTCATCATCGTTTATAGATCCACTTAAATACTCTCCATAAACCTGGTAGGCAAAACAATGAAAAACAAGAGAGAGAGGAAATCGACATAAAAATAGAGTTTCTATTTCTGACACAGAAAATGTTAATGTTTTGGTTAAACTCATTGCTTAAATAGAAATAGCTTATCAAAAAGAAAAAATGCAAGCAATTCAAAGCTATGGTTCAATTGCAGAGTTGCAGATAACATAGCAATCTCAAATGTGAAGCATGATGCACCTTGAAGCATTTTTACATTATCAAATCAGATAAACTTCCTTCCCCAAATATGACGCATCATACTATAATTTTAACAAACATGAACCTAAAACATTTATTAATATAATGGGAAAAGGAGGCGGTCGGCTTGGCTTGATTGCCAATCATGACCAGGCATCTTTTTGCATATTTAAGACCAAAACAAAGACTAACCAAAAGAACAATTAATTGTCTCACAAAACATATCAAAACCAGCACATTCCGCACGCCTAACAATATCAAAACAACAAAGCAGTTTGCATACCTGAAATGCAGATACTATATCATAAGTATGTCCATTGAAATGACCAGGCTGCAAAAGAGAAGGATTTTTAAATGAGGTTTGTAGCATTGAAAAAATCCTAGCACAAAATATAAGGTGGAAATGGATTCAAATTATATCATCATTTACTGCAGGCCAAAAAAAGAAAGAAGGTTAAGTGGAAGAGAGAAGGTGATGCCTCCGTCTCACACCTTGATAGTTCCACCATAAACCATAATGCTAGGTCGATTCAGCCTTCCCATTGCCATAATAGTACCTGGCATCTACAGAAATTTAAAAAACTTGTAAGTGTACAATTGATGTTGAGAGTTAGAATGGTGCACATAATCCAAATCGATAGTACTACTCTATAATCTTGTGGTTTGTAACAGAATTCACAAGGTCGTGGAAGGCACTCCAAAGTTGTATTGCTTTTCTTTTTTCTTTAGTCTGTGTTGTTCAGGGCCTTCTCTAACCGTTATTTTTGGCTACGAGGAGGTTAACTTCATCGCCAATACAGCAAAGGAAGAACATATTTTTTTGAGAAATAAAGGTAGATTTATTGATTACTTTAATTTGCACCAGAAAAAAGAGTAAGATTAATACCTTCACCATCATGGGTTGGATATTTACAGAGCTCTTGAGTGCCAAGTACTAAACAGAATAAGATGGGATAAAAGCTGCTATTGCTTGAGTTTTGAACGATTATTTTGTTATTAATGAGTCTTTGCTTATTGCCATTATGGGATTCAAAATTAGCTAATTTCATTCAATTTCAATTGTTTCATAAAAAAAGCATCACCATAGGAAACCACACAGTAACCAATAATTAAACCCCTCGTTAGATTCGACATTTCACTTAAAACCCACAAACCAAAAGGCCCAAATGTTGCTTCTTTAGAGGGAAAAAAAAAAACGAGAAAAGCTTACATTTTTATCACAGCCAGGGATGGAGATATTGCCATCATACCATTGAGCACTCATAACAGTCTCAATGCTATCAGCAATCAAGTCTCTACTTTGCAGACTGTAACACATTCCTCTAGTCCCCATTGAAATAGCGTCACTAACGCCAATTGTATTAAACCTGAAACCAACCATCCCTGCCTCTTCAACCCCTCTTTTAACAGCCTCTGATAGCTCCAACAAGTGCATGTTACAAGTGTTCCCTTCATACCAAACTGAAGAGATGCCTATCTGAGGCTTAGACATGTCAGCATCCGATAAACCAACCCCATAAAGGATAGCTTGAGATCCACCTTGGGACTTGGGCTCAGTAATGCGTGAGCTGTGCTTGTTAAGCTTTTGTCCTACTGTGGTAGTTGCCTGTGACGGTTCAACGGCGACAGATTGAGCTTTGACGCGAAGAGAAGAGGGAGGGGGGCGAGTGGGGAAGTGGGGTTGTGCGGGGAATGATATTTGGGGTTTTAGTGGAGTAGCGCGTGGGGAAAAGAAGGTGGATTGCATGGTGGCGCGTGTAATGAGAGAGGGAAAGAGAAGAGGTGTTTAAATGATGAGGATGGAGAGCACTTCGGTCGGTAAATGTGGGCTGGCCTGGTTCCGTCTTTTACTTTGTTGTGCTCTCTATCTGTCCAGTAGGGCTTAGGGTTTTTGAAAGTAGTTGTAGGCTCTGACAGCTTAGTCATTATAGTTCATCAGAACTAACTATTTAGTCCCTATATAATAAACATATATAAATAACCCTTTAATAAGTGAATGTCTGTTTCGGAGTTAGATATAGATTGTTTTTTAAAATGATTTTTGTCTGAAAATATATCAAGATAATATATATATTAAAAAATATTTTTAATATTATCACATTAAAATGATCCACAAATACCCAAAAAATAACTTAAAACTAAAATAAATAAATTTATTTTTTGTAAAAAAAACAATTTAATAGCCATGTCAAATTATCTTTTAATCATCCTTATTTTAGTTATTTCTTGTTAAGAACTACTTTATATTCTCAATGTAATTTTATAAATCGGGATCCTCTCGTAATTAATGTCTAATAAAAATAAAAATAAGTTAAATCCTTATTAGTTATTTCTTTTGCTTTATTTAAATTATTGAATTTTAAATTAATAATGAGATTGGAAACAAAATTAATTATGTTAATAAGAGAATTCAAAAGATCCAAATCTTTTATCATCACACGGTGACGTTTTTTTATTTTTTTATTGGAATGCTAATATAAAACTAACAATCTTTTGGTGGCGGAAGGTGTAACTTTTTGGGTGTGTTTGAAAGTAAATTGTTTCTGTATTTAAATGTTTTTATTAAAAATAATATTTATTTAGTATTTCTTTAACTTTCCTAATATTAAAAATAAAAATAATTTTAATATATTTGTTTTAACATATATATTTATAAAACATACTCATTAGGCTTGGGCTGTCAATGCTGTTATCTATTGGTTTGGACTTAGCCTAAGACCGGCCCATTATACTGCTGGTAGTAGCCTAAACCTGAACGCAGAGAGATTGAAGGATCGTAGAGCGTATGGAAACTATCCTTTGCGCGATTCGATTTTTACTAACATCAATCAGGTAATTACGCAATTGATTAATTGTTTTGATTGATCGTTTAATCAAGTTTTATTTGTCCTATCACTTACAAAGTTTATAACTTTCTTATTAATTACTAGACAACAACAATAATTCACGTCATCAATTAATCGCTTTTTCTGTTATCTGATTTTGATGCGTTGAATTGGGTTTTCTAGTCTGGATCTTTCCGATGAAAAAATCGTTTCTTTTTTCTCGTTCTACAAATTCAATAGTTTTCTGAAAAAATAAAATTTCTTTCGTTTGGGATTGATGATTTATTTCATGTATTTCTTAAATTAAAAAATATGTTGGAAAATTATGGATGGAATTTTTCATTTGAATTTTTTGTGTTGTATTTTTCTTTGATTTCTTGTTTTTATTTTATTTATAGGTAATAAGTTACTTCATAGTATATATGTGTGTTTGTGTGTGCTTGGCTTTTCCTGTCAATAGTACTATCGGGGTATTTATTATTTAGTGAATTGAATATAAAATTTTGATTCTTTATCATTTAGAGTTACAGTTTCTTTTGGATCATTCTTTTTTAGTTTGATTAATATCCTTGTTGACTACCATTGTACATTCTATGCTTAGATGATTGTATTTCATTTGGGAATTCTAAACTCTCAAACTCTAAAAAGTATAAACTCATGTAAAGGTGTTTCCTTTGCATTAGTGTTTTAAGTTTTGCATAACATGCTTGTATGTTTTACTCTCTACATTTCAGGATTTGTGCTTTTCTTCATACTATTCATATAATTGTTGAATTTCTATATTTAGGTATTTTGATGTGCATTTGTCTATGTTGCTTTAGTATTTGGGTGATGATGAAGTTGTTTATTACTGGGAGCTACACTCCAATGAATTAACATTGACGGTCTGGATTTCTATCTCTCTGACATATTTTTTTGGGTGCTCTTTTAGGTGATTATGGAAGAAATGAATTCTGATCAGTTATTTGAAATACCTGACACTCCTGAGAGAGCTGCTTCACGGAGTCAAAATGGTGCACAATTTGGAAAAGAAAGTAATTCAGTAGTGCCTAGTCATCAAAGGAAGTCTGGTCTTATGAATGGAAAGAGTTTAAATCCGCTGCTGGCAAGCAGGGGTAGGGTGCCTAGTGAAAATGGGCTTAGTAGAAGACCTCATTTATGTCCTCAAAGGAGTCCTATCAATTTAGATGAATACTGTCCTCAAAGTAATTCCCCTTTGGAGAATTCTCATCTCCACCACAATGCTCCTTTATTTAGAAGGCCTGCAATAGTGAATAACTCCAAGCCTGAGAAAAGGCATTCTAAAGGAGCACAACTTGTGGAAAAATGGAAAGCTGGTCGTGCTACAATTTCCTCTAAAAAATCATTACGCATAAAAGATGATGATCTTTTAGATTTAACTGAGATGACTGAGCCTGACAGAATACTTGACATTGTTTTTCCACGTGGTGCATCAAAAGATCTCCAAGCTAAAGAGATGAGAGAAGGTCGACTATCATCTATTGGTGGTTCTTCTTTACAGCTGACTCCACTCTCTTCAAGGATTTCCAGCAGCACCTCTAAGGGGAAGGAGAAAATAGGGGTGAATACATGTAATGGTTCTGGTTCAACTTCAAATATTAAGAAAGGAATTGATACTGCTGTTGGTCATCGACATAAAATTGAAAAGCAACTTCCTGAATGTCATCTATCAGTTACCTCACCAAGAGTCGCTGGGCAAAAGAGATTAGTTCGGAATGGGTGCATTTCTCCCCTCAATATAGTCACCAGGGCCCCCAAATTAGCTGAAAGTCCCCAGGATGGTAGCAAAGGTGATGGAAAACACTGTGCCAGGAACAGGCTGTCTTATGGTCCATCTAACACAGATCTTAGGGAAATAGTTGCTGAAGACAATGGTTGTTATAGAGCTAAAGGAAAATGGAGCACCCACCCCTCTACATCAAAGGAGCATGTTGCCAACATGGCTAATGTGTCTACCCGGTAATTTCACTTTCTTGCACTATTTTCTGGTCAGATTGCCTTTATTCGCCCTTCATGAAACAATTATTTTTATTTTTGTTATTATTGTATGTTTAGGAATCAGCTATCTTATTTTTGCACAGATATAAAACTGTCACTTAAAACTCTGACAATTACAAAGCTGTTAGAGAAAGGTACTGTTGCTGGTGCAACTTTAAAGTCTTGAGCCTGTAAGTTTGATCTTTGGAAGCAGCCACATAATGCAAAAATACTCTAGGATAAGATTTTCCTCAAACTCTCCCTCCCAGGATTCTATAGGATTGTAAATTGAGCACGACCTTTACTTAAGTGTCGGAGAATTATCTGCTGGTTGAGTTTCTGATATTGGTTTCTTTTCCTTTTCTAGCTTAAACATTTCAGTTTAACTCTTCCATCTCATTGTATAATTGACTAGTTGGACTCTGATCCTCTCCTGGTGGTTTCTTCTATCCTCAGACTTGACAGCATATTATGTGTGTGCAGAACTTCTGTGATTAACAAGGAAGCATCTAGTGAAGCCAGGGATGGCCGTAGAGACACATTGCTAGGTGGTTGGAGAAGTACACACAGAAGATCAAGGACAGAAGATCAACCGTTGTCTTATATGGATCAGCATATTTTAGGAAGAGACGATGATGCCAGATGCTTTACAAATGAACAACATAGTGACATACTGGTGGAAAGAGATAATTGCAGTGGTGGCAAACGACATCACGTTGGGAATGTAGCTGCTAAGAGGAGGAGAACACATGGATTAACTTCAAGAAATCAAGGTGAATGTTCTACAGTGGTTCCTGATGACTCTGAAATTCTTTTTCTTGGTTCATCCCAGGAATCATCCAGCTCAAGGTTATCTAGAGTCCACAATCATCAGCATGAGAGCAGTCTAGAACCAAAATATGAAATTGACAAGTTGTTGAATGAAATGAGAAACAGTGACCCTCAAGTTATAGGTTCCAGGAGTAATGAAGAGTCAGATGTCAGGGCAGGACAAGTTGAAGCAGATGAGATGTTTGCCTGTGAACTGCAAGAACGATTATATCATGAGGAATCAATATTTGGAGGAGCCGAGGTTTGTTCTCTTCAATATTATCCCCCCTCTCCCTCCTCGATGTCACCTAATTAGTTAGAGACTATATTTGTCAGTTTTTCGTGTTTACTGACCTTTTAACAGATGGATGAAAGTATAGCATGGGCACTGCAGCAGGAGGAAGATGCACTCCCTTCTGCATCTGGTCAAATCCATCCTGCACCTCTTCTTGTGAGTGTGCTGCTTTAATTTCAGTCTGTCACTAAACATGAAACCCTAGTAAATGTGCATCAGTGATAGTATCTATAATTTGTTTTTGGTAACAATGATAACATCTAATAATTATCCATGAAAATAATTTGTGCATCACTCAAAAGTTTTTTTTAAGAAATATGAAAACTATAGCTGGGGTATTCTTGTTCAAACAAATTTAGGAACGTAGGGCCAATATTATTTTTAAAACCTCAAGGAATAGTTTTGCAAATTTTATTTTAATTCCTTCCTTGTGTTGTTTTTAGTTTCTTTTATGAGTGGCTGGGTTGGGAAAGTGTTGATTCTTCTGTCAATTACCACATTCAGATCATGGTGGTTATCTTTTGTGATGGTGGGAGTGCCTAGTTTTTATTTTGGGTGTTCCCTTATTATTTGCTCCCCCCCCTCGCTCCCCCCCCCCCACCCCCACACACACACACACTTTTTTTTTTTTTTACTTGAAATAAGAAATAAGGTTTTTGGATGATCATATTTCTGATCCAAAGGAAAAGAAGAAGAAGAAGGCAAGTTGAGATTATAGATTTCTTGGAGGTGTACAATTAGGCTGGTTTTGAGCTCACATGACTTCTCATGATGCTGGTATTAAATTACTTAAACTTGCTAATTCTTCTCCCATTTTATTTCAAAATCACTAGAAGTCTTTGAGACAGTCTACTACAAGGAGACATAAGTCATGGCAATCTCTTGGGCCATGATTGTTATGAAGTTATTTTGTGATCTCACCTAATTACAAGAGAGTGGATTAAAGCCAAAATATGGAAGATATACACTTTGATCTTGCATTATATGAGTGTGTTTAAGTGCATGTGTCATCTTGCCACTATTCTTCTGCTTGGGTCTTTCTTGATTTGATAGTCGAGTTGAGCTAGGCTTTGTTTACGAGTCTCTTCTATGTATTCAAACTTCTTTTTTTTAGGCTATGAAAGGTATAGCTTTTATGAGCTTGTGGGGTTATGCTGGAAAAAGAACTAAGTGCTAACAATAAATTTGTTTCCTTTGTTACCCATTTTATTTGGTGAACTTTTTTTATATTCGTTGCCATTATCTGTGTCTCCCTCCTCTCTCTTTTAAAAACTGGTACATGCGTGTAAGGGTATATATCTTTTGCTCACTATTAGTTGGGTAAAATCAAACTGTCTGTTCCCTTGGTATGCAGATTCAGAAGATGATTAGTAAAATTAAGCAACCTTGAAAGTTGGATTGGAACATGTAAGAAATTCAAGCTCATAGTAGTATGAAAAAGAATTACTTAATATGTAAGAATTTGAGCTCATATTTTGGATTATAAAGAAAGGAAGTTGGTAACTACTATTAGACAAGCAAAAGGAAACACTGACTCTCAGTTAGCAGTAACAATGGTCCTGTCTGTACTTATCCCAAGGATCTGGCTATTGGGCTGGATGGTTCATGACATACATCTTTCTCCCTTCAATTAGGATCTTAAATTCAACTATGTTCTATCTAATTCAAATGCAATACCTTAAACGGAGAGTATTTTACTACTTAATAAAATGGGTTATTAAACAGATAGTGTCAAAGTTTGCCAACTTCCACTTTTTTGTAAATTAAACAGTGCACACAATTTGAAGCATATGCCACCCTGACTGAACTTCCTGCTGCCCACACTTATATTCACTATTGTTTGCTTAATGTTGCCAATCAGGTGGCTGTGATGCTTTCCTTTGCCTTTTTTATTTTCTTGTTTATTTCCAGCTAAGCTGTTTGGTCTTGCATACTAGTCGCCTATAACTTCATTTCTTTTTTATTTTATGTAGAGAAACTCAGCAATGGTGCATTCATCAAGACAGCGCCTGCCACGATCCTCTCAGAACCCTACAAATAGGAGAAGAACTCAGGTTCAAGTTTCTACTACCAGAACGTCAGCCTTGAGGAATCGCTTGTTCAACCGGACTCCCGTAAGACGATCAAGAGACAGGAACCCCTTTCCTGCAGCATTTCCTGGAGGGCTGAATTTCCAATTTCCTTCAGGAATGGATTTAGATGTGGTATGTTTTTTCCTTATATTCCGTCATTCATTTTTGGCTTAGCACAGTTGAAGGCCATGGCTGCCCCATGATGCCCCCTTTTGAGTCAAAAACTCACCCTTTTCTTTGGACACCCCTGCAAAACTCTCCTACTTCTGCCACTGCATGCTATTACCGCCATATGTGATGAATTTCAATCTTGATTGCACAAAGCTCATGACCGACTGTGTGCTGTTAACTCATCCGATTATACATCTTTATACAGAAGTCAGAAAGCACCAGCATGATTATGAGCTTTCTTAAAATGCAATTTCATCACACTTACAACCTTGTAGACAGAACCTTGGTTAAAGCTTACATGCTGGTACCTTGACTAGTAGGCTCAAAATTTGTAATGATAGTATGATCTTTTTCAGGAACCAATTTTTCTAAAAATTATGAAGAACCACTCAAAAGATTGTCTTTGATAATAAACCAAGTCATGGTAAAATCACACCCACTACCAGCATTGGCACTTGGTTACATATTATATTATGCTCTTATCATTGTTCTTGCATTTGATACCATGATGCTGGGGAAGAAGAGCATTGTTTTATGATTGGCTAAAAGGCGAAAAATAGTGGGATGCTGGTAGATTTAGAGGAGAATTGTTGCTTGTTGAAAATGGTTTGGGATAAAGCATCAGTCTTTTTGGGGCTGACTTGGTTGCTCAGGCCAATGTGCTTTAATTTAGTTAATTTGCACTAAGCAAAGAATCTAGCAAAAAGAAGAAAGAAAAATAATTTAATGTGAGGGGTAAAGAGAATAGAAGAAAATGTTGACTGGGCACCCATGGGCTGCATACAAATCTTCAAAGCTTTAACAATATTCACTCACCTTCGCACTTGAATTAAAGTCGGTGGTAACAGAAACTAATCCTTGGACAAATAATTCCTGTGATTGCTTGTGATGACTTCTCTTTTCTTTAGGGATACCAGCATTGATTGAGGAGTTATTACTTCATTTTTGAATGATAAAGTATCTCAAGTTATTTTTTAGTTCATCTGTTTCTTTTCTTTTGTTTGTCATATAATTACCAAATGTTTCTTGTGGTTGTTGTGTAAGAAACAGCAAGACAATTTTTTCTGCACCACAAATTACACCCGGTTTGCTGTTCATGTAACTCTCTCCATGCTATTTTATTGTTGTCATGAGGAATTGCATTCTTTGGATGGTAGGCATGTGTGCATGCATGGTAATTTGAGTTCTTGCTTCTCAATGCAGAGACTAAATGTATTGGAAAATTTAGAGGCTTCAATGACAAGTAGTGTGCTTCAAGTTCAGCGTGATTTTAATGAGTAAGATATTTTTTCTGATTGCCAAGCTGTGCTCTCTGCTTGCTGCTTTATTTTACATGATTGTGTCGAGTATTTGAAAAAACCATTCCATGCTCTGTATGTTATACCTCATCAGCTTAAACCTCATCAGCTTAAAAGACTTAGCTATCAGCGGACCTGCAGTTGCTGGCAATAAACAGTACAACATATATACCTGTAATTTGGTTGGATGAAAACTGTTTGATAATCATACTCTCCTGAGCTGAAAAAGTATACTTCGGAAGACAAAGTTAAGCAAGTGTGCTGTTGCTGAGGTCTCTTTATGTGGTTTCTGTATGCTTAAAAGATCAAACTGTAAAGAGATCTGATTTGAATCCTGTCAATCTTTTGAACTTCTTGATGCGAGTGAGACTACAGGCAACATGTGATTCTGATAATTTCCTTTCAACCTGAAACCAAATAACAAATTGACAATTGCTTGTGATGGCAGCAAATTTCATCGATGCTTGAATGCCTTCAGGCAGTTAATGTTATCCAATAGCTTGTCAGTATAAGGTGTGATCCTTTTAAGCGCTCCTAATATTGATTTACTTGCTTCGTTGTTGATATTTATGCGTGAAATTATTAGATCGGGTTTCAAGAGTCACCGTTGTGAGCTTTCCTTTTCATAAATTCTTTTAACTCTTATTTGAAATTCGATCACAATTGGAGTATTTTATTGCTCTGCTACCTGTGGGTGTGTGATCATATAGTAGCAGTTGCTCTTTTAATATTCTTGAAGTAATTAAACATGCACGGTTTAGAAAAATTAGTTATTTTGTGAAAATAGTTTTGTGGTCAAGGTAGGTGACACTGTGTGGCTCTGTTTTGATATCTTTTAATGGAAACTAATGATCACTTGGAGTGGCTTTGACTATTGAGCTTTTATCTTTTTCTTTTTTATAACTTCCTAGGGGTTTTTAAATCCTTGAGTAAAGTTGGAGCACATGTGACAAAGTTAGAATCTAGAGATGACACGTGCTATTTGTTTGAATTTTTTTGAAGTTTTAGAATCTTGAGTAAATTTGAATTTTTTTGGTGAAGTTTTAGTGATGTATCAGCCTTAATTGTCTATATAGCATGGATGGGTGGTGTCTGATGAAGTGTTACCATTCTATGCTAAAATTTTCCATTTACAACGTAAAAAAAAAAAAAAAGATTATTGAATTCTGTGAGGCAACTTGTTTGCTTGGTGTAAAAACATGTTTAATTTAACTCGTCATGTTGCTAGTCGTGCAAGTCTTGTTAAACAGCAATTGTCAAAATTTGTTTAATTTGACTCAAAATGTTTAGTGATAAATCCTCTTTTTTAATGAATCACATCATGTCATTTTTGGGTAGGGCTGTCGTGTCAAATTTGGGATTCTTTCTGATATTTTACTATACACTAATTTGATTAATGTTCAGTGGTACATACTTTTTCTGCATCACCTTTCCCATCTCTCCTCGGTGATAGCTTTTTAGTAAAATTCTGTGGATTTATTTGCATACTGAAATTGAGATATAAATACAAATTATGCTTCTTACTGTACTCTTGTTTTTGGCAGAAATGATTATGAAATGTTGCTGGCCCTTGATGAGAGCAACTCTCAACATGGTGCTGCTGCCAGACAAATTAACAGTTTGCCAGAGTCTGTAGTGCAGGTATGTTGACTATCAGCATCCAAGCACATATTCACACATATCATGTCAAGCATGCTTCAAGTTAAGAAAGCATTTAAATTGATAGCCAGATAGTGTTTTCTGCATATTCATTTGTTCATCTTATCTGTTTTCTGCTATGCAGACTCATAACTTGGAAGAGACCTGTGCGATCTGTCTTGAATCCCCTGCTATTGGAGAGAAAATACGTCATCTCCCTTGTTTACACAAATTTCACAAAGAAGTAGGAGTTTTGTTCTTTGCAACATCAGAAGCATTTTGTTGTGTGTTTTATCACAAACCATATGCATTTGATTGCTTTATTTCATTTTTTTGTGCAGTGTATTGATCCATGGCTCAGCAGAAAAACATCATGCCCGATTTGCAAGTGGTCTATAACTTCTTGATTTTGCACTTTGGAATCATTTGCTTCATTACCTGTTTAGGAGTTTGGCAACGATCGCTTTTAGGTGCATTTTAAAAGTGTGTTTGCCTTGAAAAGGCATCAAAATGATTCTTTTGTTGGGTTTTTTTGATGATTTTGAGGTGTTAATATAAAAAAAAATTCAAAGAAAAATCATTTTGATGCAGTCTACAAGCGAAAAACACTTTTAAAACACGGGCACCATGATACCAAACACGCCAGCAAAGATGTCTCAATTTAGATTGATATACAATTGACCTTAAGGGAAAGGTAACCATGACATGTCTGTTTTCCTGCTCTTAAGGAAATTTACACGCTTGAATTAAGGGGGGAAACTGTGTTATATTTCTTCTACCTACTTTTTTGTATAAGATGATTAGTTGATATGTTGGTAAGGGATGCAGGCTTCCTTCTGTAACTGTAAAATTATGTGGTTGCCTATTGGGCTTGCTTGTAGACTGGGCTTGAACAAAAGCCATGTAATTCTGTAGCGGAATCCTTGACCAAATTTTTGATGAAGTTAAGGCGAAGGGAAGTCAAATCCTGCAGTCGGAGCATTTGAGAAGATTATCTGGGGCATCAAGACAACCTTTGTCCATCGGTCTCTGAAATCAAGTTCCCTTTAGTTTGCTTTATCTGAGCAGGGAGAAATGCTGCATGGAATTGTATGTGCAAGCTTGCGCTGCTTGCAGATTTCAGTGTTCATGTATTTGTTTTTTTGTGGCCGTTTACTCCGATGCTTTTGATCATCTATAGTGAGAGGGGCATTTATCAGATTGCTGATGTGAAAATGCATACATGTCATTGCTTTTGAATGCTTGCCATGCAGCTTCAGACAAATTACTTCCAAGTTCTTTATATTTTTAAAGGACGCTGTGAGGTGGAAAAGCAAATCCCATGCGAATGGACTGTTATTACAGGGTGTGTCCACACAACAATTCAAGATCCCACTTTCGGTCTTGAATTCATGTAAGATTTTTCTTTGAAATCGTGTAGGTTGCTGCACTAGCTGCTGCTAACCAGTGCATAAAAAAGTTCACAGGCCCGAGCTTCCCAGGGAAGTTTTTTTGAAAAAAATAAAATTATGTCTAGAGCATATTTCAAAGAATATCGAAAGCAAACAGCCAGCTGACCCATTAGGTATTAACGGAATAAAGATGTTAGTTCTATGAGCTAAAAGTAGTACGGGTTGAACGAGGAAATGTCAAAGACGAGAGACCTCAATTGTACAAATTGATAGTGCAAGTACCTCATTAAAAAAAGCTCATAGCTCGTTGATCCGACCGTTGAGTTACAAAAAATAACGCCACTGCGAGGGCTTAAAAGCAAAGGTTGGCAGGCATAGTTTTGCTTTCCCACCCTCCAGTTTCCTGAGCTTGGGTGCCAGCAGAATATCGTCTCGGAATTGGTTGAGATGTAAACACCCTGAAGCGCAACTCACCGACTCCTGCAATTCTTTTGCCGCTGCAAATACATGGTGAGTAACTTGGGACGGTGTGACCCTGGCTAGTCAGTAGTAATCCAAGGCGTGCCCTTATCATTCCTGTGGCTAAACCAAGGAATTTGGACACTTCTTGACAAGTTCAAATATCTCTTCAGATATGGTATATGCATGCACATCTGTTCGAAACCGCGTTTGTAATCTCTTGAAATTCTAAGGTCGCGTTTGACAGGGAAGAGAAATTGCAATCACTGTAATAATGGACGACTTAGACCTGACAAAAAGAGGTACCAAGAGATCCATAAAAATAAGTAAATAATAAGCAATAGTTCATTTGCATAAAAATATCAAAATGAAACTGATGTCCTGCATTCTAGTTTTGTATAAATGAATATAATCACCCACCTTATTACACTTTTATTATGATTAATAAAAGAACTCCAGAATGTACTATTGGAAGCTTCTGTGATGTGCCCATCAAATACGACTATCGCGAATCCCTGGATAAGAGATTGATGCTTTCGACTTTCCGGCTGTTGCGGAGCTCATCGGAGCCATCCCCACTTTCAAAAACAGCAGCAGCTCCCATTCCTGTGCCTGCATTTAATTAGTGAAAACAGTTAGTCATAAGCATATGTTCCAGCAGCACTCCACAAACACACACGTAGAGAGAGAGAGAGAGAGAGGAGAAGAATACCTATGCACATTGACACCACTCCAAAGCGACAGTCCCTACCGCGGCGCTTCATCTCATGCAGTAAAGTAGCCACACATCTAGCACCTGCAACAGTTAAGAGGCATGGATTAGTCTTTGAATTAGCATGTAACTGCTCCAGTTCATATTCATGTCTAAAATTAAGATCATATATTAACATAGATGCTCCATTGCCATGATTCCCTTGCACAAATCAAAAGTGGTGTTCTATATTATAAGTATTACGCAAATTTACAAGCATACTATATTCCCGTGAATTTGAACACTTCACAAGTGATGTGGCCAGTGGATAATATAATTATAGCTCATCTAATCAAAAGACGTTTTCAGTTTCCTGTCACATTTTGAACATATCATAGCTGCTGAAAATTTTAAGAAATTCAAAGCGGAAAGACAAAATACCTGTTGTACCCAGAGGATGTCCAATTGCTATTGCCCCTCCATTGACATTGATCTTCTGCAGATCAAGCTCCAGCTTCTTACAACAATATACAAACTGGGAAGCAAATGCCTGTACGAGGAATAACAAAATTTAGTGAGCTGGAAAGAGTGTTTGAATAAGGTAGAAATACAACTAAAAACTATACAATTCTTACCTCATTTATCTCAAAAAGATCAATATCTTCAAGATCTAGACCAGCAGCCTTCACTGCAGCGGGGATTGCAACAGCTGGGCCTACACCCATGGTGGCAGGATCCACACCAACAACAACAAATGCTCTGCATGGGCAAAATAATTTCATATGGGAAAAATGAGAAGGAGAATGTTTTGATATATTCTCATCATTTTAGTTATAGATGAAAACTAATATAATAGATGGCAAGTGACATCTAAACAACATGTCTCGAGTAAAAGAATAAGATTTGTGTTTATAGAGGGCCACCTTCCTAGACTACAAAACAAATGAGCTGCAGGGGAATTGCCTTGACTGAGGCTGTAAAACTTGAAAACTTAAAAGTCACGGATGCGTATAGATAAACAATAAGTTAGTAGGAATTATTTACCTGAATACACCAAGGATGGGTAGCCCTTTGCGCATAGCAACACTTCTTTTCATAAGCAATACAGCGGCAGCACCATCACTGACTTGGCTAGAATTCCCTGAAGAAGAAGAACCTCATTATCATCTAGATTGAAGTAAACTAACCGAACTTATTGAGAAGAAGAAGAAGAAGAAGAAGCACATATGTTGTTTACCGGCAGTGGTGGTCCCATCTTTCTTAAACACGGCCTTTAGTTTTCCCAGATCTGCTAATGATGTGTTTGGGCGAATCCCATCGTCAACAGAGACTATTATGGGCTTCTCATCCCCAGTTTTAGGGTCAACTATCTTTAAACAGGAAAAAACAACATGAATCAGTAGCTACATGTTCAGCTCTTAAGCCAGCAATGACAAACATGAAAGCACATGAAATAAATCAAGATGCATATTTTCTCAAAACATTCAACTAAAATATACCTTTGTAGCGACAGGGATGATTTCATCCTTGAATCTACCAGAAGCAGAAGCGGTGGCAGCCTTCCTGTGAGAATCAACCTAACAACAACAGTTTAAAAAGTCTTCCTTTGAGAATCAACCTAGCGACCATAATTTAACAATATTAATACTACAAATCATGTTAAAATATACCACGTAGTAGATTAATTGCACTTACTGCAGCCCGATCCTGTTCCCCCCTTGTCACACTGAAACGATGTGCAACATTCTCTGAAGTAACACCCATGGGTAGAAGGCAATCTTGGGCTTTCTGAAAGTGCTTTACCTGCCATAATCAACATAACATTAATGATCCAATCTAGATCAATAAGCAACACAACACAAACAATCACCTACAAACCTTCTGAAACAAATTGAAAGAAGAGAAAAATAAATATACCTTTGGGTTCACATTTCCAACCCATGCCCTTGAATTAACTGTCATGGATTCCAACCCAGCTCCAATGCCTGCAACAAAGGGATACAAAATGTAAAACCTAATAAATAAAAGGACATCAATGTAATACATTATGTCAAAGACAGCTTAGGGGATTTCTATTACCAACGTCATAGAATCCTGCTTTGATAGAAGCAGCCACATCAGCAACTGCCTGAAGCCCAGACGAACATTTCCTATTGACAGTCCTTATCGGTACAGTTTCTGGACCAGATTCAAAATTTATTCAAGTAAGCATAAAGTTGTAACATAACCAGTACCCCTTGAAAGATGCGATTTAAGAAACATACCAGGGAAACCAGCATAGAATGCAGCCATCCTGCATTCACTTGCTCTTTGAGATCCTGGAGCCAATACTGAACCCACAACGATATCCCCAACTTCTCTTGGATCTAGATTAGTTTTCTCTATCAACGCCTGCACAAACCAATGTTCAAAATAACAACATACACAAGTTTTATTATTCTGACATCAAAAACATATAATCAAAATCATAACCATAACTGAAACCAAATTCAAAATAAAACTACAAACAAACCTTCAACACAGGTGCTAGTAAATCCTCAGCATGAGTATCCTTGAAACCACCACGCTTTGATTTGCATTGCGGAGTTCGATAAGCTCTATATAACCACAAATTACAAAACAAAAAAAATCTCGTTACCGTGCATGACTACATATGCGATTCAATAAAACATTTTACAGAAATCATTTCAACTACTACTTACGCTACAACAACGACATCATCTCCGTATGCCGCGCTACCTTCAGCTAAACAAGCAGATGCCTGATTTCACAAATAATCAAAATACAATTTATATTAATTGAGTAATGAAGCCACAAACTATTTGTCAATTACAAAAAATTCAGAATTAGGCATCGATCCTTCAACTTTCATGAAATCAAAATATATCGAATATCGCTAATATTCTTGAACTTACAGAAAGAGAGGATTCGTGGTTGTTATACCTAGGAGCAGAAGAAGAACGTAGGTGACCGAGAAGAACACGTTGCCTGTTACTTGCTTTCTCCATTTTACTCTTTCCTAAGCAAGAAAAAGCGTGTGCGTGACAATCTTCTCTGAAAAAATCATACTCACTAATCCACTGTAGCCACTAATCTAGGCGTTGGGGAGGTGCATCGTCACTTTTCCAAGATCGAAATACTGTGAACTATTAGCAGTGTCTGTCAACTAGCCACTCTCTATCTCCTTCGTTATTTCGGGTAAACTATTTAATGTATTTAGTCATATTTCACTTTAGCCCTTTTAGTTTTCAGACCCCTCAATATTAAAGCTATAATTTACAAAACATTTTGATGTGCCCCTTGTGTCGTTTTATGGGTACTGAACACTATTGCCCTTTTGCACTTTTTTTAATAGATTTCATTTTTTTTATTAAGACTGGACAGTTAATTTTAGGAAACTCATTATACTACTCATTTACTATTCGATTTCTAACCTATAAATCTTATCAATCTGATCCTAAATTATTTTTTGTCAATTGATTAAACTATTTATTGATGTTTTTAATGAATTTTGGACTAATATATTGAACCAGATTTTAATTTTAATTAAGCTCAATTTATATAAATGAATAATATAAGTTTAACTATGAATACTTGTAGTATCCATAAAAAGAATTAGCTCTGATATAAAAAATGGAATGATTTGAAATTTATAATTTATTAAAATATTAGAAATTAACCGAAGAGTTAAATTTCGATTCAAATATAGGCAAGGTTCTGGCCCTAGTTTACGGACAGCTAGTTTTTTTCCTAGGTCTCTGCTTTTGGTATCTGGGCTTGTTCGTTTTTGTAATTGAATAAAAAAAAAAGTCCATACAAAATAAAAAAGAAACGAGGGATATAAAAATGTGCATTAACACTGGGCTATAATCAGCCATGCTCCTCTGACGCTGTTAGTGGATCTGATTGGACGTGGGGCAAGTTTGTAATTTCAGATAAAATTGCTTTTTAAAAATGTTATCGTATTTTTTCTTGGCAAAGAATTCTAAGTATTTTTCTCTGAAACATCATTGTATTATAAGAGAATTTCAATCTTCACTAAATAGAATTGTTTGCAGATAATAATCACTAATTATTTTGGTCAACCAAATATCAAATACAAGCTATCAGCTATCTTGACTATGAAAAATAAATAAAATTGTGGGGACTAATTCCCTTGCTTAGAAGATCGTTACTGAGTTCGATGGATAACTTGGGATGGTGGAGGCGTGGAGCTGTGTGACGCAGTGATCAAGGCATGCGCATTGTATGGAAGAGAATTTGCTGCTCAGATGAACGACAATTTCATCCAATCCATCCATTGAATACCCGACGACAACCAGCTCGATTGAGTTAAGTTTTTTTGACCAAGTTTCATTGGGTAAATTGTTTTTGAGTAAAAACCTGATCTAATTTTATTTAGATAGGATGAAAGCTGGATTTAGAGTTCACTGAACCTGATATTTTTACCATTTTTAAAAATAAATATATACAAACCCTCTAAAACATTGTTTTTCAATATTTACTGTTTTAACTAAATCTTAATTCATAAATAACAATTATTTTCTTTGATTGTTTCCATATATACAAGTACTATTAATATTATATTATAAAAATTTAGCAAAATCATTCCAAGTTGAAGATTAATTTATAGCTATGAATATGAAGTAATAATTGAAATATGTAAAGTTGGTAGTACATCAATGCCCTTTAATGTTATAAATGATTTAAGTTAGGTGGTTAATATTTTATTGAGATAAACAAAATAAGTCATAAAAAATTAAAAATAACATAATTTAATACAATAATAATGATTTTTAAACACAAAAAAAACTGAAATGATTTATATATATATATATATATATATAACTTCAGCAATCACTAATTATTTGCTAATTAGTACATAATAATCGTATAACTCTATATTTCTAACCATGTTTATTATCAATATTTCACACGACTTATTTTAATAGGATAAATGAAATTCTTTATATTAATTTTTTTAATATATGATTTTATGAAGTATTAAATTTTTTGAAGAGAATAAAAAATAAATAAAAGAATCCGATCAGGAACCCAAGTGGTATTTGCATAGATGGACCTTTCACCCGACCAAAGTGACCACCCCAGCCCGATCCATCAACATACAAGTACAAGGGGTCCAATAACAATTAAATTAAATAAAAAATCCCATGCTTTAGATTCATCCAATAAAAGCAAGCGACTAAAATAAGGAAAGTATCATTGCCACAATTAGGCGATATGCCTCGCCTTCGGTATTCTACTTGTTAAGTGAGTATAGAGCCACCTTATTACACTTTATTAGAATAATAAAATAACTCCAAGCTGAATTATTGGTAGCTCCTGCGATATGCTCAGCACGTGCGACTATCGCGAATCCCTGGATAAGAGATTGTTGCTTTCGACTTTCCGGCTGTTGAGGAGCTCATCAGAGCCATCCCCCCTTTCAAAAACAGCAGCAGCTCCCATTCCTGTGCCTGCATTTAATTAGTGACAGCAGTTAGTCATAAGCATAGAGAGAGGGAGGGAAGAGGGAGAGAGAGAGAGAGAGTACCTATGCACATTGAAATCACTCCAAAGCGACAGTCTCTACCACGGCGCTTCATCTCATGCAGTAAAGTAGCCACGCATCTAGCACCTGTAACAGTTAAAGAGGCATTAATGAGTAAATTACAATTTACAGCTGCACCACATATTCATGTGTGAAATTAAAGACCATAAATTAATGGATGGATACTCTATTACAAAGATCACAGTACACAACTCCAAAGTGCTGCTCCATACAAGTCTTACGCAGATTTACAAGCACCAAAAACTGTTTCCGCCGACGACACGACACAAAACCCCTGAATTTACCCATGTTTGTGTCAATTCATTTCTACCCTTGTATTCTTAATTTGGTCAATTATCCATCATGTTCTTTAAATTTGTTTGATTGACTCTTTTTCTCTAAATTTGTCCATTTTTAATTCAAGAGTTACACTTCTATCAAATCTCACAATGTTGGATGTTACATTATTAAATACTTCTCATTTATGAGATGACCTTTTATATTCATATAGCACCTATCTCACTAGATCCATTGTCCTTTGAAAATCGATAGATCATGTGAGCTGCAACTTGTACAGTGTTAAAAGCTAAATACACCTAAAATCATAATAATACAAAAGGTTACTTATCCCAAGTTTGTTATAGAGAAGAGTGGTTCAATTTGGTAGAATAATAATGACGAGAGCGACTTAATCATGGAGTTATTTATATCTTTAGGCAGTTTATTTGGTGATATAAATCCTACATAAATGGACGTGCATATTACAGCTCAACTAGTTAAAAAAAGATTTCAATGGCCTGTCCCATTTCAAGCATATCATAGGGTTGTATTCTACGGTTCACATATGCATTTATTATTCCATCAAAAATCAACTTGTTCTACTTAATAATTCTGACTTCCTCCTACAGAACCAATGGGCTTAAACAATTTATCCTATCAACTGCTTACCAACATTTTCTCAGATAATCAGTAGCTACTTCAGCTATGAAAAAGTGTTCCCCTCCCCAAAAACAAAATTGCCTCCAATCTATAATCTACCTGTTCTGTTTCACAATCTTTTCAACTTTCTTAACAAAATTGCCTCCAATCTATAATCGATCTGTTCTGTTTCACAATCTTTCTAACTTTCTTCTATGGAACCAATGACTTGACAATTTATCTGGTAAATTGCCAGACCGAAATATTTTCCCAAGGCACCCGTAGATAACCCCACCCCACCCCAGACCCAAGCAAAATAAATTGCCTCCAATCTATAATCTATTACAGGATTGTTAGCTTATAACCAGAAATTAGAATGCATTTATTTTAACTTCAATTTTCCACAAGGAAATACCTGTTGCACCCAGAGGATGTCCAATGGCCATTGCACCCCCATTGACATTGATCTTCTGTGGATCAAGCTCCAACTTCTTGCGGCAATATACAAACTGGGAAGCAAATGCCTGGACGAGAAACAACAGATTTTAGTTACAACTGGAAGGAGTGTTTGATTCTGAATATAACTGTAAAATATTCATTTTCTTTTTACCTCATTTATTTCAAAAAGATCAATGTCCTCAAGTTCTAAACCAGCAGCCTTCACTGCGGCTGGAATTGCAACAGCTGGGCCTACACCCATGATGGCAGGATCCACACCAACAGCAGTAAATGTCCTGCATGGCAAAAATAAATTTTATATGGGAAAAATTAAGAATCCTTTAATTTATTCTCATTATCGATTGTTATATATGGAAATGCAACAAAATAGACAGTAAGGAAATACTAAACATTGTTGTCTAAAGCAAAATAATAAGACATGCATTTGCAGAATGCGATCTTCCTAAACTTCAGAACAAACAAGCAGTAGGGGAATGGATGAAGCAAAATTCTTAGCTCTGAATGAGGTCATGCACCTTCAACTCAAAAGATCAATACCCTTTTCATTGGGTGTAAAAGTTCTGAACAAACATATACAGATCAAATGAAATGGAAGATTCCATGCCAACTGGTTGTTGGTTTAACATTTCCTCTTAAAATGATTATTATTGGGAAATACGAAGCAAATTCATCCAACAACCACATTCTCAGGAAAACATGATGATGGTAGCACAACCTCCACCTCTCCTGTTAAGGAAAAATAAAACGAAAAAAGAAGAAGAAAAAGGGTTCTAGAATTCATGCATTGATTTGTTGGATTAATAATGTTGTTGTCCACCACATACACATGCAAATACCATTTGATATATTGCACATTATGATAGAGATACAATGAGTTTCTAGGAATTATATACCTGAATACACCAAGAATGGGTAATCCTTTGCGCACAGCAACACTTCTTTTCATGAGCAACACAGCCCCAGCACCGTCACTGATTTGGCTAGAATTTCCTGAAGAAGAGCCACCACATGATCAACTGGATCAAACTAAACTGACCAACGATGAAAAAAGAAAAGGTTCACAAGGTATACCAGCAGTGGTGGTCCCATCTTTCTTAAACACAGCCTTTAATTTTCCCAGACCTGCCACTGATGTCTCTGGGCGAATCCCATCATCAACAGATACTACGATGGGCTTCTCATCACCAGTTTTAGGGTCAACAATCTTTGAACAGAAAAATGCCAATAAAAAAATTATTACATTTTCAATTCTTAAGCCAAAAATGAGTAATGTTTTACTCAATACATTCAACTAAATATACCTTTGTAGTGACAGGGATGATTTCATCCTTGAATCTGCCAGAAGCAGTAGCAGCAGCAGCCTTCCTATGAGAATCAACCTATAAACAGCAATTTAGGAATATTAATAAAACAAATTGTTTTGCAATATACTGCATAGCAGAGCAATAGCGCTTACTGCCGCCTGATCCTGTTCCTGCCTTGTCACACCGAAACGATGTGCAACATTCTCTGAAGTAATACCCATGGGTAGAAGGCAATCTTGGGCTTTTTGAAAATTCTTTAGCTGCCATAATCAATATAACCTTAAGAATCCAATCCAGATGAATAAATAACCAAAAAAGAAAAATCATCAAAAAACCTTTTGAAACAAATAAAATGAAGAGAAGACAGATATACCTTTGGATTCACGTCTCCTTCCCATGCCATTTGATTCATTGTCATGGATTCCACCCCAGCTCCAATGCCTACAATGAAAAGATAAATTTTGTAAAGCCTAATAATAAACAAGACATCGAGATAATACACTATCGAAAAGGAACTAAGGGATTTCTATTACCAATTTCATAGAACCCTGCTTTGATAGAAGCAGCCACGTCAGCAACTGCCTGAAGCCCAGACGAACATTGCCTGTTGACAGTCCTTATCGGCACAGTTTCTGGACCAGATTCAAAATTTATTCAAGCAAGCATAAAGTAGTAACATAACCAATACCCCTTGAAAGATGCGATTTAAGAAACATACCAGGGAAACCAGCATAGAATGCAGCCATCCTGCATTCACTTGCTCTTTGAGATCCTGGAGCCAATACTGAACCCACAACGATATCCCCAACTTCTCTTGGGTCTAGATTAGTTTTCTCAATCAACGCCTGCACAAACCAATGTTCAAAATAACAACATACACAAGTTTTATTATTCTGACATCAAAAACATATAATCAAAATCATAACCATAACTGAAACCAAACTCAAAATAAAACTACAAACAAACCTTCAACACAGGTGCTAGTAAATCATCAGCATGAGTATCCTTGAAACCACCACGCTTTGATTTGCATTGCGGAGTTCGATATGCTCTATGAAACCACAAGATCCAAATAAATGCTAAAGCTCCATTCACCAGAGACATCACTCTGGTGCAATAAACATTTCACAAAAATCATTTCAACCACTACTTACGCAACAATCACAACATCATCTCCATAAGCCGAAGTCCTTTGGTACGCAGCGCTATCTCCAGCCAAACAAGCAGATGCCTGATTCAATAAATAATCGAAATCCAATTTATTTTATTTTATATAAAAAAACACTGCTCCAGATTATATAAAGATATTAATTAAAGTCATGAAAATCCAGCTTATCTTAAGAAATGAAGCCAAACACAAGAATAAATTCTAAAAGATTACTGTTTAAAAAAAAGAGAATAGAGCATCAGATTTCATAAAATTCTAAATTACAAATCGATCCTTCAACTTTCATGATCTAACTAGCAGCTAAGATTCTTCTGGGGAAAAAAATATAACAAAGCAACTCAATCTTAAACAGCCAGATTATCGTCTGAAACATCAAATCAAGTAGAGACCAAATTCTTAAAACTTACAGAAAGAGTGGATTCAAAATTGTGAGAAGAAGAAGGACGGAGGTGATCAAGAAGAACACGTTGCCTGTTGATTGCTTTCTCCATTTTTTTTTTCCTTTTCGGTTTTCTCTGTCTAAAGCAAGAAGAAGTTTATCCGTAACAGTCTTCTCTATTTAAAAATAAAGGGTGCTATAAACGAAGTGTGGGTCTAATGCTTTTAATTTATATATTTTTACAGGAAGGCGGTTGCAGGAAATGCCATGTTTCTGGATAAAATGGTATTATTTGGTTTTTCCTATAATAATAATAATTAAAATACTTTTATATATTGTCATAAGCTAGCCTGTTTTTTAAAGTGATTTAATAGAAAGCATATTTCAAAACAAAATTGATTATTTTTCAATGTTTCCACGTATCATGAAAAATAAGTTCTAAAATATTCTTAGTGTTTGATTATGCTATAAAAAAATAAACTAAAACGTAATGATGATTAAATGTGGAGATCAAAAGATTAAAAATGATAAAATTGAAAAAAAGAAATTTTAAATTATTTTAAATAAAATAAATAAAAATTAAAAAATATATATGAACCAAATTTTATAGATAAAATAGTTTTCATTAATAAGAATACAAGGAAAAAAATAACAATAAAAAAATAAGAAAGTTAATAGACAATTCAAATTAAATCAAATTCTAAATGATATAATGGAATATGCATGTATGTATAGCAGGCTATTTTTGATATAATTGATGAATAATAATATGTTTTTGAGGTTTTTATAACTTTTAAAAAGTGTACACCATGAAAAATAAAATATTTTTTTTAAAAAAAAAAAAAATTGTCTGGGTTTTTTATTGATTAATTTTTTAACGATAAATAATCATGAAAAAAATTAAAAAATTATTTTAAAAAAAAACATTTCTCTTAATGTTTTGAGACAATTTTGAAATAAAAAAGATGGAGATATGTTTCTTTATATTTTATATTTTAAACGTCACATGTTGTAAAACAATTAAATAGAGAATCTTGAATTGCTAGTTTTCTCAAGTAAAAGATTTTACATGATCAGAGTTTATACGGTCCAAAATATATATGAAAAAGGCATAGGAGCCAGGCATTAATTTAAGACTATAGACGCCGTGGTCCTCGCTACCACTATCTATATATATGATGTCGTTTTGGACCAGGACAGAGATGGCGCGGTGGGGTTGAGAAGAGGCGTGTCCGGTTAAGTAAAAGGGACTTGTAAAAGGTAGTTGGCGTGGCTAATTATTGTCCTTCTAGAAGGGGGAAAAAACAAAGAAAAGAGGACGGACCTCGATAGATTTCCTACTTTCGTTTCACACGAGTTGATTTGCCCGCGCGTTGCGCTGGGTCTTTTTCTATATAGTAAACTAATTGATTTTTTACGTGTTATAATTTGTTTTTTTAATATTTAATTAATAAAATTATAATAGATGAAATCTGTTAGAAATAAAAAAAATTTCTCCTAAAAGGAACAGTGTAATCGAAACGCAGGGGAAGTGGTTCGTATATTTTTTTAACTGTAGATAACTTGGGTAAATTTATCTACCCATTTTGTTTGTAAGTTGCTTTTTTTCATAGTAATATTAAATCAAAAATATTATACATGATTTTTTTTTACAAAAACAATCTAAAATCCAAGAATCAATTTTTTCTAAGAAATAAACTTAAACAAAAGAGGACAAAATTAGAATTAAAAGCCAAAATCATTTTTATTTTATTTTATAATATTTATTCCTTATATTATTATATTAAAAATACTTAAGAACACTGATATTAATATTTTTCTTTAAAAAATCCTAGTTCTTTTTTTTTTGTCTATATATATATATTTTCAGACGCTAATATTAAATAAATATTAAAATATATAATTAGTCTCACATATTTATAAGAAACAAAAACTAAATAAATGACAAAAGAAAAATAAATTTAAGTAGATTTTTAAAAAAAATATTTGACTTGAAAGATCATCAACACAAATTAAAATGTAAACATTAAAAAAACCTTAATAACAGGGAAAATAATAAAAATTGGTTAGATCATAATTATTGTTAGAAAAAATTATTCCATAAATTTTTTATTTTATAAGATTTATTACTCATATTATTATATTAAAAGTATTTCAGAGCAATGATAGTAATTTTTTCCCCCAAAAAACCTAGGTTTTATATATATATATAATTAGTCTGACATATTTAAAAGAAAACAAAACTAACAAATAATTATTATCATTATTTTGAATGTCTTATCTATAATAATTACAAAATTCAAGACCTAACAATATTTCAAAAAAATCAATTAAAAAACAAAATAAATAACAAAATAAAAATAAATATTATTAGATTTTAAGAAATTATTTGACTTGAAGGGAAAAAAAAGAGAAATCATAATAATTATTAAATTTCAAATGATCACCAGCACATATTAAAATTTCAACATTAAATAAAAAAAACTTAATAACATTGGAAATAAAGAAAAATTGGAAATAAAAACTAAAAGCATGTATATATAAACATGGACTGAAATAAGAACTATATAAGAAATATATATAAAAAATAGAGGAAGTAAAATAAAATCCAAGATTAAAATATAAGGGATAAAATGAAAAAAACAGATATAATAAATTTAATTTGAAGGACAAAATCAAAATAAACCTAAACATTGATATCGATAAAATTAAATAATTTAAAACAAAACAGAAAATTAAAAGAATTAGGACCGAAATGAAACTGAAATCTATAATTAAATTGCATGGAAGGATAAAATTGAAAAATATCAAACTTTGATACCGAAAATATTAAGGATTTCAAACAAATTCAAAAATTCAAAGTCTGGGGACCTAAATGAAACTACAATATATAATCAATTTCAATTGAAGGATGGATTTAAAATAAATCAAAATCTATATAATAACAATTAGGATCATAACAAACAATCAAAAGTTCAAGGACTAAAATGAAATATAAAAAAACAGTTGTGATGAGATGTGCTTGCGCAAGCAGGAGAGAGAAAAGGAGAAAAAAATTCAAATGACTATTGACACGTCTCCAGCCACCCTATACTCACACATGCCGCACGGGGGAGGGGGGGAGAGCATGGCTAAAAATCATTCTCGATGTCAGTTGGGTATTTTTGGACGCCGGAATACGCCGCACGCGGCGTCTGAAACACACGTGAGCGCGGAAACAGACGGCGCGTCCGGTGACACGCCAACAGTAAATCGTTATAAAAAAGAATTAAAAAAAGATAAATTATCGGGACACCCCTCTCGGTTAGACCTTGATTTTGTCTTTTTCGAGGGACAAAATGGATATTTCATTGTGCAAAGAAATATTTGAAAATAAATAAACCTGTTAGCCGAACCAGACCGGATCGGACTGAAATTGTGCAATTCCCGTCGAACCCCTCTGTCTAGTGGCCTTATTTTGTCTTTTTCGAGAGTCAAATTCGTTATTTAACTGTGGAAAAATAATTAGTAGACCGAGAGCCGCAGAAGTCAACCTCTAAAAAAAATAACATCAACTGATGAATTATTTCAATTACTGTCATTGTTATTATCATTATTGTTAAATTATCACAATAATTGCAGTTGTCATTATAAATATTATTATAAATAATTCATATTATAATTATTATTGTTTATATTATCGATGACACCATAATTATTGTTAGAAAAAGAAATTAAATTATTTTTTTGTTTTATAAGATTTATTCTTCATATTATTATATTAAAATACTAATATTAAATAAATATCAAAATATATAATTAGTTTAACATATTTATAAGAAAAAAAGTTAGAAATAATCATTATAATTATTTTGAATGCCTTATCTATAATAATTAGAAATTTGAACACCTAAAAATATTAACAAAAAAGAAATTAAAAAACAAAATAAATGACAAAACAAAAATAAATATTATTATATTTTTAAAAATTATTTGACTTTAAAAAAAAAAAAAAAGAGAAAAAATAATAAATATGAACATAACGATAAAGAGTGGGAAACCGCAGGACAACTACTGGTTCCCTTGCCGAAGTAAAATATATTATAAGACACTTCTTAGTAAAAAAATGAAAAGGTGGGGACGACAAAGCAAAGCATATTATTTGATGCTATTGGTTACTTTCTATTAGAGTCAAGATTAACAGCAGAACTCAATTCATAAAAATAGTGTGAAACAACGTAAACAGTAAAAATGAACTATTGAAATCCACAGTTAAAGTAGTCTGGTTGAACAGTAAAACCATGTTATGGTTTAGCTGTATGTATAATGCTATATATTGGAAGAGCTAAAAGAGAGAGAAAAATGGTTTTTGTATTTTTTATTTTTACAGCAGAGGAAAAAAAATAAAATAGCATTTCTAATTTTAAAAATAATTTTTATAGGTTTGTAGAAAAAAAATGAATTTTTATTTGATATATTTTTTTTGTAGAAAAAATAGTTAAAGTTGTATTTATTAGTTATTATTAACAGATAATTTATTAATATCAAATATGCTAAACTATAATTAACTTTTTAAAATGTTTTTTTTTTCCACTAAAATACATGTATAATTTTTTTATATTTATACTACATAAAAAATCATATTATTCTAAATAACTTTAATTATTACAAATGCTTTTACAAGGTTTTTTTATTATTATTATTAATATGGACGTTTTGATAAATTTACACGCTTCTTAATTAATTATATGAATCTTTAAAATTAATGATCAAAGAAATCTTGAGCAAGCATCATCTTTCGAGTTGTGTTGCATTTAGGGAATGAAAAGGAACATATGGAGTTCATTGTGAAGTTAGCTTTTCGTCATCAGTTGTGACTGATTGAAGAGTTATGGATTTGGCAGCAAAGCCAGGAACAAAATTATTGATCATGTTTTTAATTATCTTTTTTTATTTTAATTGGATGCCCATCAAATGACCCATTAGAAAACTCATCAAATAGCACAGAAACAAATTTCGGTTTTTTCATTTATTTAATCATAAAAACCGAACTAAACCGAAAATGATCGGTTTTTTATAGGTTCGGTTTGGTTTTGGTTTTTTTTTTAAAAAATATAATTTTTGGTTTGGTTTTTTTTTTTTGATAAAAACCGAACCGGATAAAAAATGATCACCTACCGCTAGGATTTTTACCTGCAGCGATGGCTCATACAGAGGCCATTTAAGAACTCTAAAACAAAATCCTGCTAAATGTTTCTGGCATGTTTGACGCAGGAGGGTTTCATCTATTTGCATGATTATGTCGCTTTGGTTGGAGCGCTGTTGACATAACTCGCAGCCTGTTCGTTATCTCTGTAAATGATGGTCTAGCTTCTGGATCGAACGACCAGCATTCTTCAATCAGCTTTCTCCATCCAGCATCACAATTTTCTGGTATACGAGGTCTCAGAGTGTTACTCACAATTCCACCTTCATTCAGAGTTCGCAACGGTCAGATCTTTTGTGAAAATTAGACAGAAAGGACGTGGAAACCAATTTCACCAATCGATGAAAACCTGACCTATTATAGCACCGAATTGCATGTTGGCATATGGCTCTTCACCAGTCAGGATCTCCCACATTGCAATACCAAACGAGAAGACATCAACCTGTAAATGAAGGATACAGAAAGTTCATGATATACTCTAAATCCCATGATAAAAAAAAGAGTCAAGTAATGTGCTAACCTTCTCGGAGACTCGGTTGCTGTTTCCATCCAGTAACTCCGGTGCCATCCATGGAAGGGTTCCACGCACCCCACCAGATACAAGTGTATTCCGTTTGATTTTTGACAGCCCAAAATCTCCAACCTGGAGAACAGGAAACATAAATAGATGAATGGGACTGCACTTCGATACAAAATGTGGAGTGAAATCAAAACTACCTTGCATATGGGTCGTTGGGGATCCTTTAAATTGACAAGCAAATTGTCGCACTTCAAATCAAAATGAATGATATCTCGCAAATGCAGATATTCCATGCCAAACGCAGCGTCCAGAGCAATTATAAGTTTTTTTCGACGATCCAGTGCTCTGTGCCGTGAAGAAAGATTACATGAGCTAGCATATTTCATGATACATGGCACGAGGAAGCAAAATATTTTTGAGCTACCAACTCACCTATCCTTCTTTCGTAGGACACGCCTCAATGATCCATTCACCATATATTCAGTCACAGTGGCCATTGTTCCCCCGGGCCCATCAGGAACAACGCCATAAAATGCTAACACGTTTGGATGGTGAAGATCTGACAGGATGCGAGCCTCTCTCCAGAAGTCTCTAGTCTGCACAGTTAGGCCGGATTAATTAGATTTTTTTTTTATAACCAGAGTATCCGGGCTAGTTTACGCGCACCATAACTAATCCCCGGATCCACTGAACATCCTACAAGCCTAGTGGACAGTAAAGCACCGCTGGGTGACAGGCGTACACAGATAGGATCAAACCCGGGTACTGAAAAAATAAACAAATCCCCTCCCCGCTAGGTCACGACCTCAGGTCATGACTTATCTACCAAGAAATCGGGTTGCTAATATATATCACTATCTAATTCAACAGAAGGTTATCTTCGTCATCCATTCACAGTGGATCCTTCCTTTTCCCTACGAGTTATTTGGTCTTCATTTTTTCCTTCTCATGTGTTTTTTTAGCATGAACAGCCCGCCATTATCAAGGGAAGAAAACATGAAAGGAAAGCATTTGTTCTAAAAGTGATGATTACAGGGACTAACCAATCGCTCTTGTTCTGATGAATTCCCTGAAAAACAACTCCTTTTGATTCTTTTAATAGCAACATCACTTCCCCTCCATTTCCCATAATAAACAGTACCATATGTGCCAGATCCTAGCTCTTGCACTTCTTCAATATCTGCGTACTTTATGATCTGCATGATAAGAGCATAAAACATTGAGTTCATATTCTCATGCTGCATTTTGCAGCCATAAGCATGCACCATCTAAATGATTGTAGAGAGCTGAAATCATGAGAAAAAATTAATAAAAAATCAGTTCACATTTGAACTAGAAGAGGCTTCGAAGTATAGGCTTGTTTTTCACGGAAATGAAGCTAAAGGAATTTTTTCCTGAATGATAAATAAATAAAAAAATGTAGCTTATGAGATGTTATATCTGAACCTGCAAATGATAGATGCCAGCTTCAATTTCAGCCATCGCAGCATCGCTAATGGAGTCGTTTGTGTCTCTGTCAGAATCTTCAATATCCTAAGAACACACGGAGGTAAAGGTTAAAACAGACTAGAAAATATAATATCACACACAGAGAGAATCCAAATCAGAAGGGAACATGTTACGTCAGATTCATATTCTTGATCTTGACACGTGCTTTCTGCCTCGGTATCTCTATCAGATTGAAACTCCTCTGTGACCTCTTCCTCTACACGTGGGACAATATTCAAAGAAAAAGGAATATCCGGAGGCGTAGTTCCAGTAACATCTTCAACAATTACCTCTGGCTCGAGCATCTTATCATCATGATGGTCATCTAAGGGCTGTGACTGGACAGATTGAGCATCTCTGTCCAATGGTTCCTCGTATGATTGTCCCTTGTCACAAATCTTTTCAGGATACTCCACGGGGTCTTCATTACACAAGGAAACAAATCTAGTTGAAGCACTCCTATCCGATTTCTGAATAGATATTTAAAAATTAGAGGATTATTATTATTATTATTTTGCAAGTTCTAGTTCAGATTGGCATGATCTTGCTATGGAGAGAGCTATACTTACAGGGCTAAGGACTATAGGTTTCTTGTCCCTTGATTCAAGGGATGCAGAATGTAGATATTCAGGATCCCCGTGGGAAATTCGTTGACCCCTGATGCTCTCAGTCACAGAACACCGCTGATCCTTGGAAACCTTTTGGTTCTCAGCAAACAAATAGGGTGCTTTAGTGCCTGATTGGTGACCCTGAGGGTGCTCCCTCGCGATATCTGCAGAACTTTCCAAAGGGTAAACTCGCGTAGCAGAAACCACCCTTCCATATGCTTGAGAATCTTGAGGATGATGATAAGCACTTGGAGGGTAGTTCAAATTCGGTAAGATCCTATGCTCGATGACATTATCACTTGATGCAGCTTTAACATTTCCTTCGTTCTGTTCTCTGTCTACATCAGAATAGTTAGCATTACTTTCCATCCACTTCCGAACCTCTTGATCTAAGTCAATATTACTCAGCTTTTCACTGCAATGGTTCTCGAAGTCAGTGAACTGGTGTTTCTCATCCATTATATATGGCCACAGCATTGGCCTTTCTGAGGATGAATTTGACATTTTCAGTGAAGGTGATTTTTTCCTTTCATTATTACACAAGGACAGCGTAATAACTGCTTCTTCCAGCCATTTTTTTGACACCTCGCCATTTTCCTGCAACTGTGAGTCAGAATATGCCCTTTCCATGATCGAAGGCAAGTCTGAATTGAGAGAATTTTGAGGACATAGTTGAAAAGGAAGAAAATCTCCACTTTCTCTACGATTATGAAGATGCATTTCTAATTGTTTGCTAGTCTGATCAGTTTCAACTGGATATTGGTGATGAAAGGCTTGACTCGTCAATGGCATCGGCACATGAGGAAGATTATTATAATATGTAGTGTCAAATGGAAATTTCTCTGCAGAAAAAGCACCGATATTCTTATTACTGTTCGGGAAATTTCGATCAGCACAAAATAGGCCTTTATAATTCTTATGGTCTCTGTACTGAATGTTATCTGGAGTTACAGGAGGAGATGGATTCTTATAATCTGAAGCAGTTCCTTGATGGCTTGCAGAACTCTGTCCACTAGAACTCTTATGGGAACTGAGGTCCAACACATTATTAACAGCGACAGCATACTGGTAATCAGCGTTACGCTGTTGTGAGGTCTTCCCTTCAAAAGAATTTGGGCTGTCAGGTTCACCTGCAGAGACAAGAAATATCCGCAGTCTTTGAGTCCCTCCATTTCTTTCAAGCTCTTGATATTCCTCTATCAAGTGATAAAGATCTTCATCAGAAGAAACCGAAACAAGCGCATCAAGATCCTCGCCAGGGAGCTGGTACTTGATCGTATGAGAATGGGCACAAATCGCGAAAGTTTTCTTTGCAAGCTCCCCCCATGTAACATTTTTTCTGATGGATATGATCCTAGTCTCTCCACCCACATATCTAAGCTTCCCATCATTTGGCCTTGGTAACACTCTCCCCCCAAAGCTGCATAGAAACTTCATTTTTCCTGAGAAATTGCTTTCTGAAACTCTGGTTCTAAAAGGCTGATATGGCCAAGGGGATTCCTGCACACATTTAGGTGGACTGGTCGGACTTGGACACAAGGCTGCCTGACCATAACTATTCGTTTCATCAACATAGTTACTTGGTTTTTGTGCATTGGGGACATACTCCCAGTGGTATCTGCCTGTATTATCATTATAAGCCCTATTTTCTAGCTCAGCAGCATGTCCTGTGGCTTCTGTCCTGGAAACATAACCTAAAGCATCACAATCAGAGTCCTTTCTCCTTATCCCACGAGTGCTGGTATGATTTCCAGAACCCATCAGATTATTCTGATTATGATTGAATCCTATTTTCCCTAGCTGGTGCAGTTCTGGAGCTCTTCTTCGAGCAAACTGGGGAGAAAATTCCTCACCTGTCTGTACACAAATACTATTTGCATTTCTATCTGCAGCAATTCTGTCACTGGTCGCAACTTTGATTTTGTCTCCAAAGAGCTTCTGGCCTGAGCTACCAGGCGTTTCACGAGTCATGGTATCCAAAAAGAAAAAATCTGCATATGAATATCCACTAGCCTCTTAGGCCTAGCTTCCTCGATGCTCTTCCAAATTCCTACTTAACTCGAAATTGGACCAGATCAAATTCCTCACAGTCCTGTGCTCGAAATAAATAGCATCCAATCCTTATTTTCTCGATAGAAACTGATTGTCATATTACATGAAAGAAAAAAATTGTTGGGATGCTAGCAGCATCATATTATGCAATACACAAATTCCCTTTCTCCACTACCAAATAAAAAGTGCTATAAAAAATGTGTATCTTCAATTAATTCCACTTGATGTTCAAATCTTGCTAAACCACAAGACAATAACACGATTCACATTGATCTTTCATGCATAATCATCCATTAAACAATGTTAAAACTCAACTATTCTAACATCAATAATGAATATCATCAATAATTCACATAGATAAATAAAGGGAAATGAACAAAAAAGATTAAGAATATTTCCTACAAGATTCAAATGTGCCAAAGATATTAATGAAACCATGAACATGAAAGAGAGGAATAGTACTGAAATGGGTACCTTCTTGTTTGTTGAAACTTGCAGTTTTATGTCAACATGTAAAGCAATGGAGATTGTTCCATTGAAGAACAGGAGAAAAGGAAGACGAGAAAAAATGGAGTACGAAATTGAGTTGTGAGGATATGAAGGAGAAAGAGAGAGCATTGCATGAGAGACGGAGTTTAAAAAGGAAACTAAGAGAGAGAGCTAAAATAACGTGGACAAAAAATATGGGGAGGGAGAGCGCCAACCTATTAAACTATTAAATTAATTAAAAAAAAAAAACTAAAGGAGAATTAGGTTTTCTATATCCTTTCGAGACAAATCACCATTTATTAAAATAGTATTTTACAAAATTATTCCTAGCCCAGAAAACTCTTATACTAAGTATGAGACGTAAGATGTTTTTTTTTACTACAATACAATTATCTTTAATAATTTGTATAGAGTTAAGTTAGTATTTTTTATAAATCAAATTAGTAATTTATATTATGTGTCTTTCAAGAGGTGTGTGCAAAGTCATTTGGTTATAAAATGCAACCTTTCATGATGGTATTTAGTGTTTTTTTGGGAGTGTGGTTGAGGTTGTTTTTAAAAGTGATTTTCATTCAAAAATACATTAAATTAATATTTTTTATTTTTAAAAAAATTATTTTTGACATCAGCACATCAAAATCATCTAAAAACATAAAAATAAAAATTAATTCAAAATAAAAAATAAAAATAAAAATTTTAAAAAACACTTTCTAAACACATTACCAAACACCCTAGAAAATCTCGGAATCTCCTCCATGATAGGGTAGTGCATGTGCCAAATACGCTTCTAGTTTGGCCAACTATCGTCTATTCTTCCTTTCTTTCTCCTTCTTGAATTCTCCACTGGACCTTTAAGATTTAAAATAACCCCACTCAATTTTTTCCTCTACATTTGGTCCCCTATCCTTTTAATTAATATTATTTTATTTTGAATAATTTATAAAATTAGTTTTTTTTTTAATTCAATCCCCTTATATTTTTTGTTCTTTAGATTTTGTCTCCATTTTGTTATTGCAATTTGTTTTGTTTTCGGATAATTTTTTATAATTTTTTTATTACAATTTCATCTGTTTTTTTTAATTGATCCTTATTCTTTTTTTTTTCTATCTTTTTTTTTCTTTGACAAATTTTTTAAATTGGTGTTTTTTTCGTGATTTTACTTTTAAAATTAAATTAATTAAGAACTAAGTTTCTTGGTTGAACCTGAGTCAAGAGTTTCATGGGTTGTGAATTTTATAAATTAGACCATATTTAGAAGGTTTGTTCGGGTTTTCATGTTTTTTTTAAGCTTATGTGTTTTTATCATATTTTTTAGAACTTTGCTTTGTTTATTTTTTATGGTTTGTATTTTTATGAGGTTAATCTCAGGTTCATGACCATAGTCGGTAATTTCAAAGGTTAACACAAATTGTCTTATTTTTTTAATTGATTTATTTCAATTTTAATCTTCAATATTTGAGATAATAATCATATTATCTTCTTTTTTTCTAATATATGTCATGAAATGTGCCGTTTTGAAGAAACAAAATCGGCCAGCTTAGGGGCAAAATAAGAGCCACAAATCTAATAACTAGTTAATTGCCATAGTTTTAAAACTTGGAACATCCTATGAGGCTTGGATTTGTTAGAGAATAAAAAAGAAAAATAAAATTATCCGCGTTTAACAATATAAAATACACGAGTTTACTTGCAATTCGGTCTATCGAGGTAAATCCGGAAAAAAAAAAAAAAACAAGTTGATTTTAAAATAAAATAAAATAAAAATCCAAAATTATATTTAACTCTTAAAACTATTAAAAGAGTGATATATTTACAATATTGCCATTTATCACCTCCAACCTTGCCAACCCTTGCCAGCGTTCATTCCAGCAATGGCAAATGCATGAGTACAGTTACGAAAAACAAACCTGTAATCCTTATTTCGATTCTTTTCTAAAAATATTCGACTTATTTTTTCAGTTATACAGGATTCAAGGATAATTTTGGAAATGTATACGACAAGGCTGTGGCAATAAATATAAATATAAATATAAAGTTTCGATTAGTATTTTAGGACAAGAGTTATAAATATGGAAGTGTTTCGCTGGAAAATAAAAATAAAAATAAAAATAAAAATATAGAATAAATTTAATATTTTCGAAACACAGCATTTCGATTTGATGTCCCTCGTCTTCATCTTTTGCATCTAACCATGGGCAACCAAAAGTGAATCAATAGCACCACCTCAGTGGAATCAATTCTACGAAAAAGCAGTTCATGCAGAAAGGAAAAAGCAGCACAGCCCCACAAAACGCAGACTAGTTGAATAATAGTGGCCTCACCAAAGCATGCAGGGACAAGAGCTTGAGCTTTGTGAAATGATGCTTCTTGATGGTCGCTTTGTTTATATCTATTGTGTTGCCATTGAAAAGGCTCGACGAAGGGGTCGAATCAGATTGCCACCGTTTGGCATTAAAATTGCAAGTTTTTGCTCAGGTTCAATCAGGCTTGAGACTGTTTTTCACTGGTTAACTTCGGCCGGAAGCTCAAAACTTCCGACAAAATCTGGGGCTCCCAGAGTAGGCAACAGGCTGCCGACCATGCTATCATTTGCCTCTTAATTATGTTTTTTTATATTTTTTGCACCATCATTTTAATCTAGTAATTGAAATTAAACTGGTGTGCGCGCGCCTGCGGGGGGTCAATTGAAAGAGCAAAAATACAACATCCACACAAACAGTATTGAAATCTCTTAAGAATACAATCAATTCAGCACCCTCCTATCCACCAACAAATGGAGCCATTCCATGAACGAGAATCATTTCAGATAACAGAAAGAAACTAAATGTAAAAGTACACGCCAAAGGAATATAACTTCCAGACACATTGATTTATCTAAATGATGGGCGCGCACAACAGAATGGTGAAGTCCCGATTCAGAGTTTACCTAAATGAATCTGGACGTTTCGGTTTGCTTTGAACAACTGCGTCGATCTTTTCCATCACAGCAGGAGTCAGTAATGGGATCACATCGATCGCTTTCATGTTTTCTTGAATCTACATAAGAGGAAAGAAAAATATTGAATCAGCAAAGTTACTAGTAAAGAAATGATCTTGTACAATGCATAGCCATGATTAAAAGCTGCTAGTTTGCACAAAAACCTATAAAAGAGTGTTCTAGTCCAAAGCACTTGGTATGTTCCATAAGTTGAGCATCTGGTGCTTCAACACACCAAACATGCTTTTTTTCTGAGAATTTGTGGCTCCATCCATGTCCAGTAATCACATTATCTAGGTTAAGCATATGTAATGAATTGTAACAATAAATCAGCTGAAAAATAAATATAGCCATGAATCTTAACAGTGAAATTCTTTGTGGCTCCGTCCATGTCCAGTAATCACATTATCTAGGTTTGTGGCTCCATCCTTGTCCAGTAATCACATTATCTAGGTTAAGCATATGTAATGAATTGCAACAATAAATCAGCTGAAAAATAAATATAGCCATGAAGCATAATAGTGAAATTCTTTTCTTGCATGTAAAACAGGATGAGTTTTCCCTCTTCAACGAAATTGACTGATAATCATATAAACACAAATTAAAACTTGAAAAAATATTTAAATAAATGCACATGTTTCAAGAAGTACAATATTAAAGATATGTTCCAAGGATCACTGTTTCTAAACAAACCTGAGATTCCTTTGTAGCACCAGTGATAACTGACGAGACATTTGGATTTGCAGCACACCATGCAATTGCAAGTTGAGATAAAGGCACACCTAGTTCATCAGCAATCGGCTTCAATCCATTAACCTTCTTTAGCACATCATCAACCAATGACCGGCTAGCAAGATTCTGGAAGCCAATATACATAGTTTAGAATTGTACCCAAGAAAAGATAGAGAAAAAAAAAGATCTTCATCATGTCAGTTGCTTCATTTTAAGATGAAAGTTAGGCATCGGAACATTATAATTTATGCTTACAAAATTTTGAAATTTAAGTTCTTATTTGGATATATGTATCCATCTAATATGTCTATCATTATTGTTGAAGACAACACAAACTAACTAGAAAATTCAGTAATAAAATAACAAAAAGCAAACAAGTCTTACTTTGTAATTTTCCAGAGCAAATCGGCTATCAGGAGGTACGCCTCCCTTGTTGTATTTTCCAGTGAGTACCCCGGATGCAAGTGGACTCCATGTGGTGAGACCAAGGCCATAGCTGGTATACAATGGGAGGTACTCAGATTCAACCTATAGACATACATGATGTAATCAAATCATCTTGAAAGCCTGATTTAACTCATAACATGTGTTTATGAATTCAAACACAGCAAAATTAAGTTTGTAAACAATATAAGCAATTTCCATTAACGTCAAATACTCATTAACATAAACCACTTGATGATACAACATCGTTGCAAGAAATGTTCCAAATAAAGAGATGATATGATAAACCACTGAGCGGGGCCCAACAAAAAAATGCTACAAGACTCAAAAACAGCTGCGAGTAGGCTCCAGTGAATAATATCATTTAGGAAAGCTTTCATATCACCTCTTATGCACTATTCAACTCCATGGCATATGGGGCTCAACTACTTAAGGGGTTGTGGGTTTCGTTTAAACACATCTAAATCTTCCTTCAAACTTAAAGTTGAAGATGAACTTCATTCAAAAGAGAACCAGCAAAAAAGCCGAGACACGAGGTGACTCTGTCTTGGACAAGGATACACATTGCTCTTTGTGCCTAATAAACAAGCTGTCTAGCAAACCATAGCCCCTAAAACCATTATTTCTATTAAATTCAACTAGAAATCATATTAACATGAGGAAACCATGCAAATGATATTTTCATTTCTCACTTCAAAAATTATAAACCAAACTTTTCACATCTGGATATACAGAGAAATTCCTTACCTTGTGCCTGGAGAGCAAATTGTACTCTGGCTGCTCAACAATTGGTCCCACCAAGTCCAACCTCTCTGCAATACCCCAAGCTTCAGTGATCTGCTGTGCTGACCATTCACTAGTCCCCCAGTAAAATGCCCAACCTTTGTCAATGACGTGATTCATCGCCCTCACTGTCTCTTCAACTGGTGTGAACGTGTCCGGGCTAAGACAGTAAATCATATTAACATCACATTAGACCACTTCAACAAATCCCTTGAAAGGAACAAATTCTACTCGATTAAGCAATAGCAAAAACTAAGACTGATAAAAATAAATGAAAAAATCATATTAAATATAAAAAAGGAGCCAAAAACCCCCAAACCTAAACTATCAATAAAAAATTCCCCTTACAGGACAATGACACGAAGATAATCCCATCTGTCTCGAACAATAAGCTTATTGACAAGTAATGGTATAGAAAGAACACAACTATCCATATTGACTTCTTTAACTAATTTGCGTCATCAGATTCTTTATCATCATCCCTCTTGTAATAGAACTAAAGCCAACAGCTCAGCACTTCACATTTTAGAAAACATCAACAAATCACAAATTAACAAGAGAAAGCAAGCACTAACACCAGAAACAACAATAACATTATGACACATTAAATCAAATCCACATAATCGGTTCCGGAATCTCAAAAAAAAGAAAGATCCATCACAGTCAAACACAAATCAGCCCATAAACCAAACAAAGGGAGGTCAATTGACCAGGAAAAAAGAAAAAAGAAAAGAAAACCCACATACCGATGACAATAAATGACATCAACATAATCCATATCCAATCTCTTAAGAGAAGCCTTGGTACCCTCAACAATATGTTTCCTAGACAAGCCCTTATCATTAGGACCAGAACCTCCCCAGAAGATCTTAGTAGAGACAACTATATCTGATCTCTTCCAACCCAGTTCACGGATGGCTTGACCCATGATTTCCTCAGCTCTTCCATTAGCATAAACCTCAGCGTTGTCAAAGAAATTGACACCATGGTCTCTGCAACACTGCAAAAGTGATTTGGCTTCTTTGACATCTAGTTGGTTCCCAAAACTTACCCAAGCTCCAAAAGAGAGCTGGCTCACCTTCAGCCCTGATCTCCCTAGATTCTTGTATTGCATGTTTGTTTGTTTTTTTAAGAGAAAGGTGTGTTGCTTTGTGGGGGAGGATGGATGGAACAGAGAGATGGAGGATGGAAGTGCTGGGGAAGTGAAGTACTGGACTTCGTGATGTTTGTCACTCCATTTTATAAGTACTTAAAAAAAAACAATTAAAAAATATATATTATTTTTATTTTATATTAATTATTTTATGTGTTCTTAAATATTTTCATAAACTGATATAAAAAATTATTTTTTAAATTTTTTTATAATACTTTTTTGATAAAAAAATATTTTAAAAACTCTCAAATAGATCCTTTGATCTCAAAATTGTTAATTGATGTTTTTCTTAGGAAAGAATGTGATATTATTGCAGCGGTTGAATTATTTATTTATTTTAAATGCTATTTAAAATTATTTATTTTACTTGGAAAAATATTATTATTTTTATTTTAAATATTAGTATATTAAAACTATAAAAATATTAAATGATATCAATTTCATTTTTTAAATGAATTTTATATATAAAAAAATTATCTAAAAACAAACGTATTTTCACTAAAAATATGTTTCTGAATGTAATAGGATTTGAGGTCTAGATACAAATCTTTTATGCAGAAACCTCTTTCCTGTGATTTAAAAAAAAAAAAATTAGAAACCTCTATTTATGTCAACATATAATTATTTTCCCGTGATTTTTTGTTAATTAAATAATTATAGAGTATCACAAAACCAATAAAAACAAAAGTGTAGTATAAAATATTTGCAAATAGTACTAATAAATGATAAATATCCATTTCATTAAAAAGTTAGGCATCTTAATAAGAACAATGACAATTCATAAAATATGTTTAATGATTGTTTGAGAGTGTGGTTGCGGTTATTTTTTGAAGAAAAAAAAAATCATTCATGAATGTATCAAAATGATATTTTTTTATTTTTTAAAATTATTTTTGACATCGATATATAAAAATAATTTAAAAACACCAAAAAAAATTAATATAAAGTAAAAAATAAAAATAATTTTTAATTTATTTTTTTTCAAAAACGTTTTTGAAATGCAATGGCAAAAATCATTTTAATATCAATATTTTAGTAAAATACTATTTTTTAAAGAAAAGCAATAGTTTTTTAAATAAATGAAAGGGTTGATATAAAATCAAGAAAGGAAATATTTAAAGATTGCATGGTTTGAAGACAGAAAAGGAAAAGGAAGGGAAGGCAAAAGCAACAAGTAAAATGGTAGCTTAGCATGACTAGGAGCACCTACCTAGGCAGGTGACACCTGCAAGTCTGTAGCGGAGTTTGAAACGGAATTGGGCAGTCACAGGAAGGCATAAGATTTGCATGCTCCCTGGCTATTGCCACTCTATCCAAGTCCAACTCACTAGAGGCACACTTTAAAATTAGGTGGACGGAGGCTTTGGATCCCATAAAATGATAAAATTAGATTAGACAGTATTGTCTGCTTCATTTGTCTTCGAGCCTACATCAACCCAGACCACGAAACGACAAATCTATGATTTATTTATTTTTCTTTCTTTCCGAAAAGGAAGTGCTGCATGTCCTATTTTTTGTTTTCATTATAAAACGACATGATCATAAATTGCATGTGATTTATTTTAATTAAATATATTTTAAAAAAAATCATGACACGTGAGGATAATAAAGACAAATTAGTAGTAACAAATAATGAGATTGATTTTTTTTTTAAATAAGTTAAATAAAAAATAGATCATCAAAAATAAATAGTTAAATTATTAGTTATATATATAAATTAAGGGACGAAAAACAAATTAAAAAATAAAATATTGAACTCGTAAACCATTCTATTCAAATCACATAACTAATTTATCTCATAAATTTATATTTATATTAAAAAAAAAAGGCGAATAAAAGCCCAGCATTGCGTGCCTATGGGCCAGAAGAAACTAAAAGAGGAGTTTCACATAAGCATCTCCTAACGTGCTTTTATACGAGCTTAGCTATGATAAATTTATATTGAACTTTTGATGTTAATTGGGCCTCGTGGCATAGGGATCGACTTGCTTGCACCGAAAGCCTGTTAGCGGGACTTTCATGATTAATGGGCCTTCAATTCGCCTCAGCCCATTTCCAGGTGGCAGGAATTACGTACACCGAGGGACTGCACTGAAGCGGCCTCATGCGAATGAAGAAAGTTTATCGCTTTTCATTTAAAGCCAAGCCCAGTCACCGGGCTCTTGTCAATCGTAAGTTTGCTCACGAGCCCAAGCAAGAGAGGGAGAGGGAGAGGAGAGAAGAATTAATATTGAAAGAAAAAACTGAAATTTCTTTAATTATTACAAGCTGATTACCCGCGAGCGTTTCTATGATTTATTCTAATACTTTTTTTTATATATTTTTGTTTTTTATAACTGGTCAAGCATGCGTTGCCATTGTTTCTTATATAATATTTTAACATCTGATTTTGTTAATTGTATAAATTCTTTAGTGACCAGGTTATGTCGGGAAAAAAAATACTTTAACATTAAAAACCTTGTTCAATAAATATAGGGACATATTAAAAAATGATTTTTAATAAAATATTTATACAACCTTGATAATATCAACTAAAACACTTACATATCTGATTTTTGATAATATATATATATATATATACTTGTCATTATTAAAAAAAAAACCGACTATATCTAGTGACTCATTAAAGAGTTGCTCTGATTATGATAAATTCTATATCGAACTCCTCCATGCTCATTGCAAAGCGCAATTGATGCCAGGGACATGCATGATTAACCAAGTCTTACGTTTTATTTAACCTTAATTAGTTTTCATTAATAAGTATTCATGTCTTGTGAGAATAATAAGCCATGATCAAAATATACATCAATAATTCAGTGGAGACAGCATAAGTATATGAAATGAGACCATACTCCTGGCGACTACACGTCAAAAACCTTCTGCAACACCCCATTTATCCAGATCTATACCTAACAGAACTCTTGCTGGTAAGAAAAATGGTGGGAGATCAGTGGGTCAAGGAACCCGATCCACCATGTGGAACCTAAATGCCTCTGGATATTTATTTATTTTTAAAATTTTGAGTGCACATGGGTTCATGGGGGTTGACTTCTGTGGCCCTATTTTTTTTTTGTTTTCCTTTCTTAAAAAGTTTTTCAGGGTTTGTGAGTCGAATAAATTCAATATTTTAGGGCGGCATAATTGATAATTGATTGTATATACACACATGCAGACAGGTATAATGGATTGGCATCCATGCAGTCATAATACACCATTATCTTTTCGGCCAGGGGAGCAGAGGGCCTTCTTTATCATCCTAATCTAATGGCTTCTATTATGTGCGCCTGAAAACTTTGCATGCGGCCGGACGGAAATTTGACACAGCTAAATTATAATTAAAGAGTTGGCCAAGCATAATCGGTGGTTAGTTAATGGATATGGATAAACTAAATTATAATTTGGTTGAGAATAATATAAATTATATCTTAGGATTTTATCTAAACACTTAACTTTTTAGGTGAGTTGATTCCTTAATATGATATCAGAGTTTTGTTGACTCAGCGGTCACGAGTTTGAATCTTACCACGTTCATTATATTTGATAAAAATCAAGTACAAGGTAGTGTGAGGATGTGCAGGTTTCAAGTTTAAAAAGCTTTCACTTAAAGAGTGTGTTAGAGAATAATATAGATCATATTCTGGAACTTCACTTAATAATTTAAATTTTAAAATGAAATGGTTTATGATTAGTAATTAAGCCAGTGAGATTTAACTAATCTGACTTTGCTTCTGATTCCTCGATTTCTTGGAAGATTTTCACCCGATAAAACTCTTCCTATCCTTGAAGGTGAAGGCAATATTTGAAACTGAACTACGAATTAGTGACGAAAAATTAATCTATATCTTATATATATATATATATATATATATATATATATATAGAGAGAGAGAGAGAGAGAGAGAGAGAGATATTTTTCAAACATTAAGATATTTGAGTGGAGTACAAAAAACTTAAGGGTATGTATCTATAAATCAAGAAATTTGATCCACGTGTATCTATTGGCACCTCTAGATTAAAGAAGACGCGGATGGCAATCACCATGGATAATATAAATGAGGGTAATATTAAAATGATAATTAAAATTAGTTTTAATTAGGATCATGGAATCAATTAATACACGTCCCCTTTTCTTTTTTTCCTCAAATGTTATCATCGCTGGATTGAAATTTACAAAATCCACCGGTCAACCATCAGAAAAAGACCAGATGAGATGCATGCATGAACTGGGCTGGGACGTCAATTATACGAGGCCATTTTTCCCTTTTTATATTGAAACTGGGGTGAAGAGCCCTACAGGCTTACATCAAAACTCAGGGGCAGAAGGTGTGCCTTTGGAATCTACAAATTGTTTGATATCTCTGTTTTAATGTGTGACAAAATAGAAAGCTAGCTAGCTAGCTAGCCAGCCCCGACACATTCCACAAGTCGCCGAGCATAAACATGTATAATTTAATCATTTGATGAGCCTAAGTTATGTTTAGAATCACATCACCAATCATAAGCAATTCGTTGAAAATTTCGATACCAAATTTTACCCATACTCCTTTAGTACATGTTTGGAGGTTATATCCACTCAACCTTGCATGTATATCTAACTGGAAACGGTCATTTAATTTTTTGGATTCGAGAAAACTCTATTTTTCTGGGTATTTTTGATAACCCGAGTTAAGCAGGTAAAATTCTGGTTGTTACGGACTCTTATAAGATGAATATGTACCAACTCGAACCTAAAATTTATAATGCATATCTCAAATATTTTATCACTACATCACACTCTCTAAATTCGAGACGACCACTTGTTGTTCAGGCAGTTTTTTTATATTGAAGGTTTTTAAAATAATACCTTTCATCAGAATACTAAAAGTACATTAATTAGATGCCGATAAAACAGCAACGTTTTGATACAATTTTACCCACAACTTCATAAGAAGTTTGGTGGGTGATAGAGTGGATGATTACTTAGTTGTTGGGTGCCAGAATTTATTTGTGTTTCCCTCCTTTAATACCGATATGAATTTTGCCTGTTTTTTTCTTAATAGCATAAATTATAGAAGGTGAGATGAGAATCAATGGTGTGTTCAAGTAGAAATCTAGGTCGAGAATCTTGGACCACGAAGACATCAAAACTACCACATGTGAAAGAATCTGGCTTCAAAATGAAACAATACATACGGTCCTTAATTAAAAGGAGGATGCCAAACATAAATTGTTTTCATTTTATTTTGTATTGTAGATTACTTTGCAAGTGACGGTAGGTCAGGCTTTGGTGACATGCAATACCTCACAGCACATCTTTTAGTTCAAGTGGCTCTAGGAATTTGAAAGTGTTGTTAGCGTTGAAGAGGGTCATGATTTTTGTATTGTAAATTTCGAGTTTAAATTAAAATATATTTATTTTATAAAAATCTGAAATAATCAAGATTTTATTTATTTAAAACGGACCAATAAAGAATGTCTAAGGAAGGATGGGATTTCCTCAAATATTAATAAAAATTTATGATTATGGATTTATGGCACTGCCAAATCCATCTGTGGTTTTCAAAGTTCAGTCGAATAAAGGCATCAATGTTTATTCGATGGAGCACCTATCCTCTCCTCCAATTGCTGCTTTTGAAGGGGTAGACTTATTCCTTTATAAAGTAAAAAATAATGGACAGGTAAATTGATTTATTACTTTTGAAATGATAGGTTGGGTTTTAAATACTGTGGTACCTTCTTCTTCTTTCAATCACAGTGAAGAAAATGTTTTAGCTAGTTAAAAAACCTGTGTTTTTTTTTTTTTTTTTATATTGACATGATTTCTGTTTTTGTTTTTAAGTGTTTTTCAAAAGCAAATTGGTTTAAAAAATATTAAATTAATGTTTTTTAAAGTATTTTCTAATGATTTTAAAGCACTAATATAAAAAAATATATTTTCAAGCAAAAAATAATATTTTAAAAAACACACAATATTATAATCTCCTATATTCTTTACCATCTCACCAAATTCATCTAGAGGTTGACTCTGAAAAAAATGCATGTACTATAGTGACCGCTTATCATGGTTTAATTTGACTTTTTTTATATATTTTCTTTTTTTATTATTATTATTATGGATGAGAGGCTTGTTAAGAGAGTTATATATATATATATATATATATATATATATATATATATATATATATATATATATTAAATTTGAAATCATCAGAGGAGGAGCAATAAGTGGTATGATATATAGCATAATTTGGTTGGTGAGACAAAATTTGTGGTTGGATGTGAAGAATGTGTATGGAATCATAATCAATAGTCTGTAAGAACAAAACTAGCAAGATTTTCCTTGGTGTACGATAAAGAAGAGCATCATATTTGAAGAATCAAAGGAAGATTAACCCCATGTGACTGTGGGGTTAACATTAAAGCCGGTCTCCATGTCTGTCCAAATTCATTTTTATTTACTTTATTGTCTTGTTAGTTAGGCACCATCCCTCAGTGGGTAGGCAAATCATTTCACATTTATTAATTAGAACATTAGTTAGCTAAATGAACAGCTAATTCCATGTATATTTTTATTTTGATACCCTAGTGAAAGTAATAATAGCCCTTGCAAGATGCGAGCATGGGATTGGTTTTAAAAAAATGCTAAAAAATCAATTGATATCAGTGATAAATTAATATAATTTTGAAAATACGTATTTAAATCTCCTTTAAAATTAAGTAAATAAACCGAGAATATATAAAATGCAATTAATCTTGTTATGGAAAAAGTTATAGTTGCAAAAATAAGTGAATATGACCAACTATCACATCATTAAGCGCGATTAATTAAGTTCCAAAACCTTGACTCGGTAGTCAAAACTCTCATTACGTTAACTGTTTCAATTTAATCCATCTAATCAAAATGCTTGCCTCATACGTTATACTTGAATCCTTGTGAAACATAGTGATACCAAAAGCAAACTATATGTTTTGATTTTTAATATGTTTTTTATTTAAAAATATATTAAAATAATATTTATTTTTATTTTTAAAAATTATTTTGATATTAACACATTAAAATAATATAAAAAAAATAATAAAATTCAAGTAAAAAATAAAAAAACATTTATCAAAACACATGGGAGCAATAAAAAAAAGTGTTCAAATGTATATCAATACGAATAAGATATGGTGGAGATTATTTATATATATATATATATATATATTTCTATTAAAATATTATGTTTTTAAATTATGATTAATATTATCCTATCAAAATACTATATATCAGCTATATTTGGAGATGTTTAGCATTGCATTTCAAAAATGTTATGGAAAAAAATAATTTTTTTTATTTTTTATTTTAAATTAATATTTTTTATATGTTTCTAGATATTTTATATATTAATGTCAAAATTAATTTTTAAAAATTAAAAAATATATAATTTTGATACATTTATAAATAAAAATCATTTTCAAAATCAATCACAGCTCTAATTTCAATCAGATATTTTGAAAGGGCGTTGAAACAGTTAGTTTCGAATTCGACCGGGTAATTTTTGGGACCAAGGAAATGGAGGCAATTACTCTTAGAAGATTTGAAACAGTGCACTGCCGCTTAGATCAATCACTGTAGAGGGTGGGGTCTTGTAAACTTTTTGGGTGCTTGTAAATCACACAAATAAAAACTTTACCACCTCCATAATTAGAATTTAGAACCCCCACCTCCGATCACCCTCTTTCTTATTCCACCTGATAGAAAATCAACGGTAAAAAAGAGGGAAGCCATTGCACCCTCTTTTTTTCTGTCAACCAACCACCAAAGCAAAAGTAAATGTTAAAAAAAAGAGTTTCTCTCTCTCTAGGTATGGATAAGACATTTTACACAGCCTTTTGGTGCTCTAGTTTCCAGAGAGAAGATTCTTCCGGTGATATTTTCTGCACCATCCAGCCTGACCGGATACCGGACGTGGCCGGCTCCCCCTCACATGTTTCCTTTGCTTTTTAATTTTTATTTAGGAAGGGTTTTGATGCGGCATAAAAAGAACCCCCAAATCACTCCGTAAGGAAAGATCGGCCTCTCTCCTCCTCGTAATATAAGGAAATAAAAATGGATAACAACATTTAATTATTTTTTATTTTAAAACAAATAAAAAAATAAAAGGTGAAAGTTGTCATCCAATTCATACATAGTTATCAAATCAAATCTATTATCGTAGATCAATTCATTAATCTAAAAACTGAATGGAGGTGGGTCAATAATGCTTTTAATAAATAATAAAACAATAATTTTTTATTATTTTCTAGTTTAAGTTAACCCAGGTTAAATCTAGAATTAAATGTTACCATGTTTGGTTTCTTAACCATGGTCTAATCAAGAGGGAGGGAGGACATGTTTTCGCAACTGTAAGTATTAATTTAATATTTAGGTGTTCCTTAATGAGTGGCCATGTGAGACATTTGCAATCCTGCATGCATGTGTGGTCGGTGATTGAGGTCGTTGCTTCATCATTGCTGCATAAAAATTACGGGTCCCACTCACTTTCTTATATAATTAAATTGGAAGTTTCAGCTTTTTCTAGCTTAGCCTAGCTGGCTTCGATGTTACTTGCTACTGCCACTGTTTACTCCTGGTTGGGCCTCTAAAAATTCATTTGGAACCAGTAATTACCCCTCTTGCCCTCTGGATTTTGGCCACGTCTGTGCATTCATGCACGAGTGCCACTGTTTGGGTGGTAGGAGAACAAGCGAAGCAGATGAAAATTTTAATATTTCATTTTTCATCCCTTAAATTCTTGGCCAGAAATAAAAAAATATTATTTTTATGAATTTTCAAGTAAAAATTACCATATACTATGTGATAGAGTTTAGGGGACGAAAGGAGGAATGACTTTTCTGAGATATAAATTAAAAATATGATTTTTTTATTATGAAAACATTCTCCTTTTTTTTTTTATTAATTACCCCGAATGATGGCAAGCAAGAAGCTGGAAAGAGTTGGCAACGATCTGCAGTCCTCTCCGTATGTCGGTACGTATGGATAAGGCGCGGTGCAGTTCTATATGTACGGATCGTAAGGGGCTTTGGCTATGCGTCTTGTATATATTTTGTAATATAGTTTTCCACTTCTCAACTATATATTAATTTTGTACGTTGCTTAGCGTGGTGGATGGGTCAAGTTGCCATATGATCAATGATGCTTTGCTAGCTAGCTAATAGCTGTGGAGAATCTATAACGTGCCTGCATGTTCATGCAGTGGTTGAAATTATAAGTTTTAATAATGGTGAACAGAATAACAATTAACCAGAAATATAGAGCGACGAAGAACTAAATCTACCTAGATTCTTCAAAAAAAATCCGAACTCTTTGAGTATTTTGATAATTAATTAATGGCTAATATATATATATAAGCATTATCCTTCTAATTATTATATCCTATCCATGCCTGACATACAAGTAAAAACATATCCATACAAAACATGAAAAAGGCAAAGTGAATTATGAAAAACAAAATCATTTTTTTTTGTGCATTATACACAAATTGGAAAACAAAAATAGCTTACAAAAAAAAAAAAGGCCAAGAGAAATTAGTTTCAAAACTATCACGAAGGTATGGAACTACGCCGTTTATATACATGCACCTAAAATATGGGTTAAGATCATGGCAGTCAAAATCGAGATTTTGACACGGATCGGAAAGGGCTCCGAAAAATCGGATCGTAAGATCGGATCGTAAAATCGTAGAAAGATCGTAAAATGTCCGTACAAAAATTATTATTTTTAATTATATTTAAATTTAAAAAATGAATTTAAATATAATTAAATATTATTATTTTTATTATTATTATTATTCTATTATTTTTCTACGATTTTTCTACGATTTTGAACGATTTTTCTACGAGTTTGACCGAGTTTGAGCGGTTTTGATTTTTCTTTCCGGTCCAACCAGGTTTTCGGAGCCAACTCGCAAAATCGTACGATTTTGTGAGTTGGCTCGCGATTTTAACTACCTTGGTTAAGATCCGTTCATGTTCATGCCATGGCTTGTAGGGAGTGTTCAGTGACGATGACATGTCGGCATTACATGGAATATTACGCATGAAATTTAGAAAGTCAATTTCAGTTTCATGTTAAAATATCATTTTCCCATGACTTAATTTCTTTCACCTTCTCAATATTCAATGACTGCATTAATTTCTTTCAAGCCATCCCCTCGAGCATTGCTTTCAAACAAACGATTTTTCGTTTATGATGTTGATAAATTATATGTATTCTTAAAAACCCTTTTTATTAATATGCAAAGAAAAATTATTATATGAATAGAAAGTTCAGAAGAGAGAAATCATGCATAGGTAGAACCTTTAAGCGTTTTGGAACAATTCTTGTTAACGATCGTGGACGGTTCAGTCTTTACATGGTGATGACATCCTAATTTCTTTCGCTTTGTTTTTTGGGGAGATTTTTTGGTATTTAAATAGTAATTAGTGTTATTTTATTAATTATTCTTGTCTAGGTCTATTATTTAAAAAAAAAATACAAGTAAGGGAGAAAAATTATAAGTAAAGATATTCTTATTATTTTTTATAGGTCACGAGTTTCATTTTTTTCCCTCTCCATCAAATATATAACAAAATGTGAGGCATAATAATACTAAATAACAATAAAATTATATTTTGGGGTCTTAAATAATATCTCAAAACTTTTTTTTATTGAGATAGTTTTTTGATATGATATAAAAGTCTTGTTGATCAAATAATCATGAGTTTGAATATCATCACTTTTATTTAATTAATAAAAAATAATTAAATAAAAAATAATATGAGTTTATACAAGTTTAAAGTTAAAAAAAGTTTTCATTTGAGAATATGTTTTAAAAAATAATATGAATTATATATTAGAATCTCACTTAATGGTTTATGTTTTTTACTTAAAAAAAAGATAAAATTACTATAAAGCTAGATGCACTGGATTTCTGTAAAAACAATATTGAGGTTAAATTAAAAAAAAATACAAATTATGAAATTGTTAGTAAATTTTTAAATACCTATTTTTTTAAAATATGGCTGTCGATTTAATTTCCCAAAGCTTAATAATTACCTTAGTGAAATCGATCAAGTTGCCAAATAAATGCGGTGACGTTTACAAAATCGAATTACCACTTTAATGGTAACTCTAAATTGTGTTTTTTTTTTTTTTTTTTTTTTGGGATGGAAATCTAATTGTGCACTATTTATATATACTTCAACATATTAATTACATGTTATGTATAAAAAAAGAAATTGACACCAAAGAGAGTCCTGGACCCAACAATATTTGATTCGGAAATTATCGAAAATTACGTTTATGTGTAGCATTAATTAGTTGGTATAAACATTACATCATTGATATAATTTTTTTTTAGATAATCACACACACACATATACAAAAAGTATTTTTGTAAATAATTAGAAGATGTGATATGGGGGTACCCCATGGTTCCACCATGCACATGATGAACACATGCGTGGTCGATCCTCAGTATTATCCATCCACCCTAGCGATCAATGGTGCAATTTGATCGATCTAATCCAGGACGTGGTGTCAAAATCAATAGAAGATAGGTCAGATTCACACAATGCCATGTATATTTAGCGAGGCAATTTGGTGCTGCGAGTTATAGTGCACCAACTTGCATGGCTCGTATTGATTCCATGTGCATGAAACATGTAGCTGGGGACATTGGGGTCGATTGGTAGTGTACATGTTCATGATTTTTCAAGCACATACCAAACTGAATTAATGTATTAGCCTCCTATCCTTGCTGCTTGGATAGTGACCTTGTTGGCTGCCGCCCTCGATAATCAATGGCCTTTGCTGCTTCTTTTTTTTTTTATGCGCATGATTGATCATATATTAATTCCATGTTTTGTGTTTTCGTAGCATTTCCAAGGATATAACATGATGATATAGATTAGTGGAGGAACTTTATGCACAGATCAAATTTAAATTTAAAATCAAGACTTGAATTGTCAATATATTTTTTTTTAAAATAGAACAAAAGGAAGAAGAGGGTTTTTTTTCTAAAAAAAAAAAAAAAGAGATAATCAAGGGGGGTGCAGTTAGGCAATCACACACACAACCTACTAATTGAATACTTGGTGTTTTCAAGGGCCCGTCGATTTGCATGAAATTTGCCTGATTGATGTGTTTCTTCTCAAGATAGAACCTATGAATCCACAGCAGAACTCTTCTTTGATCAAGAAGACTCTTACGTCCCTTCCTAACACTGTACATTTCATTTATGTCCTTGCAAGCCCCCTTCCTCGTCCCAGAGCAGTTCACATATGAAGATTCCTCAATTGCACCTGAAACCTAATCTTTTCGACCCTGCATGTATATGTTTTCCTAAAACATGCGAAGAACAAACTAGCTCACACAGTTTCACCCGAGCAACTCAGGCACTGATTTTCATATGATTTACTTGTATTTAAATTTAATGATTTTCATATGATATATAGTACGTATGTGGGTTGAGCAAGCTCTGTAGCATCACCTTCACGTTTTCTTATATGTCAAATTCAACAACAAGTGATTTGCCTTTCGTAGAATGTGTCCAGAGAAATTTGTGTGGATTGTTCCACGAACCCGTGATGTATCCAGATTTTATGAATCAAATTGTATATTTTTACTCTAACTAGGACCAGTTCGTCCAATTTTGAAAAAAAAAAAAGAATTCTGAAGGGACCATGACCCGTGTTGGCTCCTCTGAATCCGTCCCTGCTCGAGCCTCCGAGGAATAATCTATTCTAGTATATATTCATCACGTGTGACAATATGAAATTGAGCATAAAATAGATGGACAAAATATGAAGAAAAAAAAAACTACAATATTCAAAACTTTCTATTACCAATTTGATTCTCTTAAAATAGCAGATGCCATATATATATATATATATATATATATATATATATATATATATATATATATATATATATATATATATATATATATATATATATATATTACCTACAAAATTAGACATGTAGAATTTTTTAATCGATATTGAGTATAATCCAGTGACATAATCTAGTTTTTTTGGTCAGACGACATGTTTGCCCAGTCTAGATTTCTTCACGGGCGGTTTTTTTTCTTCTTCTATGGCTGATGTTTCAAATCATCAACTCCTGAAATTACTTATATGAAAAAGAAAAGAAAAAACGAAACCTTTTTATGGACGTGAAAACTTCCATACAAGGATACAAAATTGGCACTAACCCGACCACTTAACCCAACTTAAAATGATCAAACCATAGCGATGTGATCTGAGCCAATAATGATGCAATCACACCCGGGATTCCTTCCTGGTCAATCAAAAATCATTCCTTTCCATGGCAGAGCATTACTTGTAGCACATTTTGAGGTCCGGTCAAGACACTGTCTGGGTCTCTCACTTTGGACAAAGACGCAAAGATAAAATAAAGCTAATTGAACTCACACCCGCCATTTTTCTTGGCCTGCGAAATATATTGCTTTTCCTTTTATTCAAACAATACAATTGAGTAAAAAGTGCTACAGCCACACCCTCTCTCTCTCTTGCTTGAACGTTAAGGTATGAGATTGGTGGGTATTGTGGGCCTTCATCTATGTAGTAATTAAGCAGGAAGGGGCAGTAATTAAAGCCATGGAAATGAAAATTAGTGGGGTTTCCCCCCTCGTCAAATAACTAAATCACCGTTCATCTACGGAGTGATTGGGTGAGAATTCCTCGGCTAGTTTGCTTTGACAAAACAACAAATTAATCGGGTGTTTAAGACTAAAATACATTACATTAACAAGTTTAAAAATCATAGCAGTCAACTTAATTCTCGTTTTCCACTCAAACAATCCCCTCGGTCAACCGTTGAAGGCAATCGCATGCAACGATCGAGGGTTGGTTACAAGTCAATGATGCATTTTAACCGCCGCAAGAACTCGAAAATCAAAACGAACAACTAACCCCGTTTCAACTCATGGTAGATTGGTCCACAGTCAATGGTCCTAATTCTGATCATAATTTTGTGTGCACCTTTTTGTACATGATGATCGAGGGTAAAACTGTAAGAATTTCGTGTACAAGCGTGAGAAATTTGCCATGATGGGAACCACTTGGGTCGATTACATGGCGACATAATCTTGCCCCCGGAAAGGTAATAGTGAAGGTCTCGGGAAAAAAAAAATAGTGGAGAAAAGGCCTGAAACATAAGTATATGAATATTTGGAACTGTGGTTGCGGTTAGGGGTGATAAAACCGAATTTGGTTTTTGGGCCATCTTATGGGCCTTCTGATGCCTTCTGATGGGCTTTTGATGGGTTTTCTAATAATAGCTAATACAAATATTAATGTTTTGAACTAATTATCATTCGTCGCTAGATTTAACTTTCCACCAAAATCTACAAAAAATAATAGAAATGTTAGATTGCAAATAAGTTGATTATTATTTAATAAAATAAAAATACAAATGTATAAGAAAATTAATCTGATTCAAGATTTTCATATTTTTCATAATCATTCATCAAGGTTGTAATGTCGATCGGTATTGATCCATGATGTAACCAATTTTGACAACAAACAAGTGCTTATATTCACAGCATATATGCATAATAAATTTATACTATATTTGCAGCATGGTCTAGTCACATTATACTGATTTTTCATCTAATATTCCTAATTTCCTATCCAAACAGTTGTATTCAATCAAAACTAACTGGCAACAGAATGAAAATGAATACACACACACACAAACACACACATATATATTCCCTTCCAAACTTGACAAAAACATTTCTTTTGAAGATCGAAGACCCTAACCTCCAAATCAATATTTTTACAATGATTTGTTTAATAAATAAGCGAAGAGAATTAAAATAAATATTCAAGCATATATCACCTCCAAGGACAACAAGCCCTAACATCAACTAATTATATCGAGAATTAAAATAAATATTCTAAGACAGTTGATCTTTAACATATAACAAGAAATAAATCAGAGGTTCAATTTACTTACCTTTTGTAAACTGCAACCGTGTCGGATAGTGGAGAAAAGGCTTTTACTTTAGGGTTTGAAACTAACACTTAAACCGAACCAAAGTATGTGTTTTTTAAAATTTTAACCGGTTTATTTTTTGGTTAAATCGGTTATTCGGTTCGGTTTGCTCACCCCTAGTTGCGGTTGTTTTTGAAAATGTTTTTTTTTTAGAAATACATCAAAATGATATTTTTTTTATTTTTTAAAAATCATTTTTGACATCAACACATTAAAATGATCTAAAAACACGAAAAAAATTTCATTTATAATGGAAAAAAAATTCAAAATTTGGCCAAACGGCGGTTCAACCGCTTAGCCAAACAAGCACTAGATGTAATTAATTTTTTTACATGAGTTAAGAGAATTTACTTTAAGAGAACATTGATTTAATTTTTTACCCTGGGATTCTTCTGTTCAAATGTAAATATTCCATTGGGCATGGGGCACACTTCTTTAATTTAATATAGCTAGCTAGTTTTTTTTTTTTTTTTTTTGCTAGTTGATAGAATTAGTAGTTGGAAATTAATGGTGGAAAAATCAAGAGACTTCATCTACAAACAAGCTATGTTGAATTTTATAAAATTATTTTTAAGGTTTGATGGATTTGTTGTTATCACATGATTCAATCTTTACATGTTGGATGCATAATTATGCCTAATTGAGGTATTAAATGCTTCCCTAAAAACATTCAATTTGATATGAAGTTAAATCATTCTAAAAATAAAAGGAAAAATAAATTACGAGAAGTAAATCTTAATGTGCTACTATCAAAACTCGTATCAAATTAACTGAGTACAAGTTTGATAATGGGATGTGTTATTTTTTTTTTAAAATTAATTAAAATACGTTGTAAGTTTTTTCTTACACACTTTAAAATTATAAAATATATTTAAAAAATGATATTATTTCAGATAAAAAATCAATTTTATCAGCAAAACAAATAAACCTTGACTGAGAGTCCAATCCAAGTGATCCTAATCCTTTGGATCCATCAGTTTTACTTCATTTTGATCAAATTACATAAACACTTGCAAAATCCATTTTTTAGCAAACCATTGACGATTGAGGTCAAAACTCATCTTCACATTCCTTTTTCTTCTCTGATCACCTTAATTTGAAAACAAAGGTCCGCCCGGAATGCATCACGTGGTGTGGTCAGGGTCTACGTCGAAGATTGAACAAATCACGTGCACCCAAAATTTATATACTCGATTACTAATTAGAAGTGACGCATTGGGCTCGTATTCTAAAATTTCCTAATTTATCAAGAGTTTAAATCCAAAAACATGCGTAACCCTGTTAGAGAGGTAAACTGATTGGTTTTACAGAACAAAAAGAAAAAACTAAATAAAAAAATAATTTCTTCAATTTATTTTTGAAAACCCCAAAAACACTGAAACCCTTTTAGAGATTGGCCCTTTCGCTGCTCTATTTTTGGAGCCAGTGGCGAGCTTGGTTGGTCAATGGAATGCCGTGATTGGCGCCTGAGAAAATAGAATAGAAAAAAGAAAGCACATTTTATTGCAATAATTTATTTGTAAACACGCAATTGCCTAGCCTTTATCCAACTGCCGCAAAATCAGCAGGAAACCGTGACCACCTGCCTTGCTCTGTACGGGCATCACTAACGGCCTTGCTGACGCGGCACCTCCACGGTTAAAATCGTCATCGTAATTACAAAGCGGGTAACTAATTGCAGCGGCAGAGAAAGAAGGATTGAAGCTCGGAAAGCGTATCAAGTGAACGATTGTGTCGTGACCTCCATGCTTATTTCCGGCCCTCCCTCTTTCAGTTAACTGAATTAACGCTCACCTGACCCATTCTTGACCTAATTCTTCCCATGGATTTAAAAAAGAAATCTCAAAAATATATTTTCAATAAAGTTTGATAAAATCCCGTTGTTTCATGGTTTTTGTTATTTCTATGTGTGTTTATTTATTTTTGTGATAAGAAGGAAATATATGTAGAGAGAGTTTAGATGGTGAAATAAGAAAAGGAAGGGAAAAAATTGAAGGATGGAGTCAAATTAAAAGATTATATAAAAAAGAAAGGGTAGGAATAAAAAATAGCAATGAGAGATTATATATAAAAAGAAAAAAGAGAAATAAAACTAATTAATTAATTGATTGATTAATTAAAAAACAAGGTCAATAACAAAACAATACAATTTCCTAGATGAGTTTTGGCCAAAACCAACACACATGAAACATTAACTCTCATTGAAAGTTTTTGGGATATAAGAAACAAGATGAATAGAAATATGAATTATAGCATGGAACAATTCTAAAAAGTTTTAGTCTTTATATATATATATATATATATATAGAAAAAAGATTGTTTGAGTTGTGGGTTTCTTTATGAATTGCATGCACTAAACTATTTAAGCCTCTCTAATAAGGTTAATAATCTTTTAAAAATATTGGAAGAAAATGAATTTTCATGATAAATATAACTTTTAGTAGAGGTACGAGAATTTAATAAAGTGATGGAAACAATATTATAAAAGTTAATCATCAAAGTCATGGCACAATTTTAGGATTTATAGTCCAAATACTTTTGAATCAATTTTTAGATTTTATGACAAGATGTGTCACTTGAATTTTTTTATGTAGTTTTATATTTCATTTTGACATTGGTCACCTAATAAATTTGATAATTTTTTAAAAAAGAATCCATGATAAGGTTAAACACCTAACAATCTTGACTGATTTGTTTTCTCTCATTTTGAGTTTTTTCACCTAATAATTTAGATTTTTAGAAATTTTCATGACAGGTTGGTCGCTGGCAATCTTGATCTATAGTTTTCTTTTATTTCGACACTGGTCACTTAACAATTTTGATTTGTTTTAGATTTTTTCACCTAATAATTTTTACTCTTTTTTTTTTAGATTTAATGACAAGGCTAGTCACTTGAAATTTTGACCAATTTGTTTTTTTAAGAAATTTATGACAAGGTTAATCACCTAACAATTTAGATTTATCTTTAAAAAATAACATGCCATGTTTGATCACCTTATAATTTTATCCCATTTTAAATTCTCGTATCAATTTGAACCCATTTATATCATGCCTAGATTTTCATTTTGAAGTTAGTCATCTAACAATTTTGACTTGTTGAAATTAGTCACCTAATAATTTGGATATAACTAGGTTTCACGTGTTATCCTTCTTTTATGTACAAACTTACTCTACAAAGTCAAATGACAATGAATTTTCCAATGTTTTTGTAGTAAAAGTATTGTAAAAATATGAAAAAAAACCCAAAAATTTATTTTTATGACAAGATAGAAAAATTCAATATATATATATATATATATATATATATATAGGAAGTGAAATGAAAAGAGTAAAAAGAGTACATGTGACTAAAGATAGCTTGGAATAAAACATACGTGATTGAAGAGTGTAGAGAATAAAAAAATAACAACGAGAGATTATTTATAAGAAAGTATTAAATGAGACGAGAGAAAAGAAAATCTAATTAATTAAGAAATCATGCTTACAGAAGAAAACAAAAATGTTTAATATTACTTTTCCTGATTTTTCTAAAAAAGAAATTTATCTAATTGTATTAACTGTTTTGCAGGTGAAGAGACTGTAATGTTGCAAGGCACTGTATGGGCGGGTCTATAAAAAGGTCGTTTTGTTGGAGCTCTAAACTCCGACTCTTCACTTGGTTCTTCTCTGTCTCTCTCCCTCTACTTTTTTCAACTATTTCTCCGCATCGTCAAATCTTTCTCCAGAGAGAGAGAGAGAGAGAGATTGACAATGGTGGTGTCTAGGAAATGGGCTTGTGTGTTTTCTGCGGTGCTTCTGCTGTTGCTCGTTGGTGTAGCTCCAGCTACTTCAAGAACCAATGCTGGGATCTCTGCTCCTACCAGGTATATATATATATACGTACACACGCAAATTATATATTTATATGCCTTTCTCTTGTCAAAACCAAGACTAGCTCTTCATTTCCTCCATCTCTATGTTTGATTTGTGTGTTCTTCTGGGCAAAGAGAAACAGAGCTTTCTCTGTCTTATCATGTCCTGGTTAAAATTCTCCAGTTGGTTTTCATTTTTTGGCTCTGCAATCAAAATTTCACCTGCATTCCTTGGTCTCTATAAGAGTATCTTTTGGACTACAATCTGATTTCGATTGTTAATTTTTTTAAACCCCAGTTATTTTTCTACACGCAGCTCTCTTCTATGATTTTGTTTCCGGAAACGTTATGTGCCAAAAAAAAACATGCTTACTGTCATGTGATGAACTTCTTTTGAGGTAGAAATTGTAATTTTTTTATTTACTTAGTTTTTCTGGGTTTGAAAATCTCATGATTATTAGAAGAGAAAGCTACATTATATGGTGTTTTTGATGAGTTATGTCAAGGGAAAAAGATTTTATTAACAGAGGCTGTCTTCATTACTCTTTTTCACCGTTTTGGTTCTCTGCTCACTTCTCTGTTTCTCGACACAACTCCTTTAATGCTCATTTTCACAAAACCAAACAGAGTTGCTTTCTCTTCATTGATGGAGAAACGAACCTGACAGAGAGAGATGGAAAGAGAAAAAGAGAGAGAGAGAGCGTACAATTCCTTTGTTTTTACTTTTTGCACGACTTGATAACTATAATATCTTTTCACTGATATTTTTTTATATATAAAAAAAATCATTTTGGGTTTTTGTGTGTTGTATTTACAGGAGAATAGAAATAGAGAAGGTACAGAGCTCAAGCAATTCAACAATGGCGGCCAGGTATAACGTTATTTTAACTGTTAATCTGAGCCGTTGTTTAACATATCGTGTCTTTTTTGGACGGTTGAGTGTCTTTCATTTATCCAAAATAACCGTCGTTTAAGAATCTCTGGCCGTTGCGATCTTTAGATCTGGATCGTTTCGTTTAGCCTGTTATTTTTTACCACAACTTTGGATTCCTCGGTTAGACTAACGAGAAACCCAGAAAGTCCTTTCTTTCCCATATTGCCCTCGTATATTTTCTTTAATTAGAAGTTTGTTCTCACTGCTCAGTGAAGGACAAAACAATGGTAATTTAGTCATTAGGATTATCTTCTCGCCAACGCGTTTAACGGTTTCACTTAGCAAACAGTGACTGACGCCTTGAGCAATGCGCGCACTATACTCTCTTCTTCGTCGTCGTACATTGTACTTTGTTGCGTGTCCCCCATTCTGTCTACTCATGCCTTGATTGGCACGTGTCCACTAGTCCTTAATTTCATGTACTTCTCCATACAACAAGAAAGTTGTTAATTTGTTGTGTTTATGGCGGTGGTGGTTGAATCAGGTCTCAAGAAGAAGCAGACGCATTAAATGAGAAAGCAGTTGCTGATGACCCTGAAGAGATTGTTTCAATGGTTGAGATGTGAGTCTCTTTCTTCTCTTTAAAACTTTAGTAATTTATCAACAATAATGTGGTATTGCTATTGCCCTTTAATTCAACGCAACTTATTACTTGGAATCTATCTGAATTCCCCTAATAGAGGGATGATTTGGTGGTTATGGTAGGTGTTTAGAAAAGGGTTTTTGGACCCACCTCAGCTGATCCCTTTTCAGATTTTTATTAAAACCCCATCTACTGATCTGATTAGCGTTTAACATTTGATGATATAATGTTTTTTTTTAATGTGGGAAATTTCCCTTTGAGTTTCTGTAGAACTTGCACTTTATGAAAAGGAATGGTGGTATTCTGAGGAATCATCCTTCCTGCACGTTCCATCTTATATCGGATATGATGTTGTTATTTTGACCTTTTTCACGCTGTTTCTCTCCACTACCTGCCAGCTACTGTAATTGTAGTAGCAGGGGCAGTGAGATCCGTGTTTCACGCGTACTGTTTGGCTTTTCCATCTAATGTACTTAGGAGGTACAAATCATGCTTAATTATCAATAAATGCCCCCTTAATTAATATCTCTATCCCTCGCTGTTTTTTAATTAGTTAACCTGCAGTTTTAGACACCTCATGTGACTGATTCTGACACCACCTTTTTCTCATAATTCTCTCCTTAAATGCATCAGAATGAAGCTTAGCCACTTGTTTAGCCAACGGAAGGATGTCTTAATCGAATGCTTTTTTTAATAACATGGTAGTCTTAACTGTGATTCTAATGACATAGTTGATTCTGACCAACAATTTAGTACGTTTTGTCATTATGCCATTTTTTGTTGATCGGCCTTTTAAAATTTCAGCTCAAAATCAGTTTAATGGAGTTTTTTTAGGCTTAGCTGAAGATGGGACACTGAAAATTCACGTAGTTGATTGTTAAGGGCATGTGGGTTCTTATTTTGAGTGTGACAGTTTCATTCATATATGTCAGTAGGACAAACATAACGTGCATTTACACCAGGAAGCCACGATAATTCTATCCGTTAACGACCTCATGGCCCTCACAGAATGACAAGTTGTTTGTTTCCTGTTGCCATTAATTATATGCTTCAACTTTGCTGATTTAGCTAGCCTTGGCTGTTGCCACCGACACAACAGATGTTAGGGTTGAAATCCAATCAGTAATTGTTTGATACAAATAGTAAAAAAAATAATGTTAAATGCTGTTAAAATAATAAAGATTAGATGGTTACTTTATGTTGCATTTTGGAAACAGGGAGCGAACTTGAAGTGAAAAAATTGAATTGGAATTATCAATGATAAGCTTGCTTTGATTTTTCGGTTGAATAGCATCTATAATGCTAATGCTGATATTTGAAACTGCAGGAGCATACGCAACAGTACTGAAAGGAGGAGACTTGGCTACTTCTCATGTGGAACAGGCAACCCTATTGATGATTGCTGGCGTTGTGACCCCAATTGGCAAAAGAACCGCAAGCGCCTTGCCGACTGTGGCATTGGTTTTGGAAGAAATGCTATCGGTGGCCGTGATGGCCGCTTCTATGTCGTTACCGATCCTGGTGATGACGACCCTGTGAACCCAAGGCCCGGTACTTTGCGCCATGCTGTGATCCAGGACGCTCCATTGTGGATTGTGTTCAAAAGGGACATGGTGATTCAATTGAAGCAGGAACTTATAATGAACAGCTTTAAGACAATTGATGGCCGTGGGGTCAACGTTCACATCGCTAACGGAGGCTGCATTACTATCCAATTTGTTACCAATGTGATCGTTCATGGCTTACACATTCATGATTGCAAGCCCACTGGCAATGCCATGGTGCGGAGCTCACCTTCTCATTACGGATGGAGGACAATGGCTGATGGGGATGCCATCTCTATTTTTGGATCAAGCCACGTTTGGGTGGATCACAATTCGCTTTCTAATTGCGCTGATGGTCTGGTTGATGCTGTCATGGGCTCTACCGCCATTACCGTCTCGAACAACCACTTCACCCACCATAACGAGGTTAGTTTGCTTTGGTACTTTCAATAATGTTACTCTGTTTTTTTTCTTGTTGATGGAAGCTAATGGTGGTTGCTATGCCATTTAATACAGGTAATTCTACTGGGCCATAGTGACTCTTATACCAGAGACAAGCTAATGCAAGTGACCATTGCGTACAACCATTTTGGAGAGGGACTGATCCAGAGAATGCCAAGGTAACATTTAAGTAGACACCTTTCCTATTGAAAGGGCTTTGGATTTCCGATATTTCTTTGTTATTAGTATAAAATTGTCTAATAAAATTAACATGATAGAAATTACACCCCGATAATTGACCAAATTGTAATCATGTATAGATAGTTTCTTTAACTTGACCAAGGAATAAAATTGCATAATCCATGAAACTACACCATCTTTTGCTTGATATGATTGCTACTGAAGATACATTGAGAGAAACAGAGCTTCTAGGGGTATTTTTGTTTATGCTCAATTCATGAAACTAAATCATGAATCATGCAGGTGTAGACATGGGTACTTCCATGTGGTGAACAATGACTACACTCACTGGGAAATGTATGCCATCGGTGGCAGTGCAGAACCCACCATCAACAGCCAGGGCAACAGATATAATGCTCCGGCCAACCCTTTTGCAAAGGAGGTACGATACAACTAGCTAACTCTTATCGTTTTCTGTCACCTTGTTTTCAACGTCGACGGTGAAATGCACCACCACGCGTAGGGCCGGTTGTTGACGATTCACTGCTTTGAACAGGTGACAAAGAGGGTAGATACAAATGCGGGGTATTGGAAAAACTGGAATTGGAGGTCAGAGGGAGACCTGTTGTTGAACGGTGCCTACTTCACTCCATCTGGAGCTGGAGCTTCTTCCAGCTATGCTCGCGCTTCAAGCCTGGGTGCCAAGTCTTCTACCATGGTCGGGACAATGACTGCTAATGCTGGCGCTCTTGGCTGCCGCAGGGCCCGCCAGTGCTAGTTTTTCACTCAAATTAAAAATTTGGCCAAAAAGAGGCCGCTTAGTTTTCTCTTATTTATAATTTTCTTACATCTATACAGTCCTACTCCTACTACAGTCACTCATGTCTCAGCCGTTGTTTGTCCTGTCTATCTATCTGCATTTTTCACACACATATTTTGGCAAGTGTACATTTTTTACACTTGTCAATGTACTGTCACACCCACATCATCTCCATCCCAGTTTGCCTCTGTTTTTTCTCAACCTCGGCCTGCTTCAGCTCAAAAACAACACCTCTCACCATTATTCCAGGAGCAGGTGCAGAAGCGTTGTTCATTTGATCTCCTTCACCCGCCTCTCTTTCTTTTGCCCTTTTCAGCTCCACTTCTCCTTTCCTTCTAACTACCAGCCACGCATCTATCTTTCTACAGTGTCAGTCCCTATCGGTCTCCCCACACTGTCAAGTCTTTTTGAGTCTATAGGATTTGAATGATTTGTGATCTTTTTCATTTTATTTGTGTAGTGATACAAGCAAGCAATGCTATGGATTTCAAATTTGAGTCAATGGAAAGAAAAAAAAAAAAACTTTGTCACAGACAGTGCATAGAATTAGCAATGATGTTCTTTACCTTTTCCCCTTTTTTTCTGCTTTTTCTTTGGCAATGGGTTCCTTCGCATATCATTTACTTGTGCAACTTACAAATGATCCCTCAGTTGCTGTTCCTTTCCACGGTAGCAATGATTCTGTCATGTGCGCACCCGCTGCCTTCACACGATATTAAAGCTATCAACCACCTAATAACTAACACGATAACGTGCTGATGGAATCACTTGCTGGCCAAGGACTTCTTAATTTATTAATTATATCTTGAATCTATATCAGCAGCATTTATGATAAGATAATTCATGGGCTTGAATTCATGATAGTGTATTAAGTTTCCCCTTTTCAAATAGAAAATTGGATAAGCAAACACCTCCATCAAGATTCAAGGTCGACCGACACCAGAGGGCACGTTCTGCTTTGCTGCTTTGGGTAGCATTTCAGGGTTTCTGTAGAATTTCCTTGCACAGCTAATTAAACCCCTTATAAATCATTTCAAGAAACAGTGACTGGTCATGTGACAACACTTTCCTTGATATATTTTCAGAATCTTGTTGTCTGCATTCGAATTTCATTATCTCTATTTTATTTGATAAAAATCAAGCATAAAATAGTGTGTATCTGTGCATATTTCAAGTTCAAATAATTTTTACTTGAAAATGTGTTTTAAAAAATAATATAAATTATATTATATCTTGGAATATCAATTAACAGCTTAAACTTTTAAATAAAATGATTTATTAATAACCAACTCACAAGCAATGGTATGGTGAATTGTCACTTTCCATGTGGCTCGCAAGGATCGCCACCACCAATGGGCGATTATTATGGACAAGTCTCTCAACATGTGATGCTTATTAGCCACTGGGCAGAGATGGAAATGGATTTCACATGGAAGCTTGATAAAAACGCATGGACTTGCATGTGAATTAGGGTCCCAGAAGGCACGTGTGAAGTTCTGAACCTGCAAGTGATGGGATGGGACCAATTTAATTCTCCAGTCAAGTTGCACTCATTTTTTTAACAAAACATGCTATTCCTATGAACGTTGCTAGTGCCGAGATCTGCCGTCTCAGACCACTCTCTTGCATTAACCATCCATGTCTGGCAAGCTTGGATTGCTTCGATAATTTTCCATATGGCTTATTGTTTCCACGCCAAAATGTTCAGACTGGATTCAATTTGTCTCGTTCTTGAACCTGAGCTCTGTGGTTCAGGATTGTCAGTTTTGTTTCATTTTGACTGAAATGACTAAAATATTTTGTGCTAGTTAAAAAAACAAGACAAAATAACAATGTTTTTGTCTCGGTTTAAATTCTGGCCCATTCCATATTTTTCAGTCAAATACCGGCCGAAACGTTCCGGTTTCGTTTTGTCCGTTTCGTTTCGGCCAAATAATGTTTTTTTTTTAAATAATGAATAATTTTACAATATCAATCATATCTCTTAATCTGACTGTTATATTAAGATGAAATTTTACCAGATTAAATTACACAACTCTAAATAAACAGCACACTAAAATACTTCAAAACAAAAAAAATTATATTTCAATAAAAAAAAACCAACCAAAACAGAATTGATACCATTGATGTGGTTACAATGCAGTGCAATATCGTGGTCAAACTAGAAACAGACAAAATGTAGAAACGATGGAAACAGAAACTAGTCGTTATACAGCGTTTTCTAGGTGCCGTATTAATTCTACCACAGAAACCACGGACATAAATATATGGAGGGCATCTTTCAGCTTGTTCATTATTCTTGCGATTCCTAAGATTATTCTTGCGAGATCAGAATCTTACGTATAAAAATCTAGGGGATGAAAACAAGCATTTTGTTTTTTGTTGTGGGAAAAACTATCTGTCATGATGGTCATCCACATAATCTACAGGAAATCCCACGAGTTAAAAGGCACCCAATAAAGGCTGGCAAGCATCTCCATTATGAAAGGATGATTGAGGGTCACAACTTGGATGGGTAGGGCTAGAATAGGATTGAATACTGCTTGTCACAGACAAGTTCCTCACAATTAAGCCGAAATTGTTTCATGATTTTCTTAGAAAAAGGGATTGTAACTGCTATCATAACATAATAATAGACTACTTCTAATTTTCATGGGACTCGCACATGAGCTAATTAAAAGAGTGAAATGGACATCATGCTTGTTTTTTTTTTGTTTTTTTTTTTAAGTAGAAATAGAAGGGTCCCAAGCTCCGGATTTCACCAACATATGGTGCCTGCCCTCTTTGGGTTGAAAAGGTAGCATACGGTTCGAGGAATTGAAATTTTAACACTTGTTTTTGTAGCATTTGGTACAAGTTGATAGTATGGTGATAACCTATGAATCAAAAATGTGCTCGCTCGCAGAAAGGGAACAAGTTCCTTTCTCTGCACCAGGATTCAAGCCACATTATGTATGCATGTCATCCCTGCGGTGTCTTACTTGTTTATTGGACTTATAGGATATTCAGTGAGTCCGGGGATTGGTTGTGGTGCGCGTAAGCCGGCCGGAACATCCAAGTTTTCAAAAAAAAAAAAGTGCTCACTCAACCTGAAGAGTGTATTCCACTAGTCAGACCCTAGGTTTGCTTGTTAGATATCACCATTTCGAGTCTCATAAACCTCAAGACCATTGGAGACATAAATAATTGTTAACTTCAGGGCCCGTGAGATCAGTACATTTTCCTGCAAGTTGACCCAAATACTCAAGCTAATAATAAAAAAAAAACAATGTGCTCACTCATATAATCTCTATTTAAAGAGGTGAAGGGCTAAAAGAGTTCAATCACCAGCACTATTAATTCGATGTGAAGCTGATCTCATTCAGCACTGGTGCATGCAACTGTTAACGTTGGTAACAGGTAAAAATGTAAAATCAATTCTGTTTTTTGCCCTGTTTGATACCAGGTAGAGACGTGACTGCATATTTTTATGTGCTTTCTTTATATTTTTAGCTGTATTCCGTAAATTGGTTCCCCGGAAACACAAATTTTCAATACGGCCCAAAAGAGGCCCATTCCCAGCAGAGAATAGCTGGCTGTCGGCCAGTCCAAATGCTCGCTCAAGCTTGAACCGTTGTAAGAGAACATTTAAGAGAACCTAAAGTTAACAAACATACAATGATATAATCAGCACACCGGTGTAAGAGATATCCAGAGATATTCATAGAGCATCGCTTCCTGGTACCACTGATAATCTTCTAGGAGAGTCGAGGTTAAACTTTTCAATTAGGGTTTTAACATTGACTTTTCCACCTTAATTTACAGTTGCCTGGAATCCTTCTTGATTCCCCTCGGAAAATCCCCTCCCTATTCCCCCTCTTGGTTTTTTCCTGGAATATAACCATTATGGAAATAAGCAAGTGCAGACAATGTAGCACAGGTAAATCTTTTTAACTGCTAATAATTCTATTATAGCTCACTCCTTTAAGAGTCATATGTCTTGAAAAATGTATCCAACTTCAACGAAGTGGGATTTCACCATATCAAGGGCCTTGGAGCGGTGAGAAATCTTGTTCTTTTCATCCTTTGGCATCTCCGCATAACTGTAAAAGAAGAAAAATAACACAATCCAGCTGAACCTTGGTTCAATTATTATGGAGCACTGAGACAGAACAGCAGGAATCAAAGTGGAAGATTACGTTTGCTCATAGCCATCAGGTTGAAAGATTGGGTCCCATCCAAAATCATCAGGCCCCCTTGCAGGAACTATCTTCCCCTGAAAAATAACGCCACGGAACATACATTGGTAGTTTTAACTAGTGTGCTGCAGTTTTCCTAAGAAATGAACACGTCTGAAATAATATATCTTTGATTCATTAAGATAATTGTGATATCTGGTTTTAAGCACACAGAGCATGCAAAAATCATTTTACTGAGTTAATTTTTAATGCTTGACAGGAAAGGATGAAGTAATGACTCCTAAATCCTATTTTATCATATTTCCTAGTCATTTAAGGGTCAGGATTGTAGGTTTGATGGACTACTGCATTGTCCAACAAAGAGCTTCAGCGAGATGATAATGCATCCAGAAATATCAGATGACTGAGATTGGGAAGTGAACCTTAACCGAGTGTGAGAGACAAAACACTCTCAAAAAACTCTCAAGTTGTTCAGACCTTGAAAAGTGCAAAATTGTAAGACAGCTTGTGCAAGATAGGCACTTGACAGCAATAACTATACAAGAAATGATACGAGCAAAACACTATGAAAAGAACAAACCTTCATGACCAATCTTCTGCAAAAACCACTTTCTACATGAATTATATAAAGCTCTAGTTTTGCCCCTGATTTTTAAATTATCTTATGATTGGGATTTTTTAAGTATTTTTATCAGATGAATATTAAAAATAAAAATAAAATTGAAGAAAAATACGGTTCTGTCAAGAAAGATGTTGAACAATCAGGATAAAGGTGAACACTCTTCTTCTAGCTTAGTTGATATAGGCAGAGAGCTTACCTTATTATTTTTATTAGTTTCTAAGAAAAAATGTTATATTGGTTGTTATCAATAATAAGGATGAGAAATTTGGATTTAAAAATTTATAGCAATCAATAGTTTGATGCATAAAATATATATTACACATCTCCAGAGCATTTTATCAATTACAGTTATATTATTTGTCAATTAAATATTTAGCCAACAACCAATCATTTTGCTGCAAAAAGTAAATAGTTCATCCTTAATGAATTTTATCGATTATATGCTCATAAATCTAATGCAATTGACATTAATTTTTTTTATCTTATTTCTGTAAAATTATTTTTACTTCATATTATTATTAAACACAAAAAATTGTTTGATAAATAATTTTTTTAACATTGCTTAGCACAAATTCTTTCAAGACCAATTATTTTTAAAAAATATATATAACGTTATAAAAAAAAAAGTCTTGCCATTTATTTTGTAAATTTTAAAATTTCTGGCTCGTATTATTGTTTGTAAATGGCCGGCCAGCTTATTTGTGAACACAATTATAGGCCTTGACCCTAATAACCTCACATCATTTTTTAAATTAATGGTGTCTACTAAGGCCCATATCAAACCAGTTAGAAACTCTTTCGTTGGGCCGAGCTTGAAATGTAGCGGCTACATTTTGTGCGACACTTATTTTAATTAAAGAGCCCTTGCTTCAGCAGCACTCATATGATTTCGTGTTTCTCACATTTGTTTTTTGTTTTTTTAGTGTTTTTATGTGATAATATAAAAAATAAATATATTAAAATAAAATTATATTATTTTAATTCATTTTTAATAAAAAAATATTTTGAAAAACAATTATTACTACAGTACCAAATAAACAGACTTAGCAGTACATATTGGAATAGAAAGTTACACTATATTGTTTTGAAAAGTATTTTTTAGAAGCTAAATAGATTCTAATCTAGTCAACTAGATTCTAGATTGTAAAATTGATTTACTAGGTTAACCGGGTAAAACAAGAACACTTCTAAGTTGATTTTATTTTTTAAACTCGTTTCAAGTTAAGAACAGGTCAACTAGATACTAGATTGTTGACTAAATTAGACTTAACAACTAATGATATCACTTACTCTACATAGCAAATATATTTTTATTTTATTTTATTTTTATTTTATTCTAGGAGACTTTTTTTCTTCGATGAAGTCCAGAGAGCCAGTGTCATGTATTGTTCATGAGAAAATCTGCTTCAATCAATGCTTGGCAATGACTTCTTCATTTATTTATCTCGAGGGTCAGTCCATGTCTTCTGCTCGTGACGCTTCATTTAATTCTTACTCACTCGAACATTTTCAAGAGCTAAATATTGTTCACTGCACGGAAGGAGCTGAGGCCATACCATGAAAATTCGATTACATCACCACAACATGCTTGGTCTCGGCACCAGGAAAAAAAAAATAGACAGCTTGATCCACTGGTTAGAAGTCTAGGACAAATGAAAGCTAGATCTCTCTTTGTAGCATGGTGATCCATGTGTTCCCTATAATCGATCGTGTTGTAATGGTAAAAAACTTACGACCTGCATAATAGAATTTAAGTTCGAATCAGGATATGTATTTTTTTATAAGAATCTGAAACAACCAATATTTTAATTGTTTATTTAAATCTATAAAATATACTTTTTAGAAATAGTGTTTACTCGCATGTAATAAAATGGTGATCCATGCTAATTATATCAGCCATTTTGAAATAGAAGAGGCATGGAGGTTGCGACAAAAACAAAAATGTGTATAGATCCCATTGGGGGGAGTTCCCAAGGCCACGGCCCTTGAACTAGGGAAATTGAAGCTGCGCCGTTTAGCTTTATTTTATTTATTTAGTGGCCCTCTATGGTCCAAAATAAAAATACTCTACTTTATTCATAAAATAACAATATTGCTATGACTATACCGTATTGTTCATGGCATATAGTAGTATAAAATTAAGAAAGAGGTCTGGTTTTGGTCAGGCAATTAGTGGGTTATTGGATTCCCTTGCTCACGTGATACGCTCTCAAAACCAGGGATGTGCCGCTGAAGCTAACCCTCTACTAGTCTCTCCTCAATCCACTCCACTGCCACAAAGTTTATTATATGATTTTTAATTATTTTCTCACTAACAAGCTAGCCTTCTTTTTTATTTATTTTTCCTTCTTTTGATGACTGTGGAATGTAAGATGAGATTGACCCACCACAGGCTATGATCGCTTGCGAGAGTTTCTTGGCTACATGATTGCTGACCTTTAACTTGCTGCTTGCTGCTATGATCACAGCCAGCTTCTACTACAGGGTCTATTTATTTATGAATCATTAATTATTTTTAGATGTTTTCATTTACCAGATTCAAATAGTAGAAGGACCTCCAATATTTTTTAGGCATTTAGGTATGAAAAGGAGAAAATCTCCATGGATGTTAGATTTGATTCGAATCCGTTCGTGCTAAGAAAAAAAAACAAAACAAGAAGAGATCCCGGCCATTCCCCTTATTAGCTACGTTTACATGTTCTGTGAAAACCCGCCAAACTATAGAGCTGACAAAGTAATTCATGTTATTTATTTATTTATTTATTTATTAGGTAAATGTTTTTCTGGTCCCTCATTAATATATTAATTAGTGAATGTTGATGACGAGTAGTCGCATGATATTAATCTTTCTCGTGAATTGAAGATGCCAGTGCATACCTTAACTTTTTGTTACATTTTAAGATTCATTGATTCTCCTGAGAAATTTTGGAGCTTCTTCTGTAATATATAAAACACACAGAGTAATAACATTGGATCTAACGGTGATCTCCACCTAATAATCTCTTTGTTCGAAGGATGCTCTCCTGTATAATATATATCAGCTTGTCAGGTTAAAATATTTATGCAAAAATCTTAACCATTTACCCTCGCGACTGGAACAGTCAAGTCCACACCGATTAAACTTAAAATAAGGTTAAGATTTGTAACGTTGCTCAGTTAATGCAGATTGCTAAGCCACGCTTACTGCGCGTGATCTTACAGGATTGAAGCTTGCTAAGCATGCAAGTGATCGCCATCGGCCATCATCTTGAGCACACTTGGTTACTTTCAGTGCAAGTTTAACTAGATGATCATAGTTTGCTTAGTTCAATGTGCATGGTCAGGAGATGTCACGAAGCCTCCTGTCAAATTCCTATCCACGCAGCTGCGCGCAAAATTACACCTTGAAGTTCCATTTTTCAAAGTATTCTTGCGGTCTGATCATAGATTATACAAATTAGGGCATGCGGTCAGAATTGGTCTAACATCACATCTTCTTGCTGACCATTTATATACAGTAGCATATACAAATTAGGGAGTGCGGTCGAAAACCTCGGTTATTTCAGGTTATTACAAGAAATACATGTCCTGACTCGAGAAGATCATTATACAGTAGCATATATCACACCGAAAATGCTCTTGCATTTTTCATGCAGTGTTGCTTCCAGCTTCCGGTCATCAGGAGTTGATGTAAAACTATCGGATCATTGGTATATATTGGCATGATCAAGCACGCTGGGAAGAGACTACGTATAGTTAATTGACTCCCTCCTTTATTATTTTTCTTTATTTAACAAGATTTATATTATAATTCAAGATGCCAAATTTAGCTCCTATTTATAATCTCAACCAACTAGCACCGAGCAAGCAGCTATCGAAAATACTACCACTGCTACATATATACTAAGTACGAATTATTTGTCAAAATATTTGATTTTTATAGAAATATCTTTAGATTCTTAATGATCATCACATGCATTGAGAGGATTTTATTGATAAACATCAATTATATTATCTTATACATGCAAAAAAATAGTGTTTACTCGCATGTAATAAAACGGTGATCCATGCTAATTATATCAGCCATTTTGAAATAGAAGAGGCATGGAGGTTGCGACAAAAACAAAAATGTGTATAGATTCCCATCGGGGGGAGTTCCCAAGGCCACGACCCTTGAACTAGGGAAATTGAAGCGGCGCCGTTTAGCTTTATTTTGTTTATTTAGTGGCCCTTTATGGTCCAAAATAAAAATACTCTACTTTATTCATAGAATAGCAATATTGCTATGACTGTCTGGTTTTGGTCAGGCAATTAGTGGGTCATTGGATTCCCTTGCTCACGTGATACGCTCTCAAAACCAGGGATGTGTCGCTGAAGCTGACCCTCTACTAGTAGCAAAACCCAATGATGCAAACCCGAAAACAAAGTTTGGGAAATTGAGGCAAATGTCGATGCCCAGCTCGAGGCAAAACCTCCTCCTCTTCTCTTCTTCTTCTTCTTCAGTATCATTCTTCATCCTAAACACTCTTTTCTCAACTCTGCTTTTCACTTCTTATGCTGCAATACCAAACCATGAGGCCTCTGTTCTCTTTTCTTGGCTACATCCCTCTCCTTCAATATCTTCTTCTTTCTCTAATTGGAACAATCTCGATTCCACTCCATGCAAGTGGACCTCCATAACATGCTCTCCACAAGGTTTTGTCACTGAGATAAATATTCAGTCAGTTCCCCTTCAAATTCCCTTTTCATTGAACCTCTCTTCATTTCAATCTCTTAGAAAACTTATCATCTCTGATGCTAATATCACTGGAACTATCCCAGTTGATATTGGTGACTGTGTGTCACTTCAATTTATTGACCTTAGCTCTAATAGTCTTGTCGGAACCATTCCTGCAAGTATTGGCAAGCTCCAGGATCTTGAGGACTTGATTTTAAACTCTAATCAGTTAACTGGTAGAATCCCAGTTGAGATAAGTAACTGCATTAGACTCAAGAATTTGCTTCTCTTTGATAATCGTCTTGCTGGGTATATTCCACCTGAGCTAGGCAAGCTGTCAAGTCTTAAAGTCCTCAGAGCCGGCGGCAACAAAGATATTATTGGCAAAATTCCTGATGAGCTCGGAGATTGTAGTAACTTGGCTGTTTTGGGACTGGCTGATACAAGAATTTCAGGTTCTTTGCCTGTTTCATTGGGAAAGCTAAGCAAGCTGCAAAGTCTGTCCATTTATACTACAATGCTTTCTGGTGAGATTCCTCCTGATTTAGGTAACTGCTCTGAGCTTGTGGACTTGTTTCTTTATGAAAATAGACTCTCTGGATCCATTCCTCCGGAGATCGGCAAGCTTCATAAGCTTGAACAATTATTGTTGTGGCAAAATAGTCTTGTTGGAGCTATCCCAGAAGAGATTGGCAATTGCACTAGCCTGAAAATGATTGATATTTCTTTGAATTCTCTTTCTGGGACTATACCTGTTTCCATAGGAGACCTTTTTCAGCTTGAAGAGTTTATGATTAGTGATAACAATTTTTCTGGTTCAATACCTTCAGATCTTTCCAATGCTACCAGCCTTATGCAACTGCAACTTGACACAAATCAGATCTCAGGTTTGATCCCACCTGAGCTTGGAAGCTTGCCAAAGCTCACTGTGTTTTTTGCCTGGCAAAACCAGCTTGAAGGAAGCATTCCCTCAACTCTGGCTAGTTGCAGTAACCTGCAAGCACTAGATTTGTCTCACAATTCACTCACTGGTAGCATTCCTCCAGGCCTGTTTCAGCTTCGAAACCTCACAAAACTTCTCTTGATATCCAACGACATTTCTGGTGCTTTACCACCAGAAATTGGTAATTGTAGCTCTCTGGTGCGTTTAAGGCTTGGTAACAACAGGATTGCCGGTACCATTCCTAAAGAAATAGGAGGTCTAGGAATCTTGAACTTTCTTGATCTGTCCAGCAATCGCCTTTCTGGGTTGGTGCCTGATGAGATTGGAAACTGCACAGAACTGCAAATGATAGACCTTAGCAACAACACTTTACAAGGTCCTCTGCCCAATTCATTGTCATCTCTAACTGGGCTCCAGGTCCTAGAAGCTTCAACTAATCAATTTACTGGTCAGATATCAGCAAGTCTTGGTCGTCTCGTGTCACTAAACAAGCTAATTTTAAGTAGGAATTCATTCTCTGGATCAATACCTTTATCACTTGGCCTATCCTCAAGTCTCCAATTACTTGATCTCAGCAGCAATGGGCTCACTGGTAGCATCCCCATGGAACTGGGTCGAATCAAAACCCTTGAAATTGCTCTCAATCTCAGCAGCAATGGACTTACAGGGCCAATCCCTCCTCAGTTATCTGCACTGACTAGGCTTTCAATACTAGACCTTTCGCATAACAAGCTTGAGGGACATTTAAGTCCACTTGCAGGGCTTGACAACCTTGTTTCTCTCAACATATCTTACAATAACTTCACTGGTTATCTTCCTGATAATAAGCTGTTTAGGCAGTTATCGCCTACAGACCTGGCAGGCAATCAAGGCCTATGCTCTTCAATCCGGGATTCATGTTTCTTGAAAGATGTTGACAGGGCAGGGCTACTAAGAAATGAGAACGACTTAAGGCGGTCACGAAAGCTTAAGCTAGCACTTGCTTTGCTGATCACATTGACTGTAGCAATGGTGATCATGGGAACAGTTGCAATTATTAGGGCACGAAGAACCATTAGAGATGATGATGATTCTGAGTTGGGCGATTCATGGCCCTGGCAATTCACTCCATTCCAGAAATTGAACTTCTCTATCGATCAAGTACTGAAATGCCTTGTGGATACCAATATTATTGGGAAAGGATGTTCTGGGGTTGTTTATCGTGCTGATATAGAGAACGGTGAAGTCATTGCAGTGAAGAAACTTTGGCCAAATGCAATGGCTGCAGTCAATGGATGTAATGATGAAAAACGTGGTGTCCGTGATTCCTTCTCAACCGAGGTGAAAACACTCGGTTCCATCAGGCACAAGAACATTGTTAGGTTCTTGGGTTGTTGTTGGAATCGAAGTACAAGATTGCTTATGTATGACTATATGCATAATGGAAGCTTGGGTAGTCTCCTCCATGAAGGAACAGGAAATGCATTGGAATGGGAACTCAGGTACCAAATTTTGTTGGGAGCAGCTCAGGGTGTAGCTTATTTGCATCATGATTGTGTCCCTCCAATTGTTCACAGGGATATAAAGGCTAATAACATCCTCATTGGCCTTGAATTCGAGCCTTACATTGCTGATTTTGGCCTTGCCAAGCTTGTTGATGATGGTGACCTTGGCCGGTCATCCAATACAGTTGCTGGATCGTATGGATACATTGCTCCTGGTAAGTTCTCTATGTACATTTCAGTTCTCATATTTTCTCTCTTGATCAATGTAATCCCTGTGCCCTGTGCTAATACTTCTCTGTTTTCCCCAGAATATGGCTACATGATGAAGATCACAGAAAAGAGCGATGTCTATAGCTATGGTGTGGTGGTATTAGAAGTCTTGACAGGCAAGCAACCGATTGATCCAACAATACCAGATGGACTACACGTGGTGGATTGGGTGAGACAGAAGAGAGGAGGGATTGAAGTGTTAGATCCAAGCCTAGTATCTCGACCAGCGTCCGAAATTGAAGAAATGATGCAAGTACTAGGCATCGCCTTGCTGTGTGTAAATTCATCCCCCGATGAAAGACCAAATATGAAAGATGTGGCTGCCATGCTTAAGGAGATCAAGCATGAAAGGGAGGAGTATGCAAAGGTTGATGTGCTCGTTAAGGGATCACCAACACCTGGTAATCAAGAAAATAAAAAGTCTGGTGGAGTTCCAGCTACATCATCATCAAATCCAGGAGGAACACAAAATTTGTATCCGAAGAGCAATAACTCAAGTTTCTCTGCATTCTCATTACTTTACTCATCGTCTTCTAACTCCAAAACTGGTTTCAAGTGAGAAACTTTTAATGGTCAGAAAACTATGCAGAGGAAAAGCTAGTTTCTTTTATGTTTCTTCAGTTTGAAACTCTTTGTTCTTCATAATGTAAAGAGGGAAATGTTAATAGTACTATTGTTTGCCATCACTACATGGAGTACAACAAATAGAGGAAATACTAGCACGTTTTAGTTTTCGATTTGATGCTAAAAAAGGAACAATTTGATGCTGAATAACTTATGCATTCTTACAAATCCCAAGTCCCAATTTACAGAGAGCACAGATTGATAGAATACAGTAGATTGATTAGAGATCAAAATTAGTACATGTAATCAGATTCTTGGAAAATCCCAGATGGGCTAAACATTAGATTCATAACACTGGATAAGTTGGTCTGTGATTGGTTTAGGACCATGTTCATGTCGCTCAATAGCAATTGGAACCCCAATATCTTGCCAGTATCTTAGTGTCCCAGGTTTCTTCTCCCAAGGACCTGCTTTTGGTTCATCACTGTAATAAAGCTGAGAAGTGAGCACACTATTCAAATTAAAGCATTTCTAGGATGGATAGAAAGGAAGTATCTAGCGGAAAGTTCACAAAAAGTTTGACAGCCGGATAAACTCAGACTCAAAGATCAAGTCGTTGAAAATAACCATTGGGGTTGGTCCCATGATGAGTTGGGTCTCTGGCTGGGTACCCTTTCCATGCATAACTGGGTCTGGCTATCTGGGTGTCACTTTTTCTCATTTCCCAGTTGGACAATCAGAATCAAAGAATTAGATTCCAAATTTGCACTCAGTCTATTCAAGAGTACTTATCCAAAGATCTTAGACTCGAGAGCAACTTGATAATCCTCTGATTTAATAATTTCTTTTCATAGATTATTTAAGCATGTCAATTTCTTATTGATTGGATAACTACAAGTTGTTAATTCATGTGGTTCCTTAAAATCAAAACTCACTTATATTTCTTCAATTCATGGGAGTAATTTATAGTTGAACAACCGATAGAAATATTTAACACAAGCATTGGCCTTGGAAAAAATAGAAGCAAAAGCGTCCATTTGGGCCTTGGGTGATGACAAGCCCATCTCAGTGAAAAATTATAAAAGATTTGAGGTGAAAAGAATGTTTATATTGAATAATGAACCATCTCATTTTTTCCCTTCTATTTATATATTTTTCTTCTGTTTATAATTTTTTTCTCATTTTTTATAGAGTCATTTTGATTTTGATTTAATAATTATAGTTTAGTTCTATATAATTTATATTCAATAAACCATGATATGATATTTGAATTATAAATGGTGAATCACTTCAAACTTGTTTTTCTCATTAACATCTTCTTTTTTTGTTGACTACCTTTTTTATTTGCATCATTCTTTTTTTTTATTAAGTCAATTTCCTTATTATTTAACAACTGTAGTTTTGTTTCACAAAATTGATAATATGTAAATTAGAAAACCATGTTTGAAATCATGTACATGTGAGACAAAATAAAAATTTAAAAAATATAATAGAAATGCAACATGGAATCAAGATACAATAAATTCAATAGTTAACCAAAATGTTTTTTTTTGTAATTTAATTTTTTTCATTCTCATGCATACGAAGTTGACTTGAGATTAAATTTAAGTGTTTTGATTTGCTAGTTTTATATGAGACTCTCCCAATATTAAAAATAAGTTTTGACATTGACTTAATGCGCGATCTGATAAAATAAAATTTAATTTTATTATTTTAAACCAATTAATATTTTAAGGATAAAATTTCAAATTAAATTAAATATTTAATCTGTTCTCTCTCTCTACAAAATAACATTTTTATCTCAGTTTCCTGACTCGGTATTTAATTGGAATCAACATATTTATTATTTTTTAGTGGCACAATATTTTATTTTTTCATTCAACAAAAGATTATAGTTAATTTTTCTTACAATAATAAAACCATTACCAACACTTCCATCCTTTTTCTGTATTGAAAAAAAAAAAGAGACATTATCTTGCAGCATAGCGTAGAAAATCGAACTAGTTTTATAGTGTATGATTTCAATTTTGGTTGGGGAAGGTGTAAAAGGGTCGAGATGCTCAATACAGGTGTATAATTTATTATCATATAATTAGATAAAAAAAATCAAAAAAAATTCTCTCACCAATATGCAAGAATTGTTTTTACCTTATATTTCTAAATGCATTCAACTCAAAATTATTACAACACAAATATTTTACTAAAAATTGTTTTTTGATAAGTTGTAGTTGAAAAAACAAATTTTCAGGTGAAAAAAAGGAGCATTGATTAAGTAAAGGTGTTCTAATTAAGGACTGATTTATTTTATTTTATTCTATTGTTTTTCAGTTTTGATAAATTAAACACCAGAGGCAAAAAAATAAAAAACATTTTTTTTTGAAAAAAAACATTAATAAAAAAATAAAGAATTTTCCTGAATTTTTTTTATTGTTTTATAATTAAATAATTTATTCTGAAAACCCCATTGCATCATAAAATTAAATATCTTAATATAAATCTTTCTCTTAATTTATCAATTTGATCTGTAATTTTCATTTGAATATTTATTACATTATATAATTCTGATATATTTTATTAAAAACAAGTATCAAGTTATTTTTTAATGGTGAAAAACGTGTTTGACAATGCTGCACTTTTTTAATTTTTATTCTTTTCCATAGAAACAAAAAACTCTATCCGGTTGGTTGTGCTGTACGGGCACCTGACTAGTAATATTGTAAAATGTGTTCATTATAATGTCCATGCTAGCGTTGCTGAGAAAAAAGAGATTGAAAAGACAAAAACAGAGAAAATAATCAAACAGACAGAAACTTGGAAAAGGGTAAGTTACAGGAAGTTGAAGAAATTAAGAAACGAAAAGAAAATATTAGTGTTGATGTTCTTCATCATGAACATACACGTACCAGTCTACTTGCCAACTATTTTGTCCTTGATCACCGAAGCAGCCTTGTCTGTGATGGTTTCTGCAGTTTCAGATACTTTTTTTGTCACCTCCTTCGTCATCTTCGTCACCTGATTAGCCCACACAAAACAATAACAAATTTATAATTTATACTCTTTATAATTTATGTACAATTAATTAACACGTACGCCTGTCTGTTGATTGAAGCCATAGTTACAGAATTATGGTGTTCATTACAGAGATCTTACAGTTTCAGCAGCGTTCTTCACTGATCTAGCACCGTCTTTAACTGATTCTGCCGCCTCTGTTACGCCCTTGCATGCTTCTGCGGTGCTCTCTTCATCCTTTTTGGCCTGTGGTTTTAAGGTTTCATGGGATCGATAAAAGGTTACTGCATGCACCAAATCTTTCATACAAAGGTTATGAAAAAGTAGATGAATTCTAAATATGCTGGCCTCCAAAAAAATATTTCCCGTTAGTTTACGTGGTAATTTCCGGTGAAAAAGTAGAAGAATTAGGGTTTGAATTGGGGAGAGAGCACAAACATTATATATCTTCTCGACGGGTTTAGTGAAACACGCCATTGTTACACCAGAGCAATATCATAATGCAAAAATACTTCGTTGAATTGAAGAATATTATTATGAAAAAAATATTTTCTTTCCTACACCTTTTTAAAGTATAAACACGAATGGCAGTGGACACAAAAACAAGAACAGATTGGTCGTAAGCAGTACACCGGTATGTATATATGCAGGAAATTACAGGCAACTAACTCACTTGCAGTGGTCTCGATGTGGCGGTGACAAAAGCACGGTGGCTCCCAGCAGCGCTGCTTTTAGTTGTCCCTCTGATAGTAAGGAATTTGGAGAGCATTGGAGTAACTTTCATGGCTGACATGTTCTTGGTATGCTATAAATGCTGGGTAGTTTGTGATTGATTTTCTCTTTCTCGAGTGAAAACCATTAAGGTTAAATTTATAACCACCTCCATTTGTAAGTCTCTGGAGCATGATCTGCCCTTTGATCGGTTGTGATGATCCATCTTTCCCGGCTCATTCTTTGTTTAATTTCCGGGAGAATCGATCTTATTTTGTGCATTTTCTCTCTCCATGTTCCATCGCTTATCAATTCAACAGTGTTTTATATATATATATATATATACACAAACAGTGCATAAAAAAGAAAAGGTAAAAGTGTATGTTTTATCCTTGTGTTGAATTTTTTTTTTGTAAATGTTGTGTTTGGATGTAATTTAAGCCTTATTTTCACATTTTATGATCTTTTAAATAATTTAAATTAATTACTTTTCACTTAAAATCATTTTTTGAAGTGAAACATTTATACATCCATTACTGCGTTTTTTCCCTTCAAATTACGGTAATATTTGTCCATATTGGATAGGAAAAAAAATTAAAGCAACAAATTCATGCATCCATTCTATTTTTTTTCCGTGGACTAAATTTAAATTGTTTATTTATGGAAATATTGTTCACTCAATAAGGAAAATGTTATTTTTTTTGTTAGTTTATCATTAAAATAACCTAATAAAATAATATTTCCACGTACTCAATGATATAATCACCTTAAATAAAAAACTAGTAATAATTTAATTACTTCAAAAAGAAATGTAAGAAAATAAAAAAAAAAAAAAAAAAACCCAAAAAAACCTGAGTTTCCAAAACACCTGTACCACGGTACAGGCTCAGGTGTGTACACTCAAAAGTGTACAACGCATCATCCGTACAGGTGACACGTCGTTGTTCGAATCGGCCCATTCAAAATGGATTTAGGCACCTACCTAGAGGCTGGAGGCCACGACCATAATTCTAGTTTTTCCTTATTGTTTAATTGAAAATACCTAAACACTCCCTTACCTGCAAATCTAACATGTGGTACACTAAGTAGTCTAGTCTAAAATAAGATATTTGATTTTTCAGTGATTTTAAATTTGAAATATGTCATTGTTAATATGATAAAAATTAAAAGTTTATATGATCATTATTTTAGGACTGTTGAGCTGCGTATAAGCTGGTTCTGACACCCACATTAATAAAAAAAAATAATATAACCAAAGAAAATGGTTTTTAACAACTAATTAAAAAATGTTAATTCTAAATCTAAAATTTAAAACCAATTCATTTTCCAATTCTGAAAATGAAATAGTTATATTTTAGTATTCATCTATTCTTAGAGATGAGAGTTATTGTTAGATTAAGCGATTATAAATTATAATCGTTATTATAATAATAACAAGATGTGAGTATTCATCTATACTTAGGGATGAGATGTTGTTGTAGAAATCAAAATTCCTTTCTTTCTTTCTCTTAAGTTTTTAAATTGATATAGTTATTAGATATAATATCATAGACTTATAAATTAAGCGATATAAGCTTTAATTCCATCATTTATTTTATTTAATAAAAATTATATGTAAGATAATATAAGTTTATGTGAATTTCAAGTTGGAAATATTTTTAATTGAGATTTCTTTCATTATTTTTTTCTTTCAGAAGAGCCCGGCAATTAAAAATACGATTAAAAAGATAGAGAGCAAATACGATAGAGATCTTTATTGGATATTAATTCCTCGAGAGAGCAACATTTAAGCCCGTCCCATTATTATAAGAGAGGAGACAATCAGTAGTAGCAGCAACAAGTTTTTGGCGGTGTACAGTTCCCTCCTCCATAACCACCAGCTTTGCAATATCTCATACAGGAGCCTTTGGGCTCACACGTGTCGAAGGTGACACAAAGACTAGCTTCTCCTGCAAATTAAAGTAACATCGAAATTAGCATTTTTAAAATTATTACAATTAAGTCATCCAAAAATATCTAGAAAATCAATTTAATACTGGAAAAATAATTGTGAGTAAAAAACACTGGTAGATTTACCTAGTGAAAAGAGGACAGCCATAACAATAACTGCAATAATAAGTAGCTTGATATGCCCAGCATTTGCCATTTCCTTCTCCTCGACAACTCGCTGCAAGGTTGATGATTCTTTGTATGCTGCCTCATGTGATGCGTGGTACACCTTATATATAGATTCACACCGTGAGATATATATATATATATATATATGTAAATAAATAAATATATCCAACATCTAGATATTGTTTCCGAATTCAATCCCATAAAAATCTCGTATTAAATGGGAATCTCATGAATTGAATAGTTACTGTTGAGAGGCTGATAGAAAAGAAAATCTCGGTATTTTTGAACCATTAATGATGCCAGTCCGATTTTATTACATAATTTAGTGTCAAAATACAATTCCAGCAATAAATGTGTGTGTATATATATAAACGTCGTCCCGATATTACTAAAATCCGATTTTATTACATAATTTAGTGTCAAAAATACAATTCCAGCAATAAATGTGTGTGTGTATATATATAAACGTCGTCCCGATTTTACTAAGGCTTTTTTTATTGTATATTTTTAGATACAAATTACTGTAGATTATGATAATAAAATTATTGTTTTGCCCCTAGGTCTGAAAAAATTAACACCAGGAATCAGAGTCATTTTTGACATTTTCAGGGGACATGGATAATATTTTTTATTTATTTGCACAGTAAAACTACTATTTTACCCCAGGACGCGGAGCAACGGGGTATTTTTGGTTTTTTACATATTGTGCACGGTAAAATTACTCAAATTACCCCCGAAAAAAAGAAGAAAAAAACCTAGAGGTGGGGGTAGTGTGATACTTTCACCCCCAGTTATTTTGTGATTATCACTGAGTTCACGGGTGTATATGTAATTTACAAAAAAAATTAAATTTTTTTTTTAAACACTGCAGGCACGTCGTACGGACACGCCGATAGTGTTTTACTCGCACGTCCCATTCAGGCGGCGTGTGCGTCGTCGGTAGGCGATGGTTACTGCCCTTTCGCTATGTCACCTGGTGAGCCGCCATGTCCTCTACCTCCCGGTGCGGTGCGTGTCGGTGAAAGGTGAATTGCCGATGAATAATTTTTAGTTTTATCTCTCTTTTCTCTCTACTGTCGTTAGAAATTACATGCAAGTCCTTCATGTTTGTGAATGTTTTATTGTAGTCCCTCATCTTTAGATTTCATTTTTATTCATGATTTCTTCGATTGAAATTTTGATTTTGTTCAATTGAAACGGACTATATATGTTGGTTTTCAGTCCAGTCCTTGTTTTTTTAATTTTGGATTTGATTTTGATTCCTTTAATTTTTTCGGTATGCAAATTTTCATTTAGTCTTTTAATTGAAATTGGTCATATATGCTACGTTTCATTTCGGTGCTTATTCTTTTAATGTTTAACAAAATTACACTGCAATTTTTTTTAAAATGCCTTTATTTATTTCGGTCTCAATGTTTCTATTTGTGTCAATTTTGTTCTTCGAAAGGAATTAATTATATATTTTATTTTTGTTTTAACCCTTATTCTTTGAGTTTTTTATTTGGTAATAATTCTTTTTGTTTTTAGGTCCTTCTTGGACATTGTTTATGTTTTACCTGTATTTATACACTATGCTTTTAATTTTTGTTTTTAACTTTTGTCATTTTATTTTTTGTTGAAGTTTTATTTTTATTCGGTTCAATCCTGAAATTTTAATTTATATTGGTGATTATTTAAAATTAATATTTCTTTTTTTTTTCTTTTTTTTTGTGTATTCTGTTATTTTTATCTATTTTTCGGGTCAAATGATTTTATGATTTCATTGTTTGCGTAATAATAACGATAATTTTAGTGATCATTTTTTTATATTATTTTGTAAAAATATTTTTCTTTATTTATTCTATTTTTTGGGGCAATTTAATGATTTTAATTGTTTAAAAAATAATATTGATAATAATTTTAATTGTTATAATTATGATAAAATAAAGGTGAATTTTCAATGATATTTTTAAAATAAAAAAGCTTTTAAAACACAGGCGAAGTCTACAAAAATCTAATATCCAAGTAGGATTCATCTTCGTCTTTCTCTCACGGAAACCATCAAACAAAAACATCATCCTGATTGTCATCGTTTCCTCTCGACCAGCCACTGGCAACTATCAACTGACAGTGGTTCTTTCTTTTTCTCCACCGTGAGCAACGTCATCTCCACGACTTAAAGCACCAGTCACGACCCTCAACTGCGCACCCGTCCGCCTCATCTTAACGACCACCAGCTAGCAGCAGTGCTGCAATCGTAAGCCCCAGGTAAAAACCAGACAACAAACACCCTTAATCAACCTGAAATTAGCCCGCACACCATCTGAGTGACCATGAGCTCCACCACTCCCAACAAAATTTTGACCGCCATCTCTTCCTTAACAGTACTACCAGTAGCTACCCCATTTTCCTTCAAAAATCATTAGAGCAACCCAACAAAATCAATCAGAAGACTAGCATGAATTTGGCTCCGCTAGCCATCGTTCCTTAATTTTCACAGGTACCGTTGGATCTTCCATGTGGTACTAGCAGATTAGTCCCTTTATCAACATATATGATTATAAACGAGTGCTACTGAATAAAAGATCATCGATGATTTTTGCCAATTTTTTTTAATGTTTATACTAAATATTTCGAGAGAGTTAATGTAATTTAAATGAAAATTTATTAAAAAGCTGAATAGACTATAAGAAAAGACACGGTAGCAATGTTTATTAATTAAGTTTTTATTCCATGATAGAAACAATAAAGCTTCTCATGATCATAAGAGAAAACAATCAGTAATAACAGCAGCAGATATTTGGCGGTTTACAATTCCCCCCAGCAAAACCACCAGCTCTGCAATATTTCTGACAAGAGCCTTTCGGTTCGCATGAATCGAAGGTGTGGCAAAGATTCATAGCTTCTCCTGTGAAGCAAAGTGACAGCTAACCAGTTAGCATTTGTAAGATGACGAGCAGTGTAATAAGGTTTCAGTTTGTATTTACCAAGTGAAAAGAGGAGAGCCACAGCCATGACTGCAATCATCAACAGCCTGAGATGTCCAGCATGTGCCATTCTCTTCGCCTCTTAAGCTCCCTGCAATGCCGACGATGCTTTGAATATCTGCGTGATGTGATGAATATACAGTTCATCTTCTTTACGATCACACCTTGATATATATATATATATGGAGATACGAAACAAAATCTATTATCCAGATATTCTTTAGAATCTTTACTATAAAAATCCGATACATTAAATCTAATATATTAAATGAGAATAAGTAGCTAATCCCTTCAGTTATTGAAAATCCTCGACGTGGAGGCAAATTGAAAAGAAACTTTGGTATGAGCGTAGGGTCTGCTTATGACGTGTCTGCTAATCAATCGCTACTTTCAATTTTTTTTGTAAGATTTATGGTTAAATCTAAAACTATTTATTTAAATATTTTGATTTTTATTCTTTTCTTTTAACTTAGACACTGTTTAGAAATGCAGTCCAAACAACGTTTTATAAAAGAATAATGTTTTTTTACTTTATTTTTTAAATTACTTTGATGTGTAATGTCAAAAATAATAAATTTTTGTATTTTAATTATTTTAAATAAAATCATATCAAAACCCTGACCCTGAAAAAAATAAATATATTTATATAATATTTAATGTCTGTTTTACACTATATTTTGAAAGTATTTTTTTTAAAAATATATTTTTATTTTTTGTTTAAATTAGATTTTTTAATATTTTTATATTATTTTGATGTATTGATATAAAAACTAAATTTTAAAAAATAAATAAATATTATTTTAATATATTTCTAAAATAAATAAAATAGCATAGCTCCACTACTAAACAGATAATTAATGGATGTCCACGGCACAATCGTCTTTGGCCGTCATTGATTGTTTATGCTCTTGTCCCACGGATTCATTCATTGTTTTTTCCTTGTTTGTTTTCTTAAATATGGTAGATTCTTACATCCACTTTTATCTTAAAAGTTTTTTTTATTCAATTTTTTTTTAGATTTTTCAAAGTTTTCAATTATTTTATTTTGCTTAATTTTTACATCCATTTTTAGTTTTTTTTTTCTTGTTTTGTAAATTTTCCATTTATTTTCAATTTCATCATGCAATATCAATTTGTAATATACTATTTTTTTAATTTGATCCTCGTTCTTTTAAACTTTTAATCTTTTTATTAATTTTATTTTTCTTTTTAATTTTACTCTTTTATATGAAACAAAATATATTTTTTGTTTTAATTTTGATCTTTATTCTTTTAATTATTATTTTTAGATCTTTTTGAATAATTAAATACTTTTTTAATATCATGTTTTAATATTTGACTGGTTGAAAACAAAACCTTTTTTTTTCCTGTATAGGGTATTTCTAGAATAATGACTTGAGTTATAGGTTTGAAAGGTTAAGGTGGATTGACATTTCTTTTAAGTTTTTTTTAATTATTTTCTTTTCAAAAAAAAAGTTAAATGGTTTTTTATTTTGATTTTTTTTTTTAATTCGGTTGTTTTGTTTTCTTGACCTGAGCCTGAGTTTGTCAGGGTAAGTCAAGTTATTCTAGGTTGATCCAATCCATATTATTTGGGTTATAAATTTATTATGGTAATTCGTGTTGATTTTGAATAATATCTTTTTTTTTATTTTTCTTTATATAATGTTGTCATTTTGTATTCAATAGGATATGAGTTGAGTAATATTATCTGTCCTCTTTTGAAATTTATATTTTCAAGGTATCATAATTATTATTTTTAGTTTGATTCATATGATGTGGTAGCCTGTTTTTTTTTATCATTAATCAAAAAAAATTATTTAATTAATAATAAAATCAATTTATTTGAACCAATTAATTTTATAACTGTAATTATGATTTTTCCTTCTTTTTTTTGTTTTTAAAGTGCATACTTTTAGCATCTGAACATCAATTTTTACATTAAAAAACAATCCAGCTCCAACGCGGGTCCACAGCTCGTTAAGGACGGAGCAGGCTTATGACTGGGCGTAGCCCAGAACTGCCTCCAACCACATTCTCTCCTCGCGGACCTATCTTTGCCAAACCTGGACATAACCGGATCAACACGTAAGGAAGATTTATGACGTTGATTTTTGAGGCCCTCACGCTCTCTAGGCCAGTTAGTGATCGTTTTTTAGGTTGTTTTGAAAGTTTTTTTTTGTAATTTAGAAATATATTTAAATAATATTTTATTATTATTATTATTATTATTTTATATTAATACTTTAAAATAATTTTAAAAATAAAATAACAAATAAAAAAAAATATTTTTTATTTTTTTTAAATCTTTTAACATACATTTCCAAACATACCTTTAGACTGCTCCTTCCTTTTTTATTTTCTCGGATGGTGAATGGAGACTTGTACGTGAAGCTAGCTCTAGTTAAATCTCCCTCCCTTAAACTATTCATCTTCATAAAGCTGTCCGAATCTCAGTAGTGTTATCTAGCCTCACTGGAAAAAAATTATTTTATTGACATTATTTCAATGAATTTGGATTAAATCACAGTCTTATTGAAAATATCGAGAGGAATTGATCAAGGAAGAGGCCGATATATATAAACTCAAATAAGAATTGAAGGCACATACAAGTCAAAAACCATAAACAAATTAACCTGGGAATTCTCTTGAATGAAATGATACATGACTTCCTTAAATTTCGCTCCTTTCGATTCACCTAACTCTCTGATCCTCATCTCAAAGAATTTATCTTCTCGAGATCATGAGAGCTATGTCTCATTGCCATTTATTACAACCCCTTTATTATCCTCAACCGTTACCCACCCTTCAAATCCCTATAAAGCCCGCATCCATGCGCAAAACCACTAGCTCAAGCATTGCTTCCATACAAGAGAAAGAGAGAGCGATATGGCGAGCAGGGTTGTGGTTTTTGTGATTGTTTTAGCATTTGTGCATGCAACTGCACGTAATGTTCCTAGCGATGCTGATCTTGATAGCAATAATGTTGTGCCTAATGAAGAGCAAGCATTGCATGCTAGTGCACCATTAATGGCCGAGTCACCTAGCAGCACTGGCCTTCAGGACAAAAAGAATTTCGTATATGGTGGTGTTGGTGGCTTTGCTGGGATGGGAGGCTACGCTGGTTTCATTGGTGGACTGCCAACTAGTGGAGGCCTTGGTGGAACCGGCAAATATGGAGGGATTGGAGGGGCTGGTGGAATTGGCGGTGTTGCTGGCCTTGGCACTGGTGGTCTTGGTGGTTTAGGAGGTGCAGGTGGTGGTGCTGGTGGTTCGACTCTACCATCACCTTGAGTACTCAATAATTAGCCTCGTGTTCTTTCTTGCATGCTTTGTTTGGTGTTTTAGGGAACTGTCTGAGACAGGTCGGTGTGCGTATTATTCTAGTTATTAGTCACTGTCTTATCAAGTAGTTATCTCCTTGTAGACATCTTATGTTTTGTGTTGTGTTATCTCATGTTCCAGTGCTAATTGTAGTTCCTTCCTTCGTATTGTTTGCAAAAACCTGCATTTTTTTTGTCCCAGCTGGAAATCAATTGCTTCTCTTTTTTTAGTTAGTTGTGAAATAGAAAACAAAGCCAGAACCCAAGCATACATGCCAGTTTCTGTCGTTAATTTAGAGTATGATCCTTTCAGGCACTACTGTTTTATGCTTCCATGATCAATATATATATATAGATTAAGTTTTTGTGGATGCTAGGGTTGACCATCCTAACAAGATGTGTGTTCTTATTGAGACTTTTTATAATTATTTGTAAGACCATATATAAGAATATAAATGATCACTACACCCGAAGTATTGCATAACAACTTAACAAATTATAGTAAATTTCATCAGGACAGAAGAACGATGCTACCACCAGACATATGACATAATTAAGTCGCTAGATAATTCCTGTATATTTATTCAAGACACTATCATGTGCTACAAGATAACTATATATTAAGGAATTTTAGCTAGCATATATGCACACGAGAGTGATGTTCATGCATAAATGCTGACTACCAAAGCAACATCCCTACCACCTTATCAAAACAAACTTAATTACCAGACACTCAGATAATGAAAGATACTTTTTGCTTGATGCACACAACATTGAAGGATTTATGGATTACAAAATGGAACCATCATGGATTTTTTCCTCGTTAATTTTGGATTTTAGCCTTATTATTTATCATGGTTTGCTGTTTCCTTGTTATTTATGGATGTTTAAGGTATTTAAACTAATATTTTCAGATTTTATAGGATTTTTGGGTGAATAAACTACTTTTGCAAATTTGGTTGTGTTTCATTAGGCTTTGTTATGTGCTAAACTTTAATACATTTCTTCTTTTTTTCTCATCAAGAGAAAGAAAAGAGTTTTAGGTTATATTTTTATTTTTTTATCGTAAGTTTTTCTAATTATCTCGCTTATAAAATAAATCTAAATCACCAAACCACGTGAATTTTGATGTCTAGCTTGTGAAGTAGATCTAAATTACCGAATCATATAAATTTGAATGTATAATTATGATTGAATGCTTATCTTTTATATTCATCACTTTTGAGATTTCTCATACTATTTTCACTGCACAACAAAACCATAATTTTCAAATTAATAATTGTGAAATACATTTCAACCCATCTTCCAAGAATGGGCTGAGGTTTTAGGGTTCTAGCCGAACCATCATTTATTTAGAATGCGTTCTAGGTTTATTGGGATAACAAGGGATCCTATATGGATCCAATTCTCCAACCGATGGTATTGCTCTGACATCAGTGACCTTTCGTGTAATTTTACTACCATTTAAAGTTTAGCCTTTTTTTTTCTTGCTAGACTATAATAAAAATTGGATATTAACACCACCTCTAATTTTATTTTATTTTGCAGCTAAGTTAATGAATAAAATCTTGATTATTTTAAATTTTTATAAGCGAGTATATCCTGATTTAAACTTAAAATTTACAAGATAAATTTCAAGTTTTTTGTCATCGCGCATAGAATATAATTAACCTATTTTTTCTTTCATTGCATTTCTTTTTTATGCTTATTGTATAGTTTTATCCAAAAATCCTCACACAACCCAATAAAAATAATATCAAATCAATACCTTTATTGAACAACAACACAACCATCGTGGCCTTTCCCACGGCCAATGAAGCTCACTTTTTTATTTGACAAAAGTGAGGATCCGGTGAGCGTAGCCGCCCTTGTAAGTGAGCTATAAATAATACTGTTGCCACCTCTACTTGTTCTTCACTCTGGAAAAGATAAGCAATTAAATGAGTTTTTATAAGAATTTATCTATCCACTACATACAAAAATCACTACTTTCATCTTCTTGATCTATGTATTTGCGTATCTCTTGATTAACCAAACTCAAAAAAGTGACTTAAATAATGAATATATATTTCGCAGGTAACGCGGTGGAAAAACTAAGAGATTCATCGAAGTTTTTCTTCAACATCATCGCTACTACTTAACAAAATCTTAAAAGAAATCATGTAAACACTTTAGCTAGCAGGTATAATTGAGAAACTCCTTTTAGCCTATGCTTTATTGATATTAAATTGATGGAGAAGTTAAAAGAACAATATAAATTATATTCTATAATCTCATCTAATAGTTTAAGTTAGTTTTTAGGTTAGATGATTCCTTAATATGATATCAAAAGTTTGTTGACTCAGTGATCACGAGTTCAAATCTCACCATCCAATTCTATTTGATAAAAATCAAGTACAAAATAATAAGAGTCTGTGAAAATTTCAAACTCAAAAGCTTTCACTTGAAGGTGTATATTAGTGAATAATATAAATTATATTTTAAAACTTTACCTACTAATTTAAATTTTTAAATAAAGTAATTTCTTAATGCTCTTAAATCTTCGATATTTCATGCGCTCTTTGCCCTTGTTCAGGTTGGCTAGAAACCGCAGTTTAAGGGAAAATAAATAAATAAATAAATAAATAAATCATTTTTCATCCTCTCCTATGTAAAGTGGGTTGTTAAAAGTTAGACTATATTTAATTACCAAATTGTTTTTTGCCAAAAAAATAATCTTAATTTTGGTAAGCGTATAAAAATCTAACGAAGCAGCTAGAACACGTGGCATGGGTTTAACTAATTATTTTTCCATGCATGCACCCAAAAACAGGAAGAACATTCATCTCTGGATAAGGTTCTACATATGTCCAAGGGTTCGAATTCTAAAACTTTTAGATATGATACTGTGGAAAGCATTACAAAAATTGAAAAATATTAATTTAATATATTTTTAATTTAAATATACCTTTGCAAAAACATTTTCAACAGTATATTTACCAAATACATATCAAGAGAAATCAAATTGATATAGTTTGGTCGACACATATTTCATCTTTGGATGAACTTTAAAAATACAACCAAATATTATATATATATATATAGGTGATCTCAATATTTCCATTAAATGGTTTTTAGTATTAATTTCATTTATTTTAAAAGCTTCTCACCCATGTTTATACCCTAATTGTACCTCTCTCTCTCTCTCTCTCTTTTTTTATAAAACATTGATGCCATCTTGTAGGAATTTAATGTTTTTATTCAGTGATTCAAATAAATGCGTTTAATTAAAAAAATAAAATAATTTAATTATTAAATTCATGTAAAAATAATTTGAATATAAAACTGATAATATTGAATAAGTAAATAGTATATTTCATGCTTGATGTTTGTCCTTCAACATTTTTAATTGACCCAAAAAACGCAGGGATGCAGGCGTTAATGCGCCGGCCCAATTGCTGTATAAGTGCAATTGGTATATCAATAGTTTTTTTTTTTAAAATATTTTTAATATTAACATTTTAAAATGTATTTAAAACAGTTGAAATATATAGTGTTTGGATTTAAAATTAAAATTATTTTTTAAAGTGTTTTCTAAAAAAAAAAAATTTAATATTTTTATTTTTTTAAAATTATTTATGACATCATCGTATAAAAAATTAAAAAACAGTTTTTTTTAAAAAAAAATTTAATTTTAAAATAAAAAATAAAAAAATATTTTTTTTAAAAAAAATCATTTTTATTATACAATAAACTAAAAGAGCTCAGGAAAACACTGTAGCTTGTGAGTAAAAACACTGTGGATTTCAATATTTTTTTTTTTTTCGTTTTTGAACAGTACATATACTATTTATATATTCTTTCATAAACAAAGAGAATGAAAAACATGTAGCTCACTGGCAAAGACACGCCTGTGTCTACCCCTGCAAGTGCATTTTTTTTCACTTTTGTTTTTTTATGTTTTGTTTGCTTTTTTTTTTTCACTTATGTTTTTTTTTTTTTTTTTTTATTTCTTTTGATTGTTTTTTTATTTGTTTATTTATTTTGAAGTTTTTTTTTATTTTGACCTTAATTGTTTTTTTCACTTATGTTTTTTTTTTAAAAAAAAACAATTTATTGACATTTTTTTTCTTTGATTGAATTTTTTCCAATTATTAACTCAATAAGAATAATAATATTAGTTTTTTTTCTTGCTTCCTTTTTTTTATGTTTTTTATTTTTTTCATCGTAATAATTTAATAATTTTTATTGTTTTAGTTGTAATAGTAATAATATTCTTAGATTTTAAGACTTCGATGTTTTCATTTCGGTCCTTATACTTTTAATTTTGGATTTTAATCCCTTTATATTTAATGTTCATTTCAGCCCTATTACTTTTAATTTTTTATTTTAATCCCTTTATTTCTTTTAATTTCAAGAATAATCCTTACTTTTGTCCATATACACTTATATATATATATATAAGTGTGCTTAGCTTTGATTTTTAATTTTATTTTATTTTCTTATTTGTTGGGCTGGTATATTTTTTTCAAAAAAAATAGTTCTTAAATTTTATTTTATATCTATGATCATTTGGAAATTGATATTTGTATTTTTTTTTGTTATTTCTTTTAGTTTTTTTTCCTTTTTTATTTTTTATTTTTACGTCATATGACTTTTTTTACCTGATAATTTTTATTTTATTTTTTTGTTTGATCTTTTGTTAAAGTTTTTATGATTTTTTTAGTCTTTTATTTTTTTTTCATTATTAGCATCATAATAATAATAATAATAATAATAATAATAATAATAATAATAATTTAATGTTTTTCTCTTAATAACTCTTTTGTTAATGTTTTTTACGTTTTTTTTTTTCTCTCGGGATAATTTGATATTTTTTATTCTTTTAACAATTATACAAATTTTTTACTCAGACCGCAAAGTAGTGTAATATTTTTTTATAAATTTTCAGGTCAAATATTTTTTTTCCAGTCAATAATTTTTATTGTTTTTTTCATTTATTTTATTTTTTCATTTGCTCTTTTGTTAATGTTTTTAGGTTTTTTTTAAGCCTTTGATTTAATTTTGTTTTCTTCCCGTTATTAAAACAATAATAATATGAATATTAAGAATAATAATAATAATAATTTTAGGTTTTTGTTCTTAGGTGCTTTTTTATTAATTTTTATTGGTTTTTCTCTGAGATTTGTTAAATAATGTTTATTGTTTTGACAATGATGGTGATGATAATTTAAAAAAGTTAAGACTTTGTTTACTATTATTATAATAAAGAATGTTGATCTTTTTCATTATATCAAATTTTACATACTACAATATTATATTTTAATCTTAACAATTATAAAAATTATTTGTTCTGGCCGCAACGTAGTGCGGGCAATCCGACTAGTCTAGTTAGTACTGTAATGCATAGCTTAGCGCTACCCCTTTAAGTTTCAGTGAAGGCGGGAAAGCGGAAGCAGAATAAAATCACCACAAAAAAATACCAAATAACCAAACACAAACAGACAAAGCGAAAAATGGAGAGAAAAAGCTCCAGCAAGGAGCTGCAGAATCTCCTACAAGCCATCAAATCTTCAGATGTAAGCTCCCTCACTTTCTTTATTTCTCTCTTTCAATGTTAGGTTTGGATTTATGTTTTATTTTTATTGAGAAATCGATACTCTACTATTTCGAACAAATTTCTGTCTGTTTGATTACAAAATCGAAATTAGATCTCTAAAAAACAGTAACGAAATGATTTATCTCATTGATTAACTTCCATTTTGATAATCGAGAGGTTTCGGAATTTAATACAGGTTGTTGAGAGCCGGATCGAACTGTTTGATAAGCTTCGGGATTTTGATTTACTGGAGAAATCTGATTTGGATCCTGTTATCGAATGTCTCACAGTATCCTCCATTTTACATTTGGATGCTTATGTTAGCTGTCTGATTCCTTTTTATATGCTTTTTGATGCTGTTTTTAGTGTTGTTTTTTGTTGCCTTAACAACAAGCTGGACATTTTGGGAAGACTTCACTTGCTTGGATATATCCCAGTGCTTGTTAAACAAGTCTATTTTGAGCGTGGCTACGAAATATGTAGATTCAGGATTGTCTGGATGTTTAGTACAGTTTCTTGTTCTTGGGACAAAGGTAGAATTCCACTTTAGCTGTCTTCAGTTTGTTGATATTCGTGTATGGTTCTGTTTAGTGGTATGTCAGTTCTTGACCTTATTGAGACCGTGCGTGCATTAGGCAAGTGGGTGGTGTGGAAAACATCTGAAGATGACTGCTATGTCAACTGAGGATTCTCAAGAAGAACATTCCAACCTATTCTTTCAGGTACTTTCTGCATCGTTTATACATATTGTTTTTAAGTACTTGATTTGCGTTGTATTAGGCAACCTCCCTTATCAGTGTGCGATGTTTTTATAAGTTCTCCTAAGATAAATATCCTCTCATCTTGACAAGAAATTCGGCCACCTATGCTGTCATGAATATATGTGGAGTTTATGTTTTTATAAAATGAGGGCTTTTTTAAGCTGAAATTTGAAATTCCGAACAAGATTTTCCATGATTATTATCATCTATTTCCCAAATAATGTGTGGTAGTTGTTGCTTTTGTTTTTTGACATCATAAAGTTATCTTTTGCAGCTTCTTTTAGATTTATTGAGTCTCTCTTCTGCCAGTGTGGTTGCTTTGACAAGACACCCTGTTTCTATTGACAATGCATCAGCAGCTATTGTTGAGAGATTCATTTTGGAACAGCTAAATTTGATAAAAGACATAGTATCGGAGATTAAGGTACCAGGTCTTTTTTTTTTCCTATGCTTGTATATCATTGAATAATAGTTTGTGCCTTGGTAAGGATCAGGCTGCTTGCTTGAAATCCCTTTTGCCGATATTGTTGTTAGCAATTTTACATACAGCTTGCAGTGATAGTCAGTGGTAGATTTTTTGTTTGCAAGCTTTAGGGAAATCCTAGAACCATTAAAATGGGTAGCCATGAGTTTAAAACATGTACGTGATCAGTATCATGGAGTATTTTTCATCTCCTTCTTCCCACCCCACTCCGTGGTTCTGATTAAGTTCTACCTTACAATGCCTAGGTGACATCGATGACTGTCTACAACCATGAAACATAATTGTTCTCTAAACCTTGAAAACATTTAAGTACATATCCACAACTGGATAATGATTGTACCAGGGCTATGATTGGGTGGATCATTTAAATTGCATTTTAGGTGAAGTTTAACTTGCTTTTGTCGTTTTAGGTGCGATTTCTTATCCTTTTCATGATGTTAATTGAATGCTCAGAAAACTTTGTTACCATCTCTTTTTAAGAATGTTCTGTTTCCTTTCTCTTCCAGTCAGTCAGCTCATTTGGCTCAGAATTACTAAAGGCTGCACAGACTGTGATTGATACTGTAATGGGACTATGCAAAAGGTATTTTGATGCTGTGAATTGGGATCTCTGTGATGCAAGACTTGAGAAGGATGAAAACAATATAGATTCAGAAAGAGCCAATATAATGAATCATGTTACAAACATAACAAAACGTACAGCAGAGAAATTGTGTGAACTGGGGATCCTTGCAGGAAATGATGGTGGAAATCTGGTAACCATTCTCAATGTGTCATGGAAAGGCGTGGTTACCTTGCTTCAGCAAGGGAAGAGGGTGTCAAAAGAGATGTTAAGCGTTCAGAATATTATTGTAACCCTAATTTCACTGGTGAATAAACCTCTTAGGTGTGCAGCCGAGGCTTGGTCTTCTTCACTGAAGGAAACCATCTCTTTAACTGAAGCCAGAAGGGCATTTCTTCCATCCAAGTTTTACCTTACCACTGTAGTGAAAATATCTTCCCTCTATCCATGCCAAGCATATTTGGTGTACAAGGAGGTGACCCTCTGTGTCCTAGCGATCTCAACCTTTAAAATTTTACTGAGCCATGAAAAACTTTTGAACACTGCTAGTGAAGTGTTGTCAGAACTTTTGGAGAAGACATCAATAGATTTGCTGAATTCTTTACTCAATTCAACTGAATTGAAACAAGAGCACAAGTTTGAACTTCTGGACTGGCTGTTCAGTGACGAGTCCTGCTCAAATTCTATGCATGAAGGTTCAAGTATTTTTTATCGCATGACTTCGATGGTTGAAATCTTTTCTGTGAGCTGTGAAGCTATGTCTGAAGCCAGATTGTTGTTGCTTGGCAGGGTTGCATTGTTTCATAATTTGTTGAGAAACTCCATGGTTCTTGAAGAAGACATAAGGATCAAGATCACTAGAAAATTTAGATGGTTTCTGGATATGCTTGTTCATGAAGATGTATACTCTTTCGTTCTTGATTTGCAGATTCCTGTGCCATATGGTTCAGGGAAAGCACTGGAGTTGGTTTGGCAGCCTATGTTTTCTGCTCTTTTGCATGCACTAAAAACTTTCATGATTGTGGTGTCTTCAAGTTTTGCCTTGGAAGAATTAGAGGCTTTCCTGCTTGAGAATCTTTTCCATCCACATTTTCTTTGCTGGGAGATTGTAATGGAACTATGGTGCTTTATGGCACGTTATGCTGAAATGGACAAGGTGAACAGTGTTATCGATAAACTTTGCTCATTAATGAAGCTCCTGGAATCTCCAGAGTCATTTCTTATTCCAGGTTCTCCTATGAGGAAAGTGGCAAGAATAATTTGCTTGCTTGCTAATGGTACAACACCTTTGGCAGACCGTGTTTACAGCTCTGTTGTTGGTGATGGAAGATCTCAATTGTCATCAGTTATGTTTGTAGCATTGCTCTTGGAAGGGTTTTCTCTAAATTCACTATGCGATAGCATCAGAAGTAATGCAAAAGAGAAGATCATTACAGACTATTTTGGTTTCATAGGGAGTTTTAATGACAAAATGTTGACTACATGTAGTTCTGGCGCAATTGGGATTCCAGTCCATGCTCTATCTGCTTCCTTGCGGGCACAGTGAGTACCCAGTTTCTTTTGTTTACATGCAATGTATGAGCTATTCCAAGAAAATGGAAAAGGAATTCTTTCGTTTACATTTAGCAAATTTGACCAAACTACCAAGCTTTGCATTGCCTCTAACATTATAGCTTTTGAGTAGTTTTCACATATAGGATTAAAATCTGAGCTTCCCCGCCCCCTTTTCTGTTGCTGTGCTTCTCTCACTCTTTAAGTGATGATTGTTTCTTTCTTTTATCTTCAAAACATGTTTTATGCTATCGTTCCTATGACCTTGCCAACAGTATCTATCGTTCCTATGACCTTGCCAACAGTATCAACCTTTTCTTAATGACCCTTTAGTTTAAAATCATAGATGGGGGGGGGATTCCTATACCGATTTATCCGTATCCCTATTTTTTTTATATGAATAATGGAAAAACTTTTATGTTTTGTAGGCAGGTTAGCATATCTGATGTTGACATGAAGACCCTGAAGTTTTTAGTTGCTATAATTCGCAACTTCAGAAACCCTGGGGAGAAAATAAGGAAGGAACACTATCTTAAGCTTTTAAGTGAAACGTTGGGGATTGTCTCACATATGAAGCATCTATACAAATCTGATGAGATGGAGGGAGTCATATTGGAACTTCAAACCCTGTTTGTTTCAGCGCCAGCAGCATCTAGTACCCAATTGTATCAGTGCAAACCATATCTTGCTCTTTTTATGGGAGGACTTGGAGACATGGAGATGATAGAGAGTGATGACTGTGCAAAAAGCGCTGCTGTGTGGGAGTTGTACCACATGCTATTCAGGGAGCGGCATTGGGCACTTGTTCATCTTGCAATCAGAGCATTTGGATATTTTGCCGCTCGTACTACTTGCAATCAGCTATGGAGATTTGTGCCACAAAATGCTTCGCTTTCTTATGATCTGATTTCAGGAAATGAAGCTAGCGAGGAGAGGTTTATGTCTGAGTTAAAGGCATTTCTGGAGAAGGAAACAGCTCTTCTTACCACTACGCCTAGCATGGAGCAGCTTGAGTTGCTTGTGACGGAAGGAATGACACTAAAAGAAATGGTTCAGCAGATTTCAAGGATACATGTAAATGTGACGGAGTGTGGAAGCATTGCATCAAAAAAGAGAAGGAAACTCCCTGATGGAATCAGCAGGGGAGTGGAATTGCTCCAGAGTGGTCTGAAGTTAATTGGTGGTGGTATTTCCCAGTGGCAGGAAAATCACTCCGAATCCTATGAACTTCATGACAAGTTCTTGAGTCACCTTTCTTGCCTTGAAGACGTCGTTGCTCACTTAACTGGCTTGGCTGGTAATGGTTAAGTTCCATTTTTTAGCTCTTCATTGGAAAATTGTCTACAGAGAATTAAGGATCAAGTTACTGACTCCAAATTTTTTAGGCACTGCAGGAATCGATGTAAATAAAAGAATTAAGCACTGAGCAGGTATGTTTATCTGCCTCTTCTTCTCAGACGTTCCAAATACAAATTTAATGTGCTGTGAAAAGGCCATCGAAAGAATAAACCCTTCTACAGAGAACAAAATGTTTTTTTTGTGGATATGGTTGAATCCTAAAAATTTTCTGAATATATTTTCAAAAAAAACAAAAATAAATTGCATATTTTCTCGTGTTTTAAAATACAAAATGAGATATTGTAATTAGATTATAATCATGTGTTAGGGTTCAAACAAAATGTGTAAAATCCTTTAATAATTATGTTGTTCATTTTATTTATTAGGACTTAACTGTAGACTTTGATATTTGAATGTATAAAACTACATTTTAGAGTATATCCACATGTATTAAAAATACATAAAAGGAAAATACGATGCTAGATTTAGAATTTAGAACGGTTAAGTTTTTAACCCAATAAGATAGAAACTTTCTCATGAATAAAGATTTTTCTTGAATTTAAAAAAGATAACAAATAAAAATTTGATTCATAAGAATAATCAAATAACAATATAATTTAGATATAGTAAAATTAAAGAGACTTAACACGTGGACCAAACCTCTTTTATATGAGACAAATGGGCTAGTAGCACAGACCCACACATGTGCCTGACTTGTTCTGTTTTATTTAAAATAAAGTTTTTTTTTTTAGTTTGCCCTACATTTATACTATAATCCATTTAAATAGATTGACTAAGAAATAATTTAAAATTTTGTTTATTAGATACCGTTGAAATCTCAATTTTGTTTTTATAAAATCATAGCTTTTTTATATTAGTGGACAATCCTTTTGTACAATCTTTAATGATTAGTTTTCTAGATTTAGTTGCATTTTTTTGAAAATACTATTTTATCTTTTGTTTTTTTGTGAAATTTTGTGCTCTCTTTTTTGATAGCATTAACCTCTCTTTTTTCCAGACCTCCATAATAGCTGATTTGTGTTCGAAGTTGAGAAGATGTTTTTTTTCTGGTTTGATTTTATGTTTTTCTTCAAATTTTAAGGGTGTGTAAGGGATAAATAAAAAAGGTTAGAATTGCACTCATGGTTGTTTCACTTCTTGTATTTTTGTTTTTAAATAATTAAAATAAATTGATTAAATACATAGGTGGGATGCCCAACTTAGTACGTATTCAGTTACCTAGTATATATGTATTACATTTTCTTTGAGATTAATTAAAATAAATGGAAAAATAATTTGTAATTTTTTATAAAATATAATTTTTAGTTGGTTTAAAGATAAATTAATTAAAATTTTAAATTTTATTTGAGATTAATTATATGTATATACGTTGAAAGTATACAGTTTTATTTTATATCAATTAAAATGAATTATATATATATATATATATATATATAGAGAGAGAGAGAGAGAGAGAGAGAGAGAGATCACTTTTCAATTCCCATTTATTATTATTATTTTTAATATAAAGCATTGAAAATACATGCCTATTCAGTAAAATTAGTAATATAATTGTTCTGAATAATATAAATATAGTATTTTTTATATATGCACTCCAATGAAAAAAAATAAAAAGTCAATTATATTTGATATATATAATATTAATATAGTTATTTATTAATAATATCTAGCTAATACAAGTGCAATTAAAACTAATTTTTTGCATAGAAATATATTAAACAAAATTTCAGTTATTTCGATTAATATGTAGAAATAACTCTTCAACTTAGAAATGTTATTTTAGCTATTTCTTTGTTAAAATATAAAAACTATTTTTTTTTTAGCTTTTACTTGTCACCTCGTTAAAAAAAAATGGCGTGACACAGCAAAAAGCAGGGGCAAGTGAGTAGTGCTTGTGCTATATATTAAAGTCTTGAAGAGTATTTTCATCTCAAAAGTGACAACATGAAGAAGGTTCTCACTAAAATCTTTCTTGTAGTTAGCCTTGCCATAGGCCTGATTTTCATGTCAATAAATCAACCAGAATATTTCTGTGGGCTAGAGTACGATGTTCGTGTCATCAATGGGTTCACAAACAACTCATCACTGCCACTAGTCATATGGTGCTCATCAGACAGTAATGATCTCGGTGGACGTGCCCTCCAGCAAGGTGATGATTTCAGTTGGAGACTCCAGATCAACTTCTGGTGCGGCAATCATTTCCGGTGCACCGTGAAGTGGGATGCAACGAGGAGGAGATTCGACGCCTTTAAGGTTCCTAGGGATCTTCAGCGTTGCAGCCTTTTCAGGAAGTGCTCTTGGTTGGTCAGAGAGGATGGGTTTTATTTCAGTAATGATGAAGTAAACTGGAAGAAAGACTTCTCATGGTCATGAACTATAATTATATATTATCTGGGCACCACGTACGGCTTCTGCGCTAATTATTCGATGATTAATTAATGTATTTTAAGAGAAGTCTCAATAGATTCAAATCTATGGATACAGTATATTGCTTCATCAATAATGAAATCTTGCCTGGAACAGCAAGTTCTAATTTGTTCTACAAGAAAACATGCACAGGAAAAGCTTTACCGCTTTTCCAACATGGACTTCATCTGCATAAACACATGAAAAGAATTCTATCAGATATTTCTTACACTTATCCTGCAAAAAAAAACAGTAACTGAACTAAATTGATGTTGATTTATTAATTACTGCTATGCTTATAATCAAATATCAAGAACAAGTACAACAATCTGCTGGAAGAGTAGTTGATCACGCAGGGCTAAATGTTCACACACACACACAAACACATGTATAATCACTGTCAAATTACTGATGGTGAACTAAGCTCTACAGATTCCGCGTCAGAAGTTGGCCCTTTTCACTCGGGGCCTATCTGTATATGTTTGATCAAGAACTCAAACTGCTTAACCTGCTCTGAATCAAGTTCGTCGTGGAACCCAGACCATCTTTTGCTAATCTGATCAAACGCTTTGTAGTTTAGTGATACAGTGTTTGCATGTGGAGTCATCATTTTACATCTAGCTAGCTAGCAACCAGAATTTTGTTCTGGGGCCTGGCAGATACTACAAAGTGGAACTGAGTCACTACTAAAATACCGCCATGACAATGATTTATCATCAAGAAAATGTCAGGCTTCCTACCAACTGAGCTAATGCGTCCGATATGTGGCTGAGCAAGTAGGTACGTGATAAAGGAAACCCTCACCTCAATTTACATCAAACAAAAAGTATCCTCACTAGCAAGAGAGCCAGATGGGGAGATGGAGACAAATCATACACTGCAGGACTAGCACAAGTGCACACCAGCAACAGTCTTTTTCTGTTAACAGAACGAAAAAACCTGAAGGGGCCGGGAATTACTTCCTGTAGAAAGAGGTTTTCGCTTTCAGAAGAAGGAAACAGAGATTTTTTAATCATTACAGTGTTCCATTAATGCTGCTTCCTGTATGGCCGGCATGATCTTAGGTCTTATCACATGAAATCCACGTACGCTATCTCTTAGTTAAATGCCACCTGGGGGCTCTATCTGATAAGGTCGTATCAAGTATTGACAAAACATTCTGTGTTTGAGCGTATAATGCTTTCCATTAATGTACACAAACAAAGTTGAAGAAGATAAAGAAAACCTCTCTAGAATTGCTGTTATGCCTGTGCCCCAGTGTTATCGCCGCCGCTACACTGTACTGCTATTTTATCGTGTTATGAAATCATCTTTTTATAAAAAGTTTGATGAATAGCTTGACTTTAATATATATATTTATATATTGCATGTCTTGAGTTTTACCTAGAACATATTTATCTTCTAAGAATTTTTGAAATGATTAGAGTTTTGATTGTTTAAATTGGACCCGCAAGGAGTGATTAAACAAGATAAGGTTTCCTTTAATCCAAAATAAAATTTCAAAACATTATAATTAGAACAAATAGAGATTTGTTCTTAATCATTTAACAATCAATAGTCCATCGATATATTCTCATAACTTCAAACATCATGTTTTATTAAAAGTTATTTTAGAATATTATAAAAAAAAAAACACTGCAAATAAGATATATAGAACATTATTAGAGCATCAGTGAAAGGTGTTCCAAGTTGAACTCTTCTCTTAAACACACTCGAATTTCCTGTTATTTATTGTATTGAAAAATAAAAAATACCATGGCAAATTTGACATTATATTTTTTATTATGTAATTGAACTTCACACCCATGTACTTTGTGTATATTTGAAGTGATAAAAAAAACTAAATAAATTATCAAGATCAATTCAAAATTAATAATTGAAATTGATCAGGAAAGGGAAAGATGAAATTTATCAAGGAAAAAAAAAGGAGGAATTGATTTTATCTCAAGTCTTGTAATGTTTTTAATTACAGGATACGTGGTAATGTTTTCTAGGGTTGGTTACGAACTTGAACATGAATTAAATTGGCAAGACTGCCTCCCGTTTTGCTCTGTGATATTCATTTATTTCAAATAAAGAAAAGAATAAAAAAACAATTTTCAGAAAGAACAAAAAAAAGAAGCTTGGTTGTGTATAAAAGTAAAGGAGAGATGGAGGGGACTAATTAAGGAGAGAATATAGCACTTTTGGTTCATTTCTCTCTCTCTTTCAATCTAGCTGAATAATAAATAAATAAATAAATAAATAAATAGAGTGATAAATAAAATGCTGACATGTGTTCTTATATAATACAAAACAGAGAGTTTAGTTTGAGAAAGAAGATTTAAATTCCCTTATTTTGGAAAAACAAATTAGCAACACCTTATTTCAAAAAAGAAAGAAAGAACTCCTTGCTGATCTTTCACTATTTTTACCCCTTGTTTACAATTTCGTCAGTTAGAAAAGAAATATTTGAAATTCTCTTTTACATATTGTTTGGAATATTTGCGTTTAATTCACATATTTAAATAAACTAATGTGTTTGGAATTCTTTTAACAGTATTGGTTTAAATTTAAAATGGATTCAATTTATAATATCTATAGAAATTTGTTTCTCAACATTCCAATGAAAAAGATTTTGATGGAAATTGTTTCTTAGAAAATATATATTTCTCGGGTTTTTTTCTCAGCATATAAATTTTATTTGAAAATATATTAAAATAATATATATTTTTTATTTTTAATATAGCACATATATCGATAGAGTATAAAGAAATAATTAACTTTAAATAAAAATAAAAATAAATCTTCTGTTTTTGGACTGCCCAATCGTGGCTTTAGAATCCCACCTCTAGGACGACTTTTCTATAGCCGCCCAACCATGCTAGGTTGACCCCCCCATAAATCTGCAGTATCAGAATTGCATGCGCCCACAAGTTATTTTCCACTCCAATGTTATCATCCTGCTTGCCCCAGCAATCCAGGCTAGTCTGTTCGTGTCTCTAGTCCCACAAGTGATCATCTCCCACTTACTGTCCTTGGCTGGTGTTGGCCTGTTACGCATAAAATCAAGACTTGCGCCATCATGGATGGTCCTACTTAAGCCCTTCGAAACGCATGCTCTGAACTTTTTTTTGCGTGATAGTAGAAGTTTTGCGATTTAAACAGTAAATCTCGAGTTTGAGTCATATATATTAATTATAAGAATCTGTAATAATTGAAATTTTACTCGTTTTTTTGGACCATCAAATATGTTTTCTTGGAAATAGAATTTCACCGCTTTCATTTTTTTTTTGTCTAGGAGAGTATATTTAATTATGCACTATATCTCTTCGGCTGTTAACAATATTATTGATGCTCCACCGCAAAGGCCAAGGTTTTAATCATGTTTCTCTATGGAACCAGCAGTATACAGTGGAGTCTACACGTTCGTGTTAGGGAAATGTAAATTAGTTACCTCAAGAAGAGATCATAATGCTTCAAAATGTTGTGAAAACAAGTTTGCTTTTTCGAATTTTTAATCTTGACTTTGAAACAGCTCTTTAGCCATTTTCCATAGATAAGTGAGAGTTCTTGTGAAAAGGACAGCAGAATCAGGCAGAGATTGCTCTACACAAAATGACTAGCTAGTTTGACAAAAACTTGTAAGGAACCATCTTACTTAAAATTTTAAGTTTTTATATGATGTTCCAGAATATAATTTATATTATTCTCTAACATACCCCTTCAAGTGAAAGGTTTTTGAGCTTGAAACTTGCACATGCTTATATTATCTTGTGCTTGATTTTTATCAAATGGGGATAATGAGATTTGAACTCGTGATCGCTGGGTCAACAAGGCTCTGATACCATATAAGGAACCATTTCACCTTTACACTTTTAGGTGAGATCCCAGAATATAATTTATATTATTCTCTAACAAAAAAAAATTCCCTTCCTAGTTCTCCCGCTATACTATGCCTTTTGAGTACTGCAATAGCGCGCAGATGAACATAATGAGCATCGTCTACCCTTTGTTCAAGTTATCAATGGCAAGTTAGCTCTTAAGCCAAATATATTGATGTTGGAAAGCACTCAGTTGTTAATTTTTTTTAGATGTGATTAAACCTAACTCCCGAAAAGCGTACTTTGTGGATACATGTGAGCGGGTAAAACCTCGGTTTTTCCAAACTCTTACAAGAGATGCACGCCCTTAATCGAACATGAGATTTATTGTACTGATTATAAACTCTCTAACATCACATCATGCTCCTTGAAGACTCCCACTTGTTAATGGTGAAGTATTCACATGAAGTGTGGCACAGAGAAAGCTGCATTCCTGGGGAGCTTTATGGGAAAGATTTTTTGCATCATGGGATGCATTTCAACCTCGTAGAGATGAGAATCATGAGACTGTGTTTTGGATGGTGAAGGAAGATGATTAGCCGGGATAAAGCCAATTGAGGGAGAAAATATATATAGATGGGAAACCGTGTGATTTTTATCTTCCATATTTCACACTAAATGCATTTATTTTTCATTGATTACTAATGTTATTAATTATCGTTGAATTAATGTGTCTGGAAAATAAGTATATATGTACATTTAATGTCTCCATCAGAGTATTTATAATATAGTGCCTGTTTGGCACTGCGGTTAAATCGGCAGTTGGCCAAAATTCAATTTTTTTTTATTTTAAATTAATTTTTTTTGGTGTTTTTAGATCATTTTGATGTGCTGATGTCAAAATAATTTAAAATAAAAAATATATCATTTTGATGTATTTCTAAACGAAAAACATTTTCAAAAGCAACCGCAACCGCCCTCCCAAACAAGCTTATAGTGGTGTTTTGATTCTTGTTTATTGATAATAATTTCCATTGATTTATCAAAAACTATGGTTATACTTTGATCAAAGGAGTCATCTTACTTCAAAAAAAAGTGAGTTCAAGTTTTTATTTATTTATAAAGATTCAGGATCTCTTAAAAAAATTAAAGTATATATATCAAAAATAAAAAATAAAAAAACATGATTCTCATTTAAGCTACAGGGTCATGGGCATTCATCTTGAGTTCAAAAGCTTTATTCGTAAAAAAATGGAAAAAGAAAAAGGATAGGAAGAAAAGAAGAAGCATCGTGCTTGGTCATCCACCGTGCACGCCTCATCTTGGTTTCCCCACTGAACAGTGGTGGAGACAACAGGGAAGGCAGCAGCCTCCGGGCCCTCCCCTAGCATTTGTATTTTTCTGATCTATTATATACACTAAAGTCCATTTACTTTTCAAGCAATTCAATTTATTCCCTTTTCTTAAAATCTTTATGCAATTGAATCCTTATTTCGTGTTGGAAACGAAGAGTCTCTTTCCTGTCTGGTGTTATGGCTGAATTGTTGTTTGTCTATTTTTTTTTTTAAAAAAATACTTTAAATTATTTTTTATTAAGTATTGATATCAAAAATAAATTTTTTAAAAATAAAATATTATTTAAGAATATTTGAAGTAAAAAGCATTTTCTCTATCCTACTCTTAAAAAAACATTTATGTGATATTATTTTCAAGAAATAAAAAAAACACATTCTCCGAAAGAGTTTCTTTCTTTTTATCCATATATAAATGGGATCACCATATTAGACCATCAAGATTTCGAAAAATTGGCCTGTGATTCTTCTTCTTCTTCTTCTTCTGACATAATCAAACTATATTTGAAATCGACATGGATAAGATTAAAAACTGTCAGTGCGCCTCAAAGTCATGCGACTCATGCCTTTGAACTGCCATGGGCTGAGAATATAATATAATATAAAACTGAGATCGAGTGAATCCATGGCTGAGAAACAAATCTGGGACAAGAAAACACGAGTAAAACCCAGTTGAGAATCCGATATGATCGATGGTGATGTAGAGACTAATAAATATAGAGTCTGGACAGCGTGGATTTGGTTGTGATTTTAGTTAACTCGACTCATGAATAATCAATGACTCATTTGGCAGCATCTGCAGCTGTCCGTTACTCGTTCCGGCCCTGTGCTTGTTAAATTCGGGGAAGTCTTAGGGCATGAAAAAACTTATCATACTGCTTTTGCAACATGAATTCTGGGCATCGTTTTCTGCTTGTTCTTGCGGCCTTTTCTCTCATATCCAGTCAATTATCATTTGCAGCAGAAGAGAATCTTCTCTGGGCTTGGCACCATGTTTACATCACTAATGACTTGCCCGGTGACCCCTCGAAGACGTTGATGGTCCACTGCCAGGACAAAAACAAAGACCTCGGAATCAAGTATCTGTCTCAGAAACAGGTGTTTCGATTTAAAGCACAGATCGACTTGCTCAGAAAAAACTTGTTTTTCTGCAACATGCAATGGAATGGAAAGCAAGCTCATATGGATTCATTCAGTGCAAAAAGAGACGAGAATAGATGCAGAAAACACTGCATGTGGTCGGTTAGGGTGGATGGGTTCTATTTTAGCAGAGGAAACTCCCGGTGGGATCGGGAGTACCAGTGGTAATGGAGGTTTTCCAGTTGGATAAAGCTTCCAACAAAAACTAATTAATAATAATAATGAGGATATTTCTCTGATTTTTCTTGCTTGATTGTTATTTTTCTTTTCTTTCATGCGTGCCCTTGCTTTTTTGTGTTCTTTCGCCGTCTCTTCTGCAAATCTTCAGATTTTTTGTGTGAAAGGTGGTGGAGGTTAACAGAGATTAGAGGGCAATGATCCCTTCAAATTTTTCCTAGAAAGCATCACAGTAATGTATACAGCTCCTGCAAGGATTCGTCGAGAGCAAAAAATAAATTAACGGGAAATCCATGCAGAGCCCATGTTTATTTGTTATACACAAGTGAAAGCTCTACCTACCCTATATTAGTCACAGTACCCCCACCGAATTAAGCTAACAAACGAAAATAGAGAATTTTTTATTTTAAACAGTAACCTTAAAATCTCTTCTTTTTATTTTAAAGCTAGAATTTCTGAATGAAAAATTAAAATTATGATATTAAGTTTTATTTTAAAAAAATTAGATTAATTATATGAGATAAAAAAACCAGTTAGGTTAGAGTGATTGAATTTGAAAGTATTTAAATAATTTCATTAATCTTTTAATCGTTTCAAATATGTGTGTGAGAGAGAGAATGGGATCATGAGAGTATAAAAAATAATTCTCAAATGATTGTAACTTCAGAAATAATTTTTTAGTAGTATAGCTTTAAAATATGCACTCAAGTTAGTTTTTTTAGACTAAGTTCACCTCTTTTAAGTGTCTGTTTGACCAAGCGGTTGAACTGTCATTTGGCCAATTTTTTTTTAAAAATTCATTTTAAATAAATTTTTTTTAGATCATTTTGATGTGCTGATGTCAAAAATAATTTTTAAAAAATAAATAAAAAATATTATTTTGATGTATTTCTAAACGAAAAACACTTTCAACCACAACCACAACCACGCTCCAAAACACCCCCTAATCTGACGATAAGCACGATGTTTACACTATTCTTCAGGTGATCCATGAGAACTTAACTTCGAAACCCATATTTTCCGTTGACATCTCCACCACTTGATGTTTCATTTACACGAGTTTTTCCCCGTCTCTTTTTGTTGTTTTATATGCAAAACAGGAAAGTCGATTCATCGATTCCAACTCACGTTTAGCATGACAGCACGAGTACAAGGACTGCTCTAAATTTTTTCACCTCTTCCAATTTTAGTTCATGAGGGTACTGAAAAACTTGTAAACATCATTCTAAGGATGCCCGTTAATAAATTTAGAAACCAGTTGTCCGGAAAGCCACTTTTCCAAAGGGACATTAAGGTTTCACGATAGCAACGATCATCATCAGCAAGTTATGTTAGTAAACAACCATGTAATAGACGCCTAGTTTAGTAAGAATTTGAGATTGGGGAGTTTGCTCTCCCTTTGGTTTTAAGTTCGAGTTCTATGGTTATTAATACGATGATAATTGAATGGTTACATGATCGTTAACTTAAAAACCTGTAAAATTAATCGAGATACGTGCAAGTTGTCTTGAACACCCATGTTAATAAAAAAAAAATATGTTAGTAAACGAGATGAGAGAAAAACAGTAGCTACGATGCAAGACTTTTCCGCAATATAGCTAAAACTAATAATCTATGACAGAAAAGATAACAGGAACTGGCTCCCGATGAGTATTTCATGTAATTTATCACATCAGAAGCTGTATATGGGGGGAAGCTTCTATCTGTACAGGATTGTTGTCTCTATAATAATTGCAAGACCAACTACAGAATCTGAGAGTAACGTCAATAATTACCCCCACAAGCTATTCAATGATTTTTTCTTATCGAGAAGTTTACTACATGATGCATCATTTGCTGTTGCAAATAATACAAGGAAGAATAAGCACCAAAAAAATCATCTGTTAATAAAATCTGGGAAATGGTCACCTATTTTCGTGAAGTGTCACCTTTTAATAACGGATAATCATAAGCCGATGACAGAGTAAGGTTACCTTCTCTCTCATTAGACTCGATAAGCATCAACACAACTTCCCGCATTGATGGCCTGTCGGAAGGCGACATGTTTGTGCAAAGTAGAGCAACTTTCAAGACATATATCATGTGAGCAACGGTGCTCTGGTTTTCAAGCTCCAGTCGTTCATCAAGTATCCCAGATGTCAATGAATGCTCCCGGACATATTGTCTTGCCCAAGTGACAAGATCACCTCCTTGTTCTAGTGGCTGTACTGGAGCTTTTCCGGTTAGCAGCTCCAATAGAACAACTCCATAACTATAGATGTCACATTTTTCTGTAACCTTCATCGTGTATGCATATTCTGCGATGAGACAGAAACCACCGATAAGTTATATAAGCACAAATTTTTTGCAGTAACCAATCCTATTCCTGGTTAATTTTTAACATGAGAAAGAATGTGTCAGCGTTATGATTATGTTTTAAGATATCAGAATTATTATTTTTAATTATTGAATGGAAAGATAGGTTTCACTCTAAACAAAATAAATTAGAAAGAATATGAACTAATAAATCAAAAACCAGATGTTAACACTAATTAAGTAAGTGCTAACACGGGGAGTTAATCCTCCTAGAAAAAACAAAAGATAGATGGCTATATTTATTATCTCAAATGTTAATTCAAGGTGCTAGTTTTGTTTTCATGAATGTATCATGCAGATGCAACTTTATATATAAAATATAAAAAGATAAATTATAGTATGTAATTAGAAAAATTAATTAATATTTTTAAAAAATAAAGTAAAAAACCTAAAAAATAAAAGGGAGCTATTAATTAAAAACTGAATAAATAAAAACAATGAAAAGTTAAAGAAAAGAGAGGTCAAGCTTTGGCTTTGCTACACTTGGCCAATTTGGATAGACAAGATTGCAAAGAAATAAAGTTGAATGCCCGGATTGAAAATAGCGCTATTTATATGGCACAGTTCACTATTACTTTATCCCAGGCCTAAATATCCAATGAATTCGACTACGTTTCTCACTGACTCGACGATGGCATGCAGATATAATTAAAATAATATATATCAGAGAAGAAATGAGAGTTTTCTTCACACTTCTGTCTAACGACCAAACTATCTCCCATGTTCGAAGTGCCCAAGTGAATTCAGCAGAAGAGAAATAAATATAAGGAAAAAAAAACTATTATACGACCTGGATAATTAAGGAATAAAATTATCATGAACAGAAGCACGACAGTTTCATGAAATCTAACGAGGAAGACTCACCTGGAGCAATATACCCATATGATCCTGCAACAGCTGACATTGATTTGGACTGTGGCATGTCAATTACCTTCGCCAGACCAAAATCACCAACATGGGCTTCAAAGTTTTCATCGAGTAGAATATTATTCGACTTTATATCACGGTGAACAATTTTTGGTTTGCAGTCATGGTGTAAATAAGCAAGCCCTTCAGCAGCTCCAAGAGCGACCATGAACCGAGTGGACCATTCCAAGCCACGAGAGGGCTCGTGAAGCAGTTCTCCCAAGCTGCCCCTAGCCATGTACTCGTAAAGAAGCAGGTTGGAGCCTTCATGATAGCAAAACCCGTAAAGTTTCACTATGTTTCGGTGCCTAATCTTTCCAAGTGTCAGAATCTCAGCCCGAAAACTATTCTCAACGTTACTCCCCTCCCTGTTAGATGCAAGCTTTTTCACAGCAATGGTCTTCCCAGAACGCATGACCGCCTTATAGACTGTTCCACAAGCTCCCCTTCCAAGAACAAAGCTATCATCAAAATTGTTAGTGGCCTCAACTAGATCTTGGAAAGTCAATCCATCCTTTAGAGGAAAGTAGATATCAGATTCTGTGGAAGGATTCTCCTGGTCATGCATGGAAGGAGCCGACGTCTCAGTGGGACGTCTCATGAAATACAGTATCACTATAATCAGAAGGAGAGAAACCCCACCAACAACGGCTGCAACAATTGTGATGATCCTACCTCGAGGAACATTCAATTTTTTTTGTAGAGCAGAACCAGAAGATGGATCTCCACTGCAGTAGCCAAGAGGCTCGCCACAAAGCCCTTTGTTTCCACTAAAGCTGCTGGTGGCCATGTTCTGAAATAGTGGTATGGAAGGCAAAGGTCCAGTGAGGTCATTGTACGAGAAGTTGCATCCCAGTAAACTAGACAGATTTTCAAATGTTCTGGGAATCTCACCAGTTAAATGGTTGTTATTGAGCAGGAGAAATTCCAGTAAATTAAGATTACCAAGCTCTGGTGGTATACTGCCAGTAAGATTGTTATAACTGAGATTCATTGCTATCTGCAAGCTTGAAAGCGAGCCCAAAGCTGGAGGAATTTGACCGGAAAATGAGTTGCCGCCCATCTGCAATTCAGTCAAATGGGAGAGATTTCCTAATGCCGGAGGTATATTTCCGGAGAATTTATTTTCTGAAAGCCTGAGAAGCTCCAGTTGAAGAAGAGTTCCAAGCCCATCTGGTAAAGCATCATAAAAGCTATTGTGGCTAAGATCAAGTCGTTGGAGCATCTTGCAGTTAGCAACTTCGGGTGGAATCCTTCCCGTGAGTGAATTTGATGATGCATTAAAAGTCACAAGTTGAGACATATTACCTATTTCCTTCGGCAACTCCAAAGTAAAGTGATTGTTTGCAATATGAAGTCTTTGCAACCTTCGGCAGTTTCCGATCTCTGGTGGAACCGGACCAGTAAACCTGTTCTGGTCCAGTTCAATAGCAGAAAGGTTCTCCAATTTGCACAACTCTGAAGGAAAGCCACCTGTAAATTTATTTCCAACCAGACGAAGTTGTACCAGTGTTTGGCAGTTCAGGACCCCAGTCGGGATATTTCCATATAACCTGTTAGAATCGAGATTTAGCAAAATCAGGTTTGAAAGTTGGCAAAGATGAGGAGGTATTCTTCCAGTCAGGTCATTATCTGAAAAATCAACCACCCAGAGTCGGCTATGAAGTCCAAAGCCCTGAGGAATGCCACCACTCAAAGAGTTGCCAAAAAGCTGTAACTGGAGCATTTCAGTAAAATATTGAAACCCAGAAGGAATAGGACCGGTGAGTTTATTGATTGAGAGATCAAGCTTAATCAAGCTCCTCAAGCTACTAAGCTCTTCTGGTATGGCACCTGTAAGATGGTTCTGGAAGAGGTACAAGAGTCTAAGACCTTTTATCTTGCTGAACTCAGATGGGATCTCACCGGTCAAAAAATTCTCTGAGAAATCAATTTCTGTTACCATTGAAAGGTTCCCAATATCTCTTGGAATAGTTCCATTCAACCCATTCCGATAGAGGTACAGCTTCTTCAGAAACCTCAGGTTCCCAATTTCCATTGGTATTGGTCCAGTAAGAGTATTTGCATATAGAGCAAGTGTCTCAAGGTTTGTACAGTTCCCTAGCTCCTTTGGTATAAACTCTGATATCTGGTTCTCCCATAAAATCACTTCAGTCAAGTTTCCAAGCATTCCAAGCTCCTTCGGCAGCTGCCCTCCTATTTTATTCTGGGCAAGACCAAGCAATTCCAAGCTCTGGCATCCACTTATTTCAGCAGGAATACTACCTGAAATCTCATTCTGCCCTGCACGGATGATTTTCAAATTCTTGAGATTACCTATAGAATGAGGCAATGGGCCAGTCAGCTTGTTGGTATAAGCCACAAACTCAACCAATGAAGACAATCCCCCAAACTCCTCTGGAAGCGAACCAGATATCCTGTTGTTGCATATATTCAAACGTTCAAGAAAAGACAGTTCACCCAGTTCAGCAGGAATTTCCCCACTCAACTGATTGTTATACAAATAAAGTAATAGCAACAGTGAACAATTTCCAATAGCTTTAGGTATATCTCCGGTGATCAGATTGTTAGAAAGATCAAAATATCTTAGGTTGACCAAACCACCGATTCTGGGGCTAAGAGTCCCAGAAAGATTCATTGAGCTCATATTAAGGGACCAGACTACAGGATCATAACCTGAAGTGCAATTCACACCAGTCCAGCTGCATGGTGTCTGGTCAGTGGACTTCCAATTCTGCAGATGATTGAACTCGTCATGGAGGCCGTTCTTTAACTCTAGGAGGTGTTGCCCCTCGGAATTCAGCGCCTCTGTAGCACATATCAATAGGATGGTAACAAGCAAACTTCCAGCAAGCCCCAATTCAAATACTCTCTTTGATCTGAAATGTGCTGACATTTCGATATCCCTCCGCTTTATTGAAATTTCAGTATAATATCATAATTTAAACACCTGCATATCCAGCGCTACTTTAGAAACTTTGATCACAACTGTCAAAGAACCAAATCTATGACAAAAACCAACCAAACAGTGCAGCATTTTACAACTGTGAGGAGGATTGGAACTCTAAAATGATTCTAGTAATTCTTTTATAATAAGAAGAAAAAATTAACAAGCCTTCTTCCCTATATAAGGAATTCAGCTGTAAATATGATTGAGAGACGGAATATCGAATTTTAGTTTACAAAACTTTTTATTACAAGAAACACCAATCATTTCAGTATCCAAGTAATTCAAGAGCTATGATAAAGTGACACACTACATATGAAATTGCTTTGTTGTACAACTTTAAATCGAATTATAGTTTACAAACTTTTAAGAACCTGGAAGTTTAATCACCTACACAGTTCAAAGAAATCCTAGCCCGGGACAAACACAGAAGCAACAGTATTCATTTAGAAGAAATAAAGAACTAAGACAGCAACTCTAAATTTAGAGACCCAAGATATTAAAGAGGCCATTTCTGCTGGAATTCACATATCAGACAACCAAGGAAACCACTTTAAGCAAACAAATCAATAGAAATAATAAGCCAACAGTTGAAAAAACAGTGACATACCAGTCAAAGCCAGGTAACCAATGATTCGTGAAAGAAGAGGTTGTAAGGCTACAACTGCACCGCGTCCCTGTTACTCCTTGAGACCATAAAGCTAAAGGAAACATGGAATTCATGAACCATCAGACTAAACCAAAGGCGTTCACCTTTTAGAGTAAATGGTGGGATCCTTGGATCTATAGGCCTTAGATTTTGTAGCCAAAAAAGATATCTTTCTTCCTTCTCTCACTGTCTTTCTTATTTCCTTTCTAAAACAAAAAACAACCAAAAAAAAAGCGAAAGGAAAAAGGGGAGATCTTTTATGGTTTTCTATTCAGATATTGAAGCAAAAACAGTGAAAATGATAAGTCTTTTCATGAATTGAAAAGGGCCGGGCCCGAGCTACTACTTGGAGCTCTAATGGCCGACAAGGCATGCCCTCATTTCATCTCTCTCTAACCTCTGTATATGAAGTTTGCAACCCCCCCTCTCTCTCTCAATAAATATGAGTGACTGTGTGTATATGCGTGTTGTTGTTAGCTTCTAGGGAAGGGCGTGGAGGGTGGTGGTGGAGGTGGGGCTCGGCTTGCTAGTTTCTTTCGTTTTTTAGTGCCTTCAACTGTTGCTAAACATTTTATTTGGCATAAAGTTATCTTGTCCAAATCCAAAGGAATTTTGGATTTGTCTGATTGTGATAGATTGTGTTGGGGCAGATTTGTTCTGGAATCCCCAAATCCCAGAGTCTAAATACAAAAGGCAACAAAAAAAAAATACAATTAGCTCTGTGAATTTATTTATTTTTCCCAGGTTAACCATACGGATTGCCTCGACCAACTTTTCTATCAAGAACTCACCATGCATTTCTGGACCCATGGAATTTAGCAAAAACAAATAAAATTATGAAATCTTGTTTGGAAAGAAATCCACTCACTGTCACTGAGCTAAAGTCACGGGTTCTTGGCCTCCATTGTCAACTAAATTAATGGAAGTAAACTAACAAATTAATTGTGATTGAAAAAAATGTGCCACTGGTTATGAAAAAGGAGATTGCTAGCTCAGTAGTGAAGCTACTCCATCCAGCAATTTATATATCCTCTATGCTACCGGTGTTTTTTTTTTTTCTGTTGAAATTTACCTCTTTTAAAGTGGAGATTATGCTCTTGTCTCTGTACCATCACCAGCTTAGGAAGAAGAGGAGGAAATGTATTGGCAATTTGGCATGGTGCTGTCTGCGCAAGAACAAGAAATTGAGTTGAGACTTCATCTTTCTTCATGTACCTTAAAAGTACAATGATTATATAAATAGTTTTTTTGATATAGAAATACTTCTCTTATTTTATTTTATTATTTACTATAGAATAATAGCAAGCTTATTTACGTGCATATTTGATGCTGTGATGTAAAATATATTTTTTTATTTTTTTATCTATAACATCAAACAATTTAAAAAAGCATAGCTTTCATGCAACTGTGTAGGTGCTCAGGCAAGCATTCATCGAGCAAAATTTCATAAATGACAGCACCCTCTGTGACGATGGTGGTTTTTCTGTCAGGAGCACTAGGAGGACAGTTGGATGCCACGTCAAGCACTGAATTCTAGGCTGGTTTTGAAAATCTTTTTTTTTAAGATATATTAAAATTATTTTTTTACTTTTTAAAATTTAGTTTTAATATATCACGTCAAATATCTAAATACATTAAAAAAATAATTAAATTTTTAAAATTATTTTTGAAACATAATAACTGTAGCTGCTGCTCGCTAAATACTCCAATGTGAAAACTAAGATTATGCAGGGAAGAGCACACGTCATGGTGAGGGGACTTGTAGGGCCCGCTAGGATTATATAAATGCCCCCACCAAACTCTCTGGTCAAGGGCCCACAAAACAGAGCATCAAGCTTTATGTCCATATCAGACGGGCCAGATTCGTGGGATAATAGTCTGACAACTAATCATGCAATCTAGAAAGGTTGATGGAGTGGGTCCTGAAATTAACTTAAAAAAGTTTAATTGCAGCACATGTAATTGTAAAGGGATTTGCTTATTGACTCCTTGGATTCTTCAGTTTGGGGTTGGCTCATCTCCACAAGCAAAAAAACCTTATCTGCTGCAGCGGGCTGGTGATCTCTTCCGTGTTGCGGGGATGAGGAAAATCTGATTGCGGGGTTGTTGGTTACTGTTTTTTAAAAAGCGATTTAAAAAAAAAAAAAATTATTTATTTTATTCTATATTTTAAATTATTTTTTTAATATTTTTAAATATTTTAATGTGCTGATGTCAAAAATAATTTTTAAAGATAAAAATATATTATTTTAATATATTTTTAAACAAAAATTACTTTAAAAAACAATCACTACTACCAAACATTTACTATTTTTGGTGCGAGAATTCTATACGAGTTGGGCAGGATGATCCTGTCAATGCTGACCCGTATTTTGAAGACAAACCACAGCTCGAAAGTGATTATTTAGTGCTACAGTGACCCTTTTCTTTTCTTCTCGTGTTTTAAAAATATATTCTATTATTAATTTCTTAGCATTTTCATGTGATTTTGATGTCTTAATATAAAAAATAAAAAATCTTTTTAAAAATCACATTGTGGAGACACGGCGGTTCGTTTATATGAAAAGGTATAAACAGGATTATTGTGACCTTATGATGTTATAGAAAGCAGGTTTATAGTTTGCTAGACTGGAATGATGTTTTCGAAACTTATTATTTGAAAATAAAATGAAAAAAAAACAAAAATGTAGCCGACCTTGACTTGATGGGTGCTTATCTTGTCCTTTTTTCCTATTAATGTTTAGTTATCCCGTCTTTCTCGAAGGAAAGTTTTTCATATTTCATAAATAGGTCCAATATTCTTGTATAATTACGAATTTTAATCTTTTTCAACAAGATATCTTTGGGTTTGAATGTCAGCCAGCAAGGAATATTTCTCCTCGACCATTTAAAAAATATACTCATATATTAATTCGATGCATCTGACAAAAATATTTCTTGAATATTAATGTTGATGTTCAAATTTAAGTAGTTATAAGAGGAATTAAACTTGAAAATTTGTTATATATCGGTCATATAATATTTTTCAAGCTGTGTGGTCTAGATACAAAAATCTTGGGTCAATAAACATGGCGTGATGACAAATGATTTAATTAGTAGATCTCAAGTTCGAGTCAGGATGTGTGCACTCCTTGTAAATTGGGTATTTTTGGGTATTTTTTTCTCTTTTTATTTTTTTTAGTTTTATATGCTAGACTAAAGTTTTTTTTTATTAAATTTGATCTTTTGAGTTGATATTAAATTGATTTTTATATTTTTATAATGCAATAAAATAAAAAACAATAATTTCGTTTTGAGGTGTTCATAACACGAGCCATAGGTCTAGCAAGTGAGCTAGAATTAACTTAATTTGTATTTTTTTTTTTCATCGGTAGATTATTTCAAAACAATTTTAACACGATTTAATTTAAAATACAAGTTGAACAAAGAGTGGAGTAGAGAGTTTTAAAGTTTGAGCTGTCATTATTGAAAAGGTTTTTATAATTTAAATATTACTATTTTCTACATTCAGAACAATTATAATCACCCAGTAATAAAGCCTGGGAAGCACATATTATATGCGAATTAATTCTTAAAAAGGAAATTCTACTATTACATGCAACTTCACATGCCGCCATAATTAACCTCTGATCATCGGTGCTCCTCCCAGGTGGGTCATGGCACTGTTTAATTTAAGGGGCATATATTTTATTACACAGTTGAAGCCTCAATCCATCTCAAAAGTCGAGTATTTATCACAGGATGGGGTCCGGCCGTCTCTGCCCGAGAGCTTCCTTCTGGGTTTCATATGCATTAATCAATACCTCATTTCATGGGGGGGACAGAGAGTATCGCAGCATTTTTTAATTAAGAAATAAAATAAAAAGAACGAATTCTTATGTCTCTTGAACTCGATGATTTTTTACATAAAAAAAGACCGATGATCATCTCCTTCTTGTCTTTTAATTACGGGTACTAACTCACCCCTTTTTAATTTTTTAATTGCTGGATCCAGTTTTATCAAAAACGACCCTGGATTACTCCCTGGCAATCCTTCCTCTGATTAGCGTGGTAATCATAGTTAGTTATCTTAAACGTGAGATTCACTGCTCTGTAAGCAAAGTGTCGATAACTACATTATTTATTAAGAGAGAAATCCCACATGATCTAGCTTATACTCCACACTCTAGTTTACTTTATTGACCGGGGTGCGCTACATTGACCAGTCCCTTCACTTGACTCCCGTTTTTAGGTCTGCATTGTGGTTGCCTGCGAGATCTGCCGTGCTGCTTGCGTTGACTTCGCAGTCAACACGCCAAGCTTCAGCTACCTCTTCTTTTCTTAATATTTTGCTTCTCTGTCTTCACGTTCTAGTTGGCGTCAGTATCCAATAATGCATGCATGCATGCATGCATCTCTCCCTCCCGTGAACCCTGATGATCCATGGAGAGGGACGGAGACCGTAAAACCTTTTTTTTTTTTTAATATCTTTTGATGTCATAGAAAACTTTCAGCTTGCACAATATATGAGGCGGGGATTATTTATAGCTTTTATGCAGGATTGGCCAAGGGTCAATTGAGACAGGTTCAACTGATGGATAGATCACATGTATATATATATTCCAATCAAGTCCAATTGGATAAAAAAAATTAATGTAGGTTGACCCGTTTGATTAATGCAGTTTTTAAGCTTGACTGCAATTAAATTAGTCGTTTTTTTTATATTAATAATAATAATAATAATCTTATGGTATAGCCAAACACAAGGGCGGAACAGGATCGAGATGCAAAAGGTAGCCACAGCCCTCCCAGAGTTTAAAATAATCCCTAAAATTTAATCGTTACTTACATAGATTTAAACGTTTTTAATGCGAGGGGTCTTTTTTGATAAAAAAAAAACTATATTTTAGTATAAAATTTACAAATTTTGTATAATTAATTATATATAAATGATTTTCACATCCCAGGCTCTTCTAGCTTCAAATTTGTAGCTCCATATTAGTCGTGGGGGTTAATTCTTCTCATTTTATAACCCTTCCCATGGCCTTTCTTTCAAATCAAAATATAAATAATACATCATTTTAAGCAATACTTGAGTTACGAATAAATTAACTTAGATTAATAATAGAATAAAAAGATATTATTTCAATTTCTTACAATGAAATCAAATTAAAACGTTACGTCAATCAAATTAACTCCAAGATTATTTTTATTTTCTTGTCGAGTGTTTGAATATATTATACTCACCAATAATAATTCTTATTCATTTCATTAATTAAGAGTTTATTCTATTAGTAATTTTATCATCTAGTCTACATGTACGTGATGCTTGTTCACATTGAGAACTGCTGTATGAACATGAAGCATACATACTCAAGCCTCACTCCTTACTTATTTTATTAGAAATCATCCAAAAACTCCTTAAAATCATGCATTTTGATTCCTGAAGAGCCAATCTAAAACTTGTTCTCCCCCACACGCTAAGATCCAGCACTAGAAAACAGCAATTTTCTTTTCTTCTCTTAAATTTAATTGAGAGAAAAGGTTAATTCCATTTAATGTGATTGTTTGTTTTTGTGTTACAACTTGAATAAAATATCTGATACATGTATTATTTATCTAAATTTTATTCATCAATATCACACACCTAATGGTTCTCGCTAAATTTCCATTTTAAGAATTTAAAATTAAACCGCTGCTCTTAAAAATAGAAAATACATGCATGCGTGTGGGGGTGTTGTCGACAACCTCGTAAGCATGTTTCCGCACTCTTTTATAGGCCGATTGAAAGGATATTTGTTACTGTATTTTAAAAGTGTTTACGAAACAAAATGAGTTTTTTTTTTTATTTTAAATTTTTTATTTTTTAATAATTTTTAGATTATTTTGATATGCTAGTATTAATTTTTTTTTTAAAAATATATTATTTTAATATATTTCTAAATAAAAAATCAAATAAAGTATTTCACTCAGATCCACGATCTAGAACGCACGTGAAGTTGTAGGGGGGGCATATAGATTAGGCCTAACTTGCAAAGCACAACTGAATTTAATAAAGACATTGTTTTATATTATTTTTTAAAGTATAGTTTATTTAAAAATATATTAAAATAATATTTTTTATTTTTAAAATTTATTTTAATATGAACGCATCAAAACAATTGAGAAACACAATAAAAAAATTGATCTTTTTAAATTTCAATTAAAATAAGACTTAATTTCATTCCCAAATACTTTAAATGCCATGTATTTCAGCAAATAAATATATTGCAAAATAAATTATTATTAGTTATGGATCATGATACAAATGTTAGGTAGGATATGACTAATTTCGTTCATTGTTATTTGAGTCCATCCCCTTCTAGTTTGCTTGGCCGATTCTCTCTCCCATTATTTTTCCTTGTAGCTTGTGCTTCGTTCCAACTGTGAAGTCTCATCACTAGTTGTGCCTGATTGGTTGATGTCAAAATTTGTCAACCACAACTTTGCCCTAAATTCAAGAGCTGCCGAATCGAAAACACCATCATCACATGCTCTATTTGTCGAGGATTTTATTCTTGAGTTTATCTTTTCTTGAGTTGAATTGTGGGGCACCTCTACTCCCTAGCTAGGCAACCAATCTTCTTTCTTCAAAGAATCAAAAGTCACTTGGATTTATTGATGATGGGCTGAGCCCAGGATACAGAACATGGGCCTAGAAAGACTTTTGGCCCACTTCAAATGGGACCTTCCCATGATTGTGATTTACGACACTGAATGTCAAAGACTAAACACCAATATTCGGTGCCCGCATTAACAAAGTCTCGAACAAGAAATATATCAGCATTGACTTCGATCTTAACCTGTCAATGAAATGCCAAAGAGATCTTTCTACCAGTCTGCCTTTTGATCTCGAATCTGAAAAGCAGTTCCAAGGACTAAAGGGCTTGGGATCTGCACAGTAGATCTCGAGTTCGAATCAGAGCGTGCATCTCCTATAAGAGACTAAAACAACCGAAATTTTACTTGCTCACATGGACCCACAAAATAAATTTTTTAATAGAGAAAAGTTTATTTTTCAAGGCAAGAACTACTCCTTTTCCTAGAGATGAATAGCTAGAGAACCAACCCAGCAAGAGTTCCATGGTAACTTGCTGGAAAGTCATGCTCAAAGCCCTGCATAAATGAATGACAAACACAACAACAAGGTGGAAATGCGAGGCAAATTATCCAATATTTGCTTCGTGACAGCTCTCTCCAATAAGATCAAACGACTTCCCAGCTTTTAACAGCATGCTCCTGCCCCCACATTGAGAAAAAGGTTGAGCACTCATGCTGACATCGTTGTCACTCGCAAATCCTATCTAAAAAGGACCCGACTTTTCATCTGTCCTGGTTGGAAGGCAAGGAGCGTGAGTCACCTCACAAATCGGGCATGAACATGCTGTGTGCTGCATTTATAGCAGGAAGCTTTATGAATAGGAAAATGAGCCTGCCTGTTCTTTAAGACCCAAGACCTCTTCCTTCCTTTTCAATGTATTCCTAGAGTCCCAAGGGACCTTAATGAAAAAGAATTTGCGATTCTACACAAAAGATTTCGAATTCAAGTTAGGATGTTTATCTCTTGTAAAAGCCTAGGACAATCAGGGTTTTACTCGCTCAACTGGGTTCATAAAATACGCTTTACAGGATGGAGTTTCTCGCATTAAAAAAAATGTATTCCTAGATTATACAGTACTGATATACTTTTGAAGGTGAACAGAGGATTAATAAATAGATAGCGAACCTAGTATTTGGGGTGCTTCTTTTCTTTCTCCTTGAGCTTTGCAGTTTATCAGAAGAAAAGGGATATGCTCTGTTAAAAGATACTATTGACATGCCTGAGACACCTTAGCTTACACTGTGAATTTGTCATGGGAATTGGTGAATGCGGAGCACACGACTAACAAGAATATCCTGTACAGTTCTCATAATCCATCCCATGAGTAGAAATTTGGAGACAAGTTCATCACATAAGCCCACTCAATCCAACCTGTTTGGAGTGGTTTTGTTCGAAAATCAGATTCTACCAAGTAATTGTGTTATCAAACTTGCTCTTCCTTTTTAACATTTCGATTGGAGTTTTGTACAAAAGTCTCTTACTTTCTTTACCTCTGGTTTTCTGCAGCGGCTAGCTAGTGTCCATCATCAATCATTGTGTTCACTACTTGCCAAAAGTTCATCGTCCCTTGTTGAAAACATAGGTGAAGTCTCTCCCTCATCACCAGAAGAACATAGTGACGAATTCACGAGTTAAAGAAGATTAGTGATCTAGTCATGTTCATTAATTAAACACAGTAACACTTAACTGGCCACCTTGGAAACTTGCTAGTTTAAGAAAAGTATTCTAAATCCAAGATATTTTCAGCGACACCTTTGCTGTGTTCAATGCCATAACCACCGTGAACGTCGCAACAATCTGACCCATGTGATGTGAATATGCCGGTTATTGAATTATTGCTCAAATATGATCCTTTTAATATTCCAAATTGCTCTCATCTGATGCCAGAATGGCAGATTTGATTGAACAGTTTGTCTTCATTCCTTAGCAAAGATCAGCCCAAATAACAGAGCTCACATGCAATCTTAATCAGATTAGCAACTTTCACAATGTGAAACTTCTTATATCCTGCTGTTAAAACCCTTTAAATGGTGTCCAGCCCTTGCATAGAATCACTAACGCCTAACATTCCAGCCTTGGAAAGGTCATCTCCGCAACATAGCAAGAACTCTGAGATCAACCAGTTCATTTGGGTGTCGAAGTCATCCAAACAGAGCGACCACCCTGCCATCAGTGTCATTTATTTACAAACAAAACCTCCAAAGCAATAGCATCTTAGCAGCACCTGCATTCAGGAAGTTGAACCCCCAAAGAAGTCCGACAGGCAAGAACAAGAGCTAAACTAGGGATCTATCATTGGTTCGTCACCTAGTTATCTGAGATCTGAAACCATGATAGATTCAGGGATCTGCAACCACCTGACAAGCACATTCCGTCGTGTTCACCACCAAACTGTTCAGTTGAACTATAAATTTGCATACATGTCGCCATCCAAGCTGAGGAAACGATAAACAGTATCTGACTAAGAATTTCAAAAAGAAAAGGAACCGCGAAGAACAAAACTACAAAACCAGCCATGTGGACTACAATAACACAGAAAACTTCATTGCAATACCCATGTCTGTATACAGGAAATTCAAGGAGGATTTTCTCTAAACCACCAATTTCAATTGTGTTACAGCTCATAAAATTGCCATCAACAACAAGAAATTAGCTAGTTCAAAGCAAGCACAACCTCGAACCGGAAACCAAAACCAAAACCCTTGCTCTGGCACACCGCACTAACCCTAGGTCTCATCATATCCTATCCAAGCAATACAGCAAAGAATTAAGATATGAGAAAAAACAAATAGCACTACCTTGCTTTCTATTTCTAAGAACACAATCAACCAAACAAACAAACTAAAAGTCAAAATCCCCTAGTAAATCTCCTCCAGAACAAACATCATCACTAGCCACCTATCCCATTACACCAAGCTCCCCTACTCCCTAACTATGCTAGTAGTAAAATAACTCAAAATAAAAATAAAAATGAATGACCCCTATCCTACCCTTTATCCATTGGCTTTTTAACAAGGAACCCCATCATCTGCTTCTGCCTCCTCATCTCCACAACCTTCCTATGCGAGTTTGAGTGCAATTTACTGGAAAACGTTGGACTATTTGCAGGTCGGTACTCAGGCACCAATCTACCAGACTTGTATCTCACCCCGCAAGCATTACACAATGTTTTAGGCCCATCTGGACCTGCCCGCCATTGTGGAGTCTTTTCAACACCACAATGCTGACATTTTCTCCCCATTTTTGGTACTGATACAGCCGGTTTCCTCCTTGTGAAATTTTCCTGACTCCACCAGCACTCTTGCTCTTGGATTTCTCGAGGGCGTCTATGGCGGCGCTTGCTACGAGTCTTAACAGGCACGCGAAGTCGACAGTAACTCATAATAATGTTACTATTACTGCTATTAACACTGTTGCTTGTGCTGCTAGTAGTGCTGTTTTCGAGCACGGAAACTGGGCTGTGGTGCTTGGGAATGCTGCCTGGCTCCCCGGAGAGGCTACCGAAGCAGGTCTCGACTGTTGGGAACGCATCTTTGTTCGATAACCATTCCAGCTCTTCCTCTGCACATTCCTGAGATAGGGCGAAAATGGCAACAAATAATCAGCAACTCAAAAGTCAAAACCGGTCTGAGTTGACTCAACTGGTCAATCAAGAACTCGTAATTAATGCTTGGACATGGTTAGAATATTATAAGGATGCTGGGGGCCATAATGTCTTTTCATATGGAGTGACCGCGTAACAAACTTGCAAGCCTAGAAATGACGAGGACAAATTTATTAGCTACAGCTACAGCTACAACCTTGTGAAAGACAGCTCATAACGATAAAGACTACACGTTGGCATTAAAAGTCCAAAACACCCTTCAAACTGCCGTCCTGTTTGTGGATAGAGTCAAGAGTTCAACGAGGTCAGAATTGTCCTTTGCAAAATTGTATGAACACGAAAATTCAATTTGCACCCTTACTCGAGGCCACCCATTTTGACTCAACTGAGCCACATAATGCCGAGTAAAGAACTCGGCCGCTAACCAGGACAGAGTCGCCCGAGTCGAATCGTTAAAAAAAAGCCTCAACCGAGCCAAGTCAGTCCGAAAAGGCCCGATAAGCCGAGTCAGACAGAGTCTAGACTTAGAGAGGGAAAAAACCGCCAGAGGCCTCAACTTTCAGCCTTAAGAACCCCTAAAAGGAACACCCATATAAAAAACTTACAGGTAAAAAACTATGTTCCAAAACGTTGAAAGAAGCCAGGGGAAGGGCACTAGGGTTAAAGGAAGGGAGTGCCTTTCTGGATATTCTGTTGTTCTTCTGGTGTTCTTCACCATCCTCTTCCTCTCCTATATCAGAACCGAAGTCCAAAAGGTCATCCACCATGAAACCAGCAGCCGTGTCTAGAGACTCCATTTCTTCGAAGAAGAAACCCAGAAGTGTGTTTTTAGTTTATTTTCTAGAGAGAGAGAGAGAAGGGTTTTTGGTCTTTGAGGGAGAGAGAGGAAGCCTCACCTTTCCTTTGGCTAATGTTATCTCCCGATGAACTCGAGGGTTTTTCTCCCCCTTTTTTTTTTTCTTTATTAGTGGGAACAAGGGGACTTCTTCTTCTTCTTTTCCATTTTACCTTTCTGTTTTTTTTATCAATGTTAATTTTATGAATTTTAAAATTAATAATTATATAAATCTATAATAAATATCATATTAAAATTCACAGAATTCAAACTGTTTTTTGGAACAACTTGTACAAATTTTAAAATTAATAATTATATAAATCTTTAATAAATATTATATTAAAAACCACAAACTTGAAAATATATTTTTTAATCATTTGGGATGATTCAGTTGCGAGGTACAGCAAGGTATCCATGTAATTGTGGTTGTTTCCTAAGTTAAATAAATCCCCCCCTGCCCAAAACGGACCCTTAAAAAAAGTCACTCGCACGCCTTAAAAAAAACCCTTTATTTATTCAATAAATTGACTCAGAATTAATTTGATTAAAACCCGATCGGTTTGTGAGCTATATATATATATATATAATAAGGTAGCCGTGATTAATATTTTTGAAAAAGATCTTAGTGATATTTAGCAATAAATCGAAATAAATAAATACATAAAATGTGGAATTTCTCATGGTCCAGTTGAGAAAAAAGGGACCAGGAAGAATCCGGAGATCATTGTTGCAATCACGATGATTCAGCTGGAAAGCAATTTAATCTCAACTTGACAGCACCATCACCATTTCTCTTCATCATCCTACCTGTATTTCCCTAAATTTTAATGCCTCCCGAATTAGCTTTCGAAACGGGCATAAATGTGAACAAGGTGGGCACTAGATAAGAATCTATTTCTGAGAATTAAATAGATATTATTACATGTTTTTTTATTTTTAAAATGTTTTTTACACTTTAAAATTTTATTTTAATATCATCATGTAAATTAATTTAAAAATATTAAAACTTAACTTAGAACAAAAAATAATTGTTTTATAAAAATATTCTATAACCTTAAAAAAAGAAAAACGGGGTGAGATAAAAGTGCGGGCCGCTTACGCAACGGGCAGACCTAAATGGGGACGGCCATTACAATGCGTGAAATGCATCCAATAGGTTCCGCCACCCACGTCATCTAGCCAATATCATGATGACACGTGGATACATGGAAAATGAAAAATAAACCCCGAGCTTTTGACCTCCCAGACACCGCACGTGGCGGCGATGATCTTGCGATCCCTGTTCTGTACGAGGGAATAGTGGTTGAACGGGTTTAGTGATGTACTTAGAAAGCAGTGTACAAATAAAAAAGTCTTTCAAGTTAAGTCCAACTGGGAGCCCTTTGATTGAATTTCGTGGGACCCTTCTGCATGTGCGTAGAAGGGGTCCACCCATTGCGCGTTGCCCGTTCGGGATGGTGACAGGTAGGCATGGAGGTGGGGGGTTGTCGTGAGAGTCACGTGCTATCAATGAGAATCATTGAAAAGCTAGACCATAAAGATTCAACTCAATGAATTGCATCTGTATTCTTTTTTTCAGAATAATATAATATTAAAATTATCAAATCCCCTTGGTATTGGTTACGGGGTGTTCGTAGAATTTTTTTTTTTTTAAAAAAAATTTAATGCGGTAATGTTACAAATAAAATTTCAAAAAAAAAAAAAAAAGATCATGAACTCATCAGCTTGTAAATTAATTCAGTTCGACCTTGAACTAAGTCAGATCATGATCCAGTTGCTATCATAAGAGACGCCTCATTTTTTATTTTTTTTAAATACAACGCTATCACCTTGTTCGTACACACACGTATAAATATTAAGTTTATAGTTGACTATTAGAAGTTTATATAATTATTAATTTAAAAAATTACATGATTAATCGAAATACACTCGAAAATAACATGAATATCCACGTAAAAAAAATGTGAAATTTGTTTCGGCCTACCTACAGAACTCCTAGCACGTAACCAAATGGACCGAACCACCTTACAAGCAGTAGGAGCTATGCAGTGGTTGGGGTCCAAGTACTCCCTTCCTAAATTGATTTTGTCAACTAGGTCCTTAGCTTATTTTCTTATTATAATTTTGGTCTCTTAGGGCCTGTTTGTTTATGTAGTACAACAGCTGTTTGCTCAAAATTCATTTTTTTTATTTTAAATGAAATTTTTTTGGTGTTTTTAAATTATTTTGATGTGCTGATGTTAAAAATGATTTTTAAAAAATAAAAAAAATATCATTTTGATGTATTTTTAAATAAAAAGTACTTTCAAAAGCAACCACAACCGCCCTCCCAAACATACCCTTAGTTGAAATAACTGACAGCGATGTTAGATGGTGTTTGTTGTGTCCGATGAGTTACATAATTCATTAATAAAGTTATTATATTTAATAATTGGTTGATTTTTCAATCCAAACAATCTAATATATTTTTCGTAACCAAGATATGTAACTTGATATGAAAAAATAAAGTGTTTTATAGCAGTAATTATTATAATAACATATAATATACGATAAACCAATATATTTAACAGTGAGTACTATAGTCATGAGACATGTCCTTAAAGAATATGATATGATAATAAATAATTTGCGATTTGCATATCATATATCGAATTCAAGTTAAGACGTGTAATTTTTGTAAAAATATGGGACGACTAGGGTTTTTCTCATTCATTTCATCCTATAAAATATATTTTTCAAGAGATAAGATTTCCATGCATAAAAAAATAAAAAAATAATCTCAATTAAAATATAATAATTTATTAAAAAATACCGTCGGATGGTAAATAAAAACCTTATTACACCCAACCTAATTCAAATTTATTAATCAGTAATAAATCTAACATAATCAAAATTAAATTAGAGCCCACGTCGAAATTTCTCAAGGCTAAGGCTTTCTTCAATTGAGCTGGAACCTGAAAAGACTGGACAGCAAGGCCTATTCCATTCGTTTTGAAATAAGCCTGGATAGCCAACGTCGGCGTTTTTGTGATAAAATCTATCATTTTATCTTACTAAACACGTGTCATCCAGTCGCACGCCCACCCTGTAAAAACACAGAAACAAATTTCAGTTGAAAACTTTCACTCTGCACTGATTACAGCGGTAGAAGGAAGAAGCTTCGCATTTATAATTCAATATCCATCGAAGACTAGAGGAGCTGGAATGAATCTGTGAATTTTTTTGTTGAAGAAAAGGTGGTGTATAAGATGCAGGGGCCGACTCTTTCAAAAACACCACTAACTTCAAGTGGTCGCAGCACCACACCTCCATTACTGCCTTTGGTGGATTCATTACCATGTTTTGCTTGCATTTCTAGAAAACCCATTTCAACTTCATGTAAGTTTTTTCTGTTTACTCTGGTATCCCTTTCAAAAATTGAATCTCTGTGGAGAGGAAATGATAAAGCTACTTACTTGAACGATAGTTTCTGTTCCTTTTCAGATGCGTGTTACCAATTAAGTGCTATCAAGTGGAATTTTGGCTTACTTGCTGCGCTAAATAGTGTAGTTAGTATACCTAGGAGAATGGATATACGGTGAATTTTAGTGGAGCTTATCCTGGTTAAGAAACGAAAATAGCTTAGATTGAGTAAAGTTTGTATCTTAGGATGAGGTAGAGGATAAGAACTAAGCTTGGGGATACTGGGTTTATTCCATTGTTGTTACTGTTTTGTTTTTTGGGTGTTTGCTGGGATTTATGGGTGCATGTATGTACATACATATGCTAGAACATAAAGGGTGTTGAGTTGCAATTAAATGACTCCATCAATCTTGGATTTTTGATGGCTTTTTTAATCTGAATGAATGATAAAATATAAAAAGTTCAACTAGTTAGACCCTATTATAACATGAATGTGCTGCAATGTTCATGTTTCATCTCCTGTGAGTTGTGTGCTATCAAGTAAAAATCTCCAATTCATACAGTCAGGCTGAAATAATATCGAGGTATAAATGCGGAGGTTAATGAGTGTCCCCTTTGGGTTTTAAAGTAGTTCACGGAGAAACATTCTTCATTGATGCTTGTATTACTAAAAAATGTCATGCATCAAGTTAGTATATTTCTATATCTTTTCGATGCATTTACATCATTTCTATTTTCAGTTATTTTGGTGTTGAGTTAGTGGGTAACATTTTCTTTAATAGTAAGATGCAGAGAGATCTCAAAGTTGAATTCCAGATTCGGCACATTCAGAGCACACGCATCCAATGTCAGCATAGGATCTGGGGGCTATGATGGCAAGGAGGAACAAGACAACCAGAAAAGTTTTGCCAATGGTCCACCTGGTGATAACTTACCTGAAATGTAAGTGATATGAAGAAATACTGATTCTTATAAAGCTACAATCTGGTAATCTGGTAAACATTTGGTTTGTTTAAGCTTTTATGATGCACTATAAATTTCTCTCTTGGAGATATCCAGTTTTTCTGACTCTGCAAACTTCATATAGACATCTATGGTGTGTGATTTCGTATTTAGCAACATTTTTATGCACAAATGGAAGAAGAATCCTTGAGTGCTTCTATTACATAGTTTCTCTTTAAAGTGGAGCTGGCAACTGTTTTCAGTTGAAGAAGTTATCTAAATCTGATTTATGTAGATTTTCTGTTGGTACTGTATGATATAAACCCCGCTTTCCCACCTCTAGGAAGCTAAAGCGGCCATTAACAGTCAGAAATATGAAGAAAAGATGTCTGCACCTCCTCTGTTATCCTTTATGCAAACCACATGATGTTGACATCAATAAGAAGAATATCTTCTGGGGATAATCCTTCTTTGCTAGTCATTAGATTTCAAACCCAAACTTCTTTTTTTTTGGTTCAACAACACTGAACAGTTAATCAGCTGTTTTTAAATCTGTTTAACATTCATGATTTTAAACATCTAGTCAGTGCATTCGAGGTCTTAATTGCCAGAGGCCTAGGATGGAGATATTTTAAGTAAGACGTCACTCATAGTTCTTTCATGATTTGCAGTGTAAAACCACCCAGCAAAATTCCTTATCCTCTATCTATAGCTATTGTGCTGCTTGGATGTGCTTTGGTATTTTCACTTATTGCTTTTGTGAGAGGTGGACCTTCATCGATTTTAGCAGCAATCGCCAAGTCAGGATTAACTGCTGCATTCACATTAATATTTGTTTCTGAAATAGGGGACAAGGTAACCAGTTTACAGCTATAACTTTTCTCTTCAATTGCCTACTAATTCTATGTCTGTGAGACTTTTTTATCTATGTTTTCTAATTTACGCAGTGCAGTTCATCATCTCCTTTACTTTATTGAAGTTCTGCACACAATGGCTAGATGGCTTGACTTTTTCAAAGTATTCATTTTATCTTTTTCTCTTGGTAGAGTTTTGTCAAAGAAGGTTCTTTCTTATTCAAATTTTTCCCTAAGGGAAAAATGTAGAGGACTTGGAGAGTACACCATCTTCCCAGGGAATGAAACATGAAGTATGACCTAAAGCATGCAATCCAATTGCTCAAAATTCTTGTGAACTAAAGAAAAATACCAAGTTATTTATTAAGACACTACTGGCTTAAAGATACCCCTGGCATGCTTTAACTGTTGCTCTTTTCAATTTTATTACAATTGTCTTGTCTTATGATTTTTGCTGACCAAATAACCACTACTATCTCCAGTTTTTTCTTCAATTATCTGCTACCTTGACGTTGTAGGAGAACTTCTTACTACTGTATACATTCATTCCAGAATATGACAGAAATTATATGAACTTCTCCACAAAATTGAAGCGAACAAACTTTTTGAGCCTCCCAAAATGGTTATGTAAAAACAAATATAGACAGGAAATAATTTTTTATCACATGAATTTTCCAAAATGAAGAGCAAAGGAAAACCAACTGTAATTTGGTTGCAACCACAGATAAATGAGAACAAATGATAAACAAAGCGTACACTCTGGATGCTTTTCAGCAGTCAGTGGCCTTTAAAGTGTAACAAATATGCACTACAAATGCCTTTGAACTGTCAAAAAAATAAATAAGTAGTTTATGTTTAACTTTGCGTGATTTGCATCCCAGCAGCTAGGCCTGATTACTGCAAATCTGCTACTCATTACAACGTCATTAGCTCCTGCTGGTGAGATAGATTCATTGGATTTGATCTTTGTAGTCTTCATGAGTAATGAATACAACAGAAAGATCCATAGACTGACAAGTAGTATGAATATGCTAGCTCTTGTTCTTTCTTTGCTCTCAGTTTGTTTTTTATTTATGGATTCACATTAACAAATGAATGGTGGAAATCATATTCTATGAAGAACCTTTTGTTTTTCTAATTTAATTGATGGCATGATTGAAACATAAGCAGAATGGTGATCGGAAGTAGTACAGACTGATGAGTTAGATTCTTTTAGCTGGTGTGTGAAAATAGAGACAGAACAGTATGGAGTTGAGTCTGACTGGGATATGTTTTCTTCATTTGATGATTTTGTTTCCTATTATGCGAACCCATTTGCTGGCTGAAGTTGACTATTATTTGCACTTCCAAATTTCTGGAGCGTAAAATTAACTCTCTCATGTATTGCCAGACATTTTTTATTGCTGCACTCTTGGCCATGCAATATGAGAAAGGATTGGTACGTTTCTCCTAAACTTTCAATCCCTGCTAATTCAGGATTGCTTATGTTATGCTCTTCAATGTTTGTTCTGGTTCAATTTTCTTAAATGTGGTCATAAATATGATAGTTTTATTTTCTAGGGGTGAATAAAAATCTGAAAACCCTTAGAAGCTTGTAGCTTACTCCCACAAAGAATTTGAAAATGAGAGACTAATAAGTGGAGACTTATTGGCATCGCAATTCATTTACAATCAGCAAATAGAAGTAGTCACTCCTCCTTGAATTCCAGATAGGTTACTGCAGGACTCACTTGCTATAGATATGACTTCGTACCTCAATATCATCACCTCATGGATGTATTTGTGTGAGACAGAGTGCAAAGAGACTGATTAAAAGCAATGAAATAGATCGTATTGTAAGCATATCTTAAGTGATCACAGTATAGTTTTTCTTGTTCAATCTATTTATTTTCAGCAACTTCTGATTGGAGATCAGAATCTTCTTGTTTATCTGTTGCTTTAGTTCTGCATTGGATAAACACATTTATATTGAGGATACACAATTTGAACATGAAACAAAGAATCTGAAGCGCTTAGCAATCGTTTCTAAGTTAAGATTGCTGGTCGGTCATTGCAGATGTGTATTATATTATAGTATCTAGATACAATGATCTCATATCAGTTAATGCTTTCCTTCGTGACTTATTTTTTTCTTCTAATGTCTTAAATCATTGACCAGGTTCTTCTGGGATCAATGGGTGCTCTTTCACTTATGACAATCTTGTCAGTGGTAATTGGACGAATATTTAATTCAGTGCCTGCTCAGTTCCATACAAGTAAGATATTGTCTTGGCAACTGTCCACTTAGCTGACTTGCTTGTGTTATTAATGACTTAGCGAACAGAAGCATGTGTCTTATCTTGTTAGCCTATGAACAGCCCTGCCAATCGGAGAATATGCAGCAGTAACTCTGCTCATGTTCTTTGGGCTAAAATCAATAAAAGATGCGTGGGATCTTCCATCAAATGACGCTAAGACTGGTGACAAAAGTTGTCCGGATCTTGATGAATATGCTGAAGCTGAGGAGCTTGTGAAAGAAAAGGTAATCTTGTGACTCAGAAGCCTGAGCTTGCTGAGAATATATTCATCCAGTTCATTCATTCTGAGTGAGTTGCAAAAGGCACAGGCATGGTTATTCTTGTTCGATGATTTTGGGAGATTTTGCTTTGTGTTCTTGGAATTTGTTTCACTTGGTGTTTCCCTAAAATAAATGGCAGCAGATACTTTCTTAATGACTACAGGTCTCAAAACCGCTTACCAATCCATTTGAGATTGTGTGGAAATCATTCAGCCTTGTCTTCTTTGCTGTAAGTATCCATACTTTTATCATCTTTTTTCAAGTTTAATAGTAAGAATTTCTTTTTTCCTAATGGCATTTTGGTCTGACTTAAAGGTCCCTTGATAGGGAGAATTTAAATGCTGTCCTCTATGGTTTTTGCATGAATTGTTAGCTCTCGAAAGTCCAATATGCACTTTTGCAGTTTTAAGTTGAAGACTTCACCTCTGCACCAAGCAATTGCACCTTGCTATTGTTATTAAAATTGCAGCATAAACATTTGGATACAGTTGCAGATTTTCATTTTCATGCAGTCATATCTTATTGGCAACTTCACTGTGAGACAGTGCATGTTAGACGGCATTATTTAATGAACCGAAAGTTTCCAGCTTCACCAAATTGTAATTGGTTCTAGGAATGGGGAGATCGCTCAATGCTTGCAACAATTGCTCTCGGTGCTGCTCAGGTGCGATTTCATGAACTGTTGACCATATGGTAAAGTTACTCTCTTCACAGCTGAGAATCAATCGCAACATTGCTTCCCCTTTTCCCTTTCTGCAGTCTCCATGGGGTGTGGCAACTGGAGCCATTGCTGGACACCTGGTGGCAACATCCATTGCTATTCTAGGGGGAGCCTTCCTTGCAAACTACATTTCAGAAAAGCTGGTGAGAGCCGCCACCATGCTAAATAGGTTATTATAAAGCATCGCAACACACATTCTGTATTCTATGCAACTCACACTGCCTTTTCAACCAGGTTGGCTACTTGGGTGGAGTGCTGTTTCTTGTTTTTGCTGTTGCCACTTTTCTTGGCTTCTTCTAATGAGTTCTCGGGAATCATAAGAAACAGATTTCGGGCAGCCATAATGGAGCACAGTCGGCTATGGATGTTGGACAACATAAGTTATTAGGAAAAAAGATAGTTGATGAAAAAGAGCAAAATATGTGTCATGCAGCTCCATGAGAGAGTCATATCCATACCAAGACCCCAACTTAGGTCAGGTGGAAGTTATGTTGTGATAATTGAGACACTTGGAAGACAATTATATTAGAGAATTCATTTGAAACTTGGAAGGGTGGATCTGTATATTTTTTTCAGGATGCAGAGTTACATCCTTTGTTTTGAGTAACACATCCGCCATTATATCAGGATGCTAGGCCCTCGATCCAGTGGAGCACCACCAGCACCTCATTATTGTTCTCTATCCCACCAGATCTGGATTCGGTGTAAGTCAAGTTGTCAATTCTTTTCTGTTCTTTTTGGAATGACTAGCATATCTTATTTTAGTTCAAAAAACATATTAAACTGGAATAAATTTTATCTTGCTCGGAATCTCGGCTTAACTTATCTCAAATAATTCATGGTATTTAGAACAAGAAATTTCATGGTATTTAAAAGCATTTTTATAGTATTTTATGAGTTACATCTCACATCATCATCTTAATCATCCTAGAATCCATTAATTAAAATATGGATAAATGATAAAGCTGGAATTGGAGAGGGTGTTTTAGAACTATACATGGAGAAGATAGGAGTGAGCCTTATTATTATTATTAAAAAAACCGAATTTGGATAGTAATTTTTAATTTATTTTTGAACAACCGATAATTCAAATAATGATTTAAAATATGATAATTCTTTTTGGACCACGAGATATTTTATTAAATTGTTATCTATTATTTATAAATTTTAAAACTACTACTGACTTGTAATTTTTTAATCTAGTTATTAAAAACTTTTATTCGGATCTAAATTCTGATTTTTTTTAATATTGTAGGTAAAAAACATTAACGATGTAAAAAATTCAAATAAAAAGAAAAAATAAAGGAAAAATCGAGTAATTCGAAATGAAAAAAAATTCATATTCACGCAATAACTTGCAATGAAGTTTATAATGAACGGTTCATATTGCTCTAAAAATGATCTAAAAAATAATAATTATCGTTATATATTATAATAATGAAAAGAGAAAAAAAAAAGGCATTCTAACGGAATTCTAACGTAAGCATTGTAGAAGCCACCGAAATGTGTATGGGTGGTCCAGAAATGCCCACAGCAACGAAGCTATCCAAATCCATTTTATCACAACTCTCTTCGATCAAGATTACATTCCGCAAGAAGATCAAGCACGGCTGAAACACTGGCAGATTAAGATGTCAACAGAGGCGGTGTCTCTTCGCTGTCACTTCTATCACGTACCGGAAAGAACATCGCTGCTCCGCTCTCCTTGCACTTACAATGTCCATGCCAATTTCAGATCAGACCACCCAGTAAGAATAGCGAGGAGAAGGCTGGCAGCACCGAAACTGTTAATGCTGCCAAGAGTACAGAGACCAAATAGAAAATCATCGCCATTAACAACGATTACAGCAGCCGCCGCAGGAGTGCCACTTCCTCCACTTGATTTGACTGAAGAGAATGTTAAACAGGTGTTGGTTGATGCTCGAGCTGAGGCAAGTATAGTGATCTTTCTGGGCTTGTCTGTGTGAGTTTGGTTAATTGAAAATAGTAAGATGGGTGCTTGTTTTTGCAGTTTGGACAGATTTTTGACACTTCAGTGGGCATAACAGGTGACTCCTGAGGTACATATGGACTCGATTTCTCTGCTGATATATTTCTTCTGTAACGTGGTTTAAAGGTGTAAAATTGAATATGCAACCAGGACAAGTTGAACTTGCTGATTTGGATGGGCCATTTGTGGTGATTAGTCTCAAAGGCCGGTTTTGGCACGAACGTTCCATGGTTCTTGCTAGAATTGGCAACTACTTGAAGCAGAGAATCCCTGTAAGTTTATCCATGGCAATTGAAAAATACTAATCATAAAGAAATGATACGGTGCTCGTTTGTTCATGGCTTCTGATGTTCTTTGTTTTTTCTTCTCTCTTGTTAACAGGAGATTTTGGAGGTAGATATTGAAGATGAGAAACAGCTGGATGATAGCCCAGAAAATTTTTGAGGTCGTAAGTGCTGGTAGCTGCTGGATGACAGCCCAGAAAGTTTTTGAGGTGGTCAGTGCTAGTAGCTTGTAATAATTTGTTCAGTAGTCCCCCTTTTGTGGCTTTGTATTGGATTTCAGTGTTTCTTTGGATGAAGTTCAAAAAAATAATAATCAAGGAGAAGCTCTGAAAAGACGCTAGAAATTAATTATTATTAATAAAACATGATTTGTTTTTTTTATAAATCTTCGTCTTAAGGTTTCTACATTTTACCCTCTGCAGATTCCTCAATTAAAAAGGGGAATGGAAATCTCTACAGGAACAGACCTGGTGTTGCACAAGCAGCCCGCCATCATTAACTAGAGCCATCATCTCTAGGGCATTTTAATTGAGCAAACAATAACAAGCTCATTTAGAAACATCAGCTTACGATCAATTAGATGAATTTCTTCAAAGTATCTCCATGGTCAAGCCTCTGCGACGACCAGTCCTTGAAAAACTCACACTATTGGACCTGATTCTCAGAGAAACATCTTCCACGAGAGCAATGTAAATATCATCAACTACATATTTTTGCAAAGGAACATTCGGGTCAACACCAACACCTGGTGAATTGTAATATCACTCTAGATCAACTTAAAGAACAACAAAAGAGTTACAATTTCTCACAAAAATAATCAGATTGAATTACACTTTTTTACAAAATTTTAATTATAGCAAAGGCTGGTCTCTCATTTTATCACCCTCCTCTTTTTTCTATATTCCTCCCTTTTACTTGGCGTTCTATTTGCTTTCCATGTGAACGTGGGTTGAGGTCATTCAACTATACATTGATGAGAGTGAAATTCACCATTTGACAGCAACCTAACAATTAGTTTTTCAAGTCTTGCTGCTCCAGTGCCAGGCCTCAGAATATCAGCATCACCCCAAGTTGAACATGTTACATTTCCAGGCTCACCACCCAGGCACCAACCACCAGGCACCACTTCTCCAGGATTTCGTCCCAAGACATCTTGGTCAATCCGATCAAGTACAGGATCATCTGACTTGAATTGAGTGGCAAAGGCTGCTCCACTCTGAATCATTGCATCAAATTCGCTAGAATTAAGCGCACGGGGCACCTTCTTAGAAGGCTGCTCAAAGGCTACATATTGTAAGTTATGGTTGATGACAGTCCTATTTAACTGACGAGAATTGCATAGGACTGTTGGGAAATAATTGATTAGGGATGAAGGTGTATTTGATAAATACATCATTAGGATCCTCGGAAGGTTGTCCACACCCAGGATGCAGTGCTCTATAAAACTACGACTTACAATGGAAAACGCAGTTCCTGCAGGGAATATAAACTCTTGTGTTGATGAAAAAAATTTAATAGTTTGTCCCATAAGCAAAAGACTTTCAAATTAAAGGAAGAATTATTCATTTGGCCCCAAACAAGCTCATGCTAGGATATAATGCTTTTGCAAAAGAAAAGAAAAGTAAATAAACTTCATAGCAACATGCATGGCTTGAGGAAGATCACTAAGCTCCATATAGAGAATTTTTTTAACCATATCCAAACTATTGAATCTTACGATTATATGGGGTTCAAAAGTTTAAATTTTGAGCTACAACTTTCTCTTGTCTCTTTATATTACCTTTGTTTTCACTTCTTATCCTTTTCCGCTTCCTTCTTTTCAAAAATATACAAGCAATAATTGGGTTCATCTGCACGGAAAAACCCAATCACCGAGCTAGTTCCTAAGGATTTTAATGATCCGCCTTCTCTCCACAAAATTATCAGTTTAAATCTCCCAGCTGGTTAAACTTAAAACTGCCAATTTACCCAAACTCTTGATAGTTGAGCTAATCCTCTTGCAAAACTCTTAATATAAATGACACCAAACTAATTCCCCATTGGCCTCAACTGAGGAATCAACAATGTTAGGGGGAAACTAAAACGGTCTTGTAGTTTTTATTCCATCTTCAGATATAGAACCTCGCAACTAGCATTTTGGTTATTATTAACCATAGCTTTCCCATCTAATAAGAGTAGACAGAATCCATCAAACTTAGAGTATCCACCAGGTTTATGGAAAATTGTAGGTTTTCTATACTACACCACCACATGTGAGTTAGCTGTTGAGGAAATTGGAGTTGCCACTGGCTTGGTAGTCAGAAAAGTAATACTAGAAATCAATGGTTGAGAATCTTTGATAAGTTTTCAACCAATTTCAATTGGGGAAGAACTTGTTTCACAAAACAGATTAGGTGGAATACATCACCAATGAGTCTCAGTCATCAGTTGTGAGGCCCTGAAATCAATGGTTGAGAATCTTTAATAAGAGTATTCCGTGAGCTATTCCAGTTTTCAATAAGGAATGATCTGAACTTTACTAGGTTCTACTACCACTAACAAATTTAAGTAATTAAGTTCTTCCAGTATAACTCTCCATCAAAGAACAGAGACGAGAGGATTATTCTTCCCTAAAATGGAAATTCTACTAAGTTAAATCCTCTCTGAGTTTAACTCCATCAAACAGCAGAGAAGAGACTGTTGTTCTTCCCTCAACGAATCCTATAACCTTACACCTCCAGGCCAACGCTAAAATTGAACCCTTAGTCACCAGCTTATCTGGTTCAATTTCACACATCACACAAAGTTTGATTGGGATATGGAGTTATCCTGAGAATTTATAATAGTGCAACTTACATTGCCTGAGCATGCTACTAGGCAATAGAACTTTCTCAATGACAAAAATGTGCGAGGAAAAACTGGAGAATAATGAAGTTTAATCAATAAAATCCTTGGAATATTATGCGAAACCATCAAAATATCATAATCTAACTCGTGTGGTTAACTAAAAATCTTGCTTCTAATCTGCTATTCCGCACTAATTCATGTTATTCCATGCTTGTTCCAGTTCAAACTAGTTCATAGGCATTCAGTAAGTATGCTAAACTGAAATATTTCTTCTTTATCCATGACAACCATCATCATGTATTAGATCAGTGCAGAACGCTTCTAAAAGAACAATCAAAACAAGAGAAGAAAACACACCTGTAAATAGCCTGAAAGAATTAGGCAAATCTCGCTTTTGAGTAGCATAAAACATCTCAGATTTCTCCGATAAGTAAAGCCCCGGATCAACAATTATTGGCTTCAATTGTCTAGACCTGCAAAACCAACACATGCAACTTATAAATCCTTAACAAAACCAACCACATTGGCATGGCTCCAAAAAAGCCAATAAGTCTTAAGAGTCAGTTTCACATACTCTCTCCAGCCAATGTAACTTGAGTGATTGACAAAGTTGAGATCTTTAGGCAAATATGATAAAATATGAAGAAGATCTACAAAGCCCACAGAAACAATGACAAGAACTTTAATGTCAAAACCAACAAAAAAACACATCATATAATCCAAAAACAAAACTAAAAATATTTGAAAAAGAAAACACAAATGCCACCTAAAAAGTTTAAAACGTTTACCATCCGGAGTAACAAGTGGATAATCAGCAGCACCAAGATTAACAAACCAATCCCATTTCTTTGGCAACCTCAACAATATAGCAGCTCCATGAAGTGTGGCTGAAATGGTAGAAGACCCTTTTGAGTAAGCAAAATCAGCCTTCCCTATCACATTCACGTTCTGTGCAGCTTTAAAAATAGGCACTGATTGGACACTGAGAGCTAATTGATCACGATCAGTTTGTGGAGCAGAGAGGTCCAAGTGGAGCAAGTATTGGTTTTTTGGGTGGTAAGTGGCATATAAAAGTCTAAGGATTCGATCCAGGTCTCCCTTGGAACCGGATATCAAGTAGGCGATGGAGGGTGGGGTTGGATCAGAAGGGATTTTGGTGAAAGTGGCTTGGCGGTTTGGGAAGAGATACGGGTCGGGTCTGCCATGGGCGGATAAGGAGGAGGTTTTGAAGGAGTGAGAGGTGAGGGTGAAGATGAAGAGGAGGGAGAAAAAGGAAGTGGTTAGAATTATGAAGAGCGTGGTTTTGGTGTTGTCTTTTGTGGAGAAGGAGGAGGAGGAGGAGAGTGGTGGTGGTGGTGGTGATGGTTGTGGGATTTGCATTTTCTTGGAAATGGAAGAGCTTTCTTTCGTCTGAAATCTGCTCGTGTTTTCTGGTAGTTTTATATTCGAAGGGAAGTGGGCCTGTGTTGCGTGCCTGGGCCTTCGGTTCCTGGGTTTCTAAAAAAAAAAGAGCGTATTATGCCTTAGTGTCGGTTTGAAAATGTAACCATGATTATTTTTGAAAGTATTTTTTATTTAGAAATATATCAAAATAATATTTTTTTAATTTTTAAAAATTATTTTTGACATCACCACATCAAAATTATCTAAAAATACAAAAAAAAATTCATTTTTTTTCAAAAACACTTTCAAAAAGCTCTCTCAAACACCCCTTAATCATTGCAATGCCAGTTTATAAATAGCTTAATTTTATTTGATTAAACAATTAAAATCTTAAGCTATGGTTTTGTAAGGTTGTATTTTCATGAAATCCCCATCTGAATAGAATAGCCTCATTACTGGCTTTCTATTTCGTTATTTTTTGGGTTTTTTTTCATCCTCTAGAATATACTAAAACGTTGTAAATATATTCTTAATATATAAATATATAAACATTGTAAAATTATTTCCGTTATTAATACATCAAAATAAAAAAAATCTAAATAAGTTTTTTTTTTTTTTGAAATAATGAAAAATAGTTGCACCCCGCACCCAACCCCTAACAGCGCGTAAAAGTCGTGTTTACTCGAGGAAGAGTTCGATATATTAAACAACACGTAATATTAAACAAGCTCTAATATAAAGAATACTTTTGTTTTAACTTCGTGGTTGTATTTTTTTAATAAAAAATGCTTCATGTGGTGAATAAAATTAACAAGTTCTTCTGAAACTAGCAGTTTAGATGGTTCTCTCGGGAAGGCTGGGTCATCGAATGCCGCGTGTTTACTTCGTCAAACTGAAAGAAAAAGTAGCCGGAACCAGAGATTCCGTGAACTTGCACAGAAACCTCCTCACGCGTAGACTCTGCCCCGCACTCCTAAATAAATAACATGCCCCCCTCACTTCCATCTTGAAAACAACAGCACTATTAGTTTACTCCCTCCTCTGTTTCTTCAATCAAAACCATCACTTCTGGTGTCTCCTGAGCTGTAAAGAGGTCCTCATTCCACTCATATCATCATCTTCCAACAATCAAGACCATGAAGGTATGAATTTGTGATCAGAACACAAGTATAAATACCACTAGCTTGTTTGTAAGAATATGAAGTATATTACTTTCTTGTTATTGATTGAGCATTCTAAATTATTGCAGCAAAAGATAGTGATCAAGGTGACGATGAAGGGACCGAGGTGCCGCTCCAAAGCTTTGCAGATTGCAGTTGGGCTTTCAGGTAAACAAAACCTTCCATGCACGCAAGTTTTAGAATTGCAATACCTAGTAGAAACCATGCATTTGTGGGCAAATTCAGATGGTCAATTGGTTGACGGGTTTTTTTTTTTTTTTTTTTGTGATTCTGTAGGTGTTGAATCTGTTGGTTTAGTAGGGCAAGATAAGAGCCATATAGAGGTGGTAGGCGATGGAGTTGATGCAGTAGAACTTACAGATTTGCTGAGAAAGAAAGTAGGCTACGCAGAGTTAGCAAGTGTAACAGTTGTGGGGGAAAAGAAGGAAGATAAGAAACCAGAGTCAGCAGTGCAGCCGGTTTTTTGGCCCATGTATGGTGGAGGCATGCCTCTGGCCGATATCCGTCCGATTCACCCCTACCAGGACCCTTCTTGCTCCATCATGTAATTTCCAAACAGGGTAGCCAGAAGCAGAGAGAGAGAGAGGCTGAAGCAGAGCAAGTTCATTTATTTTGCAGAGCATGTTGGACCCGCTGCTGTTCCATTTCTGAAAGCGGGAGATAGCAATGGAAATTGAGATTAGATATATATACCATCTGTAAACAAGATTCCCTGCCTGTATCGACTTTTCATTCTACAGGACTGTCAAATTTTGTATTTGTGGAATTGTTTTTGGAAAACCCAAACATTAACTTTCTCAATACTTGTACATCTGATTTCTGAGCTGAGCTTTTTCTAATTCTGAAACAAATGCATATTCTTCCTTGGACAAGTTGATCTCTCGCAGTTAAAACTTCATGCAATCTTACTACATCATCATAGGAAATGTCTCTTCAAAGTATTCTTTTGACAAGAAAATGAACAAACAAGAAAGCAAACAAGGTCAAATCTGAGGAGCATTCAGTGAGAGAGAAAGCTAGCATTTATGAAACTAATAGGGAGAAACAAAATATTGCCTCTTGGAATGGAAAATCAATATACATATATACAATAGCCACGCAAGGCGAATTAGCAAGGGAAGGACTGTGTAATGAGAAGTACGTCAATAGAGGAAGGGTCAATCTCATCCAAGTTAGGCAATGCAGCCATACCCGAACAAGCCGGATGAATCCCACAATCAAACTACCATTGGCATAATTCGACAACAAAAAAGTAAATTAATAAGCCAAATGCATTCATTGAATTTGATCAAGCATGGAGAAACCAGATGACCACTAGTAAATTAGTATAAAATGGCATAATTGAAAAACAACAAAATACGTAGAGGGAAGGAGGGAGGGATGCAATACCAATACAGTCTTGCCTTTAAAAGACATATCAACAAAGGATCGACCCACTTCTTTTTCGTGACTGTGATTGCCCAATTGATGCTATTCTCGTGTTCTTCTGCTGCCCAAAACCAAACTGAGTTTATGTCTCTGTATAAAAACTCCTATACAGTGAAACCCACTCAACTTATGATCTGTAATGGTTATATAAAATAAGAGAATACAACTTGACATAAAGCTTATAACGTTTCTAGTTTAAATTACAAGGTAGAAATACATCAGAGACATTGCTTCAAGGGGTTTTCTTTGCTTTTACTTGGAGATTTAATCAATGGATCAAATGGAAAGACACAAATCATGGTTAGCACGGCATATGTTACAGTACTAAGTAGTCGCATCGCTCGAAACTCACGTTTGGTTTCTTCAATTCACTTTTCAAGTAGCGCATGGTGTTAGACACCTATTTACCTGCAAGCAGCGTCGAGGAATCGAGCGGGAGGATCGGGCTCGCTGAGTTACGGGGTTTTTTTCTCCACATATCAGAGGAGGTGGGATGGAAGAAGGTCATTGGGGAAAGAGGGATTGGTGCTATTGTGTGTCTACCATAAAACGACGCAGTCTTCTTTTATTTTATAATAATAATAAGAAGAAGAAGAAGCTAGTTTCCAGGTCAATTTAGGTCAGATTTCACTGTAATAATATTTCTATTTGTTTTTTCTAATCCTAGTTTTAGGTTTTTTTTTATCAAACTTGAATAAAATCTAGATACCTGAACAACAAACAACAGCACAAGTGTACTAGGTACCTGAACACGAACTACTCCACTCCCAACTCCCTCGTCTCCTCGGCCATCCAGAAAAAAAAACCATAACCAGCAGAAGAAGCAGCAGCACCTCCAAAACAAACAACACGACACCAAGAATTAAACAGCCTTTTGATACACAGAGAGATAGATAGAAGCAAAAAAGAAATCCATGGGACCCAACAACAACTTCAACGCTGAACAAGACCAGAACTCGTGGGCCCTTGAAGCATGGACCCTTCTCTCCAAACTCCGTGGCCAATTACCACTCATCCAGTGCATTGCCAATTTTGTTTCAATGGATCTGATAACCAACACTCTCTTATCTGCTGGTGCTTCAACAGCCATGATCCACTCCATAGAAGAGATTTAAAATTTCACTCCTAATATCCACGAACTTTGTATTGACGTGGGGACACTCTCCTGCCTGGTTACCAGCCATGAGGGAAGCTTCTCAGGTAAGAACTACTAAAGCAGAGAAGCCTCGGGTTCTTGACCCTGTTGCCGCTGGAGCTTCTGGTTTCCAGTTAAAGGCTTGCTTTATGGGTTTGAGGCCTAGTGTTATTTGAGGAAATGGGTCCGAGATTATTGCTCTTTCAAAGGCTTCTGTTGGAGTCACTGAGGTATTATATTTTTCCTTACTCGTAAATTTATAAAAGATCAATTCAGCACCATTGTGAAAATTGCAAAACTTGAATTACCATGCTTGAAATTGTTTTTCCTGGATTATTACAACATGGTTAGATGGGAGTCTTAAATTCTCTTTCAATTTCTCTTGGGGGTTTTATGTTCGTTTCAACTTCACGACTGAGTTTCATTTTCAAGGTATAGATAGCTCTCTTGAGTCAATGAAGGTAATGGAAGCAGCAAAGACCTTGGCTCAATCAAGTGGTGCCATAGTCATAGTGTCAGGGGCTGTTGATATCATTACAGATGGCCACCAAGTTGTTGGTGCTCGTAATGGAGTTCCCATGATACAAAAGATCACAGCAACAGGACGTGATGTCACTGCCCTCATGCTGCATTTGTTGCTGTCGATCCGTTGCATGCTTTAGAAGCTGCAGCTTCAGCGTTGTCCATATTTGGTATTGCTGGAGAGATGGGAATGGACATGGCCAACGGTCCAGCTTCACTATACATCTTTTGTATCAGGCAATAACCTGACCACTTATTCACAGTTTTCTGTAAACAATGAGCTTCTGCATCTTGTGTAGATTCTAAACTGTTGGCCGGGACTGTTTGTCCGCTTCCTCTCCCTTTAGGAAAGGGATGCTAATATTCTGTTTAAACTTATACTGCGAAGATCCTTGTCTCTGGTTTGATGCAGCTGTTCTTAAAGGAATTATTAAATTATTGAGAAAATAAGCTGATTTGATACTTCCTAGTGTGAAATCTGGCATATTACCATTACTTTTTCCTGAGGCACTCAGTCAGTAAAGAAAGTTCATGAATTCCCTTTTTATTTTTGTTATCTCAAACTTAAGCTGTCTTTCAGAAGAGCTTGAACTTTGTAAAGTTTTTCTTTAGATTTATACCTCCAGATGTCTCTATTGAACACAGACAAAAGTGTCATTACTATTGGTTTATGCTCTTGTTTTGCAATTTGTTTAGCTTTTTTGGTGATATACAGATGCTAATGAAGGAAGTATTTTATATTCAGAGAGATCATGCATTTTTCTCTTCCATAAACATCATTTCACACTAGGAAGCGGACAAACATTTCAGTTTCAACATCTGATACATCTGGCAGCATGAGAGCCCATTAACCAAGAGAAACTACAAACCATAAACACATTCACACCAACAAACCAGCATTTAATCCAATTGTATTTTTAGTATTTCAAATGGACAGTGATCCTTAGTAATGTCTGTGCACCATCGATGCCTACTTGACCTGATGGGATAAGTCCTCGGATTTCAGCAAATCCGATAGCATTCTTAAACTTGCCTGTCCCCCCAGTCACTGACAAACGTGACATTGCGCTACCGATCTTGTATATTCCATAAAAATTCAGGGCGTCACCAAATTCTCCCCCTTCGAACATGGCTGTAAATGCCATCATCTGTGTGGTCCCATCTGCAGAACTAGCCACATAAACTCCTTGAGCTTTTCCCAGTTGCTGCGACCCTAACTCAGGGCTGGTGGTCAAAACGTCATCGATGACAGTGATTGTTCCAAAGCCTAGCCCCAACCCGTCTGGTCCAAGTTGGGTTTGGATCTGGCCATTTGGGTTCTGACCTGCAAAATTTGTACCAGACAAGCCAGTTCCTAGTGGAATGCCATTGAGACCATTAACAGTTGGAAGGGCACCATTGGCATTGGGGATGGCTACTCCGTTTGGAGGAATGAATCCTACTGGCCTTGCAAAGGGTACTTGACCACTATATATATTCCCTAGCAAGCCAGTGACTGGCCGTGCAGTAGGGTTACTGCCCCCTAGAATGTCATGCATGAACAACTCAAGAGCAGGTTCTCCAGCCGGTGCTGGGTCGATGGCAGCCTCGTACAGCACTACGTGTAGGGTAGCAATTAGCACTACGACAAAAATACACGGAGAAGATAGCTTGAACATCTTGTGATCTGTTTGTAGTTAATGTTCGTGGGAGTCTTAATAGATTTTGTAGATGAAGGACTCTTGAATGAGTTCGCAATTGATTTCTAGTCAATGCTCTTTAAATAGAAGGATATGAGCAGGCTGAGATGGAGTGGTTCTGAGGCTTCAGAGATGTTGAAGTTGTTGGAGTGTGTTAGTTATAGACTTATGGGAAGTTTAAGTCTTTCTGTTTTAGGTATATATTCATTTTCTTTATTAGTTTAGCTAATCCTCAGAAGTGGAGTCTGATGTACAATTGGTTCTTCAACATTATGTTCCACTAACAAAATTTATTTGATCACATTAGTCTTTTGCCCTCAACTGATTTAGTTCTAGATAGATACTGGTGGTATATGAATTGTGTTATGCGAGTTTGTTCTTACTCTGAAGTCTCTCTTCCAGGGCCCCCATTTCAGGGAAACCATATTAGCTAGCCTTTTTATGCTACTTTGGACCAATGTTTATGCCAAAGATGAAAAATCTTGCTGCCCTGTGCGCGGATAATATGTTGGTACTTGTGTATATTGTTTGTAGCTCTTTTGGACTTCATCTCAAGTGCAACTGTATAATGCTCTGAACATACTTTTCTGCATTGATCAAAATGTTTTTCAGATTATTTAATTACCAAACCCTGTCTCTTGGAAAGGTAGAGAGTAAATTTGCAAACAATCACCCCGACAAATTCCATGCTCATGGTAGATTGTAAAAAATAGAATCTTCCCTCGACCTTTGATCCACATCCAAAACACTACGAGCCATTACCAGCTGTTCTCGAACATATCTGCATGTTTTTCATTAAAAAAAAACGCACAAGATACAATCTTTGGAATCATGAGGTGCTTACTACCTTTTTAGAGTTTTGTATCATGATTCATGGTTACATGGTGAAGTTGGTGCAAAGAGGTGATAGCTGGTCAGTTGAACCCTCCTGAGGTTAGATCTGGAGTGGGTGATCGCTGGGAAATTTGGTCAAAGTATGAGAAAAAAGAATCTTATTTTAGCTTATGTGCTGTAATATGTTCTTTCTCTTAAAGCTCCTTTTCCTCCAGGGGCAATGTTGGAGAGGGATGAAAGGTTCAAGTCCATCAACAAGCTGAAAGACATGTCTCACCAGCTTGTACAATTTAACAGGAACATTGAAGTAAGAGCTGGTGAACCTCAGGATACTTGAATGACACAACGTGCTGGAATGAAAGCTGATGAACTTTAAAATTCTTCTGGCATAGGTTCTTTATTAGTTGGATTGTTTTATGAATATTATTTTCAGTTTTTCTTTTCCTTTAAAATTCTTTTGATAAGTTCTTTATCTGATGGATTTTACATGAATATTCTTTTCCAGCTTTTTTTCCCTGTAAAGTTCTTCTGGCATAAGTTCTTTATTAGTTGGATGTTATATGAATATTATTTTCCAGCTATTTTTTCCCATCTGGCATGGAATATACGTCCTTGTATCAAATACAGAACCTTGCATCTGTTGTTGAGGACAATATATACGTATACCTCAGTAGGATATCCATCGAAGTCGTTAATGGTCTATTGCTACGCATAATTGGGGAGGGACTTCTTATGAATACGTGAAAACTGTCCTCTATATGCCGTCAAATTCTTAGAGCATGCTTGCAAGATTTTTCAAGTAGAATTTCAAAAAGAAATATTGATGGAAATACAAAAAATGTCTGACTTGATAATTTTTGTCAGAAAATCATGACGCCACGCTCACAAAAAACTTAAAGACAAACAACTCAAACATGTTCAAATCTCACACACTCTTAGTAGCTTAGATTGACTGTAAACTTTAGTAGTGTCTCAGCACCATCTATGAAATGCTGACCAGAAGGTATAAGCGATCGGACCTCTGCAAAACCCCTAGCATTCTTGAATTTACCAGTGCCACTGGTCACTGACAGACGTGACACGGTGCTTCCGATCTTGTATATGCCATAAAAATTGAGGCTATCACCGTACTCACCTCCTTCAAACATTGCTGTAAATGCCATCATCTGGGTGCTCCCATCTCCTGAACTTGCCACGTACACACCTTGAGCTTTGCCTACAGACTGTGACCCCAGTTCAGGAGTAGAGGTCAGTATATCATCAATAACAGTAATCGTTCCAAAGCCAAGTCCTAGCCCGTCTGGTCCCAATTGGGTTGCAGGATTGCCATTGAGGTTCTGACCATTTGGTGTTCCTGCAAAAGTAGTGCCAGCTAAACCAGTTCCCAGTGGGATACCGTTGATGCCATTAACAGATGGAATGGCGCCATTGGCATTTGGGATGGCTACACCTTGCGGCGGGACAAAACCTATTGGTCTTGCAAAGGGCACTTGGCCACTGTAAATGTTGCCCAGCAAGCCGGTTATTGGCCTAGCCGTCGGGTTGCTGCCGCCGAGAATGTCATGCATATACAGCTCAAGGATTGGTTCTTCTCCGGCTGCTGCTACAGGGTCAACCGCAGCACAGATTTCTGCTGCATGTGCTAAAGAAATTAGCAATGCCAGTAGAATGGAAGCAGTTGATGGCTCCTTGAACATCTCAAATGTACGTGTAAGAGAAGAATGTACTGGAAGTTCAGGATATTGAGGATGAAGATTTGGATGTATATGCACAGGGATTATAATCCATGCTCTTTATACAAAGATAGACTGAATGGAGTTGTTATTAATTAGACCAAGGACACTGGTGAAGTTGTTAGAGAGAAGGTCTTTCAAGAATATTACCTTTGGATTCAAAATACAAATGGCGGACAGGGAGTGGTTGAAAAGTACTTTGATATTAAGAACCATTGGAGATCACTTGACCAAAACCTTCAAGAAGTTGTCTTCGGACATTAATTTCAGACAATAAAAAATGTATCTATTAAAATGCCCTCACGCAGGATCGAACTACGGACCTTCAGTTTACAAGACTGACGCTCTACCACTGAGCTATAAGGGCCATTCGTTACCCCATCTGTGACTTTAATATTATAAACCTAGTGTAATCTGTGACTTTTGAAAACCTTCAATTTCATCCTTTTTGCAAATAAACACTCTTAATTCTCATTCAAAGAGTAATATTTATTGGGTTTCTTGAAAAATATAAAATCATCAAAAAAAGGTAATTTAAAAAAATATAAAAAAGTTAGTGTATTTGATCTGGACACTTACATTTGACTAACTGTAATTTCAATTTGGGATATAAAATCAAGTATATTTTAATTAAATATAAGTCTTCAAAACTATAATGTGATTTATACATAAAATATAATCTTAAACATAGAAAAATCAGGCTGAAACTTGACGTATAAATTTTTAATAACTGCCTTAAAAATAAAATACATCAGTGCCAAAGTAATGGTTAAGTTAGGTTTTTAAAAAACACCTTAAATTAACCGCTCTGACAAACATAAATAAATAAAGACGTTAGCCAGTGGAATTAACTTTCTTTCCCGCCAAAATTCCATCGCACGAGCTGCCAAGTTAGAAATTAACAGCAGAATATTCAGCAGAGCCTGCCAATCATCTTTAGCCATCTGTCACCATTTTGAAGCCTCAACTTCAACTCCTCTGTTACACGCACAATGATAACTCACCTTCATTAGCATTTCCTTCTTCTTCAACTTCATTAGTAAGATTTGATTTGTTTCAATTGTGTTTTTTGATTGAAATTAATTATATATTGTATTTTTATTTTGATCCTTATTTTTTTAATTTCTGGATTGCTTTTAAATCCCTTAATATTTTCAATATAGAAGATTTGATTTTTTCAATTTTGTCCTTTGATTGAAATTGATAATATATTTGGTTTTCATTTCGGCTCTTATACTTTTAATTTTTTATTTTAATTCCTTTATTTTTTATATTTCTTAAATAATCTCTATTTTTGTCCATGTTTATATATATATATATATATATATATATATATATATATATATATATATATATATCTGCGCGTGTGTGTGTGCTCTTAGATTTTTTTTTATTTTCTCTTTTGTTGAGATAGCATTTTTTTTCAAAAAATTTGTTATTAAATTTTAGTTTGTGTTTATGATCATTTGAAAATTGATATTTCTTTTTTCCTTTGTTCTTTCTTTTGGTTTTTTATTGGTTATTTTTATTATTATTTTCACGTCAAATGATTTTTTTTAGCTAATATTTTTTTATCATTTTTTGTTTGCTCTTTTGTTAAAGTTTGTGGGCTTTTTTTATTTTTTTATTGAATTTATTTTCCCATTATTCACGCAATAATAATAATAATAATAATAATAGTTTTAGTTTTTTTTCTTGCTTCTTTTTTTGTTAATATTTTCAAGTTTTTTTTCTCGGGGTAATTTAATAATTTTTATTGTTTTAGCAATAATAGTAATGATATTTTTAGATGTTAAGCCTTCGATGTTGTTGTTGTTATAATAGGGTGTGTTGATGTATTTTATTATATCAAACCTTGCATGTATAGATGTTATATTTTATTTTTAAACTAGCAAAATCTATTAATTGTTTCAATCCCAATAGTTATAAAAATTATTTGCTCGGCCCACAACGTAGTGCGGGCAATCTAACTAGTTTCCCCTAAATTAACACCTTGATTCTTAAGTCATTAGTTTCTTTTTTTCTTTTTACCTTCTTATTTTTTATGAGTGACTTATACTAACCTCCTTGGCGTGTTATAAAATTTCTAAAATCGTATGAAAGTTTAAGGGTATGATAAAAACCTACTTTATGTTAAAGAAAATTCTATAGAAACACCCTTTTATTTCCAAATCTCTCTTGATTAATATTAAAAGAATATATAGTAAAAAAAATTTAGAAAATTAGAGAGTGAGATATAGACAACATAATTTGCACTATAGCTTATTCAAGAAAGAGGTTAATGGAGGAGAGAAAAGGAGGAGGATTATGAAATTTTAACTTTTGTTTTAAAATAAGATTTTTAATGGAATGAAGGCTAAGTTTTAGCCTTCATTCCCTCTCAAGCTCTCGCCCCTATATCAGGGGTTATGAAATTTTCTAACATTAAATAACTATTTTAACCTTGTGTCTTTTGAAAGTTTTCAATTTCATCGTTTTAGCAGATAAACACTCTTAATCTTACGGTCACACCATCCCTTTAATTCTCTTTCAAAGTGTACTATTTATTGGGTTTCTTGAAAAATATAAACTCGTCAAAAAAGATAATTTAAAGAAGAAAAAAAAGTTAATGTATCTGATCTGCACACTTATATTTTCTAATTGTAATTTCAATTTAGGATATAAAATCAAGTATATTTTAATTAAAAATAAGTTTTAAAAACTTCAAAACTATAATGTGATTTATACATAAAACATAATTTTAGCGATGGAAAAATTAAGTTGACTTGATCATACAAATTTTTAATAATTTCCCTAAATATAAAACACATTATATATTTCAGTGCCAAAGTAATGGTTAAGTTAGGTTTTAAAAAACACCTTCAACTAACCGCTCTAACAAACATAGTATAAACCAATTTCAAGAATTAAGACCTGTTTCTAAAATAATAATAAATGAATGAATGAATGAATAAAGACGTTAGCAAGGGAATTAACTTTCTTTCCCGCCAAAATGCCATCGCACGAGCTGCCAAGTTAGAAATTAACAACAGAATATTTAGCAGAGCCTGCCAATCATCTTTAGCCATCTGTCACCATTGAGCAGCCTCAACTTCAACTCCTCTGTTACACGCACAATGATAACTCACCTTCATTAGCATTTCCTTCTTCTTCAACCTCTGATCAGTCTCTCTCTCACACACACACAGAGCCTCTCAAGATGGATCCCGGTAGAACAAGTGTTAAGTTTCCAAGAAAAAAACAAGCCGATAGATTAACGCAACCCAAAATCGACAATACGCCACCCTCAAGCCGTCCTCCCAGATCAAGAAGAAGTTCTGGAGAAAAGATGCTTTTTGCCATGGTTATTTTCTTCGTTTTCTTTGCGGTCTTACTTATCCTCTCGATCCTCTATCCTAAATTAACTAATTATTTTTTATTCTTTTTAGTTTATATTACGTGTTTGTTCTTTTCTTTTAGCTTTTTTTCTTCAATGAAACGTCAAGAACAAGAAATTCAGTTTCTTCTGGACAGTATAATTACGGCATAAATCAAACTATTAAATAAAGAAACCATGGAATCAAGATTGAGTCTTCTTGACTCAGGTGATACAAATCTTGAAGGCAGTCGGAAGATAGGTAATGTGAAGCGATGCTTGATGAATCAAATACCCATCACCAGTGGAATTCAGGTATATAAACTTGTTTTACCAGCTTCAACTTATTACTGTTAAAAATACAATCAGATTAAAGGATGATTCTTCTTCATTTTCTTATGATCGCATGACTCTCTTGCCATTGTTTTGAGACCGTCTTTATTTTAGTTTCGGAGCAACATTATAGTACTAACAACAATGAAACATCCTGCGCTTGATCGATAATGTCTGCATTTTTGTGAAGTTTAATACAATCTGTTCAATTCTATCCGCGCGTGCATGCATGCAATTTACGTGTACATCTATTAAAATCATCGTTGTATGATATGCTACGGAAACGAAGGAGCAACAGGCAGAGACATACTCTGAGCATAAAGCTCTCCTGGAAGCAGCTGCTTTCAAATCCCAGTATCAGCTAAGGCCATTGCAACATCTGGTATGTCCGACCTTACAATTAAGAAAATCCATTTAAAATATTGCTGTTAGCGTTAATTTATTGACTTATTGGAAGTGCAACACGTATTCATGCACACAATTTAACGTTATTTTTATTTTTTAAACCATAAAAATGGTTTGAAGTTCTACTTTTGAAAATTTCAAAAATTCAAAAGAAAAGAATTTCTTTTTAAAAAAATACCCTTATAAAATATTCAAAAAATAAGAATTTTTTTGCCCGGAAAGATCCTGGATTAGGAAATTTTGCCCCAGAGGTCTTGTTTTGAAAATGAAATTCCTGACAGATGCAGAAGTTAGAAATAACAGGGAAAGTCTACACTGTCTGTCATTGAGCTTTGAGATTCTAAAAATCTCAACCGTCCGTTAGCCTAAAACTAAAATTCTAAACCCGCGAAAAAAATATATGAACTCTTCATCTTCTTCGTCTCACCCTCCTCCAGCCACCATTGTTATCTAATCTTCCTCTCTAAACTACAGACACACGGAAAAAACCCACTAGACCCATCATTATCACCACCGAGCATCCTTGATCTGCCCTGTCTGGGTTGGGTTTTGCACTTTTCTCTTCAATAATTCAGGTAATTTTTGGAGTTCTTGTTTTTGCTGTTGCTGGTTTCTTTGTTGCTGCAATGCGCTCTTGCCCAGCAGTGGCTTGCATGTCTAAAAACAAGCAGGATGGCTTTTACTCTTTTTGGCATCAGCTAGCATACTTGTATTCACTATTATTTCATTTTCATCTTTTACATGAAATGGACTCTTAAGTCCCTTGTATGCAAATTATCAAAGATGATTTGCTCTTAGCAATTTACATTTGTTCTAAAATTTGATCGCTAGGTACAAGGAAAGTGATTCAATAAGGCTTGATTCAAATCAACGGTCCTGTTTAACCATCAGCAACTACTGTGCACAGGGAAAATGCAAGTCTCAAGACACGTATTTTGACTCCGGAAATTGAAGAGAAGTGATTGTACAAATCTGGAGGACTGGCGCATGTTTATTTGAAACTCGACTCTGTATAGATGAAACTTAAGGAATTTTACATATCAGATGAAACTCTGAAATCTGTTTTTATTTTAAAGAAGTGAACTTTAGGGGATCGTTGTATTTGTAGTTTTTTTCCTATTTTGATAAGGACTTTCAATTTAATTAGGATTTTATTAGTTAGGAATCCTAATACTTGATGGATTCAATTACTGATACGTAACTTTTAAGTAGGATAAGAATAAGAATAATTTTCATAGTGGCGAGTTTTTCTGCAGGATACAGTTCTCTGTCAGTTTTTTTCCTATTTTGATCGGGACTTTCAATTTGATTAGGATTTTATTAGTTAGGAATATTAATACTTGATGGATTCAATTAGTGACACGTAACTTTTAAGCAGGATTTCTTTTTCTACGAAGGATTCTAAATCTAAAACTAGTATAAATAAGAATGTCTTGCTTACTTTTGTTTGAAAAATCAGATTATTACTCAGAATTTTATAGAACATTATATATTTTCTGGTTAGATATGAATACAAGAGTATTGTTTCATCATCTATATAGAAAGCTTGGAGAATATCTTTCTCTCAGTTTGCCATCTTTTATCAAGATGTTATTTTCCAATCGCTGCAAAGACAAAGTTGGATTTTGTCATCCAGGAGTTCCAGAGGGTGATAGGGTTATCATAGATACCGTTCCTGATAAACTACCATGGCTCCTCCTCCCCCATGACACGCAGTGTGAGTTCTTGAAGTTTTATGACCTATCGAGAAACAAGGTTCATGAACTCAATTTGCCAGAGGTTTTGCTAGGAGGGGTATCTGTTGAGGTATGCAAAGGTTGGTTGGTTATTGCCAAGAAAGGGCAATATATTCGCGATACAAAGTACTCGAGTTATCTCTCTTTTATACCAATTCCTGACACCGAAATCTTCCTCTTCAATCCACTTTCAGGAGCCATACACCAACTTCCATCCCTGTCAACTTTAGTTCCATATTACTATTCATTTGTCACTAATTGTATTTTCAATTTGGGAGGATACAATGTCGCTGAATTTATTCGTAGGGTTGAATTATCCTCCGCAGACCCTTCAAAATCCATCATTGCCTTGAGATTCAATGAGTTTGAAGCGAACAACTATGGGAATTTGGCGTTGTGTAGACTTGGGGACAATAGCTGGAGTATATTTCCTCGCGAAACTGATCGCGACATAGAGTTCAGTGATATCTTGTTTTACAATGGAGATTTGTGTGTCCTAACACAAAAAATCGAACATGTTGAGACACACATCTTTAAGTTGGCAGAAGATGATGAGGTGCGGATAAAGTTCATTCCAGTTTCGACTGCTGCTCGTCTTCCGTTCATAGAAGTTGAATATTGGGGAGATAATATTGCCACCGTCAAACATGCTTTGTATGAGCCGTATTTAGTAGAATCCATCAATGGTGAACTATTGATAATTGTTGCACATAACGTTTGTTATGCTTATTATGACGAGGACGACTTGGAAGATGAGCGTTTGGATGAAGATGAGGACGACTTGGAAGAGGAGCGTTTGGATGAAGATGAGGACGAGGACGAGGAGCGTTTGGATGAAGAGGATGACGACTTGGAAGAGGAGCGTTTGGATGAAGATGAGGATGGTTTTGAACATTTCTATGATGAAGAGGATGACATAGAAGAGGGTGATCATTTTGAACGTTTCTATTTTAAAGTAAGTGGCTTCCATGTAATGGAGATGGATCCTAACGCAGGTATGATCTTGCGTAGTGTGCAAAGCTTAAGTGACCAATTGATCTTTTTAACATCCGGTGGCCGGTCAGTTTCAGTTCCAGCAGATAACTTGCCGAGTGGAATTCAAAGAAATTGCATTTTCTTTCTTGAGAACGACAATTACTTCTCAGAAGTGTTTGATGCTTTTCTAAAAAGGGAGGAACTGTTACTTCGTCGTGTGTCTCGGGAATCAGGAATATGCTACCTGGAGAGTGGGAGAATTGAGAGATTATTTCCAAGTTCCAATCGCCTGCTAAAGTGCAAGGTGGGCTGGTTCACCCCAACTCCTTAACTATCCGAATGGAGGCAGTAGGAGGCAGTAGGTTTTTGGTTGATCTCATTAATTATTATTATAAGAGCTAATTGCAATCCCAGACCAAAGATTAACTCAAATTATTGTGTGTTTGTAAGGATGATAAATGCTTACTTTACATTAATATTTGAGTCATGAAATTGAAATTTTGGCATTTATGTGTTTGATTTTATTCTTTTAGTATTTAGCACTGAGTTTGTATTACTACTATATTTTCTTCAGAAATAAATTGAGGACCGTGAAAAGATAAAAGGAAAAGGAACATTTAATTTAGAGAAATTTTGGGATATGGATCATGTCCCATGATCTTTGGTTAGAGGATTTTTACCCAATTGGCTAAATACAATAAATTTGAAGCCGAATTGAGTTTTTAAACTGGCACAGCATAGTCAGGGAATCAACTTGAAGATTTCATTGCTGATGGGAATCAACTTGAAGATTTCATTGCTGATGTAAACACAAATGAAAAGGGTATGCAGACAAGTAGAGATGATTCGAGGAGATGGTATTTCTACCTAGAACATAGAAGAACAAAAGGGAAGAGAAGTATAATACCGAGCTCTTGGTTTACAAGGATGAGGATGTTTTATTTTGAGGAAAAAGGCGCCCTTACATGCAAGTTTTCCCTAACAAAAATCCAGTATCCAATCATCAAACACTACCTACACGCCGCAACTTGCTCACTGTGATTACAGTTCTTTCGATCATAAGAACAAATGCTCACTGATTTGGTTACAAATGGTGAAAATATTTATGTCAGGCAGTTCGGATCAATGTCTAAAAAACAATCTCAATAATCCATGCCCATCCCTGGTCCCATTGCTGGAGCATCCTTATCATCCTTTGGAAGATCAGTTACAACTGCCTCAGTTGTTGTCATCAGCGACGAGACACTGAAAGCAAAAAAAATAAAGAGTGCGTCTCGGCAAGGTGAGAAAGGTGACAATGAAACCAAACCCCAAACCTGAAAGAAGTTGGAGTTACCTGGCAGCGTCGACCAAAGCAGTTCTAATTACTTTCAGTGGGTCAATAATTCCAGCTTTCACCATATCAACATATTCATCTGGTAATACATGAACGTACCAAACAAATTAGATGAAAATTGGGTACCAGTGGATTAAGAAAACCACCACCAAAAAAACATAACACTAACCTCTGGCAGCATCATACCCCAGATCAGGGTTGTCCTGCTCCAATAGCTTGCCAACAACAACAGCTCCCTCAACTCCGGCATTACTTGCAATTGTATGCACAGGAGTCTGACATTGGAAGATCAATTTTGGGATTCAGCGGTAAAAGAATAGAAAGGTCATCAAATTCACATTAATATTGGGATATTTCAAGCTTGGCTATACACAGAATCATAAAGTGCATGGATCTTCAAACTTGCACCCAGATCCAGGCTTGAAGATTAAATATTTATGTATACAGCACCCAGCCACAATTATACACATGCACACACGTGATGAAGGACAAACCTTCAGGGCATTCTGGATAATTTGAACACCAACTTTCTGGTCAAAGTTGGCAGTTTGTAGCTTATCCAACTCTTTTGATGCATAAAGAAGAGCTGCTCCACCGCCTGCAAAAGTAAATAGCTTGAGGGTTTGATCTTTGATTCTAATTCTACCATATAACATGAGGAAAGATAGATGGAAAAGATACCTGGCACAATACCCTCTTCTACAGCAGCCTTTGTGGCATTTAGGGCATCTGTAACTCTATCTTTCTTCTCACTGACCTCGGCTTCACTAGCTCCTCCAATCTGCAATATTAGCAAAATTTCATTAGTGACCTCAGTTTACATTTTAAGCAATAGATCCTGTTAGAAGATGGATGGTTTGACTGGAGTTAATGTTCATGACTGTATTTGTAAGTTAACAGGTGAGAGTATGCAAAGTGTGTATGACAGTAGGCAGACCTTCAGCACAGCAACACCACCAGAAAGCTTTGCCAATCTTTCTTGCAACTTCTCTTTGTCATAGTCAGAAGTGCTTGAATCGATTGCAGATCGAATCTATAATTACAGAGCAACAGACAAAAATCATGTTATTCATTTTCATCAAAAGATGCTTTTGTTTTTTGTTTTTTTTTAAAAGAAAGGATGCCTTGACGATGGCTAAACACAGACCAGCAACAAAGCAAAAACTGACCTGTTCGCATCTTTCTTCAATGGACTTCTTATCGCCAGCGCCATCAAGAATAACAGTATCATCCTTTGATACTGTAACCTATAAGACAACCCAACTGGTCATGCATCAAAATACACACTTTTTACAGACAGCCACACCATCACCTTGATCCTAACTCTTCAATGTCTTGCCTTCACTACTGCCAATGAGATCTAAACTAAATTCCACCCAACCCCAATCCCCCCCCCTGCATTGCTTGTGCCCAAGGTAAACTACACCACAGTCAACAATTTGAGCTCACCTTTTTGCAACTGCCAAGCATATCCAAATCCACATTTTCAAGATTGAGGCCAAGCTCTTCAGTTATAACCTGCAAAACAGAAGTTAAGAACTTACTCAAAGGAACTAGAGGATATGACACAAATAATTCAATATATGTGCAGAAGTAAACGCACTTCACCCCCTGTGAGTGCAGCCAGATCCTGCAATATAGACTTCCTGTTCTCTCCAAAACCAGGGGCCTTAATGGCACAGACCTTGATTCCAGCACGAAGCTTATTTAAAATAAGAGTCGCTAAGGCCTCACTTTCCACATCTTCAGCCACAATCAGCAAGGGCCTTTGTCTCTGAACAGATACATTAAGTAAAAAATGAAGTACGTTGTTTTTGTGCTCTAGCTTCCAAATACAAGGTGATTGGAAAAAAAGTGTGTACCTTTAACGCCAGCTCTAGCACTTTCACCACAGCATGCAAACTTGAGACTTTCTTGTCGTGGATCAGAATGAGAGGGTCATCTAATTCCTGTTTGTGCACAAGCATATAAAAGATAATAGAAACTCAATGACAGTAGAAGCAGTTACCTTGAACTATTCAGTCATGTGGACACCAAGATCTCAAGACTGTCATGATTGAAATCAGAGGAGAAGACTTACACATTTTTGGGTTTTCTGGTCTGTGTTGAAATAAGGGGATATATAGCCCCTGTCAAGCTTCATCCCCTCGACAACTTCCAACTCATTAGATAATGTTTTCCCATCCTGCAACAGATTAACATGGAATAAGAACAAATGCATATTTTGGAAGCAAAAAAATGAAAGAATGATTAATGGGATGAGATAAGCAGCCATTAGCAACTCACTGCATGTGTCAAGAAAAACAGTACTCGGAAACTTGATATCCTTCATAAAAGTACCATGACACTTAAAGAATTGCAAGAGACTATGGAGAAAAGTATCAATAACAAGACGCAGAAATATGCATCAGTACAATGCACAACTTACTTGAATTGTTATTACTCCCTCTTTGCCAACCTTCTCCATAGCCTTTGCAATCAATTCACCAATTTCCCTCTCCCCATTTGCTGATATTGTACCAACTTGTGCAATTTCTTCAGATGTGCTGATCATTCTTGCTCTGCTCTTCAAATTGGTAACAACAGATTCAACTGCCATGCTGATACCACGTCTTAGGTCCATTGCATTCATTCCAGCTGCAACTGACTTGCATCCTTCAGTAAATATTGCTTGAGTGAGAACCGTAGCACAAGTGGTCCCTGCAAACACATTGGGAAAGCTCTCATTGTCCAGTGAGACAGAACCAACAAAGAAGCAAAAATATGCAGTAAAATATGAAAACAAGAAAAAAGCACTAGATTTAGAACTTGTGGCATAAAATCCTAAACTAATGGTCAAATGCTACAGGGCCAATATAAGTCCTAGTTGGTCAAAATATTTAGATAACAATTGTAAGGGGAAGAAACCCTACCATCGCCTGCGGTGTCGTTGGTGGCATTTGCAACCTGCTTCACCAGGCTAGCACCAACATTCTTGACTTTATCCTTGAATTCAATGCTTTTTGCAACAGTCACACCATCTTTTGTCACTTTAGGGGCACCATAGCTTTGTTCAATAACCACATTGCGACCCTGCCAACCACAAATTACCAAGAATAACAATCATTATTTATTAATCAACTTGCGCATTTCATCTTTTGCAAAAAAATAATCAAGGTCCACCAAAGAAAAAAAACTCAAACGCATTAATGATTCATCATCCTCAATAAGATGTTGCAAGAGGAAAAGAAGCATCCACACTTATCCTGGATATCCAAAGAATAAAGCATACAGACAAGCGCTGTTGTTGATCTATTAAACCCCGCAACACTACTTTCTACCAAGAAAAAACATATTCCCATTGCAGTGTTATCATTGAAGACTGTATATAGTTTAATTTATGGGAAAAAAAGTCTAATAACACCAGTCTGCTACAAAAAACATTCAAATTTCACTTTACTTTCTTGGAACGAAAAATGAAACTCTTAAGATTGCATTCAAGGGCATCAAACATCAGTAAAGCATGATCAAACAGGCAATTGGTGTCAGTACCTTAGGGCCCATTGTAACTTTGACAGCATCAGCTAGCTCTTCAACACCCTTGAGCATCCCAGCACGAGCCTCCACACCGAATCTTATTTCTTTGGCAGCATAGTTTCTGCTCCAACTCAACCTACTTCCAATCTGATAAAAACACGCAAAAGATTTGCTTTTTAGAGAGAAAGTCATTAAAATTGCAGCAGGATAGCCGGAGTCAGATCGAATATGATGCAAAAACTGGACACCAAACAGATAAAAGCACCAGCACTCACCTGATTGGTGCTGCTCCTAGCAATCCTATGAAACCCACAAAAGGCAAAACCCGTCATTATGAAACAAGAGAAATCACAAAATTGAGTTTTTATTAGGTTGTTTACTATGTAAATGAAAATAAAATCCAATTCCAAACGAAGTTCTTGATGGATCAGTTTTAGCTCCATTTAGCTAATAAACTACCATCGTGATCAAGAATATCCATCAAGTTCCGATCTTCCATATTTTTTTATTTATTTGTGCATTTTCTTAGCAACCAAATGGAAAGCGAAGAAAAAAATGAAAACCCACATGTAAATAATGAAGAGAAAGAGGAAAGTACCGAGCTTTAGAGGCGAGGCTTGAAGTGAAGCGGTGCATAGTAGTGTTAATAAAAATTAACAGAGACAAACTTCTGTGGGATTATTGAGAAAGAATTGACGAAAAGACAAACACAGCGAGCGCGAGCAAGAGCAGAGGGGTAAGAAAGCGGAGAGCTTGTGCTTTTTGTAGAGGGAGAGAAGGCTCTAGAAGCAGCCCGGCAGCTTCTAGTTATTAGTAGGGTTTAGGGTTTTGTGCTCTTGGGAGTTTGAGTTTTCACTGTTAAATGAGGTTTACCGTTGGTTGGACCCAGCTTGTTTTTGGGTAAATATTTATTCATATCTACCCATTAAGATGCCAACACAAATTCTCTATCAAAAAAATATTGAAAAATAAATTTAAAAAATATAAAAAAATAATTCGGATGTTAATCTATCAAACTTGTAATTTGAATTATAAAACCGAGATAATTCGAAAATAATTAACATAATATTATTTTATCAAATCCACATATCATGTCATGAACTTAACATAACTTCATTAAGACTATCTTCAAAAAATTTATAAAAGTACAATCTTTAATAAATTTAAAATTAAATGATAATAAAAAATTCCTCTACTTGTATAGTGTTTTTTTTGCTAATATCCACATGTATTATATGATTTTTATTTTATTTTTTGTATTTAAGATTTTCTTCATCATGGTTGAGGGCTGTGAAATTTTTTAAATGAAAATGGATTGTTTAGATTTTGCTATGCTGCTTGTAATCATTTTTACTCTAGTTTTCTTTGTTTTTTTTACTAGGAAAAATAAGGTTTTTTTTATATGCTGGTTCTGCTTCAAAATCCTCCGATGTTAATGTTGAAGAGAGCCAAAACATATCTGCTTACAATACTCCTAGAAGAAGGGTGAGAGATCTTGAGTTTGGGATTCACTCTTGTCAAGTAGAGAGTGGAAGTCCCAATGAACGTAGCTAAGTGCAAAGAATTTTAGATCTTTATTTAATGTTTTAAGTTCATGTCGAGTCGTATTGTGATAACAAAGAGCTCGAGATATGTCTTGTAAATCTTGAGTTCTAGTCATACCATATTTATTTTATAAAAAATTGAATTTTATCCACTCAACCCCAGCACGCAAATAAGAGTAGAGAATGTAAAGAACAAGATTTTAAAGATCAATTCATATTCCATCCAAAATAATTCCAAGGTAAATACATATAGTTTTTAATTCTGCCAATAGGGTTAAAATATTTGTTAGGGTGAGCCTATAATCTAATTTTCCAGCAACTGTTTTTATCGCTCGCTTACAAGGTCTTGGCATATGAATGCCTTTCTCACCCTATCATCGAAGATTTAAATATTTGAAGATAAATTCTAAGAATAAAAAACATAATAATTAATTTCACACATGCATTGATCTTAGTATGGATAAGTTTGAATGGAAAACGACTTGTCATTTAAAAATAAAGAAAAGACGAAGAAAGAAAAAAGCTGCTATATGAATATTTAGATCTCAAAGTGTTTAGTTGAAGCTAATATATGTGAAAGATATTAGTGTGGATCAGTAACTGTAATAAAATATGATGACAAATCCTAATATGGATAAATTTAATTATTAAAAATAATTTCTCATTTTGCTGTTTGGTATTTTTAGATCATTTTCATGTATCGATACCAAAAATATTTAAAAAAAATTAAAAATATCATCGTGATATATTTCTAAATAAAAAAATATTTTTAAAAACAGTCAGAATCATGCTCTCAAATAGTTATTCCATCCCATATCAATGGTTGCAGTTCCAGAAATTTGTAAATTGCAATTCCTTTATTATTTATAACAACCTTGATGTGATTATTTTATTAATGACAAATCAATAACTATATATATATATAAATAAAAAAATATCGTAAAAATATTTGATTGGTTATAATACTCTTCGATTATAATATCTTTAAATTATTCAAATGATCATTACACGTTTATTTAGATACACGTTTCATAGTTTTTTAATATAAACTTTCGAATACTTGTTTTCTATTTAATTTCTGTTCACTTTTCCTAATATGTGTCTTCTATATAAATTCTTTTTTTCTTATTGCATAATATTTTGTATATTATTTTTTATTTTCTGATTTAATACCCCATATTGTATTTCCCATATAACATATTCAATACAATTTTTATATTTTTTTTACAAACCACGAGAGCTTTTCTTCTTACAGCGCCGTAACTTATTATTTTTCAACCATTAGAAGAACTTTTAAGTGCATCAAACACCACATAAACTTTTTTTTTTATTCATATGCAAATTATAGAGTATGATTTTCATTTTTTTATTCGATTCAATGAGCAGAAAAAAACAAAAACACGTTGCTTTGAAGGCCATCTATATTTAAAAAAATAAAAATAAAAAACAGCTTTTATTGCATCTTTAATATTATTAACTATAAAAAAAATGAAAGCTTTATTTTTCAAACATTTTAAGTTCTAAATGAGTAAATGTTATATTCTCTTTTAATATTTGAAATATATTTTATAAATATGAAGTTATTAATATAGTATTATTTAACAAGAATTAATGCTTGTCTGTTTATATAGTAAAATATACAGGGATATTTGAAATTACAGTACAAGATATTGCTTAACATAATTTTTTATTTAAAAATAAATTAAAATATTTTTTTATTTTTAATTTAGATGCATTAAAATTATTAAAAAATATATATTAATTTAATATATTTTTATTCAAAAAACTTTTTAAAAACAAACTATCCTCTTACCAGCAACCCACGTTTAGAGCCTGTTTGGGAGGGCGGTACAACCACCGCTTGCTCAAAATTCATTTGTTTTTTATTTTAAATGAAAATTTTTTTGTGTTTTTAAATTATTTTAATGTGCTGATATCAAAAATAATTTTTAAAAAATAAAAAAAATATTATTTTAATATATTTCTAAATAAAAAGCACTTTCAATTAGTAAAATCTAGTTGAAAAAACAAAGCAATTGGTTAGAAACAAGCCGCGGCTGGCAGGCACCGATTGGCCACGCGCGCGTGTAAGCCCTTACACACCATCGCAGTTTTTCCTCCCAACCCAAGTCTCTCCACTATTCATCATCCGGCCTTCTCTTTCCTAAAAACAAACCAGTCTCTCACTAAAAAAACCATACAGAGATAACAAAGAGCAACATCAAGAGAAAATGACGGAGGCAGTGATAAGAAACAAGCCTGGGATGGCAAGCGTGAAGGACATGCCGATTCTTCAAGACGGCCCTCCTCCTGGTGGTTTTGCTCCTGTCCGATTCGCTCGTAGGATCCCTAACAAAGGTCCTAGTGCTATGGCAATCTTCCTCGCTGCTTTTGGTGCCTTTTCTTATGGAATGTACCAAGTCGGCAAGGGCAACAAGATCCGCAGGTAAAATATGTTTTTTTGTTTTTCAATTTTCGATTTTTTGTGGTTTTCGATTGGTTTTGGTATCTGGGTTTTGTTTGGTTTTGAGTTAGAGTTAGAAATTTAAAGGATTTGAATTTTTCTTATGTGATTTGAATTGTATTATTAGATTGAAGATTGCTAGGAACTCTTTACTTGGCACTTTAAAATTATCAAAATTAACGGTTCTGTTTGTGACAATTCTTGGCTTCTGGATTTGTCTGGATTGTGAAATTAGCACTACAATGGGGCTGATTGTCGCGATTCATCATAGTATTAGCATTATGAGGTTGGAATTTTGTTAGAATTTTCCTATTTTGATTGCGGTGTTGAGTGGTCGCCAGATTTTTTTTACCTAGGGTGACAGATAGAAATTATGAAGCCTTGTGAGTGGACATGGTTTCTTGTAGCTGAATTTTGTTTGATTCTCAAATGTAAATTTGAAAATTTGAGATTTTAGGTGGGTTGTGAGCGAGTTTCGATGGGTAAAGAATAGAAATCGGTTATTATAAGCACCAAGAGGCATCAAGGAGCTTCCAAGTTAATTAATTATATCCATATCTACCTTCACTGGAAAAATTCTATTCAGTATGCTACAAATTTATAGCTTTTTACTTTCAATCCATAATCCTTACAAGAGTTGAGAGCAGATTCTCCCCCCTCAAATACACTTTTACAAAGTCTGCGCTATAAGCAAAGACAAGTACAAAAACCACAACCTTTCTAATCAAAATGCTCTTTAGAAGTGAATTATTTTGACTCAGGAGAGAACTTGTCTGGGATTGGTTGAGTTGGCAACAGGGGTAGGTGTGTCAAAAAAGCAGGTCTGTGCATGTTTTGTAACTTTTCTAGAAACCATGGTTTTGAAACCTCAATGCATTTAGACCATGATTTTGGAAACTCAATCTTGAACACACCTGAGCTAACAGTAAATTGAGGTTTGCGAATGACATTGAAAGGAAAAACTTTCAGTTTCAACGAGGAGACACTGATTTACCAAGTTTTGAGTAAGTTGTTTGGTGTTGCTGTCTCTGGTACTGGTGGAAAAGTGCAAGATTATTCCGGTGAAAGAGTTAGTGTGTTGCTTACGGCTGCCAAAGCTGTCCAAAATTCAAGCAAACAGTTTGAATGTAAAAACAAGCTTAGAGTAAGTTTTTTCATTGTTATTTTTACTTTCCTTTTGAAACTGTCTGTATTCAGAACATGGCTGCAATGGACGCGTCACCTGCAGATTATATTTTGCTCTTTGATGAGAATCAACCTAGGCAGACTAGAATTTTGAAATTTTATGCAGCTGGGCTCCTTGTGCTCTCCTTCTTAAGGTGTAGAAAAAACTGCTTTTTTTGGAAACCACACCTGGTTGATTTCTTGGCATTCCTTAAAGTTATCGTTTTAGTTGCTGTAGCCTAATTTCTATACAAGTAAGTTACTTCAGAATATTATGGCTTATGGTGCATATCCGACGGGTCAATACCCATGTCAATGTTTATACATATGGATAGTCTCACATGAGGAGTAGGATGTTGAGGCATCTGGAAAGACAAATATGGAAAGTAAGCATCATTTTGACTGCAATATATATATTTCATGCTTCCAGTTCTGAAGTAAAAGTATAATCTCAGTGCATGTTATGCATATTACCCATATACGAGTGTAAATCTCAATTTGAGCTAAGGGCATGTCAAGAGGCTGGATTAGTAGTGTGCTTGACCTTGAAGGTGTACATATGACTGCCCACCTCTTATAAGAAACCCCGATTATTGTCAAGGACTCCTGCTGGGGCCATGTGTTTTGTTCTCAGCTACTGCAGAAGAGAAGTTTTAATCACCATGAATTTGTACTCTATACTGTGTGCTTTATAGCCTTGTATGTAGTGATTGGTGATATAGATATGCTGCAAAGCCTCCAAGTTCCTTATTAGGCCATTTTAGCAACTGTGAACTTGCTCTTAAATCATTTGCTTTCTGCAGAGCACTTAAGGAAGAGAAGTACGCTGCACGCAGGGCGATCCTGCCTCTGCTTCAAGCTGAAGAAGATGAAAGGTAGAAACAACTATTTTCCTTCATCACTTCCCAGTGTGTTTCTCACCTCTTATTTATAAAATATCCTCATCTTTCCTCTCTCCCTGATTTCCTCTATTTAGATTTGTCAAGGAGTGGAAGAAGTATCTTGAATACGAGGCAGAAGTAATGAAGGATGTTCCTGGTTGGAAAGTTGGTGAAAGTGTCTATAATTCTGGGAGATGGATGCCCCCAGCAACTGGTGAGCTGCGTCCAGAGGTCTGGTGACACTTTTATCTGTATCTTGTTATGGTGCATGTCGAATTGTCAAGCATCTCGTATTTTCCCCATCATCCAAGTGTCTTCTGTCACTTAGTGTTGCTTCTTTCTCATGGAATAAAAATTTGCTATTAATCATCTGACATGCCCTGAAAATACTGCCCACAGTTGTCTTGTTTCTTTCCTTTTTATTTTATCCTCATTACCAGAAAATCTTGAACATAAAGATTAAAAGACCTTTAGAGCACTGTCTTCCCGTTCAATCTTTGTGGTAAATTTCAACCTGTTGGTAATGGTTTGGAAGTAATGACACGGCCGAAGTGGGGATTCTGGGGGTATGATTTGCCAATCAATTGATTGGTTTCTGTTTGATATTGTTCTGCTCTGTGGTTTTTGGTTGTTGTTGATAATAATGCTCCCTTTCTTGGCTCTCAAGATTATGGAGTAGATTCACTGTGGTAGTTACTAGTGTGGAAGAATTTTAGCCTCGTGTTGCTTCACTGATTTGAGTCACTTCGGTCATCTTGATGATGAAAAAACTGGTGGGAACCTTTGATAGTTTTTTTTCTCCTTTATATGCTACAAGCAAGTAATATACTTCAGGACAGCTAAGTAGCTAATGATTACCAGACGCCATAATAAGCAGCGCGCAACAGCATGAACTTTCATAAGCTACAGGCAAATGATTTCTCATAGGCACTTTGTAATGATGCATGCCAGTAAAAGAACTAGAAGCCATCTTCAAAAAAATATGAGAAATCAATATTCATCAACCCATCATGTTCTGTGATTTATGCTTCACCATACAATCAAATGAGACACTGCAAGCTAAAGGAAACCTGTGTCGCATCGATTGCTCTCGAAGTCAAAAACCTAAGTTGAAGGTGAAAGCGAATTCTCGTCTGACCTGCTGAATTTGAAATCCTCCATGGAAATAAACCAGGGGAGGAATTCATTGAAGTAGAGGTTAGATGCTGCATGGACCATGTCATTCTTGTACAGGGGCGCAACTATGTCTGCATTTTTCTAGTTTCATCTGATGCCGCCCCCGAAAGGACAACATTCTACTCTCCTCTGAAAGATAAAGCAACCTGTTTCTGCTGCTTGAAGATGCACCTCTCAACGCTGGAGAAGAAAAACACATTTTTACTTCAAAAAATAACCAGAAGAGCAGAAAAGAACCCCTGAAGAACAGAAGTAACCGGCTTCCAAACTAAAAAAGTCCATCACAAAGTTGCAAAAATGACAAATTGACCATGCTGTGCGAGCTCTGCCTAAGCAAAACCAACGAGCTTCTTGCAGCCATTTTCGACACAAAATACAAGATTGCGGGGCCGTAGATTATAACGACCCGCTTGTCCTTTATTATTCATGTCAATCAATTTCAGTTAACTTTTAACTTTATATATTATATTTTATATTTCCATAAGCAATGTCTAATTCATTAATTTAAAAACCAAGTGTCCATCAATATAAAATAGAAAATAAATAAATACAAACATAAATTATTCTTAATTTTCTTTCGTGGAATTAATTTTTACTATTTTATTTAGTGGTTAAATCCTGATCATGCCTAAATCAACATAATCATGTCTATTTCATGAATTTAGATTATAAAAATAAAACATAATAAATAATTTTCTTTCATAGGAAAACTGTTTTTAATTCCTTACTTGAATGGCTACCTCTCTTTCCATTTCCTACTTCACTGAAACAGATAGCACCCTCTAGGCCTCAACATGTTCATGACCACGAATCTCTTGCAAGCCCATCTCATATTCAATTGCTACTTTGCCAGTTCCACGCTTCACTGGACAACAACGACAGGATGCAGTTTCGGTAACTTTCAATTCCTCTTGGAAATTTTGACTTTTATATATATATATATTATGACAAAGAGGAGGGTAATAATTTCATTTTACTATATCCAGTCATTTTGTATTTGTAATTATGCATCCTTGATTGTGAGACTGCTATGCAGTTGGAGTCCCTGTGGTGCTAGCTCAATCTTGAAAACAAATGTAAATAATACACAAAATGTTTTCTTTGGGGGGTAGGGGGTTTACATTCGTTTTTTCCCCTCAATTCCAACATGGGTAATCAAAAAATGATCTCCGAGGATAAATGCTCATAAAACAAATGCTGAAAATGAGCCGATAGGTTACATGAAAACCAGAAGGAAGGAATCCAAAAAAAAAAAGCATCAGTGTCGTTAAGAAGAAGCTTGCACATCAACATTTGGGAATATCAGCTGGTGGTGGTAGTAGCTTCTGACTGGGAAGCTTTCCATCCAAGACAACCCAAGCCATCTTCAAACCCCAGCTTGTGTGCACTTCTAGATGGCAATGCATGAACCATACACCTGTGGACTCGCAAGCAAAAATCATCAGAACTTAAAGAGGGTAGCAAAAACATAATACTATTAAATTACATAGGTTTATTTTCCTGCCTAATCTAGGACCATTTAATTTGCCTGACCTGCAGTAATCACTAATTACCAACCTGGATTGTCTGCTAGAAATCGTATAGCAACCCACCCACCAGAGGGCACACCTACAGTGTTCCTTTCAATAGGGTCGATAAGATTGAAATTTGTGGGGTCCTTAGTTGGATCGAAGTTCCCAAAACCTTGACCAACAACAAAGAAATTGAAGCCATGTAAGTGAAGAGGGTGGCTTTCTGCACCAAGAATGCTAGTGTCCTGCATAATGAGCTCCACAGTGGTGTTGAAAGGAAGCACCACTAGCTTTGTTCCATTGCTCACCATGGTATTGTTTGGCGGATTTCCAGTATAATTAAAAGGAATAAGTGGGCTGATAGGAAAATCAGGAGTATAGACACCCTTTGATTGACCAAAATGGTGGGCTTGGAGAAGAGCTGTTGTTGGCATTGCAAATGACACGTTATTAACTGAAGCTGCGAACATCGTTCCATTTGGTCCCTGGCAGGTTTGGTTTTGGGGGCATGAGTGTGTTCCAAGGCCTACTGTGAAGATAAATTGTCTATCAACCTTTTGAGGCACGTTGGCAGGGAATTGTGCATTGGCTAAGCTGCGGAGTTTGCTAGTGAAGTTTGTAGCAAATGAGGTATCATTTAGAGGAGGTAGATTTGGTTTAAAAAGCGGAAGTTTTTTAGTAGAGTGGCTTGATTGAATGGTGTTGTGCGATACTTCATATTCTAAAATGCCAGCAACCGTTGAATTATCAAAAGTTCCTTGACCAGTCACGTAAGGTCTAGCAGTCATGAAAAATTTGGCATTTGGGTGGTGGGGTTTGGTCTTGAGAAGGACATTTGTGGTTTGTCCAGGAGCAATGAGAAGCGTCTTGGTATCAAATGGTTTCACATACACAGCATCAGCTTCCACAACTGTGAATGTATGGTTTGCTATGCTGAAGAAAAGCTCGTCATTGAGCGCAGCATTGATCAGGCGAAGAAGGTAAGTCTTTCCAGGCTTTACCTTCAGCTTGAAAGTATCTGCCAAACACCATCGACACAAAGTTAATGAGAGAGAGGGGGGGGAGTGCACTGTATTGTAGTAGAAGGCCTAAATTGCTAAAATATTGTACCTTTGGCAGAGCAATTGTATAATGGCCCTGGAAGTCCATTAATAGTGTAGGCATCAGAGACATTTGGACCTCCACCTGTTTGCATTGCCTGGCTAATGACTGCCTCTGGATCTGCATTGAACCACTCTCCTGCAATTAAGTAATCAACCTTGTTAATTGTATTAGCAAATGGAGACGACCTCAACAGGAAGGAATCATTGTAAATTCCAATTAGTTCTTAAAAATATATCTGCGTATATAGCTCAGTACCAAAGATGATGGGAACTTCCTTGTAAGGTTTGACAAATGGATAAGGAGTGCCGAGTTTGGGAAGAATGATCAAGGGACCATAGAGAGTTGATCTTAGCCATGATATATGGGCATGCCACCAAAGAGTGCCTCTTTGTCCTACAATGGTGTAGTTATAAACATAGCTTTGTCCAGTTTGTATAGGGCACTGAGTAATATATGCTGGTCCATCAGCCCATCCGCTCCGAAGCTGTCGAATTCCATGCCTGTTTTCAATGAAAATAGAAACAGAAATTCAGACCATGTTTTCGCAGGGTACATTGCAAAAAATGAAAACTGAAAATGCTACCAGTGAATAGAGATATTGTTTTGGACATGGTTAACCACTTGAATAAGAAGTCTGTCGCCCTCCCTAGCAACAATGCGAGGCCCTGGGAACTTCCCATTGACTGTTACCATGTTCTTGGTGTGGCAAAGGCGTGTCACATTCTGCAACTTGACCTGCAAATTTTGATTTTCTATAGACCGTTATAAATGAAGCAGAAAATCAAAAGAATGTTCTTTCTTGGATAAAAATGTGAATTCAAAGCAATGTGCGTGACCATATTATCCTGACAAGTTTAGGTACCAAAGCTAATGACATGTAACACATACATCAAGTCTGTAGTGTCTTGTAATGGCAAGTGCAGGCTCAAGATGGAGAGACAAAGTGACGAATGAGAAGAGAAGAAATCCCAAGAAAGTTGGTGATGGAAGAAAAGAAATGCCCATTTTATCTCTTCTTTCAGACAAGGCTACAAGCTCCAATGCTTGATCCTTAAATTGTTTTTTTTCTGTCGAGACACTTGGACTGAATGTTCATAAGAGCTTGGAAACCAGTATATATAGAGAGAGATAGTTTACGGAAAAATGTCAGTTATTCATCAAAAAAGATAAGGGAAAGGCTTAACTAGTTGATTAGGTGATAGAAATTATATAGTTTAATATTGTAAGGTAAACTAGAACAAGCTTCATGAATAATATATGCAGAAATTTTCAGTTTATTAACAACTCTAGAGTACAGTCAAAGCCAATCTCCTTGGTCTCCTTTCTTTTGAAGTAAAAACCTGTCGTCCTTCCTACCAAATCATAACACGAAAATCCCAACTCTAATGGGCATGGCATTGTCCAGATTAGTCCCATGCAGCTGTAGTCTTTGGTGTAGTAGACTTCCATTTTCAGCAACAAATTAATGGAGCTTTCATTTAACTATCTGCTTCGAAACACTATCCCAAGCAATAGTGAAGTAACAGATCGTAAAACCACTGCATAATGACTTGCTTTAGGCATATTTTCAGGTCACCACTTGAAAATTAAGACCAACTTTCTAATGTCAATTCTTATACAGTTTTTAATCCTCTGATTAGGTTAGTAAATGGAAGTTTTCCTTCTTCAACATCGCCTTCATCTCAAATTTCACCATGATAGTTTAAAAATATTGACAATGCATGTAAGATGTTATTAACTGTAATACTTGGAGATAAAGCTAACGATCAGGAGGTTTCTATCAAGGAAGTCATTTTTCAGTGGTGGATGTGTGTCACAGGTCATGGAGGGATCGAGGGGAGACCTCACCTGAAGCAATTTTATCTCAAGCAAACGTAGTAACATACTAACTACCACATGAATATATAATTCCCTAATAATCTGATCTGAATGTTGAAAATGATGTGTAATTGAGTAGTTGGTGCTTAATATACTCCATTTTCCTGATGAGTTAAGGGATCCAAAGTCATCTCATATTTTTCACATCTCATAAGCTGCAATTGCTACTAATCTCTCTGTGCACAATCTTAAATCTGTTAGATGGCACATTTTATGTTTGCACCGCCATATATCACTGTTTATTTGCTCGTCTCTCCTAACTGAGAATGAGTTCGGGATTATTGATGTTGATTGCTGTTGTCCCAAGGCATGTACAGAACTTCAAGTTTTGCAAATGTCAGCGGGATTGCAGGTCAATCAAGACCCACATCCCCTCTTTTCTAAGAATTCTCAGGTTGAAACTCTTTTTTTTATAACCCAAAAAAAAAAAGTTCTTCGTCAAATGATTCAAATCCCGTTGCATCAAAGTAGGAGGGTTTCTGAAAAGATGGAGGGCCACCCACTTTTCTGTCCAAAGGGTCGAAAGGTCTCCCGATGAAAAACACAAGAAAAGAAAAAAGGGAGTCGAATAGCTCCTGGGAGGCAAATTAATGTGAAAATAATAATAATAATAATAAACATGGACCTTGTCATGGATTGAAATTCCTATTGATTTCACAGATAGAAAGGAATTCTTAACACCAGGCAAGTCGCATAAAATCACTAGCTAAATCTAGCAGTTGCCTTACCTGGTGGCAGCTAAACACTAATCCTGAATGTGACGATGCCATGAAATAAGGTGAAGCTGTGTAGAAAGCTTATAGAAACCTGCCAGTGACAATTAATTAGCAGGTGCCATTATGAAGAAAGATGATAATTCAGCTCCCATGGCTTTTGTTTCCGGGAGAACTTTCTCAGCAAGTATAGCAGTGAAGTATGAAATGCATCCCATCCCAGAAATTATAGTGCAGAATTAACCAATGAACTACACAGTAGACAGTAATGGAGCCCTTGCTGTGAAAATAGCTTTCGGCAATTTGATACCAGGATACGTGACAGCTTGTCTACTTTATAGTTTATACAAATGGAGTCCTTGTTCAATGCAGTAAAATCCCATATGTCAAAAGAGAAGAGGACGAGAAACTATTAGAACAGGGCTGAGCAAGATAACTAAATTCTGGAATTGGCTGGGAAAATCTATTCAAGACATTGAGCTAGGAAAAAAAATGGTTGAAAATTTTAAAAACAAATCCAAATTGTTTCGTTTCAGTTTTAAATTTGAAAAGAATAAAATTACTAAATTAAACCGAACGAAATCCATTTTTTTTACATAAAAAAATCAAAAGGCCTAAGAATACCCAGATTCTATATATCAAAATCTGTTAATAAAATTCAACTAAAATGCTCATATGCTAATTCAATTTTTTTAAAATTGAAACTGAATCCATGAACCGGTACTTTGATTCAGTTCAATTCAGAATTAAAAAACAAAAGTATCTGATTTGATTAACAATTTTAACAAGATTATCAATACCATTCCGGTCGTCATTCCGATTTTTCTATTGGTACGGAACGTTTCGGTATCGGAGCATTTCGGCGTGCCGTTTCAAGATTGTACTATTCATATATAATTATATATAAAATTAAAATATTAATTTAACAAACATAATTAAAATTCAAGATAAATTAACTTTAAATTATATAATATAAACACAAAATCAAATAAACATAATCTCAAAATTAGAAACACAATCGCAAGTTAATCAAAATAAAGAGTATTTTAAGACTAGAACGACACACTTGGAACAGTACCAAGACGTTCCGACTAGAATTTAGCCAGTATTTCCGGAACAGGCCGGAATTAAAACCGAAATGAAAACAACGATGTTTTATCTTGGTTTTTTTAATGACATGAAATGTTCTGACCAGAACAGAATAGTATTGACAACCCTGATTTTTAAGTTCAAATAGAATCCAATCAACGGATGTTCGACCCTGTCACGGAGGAAGAAAGGGTGAAAATTTTCGAAGCAAACTTCGATTATTTCTAGATTCATACTCTTTATCCTTGCAAGGCCATTGAGTTTGGTCCCTGCAAGTCACCCATCCTGGCTCATACACACGAGAAGCTGCTTCCCGTCAAAGAACAATTCTACATCTGATTGCAAACAGATTGACATAGAAAAGCAGAAAGGAAGATTTTTGCTTGAATATTAATAGTAAGCTAGAATTGCTATCGGTTTTTCACACCCTTCCAATTGCTCCCATCATCTCTGGTATAAATAACCTCTAGAGGTTAGAGTTCTCAACTTGTAATAAAATTGAAGGAAAATTCAATAACTTCCACTCATAACTGGGTTGACTAATTGAACTGTGTATGAAGCTTCTTATTCCCGAGTATTACCTATGGTGCATTTTCATGCTCCAGGTTCTTACCATGACAGTTTCAGACTCTCAAACATGATTAAATCCATAAACACCTACCTCCCTCTTTCTGGCTAGAATCGCACTTCAATTTTAAATATCACCGTTGCAAAGACATTCTCAATGAAAGAGAATGTGATTTCCCTTAAAACATTTTAATTCTGTAATTGCATCCCAACTCAAATATTTCAGAAGGGTCTCCTCTACTTGAAGCTACCTTTCAAAAGGATCTTTACTTGAATTCAATGGAGGGTAAACTGCTGCGGCAATTTTCCGCTGAAGATTGTATTTCTTTGCGATCACTGGCCTCACATCTTCAACCCCAACCAAGCTCTCCAAAAATGGAAGTAGTGAAAGCAATTCTTTATCTTCACGATCATCAAACCAGCTCTCAATTGGTATACCATTGTCAACCTGGAAGCCAAATGCCTGAAATGAAAACCATCGACCTAGTCAACAATTTCAGCTCTAAAAAAATTCACAAATAGACACCCGGCCCCTCCTAAAAGCCTCAGGCCCTTCCACTCGTTTACCTTGCCTCAATTCTCTTCCATACCTTCTGTCCTTAAACCGATAAGTCAATCAATTGCTTTTATCTTGGTAAATATCCATGGTTTCTAAAAGACTACTAACACCAACATCTAATGATTTGGATACAATGAAGAAAGAAAACAGAAATTCCATACAATGGAATTGTGCCATTGCAAAGAAAGGTTATTTCAATTCAAGAGTGTTACTGATTAAACGGTGCAACATCCCCAAAAAATTCTAGTGTTTATGCAAATCGACAACAAAATAATAATGGTTTTCATACTAAGAAGATACCTTTTATCAATTTTATGCTATGGACAGAATATAATGCCAGATGTCCCAAACAACCCCACCCCACACTCCCAAAAACATTACTGAAAAGGCAAATACCGAGTAAAAAGATGCAGTCTCTCTAATGACCAATCAAATTATGATTCAAGCCATGTAAATCAGAAAGCACTGAAAGAGAATAATTCTGCAACAGTACCTGGGGAGAGTTGTCAATAATAATAACATGTGCCAAATCACGACCAAGAACCGACAAATCTTTGAGGTAGTTACCCTCGACAAAAACACAGGATTCACGAAAAACACGATGTCGAAACACTCTCCTCTTTGGATCAAGCACATTTAGAAGCTGTTCTGCATAAATACTTTGGCTAGCAGTAAATATTAAGATCTCAAAAATACTAGAAACTCTCTCCATGAAATCCCTGAGGTAAGGACGACACCGAACAAAGACTGTATGCTGCTGGAGGTTAAAGTTGACAGGAAATGTGAAGTCTGCATCATCACAAGGTTCAAGTGTGGAGTGCACCAGTGTTTCTGAAATTATAAATGGCGATTAAGTCAGAGACAGATACAACGCAGGTAGCCAATGGCCAAAAATGCATATTGCACAATATTAAATGCAAAACTACCGCTTTATAGAAAATGGCAGCTTTGGTTCCAGATTTTTCTGATTAAAGAAACTCCTACCTTCCAATAACAAGTCAAAATATAACTAATATTCACTTCCTCATCATAATCAAAATTACATGTAGCGGATGAGCAGGTACACAGAAAGCAGAACATTACATTTCATGAGTAAACAGAACGCAATAATCTCAAGAAACCCCAGTCATTCACACTGCAATTAATACAACTTGCAAATGAGAATTGCATATGGAATATTGTAAGAAGGCATTCTTTTATTGGGAACAAACGATAAAATCAAGAATCTCCAAAAATGTTTTACAAAAACAAACAAAATGGACTCTGCAGCATCCCCTCCCCTCCACGGATACAAAAACCAAAAGATTAAGAGACAATTACCTCAGCAAGATTAAATGAGAAAAAGGAAGAGCTTGGCATCAAGTGAACAGGATATAAACAATAAAGTTAAAGATCACATGTAATAAACTTGTTTGTATAAATTAACACGAAATAAATGTCAAATTCTGTACCATCCAGGTCCAAAACAAGAGTTGTAGGAGGACAACTCCGTGTCTGTTTAGGTAGCAGCATGGGCCTAAAAGTGGGGACTACTGATGACAACTCTGGCAGGTTCTTTATAAATAGATAAGGGTCAAAGTCATCAAACTCTTCATAATCCTCCTCCAAGCAAACATCAGTTGACATAGAATCTTGACCATGCTCATCAACACATTCCAGTTTTGAGTTCTTCATTGCAAGATATATAGAAGAAACTTCAGAAGGAAGACCACCTCCGTTTGAAACTGCATTACCACAACAATTCACAGTAGTTGCATCAGTAGAGAGCACCTGATCACCATAGTTATCCATATATGAGCTTTTGGCTAATATATTTTTCTCCAATTCTATGACACTACAAGTTGTGTTAAGGGAAGCTAGTGTGCTCTCATTGTGTTCTCCATAAGAGGGTTTAAAGGTTTCTTGTGTAAGATGGGCATCCAGCATATCAACCCGGGACTCTCCAGTCCGATATAGTTTGATGAAGTCAGCTAAACAGGAGATTATGCAAAAAGAAATGAAGGTATAATTTAAGAGGGAAAAGATAAAAGAAGCTTAAATAAATATATGTTCACACATATCAGCTTTAAAACAAAAATACTGATTGTCACTCACTTCCATCGAAAATTTCTCCTCCAGCAATCTTAGATGTGTGAAAAGCAGGAGAAAATATAGCTTGAACCACACATTGGGCAGCTCCTTCATTACAGCCCTGCAATACAAATTAGCAAATCATATGACAGAATCTTAATGCTTGACTTATTGATTGTTTTCTTGGTGTTTTTCACTCTTTTGATTTACACTTCTGAGAGCTATTTAAAAATAACCAATAAAATTTGATTAGAATAGGAGCATGTCAAGTTTTCTATATTCATTGTTAAACTAAAAAAAAGAATCTAAAGCAGGGTTAGAAAGGTGCATAGCACACACAGTTGGTGCAGTTACCTTTGGATCCACCACATCACATTGTGAAGCATTGGAAGCCTTATGATGCACCGAGTTGTAACTAGTATTCAAATTTGTTGCTGCAATAGGCTCCTGATTTTTCTTTGGAAAGGTGCCTGCAAAGAGTATTTGAGGTTGGAGTAAACACAATTAAAAAGATCGATGGTTCTTAATAAAATAATAAATGAGAAATTTAATTCTTAATAGCACAATGTGTGATGCTGATTTCCCTAATATTAGAATTTCCTCAGATCCTAACTTTGCAGCAGATATAGTGAGAAGGATGAGACTTGATACTATCAGGAACACAATAAAAAAAAACATTCATACAGGTACGTCTTCTTAAACAAATTCATATCCTTTATCACTAAATTCAATATCCTTAAAACGTAAGAGGTGTTTTAAAAGGTCATTGGGTGAAACAACAGCAAGTTAAGATGCTAAATTATGATAACTTAAAATGAGAGCAACTTGGGACTTAATCTTAATTCAGGGGACTAAATTCAATCTAGAATCTGCTAACATTGTGTTTAATTAACTTTTTGCTTGGACAGATCAAACTGCTTGACACTGATAAGTAACGCACAGGTGATGTCAGGTATTGAGTAATGTGTTCTGTTGATTTTGAGTGTTAAAGTTCAAAACAGCATTCAATTGTAAGTGACTTGCTGCCCACTGCTCTAAAAGAAAAAATCTAAATCTGACACTTTATTACAATCTCCACGAAAAAGGCAACCTATTGTGTTTTGTGTGAGCATGCATTAACTGAAAATATAAAAAGGTAGCACCGTATTACATTTCTGCTTTCTAGCTGAAGATGTAATTAGTTCTGAAACTTTCTTCTCAGCGACTTGCACATTTTCAGACAGTTTCTTCTGAGCTCTTGAAATCCTGGGGCTTGCATGCTCTCTTGAAGCATTTCTTCCACAAATTCTTTTCTTAGCTTGCATTTCCTCAGGAAGATTTTTCCAAACCTGAAGCTATTCCACCTTACTCAGCTCCAGCAGAAAAATCCAAAATCTGGAGATGACAGTCCTGACCGGAGCACCATGCACTCTGAATAAGTCAGATACCGTTTAGATTTCACATCAAAGTCAACCAGCTATAACTTTATGCACGCTAATGTTTACAACTACAGTCACTTGAAAAAAGAAAACAGCAAAAAGAAAAAGAAAAATTAAGCATATATAAATATCCTCCATTGCAACACATAAAGCAGATTATCGATGGTGAAGTGGAAGATTCCCGCCACAAATGAGAGGATACATTGCAGCCTTGTACACACAAAATATGCATATTTTGGCAGCAAAATTACACAGATAACTGTTTAAAGTAAGATTTTGAATTCAGAATAAACAGCATAATGTTAAACCTAACATATCCAAATACAAATCACGGATTAAAGCAAAACCCATCAAAAATACATTTTCCTAAGCTTCACGGCATAATGTTAAACCCAACTCTCATTTGTGGCGGGAATCTTCCACTGATGAGTCAAAAATAAAAACTAAAGTTTCGATTTTTGACTCGCCATTAACCTAAATTCAAAAATCGAAACTTCAGAATCTCATGTTAAGGAACCATCTCACCTATAAGCTTATCTAAAGTCAAAAATCGAAACTTCAGAGTCTCATATTAAGGAATCATCTCACCTAAAAGCTTAAGCTTGTAAATGAGGCCCCAGAATATGATTATATTATACTCTAACACACCCTCTAAAATGAAAGCTTTTTGGGCTTGAAACTTGCACAGGCCCACATTACCTTGTGCTTGATTTTTTTATCAAATAAAATAGGGTGGTGAGATTCGAACTCGTGACCGCTGGGTCAACAAAGCTCTGATACAATGTTAAGGAACCATCTCACCTAAAAGCTTAAGCTTATAAATGAGGCCCTAGAATATGATTATATTATACTCTAACATCTCAAACTCCGAAAAAACAGTGAAAGATTGCATTCATTATACACTAAAGTTTATACAAACAAGATAGCACTTTGAAATCTACACTACAAATAAGCGGACACCTTTTATTTTCAATACATACAGTAGAAATTCCCTGAACCCTTTTCAAAAAACTGCTTAAAATTGAGAACCAAAAGCATGCAATTGTAGAAACTCAAAGCCCTAGACCCCTCCATTTCAAAATCACCAAATTCAAATTTCGGCATTCAAAACACCATCAGTAAACAAGCTAAATTCCTCAAAAAGCCATTCAAAACATCAAGTTCATAAACTTAACTAACAGTAGCAAAATAAAAAAACAGAGAGAGAGAGACAAGTAGTTGAGAGCTAAAAATGAGCAGTAAAAAGAGAAGCTTACCTGATAAGTTAACTCGAACATGAACAGATTACAAGTCATGAACTTACACCATTTTTTTTGCTGGAAATTAAAGATATGAAGGAGAGTCAGTGAAGTTAATTAATTACCAGTAAAACCCTAGATTTTGAGAATCAAAGAAGAGAGAAAGAGGAAAGAAATTTGGGTATGGTTAGGGGGGTTTATCTTTATTTTATTTTTTGAAGAAGTTCTTATTTCCCTCCAAGGATTTTAAAAGAGAGGGAAACAATGAAAGATTGAAAAAAACTTTTTTTTTATATATATATATATATTATTGTCTGACACCAAACCTAGCTGCGAGTTTCTCTCTCTGTTGTGCGTATATTCATCAGGTATTTATTTTTCAAAAGAGAGAGAGAGAGTGAAAAGGACAAAATATTATAATTAGAATTTATGTGGGAGATTCCTCACTCGCGAAAGGTAGTGCAATGACTCTACTTGCTATAAATAGGAGAGCCGGGTGAGAACAGGACGCTTTTGCAAGTAGAGCAGGTAAATTATAAGTCAGTCCCTCTTCTTTGTATTAACTAATTATTTAGTCCTCTTTGTTTTAAAGATTAATAATTTATTTTCTTAACATTGTTGACTAAATTTAAATTTAATATTAATTTATTTTAATAAAAATATTATTCTATATTAAATATTTCAAATAATACCTATTTATTTTTTAATTTATATATTTAAAAAATAGAAAAGAATCAAGAGTGAAAAAAAGGGCTGAATGATTATTTTTAAGACAAGGGGGCTAACAAATAGAGACTGGTTAATAATTTAGTCAGGGGGAAGCAGCGCGTGCATTTCAATTTGTAATCTGAGATTAGGAAAGATCCTTCTCTTTTCTTGGTTGGTCTTCGCTAGCTTTTCGACGGCGTCGTTTGAGGGATTGCATGGGTTACTGGGAAATTTATTTATGAGCGAAAAAACGAGAATTTGTTTTAGTTTTATTGGATTCCGTTTGTGGCCCGTCATGCACTGTGAATTTGCCCAAATATATGAAGAAGGGTCTCTTATTTCTTTAATTGTAAACTTGTCCCTGACTCGTGTGGTATTTCCCACTTGGTTCCCAAATTAAAATAAGCTTTCCAATTGTGGCCATTGTTTTATGGAAGCCGGCTTAGGCTTGATTCACTGCCCTTCTGATTGGGCCCTGTGATAGGAGTTCCAGGTGTCTTTAATTGAGGTTGTGGATGTAATTGTAATTTTAGATTAAATAAAAAGAATTAGTGTCTATTTTATATGGTGGCAGCTTTTGTAATTGTGATTGAAAAAAGGGTATACATTTTATCAAAACTATTATGAGATAGACTTATAAATAAAAAATCATGTTATACTATACTTTATAAAAATAAAATTTAAAACTAATTATACATGGAGCTGGTATAAAAAATATAAATCATTTGATTGAAAAATATATATAAAAAGATGGATTAAACTTACTCTAAAATTTTGTTTTTATTTAAAAGTATGGTTGGAGTTAATTTTGAAAGTGTTTTTCAATTATAAATGAATCAATTCATATCACATTTTGTATATTATAAGTTAACTCGTTTGTTCAATGAGTTTATCCGAATTAATATATTTTTTAATTTTAATTAAAACTCAATTCATATAACATTTTGTATCGCAATTAATTCGGATCACCTAAGCAAGTCAGATTTATAATAACCACACTTTTACGTGTAATATCAACCCTGTAAATATCGTTTTTTTATCTAAATAAACCAATTATTAATTATATAATTTAAGAGAGAAATGTTAACATGGTTAAAAAAAAATGAAAGGAGAGCGGGACATCCAATTATTTTCAGCCTTTGTAATGTTTTAAGAAGCTAATATAAAAAGTATTTTTAAAATAAATAAATAAATATTTAATATATTTTCAAGAAAATAAGCAAACTTATCTTTATTCTTTAGCACATTTTGTGTTTTTCTAAAAATGGTTTTATTATATTATTTAGCTGGATGTGTAAGTAGTGTGGGCTTCACATACCGAGCACACAAATCTGACTTCTTTACACCATCTAGAAGGGGAGAAGGATATTATTGTAATTTACAATTAACCACACCACACGATACCATACGCCTAAAAACAACCAGGTACTAAACTTTCTGATCAAGATCAGTAGATAACTTTGCTCCATGGAACCGCACGGCATTCCAGTGGCCTTTTCATTTCGAGAGAGAGCCTCAAACACTCCGAAAGATCCACAGGCTTGGCGGGTAGCCATTTGTACTCGTGTAAAAGCCGCGCGAGCCATAGGTGCACCGTGGCTATCCCAAGTGCCTTGCCCGGACACACCCTGCGCCCTGACCCAAACGGTGCAAGCCTCAAATCTGAACCCATTATCAGCACGTCCTCTTCCATGAACCGGTCTGGATTGAAGGCCCAGGGGTCCCTCCAAATGGACGGGTCATGTGTTATCGCCCACATGTTGACCATTGCTGTCGTGCCAGCTGGGATGAGCAGCTTGTCCACGTGCACGTCATGGATGGCAAGGCGGGCCCACGAGAGAAGTGGGCCTGGTGGGTGCAGTCGTAGGACTTCTTTGACTATTGCTTGGAGGTAGGGTAGATTAGGGATATCAGAATCTTGCACTTGCCTATGATTGCCAGTGCACTTTTCAAGCTCTTGCTGGGCCTTCGCTTGGATCTCTGGGTGCGCCACCATCCTCGCCATGATCCACTCGAGAAGTATCGCCACCGTGTCTGTTCCTCGAAATATCATCTCCTGTGTTATATTGTCCGACAAAGTTCGTGAGTTACTTTTGGCACATAATAAAATACTATGTTTTTAATTATCTGTACAGTTAAGAGTGCGCCGCCTAAAAAGTAAAAAGCAATGAAAAAACGTGGAGCCGGAAGTGAATCGCTAATGTTCTGTGAGCCGACAGTGTGGATAAAAAAGAAGGTAAAATGATACCCATGTATATGCGACATGGTTCTTATTCCTCTCCAATCCGAAGTAAATTTATGAAACATGTTTCTGTTCGATCCGGTCAAGATCCATGGACGTTAAAAGAGTTGATTTGTATCCATTTAAAATGGTATTATTTTTTTAAAAAAAAAATCAAATTATATTATTTAATAAATATCAAATTTTGTGACATCAATCAATCAATCGGGTTACAAGTTGATTTACTATATCAACCAAATTTAATCATTGCAAAACACGAGTTTAGCAACCTCTGTACTAATTCTATGGTTAGACTTGCTTTTCAGACAAATAAATTAATGTTTTTAGATATTTTTTATTATTTTATGTAAAATAATACCATTTATTTTAAATTAAAAGGCATGTTGTATTGCATTATCAAACATGTATTGAGCGTGTATTTGATAATATGATAGTTTTCATGGTTATTGTTTTTTTTTTAAAAGGTTGATTTTAAAACAAAATTGCTAAATAAAATAAATGAAAAATATATTTTCATGGATGAAAAAGGAAGTTACTCTAGCTATCATAAAATTAAAATTTGAAACGTAATGATAATCAAACGTAAAAATACAATTAGCTAGCTAATTAAATATAAAGATCGGTAGCTACCACATTAGAAAACCTTGTACAAGGATCTAACCATGACTTCTAAACAATTAGGAGTTTAAGTTTAAAAATTGTTTTATAAACTTTATTTTTGACAATAATACTTAAAAACAAAACATATAAAATAAATAAAACTTAATAGAGTGGCGCAAGCAAACGTCAGCCAGTCAGACCAAAATGGTTGTTTTCAAATCTTGAAAAAAAAACAAGGAACCTTTTAAATTCATTAACCGGAGAATAGTTGAGAAAGGGATGGAGTGGAGCTAGCGACGGAGCCTTGCTAGTGGGGAGTAACTGGGGAATCAAGGAGGTGAGAAAAGGAGCGCCACTCATCATTGAAGAACAAGACGAAACACATGGCGCCGGTCTCCGAGAAGAAATTTTATATTTCAGAGAGAGAGACTTTGTAATTTTTCCTCTTTTTTTGCCTTCATTTTTTATATATATTAAATACTGCTATATTCCTTATCATCACATATATGTGTATATTAATTTATTATAATATTCTTGTTGATATTTAGATTAGAAACCACGCTTCACAATATATAATTTATATTAATCTATATTTCATAGCAACTTTTGTACTCTTTAAAATATATATATATTTCAACATATAGTCATAGAAATAAGGTGGCTAAATGTCAATTTCACTATTTTCATACAAAATTCAGGAACGTGAAGTAATTTGTCAGATTTTTTAATGCCAAATGATTAGTTTAAATTAGTTTTTAAAATATGATGAGAGAAAAGGGAGAGTTTGTTTACCCACAAAAGAGGAACCATATCTGATTCGTTCAGCCGCTCTTGCTCAGGCAAAGACAGCAAAGCACTAAGAAAGTCACTTCGACTCCTGAAGTCTCCGGCTCTTTTTCTTTCCGTCACAACTTGACCCACGACGCTATTAACCTTACCGGCCAGCTTACAACACCTTCTCTTCACCCCATAAAAGTCTAAAAACCTTAGTGGAAAATAGTCCTCCAAATTAAATTTTGAAATCAAATCAAATCCCTCTTCAGCCATGAACCCTAACTCCTCCCTTTTTATATGGACATCACTGCCAAGAACACTCTCAAGCACATTGCTTAATGAACTTTTTTGCAATATCCCTCTTAGAGCAACAACCCGTCTCTCCTTCATCTCCTTACTCACTTCCGCCAACATTTCATTAGCTAAACGTTGCCGGAGTGGCTCTAGACCAGAGATTTTCCTGGGGGAAAACATATGATTTGCAGCAATTCTACGCAAGTGTCGCCAGTAGTCACCGGACGGAGCAAAACCAATGGCACGCTCAAACATCAACAAACGAGCTGATTCCTTCACAGGACGGTCAGCGAAAGAAGACCCACATAGGATTTCCCTGGCCGTGTCTGGATGGCTACTAATGAGTACACGTGTTGTGCCCAGACTAAATGCCATAAGCTTAGTTGCACCCAGCGAGGTAGCCACGCTAGCTAATTTTCGATGAGCAAGCGAACCCATTTGTGGTAAAGTGCCTAACACAGGCCAACCAATTGGACCCCGGAATTTTGAAGGGTTTTGATTATCGCGATGGTTTCTCCATGCAAAACCTCCAGGGACTAGCCAGTAGTTTAGAGAGAAAGCAAAACAAGAGAATAATGAGAGTAAAAGGACAGTAATGGGCCATGGAGTTTGGTGGGAGATGATGGCTGAGAAAAACAGCAAGAAAGAAAGATTAGCTAGCATGGACATCGTTTCTCGAACTGTAAATATGGTGGCGATGATTGCCGTCTTTCTTCGAAGAGAAGCAATTAGAATTGTGTAGTGATGGACGTTTTGTCATGGGAGGATCTCGTGTGGGTCGATATGTATATTTATAGTACGTGGAAAGTTGATATTTTGCCACCCTTTATTAGTGGGCTAAGCATGACTCGTGGTTATGAGCAAAGCATTTTTCTTTATTAATGTTGGACGAAAATGAGCTTGTTATACTTTATATAATAGAATGTATTAATAAAAATTTAGATTATAAATATTTTTAGTTAGTTTAAAAGAATAATAAAAAAATTTGGGAAAAATTTTCTGATCTATATTTATCAATAATAGTAGATGGAGTATACATGTTATTATTTATAGGTAGATCAAAAACTTTCAAAAAATAAGCTGTTCTTGCTGCTTCTCTTTTTAAATATTTTTGTAGCTTTCAAAAAAGTCTCAGTTTTTTTTTAGTTATTTGACTTTTATGTGTTTAAAATTTTGAGATATTATCAAATGGAGAGATATTTAAGATGAAAGAGAAGTAAAAGAAGAGGACAAAAAAAGGGAGTGCGCTTGTACATGTGATATTAAAACGCATGATTTTTTAAAATTATATATATATATATATATATATATATATATAGTTATTTAGAAAAGATTTGAACTCACGATATCTTTTAAAAGATAACGTATGGCTCAGTTGCTGGATAATAAAATCTCACAATAATTAGTTCATGAATGTCTTTTCAATGAAGTACACCAATTCTAATTGTATGCAATGTAGCACTATAGTGTAGTGTGATAGGGATTGTTTTAAGGGTATTGTTTTTAAAGAATAGACTATTTTTATTATGATATATGAAAATAAATTAAAATTTTAAAAATATATTAAAAAAAATATCTGTCATGTACAAGTTTGGATGTTTGTCAAATGCAAAGCAAATCATCTACTGCCGATTTGCCAAGGTGTGGCAGACAGCCATTGACTTCTACTTACCATTTTTGTTATTGTGGTGGAAGATATCTCTTAAAAATAATTTATGATTGAAAATATATCCATGTCAAGATTTTGGCAATGATGAGTTCTGCATAGAAGTGAAAACGTTGATACATTTATAGGAATATAAGCAGAATATGCCCTACATAAATCTTTATGGTACATGTTCTTGTATATATTATAATAATATAATGATAGCACTCATACCTAACTCGTCAACTAGCTAGCAAGGGGCTGAGGTTTCTATGAGACATATCTGAGCTTCTTTATTTCTTGTAAATGGACTTGGATATATTTTATATTGTTGGATTCGTCATTTTTTGTATAATTATTTTTTAAAATTAATTTAGTCTGTATTATATATTGCTCTTTCCTTATTTTCTAAAATAAATAAATAGAAAAGTGTTTACAAAAACCAGCTGAGTAGAATTACTTTATCTATTGTACGAGTAGATAAAATAATGGTTCATAAAGATTACCTAGCCAAAAAATCTGAAATGTAGAATTCAATCAATTTAAATTCTTTACTAGAATCAAAGTTTTCCAAATTTAAAAAGAGCTTGTTTTGTTTTGAAGAGAATATAACTTAAATCTTATATGATAGACTTCGTCGACACACAATAAGATTCGAAACTATTAGAGATTTTGGCCACACCTTTAGCATTGCTTTCATTTTATTTGGATTCGAGTAAACCTCACTTTTCTATAGTTATTCTTTGCGGGTTCGGGTTAAGCGAGTAAATACTCAGCTATCCTAGGCTGTTACAAGGTGAGCGTGTTTTAACTCAAACCCAGTACTTGCAAGACAGATTTCAAGTTTTTTATCATTACATAACATCTCTTGAAGTGCTTTCACCTCGTGCATAATCCAAGATCAACATAAGATTGTGGTCATGCTTTTTTTATATATAATTTATGAAGGATGCACTTGGAAATATATTAATCCTGTCTGCTGAAAATACAAATTATTCAAGTATGAACACATATAAGTTGAAGTGGCCGGTGATGGATGGTATACTTTGCATGCTAATGTCATCACACGAATAAGTGCAGAAGCTAAATGCGCAAAGATATGAATCTTGGACTTTATAGCAGACAGGACATGATCAATGGTGTGCTCAAACCTATCTTCTATACATCATTCTACTCTCACCGTAGTTAGAAAACGTTTGTCCATTTCCTTAATTTTTGAAATTTGAAACAACTTATATATTCTTTAGAGGTTGTGCTGGTATTTTGGTAGCTTATATTTTTTGTTCAGTCATGAAGAAAAATTATTTTATTAGTTAAATAGCTTTTTCTTTTTTACATCGAAAGATAAACATAATCGTGTTTTAAACCTTGATTTTATAGAAGTTAAAATAACATGTTTTTTATTTATTTATAGAAACTTGTTTTTTTTTATTTTACATGCAAAAATATATCTCACGATAATTTTAACTAAAAACATTTTTTTAAAAAAAAACTACAATTAACAATATTTTTTAAAACCACGACAACAACCAAACATACATTTAATCTTATTTCACATGTAAATATGTGTATATTCTAGACGATAATATCAAAAATGTTGTCATATTATCGTATATGCTCCCTCGTATTCTAAGAATCTCATGCCATAAACATCGTTTTTTTTCTATCCAACTAGGATAGTGTTTGTCTTTACATTGCAGAATTCTGTTTTTTTTTTTCTTCTAATTTCTTACATGTTTTTAGAATATTGTTTGATTGCAAAACTAAAACTTTAAAAACAATTATTTAATAAATTTTCTAACAAAAAAAAAATCTCAACTACAAAACAAGCTAGCCTGGTTCTGTAGACTGTGCTTCTGTAGAAAGGTAGGAATTGATGTGGAAAAGCAGAATATTATAACGCTTAGAATCGAGAGAAAGGGATGTTAATGGTTCCCATTTTTCCTTACGTTCACTTAAAAATACTTTCTTTTTATTCCTTCATGCAATTATTTCCCATTCGAGCCAGAAAAAGGCATTGACAATGGCAACAGCCTGTTAGCAGACGACGTGTAGCTAACAATGGTGATGGTCTAGTGCTAATATTAGCATCCCATCTCCTATTTTGAACACTCCTAAAGTCGACAGGATTTTTAGAACCCATCCATATTCCACATTTGTTTTTGTAAAAAAAACATGTAATTAATAATTAGGTGGTGGTCCATGCTGCCCATGATCATAGAATAATCTCTACTTGGGAGATAGGCTCGTCATTGATGAATCTCTTCCACACACTATGCCTTTCCTTCGATTAAAACCCATCCCCATTTGATAGGTCTAAGAATTACGCGATGGCTTAATCATGGAGGGGTGGGAATCCCAGTCTCTCAATAATGGTGCTGCCTCCATGGTTTTTTAAAACGCATTCTTTTTATTATTATTATTATTAACGTGAATCTCCGGGACTACTTGCGTGTATCTCAAGTAATGACTCCAAGGAGTTAGCCTAACGGTGGAGGCTTGGGACTTGCGTGGGGGTATTCCTCCCAGGTCCTGGTTCGAAACCTGAGGGCGAAGCTTCTTCTGTGAGTCACCGTCCCCTTAGTAAGAGCCTGGGACAGCCGGAGGTTTACGCATGTCCTGGGCCCACAAAGTGCGTTTTTCGGGTCATGTGGTTCCCCCGTTCCGCAAGGATATTCAAAAAAAAGTATCTCAAGTAATTTCATGGGCTCTGAAATAAACAGTCATGTAAGTCTATAATGACTATCATATTAGCAACCACACGAGGAGTAAATTCCTTAATCCCAAGCTTTTGATTTTGTCCTGTATGCTATGGAATAATATATATATTATGTTTTTAATTTTTATTTAATCATTTAGGTTCACAAGATATTAAAGTTTTATTTTACTTAATAAAAATTAAATATAAACTAATACAAGTTTAAAATTTAAAAAAAAAATTACGGGTGTGGATATGTGAAAAACACAAATGAAGATGTGTATATAGTTCAAACCTAAAATGATTTAACTTTTTTAAAAAAGTATATTAGATCATATTTATAACCTCACCTAAACATAAACACAGCCTAAGGTAATATCTAATATAGATTTGTGGTGGCATGTCGCATTATTCTTTTTCGTTCTTTAGCGGATAGATAGACACATCAATGCACAGTCCTCATTGTTAACTCGAAAACGACAACCATTTTCGTGCCCTTCTCCCACCTCCATTTATAAAACTATGTTCTCTTTTCTCCTCTCCGTTGCTGCTGTTTTCTTCTTTCTTTTTTAATGACAAAAACCATTTTCTTTTCTTTTTTTTAAAAATAATTAATTACCTGTCAACTTTCAAAATAATCTGAAAAATAAAAATCTAGCCCCGGCTAGATTTTTAGTTAGCAAGTCACTTGTCTGATTCATCACATATTAAATTTAAGAACTATGCAAGATATTACATCTTCCAATAAAATATGATTGCTTGGGAATTCTCTTAGTTAAAAAAGAATTCACCAACTTGTCTCCCTTCCCTCTTTATTTACTATAATGTGCATTTTTTTAAAATATATATTTTTTTATGTTTTTAGCTTCACGAGAATAAATTAAAAAAAATACTTTATAGTATTTAGCCTTGTCATGACAAATAAGTTAGAAAAAATCATATTAAAATTTAATTCCACAAATCATTTTAAATAAAAAATCAGAAACAAATCTATATAATGGGAGGGAGGCATATTATCGACTCTTCTTCCACTAGCAGCACAGCATAAATATTTCAATAGGCAACGAATAACAGTAAATGGACTCCTCAGAACTTCAAGATGCCCAGCGCAGCCATAGCTTTTACCTATGCGCCTCGACATACACACAGCATAAAGGTTATGGTTTTGTTTTGGGTATTAAATACTAGAGAATAGTATAAATATACGATGTAGTTTTATCAAACAACTTGATTTTTTATGTGAGATAATTTCTTAACAAGATATCAGAGTTTTCTTGATTCAACATTCATTAATTCAAATTTCATCACCCCCATTTAATATTGTTGACTCAACGGTCATGAATTCGAATCTCACCACCTCATTCGATTTGATAAAATTAAAGCACAAGATAATATGAGTTTATATAAATTTCAGGCTCAAATGATTTTTATTTGAATTGCGTATTAAAAAATAATATAATAAAATTTTACTTAACAATTTAAGTTTTACGATGAAATGATTTATTATTAACATGGGCCAAATGAGACAAAATTATGCAAATTTCGGATCCGGGCTTTGCGTCATCACATCAAACTGCTACCGGTGTAACGAAGTCGGTTGACATTCATGGTCGACCTCTTACAAACTTCCGGTAAGAAAGGCATGGATACTCAGCCTAGCCTAGCCTCTAAAAACAGATTATAGATTGCATCCCGTGGTTTTCATGCATCACGCGAAGAAAAAGAGAACAGTTCTTATAAGAATTGATCGGTACAAGTGAGTGCGATCTTACAAAATTTGATCGATATATTCTGCGAGGTAAGTTAAAAAAAAGTACGTGAGCGGTTGTTTACTACCACGGCAACTACTGCTAATTTCATTCTATACTTTTTCATCATCCAAACATATATAAACATATTGTCTCTGAGGCTTTTACGAACGTTCTCTCTGTTTAAACATGAAGTTATTTCCACGAGGTTGTCATCATTAAACTCCTCAGAATTATTGGCTACAAGTTTTGATCATCAAAAGAGGCAGTGAAACTGGCGGGTCATCTTAATTTTGAACTGATCGAAAGCCAGCCCTAGCTAGCAGACGCTGTCTGGATTAGAACTGCTTAATTGTGTCATGGCTCATCTTCTTCATGAGTAAGACTTGTTTTCTTCACTAGTTAAGTTGATCTATGACGAGAAATGTCGAATTAAATAGCGACTGTGGATGCACCACCTACAAAAGGTTGATTAAAGTAGTCGGGAGAGAAGGAAAAAAGGAACAAAAGATGGGGTGCACTAGAATAATCAGTGACACAGATTCTAGCTGTATCCAAATTAAATGGAAGCTGCCTGTATGGTTTGGTCCCAGCAAGATTTAAACACAGAATGAGACTTGAATTGCAGGCACATGCAGTACAGCAACCAAGGATCAAGGAAATTGAAAATAGATCGATGAATGCGATGCGATAGTCCCTGCTTAAAGAAGGGGCCGGGGAGAATATCCACCATAGTCGCTCTTCTAATCCACAAAATATGTCTTCGGCATGCATACACCCACTATCTCTTCCATTCTGTTCTGGACAAACCACAATGATTGACAGAGAAACCTCTGCCAACGGAAGCATTTCCTAGTGCAGATATCTAGCAGTTTCCATGCTTCCCCACACAAAAAGAATTCATATGACTGGGGCCTATAGCTAAATGATCAGCATATCATATCCTTCAGAACAAAGCAAACGATAACGCGTGGAAGATTTCTCCTCCGCTAAATCTAGCTAGCCTGTAATACGTTGGATATAGTAGAATAAAAATGATAATGAGTGCTCTACTTTATTTAAAGCAAAGCTGAAGGTAATATAGAGCACCCCACTAAGTCCTGTGCTGCTTCTCCAGCAACTATTGGATGGAAGAACAGCAGAAGGGCCAGTGATTAAGGTGTTGCAGAGAAACAGATCTAAAGAGAAAAGCTGTCAATATATACAGCTTCACCAATAGGAACCAATAAAAGAGGGTGGAGTTAACAGTGTTAGAGTAAAATATAAATTATATTCTAGTATCTCACTTAATAGCTTGAGCTTTTAGGTGATATTGTTTTTTAATATGGTATCAGAAACTTGTTGACTCAGCAGTCACGAGTTCGAATCTCACCACCTATTTTATTTGATAAAAATCAAGCACAAGGTAGTGTGGACCTGTGCAAGTTTCAAGTCCAAAAGACTTTCACTTGAGAGGGTGTGTTAGAGTATAATATAAATTATATTCCGGGAGCTCATCTAATAATTTAACCTTTTAGATAAGATATAGTTACACGAAAGTAAGGAGACTTTGCCGCAGAAAAGACTTTACTCTATCACATCTTCTGGGAGCATCCCTTTAAGGACACCCAATACAGCTAAATCAAAGTGGAATGCTTAGTTAACTTCTAATTAATTTAGCATTATCATAGTACCTGCACACTTTTGGACATAATAATAATACTAATAAATAAATAAACGAACCCTTAATTGGATGTAGTGAGATTTCTTTCCACTAATAGAAAGGTGTCCGCCATGAATCTGCCAGCTTAGCCCCCACTACCACATACCAGCAATAAGAGAGAGCGGTGGACCTGCTGGAGCGGCAAAAGAAAAAAATCCTGATTCCACCAAGGAATCATAGATTTGGCATCAGATGCCTTAACTATCCGGTATAATAGTACCCTCAGGACAGAGAAAGAGAATCCTGCTGCTAGCCAAAAAACTACAGGCAGTTAAAAGTGATCATAGCTATGATGCCTCCATATAATTGCAGTGGGAGAAATGAGGGAGCAAATTATACAGAGGTGCATTGAAACAACAAGTGATGCGGTTGAATAATGGTGAAGGCTTATATATTAAAAGCCACGGAAAATATGGTTTTACTGAAAGAAGGAAGTCGTCTTTGCCGACGACATGGGATCCCATTGAGAACAAGCGTGGAAGCCAAATGCGGAAAGATGAAATAAAATAAGCTGCAATCAAATGGCCACGGTTGCATCTCCCATCTTTTGGTGGAATGTTATGGATCTTCATACAGCTAGGACTAGCACTAGCCGCATAAAAATTAATAGGGTGGTCAGCGAAATGTTTCTTTTTTAAAAAACAAAATTAAACGTGATTTTTTCGGTTAACTAAACTCCAGATTTGTTTTTTCTTACAAAAACCTAGTCTGGTCCAAGTCGGGTCAGTCGGATTTCATTTTGATAATTGTGATTGTTAGTGTTTCCAGCCGAAGAAACAGCACTTGTCAGCATGGCCTGCCTATGAATTGGAGAGCGTCATGTATGTATGTATGTATGTATGTCTGTTTTTCCTTGGTATACGTATCCATACTTCTTACCACGGTCAAAAATCCGTTAACTAAGCTCCCTTAGTGCCTGTTTGGCACTGCAGTCAAACCGGTGTTTGGCTAAAATTCAATTTTTATTATATTTTATTTTAAATGAAATTTTTTTGGTGTTTTTAGATCATTTTGATGTGCTGATATCAAAAATAATTTTTAAAAAATAAAAAACTATCATTTTGATGTATTTCTAAACGAAAAGGCACTTTAAAAAACAACCGCAATCGCCCTCCCAAACAGACCTAGTGTTTAGGTAAGAACTAAAATATCTAGAATTAAATTTCTCTCCTCATGGATGGAAGCAGTTTGCCTCCCAGCTATAACATTTAATTTTGGTTTCGATGAAGAAAAATGGATCCACCAAAATAAATTCATCTGAAAATTTCCACATCGCTGAACTTCGTGTCCATTTTGTCCAAGACTTTTCGGATACAATGGTGAAGAGCACTATTGAACGAGTTTGTAATCTAACTCAGTTTTCATGCATATCTTATTTCATTTCTTACCTCCTACGGCTCAAATTTATTTATTTATTTAATCTGGATACTCAAAAAATTTAGTCACTCAATTTCAAGTTCCTTAGAACTGCTACATCTAGGGGTCACCCCATTGATAAAATAAAAAATAAATGAGCTCAATAAACCAAAAATAAGTGCACGGTTTGCTAATATTACTATCCGTATGGCATTGTGTTTTCAACTGTATTTTGATACATTTTAAAAGTGCATTTAATTTAAAAATATTAAATTATTTAACTTAAGACTGACGCAACAGGATGAATTTCAAACCTTTTTATAGGTGGCAGGGCTTTCTTTGACATCAAACCACCCAAAGCAAATGAAAGTACGAGGAAAACAGAAAATGCATGAAAATGATAATTCTAGCCGAATAAGCAATAAAGAAACCAAGAGGTCAAAATCGACATGCGGATAGCATACCACATGTATAGCTGAATTTACGTGCCCTCCAGTGGAATCTTTTGATCAATACTCGAACATTCTTGCAAAGATATTGGCGTATTTACATCATGCTTATCTTGGTGGCGGAGGAGGAACATTGGATTTCGCCATCCCCACCCAAGCAACGATGCCAACTGCAAGGATAATCCATCCAAATATATCATACTTCAGATCGCTGTTCTTCTTCTTGGAGCCCTGAAATAGAATTAAGAAATGTCTGGTGATGCTTTAAGAAATGAATAGTGAGAGTTTTGAGATAATGTTTAATGTAGTGACTTGTGGGAAAACAGTCGGTGTGAACTCAATATTAGCTGGTGCCAAACTCCCATTACAGCATCTTAGAGACTTCAATTCAAATGTGTGACTTCAATAAAAAAAAAAATTAAAGCTAGCAATTCCTCGTGCTAATTTACTAGATACTTCTCTACAATATTCTTTTATTAAGAGAAGAAAACAAAAGGTGGAAAGTAGATAGGAAGACACTAATCAAAAGAACTGCATGCTCTTCAGAATTTCTTATTGCATTCGAGAGGACTCGAACTCAAGACTTTGCAAGGGGGAAAGGTACAGCCAGCAAGGCTGTGCGAGAACTAATTTAACTCTACATTCCAAGTATTATTTCTCTTTCCAGCTAGATCTATGTCACTGCCACTACAATATACTTCGCTTTACTCCACCAGATGTGGACTAGAATGTCAACGTATCCCTTGGGCTTTCAATCACAAGAATTTCTGCCATTTAATCAATGTTTCCAATTGTCTCAATAATTTGACTACTTTCCTATTTTAGCCTTACATGAGCCCCCGTCGGAAATCTTAAGGACTATAGAACATTTTAAGATACCAAACTTCGAATGCTCAAAATCTGAAATATTCTTACTGGTTTCTTTAGCTGACATGCAGAGATATTGGGAACGCTTTGCATTAGCTTTCAGTTTGAAGGTGGCATTTTTCGTGTTCTTTTTTGTTAGATTCCATTTCATCCCAAAAGGAGAGAGAAAATTCCAATTGATTCAAATTAGAATAACCCTATATTTTCCAAACCCTTTCTTTTACTCAGAGGAAACCAACTGCAAGTCACGGAATAGTAGGAAAAGCTCATACATGATGAAACTTTGCGCTGCAATAAAAAAAATTCCCTTTTAACTATTTTTCCTTTTTTTCAGTAAAAGGAGGAAGGGAAACCACACTATTTTTTCAAAGAATGGGATTGAGTGAACAACAAAGTAGGTATTGACCTGGGCTAAAGTTAGAAACAATCAACCTCCTAAATTTCTCACCTTTGCATTTGAAGAAGCAGTAGAAGCCCCACCCATAATCTGTTGGCTGCTCGAATGCTTATGGATCTCCATGTGCAATTCCGGAGCCTGCGAAGATATCATCATCAACATATTTCATCAGAAAACAGGAAGTGACACACATCAATAATTAATCAAACAGATCACTTCAGAGATAGTACTACCAACCATCAAAAAAGAGGATTTCATTTGATCAGGATAGATAGAAGTGATTATGGAAAAGTTAAATCCAGATATGAACATAGTGCAGAATAAAAAGGAAATTATTGAAGATTTGAAGAGGCTGACAATAACAATGATCAATATAATTGTCATGGTTTTTATTTTTTGATTCCATGAGAGCTAACCCCTCAAATAGAAAAATGTGCAAACTCAAGATGTGCTTTCTGCTTTCAGCACTACTTTCATGCAAAATGCTAGGTGATTTCTGTTTTAATAGTAGATAGAGAGCCACATCAGTATAATTAGTAAACTGCATACCAGAAGTTTAAAAGGGCAGGCTTCAAAACCAACAAATACACAAAAAGAAACAACAGTTCACTCACATTTAGTTGTGAGAAGAGAAGGAAGGTGCAACACATACCTTGGCGCAAACTTCCAAAGACTTGCGATAAAGCTCATTGTTTGGATCCTGTATTAACAAAAATCAAATTTGTAGTTATAACTTGCATCTCGCCAAAGACCACCAGAAACTAGCATGCTTAAACATGAGTCGCAAAAAATTACCTCATCGACTGCTTGTTGGAAATAATTAGCTGCCTTGTCAAAATAACTTTTAGCCCCATCAGGATCAGGAGTCAGAAATGCATAAGAAGTATTGGCATTTCCTATAGACCACATGACATTGGATGTTGGATTTAACATCAATGCCTCTTCCAGCTTTGAAATAGCATCTGTAAAGCATAGACACCGCCCCAATAACATAAAGCCCATAAAATTTGCTAAATTGTGAATTGGTAATTATAACAACGAGTAAACTATAGTACCGCTTGTCATCTTCTTAGCCTCTGCCACAGTTTGAAATTGCGATAATTCCAGCAATGTCTCACCCCACTTAGTCAAGTTCTGCAAAACATAACCCCCTTCTTTAATGCTGACAAGTCACTAGTAACGGTGATTATACATCAATGATTTACAAAATGAAAATTGAAGCGATAGCCGGTGTGTTCTTTAAATACTGAACGAAATACATGCGTATATGGTCTAAATAATCAAGTAAAAAATAATTCTTTTAAAGAGAACAGCAGAATTGACGACGGAAAAAACAGGAAATTAAACAAAACCACGGTTCGTGTAGAGAATGAGTGCTCACGTCGGCATCGAGAGGGTCTCTAGCGTAGGTAGCTTCAGCGGTTTTACGAGCGTGCTCGAACATTAAGAGACGATCGAAGTCATCTTGAGAGAACTCCATCGCAGTTGTTGTTCTTTTTTCCCTTTTTAGTATTTCTCTTTTATGCTGTGTCAGGACTGATGAAAACTTGAGAGAGAAAGAGAGGAGTAGCAGCTAGGGTTTGAGGATTAGGAGTGACGGTTTTTAGTAACTGTTTGTTGTCGAGAGTTTTGTCTGGCTCGTGTAATGCACGTCGTCGCGCGTTAAGACAACGAATAGGAAGCAGTTGCTGGACTGGGCCAACGTATACTACTGCTGGCTTGACCGATGACTGGACTTTGTGGGGTTAGGCATTTTACACTTCCTCTTCCTTTTTTTAAAAAAATCTTAGTGCTTGTTGGTATTGTATTTTTGTATTTTAAAATTATTTTTGAAAAAAAATTATTTTTTAATAATTATTTATTTTAAATTAAAAAAATAATATTTTTAGATTTTTTTGATATTTTGATGTTAAAAAACACTTTAAAAAATAATTTCATCCGCACTCGTAGACAGAAATGCAAAATATATTAAACTTTAGAGTAATGATATCTTCAATCAAGTATTCTAATTTCAATGAAATGATATTCTTGTTTGGTTTGAAGAATATTTTCTCTTGTCAATTATTCGCAGATTTGCACGAATTGCATAGATTATATCGTGACAGTTTAATTTTACTTGGAATTAAAGAAAAACAACAAAAAAACTCCATATTTAACTTGTGATCGATCTCAATTTTAACTTGTAATTAGACAATGATTAAACATAAAATTTAGACGAATTGCATGGAAGTTTTCTTCTCTTTTTTCCCTTCTAAATATATGAGTACATGAGTTCATATTTTAATAGATAAGTTATCAATAAGTTATATGATTTGTTTGTTAGATAAATAAATTTCAATTTCATTTTTTTTATTAAAAATAAGTTTATGATTTCTTATAGTTTTCTACAAAATTCATAAAATACATTTGTACATTTTTTTATTTGTCTTTTTTAGGAAATACTTTACCATGTAATTTTTCAAATCTATATCTTTTTAGATTTTTGACTAAATCATTTTTATTTTTATTTACAATTAAGTACTTAATATCATATAATTTTATTTTCTTAAACTGCTAAAATTCTCAAAAACAATATTCAGAGCACATCATTAAGCTAACGATCAATAATTTTTTTATTAAAGAAAATATATAAACATGACGCATTATACCTTTTATTTTTACTATCGTAAGTTGACTTGAACACGATCAAGATTTACAATGCAGGTAATATAAAAAATAGATAGAAACCATAAACTATTTACACACTGGACATTAAAAAAATACTATGAAATATTTTAAATAAAAGAAAAGTAAATAAAAATCTACTAATTTAAGAATTTCAAGTATACGAAGAGGATGATAGATAGATGCACAATTAATTTTTTTTTTCTGCGAGATAATTTATAAAAATAAACTTAATTATATTGAAATATTAACATAAAAAAAAACTTAATGACATTTAAGAAAAAAAAAACATTATAAATGGACCAAACGACATGAATAAAAGAGAAAAAAGGAAAAAAACTAGCTCTCTCACGTTGGCGCGCGTGAAGAAAAAGTGTTTCCCGCCAAAGTGCCACCATGATTTAGAAAATCCCAAATCGCCGCCAATGAAGCCCTAAAAAACCCAATCAAATATCCAAACCCTTCATCCCTCTAACTTTCCACCCCCGCAATCGATTTCTCATTCTCCGATGGGAGAATCAGAGGAGAACAACACAGAAACAACAACAAATATCCAAACCCTTCATCCCTCTAACTTTCCACCCCCCCAATCGATTTCTCATTCTCCGATGGGAGAATCAGAGGAGAACAACACAGAAACAACAAATATCCAAACCCTTCATCCCTCTAACTTTCCACCCCCCCAATCGATTTCTCATTCTCCGATGGGAGAATCAGAGGAGAACAACACAGAAACAACAACAACCCGACCCCAATTCCCAACAGGCCGGATCAAGAGAATCATGAAACTCGACAAAGACATCAACAAGGTCAATGCAGATGCACTATTCCTCGTCTCCAGCTCCACTGAGTTGTTTCTTCGGTTCCTCGCGGAGAAATCAGCAGAAGTTGCAATCGAGAAGAAGCGAAAGATCGTGAAACTCGATCACATCCGAGCCGCTGTTAAAAGGCACCACCCTACCAGTGATTTTCTCTTGGATTCGCTTCCTTTGCCAGCCGAGTCATCAGAGAAGCCTGCAAGTGATAATACTAGTGGTCGCACCGTGACTGATAAGCCAGCTCCGGCTGGCACGCGCCGGATTGACCAGTTTTTCTCTAAAGCGGCAAGCGAAGAACATCCGGTTCTGATAAATGAGTCCTAAACTTGGCTTCTTTTCTTTTCATTTCTTTTTCTTTTAATGAATTAAATGTAATAGAAACATGTTAAGCTCTATAATGCAAGTGGTTTTGTTATTATTATGTTTAATTATCATAGAATTCCCATAGGAAATTATTATGTTTCATAATATCATTAGCTTAGGAAAATCAAAGCTTCTTGATTACAAAACATAGCTCTACGTAGTTTTAAACATGAAGAATTATTTTTCATTGCAATGACAGTTCTTTGGGGTTCTGCTCTAGACACGGGTGTTGGTACAAGACATAGATACACAATTATTTTATATGAAATCGATGCAAATAGGTAAATTACTGTTTTGCAGAAATAATAGTTACTGATCCTCGATAAGGTTTGTCTAATCTCCCGTGACATGTGATTTTCGATTCAAATGTCTGATTTGAAACTCAGGGAGATAATGGCCCAGAAAATGATGAGACAACTGAAGCCGCTTCATCTCGTAGATGATAAGTGAGGTCAGGTCGAAGAAACATCTTTTGCCCTTGCATTTTTCTTCCCTCCTTGATGTAAGATATTCCTAGATTTGCAGAATTGATGCTGTTGGTTCCCAACTGGTGGAGACCAAGAGAAAGCCTTCTGTTTAAAGGCGCTGAATTGCTAAATCCTCCATTCAAGCTCTTGTTTGAAAGACGTCGACTGCTGGTGCTTGGCCTTGACCCGACCAAATTTTCTTGCTCAACTACTACATGGCTCGGGGCCTTCTTTTCCTGTGTTGTAAAAGCCATCTAATAACACAACAGGTAAGGAAAATAAAGTTCATTTTTGAACGTGGGAGGTTTACTTTTTTAATGCTAACAAGAAGATCAACATTGCAGAAAATAGAAAGCAAACATTTAGGATAGAAAATATATAAAAGCTTTGCCTGTAGAGTGTTGGATGGACTAACCCTATGTCTTTGCTTCTCCTCTTCCATCTCCTGCCTTGACAAGTTATACTCTTCCAGCATTGCCAGCAGAGGTACCTAGATAATAATGCGTGCATTTGTTTATTTGATTTGCAAGTGACCACTGCTTCTTTTACATTAGATGAACACAATTCACCATACATGCTGACAAAAATGTATATCACCAACATATAGTCACAACTCACAAGCAAATAAATTACTTACTCCATCATACAGGAATACTTTGTTTCTTTCCTCTTCCCAACTCTCAGTCTTTGTTACAAGCGATGCCACTAAAACTGTACAATCAGTTTTACACTACACATTAATAAATCTGACATGTATTAAAGCAATAAGATTTTCAAAACAAAAGGTCAGCTGTCTACATAGCTGGAAGATAGAGTCAGGCTTTTCACCCCACTCTTAGCTTTTTTATTGTAAGTCACTTCATCAACCAATCCTTGACCTGGTTACTAGTTAGTATTTTATTTGAGTGATTAATGTCCACCTTCAGTTCTTTACCTATTGAAAATTGATATTGTAGCACTGGCATCTTAGTCTAAATGGTGATTGGTAGGCTGTTTCTGGTTGCAGAGGCTTTTATTTGTGATGATTGCATGCCCATTGTGGTTTCAGGATTCTTAGCAAACCAACCAACTTCCCCTTCTTACCTGGGATCTTGTTGACTATTACTCGGGCACGTTCTGCACGTTGCAGATTCTTGTGAGCACCTCTGCGAACTGAATATCGATTCTCGTCCTGAAAACATGCATGAAAACTTGAAATGTCATGCAGACACAACAAAAGCTGGGAGCTAACAAAACATGCAGAGCATTGGGTGATACTAACCATGCTGTATTCTTCTAACCAACGCTCTTCATCACGTGCTAATATCCACCTCTCAACCTTTTCCATTATAGCCTTCCTGCTAGAAGCTTCCTCTTTTGCTCTTGATATCTGCTCATCCAAGCTCATGAGGAGATCGGCATGGTCAATCTCCCCTTTTATAGCTTTTCAGTCAGTATTTGGCAACACTAGTTTAAACATGAACTGAAACTGGTAGCTGTAATAAAAGATAAATTCAGTTGATCTTACCCAAGTTTATAAGATTTACAATATTTTCCATCTCTGGTTGTGAAGGGATCTCCATGTGTGATTTTTTACATATTTGATCTAACTCGCTCTGTTTCTTGAAAAAAAGCTCCTTCATCTTGCTTGCCTTTAGCTGATCCAGTCTCTTGACTTCAGCTTCAGCCTTGAAACGATTCAAATAACTATCATGTCTTAGTTGTTTGTGATAGGTTATGTTGTTCATCATATACTAACCTGCTGGATTATATTTAGAGCAAGGCTTCCAGGATCTGATACTTCAGCCGGCGATAGAGATAACAAGTCTGTCACATTGGAAAATGAGTGGCAATCTTTATAGGGTGTGTCCATTAGATTCCACAAGTTTTTCAGTGCCTTTCCAAGCTGGTGAAGCTGCCAAATTCATGGAAGTTATGCCATGCCAGTCATTTATGAGTGCCAGAAACTGTTTCTTAAAATAAAATGGTGGAAGCAAAAACAACCCATTTTTTTTTATTTGTATGTGATTTAGAGCAACAAAACTGTTTAATATATATGTGATTTAATGAAACATATTGGTTAACTTTTACCAATCATGTTTCTGGTTACTGTAACCTGTTGTATCTGCCACTTATATCCACATGTCCCTATGATGCCATTTTCAAATGTGTATTTTTTTATGTGGACAAGATGCTAGATTCTGTCATTGAATTTTGCAAACTACAAGCCTAAAGTACCATAACACTAAAAGCAATATTTACCTTCTCGAGCCGCTTTTGTTTTTCTTCTTTGAGAGATTCCACAGTGCTGTTGAGTTTATCCAGAATACTGTCACTTATATTTTTTGATATTCCACACAATTCATTCAAAGTTGGATGCACCTTTGTTATGATCATGGAGGATTCCATTCCTAATGTTGAGGACAAATCATGGATTGTGTCAATATATGTGTCCACTAGCTGGAGCCTGTCATTCTTCAAGTCAGCAAAGGAGGAAGATTAGGCAAGTTTCCTTTTTATACGTGTGAGTATGAATTTCAATGAGATTTGTGAATTACTACTGTTACCTTCTCATTGTGCAGTCTTTGTAGCTCAATTTGGTATTCCTCAAGTTTCTTTAATGAAAGATCATTCTCATTTACCTTGACATTTGTTATTGAGTCATCATACACTGATTGACCTGCAATTTCTGCAGAAATTTTTTGAATTTGGCCTTGCACAGATCTGAATTGATTCACCCTCTCTTCTTTTCTCGAACGCATCTCCTGTAGAGCTGGGGTGATCGCATCTAGCTGCTCCTTCAGTGTTCCTGACTTTCTTTCTGGCTGTAGAGACAACAAGAGAATTGGCCCATGAAAGTCAACGAGAACATCGGGTGCATTCAACAATGCTATCATCAATATGAAATTCGTTCAACAGATAAGCATAGATTTCCATGGCTGGTTCATCTCCATGTTGGATGAAGATGAAAAAAGTTTAAGTAATTGATCTTTCTGAAGTAATTTACGCTAAATTGTGTGTTGCTAACTACTGAATGATTCCAGAGTAATCAATTTGTATCCTTACTGCTTGGCACTGCTGGTCTATGTCCCACAGCACTTTTAGTTTCTAACCGTGCAATTTGTAATGCTCAGATTAGTGATTTTGATGCAGATGAATGAAAAATATACCCGTCCTGGGAGTGATCGTTCACCAAGGGACAGAAGAAGATGGGTGAATTCAGCTTCAGATTCTGCCAGTTCTTGATGCAGGCGAGCTCTTGATATGTTTGCATTGTCCACTTTTCTCCTATAAACCTCCAAGCACTGTTGTTCTAAATCCACCAGAACCTTCTCTCGTTCAAACTGATCTTCCCCAACTTCATCCCATATCATCTGTTTCATATTAAGAGGAAAGAAAAGAGATCATGAAAAAAGAAAGAATCAATGCTGTTATTGATGGATAAATTAACATCATTGATTTCCAAGAGGCAGTCTTGCCTGCAATTCCTGAAGTAGATATCCACACGATGATTCTAGCAATGCAGAACTCCGCATTCCAATCTGGAACGAAGCCATCTGATGGCTTCTTGGGTGTTGCTGGGAGAGATTTGGATCACCAAAATGCGGAAGCTCTGGGGGAGATTCTTGGACTGCTAAACTTCGGTAGCATTCTGTTTTGAGCTCCTCGTCAAGCAACCTAGTATTGAGAGGGAGTGAGAAGAGAGAATGATGGAGAGGAACTTTGGTGCATGTATTTGCTTAAAAGGCAAGGCTGAAGAAGTAGGTAACACTGAAGCTTTGGGTTCAAGGATTAGCCAGTTCTACTAACTATTGATTCTCAGGTTATATCTCTCCTGCGCTCTTATTTCAATTTAAGTTGCTAAAAAATTGTCTTAATTAACACAGTTGGAGTTTCTTGTTCAGACACACACGCACGCGACTTCTATTTGGCAGCAGTTTACCGAACCTTTTCTTTTTTTATAATGATTATGATTATTTTTTGTTTTGTGGACTTGATTCGTAAGCAATCCATGCCAAATGAAAATAACAACAGTATGCATCCTTCATTTAATTGCCCCATACATGTAATTGGGTTCCATTTAAGAATTATTGTTCCATTTTTGGGCTACTTTTCCAGAGGTTTTGAATTGTGATGGATGATCATTAAATTTCATTTAAGGTACAGATCATGCAATAATTATTTTGAGTTGTAATGACACTTGACATCCCAATCATGTGATTCATGAAGGGTAGTGGATCATTGTCAACACAACACTCCACCTAGTTCACGTTTTTCCACACAGCAAGTTTCCATTCGAAGCTGTATTCGAAAAAGAAAAAAATATACCTCAAATCTATTAATGGTAAGCAGTCTTTTTCTATCCATAAGCTCAGCGAATATAAAAATAATTAGAACCTGCGTGGAGAGGGATCATAGAAAGTTAAGACTCCAGGAGTGTCGAGACAACAAGAAAAAAAATAAAAAAACGACCGCAGACAAGGAACAGGGACTTGGGTTTTGGTTATCATTTATTACTTTCGAAATGGTAGTCGATGTGAGAGGAAAAGAAGAGAACGTGGGTATTGATATGTGGCCATGCGTAGGGTTGTTTTCTTGTAACAGACGAGAGACTTGCAACTCACGTATATGTAGACCTCAGCTACTGACTTCATGGGCCCCGAATACTGATTAAATACTAAATCAGTCGGACAATTGGCTCCTTATTTTGGCCTACGAAGTCAGGATGACTGATGACGACGTGTAACCCAACGCCTCCCTTGTGTGGTAGGCTGACCCACTGGTCAACTCCCCGGATGGTTCTAAAACATTTGCCTCGGCAGGGGTTAAGAAGTCACCACTAACCGAGTTGAACAAAGTCTTAAGACTATGATTAAAATACATTGTTTGACAAGAGATTGAGGCATTGTTGCTTAAAAGTTTTTCTTACCCTATTAAACATCTTGTTTATCACAAATCATATATAAAAAAATCCATCATGTTTTAGATCATCCTAGTAGTTAAAGTGTTGAATAATAATATAAATTATATATTGAGGCCTCATTTAACAACTTGAGTTTTTAGGTGAGATGATTCATTGACATGATATCCGAGCATTGTTAATTCAGCGTCACGACATGATATCCGAGCATTGTTAATTCAGCGTCACGAGTTCAAATCTCACCACACTTATTTTATTTGATAAAAATTAAACACAAGATAGTATGGATCTTCTTACAAGTTTCAAGCTCAAAGAACTTTTACTTGAGGGGTGTGTTAGAAAATATTATAAATTATATTATCGGGTTTTACTTAAATCTTAAATTTTTAAATAAAATGATTTCTTGACACAAGGGGTCAAATACGCACATATGATTCGAATCGACGGGTTGATTATATGACAGTCTGTGTGAGCAACGAGTTCATGCTAGCATGAACACGTACGGGCTTATGATGATGAACTATCTAACCTAAGCAGAAGACGCCGCTAGCATGGCGGCAATGGGGATGCTTGTTGATCAAGGAAGCTGTGGTTGACAGTTATAGCAGAGCAGTGGCTGGTTACGAGCATGATCAGTTGTGAGAGAGTGACATGCTGGACAATGAACTTAGACCCATGAGTTTAATGACGTGATTTTAAATCAAAGGATAATGAATTTAGATAAGATCTAAATTAAAAGATGAAAATCTCGACAAATAATAATAAAAAAACAGTATCAGCTATTAGAGTCATGACTAAATTAATTAGCACATAAGATGATCAGTGAGAGAGGTTTTCTGTGATAAAAAAATAAACCAACCCCTCCCTCATCTCTTGTAAGGCCGACAACATTACGCGAGAGAGGAAGAGTGGATTTTCCTTCTTTCATTCCAAATTTCTTTGTTTCTCTCAATTTTAAGGCATTAAAGGTGGATTAGGAGGGTTTAACAAGAAAATTACCTAGGCAGGGTGAGAGAGAGGTTTTGAAAGTTAGGTTTAGGGACTGTCTGGGAGAGCGGTTATGGTTGCTTTTGAAAGTGTTTTTCATTTAGAAATAAATTAAAATAATATTTTTTTATTTTTTAAAAATCATTTTTGACATCAACACATCAAAATAATTTAAAAACAATAAAAAATTTATTTAAAATAAAACAAATTTTAAGAAAACGACGGTACAACCACCCTCCCAAACAGCTTCTTAGAGAGAAAGTATGAACTTTGAAGGGGAAGGATATTTTTGGGAATTTGGGCCAGAGGCATAGCAAATTGGGATTGATTAATAGTAATAAGGTAGTACTTTTGCTTTTAAATTGAATATTTGTTGTGAAATTGTGGTGAAAATAAAAACCTCCAATTTTGTGCAAGTTAAGGCTGTGAATTAATTAATTATCTAAGGGCTAGATGATGTTGTTGGAATGAGTACTTAAGAAAAAATAAAAATGAATCATGAGATTTTGACTGAACAAGTGGTTGACCAGAATTATTTAGGGATTTTGGAAAGTTGAATGTGGATTAGTAGGAATGTATTAAATGATGAGTTTGGATGAAATGAGTTGATGCCTTGAAAATGAGTATCTAGTAGCAGAAAATTGATGAATCGTATACATTATTAATTGAATGCATGATTAAGGGCATGTTCGTAATATGATTGAGATTGTTTTTTAAAGTATTTTTCATTCATAAATACATTAAAATGATATTTTTTAATTTTTTAAAAGATTTTAAAACACCAAAAAAATTAAATTTAAAATAAAATATAAATTTTTTTATTTTTTTCTAAAACACTTTTGAAACGCGTGTAAAACAAGGCATAAGTTAAGTAATAAAAAGAATTATCATAATGGATATAAGAAAATTATGGGAAAAAAACTTGCAATAACAAAATAAATATTTTATTCTCATATATTAATGAGATTTTTTTAAAATATATAATTATACATAAAATAACTGTTGATAATTGATATAGTAATAGAAAGCTCTAATCTTCTTAAAAAAAACGACACTCCAGTGATCTGGCTGGGCCACAATCTCGTTCAAGGCTTCTTCTTCTGGATGCTGGTTTTAAATTTTTAACCTTCCATTTCTGAGAGAAATTTGAGGCCGAAACCGATTCCATTATCCTGCTTTAGCAATCCCCGGCCAGGTCGATCAGGTTAAACGGGATCTGGGGTTGGCTTCACCATTATTTATCCAGCAGGACAATTTTTGCCGATTATGAGCTAGCGTGGTGATTGCTGGCCATAATAATAAGATGATGACGAAGACTTCGAAAAGGGAAAGAGAGAGGTGTCAGGCTATTAATTTAGTTCAATTTGCTATTCAATTACTGCGCATAGAGATCCATATTAGCATAGTTTTGCTATACAATTTTTTATATCTTGTCACCTCTTACATCCTTGAAATGCTCGGTAAACAGAAATGGTGAATGCTTTTGGACAAATGGGTGGGCCAAAATTGAATGGAACACGTACGGGAGGGGAGGAGAAAAGCAAAGGAAATAGATATCAATGGATTGAGTTTCCATCTTCATAAATCTTGAAACAAGTAAAATAATCTGTTTTTTTCTCAAAAAAAGGAAAAACAATTTCTATTTTCAATAAATTTTCTCGGTTGAAGATTTTGATATTTTCATTTCTGGTGAAGATTGCCAAAAGGAAACATGACAGAAAACTGAAACCATTGCGATTAATGAATTAATCTTCTGTTTAGATCAAATCATGAAAATTTAGATGAAATTATGCAAAATCATCAGGGTTAGACTTTCCTGCATATAGCCTACCACACCATACAATATTGAAGAGTAGTGCTGCCGCCACTCAGCATAGCACTCACCGTTATAACTGGGGTCCACTCCAGCTTCTCCGTTTCATTTCTTGTTAACACTTAACACAGCTTCTCCGTTTCATTTCTTGTTAACACTTGACAGGTTGTTTAAGAGCCAGCTAATTATTATTTTTAAAATAAATATTATTTAAAAATACTATTTTTTATTTTCAAAAATTATTTTATCAATACATCGAAATTATCTAAAAATATTAAAAAATTTAATTTAAACTAAATAAAAAGATAAATGTTTTTTTTATTTTTTTTTCAAAAATATTGTAAAAATAAATACACTCAAAGACATGATACCTTTAACATGCTTGTGTTTAATATTAAAAAAATATTTCATTAATATTTTTAGTTTTTTTTAATTAATAATTTTAATATGCTATATTAAAATAAAAAAATACATCCTATCTTATAATACTAAATAAACTCCAATAAATTAAAAATTACACCCCTCCTTTCACGCCATTCGCATGCCTGATGCCACCAAGTTAACAACGTTTAGCATACACCCAACCACGGTCATACCGGTCTCTTACAGGCACACCCCTCCCTAAACTAAAATCTCTCCCCCTGGCGCCACTGCCTCGCATTTCCTCTACTTAAGCTTCAAATTTCAAAAACCAACCGCCTCTCTCTCTCTCTCTCTCTCTCTCTCTCTATCATTTCTCCACTTCTCTCTCAGTTTTCTCCAGAAAGTCAACAATGGTGAGCAAAGAACAAAATAAAAAAAAATTCTAAAATCTCTGTTTCAACCCTTACATTTCCGAGAATATTTTTCTCTAATTCACTTTCGTTTTTTTTAAAAAAAATATGAGAGTGATTTCTATCTCTGTTTCGTATTTGATCAGGTTGTTGCACAGAAAGTGAAAGAAGCTGAGATCACCCAGCAGGACTCGCTTCTTCTGGTATACATATTTCAATGATTCACAATCCGATTTTCACTTTTTTTGAGCTCTTTATAAGTTGTTTTTATAACCTTTTTTTTTAATTTGTAGTAGAGTGTACTTGTTTGAGGTTTTATTCTGCTAAATTTCGTGTGATTTAGCCTTTTGGAAGCACATCACGCACTAGTTTTTTTTGTTCCTTTTCCTTTTCTTCCATCAAATACTGTGTTTGAAGTTGCTGTTTGAATAAAATTTGAAAAATCTCTTTTCAGATGTATTCTATGTAATTTTTCTGCTGGATCAACCGGAGCAGGTTACTAAACGCTTTATGTTTCTCAAATACGAATCGTAGATTAAACTCGGAGCTCATTTTGGTTTATAACCGTAAATCATCATGAAATCTCACAATTATCTGATCATTAACAGCGAGATCGCACTTATAGCTTTATGTTATTTGGTTTTTGCTAATGAAAAGTTGATCTAGTGTTGTTTGATGGTTTCGCTTCTTTATTTGTTGTGGAATAGACAAGGAACCTGCTCCGGATTGCTATTTTCAACATCAGTTACATCAGAGGCTTGTTTCCAGAGAAGTATTTCAACGACAAGTCTGTTCCTGCTTTAGGTAATCTTCTTTATTTGTTTTCTAATTTTTCTTCAAAATATGTATGAGTTGGTGAATTTCTATGACATTATGAGATCACTAAGCAGAGATGAAGATCAAGAAGTTGATGCCTATGGATGCTGAGTCTCGTAGACTAATTGATTGGATGGAGAAAGGCATGTTGTTTTTGCATCTTTGAATTATTTGCTGTTTTTTTTTGTTTTACTGGTTTGTTTCTTTATCTTGTAAATCTTTTTCTTGACTCTATGGTCCTTCTCCTGTTTGGTAGGTGTCTATGATGCATTGCAGAAAAAATACCTGAAGACACTTTTGTTCTGTGTGTGCGAGACTATAGATGGCCCGATGATCGAGGAGTACACATGTAAGTGAGTTTTTTTATTTATGATACTGCACGTGGAAAATTTTGAATGGGAGTATTGTATGCAGCAACAAATTGTTGATGGTTATCAATTGACTGTGTTTTCTTTTAATTTTTACTTTTAACACGGTCTCAGGGAAATTTCAATGCTTTCTCTTGTTTTGCAGTTTCCTTCAGTTATTCTAATAATGAAAGCCAAGAGGTTTCAATGAATATCAATCGCAGTGGAAACAAGAAGCAAGGAGGAACATTCAAGTGTAACTCTACAACTGAAATTACTCCCATGCAGATGAGGTGATTGAAATGAAATTTCTTCTTAATTCTGAATCTATTTCTTTCAATGTTGTGAAAACTTGCTAGTTCTTATGAAAATGACGGGACATTATTAAAATGCAGGAGCTCTGCTTGTAAGATGGTCCGTACACTAGTCCAGCTGATGAGAACCCTGGATAAGATGCCTGAAGAGGTGAAACCCTTCAAAAACCAAATATAAGTTTATTTTTTGTTGACTTGTTGCAAGCTGGTCAAATTTTTAATGTGCTAGTGTCTAGACGATGTCTGGTTACAGCAGTAGTATATTGCCTGCAAGATGATCATCGGTTTTCTGTTTCAGCGGACTGTATTGATGAAGCTCCTCTACCATGATGATGTGACGGTATGCCTTTACCTGCGTTCTTATTTAGCTTTTATCATTTATACACTTGATCCAGAATGTGTCTTCGCGACGTGTTAGTCTAAAATCTGAGTTAACTCAATGGAGAATTGGAGATGTATGAGATTGTGGTTCTCATCCACATCGAAGTATGGTGGTTTCTGACTATTACTTTGGGGATTGGATATGGTTGTGGCGACGGATTTAGCATCTACAAGGTTTCTAATGGATGTAGGTGCATGTGAATGTATTTTGATAAATTATATTGGTTGAAGGACGTAAAAAGCTTTACAGAATATTCTTCACTTCCCAAAATATGAATGTGCACACAAGAGAAATCACCATCCCCCAATAGACTCCCATCTTATCATTTGGCAGAAGGGTCACATTCCTCGTCATGCCTTTATGCTCTGGTTGGCAACTCAGCAAAGGCTGAGCACTATGGATAGGCTACCGGCGTCAATAGGTCTGACTGACAAAACTTGTGCTCTTTGCCGAGAAGAGGATGAAGATCACAGCCATCTATTTTTTCGGTGCAACTACTCTAAAAGGGTTTGGGAGAGCATTAATGAGAAAGCTGATTTGCACTGGCCCCTAATGCAGTGGAATCATCTAGTCCACTGGGCAGCTTCCAACATCCATCGCAAGAATACAATGAGCATGATAGCAAGGCTTATCATGGCAGCTTCAGTTTACTATATTTGGCAGGAGAGGAATCGAAGGGTTTTCAGAATGCAGATGCAAAATAGCCACTACATCGTCAACGAAATTTATCAACTCATCAGAGCTCATTTATCTTGCATAGCAACCATCCCAGACTCAGTTAAGCTGCAGTGGGATATCTAGTTTTTGGGATAGGGGCGTGGGGGCTTCTCTTCTCTGGGACCCTTTGGGGCCTTTTCTCTGCCTCAAGCATGGGGTTATTTTTCCTGATTTTGGGACCAGGCCTAGAGCCTGATTGTGAGCCTGTTGGCCTTTTAGTTTTTTGCCTTTTGCCCTTTTGGCCCTTGTTTGTAGGCCTTGAGCCTGGTTGTAGCCTGCGTGAGTGAGGCCCAGTAGTGGAAGCTTGTTTCCACCTTTGGGCAGGCAGCCAAATTGCTGTCTTGGTTTGTTTTTCTCTTTCTAATATACATTCGGAATGTTCCAAAAAAAAAAAAAAAGATTTAATACAAATTATTTGACCTTGCAGCCAGCGGATTATGAGCCTCCATTCTTCAGGGGCTGCACAGAAGAAGAAGCCCATAATGCATGGACTAAGCATCCTTTGCAAATGGAGGTTGGGAATGTCAACAGCAAGCATTTTGTGTTAGCTCTCAAGGTAAGGGACTGAACTGACGTGTACGTTTGCCTGTGACCAGAAATTCCAAGCCGTGGTTCATATTGAGGTTAACTTTTGTTTGAATGGTAACATGGACAGGTGAAGAGTGTGCTTGACCCCTGTGAGAACGAAAATGATGATATAGAGGATGATGGATTGAGTTTAGGAGCTGATTCTGAACAAAGGGATGATTCATCTGAATCTGACAATGAGGTTAACTTACAGTACTCTTGTAGTTTTATTCTTTAGCTGCCACTCGATGGTTCCAATAAGCTTAGATGAAGAAAATCGATCATTATTTACGACAAGTTACCTTAAATGACGAAGCTAACTATACAACTGTTACAAACTTGTTAACAATGTCAGGTTAACCAATCACAAGAAGATCAATACATAGTTGCACCAGTGGGTAATTACTTGAACTCATTTTGGCCATTTTTTCATCTCTAGCTAGCCCATTACTAGTTGCGTTTGGTGATTTGGGTTCTATAAATAATCAATACTTGTATTGACAGACAAGCAATGTCCAGAGGAAGACAATGGCATGGTTGATGAAGGTAAGAATATCGATTTAAATACAAGACCTTAAAACTTTCTTCACAATTACAAACTTTTCAAGGTCAAAAACATAAAATTGGGCAATTGAAATTTAATTTAGCTTGTTAACATTCTTACTTACTTTCCTTCTCTCATTTTTGTAAGTAATTTATAGGATTTTATGGCCATTGGAGCCATTTCTGGGTTAGGGCTGTCTCCTACTGATGTGCTGTTATATGCTGCGTAGATGATACACAGGATCCAGCGGAAGATGAGCAGCAATTGGATAGGGTGAAGGACTGGGTTAAAAGTTACCATCTTGATACCATTGAGCATACTGATGTTCTCTCTAATTTTCCAGACATCTCGGTGGTAAGGGCCACTTCTTTTCAAATTTCTGAATTGGAACCGAGCAGGAAAAATAATTTTAGCACAATGAATACAATTTTAGACCTGACGTTTTATTTTCTTGTTAGTGCAGGTTTTGATTGAAGGTAAAGGGTGTTAGGCCTCTTCTTTCTTTCTTTTTCCTTCTATCAAGTTTTCTGTCTGTTTTGATTCTCTAATTGGATTTCAGAAATCATGGGCAAGCTTGTAAAGGAAGGTGTTTTATTGAAAACTGGAACAGATGCTTACAGCAAAGTCAATCAAAAGGTTCTAATCTTCTGACTAGTTAAAATTCTATTAATTGGCTACCTGCTTGGCTCATTCTTCTTTTCTTTTATCACACATCAGACCCTTGAGTATGAGTTTACTGTGGTGAAAGAGGAAATAGATGGTGACAAAGCTCCTCAGGTTGAGGATCTCGTGTACATGAAGGTGAGCTTTCTTCTGAATCTGATAGTTTGAATCAACGAAGACCCTGTAGTCACTAGCATTTACCACAGCAAAGAACTTACTATTTGGATCGACATGTACATGTTACATTGAACCGTGCATTTAGTGTTTTTCTGGACGTAACTACCAGTACTTAGGATCACCAGCACACGTAACTATCAATTGAAGGAAATCAAATCTGTGTGCAGAGAAACTGATATGATTTGATTCATATCGACTGGTGAAGAGTGTTTATGAAATGATTAGCCATCTTTATATTGTTACATTTTTTTGAGATAAAAGTCTCTCCTATAACTGGAGATTATTCAGCTAGAAGATAAATGAAAGTTTACTCGAACTATCCACATCAGGTATCCTGATTTGACTGCTCTGATTTCAGGCTCTGTATCATGTGCTTCCAATGAAATATGTGACAATTTCAAAGCTCCAGAACAAGCTAGATGGAGAAGCCAATCAGTGTACCGTGCGCAAATTAATTGATAAAATGACCCGAGATGGCTATCTTGAAGCCAAAGGAAACCGCAGGCTTGGTGTGTTTCAAAACAAAAGCCATTTCTGTTTATATTTTGAGGACCAAATTATCGCTGATGTATTTGTCACCCGTCCTATGTTGTTATAGGCAAGCGTGTCATTCATTCTACTCTAACCGAGACAAAGCTTATGGATGTCAGGAGATTCTTGGGAAATGATGCTATGGTGATTTGTTGCGATCATTATTCAAACTGCTGCTTCTGATTTAGATATAGTTTATTTATTTATTTATTTAACTGGTTTTGCGCAGGACATTGATACTAATGAACCAAATAACAAGTCCAACCATCCAGAATTCCAGAAAACGAGTACCAGTTCAAACTTTTCTTAGAATCTTAGTATTAGTTATTTTATTTATGCTCTATCTTAATACTAGGAGCTGCTGCCATATACTGTTTCTTTAATTATCAGGGAATGATTACACGGATGGCTCAACATGTGGTGTCCTCCACTCCATCGGTTCTGATCTTACGCGCATGAAGATCAGATCAGAAATAAATCAAAATGGATCAACTAGGAGTGAACAGACTATCTCAAAGAAAAGGGGCCATGGAAACACTCCCAAAAGCGGGGCTGAGGTTAGTTGAGTTGTGGAATTTCTCCTTTCTGCATGTCAATAAATCAATCGCAATACTCCGAAGCTGACTGACGGATGATTTATTTTTGTAATTTTGCAGCCGGATGCTTCTTCAAGAGAGAGTTTCTTTCCAGGAAAGGAGAATGCCAGAGCAAATGGAAACACAAATTACTTTGACGAGGCAGGTACAGTTATCTGCAGCAGATCCTCTCAAGATAAGCGGTCCAGAAAGACAAGCACGGTATGCTTCAACTTCCTTACCATGAACTGGTTAAAGCTCTTACCTGCATGTACGGCAGTCCTATTAAAGCCACCAAATTTGTATCACCGATACAATGGGTCATTTATATCTTTTGCAGGTTAAGGAGCCTATTATTCGGTGAATGAAGGGCCACAAATCTCAAGCTGTCTGAAAGGATTCAGGAGCTTGACGTCACCAAATTTACTTTCCACTCCTTCAGAACGGTACTGACTTTTTCTCAGGGCCACAGTTCAAATTATGAGAACAACAATTTACCGTCTACACATCTCTGTAACGTTTAATATGATAATGGTGAATGCTTTTACCCATACACTTGTATTTTATGGGCTTATATGACAATGAATGAACAATGATTTTCCCGACTATGATGCCTTCTTCCTTTTCTACTTATCTTTATTTCCCCCCCTTCATGGTGGATGCTTTTCCCCATACACTTAAACTTTATGGGCTCTGATAATTGTGTCAGCAGCTAAGGGTAGATGGTTTTTTATAGTGTTTTTTTTTTAAATATATATATATATATATTTTTTTTTTAAAAAAAAAAAAAAAATTATTTTTGATATTATCGCATTAAATAATTTAAAATATTTTTAAAATATAATAAAATGCAATGTCAATCCATTCTTAGCCGAAGTTAAGTGGTTGCGGGATTTCTTTCTTTCCTCGACAAACAAAAGGCGAGTACTGTGTTTGCTGATCTAACTGACCTTCTCCTGCCTTCCGTTTTGATAAAAGTAGATGACCTTGGTATGGTTTTCCAACTTGAAACCACCGGCCACTTAACAACAAAGCCCATTGTTTTAACACTTGAGTTAAAATGTAATGACGTGTGTACCCAACCATAATCTTATATTCATATTCATGATTATTAATTAACATTCCGTGCAGTTCTAGTAGATTTTATTTCATATCATATTTTTTATATTATCCTGAGAGATAACTCGCCTAGCCCATTGACTGGACCTCACCAGATTTTAATATTCCACAGAGTACCTAGGAATGGATTGTATTGATTGGGAATTGATGTCGTATTCGTTCTCCTAAATATCTTTGTTTCAAACCTGCTTTTAGCAAAGTCCATATTTAAACATGCATTTATCCATGGTAGATGCCACCACTGTTCATGCACACATAAATAATTGTGGAAGATCTTGTTTATTTGTTGAGAATTTGTTTTAGTTCTCAAAGTTTTATCTTAGATGATTTGATTATAATTTGAGCTTTTATTTTTTACTTCTTAGTAGAAGATAAAATTGAAAGAAAAGCAATTAAAATGAAAAGGACATCAAACACGAATGATGCGCTTAAATTTTTTAAAAAGATACATTTTGATCCTTTAAATGTTAAAATACATAAATTATACAATTTTTGTGTCTCAAATCTTTTTAAAATCAATTTTAATACAAAAAATTATTTTTGTTGTTTTTTAGTTACTGATTAAGAGAAGGATCATTATATTTAAATGATAAAGAGAAAAAACTATTGTCGATGCCGATTTAGACCACCAAAACGGTGTAAAGTTATATCAAATGGTTTCATTTGATATGTAAGCTCATATTGAGTTTTTACTTTTTATTTATTTACCTTTAAAGTTTGTAAAGAAACACATATGAGTTTAGTTTTTTTTTATAAAAAAAATAGATGATTTTTTGAGTCCATGAATAAGTTTACTATAATTTCTAAGGTACTTTTCAAGTAAAAAATGAATTGAAAAAATGGTTTTCAAGTAAGAAAAAACTTAAACTCTCATTTTCACATCATTATAGTGATCAAAATTTGATTAAAACAAACAAAAATAATGGAATGAATGACATGTCATCCACCCTAATTGCAATAAAAGGTCTGGTCATGCTAGAATATGAGACTTGACAAAATGAGGTTACTGGGTTAGTTGGTTTGTCAAGCGTAGTAGTATCTGATTTTTTTTTATATATATATATATTTATTTATTTTGAATTTTTTTTAGATTAATGCTTTTTTATATGGTCATTTTCTCTATTTTTTATTTATATTTAGATTAATATCTCTTCTTTATTTTATCTTGTCTAGGGAGAATATTTTGAATTACAACTATTTTTTTGGCTATGCATTTAACTTTTGAAGAGTTTTAATGATTCATGTATAATTTTTCTATATCTTTTTTATAGATGAATTCTATTTTTAAAAATAAAAAGATTTTTTTAAAATAATATTTCTAATATGCGCAACTTTGTATAGGATTATTTTATTTTATTCTATTCAATCAATTTAATTTGTCTCTATTTCTATTATTGTTTGTCTGAATAATTTTTTTTATTATAATAATCAAATTTAAAAAACATAACCTAATAAATATCACATCTTGCAAGATTAAATATCTTGATTATTCTATTTTTATATTTATTTATTATATATATATATATATATATAGTTCTTGATTTATTTGATTATATAAATGCAAAAAGTTTTTTTATTTTCATTTTAAAAAAACTTAACCATAGTTGTAAAATCCGTTCCGGGTACCGTTCCGGTTTTTGTTTGGAACGGAACGTTCCGGTTTCGGTGCATTCCGGCGTTCCGTTCCGGTTTTGTACTGTTCATATTTATTTAATTATATATATGAAAAAAATAAAATATTAATTTAACAAGTATAATTTAAATTCAAGATAAATGAAATTTAAATTATACAATACAAACATAATCTCAAAATTAGAAACATCTTTAAAATTCCAAAATATTATGAAAGTAAAATGTTCTAAAATAATATGAAACGAGGATTTGCAGCATCACCCTCTTCTACTTCTTCATCATTGGAAACTGATTGAGAATTTCCAATATCAGTTCTAATTCTTTTTCTTCTCTCTTTCTCCATTGTCATGTCATCTAACAGTTATTTTATTTGCCACTTAACATCCGGAGGGACCTTTTTACAAGGTTCAACTTCACCTTTAATACCAGCAAGGTGGTACTTCAACCGAGTAACACCACCACCATTGATCCGTTTATTACAATAAATGCATATACTTGCATTCTTTAAACCAGCAACCACCTATCCATGAGCCCATACTGGATCATCTGATTTTGCTGGAGCTGAAGAAATGGAAGTCCCACCATTAGATGAGTTTTCAGCCATGTAATTTAATCTGTTGTAAAAAGATAACACAAGTTAGGCATGTATCATTCTTTACTCCACATTTTAAAAATTAAACACAGTAGTTAAATCAACAAAATCCATGTTTATCTTTTTTTTCTTATTTATTTTCTCTCATTCAGAAACCCATATCATCAACCCCTATAGTCCAAAACTATTTTTCACAATCGATCACTAATTTGGAAATTCCAAATATTTTTCACAAACCCATATCTCTTCTACAAATTGCTCCCAGGAATAACCACTTCCAACACCCTCTTGGTATTATTTCCCTCAAAACAGCATCAAAGTATCAAACAACATTGGCCTTTCCACTAATTTGGAAAACCCACAGAGTAAAAAGCCATTAAAAATGTAAAACAATGAAAAACATCAACATAAAATCAGAGAGTTAATCTACCAAGACAAAATTCATAAAATTCTGACAATCATTCACTCACAGTTTCTACACCAATCTATCAAGAACACCAGAGAGTTAATCTGCCCAGTTTCGGCAGTTTCAAACTCAATTTTGACAATCACTCTCTTTCCCACAATTCATCAACAATCATTCCCAGTTAACAAGAATGCCCAGTTTAATCAGGAACACAACATGAATGAACATCTTCCAATTAAACATTCCATACATAAATGCCCAATTTAATCAATTATGCCAAGTTTCGGCAGTTTCACTTTTTCAAAAAATTAAAGGATTAGGGGCCTCGAATGTTTACCTTTCACTGAAGATTTGGGGAAGAAGAACCAATGAAGATTTTGTGCCGCCGTGTGGAAGAAATTGTGTCGCCGTGCTGTTCAAACTTCAAATTGTGCCGCCGTGATTTTGATTTTCAATTTAGGAATTCAGAATTTGAGCTAGGTTAGGGATTGAGATTACAAATTGAGCTTTTCAAGTGAGGGGTTACTGGATTTGTGAGTTGAGTTGAGATCAATTTGAGATTAGGGCAAGGGAAATTGGGTATTGATTTGGGGAAATGAAAATCGGGGAATTGGGAATTGATTTGGGGAAATGGGAATCGGGGAATTGGGTGTTTAGGTCTGGTCTGGGGGGTTTATTAACTGTTAAACGACGTCGTTTTGATTCTGGTGTAAACGACGTCATTTTGGTTGACACCGGAACGGAACCCCCGGTACGCAACCGGGGCGTTCCGGCCGGAATTGCCGGATCGGTCCGGAATTCTACCCGGGACAAAAACGTCGCCGTTTTGTCCCGGATTTTTCAGTGGAACGGGCCGTTCCGGCCGGAACGGAACGGGATTTACATCTATGAACTTAACTACAAAAACACACATTTTTTATTTTAAAAAATACTTGACTAGAAGTGAAGTACGGATCGATTCTTTAGTATTGATCTCGCGAGTTCGTGATAATAAAAAAAAATAGAAAAAAATTCTCAAAAATATTCAAAATAATTTGAAAATACTAAAAATAAATTAATTTAAATAAACACAATGACTGAGTTTGCCCGGTCCATGGAATGGAAAAATACAAGTCGCTATTTTTCGAAAATCTTCCACGAGAGCGGGACCCTTTTGGTCCCACCATCCAGGGGACATAATGACAAAATATAAAAGCAGCTTCACCAATATTACCACCCTCCATCATGTCGACGACCACCACGTGTCATTCCCGAAACCTCTACTTTCTCCTAGGCTCCTCTACATGATCCCACCCTACAAAATCCTACACAAAACAACGAAATCTCGATCCGGATTCGGGCCCCAAACGACACAGTTCCAGACTCCTCTAAACCGCCAGTCACTCTAACGACTTAGATTCATTAACACACAAAGGAAGCGATCTCCTTGCCCTATAAACACAAACCCTGTTTCTGAACTCTCCGTTACGAGAACACGCTCGCTCAAAAAACGCAAAGAATAAGAAACAAATTAAAAACCAAATTCCTTTTTCACCTTGGTTGGTTTAGATTTTGACGCTGATCATGGAGGTAGAGAACAGCAAAAAGAAAGATTTAGATCTGAAGCACTTAGGGTTTGTGAGGATAGCTACGATTCAGGTTTTGGTTTGCGTTTCCAATCTTTACGATCATGCGAAATGCAACTCTGGGCCTTTGAGATCTGCTGTTGGAACTGTTGAGGGTGCTGTGAATGCTGTGGTGGGTCCTGTTTATGAGAAATTCAAGGGCGTCCCTGATCATCTTCTTGTCTTTCTTGATCACAAGGTAACTCTTCATGCTTTGATTGTTTGTTTCTTACTTGATTTTCTTGATTTCGATTTATGGTTTTTTCCCCTTCTCTTTTGATTTTTCTAGGTTTTTTCTATCATCTCCTTGTTTTTTTTTTTTAATGATTTACTTGTATTTTTTCACAAAGGTTACTGTCTTTTCTAGATGTTTCTTTAACTTGTAGAAGAAAGAGCAGTTATATCGTAGAATAGTTTTTACATGGTTGTGAAGAAACAGAGGTTAAGTAATGACTATATTTGATGGATGCAGGTAGATGAAGCAACAATCAAGTTTGATAAGCGTGCTCCTCCTGTTGCTAAGCAATTTGTGAGCCAAGCACGCTATTTGATCGAGAAAGCGTCAGAAAAGGCCAGAGCGCTTGCGAACGAATTTCAAGCTGGAGGACCACGTGCCGCTGTGCATTATGTATCTACAGAGTCAAAGCATTTATTCCTCACTGAATCTGTGAAGTTGTGGGTAAAACTCAACCAGTATCCTTCCGTCCACAAAGTTGCAGAGGTGGCCGTTCCCACAGCTGCGCAATGGTCAGAGAAGTACAACCAATTCATCAAGGAGATGAGCCAGAAGGGTTATGTAGTGTTTGGGTACCTGCCTGTGGTTCCAGTTGATGAGATCTCCAACGTATTCAAGCAAGGTGAAGCAGAGAAGAAAGAAGATGCAACTGCACATAAAGATTCGGATTCGTCAGACTCCGATTAAAAAAATTGTATCGAGAGTAAGGGCATCCTAGCCTAGCAGTGTGGTTGGTGAAAATCTTATAGGGTTTGCTGGGGTTGGGGGCATCCTTAGCCTAGTAGCGTGGTTGGCGAAAATCCCATAGGGTTTGTAGGTGCTTGGGACATCTTTTTCCTAGTGTTGAAATGTGAATTGCTTGCCAATATGTATGTAAATGAAACTCGATTGACCCTTTCTTTATATCAATTTGAAGTGAATGTTTTGTAATTCTTCTTCGTATGATTTTGGAAATGATAGCGCAGGATGAGACGAGTTTTCGAATGCTCCCTTGTATCCATTAGACGACCTAATGGATTGGCTCTTAAGATATGCAGGGAGGCTAGGACGCCTTGCGGTTTTAAGCAATCTGTATTTATCTTCCGCCGGAAGTGGTTCTTGTACGAGCAAAAGAGAGAATTAAATTTGATACTCCTTCATGTGGTGGTAGAACTGTAGAAGTATTGTGGACAACACCTTACTTATGAGTAGGATGAAGATCATGTGTGTTCTTCGGGGTTTCTAGTTAACATCGCTTTCATTCTCATCACATAACTCATGGGTCTGCTCTCAAAAGATTCCTTCAAATCATGAAGAGGCATGGCATAGAGCCGAGTTCGTAAAGCCTCGTGGGATGATTGCATGTAAAATTTACGACAGATTTTCTATACAGCACGATGAACAAAAAGGCCAATACACATCTCAGAAATCGTTTTCACGGTTTGAAATCTGAATATAGTTAAAAACACAGATTACCACCTCAAGGAGTCGCAGCTGAATTCTTATTTATCTTACCTGCGTTCCAAATTCTGATAAATCACCCTGTCCATGCCATCCCCACCAAACAAAAATGGCAAGAATATCTAGCAACAATGATGAAGCATAAGAAAAATGCGAGAACCTTTGACTGATCAAGTGAGAAGAGAGTAAATATCATATGACGAGTTGCATGGACGAGGAGTGCAGTTTTTTTGGGGGCCTTTCAAAGTACACTCGTACTGTCCACAGAATACATGACTTTTAAGACACAAATAATAATAGAAGTAATAAACAAAAAAAGAAGAAGCTTAAACATCAATCTCCACTGGTTCCTCCAAGAAAGCCTCTTGTCAGCATGCTAATGGAAACTGAGTTTTCTGCGTCCATGGGACAAAATTATTAAGAGCACAAAGCGGCAAAACAAAAATACCACAACACCTTCGATCAATATTTCAGCATAGCATGCTCCACACCACACAAATATCAGCATAGCGCCGATCTAGTTTAAACACAATAGAACTTAGAAAAACAAACCTTGAGTCAATGCATTCATTCACTTGGGAGAACCATAGCTGTCTTGAAGGAGGTCATCATAGGGGTCCCTTCGACCAGGCACCTGACTAATCTTAGCATCCCAAGCAAGCTGTGCATTGTGGCGTTCAAATGTCCAAAACCCATAAGGGCGAAGAGGATAGCTCCACATCTCCTTTGTCTTTTGGCATCGATCCTTGACGGCATATACGCGCTCCCTGAACTTCCGATCCCTCTCCTTTGGATCCTCCATTAACCTCAGAACCAAATTCTCGGCAAATTCCATAATAAACCCCATCTTCTCTTCCTAAAAAACCTAACTTTCCAATCAAACAAACACGGAATCAAAAACCCCAGTTCATGAATTCTCTCAAAGGTAATCCAAATCAGAATCCTGGCCAAACTGGACCAGATAACTATTAAAATATAATAATCAAATCAATCTAATGAACCGAAATTAATAATGAAGACAAATTAGACAAACAGTTCAAATAAGTATTAACAGCAAAGATTACCCGTTCAGTTTTAAGAACTCGCTAAGCAACAAACAACGTTTTCGGCTTCGATTGACTGTTCTGTTGGGAAGATGAGCGGGGATCAGAAGGCAGTTAACTCAATGCAATGATGCAAGTGCTGGAGTATGGATTTGGGCCAGGGCCGTGGAGTCATGTTGTTAAAGCCCATGACAAGATAATAAGGAGGATAAACAAGGGCGTGCAAATCATCATTATATATTTTACACTTATATGCAGCATCTAATAAAATGTGAAATATTAAAATTTTAAATCAATTAATGGAATGATAGCATAGTAATGAAGCCAATGGTTTACGCCAATGGTCATTGCGCCCCCATCAACAGAAGGCCTAAGTGTTTTCTTGGGTAAAAAATTAGCCTCTGTTTCAGGAATTATGGCAAGGCCTAAGTTCATTTTCTATTCTTGGAACCTTGTCTACTTACGGTGTTCTTTCTTCTAATGGTCCAGAGGCAAGAACTGCAAAGGGTTGTATTGTATTTGTAGCTCAATCAAAGCAAGCCAAATCCGTTTAAAAACTAAGAAGGACTCAAACTTCTGATAAGACTTCTTGCCCAGGTTATGATCGTCAGAATCATTTTCCAACACATGGTTTCCAGGAATTGAAATGCTAGAAACCATTTTCTCCCATATGTTTTGCTCTTTAATTCATTTGGTGAAATCCAATGCTGGAAATCATGCCGTTTAAAAAAGACAAATTAGCACAGGAGAGCAAAAACTACTGCTAGTATTCTAAAAGCTCGATGCTTGTGCGGTATTCATAATTATGAGGAAAAAACAACGACGAGTCTGGTCATTTCTATAACAATTAAATCTGAGCTTCAAATCTATATATGCATGTAATTACCAAACAAACATGATGATCAAACATAAGGATAAAAACAATGACAGCTACAATAAGAATTTCTACGAAGATCTGTACTCGTCGTTTATTTTCTTGGAGATAAAGCACAATAGCTAAAACAGCACACAATTCCCAGTTAAGCTAGTCAATTCTGCTAGATGTCGAATCAGCCAAATCTGTAAGATCGAGAAGCTCGTGGATCTGTGCCTAGTCTTTTACCCTCTCCTGACTTCTAAGTTTGGTTCAACAATTCATTTATGCAGCTACATTATGCAACAGAAGGCTATAAAAGAAAAAAGACACGGACCAATTACACCCAAAACTCAAGTTATGAAGTTTAGGGATCAGTCAGTCCTTTGTCTTCCCGCGGTGAGTCAGTTTTGCCTGTTGGGAACTGGGACGGGGAAGGAAAGAAGCAATCTTTTCGACAGTCAATGGCTTTTTAAGGCATCCGCTTAGGCCTGAACTAATGAACTGATGTATCTTCTCAGATTCAGACTCAGAACTGAAACCGACAATTGTACTCTTCACACCGAGGGCTCGCAGCGATCTTGTTGCCTATCATAAATTGCAATTGAAGAAGTAGATGTGAATAAGCAAATGCATGCCGATAAGCATATAGTGAGAAAAATTTGACAACTTCCATGAAATAATATTTAAGAGTTATAATATCAGCAAACAGCTGGAGGATATATACATCTCTCCTATAACCATTTTCACTTAAGGAATTAGATTTTTGGATGTCCTAACAGTATTATGAAACCCAATTATCTCCTTGTGGAGTTCTCTTACGTGAATACAGATGAGTTAATTTTCTACAGATGCTGCATTTTTCATTATGTGACTCACATGCCTGCAGTTGCTGCCTTTCTAATCCACCAAACCATATCATATTATTGCGATTTATTCTTTAAGATATTGTCTTAATTAAGCTTAATTAATGGAATTGAATAATTTTTTTAAAAAAGTTCTTGGATGCATCCTTTTAGATTGGTTAATGGTCATGTCCATGATTTTGAACTAACTTGTAGATCTTGAATAATTTTGTTGTGATTTATCATCATGTCTTCGTACTGTCAAAGACTTCTATGAATCTATATATAATCCAAATTTTCATAAAAAATATAATCTCTTGGGTTGAAGGTCAAATAACTGTACCTCAGGCCCAGTGGTAACGTGAACAGGCATATCCATATCCATGAGAATTAGGTTAAAAGAAGCCTTGTCACGACTATGAAGATCAACAGCTTGCTGTCCATTTTCTGCCACTTGAAATTTCACCCCGAGATTATTTCTCCCTATAAACTGGATTATCTGCGTCTTGTTCTGTATTCGAGCAGAAGTATCATACTGCACGAGAAGCACAGAAAACTTGTATGGTTCATGCCCTCGTCTCTGCCTTTTTCGGCTTCTGTATGAAAAAGTTTATCAGTTCTTAGAATTCTTTGCACACAATCTTGGAACTTTAAACGGGGAAATATTTTAAAAAATCCCACGATGTAATTCAAAACTAAGAGAAAAAACAATATTAATGGAACTTTATGGAGGTTTCTTTTACCAAAGAGAACTGAGTTGATTAAAATCCAAGTACTACATTCTAAAGCGTAAATTAAACAAGGTATAATAAATAACACCTACCCCTCTGTGTCGTCACTGCCATTCCTCGAACAAAGCACATCTTCCTCCTTTCCAAGAGCAGCAGCATGATCAAATCCAGTTGCACTATCCTCTTTCATGATTTCATCAATGTCGATAATCCTTTTTTTCAGCCAATGATTCACAGAATCAATCTTTTCTCTTACTTTACTATGGTTTCTTTCACGACTGATATCCCTCATCTCATTGAATATAGCTTCATGAATTCTTCTCGGCCTTTCTTCAGTTCCATGATTTTAGTGGCAGACTCAAGCATCCGTCGATCCATTTCAGAAATGGTATCATTCAGTTTTGCAAATGTATTCTCAAGTTCAGGATAAATTTTGGCGGCTTCGTCAGCTCGCAACATACTGGCTTGGGAGCTTTCCCTGGCTTCTTCATGATATATTTTGGTGACTTCGCCAGCTAGTAATATACGGGCTTGGGAGATTTTCTTGACTGCTTCGCTCATTGCTTCGATTGTCTCCCTGCTTATCCCGGGAGATACATTGATCCTTTGAATGAATTTTTCAACAGAAACAGCCATTTCTGCAATTTGGGTTCTGCTGTCAGCATCAGTTTGAGTGCTATCTTTGTCTGCCATAGATGGATGGTTTCTTGACTTTCTTGCTTTTGAGAGAGAGAGAGAGGTGAATCGGTTAGTTTGCAGAGAGCGCCAAATGAAGAGAAGTTACTGATATTGAGTATTAACATTGACATTAAAACATAAAAAGAAGTGAATTTACTTTCATACCCCCCCCCCCCCAAAACACTATTTATTAAAATAAATTTTGATCTGCTCATTCATATTAAATAAAATCTATAATAGAGCATGGCCTTGGGATCACAAGTGAACATGTAGATTTATTACGAACCAGACAATAATTTTCAATACATACTCTTCTTCAGACTCTAAACCCACTTCTTTCAACCATTGCTTGGCGTGACGAATGTCTGCCTCTTCTGCAAGCTTGGTCCTTCCAGTAGCAGATTGGAAGCCATTATATAACAGCTTCCGGAGTTAAGTTTTTTTTTGTCTAAGTGCAATCAGTTAATGAATTTCTTTACTCTACAAAAAACAGAGCTAAAATGTGATTAAGAACTTGAACAAAACAGCTAGAAATTATAATCACATACTCGTCTGTCTCTCCTTTAGCACGCTTCTTACTGGGCATAGGCCCTCCCTTTCCTTGATCTCCAGAATGATCAGATACAGTTCCATTGTCTTCTTTATTATCGGATTCATCAATATCAATTGAATTTGATGGTGAAGCACTTGGGCAAAACTTTTCCAGCACAAATAGGGCTTCTTTGAAAATCATTGAATATTGCCTGTTATTTTTTATGCAACTTAACCACTGCACTCTTAAAATATACAAATATTGGACAATATTCAAGATATCCAAAGAACTACCTTCTAGTAAACCAGCCTTGGCTCGCTCCATTTTCTCATGCAAGGGATTAAAAGAGAAGTATTCATCTGCTGCTCAAAGCTCCCTTGAAGACTAGACTTGTGGTGATCTGTACCCATCACTTCTGAATCAGATAGCGATGGTTGAATGAAACTCACCCTGTCTTGATCAATTTGGGTCTGATCTTAGTTTGCCATTGATAAATTAGTTTCTTGCTTTAAAGCTTTTCTTTCTAGGAGGGAAGGAGGGAGGATGAGAAGGAAAATACTGAAATGAGTTGTGTGTGAGAGAGGGAGGGAGGGAGAGGTGAGAGGCAAAACGTGATCTCTAAAGGGCGGTCATGGAGAATTTCTTAAGTTTACAGGCGGGTGATTTGTTGAGGCTGGAAAATAATGACATATGGCTAGAGATAAATGGCAGGTGCTGTGAATTGAGTGTATTGGTTAGGTTAACAGTAATTTTATTTCTTCCTTCTTTGAATTTTGGGGGGAAAGTTAGTTTCAATGACAGGCTGGGGCTCTATATATGCTGTCTAACGGGGTGAGAGCCCAATTAAATTATAGGCAACGATCCAACAATAAGACTTCACAACTCCTTGCAGTCTGCATCCCCGACCAGAATCAACAAACAAAAGGAAGAATCGAAAAGAGCTCGATCGAGTCTCGAGACTTAATCCAAAGTGAAATTGGCTTTACACTTCATTTATGTTCATACCACATTTGTAATGAAAATAGCCTCAAAGCTTTTATAACTGTGTTCTCAAACGCTACCTTAATCAAGAATTCATATCTCTGAAAAAACAGAGCTTATAAAACTTAAAGGAAAGTAACATGGACTAATTAGATCCATAAACATTGTCCTTTGTCAGCTCTCCGTATTCCCTTGACTCGTACACTTTTTCAAAACATCATAAATTTGCGTATGGATAATCTTTTGAGTTCATCAATGCAGAATCCTACCATTCCTTCGCAAAAAAACCAGCATACTGAAAGTAGATTGATTTACTGCATGCCTGTGATCTTGACATGACTCAACAAACAGCTACCAACCTGAGCCCATGTCAGTTTCATACTTTCACCTGTCTCCTAATTACTCTCTAATTCCATGCACAAGACATGATCACAGAAAGTCTCTTACGATTTCTCCTTCCTATAAAACACAGCTTAACTTCGCTTCCCTTCTTCCCTGTCTCATATCCACAATGGGAACTCTCATTCCATGCTCAGCCCAAGAGGAGCACATTTTCCAAAGCCGACACCCGGCGGTCCCTGTGCCGGACATCACACTCCCTGATTTTGTTCTCCAAGATGCTGAATTGTATGCTGACAAGGTAGCATTTGTGGAGGCTGCGACGGGAAAGACGTATACTTATGCTGAGGTGGTTAGGGACACGAGGAGGTTCGCTAAGGCCTTGAGGTCTCTTGGCCTGAGAAAAGGACACGTGGTGGTTGTAGCTCTCCCAAATGTTGCTGAGTATGGCATTGTAGCACTAGGAATAATGACTGCTGGTGGTGTGTTTTCGGGTGCTAACCCTACTGCACATGAATCAGAACTTAAGAAGCAGGCGGAGGCTGCAGATGCTAAGCTTATTGTCACAGATGACCTTAATTATGGAAAGGTAATTGGATAGTCCTGTAATAATTTCTGTAGGATTAATGTCTTATAATTAGTAATGTAATGAATTCAGTTCGATTTAAAGGTGTCTTGTGAATTCAGGTGAAGGGCCTAGGGCTGCCTGTGATTGTCCTGGGAGAAGAAAGCATTAGCACCGCCGTGAATTGGAATGAACTGCTTGATGCAGCTGACCGTGCAGGCGATAAACTTTCTTACGAGGAAGTCCTCCAGAGCGATCTATGTGCACTTCCATTCTCATCAGGCACCACCGGGATGTCAAAGGGTGTGATGCTAACCCATCGGAATCTGGTGGCTAATCTGTGCTCCAGTCTCTTCGGTGTTGGACCAGAAATGGTGGGTCAGGTTGCCACACTAGGCCTAATTCCATTCTTTCATATATATGGTATCACTGGAATATGCTGTGCCACACTTAGGAACAAGGGAAAAGTAGTGGTGATGGGCAGGTTTGAACTCAGGACATTTCTGAATGCATTGATCACACAAGAGGTCAATTTTGCACCAATTGTGCCACCAATAATTTTAGCCCTGGTTAAGAACCCAATAGTGGAGGAATTTGATCTCAGCAAGCTCAAACTCAAGGCCATTATGACCGCAGCAGCTCCACTTGCCCCGGAGCTGCTCACAGCCTTTGAAAACAAGTTCCCTGGCGTCCAGGTTCAAGAGGTGAGTATAATTTTACCACATTGTTGTGAATTAGTCATCATTGTTGAATGGTTTATTTCCAAGAAACATTGTGCCTGTGATTCATAGTTCTTATCTGATCAGAAATTCAAGAAAACAAAATTCTCGTGTTCAAATTTGCTACTAAACCTGTTTTTCGCAAGGCATATGGACTGACAGAGCACAGCTGCATCACACTCACTCATGGGGATCCTAGTAAAGGCCATGGCATTGCAAAGAAAAACTCGGTAGGATTCCTCCTCCCGAATTTGGAAATCAAATTCATCAATCCTGAAAACGGTCAATCTCTCCCCAAGAACACCCCTGGTGAAATTTGTGTGAGAAGCCAGTGTGTTATGCAAGGTACAAAGATACTGTATATTTATCGAAAACGCGAAGATACCCATCAGAAATTAGAGCTAAATTAACTAAACTGTCAGGGATGATTAGCTTGATTTTACTAACTTCCCAGGTTACTTCAACAACAAGGAGGAGACCGCCAGGACCATCGACGCTGATGGATGGCTTCACACTGGCGACATTGGGTACATAGACAACGATGGAGATATCTTTATTGTGGATCGCATCAAAGAACTAATCAAGTACAAGGGTTTTCAAGTAAGATCAAATAGCTTCACTTTTCTCTGCTGGACAAACTGTTTTGCAAGAATAATTGACTGCTACAATAAGCTATACAATAATCCAACACAGGAATTTATATCAAAATTGATGGCATAAAATTAGCTCGAAAAGAAATTCAACTGGGCTGATGGAAGATTTAGTTAGCAAATACAAGAATCAGACCCCATGTTATGATACTTTTATGTTTATGTTTATTACATATTAATATATTATATTCCTAATTTTAAGTGGATTTATGGCTCCCTGCTACCTTTCTGGTATTCGAGCAAGCCACAGGGACCTAATCACATGGATACGTTCACCACGCATTAACAGCTACCGATGACTAATAAATACCATAATTTTGACGTAACAGGTAGCTCCTGCTGAGCTGGAGGCTATCCTCCTCACTCATCCCTCGGTTGAAGATGCAGCTGTAGTGCCGTAAGTATATGTCACCAAGCAGCTAGCCAACATTATCGCTGTTTTATCAAGCTGTACATTAGTTTACATTAAGGTTAATGGAATCGCAGGTTGCCAGATGAGGAGGCAGGAGAGATCCCAGCTGCTTGTGTTGTAATGAGCAAAGGTGCCGAGGAAAGTGAAGAAGATATAATGGAGTTTGTTGCCTCAAATGTTGCTCATTACAAGAAAGTGAGAGTGGTGCAATTTGTGGACAGCATACCAAAATCACCTTCTGGGAAAATCATGCGAAGGCTTCTTAAGGAGAAGATGGGGAGTGGCTCTAAAGCTAGCCACTGTGATAAGTGACACGGCCTTGTTTTGTCTTATCTTTGATTAATTATGTGAGGATTAATGACTTGTTTCCCATGTTAATCAACTCAATCCTTTTCCTTTCAGACCAAGATCACGATAACATGATCATAACATGCGTGCTTTGAGTTCTGATAATATCTTTTTGGATTTTAGTACATAGAAAGCCAAACATGCGTCGATTTTAATTGGTTGGACGGAAAGTGGGATGAAGGTAAAATTACTTGTTTGGGAATGTTGTTGATTTTGTTTTTAAGAATATTTTTTATTTAAAAATATATTAAAATGATTTTTTATTTTTGATATTAATACATCAAAGTAATCTAAAAATATAAAAAAAATCATTTTAAAAAAAATCATTTTTTTTCAAAAATATTTTTGAAATACATTATCTTTCTGCAGTTAGGTAAATGACGCTTCCTCTATTTTTTCTATCCACTTCGGCTGGACCGCGAACTGGGTTGGTTAACAAAGAAAACTAGAGTATAATCCTTCACGTGAGTGGCCTGTCTCGTAGGTCCTACAAGCCCAAATACAGACAGCAACTTATCAGGCCAGCTTGTTACAAATTTGTTTTTATTTTTTCAAATTAAATTTTTCAATAGTTTTGATATATTTATACTAGAAATAAAATTTTAAAAATAAAAATAAAAAATATTATTTTGATATATTTTTAATTAAAAAAACATTTTAAAAACTAACTGTTATCTAGAGTTGATTGTAAATTAACCAGCATACGGATTAATTCGTATACATATGAAAAATTATTTAATAATATTTATGGTTTTGTATGCATTAATTACTTAATTCGTAAGTTTTTTCTTTTCAATTTTAAATCTTACCGACAATAAATTCAAACAAATAAATAAAACTTAAAATCTATTTGATTTCAACGTCAATGTTACATCAGTAAACAAGTTGAGAATAGTTAGACTCGCGAGAAAGAAAAAAGCTCCTTCCCACGAAATTATCAATACCATATCTTCTCTGCGAGAAATATCACTTTCCCCCCGCAAAATCCACCATTAAAGTGAATGGAGACGAGAGATGAAATGAAGGTTTTCAAGAGAGAGGGAGAGGCGATGGCAGTTTGACAATCTTAAGAGATAAGTGACAATCTACTTTTGTCGAGGGTTACTTAACAATATCTTATGATATAGGAATTGATCGAATTATTTTGATAAATTATACGGACTGAATTATTTATAAATTTTTTTAATGCATTAAGATAAAGAGTTAAGATCTAGCTACGGGAAAGTGGAGCGTTGGATCTGGGAAGTGTATTTGTTTTTTAGTTTATTATATTGGGATAAGTTCTAAGAGTGGTAAAAAAACAAAAACAAAAGCAAAATCGTAAATGTAATATGGATATTTTATCTAAAATATAATAAATTAAAAATTATCTAAAATATAATAAATTAAAAATTAGTGTAGAGAACGAATCCCTGCTGTCATTAGCAACACCGATCAAAGCCCCGGCGAGGACTGGGCACAGCGACATGATAATTTATAATATCACATTGACAAATAAACTAAATTTAACCGGGGGGGGTAAAAATAAAAAATAAAAAATTGGAGGGTCATTGTCTTCATGAGCCCACCGAGCAAGAAAACCCCTGTCGCCATGATTCTATTGAAAGCCTCGTCCAGATCTTGGTGGATGCACTTGGTAGTAAAGATTTCAGATTTAAATTACGATGTATTTATTTTGTAAAAATATAGAATAATCGATGTTTTAATTATTTAAATTGGACCAGTAAAGAATGTATAAAAAGAGATAGTGTTTACTCAATCCATTTTTTTTTAAGAAAAGTGTATGAATAGTGAAGCAACCTCGAGTCTTTTAGTGAGTTGTTTGGAATTTTTAAAATTAAATTCACTTTACAGGGTTAAATCAATTATTTTGCTTGAAATCTTTTAAGAATATTAATTTTATTTCAAATAAATCCATTTTATAATAAATAACCAGAACAGGGAGACTCTCTAATTTGCTCAAGGAATTTAATTTTAATTTACATGAAAAATAATTTCCCAAAAATACTCTCTTTACTTCCTTCTAAAAGCCTCAACTTCTTTCTCTTTTTGTCTCTTCTTTTTCAACTGCACATCTTGTTAGGTCGGTAAAAAAAAAAAAAAACTGTCGATCTTTGATGTTTTATTCAAAATATAATAAATTATTAATTAAATCCGAATATTGAATTCAATTTTACAAATAAATGATTTCATTACAGATAGGTTGTTGATAATTTTTTTATAATTATAATTCAAAAAACCAAACCTCATAGAGAAACAAGAAAGCAAATGAAGTAGTATATAAAAATGAAAAAGAAAAGAGAGAACGAATAAAGTATTACCAATTAAGCTTTGATTTCCTCATCTATTTAATTTCTTATTATCGAAATTAGACGAGAAACTCTGGCATGCACATAAGATACGTTCATGTGCGGCAAATCCACGATTAAGATTTTATTTATTTTGATAAGTAAAAAATTATCTCACGACAACCAATCACGGCATTGTTTAGAGGGGAAAGGTTCTTAAGCGTCCTCTGGACATCTTGATTAGCCAAGCAGGGTCAAGTAGCCACGTTCAATTTATAAAATAAAAATAAAATAAGTAAAATATTAAGGGATAAATAGAAGACATTACCCAGTGTCCTCATGTGGATCTCCTGAGTTAATCATGGGGACGAGAGGTCTTGCATCTTTCAAATATTTTATTAAAATGAATTACAACTTAGGGTTTATTAAAATTGATTAATGGTGCGTATTTTATCATAAATATTGATTATTTCCTTAAGCAACATTTTTTTTTTGATAACCGGGGTGTCGGACCAGCTTACACGCACCACAATTAATCCTCGGACTCACTGAACATCCTGCAAACCTAATGAGCATCTAAGGCACCGCGGGGTGACAGACGTGCATGGTGGGACTTGAACCCTGGTGCAGAGGAAGAAAACAAGTCCCTTCAACCGCTAGGCCAAGACCCCACTTGCCCTTAACCAGCATTGATTAGCCTCGATATGGTCGTTTTTTTTAATTCCAAAAAGCCCCACTTCCTAATCCAATTTCCCACACTTCCTATTTCTCTTCTCTTTATTATGCATTAAAAAACAAAACATTGAAAATGATGGACGGGCCGAGCTATAAATATATCGAAAAACTCCAGGATTAAATATACGTTTTCTAAATTATGAGATTAATTATTTAGTTTTGTTAAACCACGTCAACCACGATACCGACTTTTTTTTAAATAATATTTTTTTATGATTAATTTAGCAAGTTGCGAGCCCAATATAAAGTAGTTTTTGGCATTCACACTTTTTTTTAGCAACTTGTTTTTTTAATATTTTAAAAATAAATAATAAAATCCTAACATATTTAGAATCTGTAGTGGTGAAACATTAAAAAATGATAACGAGAGATGTAGAGCAGTTCGAACAATACTTTGTCTTTTCTAAAGTCAAAACTTTCACTAATTTCTTTTTTTTACTAATATAAGTATTCAAATATATACCTCAATTAATTTTTCAGACTTTAAAATAAATAATCATATAAGCACCATCATGGAGAAAAGGAGCAAACATCTTATTAGCACAAATACTTTGTCTCTACTAAAGTCAAACCCTCACCAATCTCTCTTTCCTGAACTCTCAATAATCTTCATGTGATTATGAATATCATATGTTTGATATTGTGTTCATTATTATTTTTCAAGACTTTTTTTATTTTTTTTAAGAAATATTTTTAATATCAGCACATCAAAATAATTATAAAATATAAAAAAATAATTTTGAAATTTTGAAAAACCGAGTTCCTAGGCACTAAATAGAGAAAAAAATCGGATTAATGTTTCGTATATTTGAAATAATTTGTGTTCAAGAAAGACTCATCATTGATTTTTTATATAAATAGTAAATAGTTTAAAGTGCAAGAAACAGATAGGTGAAACCACTTTAAGTGTTTTAGCTAATGATTTCTCTTAAAATACAGTTTTGCATTATAGTAGCTTATGTTTGTTTTTTTCAATTCAAAAAGGCTATTTAGTTTCAAATAATTTTTAATTTTTGCAATGGACTATATATAATTGCATTTCAAATCTTGATTTGATAAAATTTAAAATAATTATTTTGTATTCATAATATTTTATTAATTTTGCATGTAAAAACTTATATTATGGTCATTCAAATTAAACACATATTTTTTAAATCTATTTTTTAAAACTGAAGGACATAATCTGCCTAGAAAATAATAATTGAAAGATAAAATTAATAGTTAAGACTTTATTTATTCTGTCACAACCACAGTAATTCAGGTATAAAATATGACATTAATTTATATTTATTTATACCCGAAAAACAAAAGGCAAAAACCCAAGCAGAGGGGGGCGTTCGTGCAAACTGGCACGGTCCAATCCTACGTGTCGATTATCTACGACTCCATGAAAATAGCAAGATACGAATCCACCACCCAAAAAAATTAAATGAAAACTATTGATGTATTTATTCACTCGAAACTTTTAGAAGTGTAATAAAGCAAGCTCCTTTCTCTTATCTTCACATCACTCTCCCTCGCTCCCCGTCCATCTCATCAATCATAAACAGCAAATCAGCATTCATAATAGGTAAGCTCTCTTGTCAGGCAGCTTTTTATCGGAGATCCCTTCTCCTGTTTCTTTCTCATCTGAAGGGTAAGTAATGCTTGTTTATTCGTTCTTTCAAGTTTCAAATTGAAAAATAATAAATAAATCTGTAGCACCATTTCCTTTGTTATGTTATTGGAACTCCACTGTTATAGCTGGGAGACAAAGGGTTTTCATGTTTACTGTTGATAGCATTTGTGTACCTTCATGAGTCTTCCTTTTATATGTAAATAGAAAATCAAAGTTTGTGGCTTTAAAAGTTCACTAAAGAGCTTAAAGACGAGAAATATGTGGTGGGATTTCTAAAATGATTTTTTTTTCGATTCTTAAAAATGGACTTTTCACTGAAAGAAAAAAAAGGATCCCTTTTTTGACAGAAATGGATTCCTTTTCTTTTGCCTCTACCTTTATTATTTGTTGGTTTTAGCAATAGTCGTACATTCCACTATAGTCTTATAGTGTGTTTGCACTTTGCAATGCGTGTGGCCGCAATTTAAAAAAAAATCAATTTTTTTTTATTTTAAATAATTTTTTCTATGTTCTTGCATCGATTTAACTTGCGGGTGCTAAAAATAAATTTTTAAAAATAATATATATAATATTTTGATGCATTTCAAAGTTGAGTTTGTCTTGGTTTTGATTTTTATTCTTTGGTCTATAAATAATGGGTTAAAAGTGGTGAGTTAGTGGATGCGTTGGGGTTGGGGAGGTAAGATTCCTATACCACATTAGGTGAGCAGGGTCTCGTCCAGGGGCCTACTTACTGTGATTAGCCCAGACAACTTCAACGTGAATTATTGCTTGCTTTCTGTTGATGGTAAAAAGATGAAACCAGCTCCATTTTAATATAAGTTAGATATATTGAGATATAAAGACAGAAAGAGGGATAGGAGAGAGCATTTATTAGGAGTGCTGGGTGGAGACAGTTTGTTAGGTAACACACAGAGAAGTCATGGTTGTCTAGGAGAGGTAGATACGGACAAAAGTAGAGAAATTTTATTGATTTTTGGTGTCAGGTTCATTTTAGTTTGCAAGTTACTGTGCCTGAAATCTGTGAATTGATTGTTGGATGTCTGTGTTTGGAGATTGATTGATTTCTGCAGAGAAACTTTACTGAATTGTAAAGAGACCTTTGTTTAGTAGATGCTTCTTTTACTTGGTTTAGTTTAAGTTTACCTGGTATCTTGTCCGAGTTCTCTGAGCTGGGGAGTTCAGGGCTTCCGGAGGCATCAAGAGGAATTACTTTGTAAGATTGGGAAACAAGCAGATTGGATTTTGTTCTCTTTAAGGGAATAAAGATTAGCTCTAATAGTTCAGAAAAACAGAGGTGACTGGCACTTAGAATCATCAAGATTTGAAGGAAACTGGGTTCGTCACTTTTTCAGGATCATATGCTATTTATAACGCTATTCAATCTGTGCAGAGCCTGTTTGTAATCCTGTCCAGTAGTATTAGTATGTTTTGAGTTTTGCATGCTTAAAGTTGCAATTTGATCCTTGATGTTATAATGATTGCAGGATCTGGTGTCCTATTGCTTGTTGATTTCATGAAGAACTATTCTTTGTGAAGTAATTCTACAAGTTGTCTTGCTGATGGAGTGGAATGGCAAACCCCACTTACAGTGGGACTGGGAGAGTCTGATAATGTTCAATGGAATGACAACTGAAAATTCAAAGCAGTTCATCCCGACAGATTTGGAAACTGATGGAGAAAAAGGAACCGACTCTAGGTTTTTCTATTCATCTGGCAGTGCAAGCAGAAGCGGTGGTTCTAGCTCTGATTTGGAACTTCCTTATTTCTCAAAGAACTCAAAGTCAGCTTCCATCAATTCTTCATCAGCCGGGGAAGTTAAAACATCCAAATTCACTTTGGGGGCCTCTAAAGCAAATTCATTTGATTACAATAAGATTGGAAAGGCTAAGACAGCTAGTACGCCTTCCACAATCAAGGCTTCAGCTGGTTCAGGTGACCAGCTGCTTGGTTTGAAGCTTGGTAAACGGATATACTTTGAAGATGCTTGTGCTGGCAGCCATGCTCAGTCTTCATCAGTTTCTACAATTCCTGTGCCCTCTTTTACTCCAGCAAAGAAATTGAAGCCCACTGTTCAGAGTCAGCATGCTCCACGCTGTCAAGTAGAAGGCTGTAACCTTGACCTCTCATCAGCTAAAGATTATCATCGCAAACACAGAGTTTGTGAAAGCCATTCAAAGTGCCAGAAGGTCATTGTAGCTGGTTTGGAACGCAGGTTTTGCCAGCAGTGTAGCAGGTAAAGCTTCTAATGAAATGAATGGTCGTGTTGGAAGACAATAATGCCTGAGAATGGGTCATTTTCTACGTGCTCTTTTGCTAATTGTTGTTATCTAGTGTGGTGTATTGATTGTGTTGATTCTATGATTATTCCTAGCTTATATGATTGCATTGACAATCTGGGTTTTGGATGTCAAAGGTTCCACGGTCTGTCAGAGTTTGATGAAAAAAAGAAAAGCTGCCGCAGGAGACTTTCTGATCACAATGCCAGACGCCGCAAACAACCAGGATCAGTCCATTTAAATTCCAGAGTTTCTTCATCATTATATGGTACTGGTATCAAACTGAGACTTGGATTATTTTCTTGAAGCTGATTTGTAGAATACGCTATTGTCATTGATCTTTGTTTTAGTTGTTTCTCAACCTTCCCATATGCTATGAAATGAAGCGATATGGATAATGCTATACAGGCCCTTAGCCTTAATGAGGCTAAACCAGAAGGAGGAAAGAGACCCCCTTGGCTAGTTTTATATGGACTTGATGTTTCAATTTTCTCTAATTGAGCAACAAAAAAATAATCTTTGATTGTGATTGACACTTGCAAGTTATAGTCCTAGTTACTTGCAACAAAATTGTTTCTGTTTGTAGATGAGAGGCACATAAAAATGCAAAAACTCGTTGGTTTTGAAATCACTAACAAATAAGCATAATGTGGTATTATAGTTTCAAAGGTTTCTTCCAGCATGTCTTAACTGCTATTATCATGGAAACATTCAGTTTGAGTTATGGATATAACTTCATCTCTTAGTTCTGACTCTGTGATGGAGTCCATAGTGTTCATTGATTGTTTAAATTTTCTTTATCAATCCCCAAAAGGTCTTTCCTTTCATGAACTCTTGGTTAGCTTTATTTAACAAAATAAACCAGAGGTAGAACTATGTCTCACCTTTCCCCTTTGCACACAGGACTACAATCTGGTTTACTGATTTTGTTTCAACTCAGGATACATAAGTTCATGCAACTAAGTTGGAATGGACAATAACCATTCATGCAGCTTAATATTATCTTTGTTTACTATGCAGATGAGAGGCAACAGATGAGTCTTGCTTTGGACAGGGCACCATTTGTTCATGCTAGGCCTAATGCAAACTTGACGTGGGAAAACACATACATCTCCAAGTTCACAATAACAAAAGAGCCTATAGCAAAGCCTACAGAACTAGGTGGTATTGATGGGCGGTTTCACTTGCCTGGCATTGATCTGACAAATGGCATTGATATTCAGCACCATCATAAGTCTTTTAGCTCCTTACCATCTAAAGGCAAGGGCACTGCAGCTGAGATTTTCAACCAAGGTTTGTTTTGTATTCATTTTGAGAAACAAGCCTTACAATTATTGCATTAAGTTTCTTATTGTTGATGATATGGTTAGCAATATATAAAATCTTTACTGAAATTTCTTAGCAAGGTTTCCTTGATATGTTGAAGAAGTAACAATGTGCTCTAGTGACCAATAATAATTATAATAATAAAGGTAATTTTTAACCAAGGATCTGAAAAGATCTTATTTTACATGAAAATGAAGCAAATGGGTAAAAATCATTACAGGATAGCTTTGTGAGATGCTCCAGGTGTGTCCATTTAATTGTTATTAATGGTGGATAATCTGAAACCTTACTGTTGTCTCCGTGAAATTCCCAAGTCCAGTTTCACTTGTCTGTAATCCTAAAATCAACAGTCTTTCTTGAACTTACAATTTATTCAATTAGAGTTCAATGTCAATAAGGCTTAGGCGTCTGCATGGACCTTGCTCTTAACCAATGTGATAAATCATATGCTTGTAACTGCAGACTAGAACTAAATGAAAGGTTTCTAGTTCTTCAATCATTGGACATGAACAAGGTTTCATGTTGATTTATGGATATATCAAAGTCCAAAAAAGTGCATCTATGAAATATCTGCTGAATCAAGCAACATATCAACTTCTGCTTGTAAAAAACTATGGAGAATTCATGGTAAGATACGAAAAGTTTGATTAAAGGACTTTGGAATATATTAATTGATTCACTTTTGCAATTTTCCTTGACACAAATATGGGGAATTGAGATGTTTAGCCGATGGATGCTAGATATGGTGGGAATTAATAGTAACTGCTGTAAAATAAATAAGTGAATAATGATCTTGCATACCAAAATTAACATGCACATGATATGTATTTAACTTAATTAAGCATTGTAGAACATATTCTGTTCTTCAGATTGCACTATGCTATTTGGTATAAAATGAGTGATTTTTTTTTATCAAAGTAACTGGCTCCTTGAAATGAACATGAATTTCTTACAGGAAAAAAAAAGGACCTATAGTTCCTGGTGGTTTTCATGAATAATTTATTTTCGTGTTTAAGTATAGGTCTGCTTAATTTTGGAAATCAGAGATGTATGACATGGTGGTCTTAGTGGACAGTGGACATGTTTTGTGTCTTTGTTGATCGGTGCAAGTCTGGGTATCCTTATGAGTATAGAAGAGGCTTAATTTAGATGGTTAGCTATGGTTATTTTAAAAGTCATATGGATGAAGTATGAATTTGGAAACATTGATCTTTATGGAGGCAATTAATAGAGCAGATCCTCAATGAACCGAGATAGGAACTGTTGCCAGGGGTTTCTATTTTTGGTCTGGAGTGATTTTCCTCATTCTAAAACTTGATGCTTAAAATTATTAGGAATGTGAACTTTGCAGGTTTGGAAGAATACATCATTCCCTCCAAAGTGGAAGCGGCACCAGAATTTCATCGTGCTCTCTCTCTTCTGTCAAACAATTCAAGGGGTCCATGTGAGCCGCAATCTATTTCATTTGAACAACCCGTGCGTACAAATCACACCACTCACTCTGTGCTGCAAGTTATTCCCCAGAAGTCACCACTTGCTTCATCAGAATATTGGAGGACTGAGCAACCGTCAACTGACTCTCAACTGCATACCTTGACATCACACTGATGGTAGTAGTTACTTTCAAGAGTTTCAGCTGTTAAGAACATCAAATGGGAATGACTTTCTATTCCAGCCAGATGAACTTACTGCTGAAGCGATTTATCATTTTCATCATAGCAATCTAAGTGAAGGTCAGTATCTGGTTTGACATTTAACTTTGATACACAATACTTTCTTGTGCTCACTGCAACTTAAAATTACAGTAATTATGTGGCAGACAGTCCGTAAAACCTCCCCGTGATCTTAGGTATAAAAGTTAAATTATAGTATCCTTCATTGGTGGAAGTTAATTGAAATCATTCAATGGGGGATAAATTACACTTTTTAACTCCAGATGATGTCCTGCATGCTGCAAGTACTGGACATCACTTATTCTTACTACCCGTTAACTTTCAAGTGTTAAGAGAGCCCCAAGTCCTTGAAATTAGTTTTTTTGTAGACTATCGGTGGATACTGATGGTAGAGGTTTTATAACTCGAAGTTATGGTGAAGTTATCATATTGCTGCAGAAATTTGTCAGTGCCTGTAGTAATCTAACTAGCACTTCCCATTTTCTTCAGACACTTGACCGTCCTGGATCATGCTGTTAGGATTCAGATCATGGTGATTCAAAGTTCTCCTAAAACACCATTTGGACTGGTTAATGAAGGATCACTGATTTGAAAGTTATCTGTATCTGTTATTAAATTTCTAGGAACCAAGAACTTAATTTTGCAACTTTTGAAAACCTAAGGGTCTGAACTATCAATTCTCCTGTTCCTTCCAACTATCAATTCTCTTGTTCCTTCCATTCGATGCACACGGCAAAGCTCTACTTAGCTGTCATATGCTGAAAATAGTAGTATTTTACTGCAGGTATGAATGATCTCTCAGCCCTTAAATGGATGGCTCTGATGTGAACCATGAGCATGAGCTGTTTGAAAATTTGGTGTCATTACTGAATATTGTCTATTCTGCTACTTTACTTTATACAAGTGCTGGTTGCTGACTGGTTCTTTTTCGGGGCTCATGATAACCTATATTCAATCATAGCTCTATATTCGCCATGATCAACAATGATACGTATATGATATCATAGGATAATAATTGGCTAGCTAAGAAACATAGCTCTCCCTGCCTCGAGCCTGAACCTGCTTGTGTTCCTTATCATGTAGCCTCCTTCCATTCAGGACTATGAAGAGCAAAGCCGGCCTAATTGTCATGTATCATGAGTCGTCTTTGCTTGTGGGGCTCTCCTTTTTTTATCTTTTTTGAAAAGATTTATATAAAAAAAAGTGTTTACAAACTAAAATAAATTAAAAACTTTTTTTTTCGGTGGGTATTATTCATTTTCTGGGTTCACTATAAGTTAAGAGGTCTGTTGAAGGCAATCTAAACAAAGTTGTTATTCCTTCGTTTAGAAAATCCATTACTTCCCAGCACATTATTCTAATCTCTTGTTGAAAAATAATTTTAGAAAAGAAAGAAAAAAGAGAAATATTTTGGGCTTGAGGCCATCATCATCAAGAGAGTATAGGATTATATTTGGACCTGAGGCTATGATCACATGTAAGCAAAAGCATGTTTTTTTTTTTAAAAAAAAAAAGTATTTTTGAAAAAAAATAAAATTATTTATTATTTTAATTTAAATTAATTATTTTTAGTGTTTTAAAATTATTTTGATGTGTTGATATTAAAAATAAATTTTAAAAAATAAAAAAATGTATGTATTATTTTAAAATAAAAATTACTTGAAATTAACCATTTATATCATTGAAATTGCAACCCTACAAATAAGATTGCCTTGTGCTTCGTTCAATGCGAGCTAAATCGTTTTGTAACACGCTGCCAGTCTTGTCAGTGCAGGAAATTGCATTGTCAATATCATGGTATAGAACTTCGCCTTCTTTCTCCTAAAACAATTCCACGATTACAATGGAATGTGAAAACAGTTGCGACTTGCGAGCATCAACTGGCAGAATAGATGGATTTATCCAAACTCGTCACTTCAACTAGCATGCCGCCCATATCACCCAGCTGAGGTTTGGACCAATCGTGAGGAGTTTGGGGGCCAACAAGCAATAGCTGGAGTCCCAATATCCCTCCCCGCAGCAACGTGGATTTAAAACCTTTTATTTCAGGTCTGACCTTGAATTCATAATGGATTTCTGGAAATTTAGGGTATCACAAGAGTTTAAAAAACAATCATGCAGGTGAACCAGATCCAAGAACTCCAACCAGTCCAGAATGACAGTATACACAATGATGGAATCGTACATCCATCCACACCACAATGAGATTGGCTACTAAATAGTAATGGCATCTAACATGGCAATACGGTCCATCTAAAGTGGCCCGATCCCATACCAGAGGAGCAATTCCAGAAACAAAAAGGGATAGGAATATGACCGCACTGATGAAAGAAGAAATCGCAGGCTAATTGGGAGGGGGGTAAACAAAGTTATGCACCTATGCTAATGCAGATATAACTTCCACCCGTGAACCACAAACCTGCTCTAATTATTTATAGCCTGTTTGGAACCAAATCTTGTGTTCAATTCCACATGATTTGAATTCAATTGATAGGCTATTATAATTCGTGTTTAAAATAAAATATTAAACCACATAATTGAATTCTATTATATCTACGAAAAATGAATAGAATTAGCAATCTTGTCTATTTTATCCTTAAAATTTATTTAATTTCATCGCAAAAAAAACTTTTTTTTTCTTACGGGAACCTTGTACTTGCCACTCTTTAACAACTATCCTTGTTACGTTTTTCCATCTTCATGTTAATTTTCCGGTCTTGATAGACGTACATTTATCCCACATTCCAAAAGCTTCCACTGAATTCTCTCTTTTTTTTTCTAAAAAGGAATAAAAGTAGGGCTATGTTTGTCACGGAAAACAGATCCACCCACCTCGTCACAACAGAATAAAAGAATATGATCTCAGAGAGGGGTGGGCATGGAATGAGGTGGTTTTTCGCATCGATTCCTTTTGTGGTGCAAGGATAAATTAAAAAGCAGAAAAGAGGGTAATCATCATACAAGGAGAAGAGGTTAACAAATGAAAAAGAATGAGAGGAACAATGAAATATGGTGCTTCTGTTCTGTTTCTGCTTATGTTATTTGCTCAGGAACAACAACTAGTTACACACACATACACAATAGAAACAGATACTTGCCAAAAAAGAAAATTCCAACGGCCACAGAGAAAGAGGGAGAGACCATTTACTTACCAAATGAAGAAAAGGGATATGTTGTAGTTGAGATGAGAAGTGAGTCCAGAGACACACTGCTATTATTCTAGTATTGTGGCTACTCTATGACCTGTTTGCTTTGAGCTTACATTTATTTATAAGATTGGAACCTCTCTGATCTGCAAGGTGTTGGAAGAGATCGTGGGGGTTAGAAAAGGAGGTGGATAGAGATGGGGGGGGTAGGGGGTTTGGAATAATGTTTTTAATGTCAATTCCAAGGGTTACTTTAGCAAATCAGAGGGGAGACCCTCAAAAGATTCCAAACAAAGGATTTGATTTAACCCTTGGAATTTAATTTAATTTCAATGGTTCCAAACAGGTAGTCACACAATGCATGTTAAAGAAATAGGCTATCCAAAAACTTCCAACAGGTTCAAACATAGTCCTGATAGCCTTAGCACAACTCTAATTTCACAAGTCAAGAGTCCAGACCAAGTCATGAACAACAAGAGGGAAGTAAAATTGCATATTGCATGGATTGGAACTACTTAACTCTACACGACATATTACTGGTAGAGACCTAATTAAGTTATCACCTTGGAAAACAGACACTTCAAACAGGCTTCTGCTGAAACAAAGAAATTTCAATGGCACAGACACAATTTCATCAAATGAGCAAGAAATATGCAGACTGCAGTATTCTAGATTCATGGTATCATCCTACTGGAATATATGAATGATTCCAAAAGCACAAATGCCTAACTAATAGAAACCATAACCAACCTGTAGAATCTTAACCAGATTAAGCTATGCATCAAAGGATCCATAAAGACCAGTAGACCACAATACCATCGCTAGTAATATAACTTGACAGACATCATGAGAAGGTATAGTAACTTGACAACCGCTGCAACATGAGGACAACAAGACTGACTTTCAGACACCCATATTGAGCAATGCTGGACGACAACTCTGGACCTTCTCGACCCTCAAACATGTCCTAGTACTCACTGGAACAGTAGACAATTGCAAATCAATGGTTGCAGAGAGAAAGATAATTGACAATTAATGAGGTATATAGTGAGAACAAGATAGAAAGAGTTGAATGGGAGGGAAGGGAGAAAGAAGGAAGAGGCCAAACATCCTTCTCACTAATGATCATTGAGTTTGTGAAGAGTACATAAGTGATTGATGAACAAAACAGTTTCAAACAATGAATGAAAACACAATCAAGATGAATCATGTAACAAACCTGATCATCCTCATCAGGTGCCGGTGAAGGGGACTTCTCTGACTCAGCTGGTTTCTCAGCCCCACAATTCTGTCTATTGCACTTCGTCCGGAATGGATAGTTTATGTTATTGCATTTTTCACACTTCCAGCTTCCCTCCGGCATTTTTTGTTCTGAATGGCAAGAAGCTCATCAGTATTAATTCAGAGTATGAAGCTTACCACGTGTGGGATTCAAGAGGACTTACTGGAATTTTTTTCAGACTTTGCAACCTGCAATGGCAGGAAAATATTGAATATTAGACAATTTACCATTATTAAACAAAAGTAGAAACTAGAATGTACAATAATTACTAGAGAAAACTATAAACAAAACCAAAATGTGTTCTTCTATAACAGAGCTAATTTAGAATCCCTGGTAATTTCCAAGCTTAACCCAAGTTCAATGTCCCAAATAGTACAATGAAAAGAGAAAAAAAGGCCACCAAGCACGAAAATAAATGACTGATTCTTCTATCTTTAAGAAGAAAGTAGCACAAACCTGGGACCCTGGCTTTGGTGTATTGCACTTCCTCATGTTACAAACAGTTCTAAAAGAAAAGTTGATGTTCCCACATTTCGGGCAAGCCCAGTCATTATCACCTGATGCATCTACAGTTGCATTATAAGAAGAAAAGATCAAGGTTGGAGAATAAAGAAGTTCCAGGTTACTCATACACATAGTATTGATGACAAACCTGAACCCTTCTTCTGAGATATATCATCTGGGAAAAAAACTGGCCTTGGCCCCTGGTAGAAATAGTGTGGAAATCAAGCACATATCCATCAAAGAAGATTGCTAGAATCTAAAAATACATGAATTACATTCTTTCTTAAAAACATGATGAACTATGAATTTACAGTATTTGTAAGCATTGATAGCTAAATACATAGACACAAAATGCTCATCAATTGGCATATAAATAAAGTGAACGTAATATACTTGAAACATAAACAATCAAGTTATATGAATACACAAAAAAAAAACTATATAAGCACCTAAATATACAAAGAAACACACATACACAGGAGCATTTTTTGTATTTATGCAAACAGGTAGTGAGATGAAGCAAGGCATCTCAGAAACCAGCTAAGCATATTGTGAAAATCACTGCTTTAAACCCCTAGTCATGTTTCCTAAATTCCACAATTTAGCAGACGAGTAGTAAGAATAATTACTAACATACCATAGCTGCAGGGGCCATTGGCATACCTAATCCATACCGGTCCATTAGGGGGGGCATTGCATACATCCCACCTGCAGAAAATAAAAAATGCCATTACTTCATAAATGCAACCTAAATCACTCAAAGCACATACATAAATAACCGCCAATAAAGTGCATCTAAATAGACCACTGGTTAGAAACAGACAGTGATTAGAATGAAAAGACACCACAAGTTCAATTTATCAAATATGAGGACATATCACATACACTGATACATAAAAACAAGGAAAACAAATAAAGGATCATGAAAGAACCGTTGATAAAATATAGTAAAAAAAAAGTACTTAATAAATAGGGAAAATTGAAAAAACTAAAACACAAACCTAGAGCCTGATGACATTTTTATTTTTAAAAAGTAAAAAAGAAAAACAAAATAACATACCATTTCCCATCATAGATCCACCAGAATAAGGAGGTGGTCCTGAAATATGAAATGGTCTATATGGACTGCCACTGGAAAGGCGGTTGCCATAATTGTAATGATAAGCCGAACCCCCAGTGAATGGAACATCGTATGGAGGAATAGATGCCCCATTGAAGAGGGAAGAACCATATGGCGGCACACCCATATACATTGAAGAAGGTGCACCAGAACCTAAATAAGGAGCTGATGAATAACCCTGTGGTGCTTGCAGGGGCTTGGCAGCAGATTTCTGGCATCAAGAAAAAAAGGAGCAGATATATGGATTAGAATCCAACACAGACAACGGGAAAATTAAAACATCATAACAAAAAGGTGTGTCAAGATGAAGACTGAAGAAGCATAGATGAATCCAAATCCACCCTATCTTTTATCTTAGGTGGCTAATGGTTTTGACACTAACTGCTGGCTACAGACAACCTTATCATGTTCGGTTCCTCAAATTACCAGTTTCAACCAAAACCCAATTTCATAACAAGTAAAACCCATCAACACACCAGCAACACTCTATAACAAGTAAAACAGGTCAGTGCAATTACAACTCACCGAATTATGATCAGCTGGCCTAGGTTGGGTACAATTACGCATGTTACAGGTAGTCCTAAATGAAAAGTTGACATTGCCACAGCTTGGACAAGTCCAATCATCTTCCCTGCGACTACCTGCACAGCAACGAACACAACTCAATTCCAACTTCGTAACAAAAAGCAAAACCAGTAGTCCAAATAGGCATGAAAATGCAAGTTGGCCTATTCAGCTTTGCTCTTTAATATAAAATTATAAACCAGTCATTCTACTCAATGGATTTGCCCTGTCGTGCGTGTTTTCAATTAATTTGCTTAAAGTCGCAGATCTTAAAAAAAAAAAACAATTTTTGAAAGAAACAAATAAGAATGACTAATAAGAATTGCGTACCATCAGTTCTTGCGCGCTTCGCTGCTGATGAATTTCTGTTATCCACCTAAAGAATAAAAAGAAATAACAGTAAAAATCAACTCAACATGTTAGATTAAAAAAATATATATATAATAAAATTTACAAAATTCTATACGGCAATTCGCAATTTAAGTGGAATCCAACTCGATACATCTGAAACTGTATAATCAATTTCTCAGAATTAAGTAATCTTTGGAGAAATTGCAATTTACAGGAACAATAACAAAAAATTAGATCCATTAGAGTTCAGCGCAGAAACAAAAATTAGAGGGGGGGAAAAGCTAACAATTTCTCGATTGATGTGTCATCAATCGAGAGAACGAAGAAAAAAAACCTGAGACATGGCGTGGTAATTGGATCTTTAGGTTTTTTTCGAGATTGGAGAGGCTGAAGAAAGAGACTGCTTTATTTTGCCCCCAGTAGAAAGCAAGACAAGAAGTCGGTGTTTTCGAGAGGGGAATTTTGTTTTTTGTTAAGTTAAATTAAATTACAAAAAAAAAAAAAAAAAAAAAAACAGCGGCCTTGGTCTATCACGGAGATTGTAAGAACATGGGAGATAAAGACAGAATATTGAGCTCGGTTATGCTTAACAGCATAATATAAAATATAAAAAAAAATTCTATTTTTAATATATATTATTGTTAAATTTACAAGATTAAAAATAAATAAATAAATATTGTTTTTTATTGTGACAGGTACTAATTATTAAAATTAATAATATTATAATAACCATGTATATAAAAGCAAGCTGACCTAATTGGTTAATTAGGAATTGGGTTAACCCAGTATCTAGATTAATCCAAGTTTAAAAAAATAAACAAATTATCGATTCAACATAACGTGTTTGGGAGAAATTTTCGAAAGTGTTTTTGAAAAAATTAAATTTTATTTTTTATTTTTTTATTTTAAATTATTTTTTGTGTGTTTTTAGATATTTTTTATATATTTTTATGTGCTAATGTCAAAAATAATTTTTAAAAAATAAAAAAAAATATCATTTTGATGCATTTTTAAACGAAAAATACTTTCAAAAGCAACTATAATCACACTCCCAAACAAACATATCAAAAACTCAAGTCAACTTGGAATTAAACACAAGTCAAAGACCTTGTAACCTTTCTAAAAAATCTTTATGGTTAGTAGGGTTGCTTTACGAGCATCTCCAATGGGAGTAGGTATTTTGGAGAACCAAATCTTTAAAATGAATGTTTGAATAGTGTATATATGGATTTTTTGTTGATGTGTGCTCCAATGGTAAAAGCCATTTTGGAGAGCCATTTTTTTTATATTATTTTAAATATAATGCAATTATTTTGTATGTAGTTTAATTATGTCATTAATTATACAATTAATAGGAATATGTTATATAATTAAATAATTGCTTTAAAAAAACCCTCCAATAATATAATTATTAATTTTGTATATAATTTTTTACTCTCTTGTTGAGGTATTTTTAAATAAAAATAAAAATAAACATTTTTGTTATAGTTACATTATTTTCTAATATATATATATATATGCCGATGTGGTCATTTTACCTTCTTCTTTTGACACTCCCGCTGGAGTGTCTACAGTTACACAAAACAAGCTAAAGAATTCTTTTTTTTTTATTTTTAGCTCTCCTGATACCTCTACCGCTGGAGATGCTCTAATTATCTAGGGAAAAAAAGAGGATAAGTTAGGTTTACCCACTTAAAATTTGTCTCGGGTCAATTTTAAATTCAAGCCTTAAAATTGAGATGATAAAAATTTTATCCGTATGTTAATTTGGGTTATCCTATGTTGACCCTTTTAGTTTGTGACTTGGTTTAACTCGGATTAATCCTCATGATTCTTGACTTAAACATGCTCTTAGTTAACCCTAAATCAAGTTTTAAAATTACAACAATAAATTATTTTATTCTTATATTGAATCACATCGTCCTAGGTCGACCTTTATGACATGTAACCTTATATTTGCTCCGGGTTAACCTATAAGTCAAATTTTAAAATTATAATAATAGTTAATTTTGTCATTACATTAACCCGGGTCGATAGTTAATCTCTTTTGTGACTTAGGCTTTACCTCTAATCGACCTCTAGATCATGTTTTAAAATAATAATAAAAGCATGATGGCTCAAGCTAGGTTGACTCCAGGAATTACTTAACCATGCTCGACAGGCAGGGCTATTACTTCACAACTCCAAGAATTTATCCCATAATTTATTTTTTCATCATGTATAAATCATATCATCATTTTCTCTGTCATCTACCTTTAATATATATCACAATTCATTGAATAATCATGTCTAATTACAATTGTTATTTAATTCACAATATATGTAATTCATGTCTCCTTTTTTACTTTCCTATCATTTATTACACCTATGATTCACCATGCTTTTGTCCATGTATCATCTTTATTATATGGATGGATTTTCTTAATATATTATTTATTTCATGTTTATTTCTATTATTTATAATTTATCATGTAACCTTTTATTATTTTTACACTTGCAAGATGTGTTCGAGTCATTTTTGTTTCTCATTAAGGCCTTGTTTGTTTCAAGGAAACTGAATTCCAGGAATTTAATTTCCTCATTTTTCAATGTTTGGCAACCATCCGGAAAGTTAATCAAAGTAAAGTTAATTCCTTAACTTTCCGGTCAACAAAAAAATTACTTTCACCCGCAGGAAAGTGTTTTCCTTTCCTTATCAAAAGGAAAACACTTTCCTTTATTGATAAAACACATCTTCTCATCTTTGTGTCCGAAAATAGTTGAAAAGCAAATAAGATCTGCTGGAGAATCACACTTGCATTTCAAGTATTTTTTCCCTCAAATTTCTCTATTATATCTATTTATGTTTTTTTATCTTCTTCATATTTTTTAGATCTGTAAGAATTATAACAAAAAAACCTTGATATTGTTGAAAAGCAAAAAAACCTTATTGGTAGGGATAGTTAGTTTAATGCTAAATTGCTAACCTATCAACACAGTAAACCTTATATACATCTTGCTCTATTATATGTTTTTGTTATTTTCAATTAGTTGACAAATAACTTATTTTTTTTTTACATGATAACCCCAATCATTTGGATACAATCTTGTATGTATCCCCATTTTTCTATTACATTCAATTTTTATATCATATTTGGTCCTCGTTTCTTAAAATATTATTTGTTTTGTTTTTGAATCACTGACTTTACTTCATGATTTTTTCAAGATTGCATTTCTATTTGGACAAACAGGTCACGAGTTTCAAATACTAACATAAATAAACTTTAATCTTTCTTTTTAGAAAAAAATCATTTGATTATTGAACCTTCAATTTCATGTTTTTTTGTCTCTTTTATCTCTAAAGGGTTATTCAATTTTATATCACAGGTCACTTGACATGAATATACTCGGGATTCTTTTTTCTATTTTTTATTTATTTATTTCCAGTTTCTCTTTTCATCATTTATTTTTGCTGTAAGTTGGACTCCGATGTTTTTTTTTGCAATAGAATCAATTACCGTGCTTATAGTTTTCCTGTTCTTTTAAAGGGCATATTTGGGAGGGCAATTGCGGTTGTTTTTAAAAGTGCTTTTATTTAAAAATACATCAAAATGATTTAAAAACATCAAAAAATTTAATTTAAAATAAAATAAAATTCAAATTTTAAGCAAACGACGGTACAACCGCAGAAACAAACAGCCCCTAAAAACATCACCGTCAGCTCAACATTTTTTTCACGCTGTAAGAAATTAACTTAACCCGCAATGCTGTATAAAGATAATGCATGTTTTTTTTATATAATTATTAAAGCTTGCTTCTTATGTTATGGTAAGCTTTTATTTGAGAAACCTTGTCTGTAGTAAAAATAAAAGTTTCTTGTTAAAAAAATACATGAATGAAAAAAGAATTTTTTTAATACATAATGAAGATGTTGAAAATTCTACAAATATTCATTAAACTAAAAATATACCAAGATTCCTAGTCCAATAAAAGTTAATGAGAATAGATTTTAGACATGACCTCGAGGCATCGCATAAGAAAAAAAAAGTTTGCTGCTGGTATGGACGGTGGAAATAATAATTTTTCTCCACGATTCTTAGAATGGAATAAATAAACCATCTTAAACACTGATTCCAAGGCTTGAAATTGAAAAAAGTTAGAAGAGGAAGCAAGCATTCTTAAAAGTGTTTAATTATTTTATATTTTATTATTATGTTATTTTAATTCGGATTGCTGATAAGGAAATAGCTTAAACTCGAGTGTTTTGTAGCAAATTAAAATTAAATCACTTGAAGACATGGTTACCATTATCAGTAAAATGAACACTTTTTCCCTTGTGTTGTAAAATTACACGGACCATTTAAAAAATTGATAATAACTCTCTCTCTCTCTCTAAATCTTCAAACTTTTGGAAGATTACTATATTTCATTATAATTTAAGGTGCTTATTGTTATTTTCTCTAAATAATACAAGCTAAGAAAAAAGAATTAAAACATAGCATTTTTTTCTTTGAGTGAATGGAAACACTACATAGTTTGATTAAGTGGGCGTCTCATAGCGTGTTACCTGTTATTTTAAAAATGTTTTTTGTTTTATAAATATATTAAAATTATAATAACAATAAAGTCTGACAAAAAAAACCAGAGAATAAATATAACTTCTTCGCATGAATAGTTAATAATACTCCTTCATTAATAAATTGATGATTGCAACAGTTTTAGTCTGTTCTAATTATGGCTGAGATGAAGGTTTTTTTTTTAATTTTTTTAGAAATATATTAAAATATTAATTTTTATTTTTTATGAATTATTTTTAATATTGGTATATTAAAATAATCTAAAAACATAAAAGAATAATTTAAATCAAAATTTAATTTTTTTAAACATTTTAAAATACAATATTAAATATACAGTTAATGAAAATAATAAAGTGGGGATGGTGAATCAAAATAATGTGTAACTGTGAAGATTGTGATAAAGATTGTGTATAAGTCACGACAAAAGATTGCAACAAACATGATAATAATATATAATATAATAATAGTAACGGTCGAATCGTGAAAAAAATAAATAGATAGTTGAATTTTTTCTCTTAATTGTATTAAAATGTTTTAAAAAACCGATGATCGGCTATAGTCAATCTAACATTTATTTTATTAGATTAAGATGACAAATAATTCAGCATTTGCAATAACCAAATTTGATCTCAAACACCTTCTCTTAGTTAAAAATAACGTTTCAAGAATTAAGCTCTTCCGAAAGTTCTTCCTTACTATCTACGAAAACTACAAAATTGTAAATTTCTATTATTTTTATTTTTTTTTCATGAAAATCCTTTGTAATTTTATTTTTAAAAGACCACGCTGTTCTTTAACGAAAAAACAGAAAAGGAAAGAAAAAGAAAAAGGAAGAAAAAGGTAGTCCAAATAAACGTAGAATAGGGCATGACGACGAGAATGAAGAGCAGGTGGACAAGTAAGGACGAGCCAACTGGGAAGCGAAAATGTGAAAGGTGCAGTTATCACGTATTCTAGCAATACACTCACCATATATATCAAGCTGCTGCGGCTGCGGCGTGGCGCGTCCCCTCACCTCCATTACCCCCAAAACACACTACCACGACTACCTTCCTTCTAATTTCTACCGACTCTCTCTCTTTCTCTACCCTAAACCCACCGCTTTTTCTCGCCTAGCTCACTGCCAAACACCAAACCACACTTCACCAAACACACAAACACAGTGAGTAAAGTAGCCACTGCCGTAATCGATGATCGGTTAGTACCATCATCCACTGGTATGCTAATACAACCGATCGTTGCTTTTAGTTTTAACTGATTTTCTGCTTTTATCGAGGTTGTTGAATTAGAGACTGCCGTTTCGTATTTTTTTTCTTTCCTTTTTTTGAAGGAAGTAATTTAGTTTTAAATTAAAGGAATAGAAAGGAAAGCAAATGAGTTTTGTTGATGAAAAATCTTAGACGATCATGGACAATATTTCTTTAATTTCTAACACTATTGATCATGAAATTTGGAGTAATCCTTAATTCTAGCAAACTCTTGTATGTTTTCGGTCGTCGTCTACATTTGCAATTTATGTTTATTTTAGGTACCGCTGAAGCTTCGAATAATTTAAAAAGAGAAATCTGTTGGTCCAAACACGTTGAAGGATCAGGTAGTTGCTAGTGCATTCCTAGTACAATCTACGTTGTTGTTGTTGATGATGATGATAATGTTTATGTTATACTCTAGTTCGGTGACTAATGCTTTGGGATTTATTGCTAGCCTTCTCTTGCCATGGATGAAAATGCGGTTGATCCTAGCAAGGCTGCTATTAGCGGTGGTCCTCTGAGAGTTGATGCTTCAAATAATGCATCTCCTTCCCGGACACAGTCAGTCTACCGCGGAGGTTAGTTATTTACACTTGTATGCAAACATAAGAGAGTGAGATATATCGGATTATTGTTTTCGTGTTAGATATGCAAGCTAAAGGTGCATTTTTCGTTGACTGGTGGGTCAAAATGTAAATTTGGAAATATGTAATTATCTGATTGATTCTATTCTGTTTTGAGATGATGATGGTGGGACATTTCCCCGTTTAGATTGACATTTGTGCTCATGGTTCTTGATTTGTCAAAAGCTTGATCTCTTTTTATCAGCTTTAAATGTAATTAACATCAACTAGAAACGAGGTCAATATTAATTACTTGCTCCAGATATTGTTATATTGCTTCAAATAATTAAATACTTGCTTCAGATATGATAATCAAGAAGATGTCAAAATAGTGGTATTGCTGTGGTTTCAATGGAAATATCTGTTGCCATGTTTTTTTTAGCATGCACTGTTTCTTCTTCTTCTTTATTTCCAAGTCTTCATGCATTTTCATGAAGCTGTTTGCAAAATGTTATGATTATCTTGTTTTATCAATTGGGCTTTAAATGTAATGAATGTTAAAATGGTAGAAAATCAATGAAATTACTTATTTCAGATATGACAGTTGAGAAGTTCAGAAAATAGTTTCATTTTGGCAATTGTTAAATCTCCATAGCATTGCCTGTTGCCATGTTTTGTTTTATTTTATTATGTTTTTTTTATCTTGCTTCCAAGTCTTTGCATTTGAATGACGCTGTCTGCAGAATGTTATGATAGATCTCCTCCTTTTAAATATAAAACATAAATGTTTCTTGTTTCCTTTATGATTGTGTATATTTTGAATGAGTGGTCCACTCATCAGTGTTCAGCTGTGTAGGATCATGTTCACTAGGGCAACATGTTGTTAGCATGGAGCACTAGAATCATACATGCAAACATACATACATACATACATACACACATATAAATTATACACACACACACACATATAAATATATACATACACACACAAATATAAACACACAAACACAAATATATAGCAAAACAGCCATGTTTCTTATTTTTGTGTTGTCACTCAGGTTATGAGAATATGATTGGTAGATTGGGCACATGTTTTCCAGATACCAATGTTGAGTGCTTGGAAAATGGTTATCATGTAACAATATTTCTTTGCCCTCACTCCAATTCCACTTCTGTTCCCATCTCTCAGTAGCTCTCAGGTGATGGACTGGTTTTCCTTAAATTTGATGCAGGGCATCTATAATGATTCTTCGTCTCTTCTATTCCATGGCCACCCTCAAATGCAACAAAGATCACATGCCCCATTCATGCCAGTTCCGCCTACTATTAGTGGTCATGGCCGGTTATATAATGCACGAGAGCTGCCTAACTCGGATCTGCATCATCACCAGCGCCTTGTTTCACCAAACATTTCATATGTTACCGCACAAAACCCATTTTCTCAAAGTAGATTGCCAGACAACATTGAGCTGCCAGGGGATGACAACAGATTGGGGCCTTGGACAAGTTACCCCCCTCCATCAGGATCTTTGGGTGGTGGAAGCAGCTTTTCTCAACAATCTGGTGGTTTTAAATTCTGGCAGCAAGGGCTTGAGGGAATTGAAAGTGGTGAATTGTGGGCAGATTGGTCAAAACCCTCAAATGGGAAGAGTACATTGGTGCATTTTTCATCACAAGCAGCTTCTCCAAAGCAAATTGGTTCAGTAGGTTTGTCTGCGAACCATTGTGGAATGGTTAGTTTTCTAATCTATGACCAGCTTTCCCCCTTAAAAATAAAGAAAAATAACAGAAAGCAAGCATCCTTTTTTGAGAATTGGAAGGTCTTGATTTGTTTTCAGATTGTTAATCTTGTATGGGCATTTCTATATAGTGCTTTTAAAAATTGTGGCTCTTATCGAACTTAAGGATCTCCAAGTCATTACTTATGTTACATCTTTCAAATATGCCATTGCTGCACTTTTATTGGTTTTGGTGTCTATTTAGAGACAAATTCTGATTTGTTCTGAGGAAATCTGCTGGCACATATTAAGGATCTCCGAGTCATTGCTTATGTTACATCTTTCAAATATGCCATTGCTGCACTTTTATTGGTTTTGGTGTCTATTTAGAGACAAAATCTGATTTGTTCTGAGGAAATCTGCTGGCACATATTAAGGATCTCCGAGTCATTACTTATGTTACATCTTTCAAATATGCCATTGCTGCACTTTTATTGGTTTTGGTGTCTATTTAGAGACAAAATCTGATTTGTTCTGAGGAAATCTGCTGGCACACATCATGACTATATAAAGAAGACAGTCGTACACACACATATTCTCTAGATACTTTATTGAGGGGTCATTATCTGATAATGATAAGAGGGGTTGGCTAGAACTGGTGGTTTGGGAGTTTGAGCCCATTTTATCATTATTTAGGAGTTGCTTTTTTTACTTAGAAAAATACTTTTTTTTCATTTCTTGTCTAGAAGTTACTAGCAAGTAATTAGAAGAACCAGTTTATTTCATTGTTTTAGCTGGGAATCTTTAGAGTGACTATTTAAGCACACTTGTACATTATATCAAAGAGGCTATTTTTCTGAGCTTGAAAATTGATACTTTGAGAAATGGATCTCCTCCTGCTTTCCTTTGTTTTTCCGGATTTAAAAGCTAGGGCTTTGATATGAATTGATGTAGTATGTAGTGAAGGGAATTGGAGGAGATTAGTTACTTGGAAGAGAGAGTGGACTCTCCAATCTTATGGTTGAGATGAGAGCAGAGTTTGCATATTTTCTTCAACAAAGCTTTTCTATAGATAATGAAGTAACATCGTAGAAAAGCTGTTTTCTCATATGAATCTCATCTCCAGCTTCTGTTATCATCCTCATTTTCACACATGGAAAAAATAAAGGATATCAAGTTTAGCATGTGACTTAAATTTTTTGATTAAAAAATCAAACATGTGAATTTTGCTTCTTCAACAATTTTAAAGGTGAGGTTGAGCTTCAACTGTAGGAAAATGATGGCCTACGGGAAAAAGGAAGTATTCCAATTTAAATAATTTTGTAGTTCTATCATTATTTAGGATAAATTATTTATGAAAATAGTTTTAATCTTGTGAAGTACTTATTAGTAGTCAAGAGTGCGGGTTTGTTTCCATTTTTAGTTGGCACCTCCTAGGGTTTGCTTTTCGCGTGCCTGTATAAGCGCAGCTATACAATGGATCAAGGAGCCTCTTTTGTGAGGCAAAAGAATTGAGACTGCTGTTACATTGAGAAGGGGATCTCTTGTTTTTATATGTTCTTGTGGATTTGAGAGCCACCAGATCTAAGGGTTTTCCTATTGGATTCTTGGTATTTAATGTTTTTTCAATCACTTTGTTTTCAATTTGCATCCCGTCATTGGCATCACAGCTTTTTCATAGATTGCTAGTCATAAGGCATTTATGTCTTACATTTGAACAGCACACCACACAAAAGCCTTTTGTAACTCTGTATGGCAGACTGAGACTTGATCCCAGTGGCTTCTTTTATGTTTTAAACTGTGCTGGTTATATAACTTAGCAATTTTTCTATAGATTATAGTTTGAAAAATTATATTTGAGCCATGCACTCATGCAGCGCCAATTGTACTAAGTCTTCCAGATACAAATGACCTTCTGTTTTTTTTCAGACGCACCATGTTTGATTTTGCTGTCCTGTATCTGATACCTCATACTGTCATGTGTTAGGTCTTGGTATCTAACTGGATAATATAAGTCTGTAATTGAGCACACAGCTGTTTATATTTTCTTCTCATATGTAGTAGAGATGTGCTGTAAACTCTAAGGCACTGTCCTGATTGTGGAGTCTTATGATTCTGATATGTCCCTACTTTTGTTATTCTCTTATCAATTGATTCTGAGAAGTATTGCTGTCTAGTGGATTACTTAGAGTTCTGGGTGCTTCCTTGAGCCGGATTGAACTGCTTTTGTCTGGTTTTAAGATTATTGTCTAACAAAGATATTTTTGCAGGTTTCTCAACGAAAAGAATTGTTTTATGGGTTTGGATCTCTTCGAAGTCCCAGCAATAAATGTGTTCCTCAAGGTCTTAATGATCGAGATTTAGGGTATGATGTTTTGCCCTCTTCCATTTTTGGAACAAATGGTCGAAACTGGCCAACACTTCATGAAGGAAGACCGGGGGGGAGGTGCAATGACTTTTTGTGCAGCTGTACTATTGCACTTGATACGCTAAGCGAGCGAAATAGGGGACCTAGGGCATTCAAGCCTAGGAGTCATGCAACAGAAAAGGCATCTGTAGTTGATAATCACCAGAAGGCAGTTGCTGATGTTCATAGCGAATCTTACAACCAAGTGGATTTTGCTACTGATTATAAGGATGCAAAGTTCTTTGTCATAAAATCATACAGTGAAGATAATGTTCACAAGAGTATAAAGTATGGTGTTTGGGCAAGCACCCCGAATGGAAACAAGAAATTAGATGCTGCTTATCGTGAAGCAAAGGAAAATCATGGAACATGCCCAATCTTTCTGTTGTTTTCGGTAATTAACTTCATCTCCAGTGCATATGTTATGTAATTGGAAGTAACAATGATTTCACCCAACTTGGAATAATTTGATAAGCTACAAGAAACACTAAAAACTGAGAACGCGAAATGGAGGTGATGTCATGCAAAGGACGGTGGAGTTGAGACAGATGTTGCCTTGCCAAAATTCTTCTAGAATATGATCCATGTTGTATGTGCCTATCTTAGGGCACAGTGTTGGTTTTCATTCTTGAAGTTCGATGGTGGCACTTAAGAATCTAGAAAATGCCTTGATTTGTGGCACAAACAAGAAAACTTCTTACTCCCAATTCATTGGTCTTGACATGCCTTTAATGCATTTACTTTTGCTGATTACTGTTTTATAAAAGCAAAAGGATCCGTGAGGTTGTTTAGCAATCTCTAAATCTTCTTTAATAGGTGTTAATCTTCCTGATGCCATGGGTTCTCTGGCTATCTATTTCTCGAACTATTATGCTCGTTCATAATTGAACTTGTTTAGTGAGAAGTGTTATCTGGAGATTTATGACCACTGTGTTACTCACTGAAACATGATATATTTATACAATGTACCGTGGCATACAGGTGAATGCCAGTGCACAGTTCTGTGGAGTGGCCGAGATGGTTGGACCTGTGGACTTTGACAAGAATGTGGATTTCTGGCAACAGGATAAGTGGTCTGGGAAGTTTCCTGTGAAGTGGCATATTATTAAAGATGTCCCCAACAGTCAGTTTCGTCACATTGTGCTGGAAAACAATGACAACAAGCCAGTTACTAACAGTAGAGATACTCAAGAGGTGATAGTTCATTTGTTTTTGATAACATTGATAATTAGTTGCATGCCACTATGCAACTTCAGTTCTACAGGTGCCCTCACGTTTGAATTGTTTTGGTATCATTTACCCTGGTTATATTACTAAATGCATCGGCTGCCTAGATGCATGGAGCCAGATTTGGGACTTTGCTATTATCTGCTTCGTGCCTATTAGAAATATTGCATGATATCCTGCAGTCAACTCTATGACTGTTAATACTGTTAAATGTAGGTATTTTTCTTTTGAATAGTACACTATACTGAACGGGATGGGCTATTTTAGGGCTTCCAAGCTTGTGTACTTTTTATAGTGATGAACAGTGGCAGCTATGCTGTCTTAGCCATTATAGTTTTGGCTTCCATATGCATGCTTATTTCTCATCTTGAAACGAGTCAAGGCCAGGGAAGGATGTCCTTTTGAATTAACGAAGGAGATTATTTGCATGAAATATAGATATATTCTGGTATAAACCGGGGGGCAGGGGGGTGGACTTGGGCATATTGTTCAACTTCCATTACCACCACTATTTTGTTATGTTTCTTTGAAAAACAAGTTTGGCGGGCTGTAACTTGTAAATGAGTGGGGTGTCTAACCCACATTGTTTTTGTTTAGTAATATTATTGGAACAAGAAGATTATACTGAAACAACTGGTGATAAAACCGACACCTGTCAAATTGGTGCAGTTTATTAAACTTGATATGGACTGTGTTGCATGATTAAGTAATGCAAAACAGAAAAGTTCATTATGAAAGCACTAGTGTTCTTTCCATGTGAAACCGAATTCTGTCCATGTTTTTTTTCAAGGAGTATACTGGGGCAGATTCTTTGATTGGTAGCAGTCAAGATACATTTCTCATGAAATATGTTATCTTATATTGGACCCACATAATTGCAGGTGGAGCTGGAACATGGTGTTGAGATGTTAGGCATATTTAAAAACTTTGAAAGCTACTCTTCCATCCTAGATGATTTTCATTTTTATGAAGAGAGGCAGAAAGTTATGCAGGTGAGGAAATCGAGGCCACAAGTAAGAGTGGCTTCTGCTCCAGTGGTTGGAGTTAATGAACGAAATCTTGCTCCATTTTCCAATGACTTGATAAAGAAAATGTCAAATAGCTTTGCTGAAGCTGTTTCGCTGAAGGAGAATGAAAGAGGGCATCCTCGCTCACATCTGCCGCAAGATATGATGGGAGCTGAACCTGAAAAACGAAGCTGACAATAACAGCGGCATCCAATTATTCAGACTGGCAGGGAATTTTTGGTGTTTTGAGCTGGGAAGTTTTCAACTTGACAATATACCCCTCATTCTCCTTCAAAACTTTTCCTTTTTATTTATTTTTTGTTCATATTTAAATGATTTGGATTGTTTCACAAGATTGACAAGGATGATTTGTCTTTAGTAGCGGAGTATATTAAATGACTTATATTGTTGCTAGCCGCTACTTGTGCTAGCTAGTATATTTGAGGGTTTAACACTATATTTTAAAAATATTTTTGAATTTTTTTTATATTTATTTTTTATTTTAAATTAATTTTATTTATGTTTTTAGATTATTTTCATGTTTTATGTATGTGTTGATGTTAGAAATAATTTTATTTTAAAATATATATTATTTTGATATATTTATAAATAAAAAATATTTTCAAAAACAATTTTAACCTTGTTTTTAAATCCAAACAGGCTTGTCTCGAGATTTTGCTTATTCGTTAGTTTTTATTTATAATTTTAATATGCATTAAGTAAAAATATTTCTTAAGAGCACCACCGGTAGAATATTTGTTTCATACGATCATCATAAGCAATCTAGACGAGGACAAGGCCAGATTTCTTTATTACTAGACAAGATTTCCTTCATATTTCCCATTCTGTCGCCATCTTTCGAACGAAATATTGTTTTAACGAGGAGCTTGCATCTCAAGCTACAATTACCGGACTTCAACTGGGTAGATTTACAGGGTGATTTAGTTGTAATGTTTGTTTTTGAAAGTGTTTTATTGTTTGGAAATATATTAAAATAATATATGTTTTTATTTTTTAAAATTATTTTTTATATTAACATATTAAAATAATCTAAAAATACTAAAATATAATTAATTTAAAATAAATATAAAATGTATTTAAAAAAAAAAAAAAAAACAGAGAGACTGGCACCTCCTGATCTGGACACTTCAGCCGGTGAACAAATTTGATCAGTGGATGCCAAGTGTTCATGAGTGCATCTGTTAAATTAAATTATCGCGCAAGACAAACTTTGATGGACAAATTATTACGGTCAAACATGCGAGAGACATGTTTAGATGGCAAAGCAAAGTAGCCAGCGACAAATGTTTAGAATCCTGAAATTAGAACACGAAGATCGTAGATAATAGCCTTGACAACTACCATCGCTGAAATAAGTGTAGACGACAAGATTACAACAGCTGCAAAGAGAATAGGATGAAATCCTGAAAATTCAAAATACAAAGCTAAAACAAGCTTCAGTTGTCATTGTTTCCTTACAGTTTTGTCCACCCTAAACCTGGAACATAGAGGCAGACCCGGCAGGGAAAGCAAACACGAAGATGGCCGCAACAATCATCAATAGACCTGCGAGGGCAGGTCTCTGCTTGATTCTACCGGAATCACCAGCTTTATCTGGCTGTGACGTTCCAGATCCTGTTGACGCAGCCGGTGTTGCTGATGTTGAAACATTCGTGAAAATGGCAGCGTCTGAAGAGCCAGGAGATAGGCCTAGAAGCGCTGTCCATCGGCAGACACGATATAAAGTCAGAATCGGGACAAAGACTTGTGCACTAGCTGCTGCTGCTGACACTAGAATCACTACTCAGAGATGCATTTCATTTTGTAACAAAGAAATTCAAAATTCCAAGTTCTATGCATCACAAAAGTTGTGTTTCGCCCTATGTAGTTCCTAGAATGCTATGTAGTATCAATTGGGGCAGAGCAATTTTGAGGGTTCCTAATGAAAGAGAGAAAGAGAAACCAATAAAAACGGAAACTCCACTCAGTTGGATTTTTTTTCCAGATCGATTGCATTGGGCATCTGATGTCGAGAGTTTTGTTCAAATGAGGAGGCAGTGTCCAGGATGTCCCTTCTATAATACTTTTTGGCAATCCAATACATATGAAAATCAGAAAAGGATATCATTGGTATTTCAAACATAAAATTTGTAGTTGGATCATCTAATGCATGCACTAGTATACGAGGACGTGCGAATTCAAAAGCATATCTGTTTATAGTTGGATCCTCATAAGTTTTGCTGGACCACCATGGATTTACCAGACAAGACATATAGCTGGATGAAAACAAGTGCAGTCTGTTCATATGATGTTCCTCTTTGCCTGTCATGTCCTGGGGACCAAAAAAACTAATAGCATCGTGTAAGGGATAGCTACGCAGAAACGCAGATCATAAAATGGGAGCTCGTTCACACTATAATTTTATTAGCTAAGCTAAAGGTCAAACATTGACGGCTACAGAGAAAGTAAAGTCGAGGCAACTACTTTTTTTCTTCCTTTTAATTCTAGAGCTGATTTTCATCCTCTTTAATTTTTAGCTTTAGCTCTATTCTTCATGATTGTTTGTAACTGTAATGGATAAGTTCTGAAGAAACTTTTATGGGGTGCTACTCTTTGGTTGCACGCATCTGGGTGCCTAGGGACTAACCTGGATGTTTCTCAAGCCACAAATCTAACATCGAAGAACGATTAACAACGATAGCAGTTCTTCGGCCAAAATTCTACAGTGAATCGGAACGAAACTAATGGAAATTAACCAAAGCTAGACTAGCTCTAAAACCAACCAAATAACAACAACGGCAAGAACAAAGACCATAAAAAAATGGGGGAGAGAAAGAGGGAGAAGTACTCACTGGGGCAGAAACTAAGACTGGCATTCTGCAACTGGCAAACAGTAGGGAGCTGAAGCATCTTAGCCTCCTGAATACCCAAACTCTTGATCTGTGCGCTGCCATTATGTGCTTGTTGAATTATATAACACAAGCATTTTGGCTCGCTATTTTTTATGGTCTGCACTGCACCGCAGCAATCTTTCGTGGGCGTGTTCGCTTTCCCTGAAGCATAGTTCAAGCAGCCCATCAACTTTTGGAAGTCACTGCTACACTCCACAGACAAACTATCCCCGTCGACCGTCCTAAGAACCGAAGCATTAGAAGCAAAGAAAAGCAACGCGCCCAACCAAAAAAGGGACTGGCTTCTCATCTTTGATTATCTTGACGAAAGAAATTCTTCTGGGCTGGCTGGCTTGCTTTTTGGAGATAAAAAATATACCTGGAAAACTTCAATATATAACAAAAGGGATGCGGGAGGGGCATGGATACTGAACTCCATTTAATAAAGGCACTTCCGTTATTTAATGTGGGATCATGATTGTGGGATCTGGGCCGTTGAGGTCGGAAATGGACGGTGGGAATATGCTGACTGGTCTTGTCAGTGAATGAGTATGCAACGAAAGGGTTTTGGATTTGGGGCAGTTGAGCTGCAATTAAGCTTCTAGATGGGGGTGGTTGTCAGTTTTGCCGACGGAGAGCACCTTCGCCGTTAATGAGGTTAAGCTGTAGACACCGTCACGTGGCAAGAAACTACCATGATATCATTTGATGATATGTGAACCCAACGGTCTTGGATTCGACTCGCTGTCTATTTCTGATCATTAATATTACCAAGTTTCGTGTCTGTTGATAAATAAATTTGCTGTCTGTCTTGTTTCCTTCACTTTAAACAAGCAGAAATATGCATGAATGGCTCAAAACTCACACAAGCGTCTGTCGATTGCAGTAGTTTTGGGCCGCAGCTTGTCGTAAGGATTTCGAAATGATGTCATCCATATCTTTTAGCATCATCGTCTTGTTAATTTGTTATTTTTTTTAATTCTAGATTAACTATAATTAATGTTTAAAGCAATTTCCATAACACCTCGGGCAAGAAGTTAGGTGGCTTTGCCGCTTTGGAGTGACAATATCTTGTACAAATGCATCCACCTCGTTGAAGGGACCCGCAGCAGCACGACGGGCTTTTACGTCATGGAGCTAGGGTTTTATGCCAGAGCTCGGATGTGAGATGGTGTCCATGCGCTCCATAATTGTACTCTTTTCTTCTCAAATCTCGCCATCTGATGTCTCGACAACAAATGGAAAGTTCCACATAATTGACGGCAAAATTGAAGGCGGTAAAGGGTGTGTGTGTAGGGCGGCAATAAAATCCAAATAAAAAGTGAAAGGTCAGTTCCATGAATTAACAAAACATTAGGGGTTAAAAATAATAATAACCTTCAACGAAAGGTGTTTAAATGAATATTTTATTCTAGATAAAGAAATACAAAAGGAGAAGTTAATTATACCATGAATAAACAGATGTTTGTAGTTTGATCAAGAGAAGTAGTTGTTCACTTTAAACAAACCAATAAAAATAATTAAGATTGATCCTCGATCAATGAGATAAGGATTCAAATTATTATCCTGTAACCGAGCCCTATTTATAACATAAATATTTAATTAGTGGTTAATGTTGATGAATACTGTAGTGTAATTAGTACATAATTATTATTATTTTTTTATAGGGAGGCCAATTATGTGGCTGATTGGTTGACTAATTTTGGGCTAACTAGAGATTTGTTAGACAGGGGGTCGGATGTTATAACTGACCCACCGGCAGAGGTTTATACTTTGATGTATTATGACCTGATTGAGTCTACTATTCCTCGTTTAATTTAGAAGGGTGTTATGTCCCGATCATTACCAAAAAAAAAATAGTACATAAAACTATCACAAGGAGATATACATGAATATGAAGTATTAATTACATCTCTAGAGATAATATCATTACAAACAAAAGGCAAAATAACATCTAGGTCCTAACATTAAAGCCTTGTTTGTTCCATAGAAAAAAAAGATTTTTAAAAATCATTTTCTTAACTTTTTATATTTGTTTACTATTATAAATGCTGGTCAATGGAGATTTTCCTTTAAGTTAGTGAAATATTTAGTTTGGTTTTCAATAAAATACTTTTTTTTTTGGGTGGAATACACTTTTTACAGATTACCAAACAATATCATGTTACTTATTAATTATATCAAATTTAATCTTAAGTATTTTTAATTGCTATATAATTTATTTTATTTTTTGTTTTTCAATATTTTTTTTATACAAACTTCTAGTCCTTGTTTTAAATAATTTATAATTTTTTTTAGCTTATTCAAACACTGAAAAAGATTTTTTTAATTTATTTTTTATTAAATTAACAGACATAACAAATAATTAGAATTTCTAAAATCTACTTCAAAAATATTGTTTAGCGAATAAACAAGCATAATTCATATGAATATTTATGTCCATGAAAAGAACTTTCAAGTCAAGTCTCTCACCCACTCGTTTCCCATCTCTATATAATAACAGCATAACGCGAACTAAAAACCCGACACTTCTTTTCTTTTTCCCAAAAACCAAACGGAAAATTTATCAAAAAGAACAAGAAATGAAGAGACCCCAATTCACTCCGGGAAGGTCCTGTCTCCTCGTAGTGGCTTTATCCGGTCTAATAATCGGTGCGCTGCTATTTTCAAACTTAACCCGGTCCGTTGGTAACATCTCTTCCTTCGGCCTCTGCTCCTTAGCCTCGGCCAAAGCCCGTGCCGCCGCGGAGTACGCCGCTACACCAACCCAACTCCAAGCCATCCTCCACTATGCAACGTCAAAGATCGTCCCACAACAATCTTTGGCGGAAATCTCAGTCACTTTAGATGTCCTCAAAACACGTTCACCTTGTAACTTCCTTGTATTTGGTCTCGGTTTTGATTCTCTCATGTGGACATCATTAAATCCACATGGCACCACTTTATTTCTAGAAGAAGATCCTAAATGGGTTCAGACAATCGTCAAAAACGCTCCAACTTTGAATGCGCATACGGTTCAGTACCGGACGCAATTAAAGGAAGCCGACAGCCTCCTGAAAACGTACCGGTCTGAACCGTTGTGTTCGCCAAGTAAAGCGTACTTACGCGGCAATTACAAGTGTAAATTAGCACTGACCGGATTGCCTGACGAGGTCTATGAAAAGGAATGGGATTTGATAATGATTGACGCGCCAAGAGGGTACTTCCCGGAGGCACCAGGGAGGATGGCGGCGATATTTTCAGCGGTGGTGATGGCTAGGGCGAGGAAAGGATCCGGAGTGACGCACGTGTATTTACATGATGTGAATCGGAGAGTGGAGAAAATGTTCGCGGAGGAGTTTTTGTGCAGGAAGTATTTGGTAAAGGCTGTAGGGAGGCTATGGCATTTTGAGATCCCTCCTGCTTCTAACGCGAGCCAGAGTGATGGGCGGTTTTGCTAAAATACGCCTCTCCCTTGTACTACTTCTGATAAGATAAAAAATATGAGACACTGAGATGACAGAGTTTTATTTTATTAATTTCTTTTTGAAATCCGTGTTGCATGGAAAGTATCTTGCGAGGGAAAAGAGTGGGATGCCGAGTCGTATGAGATTTGAATTTGAAGTTTCAAGTTGATAGCGAACGTATGGTAATACAGTGATAGTTTGACATTATTTTATATTTATAATTTTATTAGGGTTATATTTTTTTTACTTTTAATATCAGCCCATAAAAATAATACTAACTTTATATATCTCCTTTTAATACAAGATATATTTTAAAACGAGTTCAAATATAGATTAGGCTTTATTTGGTATTGTGTTTTAAAAGTTTTTTTGAAAAAAAATATTTTTAATTTAATTTTTTTTTATCATTTTTACATGATAATATATAAAAAATAATTTTTAAAAAGTAAAAATATTATTATTTCAGTATGCTTTTTAAAAAAATACACTTTTAAAAACAAGTGAGATATCCAGAAGTGGTGGTGAGACACATTTTAAATTTGTGATAGCTGCCAGGAAAGGGTTTTAGCATTTCCTGTCCTCTTTTGACTTGTCGATATAGCAATACAAAAAAGAAATATTAATTTTATGCTTGTTAATAAACTTAATACTGTTCAACTTGTTGTTTTTCATTTTTAAAAACATAAAATTAATTTTTATAAATGTTAATCTTTATAAAAACACTATACAGTGCCAAAACATGTAGTGAAGCTCTGGGAATCACGGACAGGGTCGAATGCATCATTTACTATGCAACTTTTTTATTTTACATATGCAAATTCATGTTTTTCAAATTTAAATTTAAAAAGATGACGAAGGGTTGTTTGGCAGTGAGGTTTATCTGATTATTATTTTTTTGTTTTAAATTATTTTATTTAAAGTGTTTTATAATTGTTTAGATAGGTTGGTATCAAAAATAAAATCTAAAAAATGTTTTTTAAAATAAATACTCTAAAAACCTACCCTCTGAGTGGTTGACTTTTATACCTTTTGTTTTGACCCGCTAATGAAGGGTTGTCGGCTCAATCTAATAGGCCCAGGTCGGGCCCTTGATTTTCGAGCTTTGCATGTGATCACTGTTTGTTTTCACCGACAAGGGAGGGAAAAATAAAGGATTTAGGGTGGGGTGGGGTGGGGGGGGGGGGGACTTTGGAGTCTACTTTTTCCATGTTTCATGGTTCAGATTCTAAGTTCAGTAATTGATGATCATTATTTTTAAGATATGTTAGATTAATTAAGATATATGCAAGTCTGAGGTATATATAAGTTAACTCAAATACTAATATTAATAAAACAATTAATAATAATAAAGGATTTAATGATGCGTTTCTATCAGGTTCTCAGCCGTGTTCTTTGCCTTGGTGCTTTTTTTTTTTTATTATATGAGAAAAAAGAGTGAAATATTCATGTCAAAATGGTGATTATTCTCTTAATTATGTTCTACCCTTTTAAAAGCAAAGATATTATTCTGTACAGGAAAAAGGAAATGGTAAAATGACGGTGGGTTGGATAGGTGGTAGCAGCGGAGTAAATGTCAGTATTGATGGTGGCCATGGCAACTCTCTTAAATTTAATATATTTTTAAATAAATAAAAACATCATATAAATATCAAAATAGACCTACCATAACATTCAAGATTTGAATATCCATCTACGAGGCCCTTCTAAATAAGATTACATGCCAAGGTCACAGCGGTCGAACGGTAACTGATGCATTAGATGGCAGTGACAATAACCTGTTAACGATTGACAGCAATTTCCATGCCCACATTCATGAATGGGGAGTGGGGACGGCTATTCTCACCTAACAATCGACAAATAAAATTAAAATAAATAGCATTTTTTTGAAACATCACACTTTAAATATTACACCATCTTGAGCACAAGGTTTGATGGAAACACTAACAAATGAAATAAGTGGCAAAATAATTATTCCTTGTCAACAATTAACAAAATTCCTAATCTTGGAAGCACGCACATATGATTAGAGTTTTTCCCACTTGTCTAGACAGGGCAAGTCCTCTGGCTGGGTTTACCTGCCGAGCGGGGCAGGTCAATGGAAGAGAAAAAAGGCAGACATGCATGCATACAATACAAATCAACAAAAGCTTGCATACAATGTACTTCATTTTTGGTTAATTGCATCCAATTTGGCTGAAATATAATTGAATCCTGATGAGCTGTAAGAAAAATTGCATCCATGTATCAAGCAAGAAAGAACGGTATGTCAAAGAGTAAATAAGTAAATAGAATTCAGTGTCATACTATAAAGGTACCACACTCCAGATTACTCTCTTTTTTTTAAAACAAAAAAAAAACAATGTTTAAGTTTTTTTGAGTATTTTAAAACATAAAAAATTCTAGAATAAGAGTCATACATACATCATATTGAATCCAATAAGATAATTTAATTTAATTATATAATAAAATAATATAGTAAGCTTTTTTGTTTTGATATATATCTTATAATTGATATTAATTTCAAAAAATATATAAAAAAATGAGGTTAAAATTAAAACTAGATTTCAACTTTAGGCATTGAGATGAAAAAAAAAGAATGAATTATAGAGCAATATAATAAAATGTTGGAATAAATAGAAAGACTTTTTGTTAGAAAAGAGAAGCTAAAAAACAAGAAAAAAAAGTTGGAATAAATTGTTTTAGGAAAAAAAAAACTTAATGATAGATAAAAGAAAAGCTTATGGAAAATGCATAATGATGACTTGTAACATCATCATTGAAAAACAGTCACCAAAGCCCACTTGTAACGTAAATAAATAATGATGAAAAATCATTAAAAGCAAGTAGTTATCTAATACATACATGTGATCCGAATTAGTGACATCCTCCCTCATCGGATCATGGCTTCGTCTGGGCTAGGATGGAATGCAAAGGTTTCTACCATAATAAATGGTGACTGCTGGTCCTTCCCGAACAGCCACAACCTCCTCACATCATTATGGACCTCCATAATATCCACCCCAAACAGCAGAATCCCAGACCGCCATGTGTGGGGAGGGCACCCATTGGGAAAATTTACAATTTCCTCTGCCTGGGAAAGGCTAAGGAAAAAGAACCCAGTAAACCCAAACAGCAGCCTCATCTGGTATCCAGGGCACATCCCTCGCCAAGCCTTCATTCTATGGCTGGCAGCTCGAGGTCGTCTTCAAACTCTAGATAGGCTTCAACGCACAGGCATCACATCAGCCACAAATTGCATCCTATGCAACTCCCACCCAGAGTCGCATGACCACCTCTTTTTTCAGTGCAGCTACTCCAAAGCAGTTTGGGAATCGACCCAGGTGCACGCCCGTATCAAGTGGCCTGAAATGTCCTGGACAAGACTTCTGCGGTGGGCTTCCACAACTTTCAAAGGCAAAAAGAACCTCCAAGGCCATATTGCCAGAACCCTTCTCTCCACCACAGTCTACTCTCTTTGGCTTGAGCGAAACAAAAGAATCTTCAGAGAAGGATTTCGATCCAGCCAGAATTTAACTAAGGAGATAATTCAGTGTGTTCGCCTGCACCTTACCAGTGATACTCCTAGAAACATGCTCGACACTTACACCAGATTGCACTGGAAGACTCTCTGTTAAACAGAGTTGTTTTCTCGCTAGCTTTCCTGTTTTTTAGGCCTTAAGGCCCCTAGCTGGGCAGCTCAGGTTCATTGTAACTGAGAAGCCCGGCCCCCCCCTTTTGTTCTTTTGCCTTTTGTTAATACAAAGCAATTGTTCAAAAAAAAACATACATGTGATCTTGTGACATTTGAAGAGGCAATTGATGACTAAATATTTTGACAAATTTATTAGAATTCCTATTAATTTATAATAGTTATTAATCAATTTCTAATTAAAAGTTCGTTCTAAGTACTCATCTTCTAGATATTCCACATTATAAAAAAAGTTATGGCGGCACTCAAGAGAGTAACGACTTCTCCTCTCCTGTTTTACTCATAGAAACGTCTTCTGAACATTGTTTTTCTGTAGAAATTTTAATAATAAGACAAAAGTCATCATCACTCAATTGAGAACACATTTATTAGTCTTGTGGAATTTATAGCTTGGAGGGTGGGAGGAAACATCCTAACTCTTAATTATTTTACAAATACTCGAATTACCAAAATATGAGTGCATACATGGCTCCATAAGGCCACCGGAAAATATAATTTCTAGTTGAATTTGTGAAAAATGATTTGGACACTCACTTTACTGGTAATCTTCTCTGTCACAATTAGTGGGTTTTATGTTATTTAATTGAAATATAGTTAATTCTAGCTAGTTGAATCAGTTTTTCCTAATTATTTCTACAATTAACACTAAAAGTACCATTATAATTAACCAGCCTCACCATGAGCACGAAAACACTAAACGTACAATAAATTAGCTAGTAAATTCAATTAAGTGGCCGGGACCCTTAATTCTGGACATGTCAACCCCACACACTATCAATCTGTGGTCCCATCTGATTCCTTCGTCCACTTACCTTTGTTCATGTGGAATATTGTAAGAATATATGATGTTGCAAGCTTTGGTTCAATTATTAAGTTTAAAAACTTGTCAATTGCTTAAAAATTATAAGCATTTAGTTGTAGTTGATTTATTAATTTAATATTAGTATTGTGATGACTTATGGAATTCTTGGTTGAATAATTAGAAATTTGTCGGAAGCCTGGATCTATATGCTTCAATTCTATTTATAATAAATGGTTGCATAATTAATTAAAGTCCTCCAACAGAATACTGCAATCCCACTCCAATGTTTTCATTAAGCAATTCGAAGACTATATGCAAATCTTTTATATATTAGCCCCATGAATATATATATTTTTTTAATCTCAAATCTATTTGGTGTTTTCGTTGAAACTATTTCTGTTGGATCTTCTCCTATTTTCATTCGTTAAATAACATATGTTTCAAGTTTTATATATTAAAATGATTGCAATTTTTTTTTCATCAGCAACGGATAATCCGTGAGGGCTGCGAGGAATTGTCTCTTGGAGATTTCGTGGTTGAATAATAATTAGAAATTTGTCAGAAGCTTGCTTGGATTCTTCACAGAAACTTCTGCAATATATATATTCTTCTTCTTGTGATGTTGCATCAGACTATTTGCAGATCACAAGGGAGATATAGCATATGATTCATCTTGCCGTGAGGGATGCGAGGAAAACCCTTACCTTGGATGCGTAGGTGAAAGTGTTTAAGAAAAGTCTACGATGTTGCTGGTTGGCTGTACACTTAATTTTTCCTTAGACTTTAGACTTGCTGGTCCATCTTATATTGCTAGACATAATAAGTGATGACTCCATTCGATCTTAATTAAGACGATCTTGAGAAACAAATCTAACTAACCTTCCAATTTATCCACTAACATTCTTTTAATCAAGCAAGAAGATTAAAATAATAAAACTAAAAGAAATATTAGAATAAAAGTCATTGTTGACTGATTATCATAAAAAAAAAAAAACATTTAGTCAATGAAGACCAAGCTTATAAAGACATGCAAACCTAGCATTGTTTGAGCACCAGACTAAAAGAAGAACAGGAGAAATATGATCAGATTGAGAGAGTCATGCATTGTTTAGATATGTTTTGTTCAGCTTCGGGGCAAAAAGTCAATGCTGTTAAAACAAGAATTTACTTTTCCAAGAATGTCTCGGCATCTTTGGTTAATGCTATAAGTAGGAGGAGCGGGTTTCAAGTCGCTACAGACATGGGGAGATACCTTGGAGTGCCATTACTTCATCAACGGGTTACTAAACAGACTTACAGTTACGTTCTAGAGAATTTACAGAAGAGGTTAGCAGGGTGAAAAGCTAACAGTTTATCGCTGACGGGAAAGATCACTTTATGCAAATCTGTGCTAGCCACTATTCCTTTATACTCTATGCAAGCAGCGATTATTCCGAAACACACATGCAAAGAGATAGAGAAAATTTGCAGGAGATTCATTTGGAGCCAAAAAGAAGGTAGAGACAAGATTCATCTTGTTAATTGGAAGACGATGTGTCAACCAAAAGAAGAAGGGGGGATGGGCTTAAGAAAAATGGAACCGTCGAATAGAGCATTTATAATGAAATTGGCGTGGGGAATGCGGCAGGAAAATACTCTGTGGGTTCAATTCTTAAAAGACAAGTATATGAGAGATAATAGGGGTACTGGGCTTCCGGTGGCATCCTCAAGAGACTCTATATTGTGGAAGTCCATATGTCAAGAATGGAATGTGGTGAATCAGAACATTAGTTGGAATTTGGGAAATGGCAGAAAAACTTTGTTTTGGAAAGATAGCTGGTTGGAGAGCTATGGCCCAATTCTAAACCATTTAATCCCAGGAGCTCAGATAGACAATCTCAATTGTACGGTGGCGGAGATGGTGGACTGTAGAGGTAACTGGAAATGGGAGATTTTTGCTCACTTAATTCCTGTGCAGGTTGTAATGGGTATTGCAGGCTACATTCCTCCTATGCAGGATGCGATAGATGATAAAGTGGTGTGGAATCACTCCTCGGATGGAAGATTCACAGTTCGGTCAGCTTATTTGGTTCGAGAGGAAGGAGAGGTTGTAGACAGGGACCCTATATGGAGAATAATTTGGAAGTGGAAGGGAATGGAACGTATCCGAGTGTTTCTATGGACTGTAGCTCATAATGCTATTATGACGAATGACATGAGATGGAGAAGAAGATTAACAGATAATAGATGTTGTTATCATTGTGTTAATGAAGTGGAAACTTTAATGCATGCAGTTCGAGATTGCCCTAAAGCTCGGAGAATTTGGGAGGTCTTTGTTAGGGTAGAGGAAAGGGATTTATTCTACAGCCAAAGTTGGTATACATGGTTGATCTCTAATTTATCCTCCAGAAATAGAGGCAGGAGAAATGAGGAATGGAATCTGATCTTCGGCGTTACTATGTGGTATATTTGGAAAGAGAGATGTAGCAGAACATTTGTAGGAGACAGGGGTAATTGGTTTGGGACTGTATTGGCTATAAGAAGAATGGTTGGAGATAGCAAGAATCAGCTGCAAAGTGGTAATGGGTCAAATGGCGATGCAAAGATCGATAACATTGGTTGGAAATACCCAGTGGAGGAATGGATCAAACTCAACGTGGATGGGTGCAGTAAGGGTAACCCTGGGATGACAGGTGCTGGAGGAGTTATTCGAGACCATATGGGGACTTGGGTAGGGGGGTTTGCGAGAAATATTGGTTATTGTTCGTCCATGACTGCAGAATTATGGGCTATTTATGTTGGGTTACAGCTTACGTGGGAAAAAGGGTTTAGAAAAGTAATTTTAGAGACAGATTCCAAAGTTGTAGTTGGGATTATTAATGGGGATATTGTGAGGGTAGATAGAAATTATAACCTTGTTATGCAAATTAAGGATATGTTGGGCAGGGATTGGGAAGTGAGATTATTTCATGTTTACAGAGAGGCCAATTGTGTGGCGGATTGGTTGGTGAACTTTGGGCTAACTAGAGATTTGATAGATAGGGGGTCGGATATTATAACTGACCCACCAGCAGGAGTTTATACTTTGCTGTACTATGACCTAATTGGGTCTACTATTTCTCGATTAATTTAGAAGGGCATTTGCCCCGATCATTAAAAAAAAAAAAAAAAAAGTTTGCTTCACTCGATAATTTAGTAAGTAGACACTTTGCGTGCTGTTGCAGCTTATATCAGCTTGTTTCTTGGATTAACTACTAGTTACTAGAGAGAAGATTTATGGAAAAAGATTGGCTAAGCAAGGGCATGTTTTGATTTCTCTAGAAAAAAAACCCATAAAATGGTCCTTTATTTACACCATCATATTGATCACTGGCAATTCTGAAGAACCTAGGCCAAAGATGCCGGAGTATCAAATGACAGTTTCCTGACCAAGAGGCAGGTGATTTTCAATGGCGGGGCGTGTATTATCGAGTGTGCATAACACGAAGTCAGGCCGGTGGAGTGCAAGGGCATATGGCTATGTTGCGACCCTTTAATCCTCAGGTTCAGCCAAGTTTCTGGTATTGGAATAACCTTTGATTCTTTACAAGTAGCAAATTCACGTATCATATCATTTCTTCCCCGGTCATTGTCATATAGTGATTACCTCTGAAGAAAGGGTAGCTCTCTCCAACCATCCCCATAGCGCCCCTATAGTTGGGCATGAAAATGACCCAAGTAATCAGCTTCACTAAGGCCACAGTGTTTCAGGGCTCGATTTTGCGCTTGAATTTCTGGGATTGAAATGAAATTGCCTTGAAAAGTAATCGGCTGTGAATGAATGGAGTAGGCTCTCCAGCACCAAGACGCTTTGGGTAGCCAGGCTTACTGTCCGGTGTGGTTCTGGACGATTCCTCATTTTTGCAAAGATTATCAAAAACATACTGCATTTCACTCTGTGTTATTGGCCCTGACCATCTCAGGTCAAGACCATGGATCGTTGGTATGGCTTCGGCTATCAGATGAGCTGGAATTATGGTGTGCGCCTTCTGTTCATGTCAAAAATTACACCGGATCACACACACTTAGCTAGAAACTAATACCAATCACGCTATTTATGTAAGAGAGAAATCCATACAGAAGGTCACTAGGACTTGCCTTTACAACCATGCTGCTTGGTCTGGTATTCTGTGTTGGTGAAATGGATACAGAAACTGATGGTGAATCTTCAAGTTTTCTGTCTAGCAGATCCTGAACAGTTACAGATAATTAGAAACCTCACATCAGGGTTTTGCTAGCAGATATTTAGATTGGGTATGAAAAAAAATCTTGAACATAACAGGAAAAAAGAGTGCCGACCTTGGAATCTACATTTAGCATCAACTGTTCTGCATTATTACTCAACATGATTCCCAGTGCCTTCTAAACAAAATAAGAAGACCAAAAAGTTCACTGATCTCCAAATTTAGCAAGAAAAACGGAGAGAGTATAGAACAAAGTCACAAATGTTGATGCGAAGACCAGCCACTTCAATATAAATATATTTACCGCAGAAGATGGGTCAAATTGACCTATTAAAGAAATTGAAAGACATGAGGACAGAGAGAAAGACCCACAAGTGACGACAGCAGTTTCACACAAGATGGAACCGTGAAACAGTGATTCAAGTGGTGCAATAACACTATATCCTCCCAATAATTGAAGAGCTATGGCTTATTTGTATTTTTGCACTGTGAGTTTGGCATAAAATTACAATAATCAATCTGGACTAATCGCCCACTTTTATCTATCCTAGTTGCAGAAAAAGACGTGGAACTCAGCAATGACATATTTGTTATCAAAATGCCGATGCTAAATTGCTAATCACCTACATTAATATCAAACTATAAAGCAATGGCGACTGCTTGATGATTTAAAGACATTAAAAATAATTTATCATGTGTATGGTCCATTTATGGAGCATAGATACGCAATACATTTAGAAAAGAGGGGGGATTTTCTTGGACCGAGGGGGACTGGTCATAGAGTCAACCTAAGACTTATTTAGAAAATGGTATATTGTATGGGATATGCTTCTGTGACTTCATCCTGCAGGTACCACGACGTCGCATCTTAGTTTTAAATGTGGATGGGCTTTGCCCCTAATCTGAAAGTGCTAAGACTGCCTAATTGAAATTTGCAAACGATCAGAAGCATAGCGGGACTAGGGTGACTGTAGCTGCTCCGTGAGACCAGTCAATGTCCAATACCAGACAATCAAATCTTTGACCGGTCAATACTCCACAAGGTTATGCACTTGGAGTTTTATTTAAAACAGCATCTTCGCAAGTATTTTCCAGCGACTCACCTCCAATCAACATCAAATTATGAGCCCTTACATACAAAATCATATCCCAAACTTGTCTAATAGCAAACTTCAACCGATTCTGATGTCATTCAGCATACCTTGACTTAGACTATGGTAGCGGAAAAAATCCCTTACAATAAAGCCTGATAAACTGTAGAAATTGTTATTAGCTTGACTATAAGAACACTTCTTTACTAACAGAGTTGTCCCTCTACCACTACGAGCATATGTTAATTGAGGCAAGAAATAATACAAACCAACAAAGTTTATACCGTTATTATATGCACCTGATATCAGTCTGGGACCCATCCACGGAAGTTACAAGCAGGTGCAAGGTCAAATTACCATTCCTACATATAAAAATGGGAACGATCAATAGTGCTAGCAAGCTTTGCAATGGCAGAACCTTTGGAATATGAGGGGCAAAAAAAAAAAAAGCATAGCCAAAATGCGTGCTAAGTAGATGTAGTCATGACTACCTGGTTTTGGGAGGCCGAATTAACACAAGGCCACAATTACGCAGACCTCTCTCCAAATAAATCTCCAAAATCCAGCTATGGAGTAAGGAACTTGCCATACGGCATACAACTCAGAATTTCCTTGTATTACATTTTCTGGACTTCCATAGAAGACACATACACAACCCAAGTTCAGCAAACTCAAAACAAGACTTCCCTGCCTTTCTAATAGTTGCGAACCACAAGAAGAAAATGAATGAAGAAATTCATAACCATGCTCGATGAAGTTATTATCCATAGCCAATCTATCTATTGTAGATCAGGCATGAAATTACAAAAGGTATTTGCTTCCTATTTTGTGACTATCAAATCATTATAATATACATCTCAAAGAAATATCTAACAGATCATCTTGAATCAAGATTTCTTAACTAATAACACCAGCTATTGTCAAAGAGCATAACTGGGAAAGAAAAGACTGGAAATCTGAAAAGAGAGGCAAATCGTTCAGCCCCGCATTTCGGCATCCTATACAAAACAAAAGGAGTTTCATGCTACAAAAAGTACTTCATCCGATCATCTCTCCTCATGGCATTGTATACAGCTTGAACCTGGCAGAATGAGAAGTTCCATGTCAACAAATTATCACCAGAACATATCATTTATTACACATAAATATATATAGACATATCAGCCCTTTTTCTTTCCTTTCGGTTTCCATAAATAACTACAAAATATATCTCATCAATATCTTTTGTGTGCTTCTGAGAGAGAGAGAGACCTGCTCACTAGAAGCAACTTGAACAGGACCAATGTTGACCGACACATATTTTCCCCTCGAGGATACTTTCTGCCTCACTCGACCCTGGAAAAAACAAATGGCTTAATGTGATCAGATACTTGTTTATAATACAAGCTCTAGGTGGATAATTCAACGAGTTGCTCAGATTCACAATCAAAGAAAAAGGTCTCCAAAAAAACATTAAGGATCATCTAGTTTAATAACAATGCGGTTACATTTATTTATTTCTAAAAGGTGACAAGTTTTTCATGAACAGGTAAGCATTTTGAAATGCTACAAGATAAAGACTCTTATACTGATGACATTACAATAAAATGACAGCGATCCCAGCGCCCCCCCCCCCCCCCCCCCTTCCTGGACAGCATAAGTAACCCAAACATGCCTTTAAACATAACATTTCTTTCCATGTAACTGACCAAGAACCAAACATGACAGCAAGATTGACACATCCAAAATAGTAATCTAATTGAGAAATTAAGCTTTTTTCTGATAAGGTTCCTATTCTTGTCTAACAGTTTAAGACAAAGTTAATCATTGGAGTTGCAAGAAGGAAGAAGACAAATTTTGATTTTTAGTCATAAGTTGAGGCATAATAATGATGACAGACAAAATATGTGGCACCTGTTTCACTTTGCAACATCAGCAAAAATTACAAATGGCTTGTTTATGCCAAAAACTTTCAGCACCAGCCCTTATAAGATCCTTGACCACTATTCTTTAGCCCCAGATATGCATAAACTACCATTTCCAATTTATGGCCAGCAAGCTATTCTCAAACAGGCCTTCCTCATTATTACTTGTGACTGTTAAACAACAGATTCATATGGCCTGTGTATTACAGCCCCAAGTCTTTTAAACATGTACTTAAAATCCTAGACTCACCAACACTATTTGATGAGCAAAGGTAGTGCACCACCAGCAAAGCTCAGCTGATGACAAGGCACTCTTCCATAATTGCAAGCTATTTGATGAGAAATTTCACTACTCACATGTTATCATGAAGGTTTCCATTATAGCAGGACTAGTAGTCATTCCCTCAAACTGGATGTGGAAAAATAAAGGCATGGACATCATCCACTTACCAATTCTGAAACCCAAAACCATGTTTCCCTAAGCTATCATATCTGAAAAACTAACAGGATAGCTTGGTTCAGGACCTATCATATCTTGAAAAACTAACAAGATAACTTGGTTCAGACCATGCAGTTTCCATTTTCAAATTTCTGCAGAGAAATTCCCAGTAGGAAACAACAAATAAGTTAACCTTCTGTCCTTAAAGCAACGAACAATATAAATTTACCATTGCAGTCTATAAAATCTTTACAGTATCTCTAATATCTGAAGAAAAGATGCTATGGCGAGAGATTCTCCACTTAAACTTTTCTTTTATCAATCGCTTTAGATCTGACGAATGCAATCAATCATGGGGAGCAACCTTGAACTAATCATGTGAGTTACAGAAGTCAACCATTAATTTCAATCACATAGGAAAAAGCACAACTCCATACAGAATGCATTATCATCTACTCTGGCAAGCATAACATGCAATTGAAAGAAGTTCTACTCTGTATTGGCAGGCAATAAGCACCTCTGTTCAATATCTATGTGCTAGAGCATCCATTACTTTTCACGTGTTTATGAAATTCTAATGCTGATTAGATATTCGATGATACTACTCAAGCAATTTAATGAAAAAACCTTAGTAAGGAAATATAAATGAACGGCCTACAAAACCATAAACATAAAAACTTTTTTTAAAAAAAAACTGCAAAAAAACCCCTGTAGGTGATGCAAAAAACAAAAAGGATTCAACATTAACGAAGAAACGACACTATACATGTCTCCTCACAGTTTACTTCTTTCAACGCACCGCAATCTTATATATCTTTTTCAACTAATTATTTGCAGCAACAAGAAAGGACATATACCTCAGGGATTGGTTGTTGAATTACTGATTCAACAGCAATAACCATAGCTTGCACAAAATCATCACCTCCTGTACCAATTGCAGTAAATCCTCTAACTGTTGGATATGAGTTTACCTGGAAGGTAAATAACACTACTGTTCAGATGCCAAATCTGTACGAGTTTGACGAACACACAAGAACAGTGTCTACAAGATGATAACTTCATAGACCATGCATAATAAAAATCCAGGCTCTAAAGTGTTATCTGTTACAGATGTCTGTGAGCAGTTATGACTAGTATTATTTGACACGGAATAGAGGTTGACAATGAAAACAAAGTAAAAAATATTGTCTAGCAAGTAATAAAATCAGTAAGCTAACAAAGAAAGGGAATGGAAATCGAAAGAGGTCAAGCATCTGTACCTTTTTATCCAAAGCAAGCCATTCATTAGTAGAATCATCTGCTACTGTACCACCAATAACCACATTTGTGGTTTGTCCAACCCTCCCTTCTGTCCTTGATACCTCTGGATCATCAACAGAAGATCAATACGTGACTATATGTTTCACAAAAATCATAACAAGAACAAATGGAATATAACAAGAATCAGCTGACAGCATTGATATCCATTATCCTTTGGCATATAAAATGCCCACAACAAATTCATTTAACCCGGATCACTCCAGAATAGCTGTACTTATAAAATACAAGAAATAAATCGTTGGCAAAACACATTTGGCTGTCATGAATTAGAGCATAATAATAAATAATTAAATAGGACGGTCAGAAGAAATGTAGTAACAAAGAAATAAACTCCTCCGATTACATTACATCATATTTCCTTTTCCTAACAAGCTGATTGTCAGTCTAATTATAATTGGCACTTAAATCCATTTAACTAAATGACTATAGTTTATCATATTAGAAATTAAAATGCTAGACAAATTCAATTCACATACCCAAAAGGCCAAAGAGGAAGAAGAAGCAGACAAACCAGAAATAGCTTTGAGCACAGCTTCTTGAGGGGGGTCTTGATCCTGGTCATCTTCATTGTTGTTGTTGTTATTATAAGAGCAGAAACAATTAACATGAGCTGGTCCTGGTCTTCCAGAGTGATGAAATTCAAGAGCCCTAATGCTTGGTGTTTTACTGGTTGAAAACCCAACGGTTCTTCTTGATGAGAGAGAATAATAGATGATGGCTCTGTTTCGATGGAGAGGAATCATCCATGGCTCTGTTGTCAGAACAGAACGCAGCACACTCGTGCACGCCATTCCTTTTCTTCTTCTTGTTTTGATGATTATGGAGAATTAGCGTTAGAATTTTGTGTTTTGGGGCTATTTATATTATCTGTGTTGTTGGGTTTAAGGCTTTTAAACTGTCTGTTCAATTAGCCAGATTTTCTCTCTATCTTTCGATGACGTGGCTGCCCTGGATAGAACAAGGGCTGCTTCCGCCGTGCTATGTTAAACGGGTGGTTTTTTCGTGCGTGTATTAAATTAGCACAAACTTTTTTTTTCAAAAAATCCATGGAATATATATATTAAGTCTATCCTGGCTGAGAATGTATAGGCCAGTTCTACAATAACGTCGCTTTATAATATCCATCCCTTCTTGAAATTTTCATTGGTATTCAAAACAATGTTGTAAAATCCGTTCCGGGTACCGTTTCGGTTTTTTATTTGGAACGGAACGTTCCGGTTTCGGTACCGTTCCGGGTACCGGTTACTGTTCATATTTATTTAATTATATATATGAAAAAAATAAAATATTAATTTAACAAGTATAATTTAAATTCAAGATAAATGAAATTTAAATTATACAATACAAACATAATCTCAAAATTAGAAACATCTTTGAAATTCCAAAATATTATGAAAGTAAAATGTTCTAAAATAAAAGAAAAATACATCAAACATCCTCTACATCATTAATATAAAAGTAAGGATCTTGATCTGGCTGTGGAACATAAGGAAAGTCGTCAACAAGACATTCCAATAGCTGGTCATCTCCACCAAGCTCATTCTCCTCATTTACACATGTCTCTTCATCATCTAAATTTAAAGTAACGAAAGGTGCTTCGATACTCTCCCAACTTATGTCATCTCCATCAAGAAGACCGGGTTCTTCACAAATCCATTCATTCATTAGATCAATGTTGTCAAGGCTAATGGGATCTAAAGCATCTCTTGTTCTGCTCATATTCCTACAAAGAATAAACACGAAAGAAATTAAAAAATTAATAGCAATGTAATAGAAAATAATTACTAATATAATAATATTGATATTTTACTTACCTCTGTTTAATCTTTAGATTATAGCGAACAAATACTAAATCGTTTAATCTCTTGTGCTCAAGCCTATTTCGCTTTTTTGAATGAATGAATTCAAATACACTTCAATTTCTTTCGCACCCAGTTGCACTACAGCATTGACTAAGAACTCGAATTGCAAACTTTTGAAGTTCTGGAGTATCAATGCCGAATTGCTCCCACCATGAAACTAGATAACAAATTTTGAATAAATCAAATATTATAGATAAAAAAAAAGACATTATATTGTAAAAAATAAAAGTTATTACCTGGATTTAACTTTTCTCTTTGACGAATAGCCATGGTTACACCAAAAAGACCAGTTGCTCTCTTATACTCCTCAATTTGGGCACTGATGTTATCTTGAGTATCACAATCAGGAACCAATCTCATAATTGTGGTAAGCAAACCTCGAGTTACCTCCCTTTGTTTTGAAAAACAAGGCCTAAAAAATATTCCAGGATTAAGAAAACATCCTGCTGCATGTAATGGACTATGAAGTTGCTTATCCCATCTAGCATCAATTACCCGAATATATGGTCCATATTGAGACATTCTATTTTTCAGCCTTGTTTTGATGGCTTCTTTTGCTTTATCCATTGCCTCATATAAATATCCCATTGATGGTTTTTCTTCACTGTCTGCTAACCTTAGAACTCGTACTAAAGGCTCGCTGACGTTGACTATATGTGCACATCTCGGCCAAAAGTCTTTATCTTGTAAAACTATATCAGCAATTTCCTTTCCAACCCGATTTTTGCCATGATTTGATTCAACCCATTTTGTGCAAGTAAACATCTGTCGAAGCTCCTTCTTAAACTTCAGTAAACATTGGAGGCTTAAGAAATGGGTTGCAAACCTTGTTATGCCAGGACGACATAAATCATGTCCATTTGTGAATTCTTTCCTCATCAAAGCTAGAACTCATGCATGATTATATATAAACTTGGTTATATTTCTTGCATGTTTAATGGTTTCATCAATCATTGGAAAATATCTCGGATCACAAATATTTTCAAGCATTAAATCAATGCAATGGGCAGCACAAGGAGACCAAAAAAAGGTGCCATACCTTTGCTGCAAAGCTTTCCCAGCAGCCTTAAATGAAGCCTCATTATCACTAACAAATTGGACAATATTCTCTTGTCCAACTTCTTTGACAACTTCATCAAACATCTCCAGCAATGTCTCTTTATCTTTTCGAAGTCCTGAAGTGTCAACAGACTTCAAGAATACGGTGCCTCTCGGAGAATAGGCAAGGAAATTCACAATTGGTGCATTCCTCCTATTTGACCACCCATCAGCCATAATTGAACATCCATAAACTCTCCACTCAGCCTTGATACTTAAAATGTATTCATGGACATCATGAACTACATCTTTCAAAAGTGATCCTCTTAAATCATGATATGATGGGCCTTTAAACCCAGGTCCTATGGATGTTACGGCATCTAGCATTGGCTGATAATAATACGAATTAGCACTGTTAAACGGTATATTAGCATCATACCACCATGTTGCTACGGCTTCTCTTGCATTGTGTTCCATCTCTTTAGTAGCCATTGCACTTCTAATACTAGGCTGGGAACCCGGGGTAGTTCGTGGAGGAAATAAAGGAATCCTTCTTCCAGATGTACTTGTTCCTTGCATTGTCATTCTTCTACTTGTTTGTGAACGTATATCACCCGAACGAGGATTTGCAGCATCACCCTCTTCTATTTCTTCATCATTGGAAGCTGATTGAGAATTTCCAATATCAGTTCTAATTCTTTTTCTTCTCTCTTTCTCCATTGTCATTTCATCTACCAGTTGTTTCATTTGCCACTTAACCTCCGGAGGGACCTTTTTACAAGGTTCAACTTGACCTTTAATACCAGCAAGGTGGCACTTCAACCGAGTAACACCACCACCATTGATCCGTTTATTACAATAAATGCATATACTTGCATTCTTTACACCAGGAACCACCTGTCCATGAGCCCATGCTGGATCATCTGATCTTGCTGGAGCTGAATACATGGAACTCCCACCACTAGATGAGTTTTCAGCCATGTAATTTAATCTATTGTAAAAAAGATAACACAAGTTAGGCATGTATCATTCTTTACTCTAAAAATATTGCTCTAAAATAAGATATATATTTTGATATTAGCAAGTTAGAGCTAATTCCCAATATTTCATCAAATCTTCATAAACCCTTCCATCAGTCACTCAATAACTAATCATAAAATGGCAAGTAAATCATCAAACTTATACCCATTTTGATTTCCAAACAGAATTAAGGATAGCAAATCAACATCGTACTTTTCTTCTCCTCTCTATGGTCTTAGCTATCAAACCATCAAGTTTGAAATTGTTGTTGTATATAACATCAGAACTGTATGAAAGTCATTCAATCTGAGAAAGCATCTCCTACCATTTCAAGGGCACTTCATCATAGAATTTGAAACAGAACTTCAAAAGAAATCATTTTGAGAATTTCTACTAAGAATATTTTCTTTCTTTCTTTCTTAATCAATCAAATTATAATACAATATCATACTTGATTCAGCTAGCTCAGCAAACAAACGAACATAATTGATAATACAGCTCCTGTAAACAATTCAAGAAATCTGCTAACTATTTCCCAAACAACTTCGGCTCAAAAACATTGAAACTAAAGAAAAAACTCAGCAACAAACATAGCCAAGTCACACTTTTATCATCAACAGCAATCTCCTACTAAAGAAAAAAGCAAAAAATTCTTCTTTGATTCACCTCATAAATAGAGTAACACGATCATATATTGCAACAACAAACAGATTAAATTCACATTTATGCATTTTTAGAGCAAAATAGAAAATTTATTTCTCCATTCACATTCATGCATTTTCGACAGTTTCAATTTTTCAATAAATTAAAGCATTTGGTTCCTCAAATGTGTACCTTTAACTGGAGATATGGGGAAGAAGAACTACTGCAGATTTTGTGCCGCCGTGTGGAAGAAATTGCGCCGCCGTGTGGAAGAAATTATGCCGCCGTGATTTTGATTTTTGATTTAGGGTTTCAGAAATTGAGCTGATTTAGGGGTTGAGGATAACAAATTGAGCTTTTCAAGTGAGGGATTTCGGGATTATGAATCGAAAACAAGGGATTTCTGGATTAATTTGAGAGAAGAGAACTCGGGAGTAGATTGGGGGAAATTGGGGGAAATTGGTCGTCTGGTCTGGGAGAGTGGGAGCGGGAAGAAGAAAGGGAATTAGGCGTAAAATTTTGCCCGTGTAATGGCTAAACGACGTCGTTTCTTACTTATGTAAACGACGTCGTTTTGATCCGTACCGGAACGGAACGCCCGGTACGAAACCGGTGCGTTCCGGCCGGAATTTGGCCGGAATTACCGGTACCGACCGGAATTTTTACCGGAACAAAAACGTCGCCGTTTTGTTCCGGATTTGCTTCTGGAACGGGGTGTTCCGGCCGGAACGGAACGGAACTTATAACACTCAAAAGGTGACAGGTGATCTCTAATTATTAAAACCATACTGTTAAATTGATTAAATAAGTAGTCAACACAAATTTCTCATTATGTCAACTAAAAAATGATGAAAAACGTGCTTTATTAATTTCGCGTTTAATTAATCGAGATAATATCGAATTTTAAATATATTCCTCAGGAAAAAACAACCCAAGCAAATCAGAGGTCTTAGATTTTGAAGTCAATTGCATCAAAACGGTAAACTTCCTGCAGCAAATACTGTTTTTATTGCAGTTTTAAGCAGTCTGTCTAATCTGCAAGGCTATTTTCCTTTTGGATGGAAAGTCTAGAGAGGATCCATCATTAGCAATGTTCCTGTAAAATGGTGACGTGGTGCTCATGGATGGAGAAACAAGTGGATGCTTTCATGGTTATTGAAAGCCTCGTATTTTGAAATAGAGATGTGTTTTTTTCTCCAAATTGATGAAGTGTTAAAATCAAAAGTATTTATAGAATAAAATTTTTTAGTGTATCAATTATATTGGTTAATTATTTTATTTAATAACTCATTTTCTCTATTGATAAGACAATTTTTTTAAATAATATCTTTATATACCTTTAAGAAGTTGTATTCTAGGGTGCTTAAGGACCTTTCAATGATAAAATTAAAAACTTTTTTAATGTATGAAAAATTTGTTTTTTACTTGGTAGTTCAAGAGGTATTTGCAACTCTTAAACCTTTTTTACATACGCATTAATGAGTATAAATGTGAAAAAATTATCTCCTACACAAATATTAATAAATATTAATGAAGAAAAAAATATCTTACAAAATCATTATCTTTTACATAAAAAGTATTAATGAACATTAATGAAAAGAAAGAAAAACTCAGCACAAGTGTTCTTAAAAAAAAATAGATCATGACAAATCTCTTATGAGTTGGTCTTCCAAGTCCACAAAAAGATGACAAAAAGGTGTCGGGTGTACCCAACACCTGGATTCAGATTTCAACTCAAGCCCACAAGAAAGTGATGAGGTGCCGATATTTAGTGGGTTTGCGTTGATGCCCAAGCCTACTAGTTGCCAGACACACCCCGACACTTGGGCTTAAATTTCAACGCGAGCCCATATAAATATTTGAAAATAGATAAAAAAAAAATTGTGGGCCCATGAAATCATGGATAGAGTGCTAAAAAAACAATGATCCTTCACGAATAAAACCATCGATCTTCATGTTTTACCCTCAAAACTTTGCCGTACAGGGTAAAATTCAAGTCAAATTAAAGGGGAGTTTATGGTTTATTTTAGTTAGGCAGCCAAAAACCTACTTAATTCATTGAACTTCCACACAAGAAATTCATATTTTCTGTGAACTACGAAGAAGCCGAGTGTTGCATATTAATTCTCTGCTGTGGTTTCTGAACATTACAGGTGTGCCCGGGATCTTTTTCAACAAAGGAGATACTGAAATCACAGCCCTTGATTCACTTTTCTGTGACGAGGACGATTTCTTAGAATTCATCACAACATCAAGAATCTGTAGAAATTTCAGAAAATATCAAACTTCTAATCTGTATGGACAGATTGTTAAAAAAAAACTGACAACAGACACTGTTGAAATCAAGAACTGTATTCGGGATTTTTCAGAAAAGAAAGAACAATGAGCTTTGTAACTTCAAGCTAAAAGAACATACACATTGGCAGAATTTTTTTGTGTATTATGGTTACTGCCATCCCACTCATTTTATTTAGAACCAGAAACTTACAACGGCTATAACCAACAACTATCAACGGTAATATTTTCTAAAATCAGTTATTTACAAGATGTCTTGACAAGACTAACAACTGATTTGACAGACTTATATTTCCTAATCTCTACAGGATTTATAATCATCCTGAAAACAAAAAGATTACTAAAACTAAAACAATAACCTTCAGTCTTCGATTCTTCTCAGCTTCTTCAACCTGACAGCTTTGTTGCTACTACCGGTCGACCGATTCAACCAAGCGGTCGACCGGTTAACCTTCAAGTGGTCGACCGGTTCAACCAAGCGGTCGACCGGTTCACTTGAGCAGTTCTGGAATCACTTCAGTTTTCAACACTCCTCCTTGATTCCTGAGCTGCACATTCCCACCATGTTCCTTAGCTCCTCAAACCTTTCCTTTGGTAGAGATTTGGTAAACAAGTCAGCCAGTTGCTCCTTAGAACAGCAATACTTCATCTCCAGTTCTCCTTCTTGCTGGAATTGCCGAATAGCATGAAACTTGATTTTCATGTGTTTTGTTCTATCATGGAACACTGAGTTTTTGGAAATTGCAATTGCAGACATGTTGTCACAAAACAACTCAGTAGGTTCCAGTTGATCACAATCCAAATCCTTCAAAATTTTTCTCAACCAAACAAGTTGATTGGCAGCCACAAATGCTGCAATATATTCAGCTTCAGCAGTTGAATGTGCAACTACTGATTGTTTCTTTGAATTCCAACAAAAAATACATTCCCCCATTGAAAAACAATACCCTGAAGTGCTCATCATCTCTTCATCACTTCCTCCCCAATCACTGTCACAAAATCCCTTCAATTTGACAGTGTTCATCTTGCCAAAGAACATGCCAAATTCCAATGTTCCCCTTAAGTATCTCAGCACTCTTTTGGCTGCAATGTAGTGCGTTTGGCTGGGATTTTGCATGAATCTTGAGAGGTAGTTGACAGTGAACACAATGTCAGGTCGTGTGGAAGATAAATACAATAAACTTCCAATCAAACTTCTATAAACTTTTCCATCTGCAGAGGGAGTCCCATCAGCTTTTGTGAGCTTCATACCTAGCACCATTGGGGTGCTAACTGATTTGCAATTTTCCATTGCAAACTTGTTTAGCATCTTAGTTGTAAATTGCTTTTGACATACAAAGCAACCTTCCTTGGATTGTGTTATTTCCATTCCAAGAAAATATGCTAATAATCCAAGTTCATTCATCTCAAACTTGTTCTTCATGTTCATCTTGAATTCATCAACAAATTTCTGATTGTCACCCGTAATTAACAAATCATCAACATATACTGAAATTATCAAGATGTGATCATCCACCTTCTTCACATATAGAGTGGCTTCATTCAAACTCTTCACAAACCCCAAACTAGTCAAATAATCATCCAATTTGCTATACCAAGCTCTAGGAGCTTGTTTCAAGCCATACAAAGCTTTCTTTAGAAGGTACACTTTGTTCATATTTGATTCATCCTCAAAACCTTGTGGTTGTTCCACATATATTTCTTCATCCAAGGTGCCATTCAAAAATGCTGATTTGACATCCATTTGCCAAACCAACCAATCCTTTTGAGCAGCCAACATGAGCAGCAACTTGATAGTATCCATCCTTGAAACAGGGGCATAAGTATCATGATAATCTATCCCTTGCTCTTGTGAGTATCCTTTAACAACTAGTCTAGCTTTGTTCTTATTGACACTTCCATCAGCATTTAATTTTGTCTTAAAAACCCATTTAACACCAATGACTTTTCTATGCTTAGGTCTGTCAACAAGCTGCCATGTTTCATTCTTTTCTATCATCATTAACTCCTCCTTCATTGCTGCCACCCAAGTTTGAGAATCCATGGCTTCTTCTACATTATGTGGTTCCATTTCAACCAAATTACATCTATCATGGATGTCACTAAGCAACCTAGTCCCCCTCACTGATTGGTCTTCATCCTCAGATTCACTTTCATCAGTCTCGGGTGCATGATCATCAGTTTCTTCAATATTGGTATTTTCAACTTTCTCATCATCCCAATTCCAAAATTGGTTCTCAGCCACCTTAACATTCCTAGCTATTACAGCTTGGTTTGTTTTCAAATCAAAAACCTTATAGCCCTTAGAGTTTGAGCTATAACCTATCAAAATTCCAACCTCAGATTTTTGATCTAACTTCCTTCTCTTAATCTCAGGTTGAAGCACATAACAGGGGCTGCCAAATACCTTTAGATGATCTATGCTTGGTTTATGTCCATGCCACTCCTCATAGGGTGTTTTATCTCCTAATGACCTTGTCATCATCCTATTTAGGAGGTAAGTGGCTGTGCTCACAGCCTCAGCCCAAAACTTCAAGGGCAATTTCTTTTCATAGAGAAGGCACCTTGCCATCTCCATCAAGGTCCTATTTTTCCTCTCACTTACACCATTTTGTTGAGGGGTGTAAGGGATGGTAAGTTGGTGCTTAATACCCTCTTTAACTAGGTATTCTTCAAATTTATGGGAGGTAAATTCCCCCCCATTATCAGACCTTAAAATCTTCAAGCTGCAGCTGGATTCCTTCTCTGCCGCAGCCTTGAACCTCAAAAACACTTCAAAAACTTCCCCTTTGGTCTTAAGGAAATAAACCCAACAATATCTACTGAAGTCATCTATAAACAACACAAAATATCTAGCACCATTCAAAGATTCATTATGCATAGGGCCACATACATCACTATGAACAATTTGCAGCTTAGTGGTAGATTTGCATGCACTTTTATTGAACTTAATTTTTGCTTGTTTTCCTAGTTGGCATGCTTCACAAACCTCATTTTGTTCATATATAACAGGTAATCCTTCTACTACTTGTAGTTCAGCCATTTTCTTCAATGTAGCATAGTTAAAGTGTCCCATTCTTCTATGCCACAGGATTGAATTTTCAGATGCATTGGTAATCATGCTTATGTGTGCTTGTTTTTCTTCAATGCTAAAGCACCTATTATTCATTTTAGCAGCAAACAAAGGTGTTCCTAGATCATCCTTTATTGTGCATATGCCATTATCAAAGAACAATGAATATCCAATTTCAAGTAATTGACCTACACTAATCAAGTTTTGGTCAATTTCTGGAACATAAAGCACATCTTTAAAATTTCTAGTTCCAGCCAAGGTTTCAATATCAACTTCCCCTCTGCCCTCTACACTTACATACTGTCCATTAGCAACCTTAACCCTTGATTTATACTTTTCATCAAAGTTATTAAACATGCTAATTTCAGCTGTCATGTGATTTGTACACCCACTATCAATTAGCCAATTTAGCTTACTAACCTCAGACTTACTGCAGCTGTGATTCACAATGGCAGTGAACAATTGCTCATCTTTTTGTTCCACAGCCTCAGCTACATGTGCTTGCTTCCCATTTGAGGTGTTGTTCTTGCAAAACTTTTGGATGTGTCCAAATTGCTTGCATTTTCGACATTGAGCATTCTTGAGCCAACAAAATGACTCAAGATGGTTAGTTTTCTGACAGTACTTGCATGCGGGGAAGTGCTCTCTCCTTTCCTTTCCCCTTGCATTGAAGTTATTTGCATGTGTTTGATTGCTTTGCCAGTTTTTGTTCTGCCACTGTTTTCCAGAACTTGAGCTTGCTCTTGGTTCTGAGTTTTTGTAGAAATTCTGAGGTTTTGATCTTCCTTTGAACCTTGCTGCAAATGCCTCTTCACCAGTGTTTTCTTGTCTGATTTGCTGCCTTTGTTCCACGGCTTGAAATGCATTTATCAACTCTTGAAGACTCATAGACGTGAAGTCCTTTGAATCTTCCAAAGAGCATATTTTGTTCTCAAACTTTTCTGGCAGGCTGACAAGTACTTTCTCCACAACCCTTGCTTCTTGAATTTCTTCTCCAAGTAGAGTCATTTGGTTTACTAACTTGGATACATTTGATGAAAACTCTTTGATGGTTTCAGATTCTTTCATCCTCAAGCCTTCAAATTGTCTCTTCAATGTCAAAATCTGCATTCTCCTAGACTTTTCATCACCTTGAAATTCAGCCTTCAATTTGTCCCAAGCATCCTTAGCCGTTTCACATGCCATGATTCTTGAGAAAATTTCCTCACTTACTGCATTGTGAATGCAAGTAAGAGCTTTGAATTTCTTTGCTCTTTGTTCATGGAAATACTTGATTTGGGTCATTGATGGGTTGTTGTTCAAGGGAGCTGGTTCCCTGTCATCTTCCACATCTTCCCATAGGTCAAATGCTTTTAAGTATATCTTCATCTTCACTGCCCAAACTCCATAGTTAACACCTGTGAAGATTGGCGATTTCGAAGAGAATGATGCATCCATCTCTATCAAGAACTGTCAGCTGGAGAGTTTCCTTTTTTTTTCTTGTGATTTGTTTCAAGACTTCACAATACGGAGAGCAAGATTAAAGAACAAACCAAGGCAAATTCCTTGATTTCAAAAGAACCTTTTTTGCAAATTCTCTCGGAAAATTTTTGGAAAAAATCTCACTTTTTCTTTGATCACTCGTGTTTCACTCAAATCCCTTCTCAAAGACCTAATTCGGCTCTGATACCATGTAGAAATTTCAGAAAATATCAAACTTCTAATCTGTATGGACAGATTGTTAAAAAAAAACTGACAACAGACACTGTTGAAATCAAGAACTGTATTCGGGATTTTTCAGAAAAGAAAGAACAATGAGCTTTGTAACTTCAAGCTAAAAGAACATACACATTGGCAGAATTTTTTGTGTATTATGGTTACTGCCATCCCACTCATTTTATTTAGAACCAGAAACTTACAACGGCTATAACCAACAACTATCAACGGTAATATTTTCTAAAATCAGTTATTTACAAGATGTCTTGACAAGACTAACAACTGATTTGACAGACTTATATTTCCTAATCTCTACAGGATTTATAATCATCCTGAAAACAAAAAGATTACTAAAACTAAAACAATAACCTTCAGTCTTCGATTCTTCTCAGCTTCTTCAACCTGACAGCTTTGTTGCTACTACCGGTCGACCGATTCAACCAAGCGGTCGACCGGTTAACCTTCAAGTGGTCGACCGGTTCAACCAAGCGGTCGACCGGTTCACTTGAGCAGTTCTGGAATCACTTCAGTTTTCAACAGAATCGACATTAACACCAGACAGGTTTTTTTAGAGTATTAAATTCTCTCTCTGAAATGTGAGGTTTTGTTTAAGATTCAATTGGAATGATTTCAATAGAAGAGATTTTAAAGGTGGCTGGAGGACAGAATGATAGACAAGTGTTTTTGCAGAGAGATTGCTTTAGGCTATGTCAACTTGAGTGGTATTCCTCTTTTTTCCTCATACCAGACCAGTCAAAGAGTATTCTCCTTCGAGTCCCTAGTACCACAGCACGTGTGAATTAATGGCTATCGTCACCCACCATTGGAGTATATCCAACGCTAGCTGGGGCGGATTGTTCATTATTTCTGTAATTTTAAACGTCAGATCTTTCTGATACGACAAATTGATTACCTCTGCCGAAAGTTTCTTTTAATCTTCCCATTGCTCATAGCGGCTCTCGCACGTTGTTTTTGCCTGGAAGATACGTGCAAAATAAATCAAGGGGCACGTACAATGGATTCAACTCATTCCAAGTCAGCCGGGATTACGTTCGATATGAAAATATTTAGCAATCATTGATTTATCTTTAGGGTTTGAAAGAAGCGATTTATTGGTACGTAACAACCATTTATTTGCCAACAAACTATCCAGCTCCAACACAAGTGTTTTATACAGTGGCCGAATCTTTGCCATCGTTGACCAATAATAATTAAGAAAGCTTAATAGTTCAATTCCAAGATCAAATTGTGCACCATAGAATTTTATACACAAGAAAGCTGGAGCCAAAAAAGAGAGATTCTTTCAATAGCGCAGATAAAAAACGAAGAAATTGTGTGTTTTTTTATCTTGTTTGGGTGCGGGAGCAGGAAAGTGCATGAAGGGCCATCAACACATGGAACACTCCTAAACAAACAAACAAAGAAATGGTCCATCAGGAGAAGTCTACCAGCACAAGCAAAAATGTAGTCGTGAGCTGACACCCCGGGAAAAAAATCAACTCCAAACAAGAAGCAGCGTCGCCACAAAAATAAAATGATTTAAAGATATTGTTCACTACACTACAAAAGCACAACTCACAGCTGCCACCAAATACTAACGCGTCTACGTGTACATCTCTATTACCACTTTCCTTAAAATCAAACGAACACACCAGATTTTACCCTTCAAACAAAACAGAGATCAAACTCGCTTTCTCTCTCTTCTCTCGCACAGCTCAACCCCCCCCCGGTCTTGTTAGTTTTTGTTCCCTGAAGGATAATGGGACCGATCGTTTTGACCCAGTTGGCCACGGGTCTTAGTGTGCTAGCCGGGGCAGTTCTGGTCAAATCGGTTATGAACCAGAAGCCCATGGCTGGTCCGACGTGCTCATCTTGTAACGGAACGGGTCGAGTCGCTTGTCTTTGTTCCCGTTGGTCCGACCGAGATGTGGGTTGCCGGACTTGTTCTGGTTCTGGTCGCATGGCGTGCAGTAGCTGCGGAGGGACAGGTACTGGTCGGCCTATTCCTGTTCAAATCTCTATGAGGCCACCAAACCGCCCATCTTGACCCGGCTTGTGCCTTAAAGATTTATTTTCGGGTCTGTTATGGTAGTTAATATTGATTAATTTCTCGCTCTCTCTTATATTTTTATATGAACTTCTTTTCTTTTTCGACTTTTTCCCAACTCTGGAAGACATCAAATTGTAATATAATATAAGTTGAAGAGATACTTGAATGAATGGAGAGGGGGAGATGGGATGGAAGATTAGTTGGCTGTAACTTGTAGTGACTAATGAATTTATCGAGTACTAAAATTCTTACACAATTTGATAACTGAGAAGCTTAAAGTAGTTGACTTTTTGTTTGCTTATGATATGTGGTATTGATTTTGTGCCAGGCATATAGTTTCAGTCGTTAAAGTTTATACTACGTTGGAATGGTTCCGTGAAGTGGCATCACATAGAAATCCAGTCCATATCTAGCAATCTTCGATTGGAGATTAATGTTCCTTTACCAGATCCATGTGTGTCGTTTGGTGCTATGATTTCTGGAGTACGACTCAGCCATTTATGTGGTGTATCCTGTATGAACTGGATGCCAGGCAAGTGGTGCGCTTTCCACAAGTAAAAATGTTACGAGTAAACCATATATTAGGTGGCAGGGTAATAGTTTGAAACTAAGGTATTTGCTATTGTTGTGGTATCAGTTTCGAGCACCGTGATTGTTAATATAATGACCACTAGAGATTTACATGGTTATTAATTTGAGATTTATAAAATTAGTCGAGATACACGTAAACTGGTCCGGATACCGACAATAATAATATAAAAAAAAGTTACGACGGTATAATGTGCTTGTGGGTGTGAGATATCAGTGGTGATAATTGATTTCAATGCTCCAGTATTGGCAAAGCAAATATCTTTCTTGCCAACAATTCATCCAACCTATACTTCGTGGTTTCTGGACACAACAAATTTCAGATCTCTGAACCCCCTCCAGGATGCATGGTGTTTTTATCATTCTCAAGGTGCACCTTGCTGAACGTCTAAGAGCACCTAATTCATTGTAATCTAGCATGAAGAGCACCTAAATCATTGTAACGTGGCATGAATTGGAACTTGATTTAGGCCTGCATGCAAGGCACATCAAATAAATTATATAAATTCTAACAGAGTTTGCAAAAGCTTGCAGTTTTTTTATTGATAGTTTTGATGTGGATGACTCCATCATGTACAGATTTTGTCTGCGTATGTAAAATTTGTGTCAAAGGATACTTTTACCATGAAAATAATAATAATAATAATTTTAAAAAATCTACCCTTTCGTGTTCTAAAAAAATAGTAGTTTTAATAGTTTTTTATAAGAACATTTATTTAAAAAACATATTAAAAGAATTTTTAAATTGTTTTTGATATCATCACATCTAAACAACCTAAAAATACTATAAAAAAAATAAAAAACAAACAAAAAAATAAAATAAAAATTCAATGTTTATTTTTTGCATGGTAATAAATTATTGCAAGTCTGATAGGCGTATCTTCTAGATTAAATGCTGGTATGCACAAATTACCTTAATGTTGTATGCTTGTTAGCTGGCACCCAAATGGATGCTGTAGTGAACTTCAAGTAAGAATCACTTTTCGCCTGAAAGTAGTCGAAACAATAAAGAAACCATCAACATGTCAGTTAATTCTGTACTAACTGATTTCCAACTAATTACAACAGAAATGTAACAAACTTATTTGTAACTGACTAACTAATTGTAACTGATCAGTTATCTCAACACAACAATGGCTTTTTTAAAATAAAAAAAAGAAGAAGAAAGTGAAGTGGAAGAGTTTGAAAACGGCCAAATGGCAGTCTTAATCTTAATTATTCTCTGCTTCCGGTGACTATTTCTGAAGTTACCGTCGCATGAATAATAAACTAGAATGAAAATGGCGGTTTCGTTCAGACAATATTTGATGTAAGATTGTCCATGGAGATATTTGTATCATAGAGTAGTGGATCTGTATGACACTTCTGCATAAAATCTTCTGTAGCAAAGTGCTATAACATTCGAGGAAAGGTTCTGAAGATGAGAACTGGGAATTTCGTAGGATGAAATAGTTGATGCTGGGAGTGAAGGAGAGATTCGAGATTTATACCCGTTACGATGGTATGACTACCATGACAGAAAGACTCGAATAAAAGATTAACTTGATTACTTGTTGCATGGGGTGTGGTCCTGAGTAAATGCCTGGAAATTAGACCTGTGATTGTAGGAATAAAGAGATCACTGAAACAGAATGTAAAATGTAAGAGATTAAACGAGAAGAAGAAGAACATGAGAACTTGCATCCTAGAGGGCAAGCTATATCCCATAGACATGGAAGATGAATATGATAACCTGACAATAGCTTTGTTAGAAATTCAGGGATTCTCCAGAGAAATGAACTTTAGCTCCAACTTCACAGTGTAAGCTCTATTCGTATAATGAAGATGTCTTGTACTACACGGTTAACTCAAAACAGAGGAGATGAAAATTAGATTTGAATGTAGACGTTGCCTTTTTCAAAATAGTCTTATAAATATCTCAAATAAATAATTCAATTTGTTTTCCCGTTTTCATGTTGTGTTCTGCTCCTTGGTATCTGTTTTGTTTTCAGCAATTAATTTTAGCTCCTTTTAATTTCATTTCCGGATTATCTTACAATGATTGTTGTTCTACTTTCCTAATTAATGGATGAGAATCATCTAGTAGGTGGCTGGTAAGAGCTTAGAAGTAAGAGATTTGTTTTTTATGTGATCTCAGGTCGAGCCATATGATTGTTAATATGACTCTCACTGGAGACTTACATGGTCGTTAATTTCAGGACCCGTAGGATAAGTCGAGGTGCGTGTAAGCTGACCCGAACACCCATGTTAATAAAAAAAATATTGATGGACTGCAGTGAGTGAGAGCCTTGGCGATGAGCTCTGAAGTTTCATGTGGTACATAATGGTTGCTTTTTTTGGGAAATTTTTGTTACTAGCTCAAATATATTGGTGACATCTAAGTCCAACAGGTGGTTTTTGTACATCGCAACAGCACTCTATGAGAAATCATAACGATCAGAGACATTACAAGTTCCAGTGATGACACCAAGGTTGCATCGACAAATACTAATCTTTCAAGAAGGAAGGATGTTCACCAGCGTTTCTCACTTGGGGGTGAAAGCCTGAAAAATACCATTTATAATTAGTTAGCTCAATTTAAAACAACTTGTTCTTGCTGCATCATTTACAAATTACTACTATTGTTTAAAGTGTTAGGGGTGGACTTACAGAGAAAACGGTGGCATGACCAGGATCTGCAAGGTGAGCAAAGAGGTTGTCAATAGGACCAGTGCCAGTGTAAATGTGCTGGAACCAAGCACCCATCACAGCCAACATGGCCAACCTCCCATTCTTGATCTCCTTAGTTCTCAAGTCCTTGATCTTCTGAGGAGAACCACTTCCCCAGCCAAGTGGGTCAAACCAAAGCCCACCTGGGTACCCAACATCAGTTCCTGTGAGCTTGTTGTTGGGAAAGATGGGGTCAGTGTTGACACAGCCTGGCTTGATGATGTCAGCCCATCTTCTACCCTCGGCCCAGCCAATGAAAAAGAGCTCAACTATGAAGAGGGTAGTAGTGTCCGTGAAGTATTCCAGCTCTCCAGCTGAGTACCATGAAGGAGTGTTCAAGACACCAATCTTTGTTAGGAATTCTGGAATGAAAATGCCAGCAGCACCCAACATTGCCCATCTGCAGTGCACTAGCTCTGCCTGAACATTCCATCTCAGACTCTCCGGGTCAGATCCTGTTTCAGACAAATTACAACATGCATAAGTATTTCATGATTGGTTATATTGAGTAAACGGACAAGCCCTAATGGTTAATTATTAGCTCTCTCTCTTACCAAGACCTAGAGGATCAAAACCAAAGTCTCCAGGGAGGCTGCAGTTGAAAACATTTAAACAAACATTTAGGATGCATAGCACAGCCCTTGAGTGTTTTCATGAATTAAAAGAAAGAAAGAAAGAAAGAGAGGTTTGGGGAAAAGCAAGAGTCTTTAACTGACCTTCCATCAAGCCATGGAGGGGGGGTGCTACCTGGGAACCAGATGGGTCTATCAGGGTCAGCAGCAACACAAACTGTAACTGATCGAGCTGCAGTTGGTGCTGTGTACTTTTTCAGTCTCAATTTCTTCCCACCAAGAAAAGAAGCCTTTGTTGACCCAACGAGGGACCCAGTCTTCTGGGAACTGCAATATTTTTTTAACGTGATTCACTTCCCATAAAAAAATTTTCTTAAAAGAAAAAAAAAGTTGATTTATTTTCCGGCATCTTACCTTGTATAACTATGGTTCAAAATTAAAGTGCAATTAAGAATCAATCTAGAATGAAGTAGCACGATCAACTTACTAGGATGCATTGAAAAGGTTTAAACATGTCACAAAGCTAATAGATGTTAATAGCATCATTGTAGATGGTCTTTATGGGATTTGAGACTTGAGAGAGAACTTGCCTGGAAGAAGAGATGGAAACAGCTGCAATGGCAGAAGAAGCACACACAGAAGCCATTTTTTTGGCAAAAGATTTTCTTCCAAAGCGTTTGTGCTGTGTTTTAATGGTATATGGAGGCGGGTTGCAAATCTGTTAATGTATGCAGGGGCTTATCTTGAAGGATAGGAGAAATGATGTCTAATTGGCTACTTGATTGCCATGTGGCATGCAGAATCTGTTATCGAGCGCCTCTATCTCCACTTCTTTCGCTCGCATGGATGAATCTGAAATCGGTGGCTCACATTCACTGTCATCTGAATCATATATCTAAAAACCAGTTGCCATTCGGGCCCATGCTGTCTCTTCACGCTGCCAGTATTTTTTTTATTATTATTTTACATTAAAAAATTTAATATTTTAATATATTTTTAAATAAAAAATACTTTAAAATACAATTACAAATAAACACTTGTGTATAACATAAAAGATCTCGTGGAGTAGGATGATGAACGAGCTCTTAGAATTGCCCGTTTGCTAGAGAACTGTATGATAGCCTGGCCCATGTGCAAGTTCATATAATTTCTGCTGATAGGAAACCACAGTAGTAGCTGTGGACTACTGTTTGATGAGGAAATTTTTATAGGCCCTGGGCCTTGGCTTACTATAAATAATCTCGGCCCATTATGATACAGGAAACAAGATAGACACACATTGAAGCCGCTTGTGATCCCCCGAATCGGTTTCCTTGGGCCTTATGGAAAAGCTTCTCTTATCAGAAAAGAGAAGGGGGGGAACAAAAAAGAAAGGCACAAAAAATCGAAATCACGAGCCTCATTGAACCCCACACAAAAACATATACCAGCACTCCATATTTATTTTTATTTTCGAACAGAAAGTCACATGATGCCACAACTTGGTTCTTATCTTCTTATCTGAGAAAATCATAACCCATTTGGTATAATAGCTTTGAAGCTGGTAAATGTCAGGTCCACAGCCACGCACATAGACGCAGCCTTATCAATTTTCTACCAACTTGTCCTTGAAAGTCCAAATTAGAAAAATCAACCAATTCCCACTTGTAACATCAGGTGTAAAACACACTCCGGACGTTCCATTTTCTGTCATGACCACTTTATTATATATATATATATATTGAAATTTAATTCTGCAATATAGCAGTTATAATTTTACCCCTTTCTGATAAGTTCGTGTTCAGAAAATGGAACGGGCAACACCAGAATAAAATTAAATGGACGAAGTGGAATAATGTAGCCACTTGCCACTGGCTTAGGATTGAGGCTTAGCAGAGTTGAGAGCTGGATTAGGTTCCGTTTAGCAACCCCACTAATCATCTGTAAACTGCTGTGCAGAATAAAACACCGACCTGGAGATCCGTTTGGTAGCCTTACCAACAAAACTACTGTCGTGCTTTTATTCAAACTTTAAAACCAGGTTTTCACATGCTTGCCCACCACAAAGCAAGATCTAGACCTTTTTAAGGAAGCAAATGGTGGTTAGAACATGGAAATGCAATCCCAGTACAAACAAATGCTCGAGGTCTACCAACCTTATCAAGGCATGTTTGATTGTATTCGGTAGAAATAACCTGGAAACACCACCTCGGATCCCTCAATCTACTTTTTCCATGCAAGCATGTGCTAGCTATTAGTACTGTAATTATGTCTTACAAGAATTATAGCAAGTAAACAATCTGCTAATTATGTCTGATGAGAATTATCACAGCATGTAGCAGCCCTTTAAGATCTCTCCATCCCTATCTTTTTTCTTTTTCTTACAGGACATGAGAGAGTAGGGCCAAACAGCTTTTCATGATCATTTCATCTTTCAGGTCCCTTTCGTTGTACCTTAGTTGCGGAGTCAACAAGCGAAGATGCAGTCCTTGGCATGATTGACTTGCGAGGGAGAGAAAGAACAATGATCCCTATAGTGAGTTGTGTTCTGAAAGTACTAAATAATGGAACATTTGGTTGTTGTAATGACTATAACAACTTCGCCAAACCTCTAAAAAGTACGATAATTGTGTCGGGATTTTTGCTTCTCTTTTGGCCCCAAAAAACTTATCATGGAGTTTATCAGTTTATGTACACTATCATCATCACATTTTCACATGCTGGAGGTTTCTTAGTGCTCATTAGATTATAATTCAAAGAGTAATGGCTGGGTTCCATTACTGACCCAGTCTCTACCAAATACTGCTAAAAATGGGATTGCTGAAATATCAATCTTCTGTTTTTTTTTTTTTTTTTGGGGGGGGGGTGGACAGCCCTAATTGCTCTAATTAGGAATTAAACATTATATGTCATCACCTAATAGTTGGAATTTTCGGCCTTGATTTTGCAGGGTAGGCTATAATTTTGAGAAGTTATGGCATCACCATCAGGATCACGTATATACATGGCATTTCTTGCTCCAAATTTGGCATTGGATATAACGCGAACACTTAATGGTGGGCATGGAACAAATTAATGTCACGGAGAAAGGACGGGAGCAATGAGATTTCAATTCATAATAATTAAATTAATTAGGATTTTTTTTTTAAATCAATTGATAAGGTTTTTAAATTTAAACTCCAACAAAAAATATTAAACTTGACAAAAACATAAAAATTAAAAAAAAAATCAACAAAAACATATCAAACATAAGGGAAACGAAGAACATTCATCAAAAAATCCAACAGTGTGAATGTCAAAATGGACGAGTTTTCTAGCAATAAAAGACATAGTTCTGTTCGCAATAAAGCACAATAAGAATCATAGGTCTAATGGTTTTGATATCACTCAAGCATCACAATTTGACAAAAATGAGTTTTGGTTTAAAATTAAAACCCTAAGGTTAAAATCCCAAAGCAAGGGTTATTAATGATTAAGAACATTAGATTATTCAACGATAAGGGCCTCCAAACAAGCAAAAAACATAATTTAATTAAATTAAGGCTTAAAACAATATTCAACTAATCAACACCAAGAACAATGCCTATAATTTAACCAGAAATTCAACAATTAGACAAACACCTTGAAAATGTTTGTTAAACCTTTAACCCAACCCTTTTCAGCTTCAACAAATAGCATTACTACTCCCCAATATAATTGAAACAAAATGGATTAAACAAAAACAGAAAAACTAAAATTATGATTTCAAAATCATATTAGTAACTCAAAACATAAGTCATGCTTAGACAAATTAAATTATGAAATTTATATTTTGCTATACCTTAAGGCTACACACAACTGAAAAACTTACGTGGAGTCAAAAACCTTAACAAATGATAATCATATAAAACATATTCCTTGCATTTAAACTGAGAAATAATATCAATTTGGCAAGCCTCATGGACTTCACCTTTAAAGCTTATATGAGTGTATCTTATTAGATTGCAATCTTGAATCATGGATTGGATTCCAAATCCTTCTTCCCCAAAATCAACATTAACAAATGATTGTTTCCTTGATTACTTTAAAAATTTTAATTGTATGCAATTTCACTCTTTCCAAATTCAATTTTCAACTCTAGATTTAAATGTCTTTCTTACTTGAGTTCTTGGTTTATAATTTATTCAATTAAATTCCTGATAAATCAATCAAACACTTAGTTTTTTTTTTTAATCGGACCCTTAATATTGTTTATTGCAATCCTTGAAGTTGCACATCTTTAATGGACTGGTCTTTGGTATCTGATTTGTTCAATTAAGTTCTTAATTGCTAATTAGACTTAGAGATTTATGTAATAAAGCTTCTAATTTCATTTAATTTTGGTCCCCAAACTTTGATTTCTTTCGATTAAGACTCAATCCAAAAACTGTTTTTTTTTTTAATTAGTGTTCAACTAAGGCTTCTAAAATTGCAATTAAGTCCTTAAAATCACAATTTGTGCATCTCAACTGCTATTACTATTATTTTTTTATTTTGTAACAACACCTTAGTAGAGAGTTAAGTTAATCCATGACTACAATAGAGAGGTAGGAAATCATATATCAATAATTGGCAAATTGGTGAGACACCCCTTCACATCATATGACCCCTATTGAGTTTTAGAAGAGAACAACAAATTGAAACTCAATCTAGAAAAATAATCAAACGACAATAAAGTTTACCTTAAGTTAAGTGCATTAGGGTGATACATTTTCTCCTTGCACAACTAATCATCTTACTCAAAGTCTCGAAACCATCAAGTTTTCTTGTAATTAGAATATTATATGGCGACTCCTGAGTTTTATAATTATAAATTTATAATTATAGTCAAAATCTTATCCTTAACAAACCCCCCATCCAATGCCATGCACATCATGACATCGATCACGGGCTCGGGCTACCACTTCCGAGCTTATACTTGGTCCCGATCAATATCCTTGTTTCTCTTGTCTTGGGAGAGGTAACCATAATTCGCAAGGATTGTTTTTTAATCTACCGGGCGGTTTTTGGTAAGTTAAATTTAAGTTTATCACCAAGTAATATTTCATGATGATGAGAATTTTGTCAAGATCCTTAATGATGGAGCAGAATGAGTTTAACAATGTAATAATTCATGATCACTGCCATCAAAAGAAATGTTATTGCCAGCCAGGAGAAAGAAAGAGGACGGCCATATTATTACCAACAATCAAATTTCTAATAATGCTGCACACAAAGGACAATGCAGAGACTTAGAAAAGAGTAAACCAAACAGTATCCTTTCTTGTAGTTTAAGCAGCCAACTGCTCCCGATCTAGTTGAAACTTGAAAATCCTAGTCTTATAAGTTTCACATGGTTGACTTGGATTATATGGAAAAAGCTCTTTCAGTGAGATGTGGTGTAGGGTTGAAGTATAAAATATTAGGATTTTCCCGCTTGTAATCTTCTTAATTATTCAATTTTATGTTTTTTATTTGGCAAATGGATGCCCCCTTCCATGAAAACCTCATTTTACTTAGCCGATTTAAAGGTAACAGGTGAGATCGATTGTTTGAGAAAGTCTGGCATTTTGTCTGGATCGCCACATCTTAGCCAGAGCCCATTTCAAATTTTCAATAGACTTCTCTGGCGTTCAATTATTATCACGCATGCTTGATGCTTACTTCATCCACACCTTCCTTTTCGTGATTTAGTGTCACAAGCATCGTCAATTACAACACATTAGTGTGACTTTTGCAATTGCAAATCATAATCTATAATTAATTATAACATTAGTTTAATAATGATCGGAAGTCAAATACTTTCTCCACAATATATAACTTGGAAGTAACAAGGACAGACTGAAATCAAACGTATGTCACGATTAAGAAGCTCATAATATTATAACATAAGCTTTATCTTTCAATAGCAATAATGATGACAAACTCCAGGTTAGACACAGCATGGTAGCCCATATCGAGTGGAATTATGTACTTATCATGTGTAGACCCCTAATTAACAAGATTAATACAATGACTTGGAGATATGTGTGCCTCACCTAGAACCAACCAAGTAATATCCCTTAATAGAGTTTATATAATGGGGGATTCGATCAGATGTCGATTACTTTAACATCATCTCGAGATTGAGCACATAAAAGTTCAGACAATTAACATAGTGGAGCTTTCGTCTTTTTAATAATTCATTTAGTATCTGAATGTGTGGTTGAAATTGTTTTTAAAAGTATTTTTCGTTCATAAATGCATTAAAATAATATTTTTTTATTTTTAAAAAATTATTTTTAATATCAGCATATGAAAATAATCTAAAAATATCAAAAAATTGAGAAAGCAATCGTGACTGATCACAAGTCTCCTATCGTTAAAACTCAGAGCTTCCTTCTTGGCCATTTCTAATTCAAACAATGGGGTACTTTCTAAGTTTCAAACAGAGAGGATAGGCTGTGCATCACTGCCAAAGGAACTTGCCGGTGGAGGCTTGGAGCTCCTCTTAGCTTGCTTCGGAAACATTCTCGGTTAAACTTTTTTTTCACCACGTCGAGATGTCTAGCTGATAAAAAATCTATGAATTTTTAAAAAAAATATTTGCGTTGGCCCATTCTAGAAGAAAGGTAAGGCAAGCTCCAAGCCTCCCTAGGAGGTTCAAGTTTTGAAATTGGTAGCGAATGAGACCTAACTCTTTACATGTGTAGCGAAAAATATGATAATTCTGTATGATACTTCGGTCACGATTTATGTCTAGGATCAATTACTTAATGGTTAGTTAAATTTGATGTGATCAAAGATCAATTGCATGAATTTTAAAAAGAGATCGAGGTTTTAGGTTTGAAATTCTATCATTTAATAACACCTAAAATACTTGTATTTAAGAACAATTTTCAGCAAAATCTTAACTAAGAGAATACGAGCGGATCCAACATTTAAATTGATGGTATTAATCATGTTTTAAACCAAATTCCAACATTATGTTTGCTATTAAACCATATCTTTACTCAGAAGATGCTGAGATTTCATCTATAAATAAGAGAACAGAGAATCTGCTGTATGTAGAGGCTAAAAAGAAAATATTCCACGAAAAGAGTGGGGGGTTACAGATTAGATACCGACCAAACATCATGGTTTTGTTTTTAACCCGTCCAATGATGCAACAATGGCTTGCTAAACCACCTAATCCGAACCCTTTCCTTTTCAGAGCAAGAGCATAAGCATGCCGGTGTTTTGGACGGCCATAAGTTGTCATCATGTCTGTGTATGTCCGGTCGCGGTCAAACTAAATTAGTATAATATTTTTAAGCATTTAATCATAATTACGATGCTTCTATCAGACAAAGAATTTTCTTTGGTTTATTAATTCAATGTCAACTTAGAAAATAGAGCAATATCGTGTTAGATTAAATGGAGCTCGCAACCATGACGTTGAAGTTGTTTCCGTCAAGATACATGCATATGTGAGGAGCAATACGAGCCGTGAAGGCAATTTTTTAATTGCACTTTAATTTCTTTTCTTGGATAATGATTTCTCAACTCTGCTTATGCAATTTGACAAATGTTTGTGGTTATTCTTCTTATTTTATTTCTTATGTTTTTATTTTATTTTTTAGAGCTTTTAGGTTTCAAAGTACCTTTCTTTTTTGCTATTGACGTTGATCTATAAAACAACAGCATCATTTAAATAACAATTTTATACAAAGTTTCTTTTAGAATAAAATTAAGTCGAGGCCAGCTATATTTAATTGCCATGTGAAAGAAAGCTAGATGAGGTTCCGATATATTTATTTAATTTTAAAAATATTTCTTTGATTTATAATCTTTTAAATTTGAAACTTGTATAAATTCATATTATCTTGTATTTAGTTTTTATTAACTAAAATGATGGTATCATGTTAAAAAATTATTTCACTATGAAGTTAAGTTTAAACGACTCCAATATAGGATTCCTATAATGTTTTAATACATACTTTCAAATAAAAACCATTTAATCTTGAAAATAGCATGAATACACACTGATTTATATTTATTTTTTATTAAATAAAATACCATGTCAAAAAACCAATTCAAACCCACAAAATTAATTATTAAATAAAACTCAAAATATAATTTATATAACTCTCAAACATTTAAAATAATCAATTCTATAACCAGTTACATCGGAGGGGAGTTTAAAATTAGAAACTAAATTCAGCTGCCGCTTGGCATCCTACGTACGCAAGCAGGCATTGTATCGGCTTGTATAAATAATGGAGTAAACATATTTATATAATAATATCTATTTCATATGTTTAGAAGCTCTATTTTTGGACGCAACTGAAAATGGAAAGAAAGAAAAACGCACAAGCTACAGTAAAAAAAATCATTTTGCAAATGTAAGGATACCAATGTGTATACTAGCTAGTACCTTTCAAACAATTACCTGATCGATCATGTATATATATAAATATATATACAGAGAGAGAGAGAGAGAGCATATAAAAATAAAATTATATTTATTATTTAGATTAGAAAACCTAATATCATTTACCTAAAAGAAAGATCGAAGAAACCAAAAAGAAAAAAAGATTTTTGTTTCGGAAGATGTCTCTGCCTCATAATAACTATATACGAGGCAAAACTTTAATTTAAAAGATACAGATAGAGTAAGAGTAGTGCCCTGATCTCTCGATTGAATACTCTCGGAAACTTACTACGCAAGTAAAGGGCGTTTCATGAATCATGGCTGCCAGGCAGTAAGCAAATCAATCATGCTAATTCACCTTGGTTTTTGGTTTCGTCAACTTTCGAGCTTGAAACACTTGAGCGACCCTCAAGTTACGTCTACTTATCTTGCGATTAATTTCCAGCTTCTTAAATAATCATTCTTACGACTTCCTAGCTATATATACATAGAAAAATTAGTTCATGGTGAAACACACGCAGGAAACTCAAGGCTAGTCACACATGGTGGGCACAAAAATCAAATAGAAAAGAAAATAAACAGATCTTTCCTCTCTTTTTTTTCCTTTTCATAAGCCTGATGGTCTGCCTTATTAAACCGTGCTGCACTTTGAACTCTTTAAACAACCACATAACTTTTGCATACCATATTGGTGGGGGTGGCGAAAACGCCCTTCTGCTTAAGTAAATTCCAAAAAAAAAAAAACTACCTTCAATCAATCACTTAGGCATTGATTGAGGGAGGTATAGTGAAAAGAATTGTTTTTTTAAAAAAAATAAGTTGACAGAGAATGTAAGTTGTCTTCAAAATCACTCGAGCAATTGGGCCAGCACGTGTGCACGCTCACTAGGATTCTACACAACACCCGAGGATGGAAAGGGCGCCTAATTTAATTAAATTAAAAATAATTAGAGTTCCAAATACGTTAAGCAACAACCTTAACTAGTTCCCTTTGCGTGGTCCCTTTTATGGTTCGTTACGCTAAATTCTCGCAAATCCCCATTCATTCAAGCCGATTTAATTAGGAACGAATCAGAAAAACAGAATTTTACGCTACCTAGAGCTGCCATATCAACTTCTAATTAAATATTTTGTGTTAATCACATGCCCGATTTGCCTTTGTGTTAAACAGAATTTGTTTTCTTGTGGTTTCAAGTTCTAATTATTGTTTCTTTTATAGTCTTAGGTTTAAATCATGTGATTGTTAATATAATATTTACTGGAAACTTACATGATAGTTAACTTTAAAATTTATGGAACCAGTTAATATGCGCATAAACTGATTCAGATACTGATATAAATAAAAAAATATTAGGATCACTTCTTACTTGAATGTATTCAGGGGCGAGAGAGATGGAGCCTTTTTCTTTTCTTTCTTTATTTTTTATTTGAAAGAAAGACTTGATTCCTAATCACTACTGGCTTGTTGTCTAGGACCGCGTTTAAAACTGTGTATAGGTGTGTTTGGTTTTTAAAAAAACATCAAATTGATATTTTTATTACATTTTTATAAATGAATTTAAACTTAAATATGCAGACAGTGAAAAAACGGTGGTGAGGGTTACAATTCTTTTTCAATGGTGCAGGATATTATAATCATAGATCTGGTTAATTAATTATCCATCAACCGAATAGAAATACACGAGTTGCAAATTTGGAGGGTAGCCAGAACCCTGTCTCGCTGTCGTATCCTTAACGTGAATGGGTCTGGTTCAACCACTTTAAAGGATTAATTAGGATTAATTACATGTTTTGCAGAGCTCCCGTGAGCTTTAGTTAGGGTTCGGTACCGCCCATGCATGCACTTTAATGCTTTGTTAGGAAAACAAGAAAATTCTCAGCCATCCCTCCATTAGTTTATATACTATTTTAATTTAAAATTTACTTTTAATGATAGCCATTAGAGTAGTTGGAATTCATTATTATAATTTTTATAATTATTTTATATTTTGATAATATTAATCAGTTATCATTAATTATTTTAAATATGATTGATAATAGATATTTTTGCAAGGTGTGTGTGTGTCTATATATATATATATATATATATACATGACAGATGCACTTCAAATTAGAAAGAGAGGTTGAAGGATAAAATGAAAGTATTTTTAAATATTAAACTATTCTCTTATGTGTTTTTTATTTATTTCTTAATTCAACAAGGTTTCACTATATATATTTTTATTATAATAATTTAAGCGAAAACTATGAATGGTAAAAGATTTTGAAAAATTTTGTTGCTCTAAAAATAACATCACTATGTGTCGCAATCACATGTTTTTATCTAAACTCTTACTCTTCCTGTATTTATCTCTAGTCAAAATCATTTTTATTATTTAAATTAAGTGATAATTGTTTCATTTATTTTCCCCAGCTGTTCCGCGTGCTTCACTTACACAACATGTTAAACTCCAGTTATTTTGACTGGAGATAGTTAATTGTTGCAGAGGAGTGGCTGTGTTGGAATGCATGACGGTAAGGATGTTGAACACATAGGATGGAAGTATCCAGTAGATGGGTGGATCAAGTTCAACGTGGATGAATGTAGTAAGGGTAACCTGGGGTTGGCGGGTGCTGGAGGAGTTATTTAGGATCATATGGGGTCTTGGATAGGGGATTTGTAAGAAATATTGGTTTGTGTTTGTGTGACTGCGGAGATATAGGCTATATATCTATAGTGAGCTTCAGCTGATATGGGATAAAGGGTTTCGAAAAGTGGTTTTGGAATCGGATTCCAGGATTGTAGTTTGACTCATTAATGGAGAGAATGTGAGGGTAGATAGAAATTATAATCTAATCATGCAAATTAAAAATATGTTGGGCAGAGATTGGGAAGTTGTGATAGTTCATATTTACAGGGAGGCCAATTGTGTGGCCGATTGGTTGGCTAATTTTGGATTAACTAGAGATTTGTTAGATCGAGGGGCAGATAATACAACTGACCCCCGGCAGAACTTTACATTTTGTTGTACTATGACCTTATTGGTTCTACGGTTCCTCGTTTAATTTAGAAGGGCGTAATGCCCCGATTTTTACCAAAAAAAAAAAAGAAGCTCCAGTTGTTTTGGTTTAATCTTTTGATTATGATTTTTCCCCTTAATATAAGAGGATTTGGAGTCTGAAGAAAGAATATCAAACGTCAGGAAGATGGAATGCAGTTGGAAGGTTGTAATTTGATGGAGAGGGTAATTAATGTTAAGATATACAGACCCAAAATTGCAAGTGCAAGTTATATGTATTCTGCAATTGAGATGGGATAGGGTGTACTGTATTTAAAAAATATATCCGGGGTTTTTTTTATTTCTTCTGGATTTAATGATTGTATGTAGAATTATTAGACATGAACAAATGTCGTATGGTAATGTGAGAAACAAAAACAAAATCATTTTTTTAAGGTTAGTGAAGTAGTTATGTTCAGCTGAAAAGGTAAATGATACGAGTTGTTGGTGATACGGCACTTTAATGTTGGCATAATTTTGAGAATGTTATTGTTTGAACATCAAGAAAATCTTCTAAGAAATTATATCATTAAATAATTTTTTCAATTAAACCATTTTAAGGAGTTACTAAGTATTTACATGCTTGCTTTTATCTCATGAGATTTGAGAGAATTTCTCTCAAAGATAAGTCCCGAATATATGTATTTGAAAATATGATAAAAAAATTGTTTTGTAAATATTTTTCACTTGAAAATACATTAAAAATAATATTTTATTTATCTACTAAAACTTATTTTTGATAACATCAACACATTAAAAAAATTTAAAAGCACAAAAAAATTAACTACAAAAAATAAAGTATTTTAAATGCCTTTTACACTTCTTGTCACATCCAAATATAAACATAAATTCCTTATAATACAGTGAGATCACATAAGAAACAAATAATTAACAATTTCATCAGTGGTATTTATTTTTAATGATATAAATGTAATAAACAGCTAAGATGACACGCAAGGTGGTAGAGTTTGCTTGGTAAATGGATAAATGAAGGACGTTGAACCCTAATTTAGTATTTGTTTCTAGATTATGATGTAGCCAAGAAGATTTCTAGAAATGTCTTGATAATTCCAGTCCACTTGATTAAGTTCAGCGCCATTGCACCCCACGAATCCATCGACGGGGTAAGGTGGGAGATGAAGAGGTTTGTGTTCCACCCACTCCCCATCCTAAACCTTATCTATTCACCACTACCGATATATTTTTTCATCCAATCTTTTCCCAGTGGAGGAGATTTTTCCATATCAACAAAGGTTTTCTTTTCACCCACTCTTCACCCAAATTTCTAAAATCCAACGGGTTAGCAAATCCTTATTTATACATTTAAAAGCCACCATGCAGCTGTCGTTACTCAATTGGATCAAGAAATGATACTTGAAAAATCCACCCTCGAATAAAAAACGAGAAACATGACTCATGAGAAATTGATTGCTGGTAATAATAATTATTTTCATTAGAATGACAGAAGCATTGTAGGAAAAAAAAATATTTTTTTTAAATAAATTTTTTTGGTGCTTTCACATTATTTTCATGTGATAATGTCAAAAATGAGCTTTAAAAAATAAAAAATATTATTTTAATACATTTTTTAACAAAAAAAACACTTTAAAAAACAATCTCAATCACACATTTCATTAAAAGTGTATTTAATAATGTGATTCGGCTGATTTTTTAATATGTTTTTATTTAAAAATTATTAAACTAATATTTGTAATATATATGTATATAAGTCTTATATATTAATATATATAAAAAAAAATATTATTTAGCTCCATATCGAACACAAACTAGTTATCTGTCTATTTATTACCATTCTCTCTTTTTTGGTTGAAATGAAAAGGCTTCGAAAGTTCACTTACCATGTACGTAAAGGCAAACTAGCAGCATTAGTCTGTCCCGGAACTAGGAGGCAAAAAGCAACTCCCTTCTTGCTTGCACGGTCAATTAAGCAGTCAAGACCGACTGGAGGCGCAAGCTGAAATTCCAAGAAAACCCTCACATCATTCTAAGAAAGCAATCTTTTCAGAGGATGTTTCTGTCCATTTGAAGAATATTGATGAGCTTGTTCTTGAAATCTCTCACACACAGCGAGAGAGACAGAGGGAGATGTAATTTTACTGTCAATGAATAGTCACGTGAGTAGCAAACAGACAAAATGCATCAAAGCTAAGCGACAAATGTCGAAGTTAAATTACAGTGACAGAAAGAAACAGGCAATGAGGTGGCGTGCTGCTCAACTCCTACGAAAGTTTCAGATCTGTGAAAGAAAGCAAACACTCCTCATGTATAGAATTTTCAAACCCATCTGCCAGAAAGATTTTCTTGGATAGCAGATGTTAGGGTGAGCATTCGGCTAATTCAAATAAAAAGTATCTTATTTTAGAGAATTCTTTGAGTTGTCTAAATTTATTTTCAGATTTTTATTCCTTGAATTATATTTTGAATAACTCAGGTCACCCAGATTTTGAATTCATTATCCTGTTAATCAACAACCTAGATGAAATCAGATCCTGTAAGAGTTTTAACTGTATAAAAACTAATTTCGAGGGAAATTATAGGCCCGTTGATTTTAAAATCTCACTGTCAAAATAGAACAATTAAGACTAAAAAACTTGGAATTTTATCGAAACTTTGCTGGAATATATATAATAAAATTATATCTTGGCATTTAAGTGTGTGAGATATTCTAAAATTCTAAATTATCCCCACTTTGCTGTAATATATATAATAAAAATATCTTGGCATTTGAATTAATATAATTTGAATATTTTAAATATGGTATTTGATATCTTTACAGCTAATGTTAACACTCACATATAAATAAGTTTTTGATAAATTCTGGTAATCGACATTTTTATTTTATCTGAATTACCTAAACTTTATTTCGGATAATTCTTTGAACTCCTCATTTTTAAAAATTCTCAAGAATATATTATCAAGATTTGCTGGGATAATTCTCATGTTTTGAACAGTGCTCGCCTTAGCAGCCAGAGCCAGTCACGTCCCATCAAGTAGATCATGCGCATGCAGTGACTTCAACGGCTATCCACTTGGCTCGATCAACCCAAGACAATCAATAAATGGATGTGAGAAGGCCTTGAACCCACCGTGCCTACCCATTTCATATTTTATATTTTAATCGTGGTCAAAAAAGGAGTGGGAGATTATCGACTGGCTAACTTAAGAAAGATTTTCACGTCGCAAGTAAAACAAAAGAAAAGCAAAAATTGGCTTGGACCATACTCAACCGTGGCATCACGTGAGCGAGCATGCAACCCCATTTCTCACATCAATAACGAGAGGAGAAGGGAGGGGGGGACTGATCAATGGCAAATGCGTTAAGCCTGCACTGTCTACTGAAATTCTCTGTTTAGATTTTAGTTAGATTCTCTAATCCGGTCAAGTTATTGATTCTCTTACAAGTTTTTTTTAGATCGGTTCCTTTAAGTCCCAACAAAACGGGAATAAGGAATGGGAGAGATGGACATAATTTTTACGTAAGGGGATGAGCTTGTTCTCATTCTACGCAACCTCCCCAGCCTCGTCTTCCTGCCTTGTAAACAAAAATTATGCTTCCGCGATGTGCTACTTTTTAAAACAAATCAAGTGATTTCCCCCGACGTTCGTGGGATATTTATATATCGATCGTGGCCTTCATTTTTGGTTTGCAATATTGTTTTTTCATGAGTACATGAATGTCGAGTTATATTTTCTTAGCTCCAAAAATTGATATTCTTACAAAAACATGATATTTTGCATATCATAAAAAAAATTAGATCTGAACCGTAATCTTTTAAATTTTCATCTCGAATGATCAATAAACCACACCCATGAATCATTTTTTTCTCACTTTGTTCTCTCGAATTCCAGATTATAGCTCGCAATTACTTTCGCGGCTTAATTCCCCTTTCTTGTAAAAGTTAAAAAGCCACGCGCGCCAGCAGGGTCTTGGCTTGGTGATCAAGAAGGGTTTCTCCTTTCTTCTCACTCCAGGTTCAAGCTTTATCAGGCACGCCTGTCATTCCCGTGATGCCTTACATACTCATTGGGCTTCCAGGATATTCAGTGTACCCGAGAATTAATTATAGTACGTGCAAGCTGGCCCGAACACCCCAGTTATAAAAAAAAAGCCAAGCGTATTAGAAGAGTTACCTTTTACACTTTATTTATATGTTGTCTCGATTGTATTTCGTTTGATTCTAATAAATAAAATCTGTTTTTTTTCTTCCCGAGGATCACATTTAATTATACGAAAGGAATACTGATATGTTAAGCATCATCAGCTAAAACATGACAAAGAAAGTTTGGACCTTGTCTTCCAGAGACAAAGCTCGATAAATTATAAGTTAACTTGGCTAAACAATGAGCCTCCGAGCTGGCATTTCTCTTGGTATGTACTCCTTTAAAGTTGACTGCTCCATTAATCAGCATGTGAAAATTCTGAAGAACAAGTCCAAGCTCTGAATTACAAGCATGAGCGAAAACAAGACCGTGTAACTGTTTTTTTATGCAATGAAACTCTATTTTTTGTAAATAATATTTTGTAGGTTCAGTTAAATAAATAAAACTTTAATTGTTTTAAATTTTTATAAGGAGTGTATATTTTTATTTGAAGTCAAGAACTGTTATACAAATCACAAATCAAGTGTTGAAGCTACGTCCATCACTAGTGTAAATAATCCTCCAACTTTCATAGCAATTAACAGCACCATCAAATTGAAATTAATTTTAAAAAAATATTTTTAAAATTTGAACCTCTATTTTATATATAAAGAAAAATGTAGTGTCAATATTGAGACAATTATTACATATACTTTTTAAAAAAATCAAATACACATTTTATTGTTGGAAATATACTTTGCAAGCTGCTGAGCAATTTTCTGTGGACATCAGATTTGATGTGTTTGGTTAAGAAATGCATAATGCTTATTAAAAATAGTATTTAATTGAGAATATATTAAAATAATAGTTTTTATAATTTTTACATCAGCATACGATTTACCTGTTTATATTAATGTGTATTACAACTCATCAAAAGAACAAGATTTTCTAGGTCTTGTCGTCACTCGAGATTCCTGAATGGAGGGCGACCAGAGAGTGCCTGAGTAAGAATTGGAGAAAATGTCACAGCAGCCATGGAGGCGGAGCCCAAGGAAGTGGAGAAAACACAAGGGGGGAAGGGTGTCCGCTGACTAGAGCTTGTTGCCGTGCTGTCAATTTAGTTGACCCTTGCTGTGCTTGAACCATGTCATTCTCACACCGCAACATGTTTCGGTTCCCGTTTTGTCTCCCGTGCCAACGAGAGGTATGTGTCCACACAGTGGTCAGTAGGAGGCCAAGATTCAGCCACGTGCCGAGTGAAGAAAAGAGCCGCGCACCGGACATAGGGAACCACCACGAACCTGTCTCTAAAACGTAGGACCAAAAAATGGCACCACTTTTTTGTAGCGGTCACGGAAGAAGGGCTTCAGGAGATTCTCTAAGCTTTTTTATTTTGTGTTTTAATAGCGTTTTTTTTAAATGAAATTATTTATATTATTTTAATACTAATGTTAAAAAAGTTATTTTAATATATTTTCCACCTCAATTTATTCTCTACTTAAATATTTTTATTTTTTATTTTAAATTAAAAAATTTGTGTTTTCATATCAATTTCATGTGCTATGTCAAAAATAATTTTAAAAAAATAAAAAAATATTTTAATGTATTTTTAAACAAAAAAAACAATCTCAAACACACTAACAAACATACCCGACGCTTAGGTTTAAAAGCAACAATTGTCAGGTTCATACATGCTTATGGCGAGTGATTAAAGTAGAATAAAAAACAATCAGGAAAACAGAAAGGGTAAGGGATTAATTTAGGCTCAAAGGAAAAATAATTTTAATTAGTCGCGAAAAGTCTTCAAATCCCAATCCACTTAATTTTCATATAAACCTTTTCATAAAATTCGACAGATCAGCTTTGATTGGTCAAAATTATGGTCTCTTCTTTACCGTGTTCTAACGCCATTTTATTTTACAGACAGCCATAACGTGCACCCGATGTGGTGGGCTCTTACTCCCATTGCCTTTTGCATGCAAGCAAGTACCTACATAACGTGTGATATATCTAAAAAAACAACTCGAAAGAAAGTGTACGTGGACTGCCAAGTGACGTTAAATCCAGATAAAGGAGGAGTCGCCTTTTCCGAGCTGTACAGCGAGAGATTCACATTCTCTCTTCAATATTATCCTGTTTCGATCCCCTTTGCTTCCAAATCCAGAGTATCTAGCAAGGCGTCCTGTTATCTTAGCCGACTGAGGATATGTATATGATAATGGTCGCCCTCCACGTGTCGGTTTTTGAAAGACCGGTCAGAATTAAAGCTTGAAAATATCTCCGGCTAAAAAAACACTAGCCAGCTCGCGAAGTTCATGTCAGCGTCAACGGAGTTATATGGAAGCATCTAGTAAAGCGCGCAATCGACTTTATACGAAAGATCTCGATCGGGAGCCACAGCAATAAGTTTTATATATATATATATATATATATATATATATATATATATATACTACCTAATTGCCCCCGCACGTTGCCGCGGGTATTCTTGTGTATATAATTTAATATAATTAAATCTACAACGATAAATTTATATGATATAAGTAAATAAAAGTTATAGATTATGAGATAAAATGTATGAATTTTTGAGTTTAGTTTGTTACGCAAGCATAGATTACATCTTTTAGAATATAGGTATTGTGTCATAAACGATCACAAAAGAGTGCGAACTAACATTAGAAAAAAGAAAAAAATATTTATCACAAAAAAAATAATTATTGAAATCATTATTGTGCAGATAGTAAAATTATAAAAAATCATTTAATACAAAGAGAAAATAAAAATAAGAAAAAAATAAAGGGGAAAAGGAAGCAATATTAATTTAAAATATTATAACAATAGCAACATCGGAGTCTTAACATCTAAAATTATTATTGCCGTTAGTATAAAAACAATAAAAAATATCAAATTATACCAATGGATAAAAACACAAAAAGCATGAACAAAATAGAAAGCAAGAAAAAAAATTAAAATATTATTATTATTATTATTATTATTATTATTATTATTATTATTATTATTATGAAAGAATAAATAAATGAATGAAATATTAAAAAAATTGTAAAAAAAAAAAAAGATAAAACAAAAAATACAATAAAAACTTAAAATTATCAATGTTATCACTTTTAACACAATAAAAACTATGAAATTATTCTGAGGGGAAAAAATCCTCAAAAACATCAACAAAACAGTAAGCAAGAAAAATAATTAAATTATTATTATTATTATTATTATTATTATTATTATTATTATCATTTATTTATTTTATTTTTGTGTTAATAATGAAAGGGAAAAAATGGAAGAGAAAAAAAATCCTAAAAACTTCAACAAAAGATTAAATAAAAGAATAAAACAAAAACAAAAATTATCGTTGCTATCACAGCCAAAACAATAAAAATTATCAAATTATCCCAAGGAAAAAATCTTCAAAAACATTAACAAAAGAGTAAGCAAGAAAAAAAATTAAAAATTATAATTGATGATAAAACAAAAATAAAAATTATTAGCTGGAAAAAATCATTTAATCTAAAAATTTTAAAAAATATATGTTCTATGTTGCGGGTTGAGCGAACAATTTTTATAGGATTTGCTGGATCAAAATTAAAATACAATATTTATATATGCAAAATTTAATATAATAAAATTGCTCAACACACCTTATCATAACAATAGCAAAATCAAAGCCTTGAAATCTAAAATTATCATTGCTTTTACTATTAAAACAATAAAAATTATTAAATTATCCTGGAAAAAAAAACTCAAAAACATTAACAAAAGAATAAGTAAGAGAAACAATTAAATTATTATTATTATTATTATTATTATTATTATTATTATTATTATTATGTTAATAATGAAAGAAACAAAAATAAATGAAAGACTAAAAATATCCTATAAACTAACAAAAGATTAAAAAAATATATATTATTGCTATTACTGTCAAAACAATAAAAATTATCAAATTATCCGGAGGGAAAAAAAACATTAAAGAAAGAGCAAGCAAGAAAAACAATTTAATTATTATTATTATTATTATTATTATTATTATTATTATTATTATTATCATCACTATTATGTTAATAATGAAAGAAACAAAAATAAATGAAAGACTAAAAATATCCAAGAAACTTTAACAAAAGAATCTCTTTGTAGCTTCATTTTCACTAATTAGATCATAACGTTGAATATCACAGCTCGCATTTGTAATTAACCGGCCTCCTTCGCGTCCACAGACATTTTTAGGTTACACGCGCCACCGCGGGAGGAAGACCACGCGGCGGCGCATCGAGATCGACTCCGGTAGCAAATTTTCGGTCACCGTATGACGCCGCACGTGCCACCTAAACAGGATGTGAGGCGAAAAACCGTCTGGAGCGTGCGCCTCACACCCTGACAGACACCGAATTTAAAATTGAAAAATAGGGTCACTTACCGTTCTAACCCTGGACCTAATTCAATGATTTTGTCTTATTAGGGGCTATAACCGTATTTAGCCGTTTCAAAAAAATTTAAAAAAACAAAAAGTTGCGGCGGACCGGACCGGTCCGGACGCGCGCAATTACATTGGTGTCCCTCAACCGGATGCGTTGTTTTGTCTTATTATAGGGAGCGAAATCGTTAATACATTGTTCACAACTGATTATTTTTTAAAAAAAAGGACAGAAAAAAGAAAAATCAAAAATGGCCTCGTTTGATCAGCTCATTTTGCCACGAGGATGAAGGCTAAAATCAGGCGCACATTGTCGTAATCCACAATGATTTAAGAGAGAAGCCACAGTGTAATAGGCCACGGGAATTAGTTGTTTTGTTATATATATATATATATATATATATATATATATATATATATATATATATATATATATATATATAAAATAATAATAACCACGAATGATTTTGTTAATTTTTATCCTTTAGCTTGTCCGTATATATGATAAGGATACCCACCGCAAATATGCTTGATCTTGCATTGGACTCCTGCAATTTATATAATATAATCTTCATTCTAGCACCAAGATTTACTCATAAGCAGTTTTAGTGAATAATTATTTTAACTTGTATTTCAAAGTTTTTTTTTAATCTTAGCCAAGAGTAAAATATCCAATGCGTCCTACGTGCCCCGTAGCTATACTCCAAGTTTTCCGTGTATAATATGTGCCTGTTTGTTTCTGCGGTTATACTATCGTTTGTTCAAAATTTGAAATTTTTTTATCATTTTAAATAAAAAATTTTGGTGTTTTTAAATCATTTTGATGTGCTGATGTCAAAAATAATTTTTAAAAAATAAAATAAAATCATTTTAATGTATTTATAAATGAAAAGCAGTTTAAAAAACAACCGCAACCGCAACCGCAACCGCACTCCCAAACATGCCGTATATTATCCCCCAACCACACCCGCCCACAAAGCTTTTTACTTAAATCATCCACCATAACCCTGTTGTTACTTTCAACGCATAAGTTCTGTTAATAATAATTGTTTTTTTTCATATATTATTTCAAAGCTAATTAGTTTATACCACAATCAAGAGCAACTTCTTTTTATAAGATTATATACGTGTGTTTTTCTCAACAATATGATATATTAAATAACATCGACATTAATATCGAAATTCGAAATAAAGAAAGCGGAGAGAGGAAAATGATTATCGCGAATGTGTGGTGAGAGAGAATATGGAAAATGTGGAGGGAAATAATTTAGCTGGGATACATCTAACTATGACTAAAATCCATCGCATCAAGAGACGAGATAAAAAAAAAAAACATAATCCAGAGAAACTTCTTCAGAGATAGAAGTAGTTGTAGTCCATCTCTGACTAGTTCTTGATATGCTCACAAATTAAAGAGAAACTCTCAACCACCCTGCCCTCTCGATCTTTCTCTCGTGAATGTGATTTGATTCGTTGGTTGGAGATATGATATTTTTAAAAAGTAATTTTTCTAAAAATATATATATATAATTAAAAAACATCAATTTAATTCTTTTTCAATATAATGCACTTTTAAAATTCATTAAAAAAACAAAAACTATCACCTCATAAACATTCAAATGAACAGTGCTTTGTATTACAGTAGAGCAGCCCACAACAACAACAAAAATACATGTCAAGTTATAATTGAATACAATCATAAAATTGACTATTTTTTGTTTTTAGCACATTTAAAAAAACATTGTAGTTAAATAATACAGCTAAATGAAAATCTGGCAAAAAAAGTAGGTAACCCTCTGCCATAGTACAAGTTTGGAACTAATAAGTTTGTTCCACTTGTATTATTAGATTTAAATTAGAAATTGGCAATAATATCTTAAAAAAATATTGTGCCTATTAAAAATATTTTTAATTAACTGTGATGGGAAAAAATCCGAGAAAACACAGAACAGTAGTATCCTTAATGCCTTTAGAATCCCGATGGAAAGCACTCAATGATAGAACACCCAAGAAGAAGATGATGCACCAAGCCAAAATCTACAAACGCACCAAAAAAATAAAATACTGTCAACCTCGTATAAAAATCATCAGTACAGATCAATAGTTGAGATGCATTAATCGATGTCATGTCATATTTTATATTGCCGGCCAAAAATGACGCGAGTTTCATTGGAGTTTGAACAAAGGGCATCTTAATCACAAACTAAAAAGAAAAAAAAGAATTGCAAGTGGGTCTTAGCCTAGCGGTTGAAGGAATTTGTTTCTTTCCTCTGCATCAAGGTTCAAGTCCCACCATGCACGCCTGTCACCCCCGCGGTGTCTTACATGCTCACTGAGTTTGCAGGATGTTCAGTGAGTCCGAGGATTAGTTGTGGTGCGCGTAAGCTGGCCCGGACACCCCGGTTATCAAAAAAAAAAAAAAAAAGAAAGAAAAGAAAGCTTATCCTTTCCTTGTTATTTTCCTAACACAATTATTCAACGGATCAACCCAGTAATTAAAATCCTGGGTTTGGATTTGAAGGTCTTGGATTCAGATTCTGAAATAATGGAATGGGATTTACGAAACAGAGGTGAACCACCAACCAGATACCCGGTAGCCAGGAGATGAGCCTTTTAATTATCCAGGCAATCTCCGGGACATGGTTTTTTGTGGCTGTGATTGTTTGAATATTGCTTCCGCCATATTTATTTGGACACCTCGTCGGGAAAACAGTAAAAAGGACCTCGTCATTCGACGACCATGAATTTTTCGAGCACGAAATACAGAAAATGAAAACAATCTTTTCAGTCTCCTGTAATTGGTCGTCGAGAAAGCACATTCAGGCTTACCACTTTCACAAGTAATCGATGTAAATTTGGCGTCAATTTTTTTACAACCTAAAAATCGGCTACGTTGATTGCGGGGGCCAGCCGATAGTGTCCATAGCTTTTCGCAGATTGGCAGCAACAACACGGCCCCCCGCCCTGGCCCTCCTTTCGACTTTCGGAGTGCAAAGGGGGTCCCATCTACCTTTAATTCACATTTAAGCCCGGTTTGTATCGTTTTAAAAACATTTAAAAATAATAATATTTTTTTATATTAGATTAATTTTTTTATATTTTAAATCATTTTTACGCGTGAATATCAAAAATAATTTTAAAAAAATAAAAAGAAATATTATTTTAAAATAAAAATCAATTTTAAAAACACTTAAAAAGGTAACTTACTGACCTAAAAAAGCCCTCCAGTTTTGCTTCTCCACTTCGAGAAGGAGCTGTTTGGAGAGGGAGAGGGCAGACAGGTGGGTCCCTTGTTGTTTGACATGAGTGGTCGACATTACTCCTTGAGATCCACGTCATTCTCAACTTATCCACACCTTTCACTAGCCTTAGCCTTGTCCATCCTCCCTCACTCACCCAACCATTCAACTTCATCATCTATGAGACTATGAAATATGAATACCTTCACCCTTCATCAAAGTCACCACCATTTCCTCTCAGCAATCCTCGTGTCTTGTTGAGGAGTCGCCACGTGGAAAAGTATCCGGGCGTCATTCATTGTTTTGTGGAACTGTGAGAGACAACTATTGAATTTATTCAATCAATTAAAAAAAAAGCTAGCAATCTAGTATTCGGCGTGCATTGAATGAACCAAATAAAGTAAAAAACTATTTTTTTTTATTTTATTCTTATTTTACAGTTCTAGAAACAAATTAGCATCAAAATAAGTTATTTAAAGATCTATTATTTCCTCTCCATGATTTTTATCAATATTTAAAAAAATATTGATGTTAAATATATCAAATTACAAATCAATTGTTAATGCATATTAAAAAACTCTAGCAATTACAACCAACCGTGACTTTAAAATAGCTCTTGAAAAATAACTGAGAAAAGTCTTTTGAGGTGGAGACACCTTGGCGTTGTCGCTGTCGTGGGGCCATTTATTTTCATAAAACCAAACTCCTTGATATCATGTTTTTATCGTTGGAGGGCATTGACATTCAAGAAAATAAATAATTTAATTTGAAAACAATTGCAATCCCACTAAGGAAAAAAAATATTAAAATTATAACTCAAAAGCTTATGGTTAGGAATAAAATTTATTTATATTATTCTTTAAACTATAAACTACAGACTAGCATAATTGTTTTTTAAAAATTATACTATTTTTTACTATTATTTTTTTAAAATAAAATACAATGAAATTCAAACACATTAATATCTTATCAATAAAACTGTAACATCATAACAAAAAAATGTTTTAATTAAAAAAATTAAGTTTATAAATAATATTCTAGAATATAATTTATATAATTTTTTTAATAAAATAATTATTAGCAAGAAGTTATTGGATTGAAAACAAAAAATAAATAAATTTATAATTAGAGAAAAAAATAGGATCTACACCTCATTTGAAATTGTGGGAGAAGATGTTTTAAAATTTTATTATTTCGGGCGGCGGGTGATGGGTTTGAAATTCAAGCCGGAGTTTCGTTTAAGTAATTGTTTTGATAGTGTATTAAAAATTATTTTGTAAAAGTATTTTGAAAATGAATTTTAAGTAACACTTTCAAATTGATATATGATATATAACTTACGGTTTGTTATTGTGTTTTAAAAATATTTTTGAAAAAAAATAATTTTTTATTTTATTTTATTTTTAGTTTTTATTTTAAATTAAAAAATCAATGTTTTTATATCATTTTCATGTATTGATGTTAAAATATTTTTTTTAAAAAAATATATATTATTTAAATATTTTTTTAAAAAAAAACAACTTTAAATGGATGAAAAACATGCAAATTATGAGTAAATATGTTTTATTTATTTTTTAGTGTTTTGGTAGTGGGTGATGGGTCTGAAATTCAAACAGGAGCTTGGTTTACGCAGGTAATCGTTTTGATGATGTGTTAAAATTATTTTTAATTTTAAAAATATTTTTTATTTTAAAATGAACAAATAAAAATATTATTTTAGATTTCTTTCAAAATAAAAATAAAGAATCTTGAAAATGGCGTTCCAGCCCCGCTTACAAACCGGCAAGATTTCTAAGGAAACATCGTCGAATGTTTGTATTTCTCTGTAATAAAATATTGAAGAGAACAGCTAGGATTACGGAACTGCTTATAACCAACGTCAATAATTCTGATGTGACTGAAACTGATAATTTTTAGGGCAACGAGACATCAAGCCGACATTTTTACGTTCCTTCTGCGACTACAAGTCCACACTACAAGGCCAAGACCCCACTTGCAATCGCGCGGGCATTAATATTGGGTGGACAGAACTCTAATCTCTACTTCAATTTTTATACGATTATATTTCTTTTTCATAAAGAACGTGACAATATTAATGCCCGCGCGACGTGGAGTACAAGACTATTTTTAACAAAATTAAAAGAAAATTTATAATAAATTAAATATTGATAGCTTTAATAATTTAATAAAAAAACATTGACTAGGAATGATATTGAAAAAAACAAGACAGTTTGTTTTTCAAACTTTGCTAATTTTTTAAATTGTGATCCGGTTAACTATATATGAAAAGGTTATGAAAAATAAAATTATATGAAAATAAAAAATAAAGAGTGTTAAAATCATAAATAAATAAATCAAATGGCAGCAACAAGTTTACAAGCTGAAAGTTAGGTTAAAAAGAATAAAAACATTTAATCAAAAGAATGGATGCAAGATGAAAAAAATTATAAACTTGAATTGAACTATAAAAAAAAATTAATAATCAAATCTAAAACATCAAAACATGATAAAAAAAAGTACAAAATTTTTTAATATGTTTTTTTTACATTAAAAAATCTGAAAAATAAATTGGAAGACTTATACACGCATTTAAATAAACAAATCAATAATAACTATGCAAGTAAATCAAAATCATCAAATGAATTTGAGAAAACTAATAGATAAGTGTTAATTAAGATATTTAATATTGCAACATATATAATTTACTCGGTTGTGATTAATAAATTTGTTGATCAAAATAATTTTGTAATAAAAATAGACACATAAATCTTGTTTAATAAAAATTACCATGCAAGGTTGCACATATTACAAAAATTATATATAAAAATATTTTTAAAAAATCCAAATAAAATCTTGAAAACATCACAAATAAATCATGTCAATTTATTTAAAAATTAAACACACTAAATATCATTAAAAATAATTGCAATCTAAAAAAGGTCAATGAAATGATCACATAAAAAGAGCATTAATTAAGTGTAAATCAAGATATTTAATATTGAAATATAGATAATTTACTCGATTGTTATTAATAAATTTGTTGATCAAAATACTTTTGTAATAAAAATAGACACATAAATCTTGTTTAATAAAAATTACTATGCAAGGCTACATATATTACAAAAATTATATAAATTTTTTTTTTTTAAATCCACATAAAATCTTGAAAATGTGACAAATGACTCATGTTAATTTCTTTAAAAATTAAACACACTCAATATCATTAAAAATAATTGCAATCTAAAAAAATCAATTAAATGATAGAGAAATCATGTAAAAAGAGCATTAATTAAGTCATGTATCAAAATATTATTTAAAAAAAAAACATGCAAGAAAAAATATTTTAAAAAAAATAAGAATAAGAATGAGGCCATGCCTGCCTACGTTTGAACCGTCAACCAACTACTCGCGCACGAGCCTAAATACCAGGCGGTCCAGGCCTAACCATGCAAACCTTTAATTGTTTTTACGAGAAAAGTTAATATGGCAGATGGCATTATTTGTTTTTGGAAGAAAAAAAACACGTTGTCTGAGAATCCTTATAATCCAACAAGACCAGGCCTAACCATGCAAACCTTTAATTGTTTTTAAGAGAAAAGTTAATATGGCAGATAACATTATTTTTTTGAAAACAAAACACGTTGTCTTACAATTCCTTATAATCCAACCATTGTGCCGACTGAAAAAAAGGGTCCCATGTGTTTTTGACAAATAAACTCATTTTCATTGTAAAAATCACTATAAAAATATTTTAAAATAATTTCATGACTTTTTAACATCCAAAAAACTGGTTCAAAATCCAAAATGGTCTCGAGCTCAAGTATATATTTTTTTAAAAAATCTTAAGATAAAAAGAAAAAAACCAACTTTTATTTGACTTGACATGAAATCAACTATTTTACTAGCTAAAATCACCATGCACAACAACTTTTTATCTATATAGTAAAATTTAATGAATCTATTTTTTTTTAATTTTACTTCATAATTTTATCTTATTAATTAAAATAATTCTTTGAATACTATTAATTATTTTAACAGATATTTATTTAATTTTAAAAAGTATTTTTTTTTAGTTAAAAGTTTCAAACAGGTGTCCCCGCGTTTTATTGGAGACAATGTGTTGGAATTTCTTTTTTTCTTGAAAAAATAGATGATTCTTTGTCCCTACATTTCTTTTTTGTTGTTGTTGTTGAAAGAAGAGTTCATATAGTTGAGTAGAGAGTGCAACTTTAAATTTTTAATTCTTTTATGGGAAAAGTCATTGCTAGCTTGGATAAATATGCAACGACTTTCTTTTTTTACTTTAATTATAATTATATAGATCATAAGGTTTGTTCTTAATTTAATTTAATTTTCTATATTTTAAGAGGAATAAATTTCATATACTGTGTCAAGCAAGAAATTCAAAAACAATAAAAACTAAATTAAATTATCCTTATTTATAATATAATACGAATAATTACTGTCATGTAAATTTTAATTTCCAGTGCCTTCCACTTCCTTCGTTTCCTTCCCTTCTCAATTAAGATTTTATGATCGACGAGAATTAATTTAGGTTTTTTACAATATAGCAACTTTCAAATAAATACATTGGTGGAGCTATATAAATCAAATCTCGATCCAACCATTTCCGCCAATCACAACGTCACAGTCGACTTCCACACCCCTAGCTCGTTGTGGCCACCACGAGCATCTAGCTCCGGATGGTAGATCTGGTCCGCTGCAAGAGCTGGATCTACCATTTCTCCTATGCTCAGAACAGTAAAACTATTGCTTTTTGAACCTTGAAAGAGATAAAATAAAGCTGAATTAAAGTATTTGTGGGTCTGTATCTGTGCTGCTTCTTTTTCTCATGTAATTTGAGATTTCTATTAAACTTTTCCATTTTTAGCTTTTGCTGATCAAAGTTGGAAATAACTCCGAACTGAGGATGCCACAACGATCATCATGATCTGATAAACAGTCAGTTTTTGAATCAGCAGCAGCAGCAAGAGGAGGGTTTCTCAGGCAGGAATAAAAGAAGAGAAGGCTGCTGCAGCAGGATCTAATAGCAACAGTAGTGGCTCTGGGGAGGCGGTGTTTGCAAGGTGGGTGGTGGAGAATGGCGATGCATGAGGGAGAAGGGAAAGGGAAGGAGACAACTATTCAAATGCCTGAATGGAATTTTATATCAGGAGATGATATTGTTATATTATAATTGTAAATAATAATTATGTTATTTATAAATTTTAGAAGCTCTATAGATATTAAAATAAATATAATAATAAACATATGAATAATCAGATGTTTTTTAAAAAAAAAATATGAATAGGTGTGTAAAAAATTGTTTTTTAAATAATAATGAAAGATTAAAATCTAGAAAAATGTGGGGATATTCGATGTAATTATCCGTAAAGGTAAACATCCGGACCCTGCAGTCTAGCAAAAGGTAGGCAGACAATTCACTTTTACCATCGCTATGAGGACATTGAGATCTGAAGTTGACTAGAAGATGGTAAAGATGAGGTCTATAATACCCCGCCAAAAGTGTTGATCTACTCTTGTGCTGTTTTTTTTTTTTTTTTTTTTTTAACTTTTTAATCGATTGAATTATTCTAGCGATGGGGTCACGCTTGTCACGTGCTGCACCTGGAAATTATTTTTGGAGTTAGAAAAAAAAACAAGTCATGGTAAATTATTTCTTTGGATAGTAGGTCTTTTTATTTATACTCAGTCAAAGTAAAACGTAAACATATCTGGTTTATTTAATTGATTAATTTAATTCTAAAAATACAAATTTAACAGAAATAACAAATAGAAATATCCATGACAATATAATTTTTAAAGACCGATGAAAAATTCTACATGAAACACCGTATAAAAAAATAAAGAAGTCCAATCTATAATTAAATAAATATTAGAGAATAAAATTAAAAAAAAATGAATTGATAAAATATCATGAAGTGAAATTTATAAACCCGAGTTAATTTCTAAAACTCGTAACTCGTGAAAACTTAAACCAAGTCTTAAACAAGGAGCTCGTTTTTTAATTAATTTAATATTGAATGATAAAATTAGATAAAAAATAATTTATAAAAAATTATAAAAGTTTTTTAAAAATTAAATTTATCAAGAAAAAAATAAGAATGATAAAATTGCAAGAAGGAATTAATTATTCTTTTTTGTCTAAAATAAAATTAATAGCAATTAAAAGAATGATGATTAAACTTGAAAGCTAAACAAAAAAACGAAAACGTGAAATTGAAAAGGAGTTCCAATCTATAAATATTTCAAATAAAAAAACTGGATCAAATCTAATAGCTATACATCGAATGGTTGCTTTGAAAGTTTAAAGAGATATGCGTGGAAATCACGAATAAAAGAGAGAGAAAAGAGTCACGCAGTGTTAAGAGTGAATATTGTTAGCAACACGCGTCGTATTACCGCGAAGACAATGTCAAGATGATTTAAACGTCATCGTAGAAGACAATGTTTAACCATTGAGCAACCCCACACACGCCGCTCGAAAGACATGAGGTTGTCATGCATGCACTGCATGTGTAATTGTTTTTAAAATAATATTCATGTTTATTAAAATACAAAATTACCATTAAACAAACTCGACAAAAACAAAACAAAAAAGCCCAAACAAAAATAAAAAATACCCCTAGAAGCATAGGTAAGAAAAATAAATTTTTAAAAGCATTCAGGATACTTTACTGCTTTTAAAAAATAAAAAATACAAAAACAAGCTTAGAGCATCTCCAACGGAGAAGGCACACGAAGAGGCAAAATTAAAATATTAATTTTTTTAGAATTTTTATGTTCATGTTCATGCTCCAACGGGATAGGTATATGGATAGGTAAAAATACATTCCTCTTCATGAGCTGCTATTTGTAGCAGCTCAGGAGAGGAAGGTAAAATCATGGCCCCACCTTGGGGCCACCTTCTTTATATATTATAATATATATATATATATATATGTTAGAAAATAATATAATTATATCAAAAATATTTATTTTTATTTTTACTTAAAAATACTTTAACAAGAGAGTAAAAAATTATATATAAAATTAATAATTATATTGTTGGATGGTTTTTTAAAAACAATTATTTAATTATATAACTTACTCTTATTAATTGCATAGTTAAATTACATACAAAATAATTACACTATATTTAAAATAATATAAAAATAAATGGCTCTCCAAAATGGCTTTTACCACTGGAGCACACATCAATAAAAAAACCATAAATACACTATTCAAAGTGCCGTTTTAGAGATTTGCCTCTCCAAAATGGCACTCCCCACTGGAGATGCTCATGTTGATCTATTTATAGGCCTAGTCTAGACTTAAAAAAATTGATTCCAAGTGCGACGTAGTTATTTTACCATGAGTAAAAAACCCATTCCGCCTGCTATAAGTTGCTGTTTAGATTGTTGTTCGGTTTTTTTTTAAAGTATATTTTGTTTTAAAATATATTAAAATTATATTTTTATATTTTCTAATTATTTTTTTCAAAAATACTTTTAAAACACACTGACAAATACCTCCAAAACATGGCATGACCAATGAATTATTTATAGAAAGACAATATTACCCCTGTAACTATTTATTTTGTCTATTTTGAAAAGGGCAAGTTGGTATTTTTATTATGGTTGCGACAATATTTTCCACATATATTTCAGAGTTTTTTTTTTTATATAAATAAAAGGAGCAGTTCGTAGCAAAGCTAAGGGCATCTCCAGCAGGAGAGGCATCTGAGGAGGCAAAGCCAAATTTTTGTCCTTTTAGCTAGTTTCATCTTTTTTCAGCTCTCCAGCAGGGGAGGCATACTAGTAGCCAAAATGGCTTCTCTTTAGCTGAGAAGCCATTCCTACATGTTTTGAGAGATAAGCCAAATGTTTAAAAAATTAAAAAAAGTACACCCACATACCTTGATTTGGGGCTGGGGGGCTGTGTTGTGTGTGTGAGTGTTGTCGTGATCTGGGGCTGGGGGGCTGCCGTGAGTGCTGTGTGTGTGAGTAGCTGCCGTGAGTGCTGTGTGTGTGAGTGGCTGCCGTGAGTACTGTGTGTGTGGGGGGGTGCTAGCTGGATGGGGGTTGACGGCGTGGGGAGATGTAGGGTTTATTGGAGATGGAAATGGAGATGGCGTGGGGAGGGAGGGGAATTAAACGGGTTTGGTGGGGTTTTATTGGCTAATTATTATTATTAATTATAAAATAATAATAGTTAGTATAAAATAATTATGCGATATTGTTTTTTAGTTTGCAGGTTTTTTATTTTAAATTCATTTTTTTATTTAAATATAATAAAAATAATAATTATATTGTTTGAAGGTTTTTTAAAAATAATTATTTAATTATATAACTTATTCCTATTTAATTGTATAATTAATTGCATAATTAAATTATATACAAAATAATTGCATTACATTAAAATAATAATATAAAAAAAATGGCTCTCCAAAATGCCTTTTACCATTAAAGTGCACACCAAAGCCAAAGCCATTTTTACACTATTCAAACATCCATTTTAAATATTTAGCTATCCAATATGCCTCTGCTGCTGGAGATGCTCTAATAACACATGGTTTGGCTTATGACCCGGTCTAGAACTTGGATCATTTCTAGAGCCTATCCTGGTTAATAAAAAATAGCATTATTTCATTTTATTTTATTTTCTTAAAAATGTTTTAAATTAAAAAATATCTTGTTTTAACTAATTGATAAGATCAACTTCCAATAAATTTCATATAAAATTTTATTAAAGTTACACTCTAAAATTACGAGCTGTCAGATTGAACCATCACATTAGGTTTAATAGCACCGGTCAGAAAACCTTCCTGGTTACATCATTATAAAACGGGAACTTCGAATATTAAAACTTGAATTGTAATTCAAAAGGTGGATATAACAAATAACCTCTGAACAAACAATGCTCGCCTGCGTTAATTTGCTTATATCCCGTAGTTGGCTAGCTGCCACCTCCGAGCAATCACCGTTCTGATTTTCATTTTCAAGAATTTATCAATTTCAGGTTTGGATATTATAGATGTTAATACGATAATTATTGAAGATTTATATAATTATTGACTTTGAAATATATAAAATTAGTTGAGATACACACAAATTGACCAAAAAATCTATATTAATAAAAAAAGAATTATGCCGTTGCTTTTAAAATCGATAGAAAAACAAGTCATTGACCCATTATGAAATGAATCACAAGCAAATCTTTCAATGTCAATGGTTTAATAACTAAATAAATAAATAAAACCCCGTGATTCATATTTTTTTAATGTTTACAAAATTACTTGACATTTACATTTCATGGCGATGCCATGAAAATACTTAAATAACAGAGTCATGCCTCTTATATAACCCAATCTATTTTTTTTCTTAACATATAAATAAATAGAGGAGCAAGCAACAATGCTGGCATCTCAATTTAAACGCGACGGTTATTTTTCTATGAAGAATGTCCAAGATTCCTAGATTTTTAATTCATGCAAGGAAATATCTTATTTTTAATTTTTAATTTTATGGATTAAGTGTTTTCTATCCTCTTGTTTATTTCCACTATTAGAGCCTGGTATTTTCATATTTAATCTACAGGTAGGATTCTTTCTTTAAATGAGAGTTTCATGTTTCAAATTCTGAAAAATTAGGTCATTTGAATAAAAAAAAAGGTTATATATTATTATTTAAAAGGATTTGATATTTCTTAGCAAAGTTGAGAAACCCATCGAGGTCTGATACCGCGGCTTGTTTCCTATTACTCTTTTTTATTTTAAAGAAAAAATAGCTTGAAATGTTCAAAGATCCTTATTTATTTTATTCATAAAAGAACTAATGTTTCCTGAGAGACAATAATTAATCAAAAAATACATTTAGAGAGTTATTAACTCTGTATCAATTTAAAATTAATAAAATGATTGTTTCCTTATAATAAAAGAACTGGACATGCAGCCTGAATATATATAAAGAAGTAATCACACACCATTTTATTTTTCCGTGGACTTTTTTCTTCTAATCCAAATGAACAATGGTAAAATTGCTTGATGATTTGATATAAAAATAAATTTTAATTAAAAAACAAAATTTAATATATTTATAAATAAAAAACTATTTCAAAACTAATTACCATCACAATACCAAACAATTATTAAATCACAAAAAATTGAACTGAACGGGTTGAGGTCTGATGGTGGTGAGGGGGATAGTTTATATATATATATATATATATATATATCCGATAATACAGAATCCCTCTTCTTTTTAAAGTTGAAGATAAATTGCAACGGCTAAACTCGTTTGAGACAGAAAAAAACAAAAAAATATAATTTAAACTGTATTGTTCATCTTTTAGTTTGTTTTATTGATTTAAAATAATAGTATCTAAAATATAAACAAAGATACAAAACATGAAGAAATTACATGGTTAATCCCATATTAGATGAAAGAAAAACTTGTGTAAAAATAACAATAAAAGAGAAAGTGATTGGCTGATAACTATGAAAAATATCAGTCTCTGTGTCAATTGATTATATTTAATGAGAGAGATTCAGTTATTTGATAATTTTAGACTCGAGAAATCTTATCAATTTGAGTTGAATTGTGTTTTTGACTTATTTTTCAGCTATTTAATGAGTTTACTTAAATATTATTAATATTTAAAAATCATCAACTAATTTTTATTAACTATTTATTTATTTTTAAAACAAATTATTCATATATATAACAATTTTGGAATATTCATTCTGATACGATAGTTACCACACATGTATCATGTCTAACATGATATAAGTTGTTTTTAATGTATTTTTTATTTATTTTTAATTAATACTAATAAATTTAAAAACATATATTTTTGTAATTTATTTTTTAAATTGCGCTGACAAAGACCTTTTAAATTGATGAACCCTGTAAAGTAAAAACAAATGGGATTTTAAGTCATTACCTGTCCATTTGCTGTCCTGTCAGGGACCATAAATAGTTACTCGAATATAGGAAGAAAAAAAAAGGAGCAACAAATTATTAATAGTCAAGGAAGGAAGAAATAGAGGCAAATTTGAGTGAGGAAACCCTGTTACTCCCGATCCATTCTGTTGACCCTATTTTACCGGGATTTAAATCAAGGAAATAGGAAGCACTAAGTTAATTAGTGTCGATCGGTTTTCTTACTTTAACCGCCAAATTATTAACCATCCGAAAATGTGGATCTTGCAACAGACGATAACCGAGGGACAGTGTTGTAATTAACACATCCACACCCCCCTCTGTTTGATTAAGTAAATAATTATTATTATTTACACAAACCAAGTCGGTTGCTGTCGTCGTTGTTGCTGCTCTCCTGCCTTGGATTACCTCCCTCTCTTTTTATATATAAGCTCTAATTTGGCTCCCCGTTGCTCCCTTTCTCTCTCAAAATCAGAGAGACAAGAAAACCAGGATAAAAACAATGAGAACAAGGGGAGGGAATTCTTATCCTATAAGAGGAGTAGCAGTAAACGCTTGCAATACAGCAGCGGAGAAGAGCACATCGTCAACTAATTATAAGAGAGGAAGACCTGATTTTACCGCCGGAGAGTATATGGTTTGCCGGAAAAAGAGTCGATTAATCTCGACGGGAAAAAAAGGAGAGACTGATTTGTTTGATTCTTTACCCGATGATCTTGTCATTTCTATTCTCTGCAAACTTAGCTCTTCGGCTTCTTGCCCCTCCGATTTCATCAACGTTTTAATTACGTGCGTCCCTTTTCTCCTCTCTCTCTTTTGGGTATTTCTTTTTTGCTGACCGTTACACTTGAGATTTGACCGGAAACGGTTGCAGTTTTGTTATTCTGACGGTGAAAAGAGAGGCGTTAATTGCTGAATTAAGCTTTTGATTGAAACTGCAGGTGCAAGAGATTAAATGGATTAGGCCTTCACTCACAAGTATTATCCAAAGCTTCCCCGAAATCATTTGTAATCAAAGCAAAAAAATGGTCCGATTCCGCTCACCGTTTCCTCAAACTTTGTGCCGATGCCGGAAATGCTGAAGCTTGTTACACTCTTGGCATGGTAATTATTAATTAAATTAAATACGCAAGTATTTTCCCCCCGCAAATATCATCGCTCTGAAAACACAGAAAAATCAGTGCTACAGTATCAGAAGGTATTGATTGGTTTTTTTTATTGCATACAGATTCGGTTTTACTGTTTACAAAACCGAGGGAGTGGCGCTTCTCTAATGGCAAAGGCGGCGATTAGCTCACACGCCCCTGCACTTTACTCACTTGCTGTTATACAATTTAATGGAAGCGGTGGTTCCAAAAGCGATAAAGACCTCCGAGCCGGCGTCGCGTTGTGTGCACGCGCTGCCTTTCTTGGTCACATCGATGCCCTGCGGGAGCTAGGCCACTGCCTGCAAGACGGTTATGGAGTCCGCCAGAACGTGACTGAAGGACGTCGTTTTCTCGTCCAAGCAAACGCGCGTGAACTCGCGGCTGTCTTGTCTAATCCTAATTCCGAACTGCCAACGCGTGCTTGGCTCACGTGGAGCCCACACGCGCACCCTAACCATCGTCATCCTAGTGAGAATGGACCCAGCGGCTGTCCCTTATTGAGTGACTTTGGGTGTAATGTTCCAGCTCCTGAGGCTCACCCGGCCAGTCGTTTTCTGACTGAATGGTTTGCTATCCGGGGCGGGTCTACTGGCACCGGACTCCGTTTGTGCTCTCATACAGGTTGTGGGCGGCCCGAGACAAGAAAACACGAGTTTAGACGGTGTTCTGTTTGCGGAGCTGTTAACTATTGTTCACGCGCTTGTCAAGCTCTTGACTGGAAGCTCAGACATAAAGAGGAGTGCGCCCCTGTTGAGAGGTGGGCGGACGAGGATGGTGAAGGCGGGGATGACGCCGGTGGTGGTGGAGGGGATGGCGATGATGTCATGGTTGAGAGCTGAATTAAATCTAAAAATGGTTAGCTGTGGAACGGGTAGAGAATGACAGTAACGGCAGAAACTGTGCGTTTTATCGGCCACAAGAAAACGAGGTGACTGAGGTTGCATTAATCCTTTTCCTGTTATGTTTTTTAAGGTTAGTGTAACTTTTTTTCTTTTTCTATTTGACGGGGTCGTTTGAATGGCGCACAGGAATTTTGTTCCTCTTTTGGTTCTTGTATAGAGAGGGGGTATATCGGAGAAATCAAGGGCAACTTTTGTTGTTTTCCCTTGTTATTTTTTTTATGGGTATCAAGGCGGTCTCTTATCTTCCTTTTCTTTCTCTGTTTTTCCTCTTTTTTGTACCCTATTTCAACTGGCATCGTTAATTTAAAAAATCATCTCCCGGAAAATCTCTTCTCTTTTTGCCAATTTATATGTTTAAATTCTGAAAATTGTTCAAAAGAATAATAGGCGGCCGAGTGTCGTCATCAATCATTTACATTAATCCATCTAATAAAGGATTACTTCTTGCTTGAATATGAATGGTTTAAAAGCTTCACGTCAAGTTCGTGTTTGCCCTGTCAGTAATATTTATGCTTCTAAATTATGTAAGCCGGAAATGATACCGGCAGTCTGAAAAGGGCTGGCTACGGTGGTCGTGTTTCATTTGTGAAACTTGTATGGTATGAGGTGAGCCTTTTTTTTTTGAAAGATCAATAAGAACAATATTAGGTGCAGGGATGGGATGAATAACCAAACTACCACGTGTATTACATTTAGCTTTGAGGTAAAGGTAGGGAATTCTCAAATAGATTAATATTTGAGAGACAAATTCAAAACTTCAGATTAACTATAGATGGTGGATTTTTTTTATTGTTATTCAATTGAGAGCAGCAGCAAGTTGTGTGTGAGGTGGATCGAATGAAGATCTAGCCAGCAACATGAAAGGATTGTAGGTGACTGGTTATTTCTTTCTCTACCAGTGCTATTTTCTCTTCATCTTTTTCTAGCTTTTTTGGTGGTCAAAAAGCCAAGCAACATCAAGAAATTGACCCGGAAAAGAAGAAAATTTATAAAAAAAAATAGAAAAAAGAGTAGTGGGAGACATGCATTTTGCAAGTGGAGGAAGTGGTTTGTGTCCAAAGCGTTGTGCTCTAATCACGTACAAGAAAAACCATTATATTCAAAGAAAAAGGGCATCTTTTTTTAGGGCAGGGGGGTGCCCTCATTCATTTGAATTTCTCTGTTTATCACTCGGGTGGGATTCAAAGGTAGGTGCTTTTTAAATAGAAATTCCAGCTGTGGCAGAAAGCTATTTTCTAAAGCATAAAACCTGAGGAGGTGATGATGCAATGCAAGAAACAGATCCAGCATGGAATTCTTTTTGCGGGTTGATATTGTGTACTGTGTATTCTACTTGCTAATGTACTGGACAAGAACGTGGTTTTGTACCAGTAAACGTACTAGAAGATATGATGAAGAAAATATATGTGGGATGCTTTAATCCTGAGATCTCACAGTCACAATGTTAAGCCACCTAAGCATGAGAGGTTAGGTTAAATGGTGCAGACCAGAAACCTCCTCCGTGTTTGCCTTTGTCTATGCCTAATGCAACTGTGATGTGATATGATTTTCCACAAATTAAGTGCGTCTGGAATCCTCTTGGCATCTTATCACCACAACTCCCAGCCCTTTTTCTTTTTAGGCCATGTTTGGTATATTTTTGAAAATGGCTCCTCATCCACTTGCAATTTCCTTGCACATATATGGCTGCCATCTTTTATATATATATAGGTAATGTTGGAAATGTTTTCAGCATTTAAAACTACCCATCCCATCGCTTTTTATTTGTGAATCCCTTTGCTGTTCAATTAACGGGTGGTCTAGTCTCGTGAACCTTCAGCCGAGAATGAATTACGAAACACCTAGCTGCTGCAATCTCCATCAGCACGCAGAAAAATAATCGACAGGGATGCCTTAAACCCTAGCCCATATGCAAGATTATGAGCATGATTCGACCGACGTTATTAATTAGAATGACCCACCAGGGTTGGTTGACAGGACTGCTATCTATAAACCAACCATTAATTATAAATTTATTGGTTCGTTGACAATTAGGGTTTAATGTATTTGTCATTAGAGAAGAAAAGGCAAGAAGCCGTCGTTTTTTTAGACATGAGAGGATCAGGGAAGCGAGATGAACAGCGGAAGATGGCTCCGCTAAGGCCTATGAACCAATGAGAGTTAATCCATGGGCCAGGGAGATGAAACGGTAGAAGATGTCTTTGTGATGGCTCGAGAAGGTTCAGCAGCGAATACCTGCAGGGGGTAGCTGGGCAAGGCTGAGCTCATTGGGCCTCGTCCATGTTTTGATAGCCGACGGCATCATTTTTCTGAAAAGGAGATGGACACAAAGAAGTTCGTTTTGAAAAGGTTTTCTTTTTTTAAAGAGTATACCAAGAGCAAAAAAAAAAAAAAAACAGAAGAAAATAAAATTTTATAAAAATAAATATCCAGTATCATTAGCACATGCAGCCGCATGTGCATCGATAGATATTGTTAAAAAATATTAAAATTAATCCTATAAAAATTAAAAAAAATCAATAAAAAAGAAGCGAGAATGGAAGTTCAACAAAACCAATTATACACAACACAAATTCGTAAGGTATAGATGTAAATGATAATGAAAATGTCCAAGGGTTGATTAAATCTTAACATAATTACATTAGCATTATAGATTTTACAAATCCCTTTATTTGTATAACTTTCTTTTCAATTTCAATATATAAGAGGTCAAAATTAAAGTTATTGACACGAATAAGAGTTTATTACTGGATTGTATGCTCATGTCACCTTGCCGTGAGCATGTTACAGGATGATTGATATGATTTTAATTTAATAGAATTGATTTTTATTTTTTTTACTCTTTTAGTTTTCTTTGTTTGTTCTTGGAATTTGATACTATTCGCTAAATATATTTTCAATTCCTGTGATAAGAAACTTGTTACAACAAAGTTTCATGCGATGCTCATTGCGTCCTGTAACATGATAAGCAACTCCAGCTTGTACTCGTTCAGTCCATCGCAATTTTATTTTTATTTTTATTTTTTTTGTAAATTGTAAGACTAAATACAGAATATAAGGAGCCACCAATTGCATAGCAATTGGCGTTTGTCATTATTGGGCTTGGACTTCCACTAGGGATTGGGTTTAATCGCTGCTCTCTTTTTCCGAGGCCCATTAAGAAAAAGGAGTATTTATGGTTCCCGAAGCGGCTGTCGGGGCCGCAGGCATTGTGCGATTCACTCTATCGCGTGGTGGATTTCTTTCAAAATCAAACATTAGGTTACCATGAACAGCAAGCAACAATGTCAAGCACTCAGAATGATATGACCTCTCTCCCACACGGAAGAAAACAGGGTTTTTAACTTATGCTTTTCAAAAGTATTATTTTTTTTTAAAAAGAAATTTATTTTTTATTTTTTCAAAATTTAATTCTTTTAATATTTTCATATCATTTTAATATATTTACACGCAATCACCATTTAAAAAAAAACATGCTAAATATATCTCCCAGAACTCACGAAAGCAATAGTAGTGGTGTTATTATCAAGAATGGAAATAAGAAGCCGCTCTTTAGCAAGTCTAGGTTTCGAGAAAGGGATCAGACACCGAAAAAAGGGAAATTGCACACGTAAAAGAAGGGAATCCATGATGATGATGATTCATGATGCATATACCCACCTAAAATCAAAGAGCTTCTCTTCCCTAGACAGTTGAAATGATTACCCACCGCATCCCATCCTCTTGGTTTCGACGAACCCTAATCATCATAAAACACAGCCCCCCCCCCTATTTCCTTAACTTTAACTCCTCCATGTTTCATCATTACTTTCTCTTTTACCAACTCCACGCCCCTTTATCCCTCCAATCACACTTTATTTCTCCCCTTTTTTTTCTTTTTCTAGCCAATTAAAACCGTGAAAGCAATCCTTTTCGTCCTTATTTTTCATTTCTATCCTATGAAAAACGATGTCGAAGGTTCATATCGCAGCGATAAATTTCATTTTTAATTATAATTATCAAACCCAATTTCAGGCAAGACCTGGGTTTTAGTGGAACGGGTTCTCATAGCTAGCTTAACGTTTTCTATTTATTATGAAACTTAATTTAAATCGAGTTTTTAATTCGGTCGAGCAGTAGGTGGACCAGGTCTATTTACAATGCTGTTTTAACAACTATTTACATATATTATTATGACTCTACTGTTTATCCTCCCTCTTCATTTCTATGTTCAGAACAGTGTTTAGCAGTCTACTTTATTGGGAAAAAAATGCAGATTTGAGGACTGAGACCACAGATTGACAGGTCATGCAAGAAAATATATTCAACGATGCTCGGGCCAACTCTTACCAAATTTCAGAAAATCCATATTTATCCTGTACATTTACGAAATTATTCTCAATAAAATTATAATTTCGAATATTACGGCAAGCTTGCTTCGAGAGGATTTTAAGGTGGCTGTTTTCACATCAAAAACAAGACTTGGCATTTATGTTTAGGACTCAATTATTATTTGATAGAGCCGCCCACACCAAGATTTTCATCCACCTTGCGATCGCTTGAAGTATCAATATAACTTCTATTTTTTTTTTAAAAGAGCCTAACAATTATATTTTTTTATTCACCCATTTAATTTGTAACATCAACCTTGCGCCAGATCAACGTATAGTTGAGCCCAAATATTTCGTCTGTAACTTTCAACTCGTAATCATGAGAGAAAAATTAGAGAGAAAGATATAAACCTAACTGTGGAGAAGGAAAACAATGGTGGAGTGGTATACGTTAAAGCAACAGCGATGCTTGTCTGAGCTGTGACGAAATGTCAGGTCACAGGTGCATCATTTGCCACGGATGTTTGCTTTGTTCTGAAGAGCTAGGATGCCTGTGACATTTTACCTGTGAACTGTTGACATTAGGTAACAGAACTCGGAGGTTTTCAGCTGGCTCCACTGTCAGAACGGAGCAGGTCTCTGGTCTGTATAATCATGGAATAATTTAATTTCATGAATATTATATGCTTACCCACTCATGAACTGCACTTGGGAATAGCCCCACACGGTAGTCTTGATGATTGCTGTTTTCGGCACGTAGCTAGCAAGGTCACCTCTCTGGATTTTATAATGTTTTTTTTATTAAAAAAAACTTATTTTTGATATCAATATGAAATAAAAAATAATTTAAAATACAAATTAAAATAATAAAATTTCAATTTATATTAGAAACAATTTTAAAATGCAATGTGAAACACTTTAAAAAACACCTCATTATCATCCTATGTTTCCTTTTTCTACTCATTTTTTTTTGTTTATTAATATTTGATCTTTTTAGCTTGCGTGTATTTTAATTAACTCTATTAATTTTAAAATTAATAACCATGCAAATTTTTAGTGATCATCATATTAGTATCTAAATGGCTCGAATAAAAGACCACAAAAAATCAAATCCTTTAATCATAAGTTTTTACCACTCGGTTACATGATTATATATTTACTTATTTAGATTCTTAATGTGGTGCCTTTATCCCAGCCTTTTGTTTTTATTTATTTTGAAAAGAAAAAAACCCTATTATCATCCTTTTGTGGGTGCTCAGAACACCTTCATGTAGATGATATGAAATCAGCAAATAGGGATACTCTCAAATAGTGGATGAAATGTAGGATTTTCTCTCTCTCCATGCAGTTTGCTGTGTTGACGGGAAAAAAAATCAAAACTTTTAAAATGTCGACTCTTGATGCAATACCTACTTAAAATGAATTGTATGGGGTAGATATTTAAATCTTTTCTTTTTGTGTTTGGTATTGTGAAGGTGAGTGTTTTTTAATCAAAACATATATTATAAATATATATTTTTAATTTTATATATATTAATGCATCAAAATCAATGAAAAACATCTATTTTAAAAGGGTTTTGAAAAATATAAACTTATACAATACCAAACACGCAATGCCAAGCAAAAAATAGGTAGGGTATTCCTAAATTTCAATGCATTTACTCTGGATCTTCATCTACTACTAGATAGTTAACTTGCTCTCAATTAATTTGTCAGTATCACACTGTAAAGGAGAATTAATAGAAGTTTATAAAATCTTACTGAAACTTCCCCCTTTTTTTTCTTCCAATTATTCCATCGAGTCAGTTTACCAACAATAAATGGAAAAATAAAAATAAAGGAGTACATGGAGTGGGTATTTCAGTAATTCTAACAAATCAGCATAAAAAGTGGTGGGGCAATCATTCGGTGTGCGTGGAACGAAGAAAGTAAGGAAATTAAAGAGACAGCGAGAGAAGATGTATGACCTCAGCCGTCGATTTCCTTTTTGCCAATGAGTAAAAAAGCTCGGGTTCAAAAAAGTTTTCGGGTTTGGTCTTCTTGACCAGCGACCGTAACAGGCCCTGTGTTCACACCTAGCACACGTGGAGCACTGGCCCAAGTAAACATTCTCTTTCGTGGAGGGAATCGAGTTGTTTTTAAAGTAACTATTAGAATAATATATATTTTTAATATCAATACATCAACTTAATAAAAAATAAATTTAATTTAAAAAAACAGTAAAGACACGGAAATAAACACACCCTTATCCTTTTGCTCTAATGCCTTTTACTGTCTTGATAAGAAAAGTTTTTTAAAACTACAAGAGTAAAATTAGAAAATTCAAACTAAAATAGTATAAATGAAATATTGATGAACTCGTGTATAAAAAAAAACCTGGCAGTGACCACCAACCAAATCCAGGCACCAAACAACAAAGAATAAAAACACAAGGTCTAAATAGGAAAATAAGAAAATCGGTGAGAGAGAGTCTGTTGTGTTTAACATGGGACTAATTTTTTTTGTTTTTTTTTTAAATTGTAAATAATATTTTCATGCCTTGAGATTGTAATATAAAATGTTTTTTAAAATATTTTTTTTAAAAATATATAATTTTTTTAGATTTGTTTTAACATTGGCGTGTCAAAACCATATAAGATACCATACAAATTATCAATTTAGATAGTGTTTAACATTATAATAAATGTTATTTTATAAAATATTTTTCAATTGAAAATGTATTAAAACAATTTTTTTTATTTATCTTTGATATTTGCATATTAAAACAATAAAAAACTAACTATATGAATTTCTTTTTAAAATTAATTGAATTGTAGAAACAAACACATTATAATGTTTTTATAAAGTAAAAATACTTTTTAAAAATACATCAAAATCGCCAAACACGCCCTTCAGGAGGACAGAGAAGTGGGGCGGGGTTGGAAATAATCACACCACGTTAAAAATAAAAATAAAAATAAAAATAAAAATAAAAATAAAAATAAAAATCAATCGATTATAAAATGGGCCTGCTAGTCTCTGACGTGTAGAAAGCCCAGTGGCTAACCCAAGTAAAGAGCATCATAAACACTACACAGAAGTGAGCTGAGCGAGAAAGAGAGAGACAAGGTGTGTGTGGGAGGGGTGTAGCCGTGTAGGTGCTGGTATCGGTGTCTGTGGTGGTGGTGGCCAAGTCCGCCGTGGCATGGAAGGAGAGCTGGCCATGCTTAGGCAATTCATTGGTCAGGTTCAAGACCTTTTGAATCTCCACGGCTCTCCTCTTCCTCCTTTTGATTCTCTTCAACTCTTTCACTCTCATAACCAACAACAACAAAATCACAACGGCAACAACAACAGGTCTCTCTTTAGATCTATTTCATTCCCCGATTCTTATTTCTTCCACTCTATCTGCTCTGTTTTCACTGTGACCTAACATTTCTTACTTAATTTTCAAATTTCACTTCATTTGTGGCTTAGGTTTTCTGCTTCGTTTTTATTTTCTCTGTTTTAAGCTTACTTTATTATTAATAATATTTATCATTAGGTTTTTTCTATCCGATTTTATGTGTTGCGAGTTTGGTAGGTTAAAGTGACTTTTTCAGGCTTTCTCTTTTTGCCGTGTTTTTCTATGGTATGTGATTTTTATCTTCTTTTTGGAAATTTGACTCTTAACGTTGTCTTGTTTTGTTTTTTTAAAACTTCTTACCATGTTTTCGATAATCAAGGATATATTTTTTTTTATATAAAAATATATCTTCTCTTAGGCTGTCCGATTGTTTAATTTTGGTACAGACAGTCCCATTTTTATATATTTTTTATTCATTTTTTTCTGCTCACTGCTTTAAGAAAGTTTTTAAATCTTTTGTTTGAGAAAATAGAAATGGTTGTCTCATGTGATTATTATAGTATTCATTCATCGAGCTGTGGTGAATTACAAATATAGGCGGATATCGGGTATTGAATCTCTCATTAGATTCTCTGGGTCTGGAAATCATGGATCAATTGTGCCTTTTTTTGCGATCGGTTTAAGAATTTAGCCTAATCACCCCCTCATGTTCATATTTATCCTACGGAAACGATAAAATGAAAGAATAAACAAGTGGAATAGAATGAATTATCGACAGTCACTGTCCAGCATGCTCCTCGAGTAGTACGAGTTAAATTATTGTCTTTGAAAAATCATCAGGATATTGTTAATTTTGTTTCCTGTTTATTTGTTTAAAATATGTCTGGATATGCTTGCAAACGAGGTCCTGTTATAGCTAACAGCCACAGAGAACTTTGTTTAATACATGCTAGCCATATCACTGTCAATAATCTGACTTCCTGGGTTGATATCGTCATTGACAAGGGAAGCTTCTATGACATTGTTTAGATTCACAACCAGGGTTGAAGGCCAGGAGAGGAGTTTGATGTAACATAAGGCTGAAAGTAGGGAAATTGATTTGAGAAAAGCCGAGGATCTTGCAGATTATAGCTGGCTGAAATTACTAGTCTACATCCAATTTTAAGCTTCTTTGGACACCTCTGGCCTGTAACTTCTGGAATGCTAGAAGTACTAATGAAATTTGTATACTGGCAGTTTAGAAGATAGAGTTTCTAATTTCTAGCACCATCTTCATTAGTTCTTATATGCTTGAACGTGGTTTTTTATTTTATGGGAGGGGGTGCTGCTGCTGTGTAGGTCACAAGAACTGTGCTTAATCCATTTTGATGGGAGTGATTCTTGCTATTCTCATATTTTCTTTTATTTTTTGAAAATTTTGTGGATTCACTTCATATTGTTTTTGTTTCTTTAGCCAGTTAAGAATTGATCCAGTGAATTCATGGTGGGATCTTCCTTGTAATAATCATGGGATATGATTTCCGTGCAAGCTCTTCTTCTATTGTTTTCCCTAGTTGATCCTCACTATCGTCATGATATTTCTTGTCTTATGTTGCTTGTCCTCATCATTTTTAGCCGATGAATCACTCAAATTTCGTACATAAGTTTCCATATGAATAGCATCTTTCCTCATGAATAACAGTGGCAGGAATGTCCCTACCTTGCAGTGTCATGTGGAATCAACTTCCTATAGAAATGCAGTACTTTGGTTAGATAGTATATGCATGCACTGCCATCCTCTTCTGTCTAAAACAAAAAAAATGACCATGCCTAAAATCTTCCTATAGAAATGAAAATATAGAAATATACATATGTATGCTTTGGATTCTCTTTTACCGGTTAATGATATCTATATAGTGGTTGTTTGTTTGGTTGATACTCTTCAAGTTTACCCCGCTGCTCTAACTTTTGCTATCAGCATGGATAGCAGAAAGTGAAGAAATCTCTGGGTGAAGTGATAAAATACCATGCTTGATGTTTATTTTGGAACTTCTTGAGTAAGAGATCTCAAGATGTTGATACCGTGTTATGCTATATCTGTTACCTCAACCATCTATTTGGTTTTTCAAACATAAAATCTGCAACTTTCATTTGGACTAAACTCATAGGCTTTAGTTTGAACATGATTATCTTTGCAGGTTATTAGAAATCTCTGGGTGAAATCATAAAATAACATGCTTGATGTTTATTTTGGAACTTCTTGAGTTAGAGATCTCAAGATGTCGATGCTGTGCTATGCTATATCTGTTACCTCAACCATCTTTTTTGTTTTTCATACATAAAAATCCGCAACTTTCATTTGGACTAAACTAATAGGCTTTAGTTTGAACATGATTATCTTTGCAGGTTATTAGAGATTTGCTTGACCAGATATTATTCTATCTATGCATGTTTTAGCTCAATTTTTATTCTCATCCTCTCTGTGCTTATATTTTGTTCAGACCTGACATCTGCTTATATTATGGCGATGATTTATATGCTGAATTATTTATATGCTGAATTATTTTGTCGTGTGCACTAGTAGCACCAGGTACTCTGTCCACTGAAAATGATTTCGTAGCTCATTTACAGATGTTGCTTCCTCAATCTTGATGATGGCTCAACAGATGATTACTGTAGTCTTGTGATGGCGGCTGGAAAATCTGGAAGTTTCAAGATGTTGGAACCTTGCAAGCCTCCACCCTCCAAGAAACCTCGCAAGGAGCGGAATCAAGGAAAATCACTTGGAACTACCAGTTCAACTGAGGTTATGCAACGAGAAATTTGGAAAGAATTCCCGGTAGACCTGTTTGAAGCTGTTATTGCTAGACTTCCAGTTGCTACATTTTTCCGCTTCCGGTCAGTTTGTCAGAAATGGAACTCTGTCCTTGACTCTCAAAGTTTCTCTCAGCATTGTGCCCAAGCTGCACAGGCCAACCCCTGGTTTTACACCATAACTTGTGAAAATGTGAATTCTGGAGCCATGTATGACCCTTCTTTGAAGAAATGGTATTATCCAACTTTATCTTATCTACCCACAAAGGCGATAGTCTTGCCAGTTGCTTCGTCTGGAGGTCTTTTGTGCTTTCTTGATATCTGTCACAGGAACTTCTATGTCTGCAACCCTCTGACTCAGTCTTTTAAAGAGCTGCCACCGAGGTCGGTGAAGGTCTGGTCCCGTGTTGCTGTGGGCATGACTTTGAATAGCAATGCAGCCAGTGGGGGCTACAAGATCTTGTGGGTGTGCTGTGATGGAGAGCATGAAGTTTACGACTCGCTGAAGAATTCTTGGACCCGGCCAGGAAGCATGCCCTCTTGTATAAAGCTACCCCTATCACTGAACTTCCGGTCACAAGCAGTTTCCCTTGGAGGTACACTTTATTTTATGCGATCAGATCCTGAGGGGATTGTGTCCTACAATATGGTTACTGGGGTTTGGAAGCAATCTATTATACCAGCCCCGCACCATCTGAGTGACCACACACTAGCAGAATGTGAGGGTCGGATCATACTTGTTGGCTTGCTAAAAAAGAATGCAGCCACTTGCGTGTGCATATGGGAGCTGCAGAAGATGACACTCTTGTGGAAGGAGGTTGACAGAATGCCAAACATATGGTGCTTAGATTTGTATGGAAAGCACGTTAGGATGACTTGCTTGGGCAACTCAGGTTTGCTCATGCTTGCATTAAGATCGAGACAAATGAACAGGCTAGTTACTTACAATGTGGCGAGCAGGGAATGGCTCAAGGTCCCTGGTTGTATGGTGCCACGTGGGAGAAAGCGGCAATGGATTGCATGCGGCGCTGCCTTCAGCCCATGCTTGACTGCTACGGCTTAGCCTCTTTGTTTTTCGGGGATTGGATTTTATGGCCGCAAGCTTTTGTTATTGTATTAATGAAGTAGATGATACCTGAGGTTTATGGATTACATCTTTTCATGTACAAACATGTTGACAAATAACTCTGAATTGATAAGACTTGCGTTTAAAATGGAATTTCGCAGCTTGAGGTTTCTATTTCGTTTTAAAGTACAGCTTGAGGTTTCTATGATAGTTTCCGCTGAGAATTGCCATCCGATTTAATTTCCATAGTAACATTTGCAAGAGCTATTTGCCTACACAATGCAGCAGACAGAGCAAGAGATGGAATCGAAGCTTTCATTAGTAAGAAATGCCATTTAAATCCACTTTTAGCGTACCTGATGAGAGCTTAATTTCCTCCAATTGGCTGCCATCTAACTAATGTGATGTGCCTAGAGTATTATTTTATTTTTAGCGCTCGTAGAAGCATAGTTACATGGCCTGCCGTGCTATCAGTTTCCACCTCAGGAATTACACTGAAGATGCAGCAACGTGTTTGAGCCTTGAGGCACAAAGCAAATACCGTACGAAAGGTGTTTGAAAGCGAGCCTACTAAAAAGCTACTCCATGGTTTAGAGGGTGTCTATGTGGCCGGAGTTTCCAAATAAGTCATGATTTTGGTGTTTGGTAAATGAAAAAAAAAAGATGATTTTTGGTGGATCCCATCTTTAAAAATTAACAAAATGCCGGTTGATCAAAAGCTGGAAAGAACTGCTTCTTCTCGACCTGCTTTTCATTCCACTCTTCTATCTCGGTGTGGTGGCATCAACAATTCCATCAGTTCTTGGTTATGTGGATGAAATTCCATAATAGAGAGGAGGGGCGGGGAGAGGGGATCATTCATTCCACTCTTCTTTCAATTCCATTAGTTCTTCGTTCTACGGATGAAAAAATTCCAAAAGAGAGGGGAGGGAGGATCTGGAGAGAGAGAGGGGTTTAAAGGTTAATTACAATATAAAAAGGAATATATTAAAAATAATATAAAAATCTAAAAAGTTAATTAAAATATAAAAATATAAATGAATATATTAAAAAATATCACAATATAACTTTTGTCTCACGATTCTAATTTTATTTCAGATAATATTTTACCAGATATTGTTCCTCGATCAAATAGTCAGGGATCGCAGAGACCTTCACGTATAGATTTAGTTCGTAATGAAATTACAAGTAGTTTGATGAAAGAATAAAAAGAAATGTCAAATTTACTTGAATTATTAATTACATTTTATTATTATTATTAAATATGTAAAAACAATATATATATATATATAACCAAACACTTCAAAACTTATTTTGAACCGCAACTAAAATGCTTTTCATGAAACTGTTTTTTTTAAACCTCAACCACAAAAACAAAAGCAATACAAAACACATCATTAGCTTAGAAATCAAAGGTGTGTGCACATATAAGATTCAATATCCACGGATCAAAAAATTTGTAGGTCTCCTAACTATACTCGATGAGCCTCACTAGGAAAGCTGCAGCCGGCTTCACTGACCTTCATCTGGACAAGTCAGAGACGTGTGAATGGCGGACATTCCGTCTCACTAGCTTTTCGACATCCACACTAGCTCTTGAACATTCTGTTCAATGTGATCCATATTCCAACTCCGATGATCATCAAAACAACCAGCTGGCCAAAATGCAATTGCTGGATGCTGACATAATAGTTATCACCGGTAATATCACTTCTATAAAGTTAGGCCTGAGAGAGGTCAAACCAAAGCCAGTTCTTTAAAGCAGCTTCAATAGAAACACGGAAACATGCAAAACTAAAATGGTGAATTTGATTTGAAGCGCAGTGTTTTGTCAAACATTATAGTTATTCAATACAAGGATAAGCATTGATCTAGTAAATGTATTCTTCATCTCTCCTACATGCTACTAGAAATGGGAACCGAAACAACCAACCATCCGCTGCTGCCATTTACGAAATCAGTGACAGTTCATACCTTGCCTTCGCTTGTCACTGTCCTGATTATCTGGAACAGAGCTGTTACAAACAACAACAAAAAACCTGATCAATGACTAGTTATGCAATAACCAATTTATAATATGAACAGAAGGAGATCACATCGTAATTATCAAGCTTTCATTCGACCACAAACAAATGCAATAACCCACAATGGAAAGGATATTTTCCCTATTTTCAGGACAGGAAAATTGCAAGATGACAATTGCAATCTAAAAGTGGCAAAATTCCATATATACAATTTTCAAGATCCAAATTCAATTATAGCAGAATGCTGCTATGTTTGATAACTAGATTTAAGAAATACAAAACAACTATGGAATCGATATCTAATCATCGTCACAGAAAACCTCAGCAAGTTATAAATTGAGCAAGTTTAATTACATTAATTTAAAATTAATTCACAAATTAAGATTCCAGGACAGCAAGATTTGTTGAGAGAAAATCATGAGCATGTCTAAAAAGAATAAATGAAAACTTACACACACGATTAAAAGGGGGTTAAATGAAACGAGGCTTACATGATCCAATGACAACAAAGATGAAGAATCCAAGGAGAGCAGGACCAACAGTATTGTCCCTTCCTTTTTCATAGTTATTTTCGGGCACAGCTTCTCTCTCGGTAATGTTCTTCTCAAATCTATCGATTTTCCTAGCAGCGAGATGCCCTGATGTATTCTGAACATTACAGGAGTAATCACAATAACAAAAATCAATCCTCAAGATTTTTCATAACCTCATCACACTAAAAAAATGCAATAAGCATAACATCATTAGTGATGACAAAAGAAATGATCAAATTCAAACCTAATTAAAATAAAAATTATACAGCTATTATTAATTCAAAAAATTCTAATAGCAAAAGAATTGGCCAATTAGTCTACCATGTGCATATCAAAAAAAAAATGACTGCAAAATCATAACTTGAAAAATAAATTTTGCAGATCAGGTCAGGTCAATTACCTATCATTTTCCTGTTCTAAATCCAAATGAATAAGATATTAAATAAAATACACAGACCAAAAACCCAGAACTCTCAAAACATAAGTACAAAAATACAAATTACCATGATTACAACAGTGACCGACATCCGGTTGCCAGAAACAGTCACAAAGTTACAGGTGATTGGCTCTTTCCCTCTCCAGCGTGATTTTTTTCTTGGCTCGCCCTTTCATTCCCCTCATTCTCCACAATCTCTTCTTCCTTGACATCTACCACAACCTGAAGAAGATCTGGTGGAGTAGCTGCTGGATCCAGCTCCCGGCAACCTTTCGGAGCATTTGGACCTTCTTGACCCGTAAGCAGGTATGAAGGGACATGGTGAGAAAATCGAAACATCTCTTCCTTTGGGATCCTCCTGACTTCCTTGAGGTCCAAATGCTGGTGAAACACTGTCTTGAAACCAGCAACTTTTACCAAGGGAGTAACGGTTACACCTAGCTCTTCACTGTAGTCTTCAAGTGCCTCCACCATGTCATACTTGTGTATCATCTCATCTGCTGTCAGCTCGTTCCACTCTGGGGACCAATTCCGATAAAGAGCCCATACATCTCCTTTTCTAGGATATATGCGAATCACCCCGCGTGTTCCTTTTGTCCACCTAACCTTGTGTGAAAAGGAATTGAGTGAGTTATAAATCTCATATCTGCCCACTCTGAAGTCACCGCAGGTTTTTGAGAAGCCAGAACCAACCCAATTTAGTGGACCCAGTTCACTATTAGTTTTTGAATTAAGCCAACTGATCCGCATTTTGAATGGATTCAAGGAAATTACACTGTGGATCATAGCATAATATCGAGGCATCCCATCATCAGCATCATATGCAGCCCACACCTGGTTTTCCTCAAAACATCTTTCAGTTCGGTCTTTGTCAAAATCATGAAAATCAGGATCCGGGACATTTATTGACATCGTCTCCAAAGTTTCAGCATCTGTTTTCCCACCAGAAGTGATGGAAATTTTGATACCATCGACTCCGTTTTCCATATCCATCGGCTCAACTGACTTGTTTTGGTCAGGCATGTCAGGGTTTGACAAAGAAATACCCCCCCGATCAATTCCTTTCTCACTCCCCGCTCCCTCTTTGGCTGCAGATTCAGATACTTTAGCTGACTTCCATTCGTTTATTTTCTTTTGAATGTTAGTCTTTGCCTTCTCCATTAGTAAGGTTTGAATTTCAGATTGCGATACATCCCTCGTGCTGTAGGGCTTGGGAATTCCATTCACCCTGTTTTCAGAACTTCCCTGCCTAAATCCAGATACATTAGCAGTGCCACCAACTCCTACACCCATCTGATTTGAAAACAGATTTCCATTGTTACCATGACCAACATCTTCCATGCCTCTTCTTCTCTTTGCAGCATTAGAATACACACTAGAAGATGCATTAGACATCTTCTTTGCGGCATGATTCTTTCGCTTCAAGGCCTCCTCTCTCTTTGTAGCTGCCTGAGCTTCCTCACGCTCTCTCTTCACCTTTTCATGTGCCTGCTGGACCACACTTGCAGGTTGAGTGGCAGTTGAAGCACCACCAGTTCTAGAGAAAGGGCCCCACTGAAAGTTGGCCTGATTATTTGAATCAGGGCCATTGGATCCCCCTGCTCCTACATTTGAAGAGTTGACACTACCCCTTCCAGAATTCGGTGTTTGTCTGCTAGTGGCAGCTTGATGATTCGAGTGCTGCTGCTGCTGAAAAGAACTCCATGGTGCGGCTGACCTAGAAGCATGTGAAGGTGGGGGTGGCATTTCAATGGCTAAAAATGGCTCGTGGCAATTAGGACATAGGAGCTTATGATTAAGATAGACTCTAAGATACTCGTATTGCATCTTGCAACCATGACAAACAGTCCAAAAGGTATTGGGTTTTGTCTTATAAGATGAAGCAGGAGTTGAAGAATGCCCAGTCCGAGGAGTACTTTTGTGCGTCTTCACATTTGATTTGGTGAAATTGTAAGACCCATTGGACCCTGGTTTTGCTGATGAACTACCAGCAGCAGAAGTGCCCTTTTGAAATACTTTGCCATTTCTTCTCTGGTCATACGCCACCCTCTTGGGTTTATCAGACAATAAGCTCCATGCCTCGGATATACACTTAAATGCTCCATCCGCTCCAATAGACTTGTTTTTATCAGGATGGAGCATAAGAGCCAGTTTCCTATAATGTTTCCGCACTGTCTCTTCATCTGCTTGCGGATCTGCACCAAGTATCCCATACCAATCTGCTTCCCCATTTATTTTGTTCTCAGCAGCAACATACACATCAAGTGTGGCTAACATCTGAGGAATACCTTCAAGTCCAGGATACAAATTCTGGGCCTTCAAAGCAAATTTCTTAGCCCCCGCAATGTCTTTCGCAAATAACTTCTTCTCAGCAATCTCCTTGGCCCTAGTGGCCTCATCCTTGTTGCATTCCATTTACGCTATCACTCCTTTTTTTAACAAAATAATAGCACCAAGGCTGGTTTCAGATTTAACAGAGTTCAGCTATCCACTGCTCCTTTGTACAGATTCTGAATAAATGAATTACTATTACTATCATCATCATCATTATTATTATTCAGCAATCATTGACTAATTCAAATAACAAAAACTAATTTACCAGATAGTCTACCATAAGAAATGAAAGCAGAAATCATAACATAACATAAAATCTTAACAGCTTAGATCGGTTCAACTATCTATCATGCTTCTGGTTCTAAATCCATCGCATGAGCTATTTAAGCAGACTGAGAACCCCCAACTCTCAAAGTATATAAACTACTACCTTTTACCATTATCACAACAGCCAAGGGGATGCCGTTGTCGGAAATGATCACGAAGTTACAGCGACTCCTAATCTCTCCTTCTCCGGCGAGATAGTTTATTGCCCCTGCCTTCGTTGTTTTTTATCTCCTTCCCTCTCGATCGTCAGATTGTTTTTTTTCCGGCTGTAAGAAAAAGATTAGATGAGAACATCGTATGTGAAATACAAAGTATTGTCTTTTGACGGGGCATCTCTGCGACCATTCAAATAAAATCCAACGGTTTACAATTGCTCTAACCATCTAGTAACCATATAAAACATTAACACAAGTCTTATATCTAACAGCATCTTATCCATTGAAAAATATATCAAAATGTGATCTCAGCTGTCCATAAATTCTTGTTTTTATATTTTTGAGTGCCACAAATATAAAAAAAACAAAAAAGAGGAAAAACCTTTTCATGAAATGTTAATTGACTTTTCGCAATGATAGCGTTTACTTTATTAGAGAGAGAATTTGTTTCGATAGTACTATACTTAATAAATGTTATGTTAATTGCCGGTGAGCTTTTTCTATTATTTTTGCAATAAATCACGCAAAACTCTTTTAAAATTAAACAGACTACCATTACTAAAAAAAATAACGAGCTACATAAGGCTAAATAAATAAACAAATAATCACATAGAAAGGGTATAAATTAACATAAACAATTGTTTTTAAAAAAAAATACATAGAAATTAAGGCTTTAATTTAAAAAAATAATAATCAAAATTACAAGAAAAAAATAGGTCAAACGATGTTAGACCCAACAAGCAAGTGCTATGGCCTTACCCATGATGCAATGGCTTATGCGCAAGCATGCACGGTTAGGCAATATTAAAAAAAGTCTTACATGTTACCATTAACGATGCGTTATCTAAGAATCTCAAAAATTTGCCCACTATAGCGGCTAGAAAAACAGGACTCCGAATATTTTGACAAATAAACTTATTTACAACCCAAAATACCTAGAAAAAACACCTTAAGAACCTTGTTAAACTAGTTCATGACCTTCAAAAACACACACAAAAAAAAAAAAAAAAAAAAAAACTCACACAAATCCAGGATCAATTTGAAACTCAAAATATTCCCAAGCTTAAATTAGTTTTTTTTCCATACACTTTCAAGTTAAAAAAAAATCTCATCTTGGCTCCTCCCATTATTTGAACCCATTTTGGTGACCATAATCGTTACAAACGACCATTTTATCACTCCACGCCAGAATTCATCAACCTCAGCTCTTTCTTTTTATTGACTAAAAAATAAGAGAAATAAAACTTAGAATCAAAATTGTTTTTTTTTTAAATTAAAAGGACTAGTTACCTAATAGATAAAAAAAATATGGTGGACTAAAATGAACTTTTATAATAAATTTCAATTATATCACCTATTTTACTTATATTTTTCACTTTAGTCTCGTATCTTCCAATTCAACCCTACCTCTTAAAAAAAAATATGTAATTGAGTGCTAATTTAGGCTAAAAAGACTAAATCACACAAAATAAAAGTTCCAGTGTGAAAAAACATCACTCCAATCGACAATGTTATGCGATAAGGTGGATAATAACATAAAAAATTGAGCTCTTTTATAATATTGTATAATTTCATAGAAAAAATATAAGATATTACATATTCTTTTCACTTCAGTCTCATGTATTTCAATTAAACTTTTTCCAAACAATATGCGACTGGGTGCTATTTTGGATTAAAAAAGCTAAATTGTATAAAATGAAAATTAAAATAACTACTATGATCAACAATGTTATGTGAGCAGGCAAACAACATCACTAAAAATTCAGTTCTTTTAATATATTGTATAATTTCAAAGAAAAAACTATAAGATATAAAATATGAATGATTGGATAACTATAAATATAAAAGAAATTTGTTTCTATAAAAAATTAGTTTATTTTTATATTTTCAAACTAAAAAAAATAGGATTACATGTTTTCAACAAGTAGTAACCCCATATTAGTATACTGCTACTATTATTTAGCAGCTCAATTAACCATTCTATATTTAAATTGAACACACTTTTAAGTATAAAATAGATACTTATCCCTTGTTAAATTTGTGTAGATCATTTTTTTAACATATAGAAACTTTGGCGTTGCTAATATTTGTTCTAATAGAAAAAAACATGCAAGAATTGACTTGATGTGACACGGTTATCTAGATAGCCCGATGATAATCTAGATAACCGATAGAAATATAGTCTTAATTGAAATAAATATTCAATTTTTTTTTTTTAATAACTATTGAGATGACAACATACTAGATTGATTTGGGTTAACCTGAGTTAACTTGTCAATCCATATATCAACTCATAAGATCATGATAACCTCCTATAAAATAAATTATAAAGTTTAATTCTTAATGAATCCAATGTTAGAATGATACTAAAAACAATTATAAAAAAGTCCAAAAAATAATCTATGTCAACATGAATTAATCAATCAAACTTGCAATCTTGGTTATAAAACTAAGATGCTTCAATAAAAAACAAATCAAGATAAATTACACAATTTAAATTTTAAATAACTAAGTCTTGAAATATAAAATTGAGAAACAAAACAATTAAAAAAAACATGAAAAATAACTCGAATCAACCACGATTTACTAATAACAGTTGCTTTTTTGTTGAAGATGTTAGTGATTTTTCAAGAGATTGATATCATGACTAAGGGGATTTGCTTACCTTTTCTTCTTCTTTTTCTTTATATGTTTTTGGATACAGATTTTGAGACCAGTATCCAAGAAAATTTAATCTCTCTCTCTCTGTATATAAATATAAATACATCTTTAAAATCAGCTAAATATGTGTTTGTTTCCTCTAACATGATGTTTTCGGAGCTAATTTCGGCAAGAGACAAGCGAAGAGGGTTTTGTAGATAAATGTGGACACACGTTTTTCATAGTTGCAGAAAAGAACATCGTCCGAGGAAAAGACTAGCCAAAGCAAGCTGCTGGTGGCTTCTCTAACTTTCACGGTGACAGCATCGTGGTCAAGAAGGGTCGACATGCAGCCACACTTGATCAAAAGTTGGCCATCCACGGCCAACTTCAGGGCATTCTGTCGAAGTCATTCACGTTCCAACAGCTATGAAGCATCCAGTTAGGATTTTTTTTCTAGTTTATAATTCTTTTATTATTTTTCATGTTTTGCATTATCCAACAGCTTCGATATAATTAAGCAATTTTTGGGAAATTAAGTGGCTGGGTTTTTCGAGCCCTTTCACCTAGCCCGAACCCTAGCCTTTTATCTGTCTGCGCCACTAAGCCCAAAAAATGTCAAACCCAAGCCAGATTTCTAAAGCAAACTCAATGGAAGAACTATGGAAGGATGCAAAATTAAAGTGAACAATTGAATTAAGCATTCATGGTGAAGTGCACTTTGTTATCAAACATTGAAGTTCTTCAGTACACTACTGAGGATCCGATGATCTAGTAAGATCATTTCCCTCACTCTCCTACACGCTCACAAAAAAAAAAAGTAAACGAAACATCCATCCGCTGCCGTTCTCCCAAAATCAGTGACGGCTTAGGCCATGCCGCCGCTTGTAGCTGTCCTGATTATCTGGAATAGAGCTGTTACAAACAAAAAAGAAAACCTGATCAATGACTACGAAAAGATTTTCGGTTCCTCGAGACAGAAACATGCAAGCACACACTATCACTTGAATTCCTGATCCAACCAAGGCAACGTAAATAACATTGATCAGGAATTCAATCCAGGAGAAGGCGTCATAATTTTCAAGCTTTTTTTTTTTTTTATCACAAGGCAATGCAAATGCTGGGAAGGACATTAACCCTTCAATTGTAAGAGGAAAATTTCGGTTGAAAAGTGGCGAATTTCATTATTTATAACTTTCAGAGGCAATCTCCAATCTCCAAATTGAGTTAGAAAACACAATGCTGCTATGTTTGACAACTACATTAAGATAATTCGAAAGTAATATGGATTCGATAATATCCGATTCACCATAACAACAATCTTCAGCAAATTATAAACAGAGCAAGATTAAATAATTCCCAAATTAGATTTTCAGGACTCCAAGATTTGTTGTGAGAAAATCACAAGCGAGCGTGCCTAAAAAGAATTGAATGAAAACTCATGAGGCTTACATGATCCAATGACAACAAAGATGAAGAATCCGAGGAGAATAGGACCAACAGGGTAATCCTTTCCCTTTCTGGAGCTTGTTTCGCCCACAGCTCCTCTCTTTGTAACCTTCTTGTCAAATCTATCGACTTTCCTATCAGCAAGACGCCTTGATGTAGTCTAAACAAACAACAAAATTAACAATCACAATAATGCAACTCATTCATGCATGCAGTCAATATAGATTTAGCTTTTTAAAAAAATTATTATTATAAAATTCCTAATTACCATGGTTACAAGGGAGATCCGGTGGCCGCAAACGTTAGAGCGAAAAAAAGTAGCACGACGTTACAGGCGAGTTCTACTCTCTCTCTCTCCGCCGAGATTTTTTCCTTCGCTCTCCCTTCTATTTCTCTCCTCTCTCGATTTGCGTTCGATATTTCGTTTAGGTTGTGTTTGAGAGAGATTATATATATGGACAGCTAAATTAACAACTTAGATGACAGGTTCCCCGGCCGTTACGTCACCTGCTTTCTGTGATTGGTTATATCCACGCGTATCGATTACGTGTCAATTTGTTATTGGATGTTAATAGGTGGACGTCAACAAGAGTTTTGTTATTGCTTTCCGTGACGTGGAATTTGCGTTAGAAACGGTCTCGAAATGCTTTTTACCTGTGTTTTGACCACCAAAGAAGAGCCTTTCAACCGGTTTTATCAATTGTGATTTGTGACAATAAGAAGTCTTATGAGCATTTATTTCCAAAAAAAGTAATCTTATATTAAACTGAAAATCATTTATTGAAGCATAAAAAAAGTTCTTATAACTATTTTACTGATACATGTCTCAATTAAATATTGACGTGAGATAATTTTATAGTGTTTTTTTATTTGTTTATTGCTATGAGTTTTGATTATATTGGCATGTAAGAGCAACTCCAATAGCAAAAGCTATTTTGGAGAGCTAAATCTCTAAAATGATTTTTTAAATAGTGTATATATAAATTATTATTTTTAATGTGTACTCCAATGATAAAAATCATTTTTTATATTATTTTAAATATAGTGTAATTATTTTGTATATAATTTAATTATGCAATTAATTATATAATTAATCAGAGTAAGTTATATAATTAAATAATTATTTAAAAAAAAACCTCTAACAATATAATTACTAATTTTTTAATTATATTTAAATTTAAAAAATAAATTAAAAATTAAAAATCTCGTAACAATTTAAATTTGAAATTTTAAAATATTGATAAATTCCATCAAAAAATTATTTGCCATCAACTTTTGAACATCAGTTGTGAAGTGTGTGGCACACCAAGGTTCCAGTAAAATGAAAAAAAAATATGGCTTTTTAGTTTCAAGTTGCTATAAATAGCAACTTGTGTAGGAAAGGCTATTTTTGTCTATCCAAATGGCTTCCCCATTGGAGAGAAAAAAATTGCTACAAAATACTAAAAATATATTTTTATTTATTTTTGCCTCCTCTTATAGCACTCCCGTTGAAGATGTTCTAATACATGAAAAATGTTTTACAAGTAAATTTAGTATTTGAACTCTATCAATTAAATTTTGGACTAGTTCTTGTTGGAAAAAAATAAAAAAAAAATTGAATGATGAATGATCAAGTCAAAGATCTTAATCAATTGGTTGATCTATTTAAACACGATTGGCAATTAAAAATTCATATTTTATTTTGTTAGTTTTTTTATTAGAAGAATTTTCTCAAACAACATCACTTTAATTTTACTAAAAAAACACATGATTCTAGATTTAGTGTTCTGAGAGTGTATTTGAAGTTATTTTTAAAAGTGATTTTTATTAAAAAAAAATATATCAAAATAATAATTTTTAACATCAACATATAAAAATGATCTAAAAATATAAAAAAAGTTCAATTTAAAATATAAAATAAAATATATTTTTTTTTTCAATAAACACTTTTGAAATATATTGTCAAGCACCCATTTATAACTTAAATATTACTCTGAATTAGGTCTTACAATTATTCTTCTAAAAAATATAAGTTATTTTTTTAAGTCTGAAAAACATTCCGTTTTATTGTAAGTTATTTAAAAATAACTATTAAGTTTTTTAAAAAACTCATCAAACATGAAGAAATATTATCAGCAAGCAAACACGTTTATCAATCGTGGAGTAGTTATATCGGATTATTTACTGACAAGAACTTTCCGTAGACGAAATGGTAAATGATTATAAATTATTATTATTAATAATAATAATAAGGAAACGTGTTAGAAAAGGTTATATCAATACTATTTTGTAGGTGGCATATCAGAGGTGCGTTGTCAATTTCTATAGCCATCAGTCACGTCATGTCAAAACCACACCTAGTAACGTCAAAAAAAGAGAGAGAAAAGAGGAGCAGTTGCCACGTATCGATATCATTATTTCATTATCATTCACGCGGATGGCGGGGTTCGCGCACATGGTTGCCCTTGGATTACTTAAAGGATGCTTTGCTGGCATTTTCCTTTGCCTGGAAAATAACTTCACCACATTATTTATATTGTTTTTACTGTTTTGATTGAGAATTTAAAAAAATCATTTCAAAAAAATCATTTTTGCTACTGTTCAAAATAAGTAGTGAAGTACTTGGTTAAAATTGTGATTGAGTTTGAGGATAATGAAAAATAATTTCAAGTGTTTGGTTACCAAGCTTTTCATATTGCTTTCAACTTATAAAATTATTTAATATATATATATTTATTCTCTCATCAAACTACTTGTAATTTTATCACGAACTATAAGTTCATATGTGAAGGCCTCTGCGATCCCGGAACAACATATAGTAAAATATCATCTGAAATGAAATTAGAATTGCGAGGTAAAAATTATATTGCAATCTCCGTCTAATATATTTATTTATATTTCAATTAATTTTTAGATTATATTAATATTAAAAATATATTTTTTTTATCTAAAAATATAATTAATAATAAACTTATAAAAAATATAATTAATAACAAACTAAAAAATAACCCCCCACCCCCAGCCCGCCCGCCCCTTTCTCTCCTATACACTTGTAGAGACGTAAAAAAAGCAGTATTTTGCTGCTTTTCTTGAAACGCCGGTTGAGTGTTTATTTGAGTTGAGAAAAAAAGTAATTTTTCAGCTTATCATCTCTAACCAAACACTAAAACCACAACTTATTTGAAAACTCCGGTGCAACCTCAATCCTAAACACCTTTTTAATGAAAGGGAATAGAAGTAATAATAATTTAGAACAAAAATAATTTTCATGAAAAAATTAAAAATTAAAATGATACATTATTCAATTGTTATTTTTATATATAATATTAATAAAATATATAATATTATGATAAAAACAATAAATCAAAACAATATCAAGAAAATCATATTAAATGTTGTAAGCAAGATCGAGACATATTGACAAAGTAAAGGAAAAAAGATACAACTGTTTTTTTACCCATCTGTCCATCTGTAAATTAATTAAGGAAGGAGAGAGCATTTGGAATTTATTTTCTGGTTTAGAATTTAGGTTTTATAGTTTAGGAGTGAAAACATACCAGGACTCTAATTTTCAGAATTCGAGGGGATTAGAGACTAGTATCTCATAATATTATATTTGTCAAAATTTAAAAAATTTCCATATCAACCTGGAAAGCTTTGCTTACAAACTTGTTTTGAACGAGTGCAGTGGACCCATACCTAAGGCCCAAGGACCTAATATAGAGATCTAGGCCTACCGATCCGGTATGGGATAAAAAGTAGCTGATTGAACTTGGAGCTTATAAAGTCCCAACAAATCCCAAAATGTCCACTCCTTCCCAGCAGCGTGGACTTTACGTGTGATTAGCTTGTTTACACTTTGATTGCGATTTCATTGTTTGATTTAAATATTTTGTCCCATAAAAAAAATCCTCATTGTAATTTCCTTATGAGAGAGAGAGAGAGAGAGAGAGAGAGAGAGAGTTCCCCGAACAATTTGAAGGACAAACATTTCACATCAAAGTGAATACTGGTCCTTAAATTCAAACTTAAGAATAATTTATAGTATGGAGAAAGTGGGTATGGAAATTTAGGAAAATAACCCAGTCAACTTGCATAGTACCTGGCATTATAAAGATGATTTCAGGGACTGTCTAGAAATTTTATGGTGGAGACCTTGTCTGCTTTGTCTGATAATTTCCTTCTTTTTTCTGGCTTTCCTTTTTCCTTGTTCTTGGGAGTGGTAATCGTACCCGCTTCAATGAAACTCCATTTATATTTCACCAAAGTGAAAGTGGACACGACATGGTTTCACATTCTAACTAGCTTTCGGATGGAAAGTAAAATATAAACCTAAATATGTACATGGACAATTCTACACGACAGTTAATCTAAAAGAAATGCAATGATGTGATTATTGGTTCAAGAGAATGGAGATTCCTATTTTATATTTTTTGAAATGCTTTTTTATTAGAATTTTTAAATCTTTCACACTTTTATATTTTAACATTTTCTCACACGTTTTTTTTATTGCTTTTTGAACGAAAATACCCTCAATTCCTTGAAGTAAATTTATTTTCAAAATCTAAGAGCCTGAAAAATATTCTTTAAAAAGAATATTAAAAAAGTAATAAAAAATCGAAGCTAACTTGTAAAATCTAATAAAGTGAAAAAAAATATTTTCATTAAACATCATATAGAAATGCGCATATGCCAATAATTACATAAGTTTTGCAAAACCGGAATATTTAATTTTTTAAATCAGTTTTCTGTGTTTTTTATGTTTTTGATGGGTTATTTAATCTCTTTCACATAAAAATGAATCAGTTATTTATTTATTTATTTTTACAGATTTTTATTTTATTTTAAAAAATAGTTTTGGAGAAAGTTCACAGGATGATCTTCAAGTAACATCGGGATCCGTTTTGTATCGTCGTAAGTGTCCCCTCAATAATTTTCAGCTGTCAAATTCGCTTCCCGTTTTCCATGTAACAAACACTTGCATTTTTCAAAGGAAAGTTGGCTCCTTTCACTTGCTGGGGATTCTTACCAGAGATTGATAAGACTGTTTTTTGTGAGAGGGGAATTTTCCTTGATGTTTTGCCGACATATAGAAAGAACTGTCCAGGAGCCATAAAGCAGGGAAACCACCACTTACAGATTATCCCTGTAAATGAACTTGACAACTTGGCTCACACGTCACCGTTCGATACTCACAAGCTGGCTATGTAAGAAAGAAGAAGAAGATGCAAGTGGGGTCTTGGCCTAGCGGTTGAAGGGACTTGTTTCTTTTCTCTGCACCAGGGTTCAAGTCCCACCATGCACGTCTGTCATCCCCGCGGTGCCTTACATGCTCACTAGGTTTGCAGGACGTTCAGTGAGTCCGGGGATTAGTTGTGGTGAGCGTAAACTGGCCCGGACACCCCGATTATAAAAAAAAAAAAAAAAAAAAAAAAGAAGAAGAAGCACTCCACCGCTTTTGAAATCGGAAATAAAGGAATTAAGAAGATGGAAATTAGAGATGAAATAAAATATGTTCTGCAGCTAGATGGATAGACAATATGGCTAGATTTCAACTAGAATAATTTTGTTAATTGTAAAATAATCCTTAATTTCAAAATAATTAAGCCTTGCGTGGGGTAGATAGTATTTTCCAATTGGTGAAAGGTCCTTAAAAAGATCTCGACAGGGGCAATAATGTCTTTATAATTTTATTTAGCAGAATGTAATTAATTCATTACCTTACAATCAAATTTTTGTAAACACGGTTTCTCTTAAAAACAAAAAAACTGATTCAACCTCGCCTCCCAACAAAAAAGAGAGCATAAAGGGTCTTTAATTTAATTTTAATAGAGTTATGCTACATCGTTGTTAAATTTGTCTTTTTTATTTTTTATTTAATTAAATTAATTAATTTTATTCTCGAACATTCAATTCTTCAGGTGTTGAGCTTGTGAGCTGAGCCCGGGTATAAAATTTAATGAATTATAAGTTTGAAAAATTAATCCAGGTTTATAGGGTTTAGATACGATTGCTTGGATTTCTTTCTCTTTTAAGCTTTTTATTTACCTTATGATATTTATTTATTTGCTTTCGTTTATCATTTTAAAAATAACATAGATTATCTCAGGGTTCTTTTTATCTTTGTTAAATTTAGCTTTTTAAAAAGAAATTCTATTTTTTAATTAAAATAAATTTATTGATTTTATGCTCTAGCATTTAATTGGTCGGATGTTGAGCTTTTTAGTTGAGTGCAGTGTAGAATTTAACAGATTACATGTTAAGAGATTAACCCGGATTTGCAATGTTAAACCAAGCAAAACAATCTAATATGGACCTGTTTGGGAGAGCGGTTGTGGTAGCTTTTCAAAGTGCTTTTCGTGCCGAAATATATCAAAATAATATATTTTTTATTTTTTAAAAATCATTTTTGATATCAGTACATCAAAATAATCTAAAAACACCATAATATATTTATTTAAAATAAATAAAAATTGATTTTTTTGGAAACTGCGTTTGAAACGCTATCCCAAACGGGCACAATATATTTACCGTCCCAAATCTTCCAGGACAGTTGCACTCAGAAGACCATTTATTGGAGGATCAGCAATTCAGCACCCATCCTGGATTCTGCTCGTCCAACTTTCCTCCCCGACGATTCCTTCACACGTGTCACCTTTCTAAAAGCCCATGGCTTATGATTGGTAGGGCTACTGGGGTTTGGCCACCAGGAAAAAAAGAAGCACCGGGTGATCGATCTAATACCAATAATGAATTGTGATCGTGCATGCGGCGTTTAGCTAAGCAGGCTCGTTATATATTCGCATCGCATATTCATTGTTTAATTCACTGGTTCGATTAAAGGAAATACTTTTCCTTTTCTTTTTCTTTTTTTTGTATTTTATTTAGTGGAATATAATTAATAATTAGTCGGTGGTTAGCTACCCGTTTTTTTCCTCTCTTTTTTCAAGGAGAAGAATAAGGTTGGCAAATTCCCACCATTGATCACGTGGACATATCGTTATCGCATAAAAATTTAATGGGCATGTTGGTCCACAATGGAAAATGTTCCGTGAACGAATATATATGTCACAATTAATTACTAATAAATTAAGAATTAAATCCCATTACTTGTTAACATTCTCAACCCTCTCGTTCCATCTGATTGGATCTTTCCATTTTCGGAACCAACCAACAGCCGATGGCGTGCCGCGCGGAGGATCATTGTAGGACCCTGGCAGAAGCCGGCAACCTGACGGGGCTTTGCAAGAATTCGAGACATTAGAGTAGCACGATAGAGGGAAAAGATTAATAAATAAAAAAAGGGGTTAGATTAAAAGAGAAACCTAATTAGAAAAAAGATTACCTTTAAACCTTTATTTATTCTTGTTTGTTGACGGAAGCATTAGATCAGCCCTTCTTCCATGCTGTGATGGATACTGAGATGCCGCAATTCCTGACGTTTGGTTTGTTTATGAACGAGCCAGGCTTCACGACAGAGACCCGACCTTGTTTATTTACTTGGTTCGGTTGTGAATTGTGATGCGTCCCTCTGTCTTCCCTGTTTTTAATATATTGATGTTGAAAATAAAATTTAAAAAATAAAAAATATACTATCTCATGTTAAAAAATAATAATTTGTAAAGCAGGTCAATATCAATAGGACTGTTTCAACTTATGCTCATATATTGTGATGTGTTTGGATCATTTGCCATCTCCTCCACGTGGTAATTAATTAGTGGTAAAATGATGTTTGCATTAAATTTGCTAATAAAATAAAATTTAAAATGCATGGGGTGTTTAATTATCGAACCAACATTATTCATACACACAAAACATTAATGATCAGGCTTACTGACATGTCATCCATGATCCACCCAGATACAACGGAAAAAGATTAAGTCTGATCAGGCACGCTGGCCCTAACAAAATGAATTAGACTGGCTTGCTTGATTTTTTTTTTCTTTAAAGTTAATGCTTATTTTTATATGTTTTTCTTTCAGTTTTTTTTATTTATATTTATATTAATATCCTTTATCTTTTTTATTTTGTTTACAAAGCCTCGTTTATTTCTAATATGTGCAGCCTTATATAATATTTTTTTCTTTGATTTTATTCAATTAATTTAACACGAGTCTATTTCTATTATTATTTAATTAAATAAAAAATATTTTATTTAAAAAACTTAGCTATCACAACCCCTTAAATATCTCATCTCCCAAGATTAAATATCTTGATCTATAATTGTCTCTTGATTCTTCTAGTTTTAATTTTAGCTATTAATTATGGTTTATTTATCAACATGCATATTCTCGATTTATTTAATTACACTTACACATAAACTTCTTTATTTTCTCTTATTTCTTTTCAACAACAACGACTTGTTGAAAAAGATTTTATATATATTAATTTTTTGTTGAAGAACCTGTTTTGACCATTAGAATATCATCATACTGTTGATATCAACACATCAAAATCATCATAAATCATAAAAAAATAATTCAAATCAAAAATACTTTAAAAGCAAAAGTTATACCGAACACCCCTAATGCTCTTTTATCATTGAAAGTGGGGCTGATTTTCTTTTACTAAAAAACCAACTCAAACCCGAGCTTCAAATCTTACATCTAAAAACCTAAAAAATTAGAAATGGAGAAGCTCCATTTAGTGTCTAATTGGGAGTTTAATTAAGATTATTTTTTAAAGTACTTTTTATTTAGAAATATATAAAGATAATGTTTTTTTATTTTTTTTTTAAAAAAATTTGACATCAATGCATGAAAATGATATAAAAACACTAATTTTTTTAATTTAAAATAAAAAAATTCAAATATTTTCAAAAACACTTTTAAAACACAGCATCCCATAGCTATCCTTGAAGTCCCCCCCTATTATATGTTACTTTTATGACAACATTAAAAGTGACAACATTTCTTTTTAACTAAACATTGTTGTAATCGGCACCATAACTATAACCAGTCACAATGAAGCTACAATTATAGCCATGATCTAACCTACGAGCCAAAAAGATTCTTAAAGGTTAAGTTGTGATTATAGCTTAGCTTTACCTAGTTTTCTGGCAAGATTGATGCATGCAAATCCCATAACATTTCCTAGGTAACGTGTTAGCTAATGTCTTTTTAAGTGTCTTTCAAAATATTTTTATTTAGAAAATATTAAATTGACATTTTTTTAAATATTTTTCATGGTTTTTTATGTGCTATTATATCAACTAATATGTCTTTTTCTAGCAATCAATTCAATAATGATTATTAATTAGAATGTAGTGCTGGTTTAATTGAAATTTTTAATAAGAGATTATCTTGAACTTTCTACTCTATAGTTTGTTTATTTATTTTAGACAGAGTTATCATGATCTCATGATTTGGATAATAAATTTGACAAGTTAATAAGTTGATCAAAATCGATATCTGTTTTAACATTTAAATTAGATATAGCTTGATTTTGTAAACTTGAAATATATTGTCACCGATTGTTTATGCTGTCCTTGTATCTATAAAGTAGATTATGTCATGTGAAATATTTTTTTCATATATATATATATATTTATATATTTATATATATATTTTCTTCTATAAAACACATCAACAACAAAAGGAAAGACTAAGAAACCACTTAATATATATAATTAACCCTAGGGTTGGTGAGCCAACATTCATGTTCACACTAGTGTCGGGAACATTATCAAATAATTATTTGATTTCAAATGTTTGCGAATTATAAGACTTTCGTACTGATTATTTCATTCATGCTAGCGTGTGCGCGTGTGTCATGCTTATTTTTCTTTCTTTCATGTTCAAGAAACGGTGACGTACAATGGCATGGACGTATTCTAACGGATCGCGGTATTATAATATCAACTCCTTAGTTCATTATACAAATAAGTGGATCATATTTTTTTATATTATGATTTACGATGTCCTAGAAACTCAACCGGTCTAGAAATAGAGTTCAAGGGTTGAATAATCAATCAATCAATTGATTATTCTAACTTTTATTAGCAGAGAAATTTCAACCAAGGGAACACGTAGCCGTGCGTCAACTCTAGTTTACACGTCGAGAAGTAATCAAATTTTGAAAGCGAAGAAATAGTTCAACTTCAACCTAGTAGTTGTTTATAATTGTTTTGGTATCATGTCTTTTATAAAGTGATAGTGTTGTCCACCATGCTTGCTTATTTTTAGAGAGGTTTTACTTGGACTTTTGATTAAAATGTTTTTGAAAGCTGACACACGTAATCCTGGTATAAAATAAGTTGACAAACGTTGTATTTTGTTGGTCCGGACAAAAGAGCACCACACCTTCTACCTAATGCTTACCTGTTGCCGACCCTATGCAGCTATAATAGTATTACTTATAAATTGCGTAGTTAAAGAATTTTTAACATCGAATGAACTTGGCCTTGAATCTGGGCAGCAGGCTAAGAGATTCTTTTGATTAAAATAAGATATTGTGACTAAACAAAACCTAATTAGATGACTTGGTCACTGGGAAATCTTCGAACCCAAGCACTCTATTCCTCACCCCAATAAATTTTCCATGATTTAATATATTAATTTTATTCTTCGAAAATGAACACTTCAAATCTCCCAAGTGGGACCATTTATTTCAGTGCGATAAGTTGAAGATACAATAGCTGACCATATACAAGCGTGCACTTACGATGTGCAGAATGCGAGTGCTTAATAAAATACTGTTTCTCAAGAGTCTCTTGTCACACTAGATATGCTAAATAATGTTAGCATGCCTATTAAGATGAAAATAAGTACTAAATTAGTTATTAAATTATAATTAATATTTTTAATAAACTCACAATTGCTAATAACAGCTATAATATTCCTATTAAAATAATAGGAGGGGTGATGGAAAATAATGAGGGCATTATTATTTGTAATATCACAATGGTAAAATTGTGCTTGAAAACTTTTAAAAACAAAAAAAAGTATTTTATTTTAAAGAGAAGATATTATTATTTTATTTCTCTTTTGATGTCAACTGATCGAGAGTATTTATATACTTGTACAGGGAGAATAAATAATAAACTAGTAATAGTTCTAATAAGTATTAATAGTAACTAAAATTATTTAATATCATAGTCATTAATTATATTAATATTACTGTAAATGTTCTTTCATTTAACAGAAAAAAATAAAAATTATTATTATTATATTTAACGTGGAAAACAAATCACAGTCAACATGAAACATGTCGGGTATTAGAGATACCACATTTCTACTTTCACTTTGCTATTATTGTACATATAAAAATCTTTTTGCGGCGCAAGATATATCCCTGAAGCATTCCAGCCAACAATTATATTTTACAAGCTAAATGGCAAAACATAATATTTATTTATTTATTTATTTATTTACCACTTATACTTCCTCTTGACTTTTATCAAATATGATTCGGGTAACTAGATGATTTTAACGTGAAACTAAAGCAAAAAATATTGAGGTAAATATCTTATTAGATACATATATATACCTAGTCACACAGAAGATTCATATATATATATATATATCTGGTCACACACCTAGCTGAACCTAAGTGTTGAATATAATTTTTTGTTAAAATCACATTCATTCTAACTCAACACATAGTTAAATTTAAAGGTGTTGAGTCTGATATCTTACAACAACAATATATATTTGAGGCTCAATACCTAGTTGAATCTAAATGTTCTTAATCTGACATCTTATCAAACCAACATGCATTTCAGTTCAGTGTGTGACTAAATCTAAAAATATAATTTTAGTATCGTGCTAAACTTATATATATTTAAACTCATGTATTTAAGTCAACACATATATGAACCCGTGGATGTTCTCAACCTTAATGTTCAATGTGTAGCTTAGTTAGTGCTCTCCCATTGGTATTCATTTTTCAGCCAATGAGATACCCACACAAGCTGTAAACTTCACACGCAAATGAGATCAACAATACAATACATAGTTCCCAAGAACTGAAATCTCATCTCTCGTTACTATCAATCCAAAACGATGGAGAACTACATGTACTACAAATAAAAAATTGTAAGCAAACTAGCAACCCTTATGTTTTTGTCTTGTAATGGGAAGCTGTATGCGTTTTGAAAACAAAAATGTGGTTTTGGTATGAAGGAACTCTACATCTACAAGTAAAACCTCTAACCTAATACTGGCTATCAGATTCCAGAGCATAATAGATCAATAGAATAAACATGATAACACCTCGAGAGGTTCCTATCATGATGGGCCCTCTTTTATCTTTCATCACCTTATGTTTTTCTTCTGACTCCGCCATGCCAATGTTGGAGAAGCAGCAGGGCATCTAATGGGAATTTCGAGCAAAATATTGGTGCTCTATTGTTTTGAGCTCTGAACGATTCTGGTTTCATGCAGGGACATTTTAGTCAACATAAATAAAGTGCAAGCCATACAATCATGAGCACAAAGAGTTAACAAGTTAGCTCAAAAAACAACAAGTTAGCGTGCTGAAGTTGTCCACTCGAGGGGATGACCTCATGGCCTTGTGAATGGATAGGGATGTGAAACTCAAAGGGAAAGAAAGGTAGTGAAAAGCAGTAATTTCTGGAGAAAAAAAAACACAGAGATTTCTGCTTGAGTGGGACAATAGGTTGATTTATATACATTTTGTATATCATTAAAAAAAATAAAAAATTGCAAGTAATTAAATGAAAATGAGTACCCTTGTCAATTTTATTTTATTTTTGTGAAATTATTAATATGGTATGGATAGGGCATGCTAGCAGACATTTTCTATAAGGCTTACTCTCATAATCTTTATTCCATAGATTCTTCTTTTGTTAGTGTGTCCGTGAATAACTCACTTGTTACCTTCCTTTTCTTACTAGAACTACTAGAACCAAGACTTGTACTTTTCTTGTCCTTTCTACTTCGTGTAATTACTTATGTGCATAAACTTGGTGATAACGCTGGAGAGATGAGAGTCAAATCTTAAACAGTGGTTCTTGATTTTCTACTACTTATAGTTTTGAGTTGAGTAATTTGTGAGGACCCTCTTGTCAAATTAGATTTTCTTGTTATAATCTTTTTTGGGTGCTGGAGTGTGTGATTTAATAGAAGCTGAATTTCGAATCTTTGTTCGGCCTGGTCCATTTCTTGTTCTGGGTTTCTTTTTTCTTTTTTTACTGGTTGGTAGTTACCAGGAAAAAAACCATCTAAGTTCTGTTTTGGATTACAAACCCAAAGAATCCTGGATTCTTTGATTCTTTTTTCTTGTGGGTGTATATGTGAATTTCTTGTCTTGTTCAATATTGGGCCCTCTCTAGCATTCATAATCTGAAATTTGTAGCTGCTTTGGTAGATAGCATCTTTTCCTGAGACACATCTCCCTTTCGAATTCCACTACTTTGTGTTTGAATTTCGTGTCAGGTGAAGTTTGCAAACTATTCTTCATTTTACTGTGCATCTTCTTGTTCTCTCAAGTATGGATTTCTCTTGATGCTGGGTTCTACTTGAAATTTCTGTAGATTTGATAGCGGCTCCTTTTCTTTCTCCCTTTATTTTTTTCCCACACTAGGATCAGATAGTCAGTAAGACCCACTTAAACCTCTGTTACTGTTTGTAGATATCTCGTGTTCGTTACTGTTTTGGATGAGTTTACTTCATGTATTTGGGTTTGGTTTAAAGGTGGGGCATCTACTTTGGATGCTATGTTGCTGGATTGTATCGGTAATTTCCACGAACTGGCTCATTAATGGTGGAATCTTGGAGACCCAGGCTTGTTTGCTTGGTGATGGTGGCAAGATGTGGCTCAAATGCATGGAGAAAGTTTCAGGGAATAGTTGCAAGATCCATCATCACTACTACCAGTATATTGGTTCCAAGAGAGTTAGAAAAACATGGTGGAGAAAGCTTTTGGTCGCATGGATAGTTGGTTGGATCACTGTCTCTGTATGGATCTTTTGGTACATGAGCTCACAAGCTTTTGAGAAAAGGAAAGAAACTCTTGCGAGTATGTGTGATGAGAGGGCTAGGATGCTACAGGATCAGTTTAATGTGAGCATGAACCATGTGCAGGCCATGTCCATTTTGATCTCAACTTTTCACCATGGCAAAAATCCTTCTGCGATTGATCAGGTTAACTAGATCTCATTCAACACTTCGCAATTCTGAATACTAAATCTTGTAGAGATTGATAGTTGTCCTAGAAGTCCTTAACTGGCTTACTTCTTGGTTTATTCAAGAAAGTCAAATTGCTTAAAAACTAGTGTTGATCCATTTACTCGCGCAATTTGATCAATCTAGGTTTCTTATCACGCGGCTGCCTTTAGTATATTTTATAATTTTGGTGCGAAGTTTTGTTATTCTATGCTTTTCCTTTGATTGGAGATCAGTCCACGGTGTTAATTTGGTGAATTTATTTGAAGTCTCTATTTCATACTGTCAACGGTTTAGTTCAGAACTAGTTCTGGGTTCTTTTTGTCTATCATTGGTATTATATAGTCAAAATAGAAACTGACCTCTAAATTGCAGAGGACTTTTGCGAGGTATACAGAAAGAACCGCTTTTGAGAGGCCCCTCACAAGTGGTGTGGCATATGCTGTAAGGGTGCTCCACTCTGAAAGGGAACAATTTGAGAAGCAACAAGGCTGGACTATTAAGAGGATGGATTCCTTTGAACAAAACCCAGTCCACAAGGATGACAATGCTCCTAAAGCATTGGAGCCATCCCCAATTCAGGAAGAATATGCTCCTGTGATCTTTGCACAGGATACTGTTGCACATGTGGTTTCCCTTGATATGCTGTCAGGAACTGTAAGCCTTTTTATTCATTCACAATTTCATAAATGTTTCTTGTGGTTCAGTTCCTTGGCTAATCATCTGTTTCGCTAAAATTATGCCAATGTTCGCTAATGGGACACAATGAAATACCAAGAAATAAAAAACCTGGTGATGACTTCACATCATTGTTTTCCCTGTGGCCTCATAATTTTGGTTAAGCTATGTTATCAATTCCTCGAGCACTGCACTGCTGATTTAAATGAACTTATCTGTGACTTTTTGTTTACATCCTTTCCAGGAAGATCGTGAGAATGTGTTGCGTGCTAGAGCATCAGGAAAAGGGGTTCTGACTGCTCCTTTCAGGTTACTCAAAACTAAACGCCTCGGGGTTATTTTGACATTTGCTGTCTACAAGACAGACCTCCCTTCTAATGCAACTCCAAATGAGAGGATTCAATCAACTGATGGGTACGATTTTAGTCATCTGTAAATTTGACTGGAAAATTTACTTCATTCATATATTTTCTCTCTCGATAATTGATCAAATAAAGAGTTCAGAATTGGTGTGGGAATTGATCCTAAAACTGATTGAAATCCAGAAGCAAGGGTGACGCTTGCTAATATTAAAACTGTTTCCCTACTTTGAGCCAGTTGTATGGAAAGAAAAATTTACGTTCGCAAATTTTTTGTTGCAAGGAATGTCCTCAAAATTATTCTCTAATAATGGGCCTGAAAATATAGAGTTGCCACTGTGATGAAAAAGATAATTAATAAGCAGCTTTTCTGATATTCCCAACTCCAATCAGGTACCTTGGAGGAATCTTTGACATTGAGTCACTTGTTGAGAAGCTACTTCAACAGCTTGCAAGCAAGCAGACTATCCTAGTGAATGTCTATGACACCACTAACCAGTATCACCCTATCAGCATGTATGGTTCAAATGTATCGGATGATGGGCTGGAACATGTCAGCGCCCTTAATTTGGAAGATCCTTTCAGAAAGCATGAAATGCGCTGCAGGTAATCAATAAAATCTCTCTTTTGTTGAATGACATGAGACTCAACTTGTGTCTGAAATTGGCCTCCCTATTTGATTTTCTGCACTACCATGCCACAAAAAGTTCTTTAATTCAATAAAAAAGATAGCCTTGTAGTATGTTGATATGGTGAAATGGTTTGTCCAAATTTTTATGTAAGATGTGCTTATGTCATTATTTTTTTGATAGACACAGAGAACCTTCCTTTCATCTGGGAGGAGCTAAATCAATGCTGTAATGTGTTATATTAGTTGAAACAGTTGCGTAAGCGAGTTTTGTCATTCAATGCAGATTCAAACAAAAACCACCATGGCCATGGTTAGCAATAACAACATCAATTGGCATCCTTGTTATTGCATTGCTTATTGGGTACATATTCCATGCGACTATGAATCGGATTGCTAAAGTTGAAGATGATTACCACGAGATGAAGGAGCTTATAAAACGAGCCGAGGCAGCTGATGTTGCAAAATCTCAGGTATTTGGCATTTCTGTTCTGCTCCTTTTTTAGGTTTTACTCATTATGCCCTGCAGTACTCAATAACTTTCAACTTGCTGTAGTTTCTTGCTACGGTTTCCCATGAGATCAGAACCCCAATGAATGGTGTTCTAGGTGAGTTTTGAAATTGTTCATCACTTTTCCAATATAGGGAACAATGCAAAGCTCATGCACTCATGATAGTACCTCTTCTTATATTTCAGGAATGCTGCATATGCTTATGGACACAGATCTAGATGCGACTCAGCAAGATTATGTTAGAACTGCACAAGACAGTGGAAAAGCACTAGTCTCACTCATAAATGAGGTCTTGGATCAAGCAAAGATTGAATCTGGTAAGATTGAGCTTGAGGCAGTGCAGTTTGATTTGCGGGCAATAATGGATGATGTATTGGCACTCTTTTCTGGCGAGGCCCATGAGAAAGGGATTGAGGTAATTTATGTTTCCTGAAATGTGTTACTTGGTTTCCTTTGGCCACACTTCTTGGCCACACTTCTTGTCTCTAATCCTTCTTTGGTTCTTTTTCACTATTTATTATCTAAATATTTAAATTTTCATGATACAAACCGGTGAGAGAGCAGTTGGCAGTTTACGTGTCTGTTGGTGTTCCTGAAATGCTAATTGGTGATCCAGGGAGGTTTCGGCAAATTATTACCAATCTCATGGGGAATTCAATTAAAGTAAGTACCCAGCCATTTCTTCCTTAAATTTTCTTTGGTAACGAATAAATTTAAATCTGTAAATTGATATGCAGTTGTGGTAAAACTCATTTAACTGAAAATTTGGGAAAACAAACAGAGGTATAGGAGAAAACACAATATGCCTTGGTGTGTTGCCATGCAAAGCAAATTTATTTTGAGATTTGATATTGTGCCTCTTCTTACATTAAAACTCTTAATGTTAAGAACTAGACTTTGGTCTTCACATTTTTCTAGTTCAGGCAGCTGGATTAGCTAATAATATCTTGCCCAGTGATCCTGAAGAGATCTTCTCTTTGTGCTTGCAATGTTAGGTGGGAATCAGACCCCTTGGTGACAAAAAAATTCTTACCTTTCTTTTGAGGAAGAGTGGAATGATGAAATATTGTGCCTTGTCTTTAGGGTTAATGGGAATTCTTTCACAAGTATGATATCCATCAACAAGATTATATAAATTCAAATGGGCTCTCTTAACTTATGATTTTTCCCCTATCAAATAAAATATATGCAGATTGATGCTTTCTGTATCTCTCCTTCCAGTTTACAAAGAAAGGGCATATCTTTCTTACTGTTCATCCTGTTGAGGAGGTGATGGACTCAATAGATGTCGAGACAGAATCATCATCACGAAACACCTTGAGTGGTTTGCCCGTTGCAGATAGACGTAGGAGTTGTGCAGGATTTAAGATTTTCAATTGTGAGGGCTCAAGTCATCCTCTCTCACCATCGTCATCTGACCTCATCAATCTAATAGTGTCAGTTGAGGATACAGGGGAAGGGATCCCTCTAGAAGCCCAGCCTCGTGTTTTTACTCCTTTTATGCAGGTTGATCCATCCATTTCGAGAAAGTATGGAGGCACAGGCATTGGCCTGAGCATAAGCAAGTGTTTAGTTGGCCTTATGAATGGGGAAATTGGCTTTGCTAGCATACCAGATATTGGGTCCACCTTCACTTTCACTGCTGTATTTAGCAATGGTTCCTCCAATTCTAATGACTCCAAGCAGCAGAAGCAGAGAATAAAAAACCAATGTCACACAACGCCCTCAGAATTTCAACACATGACTGCATTAGTTGTTGACCCCAAGCCTGTTAGGGCCAAGGTTTCAAGATATCAGATCCAGCGGCTAGGAATACATGTTGAATTGGTTTCTGATTTAAATCAAGGTTTATCTAGTATAAGCAATGAAAATAGAGTTTTCAAAATGGTCTTCGTTGAACAGGAAGCTTGGGATAAGGAATCAAGCATTTCAGCTCACTTTGTCAATAGCATACAAAAAATTGAGCTTGGGTTTTCTCCAATACTGTTCCTTTTGGGAAATTCTCTCAGTTCTTCCAGAACAAACACTGCAACTTCTGGAGCTTATACCCTGAGTATAATAACCAAGCCCCTCAAGGCGAGTATGCTGGCTGCATCCTTACAACGAGCAATGGGTGGGAATACGGGCAATCCCCGCAATGGAGAACACCCCAGTTTGTCTCTTTGCAACCATCTTGTTGGAAGAAAAATTCTTATTGTAGATGACAATAGAGTGAATCTCATAGTAGCTGCTGCTGCTTTGAAGAAGTATGGAGCTGAAGTTATCAGTGCAGATAGTGGCAAGAAGGCGATCAAATTGCTCAAGCCACCTCACCAATTTGATGCGTGCTTCATGGATATCCAAATGCCAGAAATGGATGGGTATGTGATACTTCATGCCTTTAAGATTTTAATGTTAGTTTTCTTCCGGTTCTTGGTTATTTTATCTGTATTTATATATCCCAAGATATATTTGGTGCTAATTCTAAAAGCAATGCCCTTTCCCTCAGGTTTGAAGCTACGAAGAGAATTCGGGATATGGAGTCAAATGGGCATATACCGATACTGGCAATGACTGCCGATGTGATCCAGGCTACATATGAGGAGTGCCAAAGATGGGGAATGGACGGGTATGTTTCCAAGCCATTCGAAGCTGAACAGCTTTACCAGGAAGTTTCACGTTTTTTACAGCCACCTTCCACTGCGAATTCATAGAGAGAACTGCTATTGAAGACTACTCATGACAGGAGCTCAAGCACCTGTTCTCCAGGCTTTGAATGGGCTGGGAGTTCTCCTGAACAGTGAGTGTCCCATTTCCCAAAGTCGATTCTTGATTTTCGTAGTCTTGCATTGAAAGATTTTTCGTATAAAATGACCGGAAACACATTTTTTTACATTTTCAAAACCTGAAGCACACCTTCCTCAATTGTTTCTCGAATGGTCCATTATAAACCTCAAATTACATCAGCTTAACCTCCTGTTCTGCATGATATTTCTCCAGGAAAATATTTCTTTTGTTGCGGAGTGTAAATAGAAGCCATGATTGACTGGTTGGGCTCTTGTTTTCATCCATTGTTTTACGAGCTGCATAGTGAAGCTGGTTGGTTCCCTTTTCCTTGGAGACCTCATTTTCTAGCTGTCAGTACAACACTTAGAATAGGACGTCGAATTCAATACCACTTTCCATTGGACGAAGAATTCCAATTACCCGATTGTATCATAGAAAACACGGAATTGCATCTCCTCCCTATGAAGTAATAAACTGCTGACAAGCCGAAGAGATCTCTCTTTCTTCGTGGGCCACCGATTGTGGCATGGATTAAGATTTTGTTGGAAGGAAAGATAGCTTCTTGGCAACAAAGGAGAGAATGCTTCTTGTATATTATCTCTTTAATAAAGATGTTGCTGCATACCATGCTAGGTTTACTTCTTGTTTGATGTGGTTTCTAACAGTACCAAAAGGTCGTGCTACTAGGAATTGATGTAACTTGAACAGGGGGACATTCTAAAAAATTTGAGTGATCTCAAGATTCTTGTCTGCTCGACATTTGACTCGCTTTATTATTGTTTCCGAGAACATATGTCAATCGTGGCCCATGGCTCTGTTCTTTGTTGGTGAAGTACATTTTTTTTATCGGAACTTGACAGGTTCGTCTCACTTGTCGTAGTGATAGATGCTCTTGTCCCGAGGTTCAGTTCCTTGCGCTTTTGACGAACAGTGCTAAGAAATGAGAATCACATTAACGTTAGACATGGTAATTATACAAGGATGGTATGTTTTTAGATTATACACTTTATATTACATACTCCTAATATCTTCGAAACTCTTTATTTATATTATTAAATTAATTAATTTCTAAGATTATTTAGAAACCCTCGATTGAGCTCATCAGCTTATTGAATTGTCAATACTAAGCGTTATATTCCATATAAATTGTGCTGTTGGTTACGAAAAACATACAGCACATGAGTGTATGAAAACAAGCATTTTTAGAAATTTAAAAACTCAATTAAAAAATAATAATCTGGAGACCCAGTCAGTTTTTGTTGTTTGATAAGATTCTAATTCTTTGTTGTTTGAAATTATTATTATTGTTGTTTTTAAATTGTTTTGGTGTTGAAGTTAATATATATATATATATATATTTTAAAATAAAAATATTTTAAAATGTAAATATAATAATTGAGTTTCAGAGAGTTTATCACCTCTACCATAGAAGTGACTGAAAAAACTAAAAATCCGATTAAACAAAAAAATCAAAAAATAATGAACCAAGAAAAATTGAACCATTAAAAAAAAACTATTAAACCAATTAGATTTTAAAAAAAAACTTTCGCTCCAATAAAAAATATTTAAAAAATGTAAATATAATAATTGAGTTTCGGAGAGTTTACCACTTCTACAGTAGGACTGAAGAAAAAAACCAAAAAACCTGATTAAATAAAAAAAACCAAAAAAAAATTAACTGAGAAAAATCAAACCATTAAAAAAAAGCTATTAAACTGATTATAGTTTTTTAAAAACTTTTGGTCTGGTCCTATTTTTAGTTTTTTAAAGCTAGAACCAATGGATTAAAACCGAATCGGCTCAAATTAAAAAAAAAATATTATAATTGTTTTTTAATTCTTTCAGTTCAATTCAAAATTTTTAGTTTGATTTTATTTTGGTGAAATTGGGGAAGAGAAAGACTTGATTAAAGTAAAAAAATACTAAAATTATTTTTTAGTTTTTTAATTAAAAAAAAACAAACCAAACCGAAATTAATCAGTTTAAATCAATTTCAATTTTTATTTTTTTAATTTAATAATTTATAGGAACAAAAAAATTGACTCAGCACAAAACACAAGTGATATTATTTTTTTTGGTTTTAGTTGTGGGCTGGGCCCACCATTAAAAACTAGTAGCAGAAGCTTAAGTTTAGAAAATCATATTTTTGCATTTCCAACTAACTCTCAATCCTAACCGTTGGATGATCAGATAGGATCAAAAAAAAAAAAAAACCCTCCCCTTCCATATCAATTTTTCGCCCTGTCACTCACTGTGAAACGAAGAGAAGAAGAAAGAGGGGGGGAGTGATAGGGGAACAAAAAGAAGAGAGGAATCGGTTGGAATGGATCCAGACCAAGTAGCAAAGGCATTTGTCGAGCACTACTATTCTACGTTCGATGCGAACAGAGCTGGATTAGCGAATCTGTATCAAGACGGTTCTATGCTTACTTTTGAAGGTCAAAAGACGCAGGGATCCCAGAATATCGTTGCGAAACTTATTGCTCTCCCTTTCCAGCAGTGCAAGCATCACATCACCACCGTTGATTGCCAGCCTTCTGGTCCTGCTGGTGGTATGCTTGTTTTTGTCTCCGGTAATCTCCAGCTCTCCGGCGAACATCACGCTCTCAAGTTTAGCCAGGTATTTCTTTTTAACCTCTTTCTGAGGTGTGCTTGGATTGATCTGTGGTCTGAACAGATTTTATTCACGATCTGATTGAAACTAACTGTTGCTGTTAGGATCTGAATTTTTTTTGGAAATAATAAAATTGTGTTTTGTTTTCTTGTTTATTTTTAATTATTTATTTGTCTAGCTAGATCTAGGGTTTATTTGTGTGCACCTTCTAGAAATCTCCAGTTATACCATTGTAATTGTATCTATTTTATGCGTGTGTAGAGACTTAAAAGGCCTTTTAAGCTCTTGTAATAGCAGGGACCTGAAGTGATTTTTTTTCTGGGTACCCATTTTTTTTTATCTTAACAATGGTTCAACCTTTTTTGCTTTTTTTTTTCTGCAAATATTTTTTGGCTGGGCAATTTCTTAATGTTTATGCAAATTCTTTGGGCTGCTGTATGATTTTTAACCAAGTGCTTTTTTCCTTGTTTCCAATTGTTGCTCAAGTTTTTTTTTTGATATATATGAGATGTGTAGACACTTGTATTTTCTTTTCTTTTAAAGCTTGTTGGGTGCTCTACCTTCGACAATTTCATAGGTGACTATTCATTTCATTGGATAAAGCTTCAAATGATTAAATCTCTTAGACAAGGGCAGTTAAAACGTTGGAGTAAATGCTCTAAAGCTCAAACTGAATCTCCCAACTCTTTGTGTTCTTTTGAGTGTCTTGATTATGTTTCTTGTGATGAGACCAGTTTGATGAATGCATGTGCTGTCAGAAGCTCACTTTGTTGTGAGATAGATTGTGCGGACTTTAAGAAGCCCACAATGTTATTAAGGTGGCTGTGTTGGATGCATTTTACTAATTTTGTTTGACATCTTCCTGCCAGTGAACTACGGGGAAGAGTCATGTTTTCACCTGTCTTAAGGTTCATTGTTTATGTTTTATACAGTTTTGGGTCGTAAGTGCATACTCTTAACTAGCTGATAGACATGCATATGCTTAACATGTAGAAGACGAGTTCTCCTGTAAGTTGGTTGGGCTCTCTAATCACATGTATACTGACACCTATCAATTTGGCCCATCTGAATTCGTTATGCATTTAATTTTGAAGGGGAGTGTTAAGTTAGCATATGATGACATGACACTTACCTCTCTTTTTTGGTCTTTTTTCTAGCATTGTTAAAGTACCTGGTGGATGGTTATATTGTTCTATGTGATCTTTAATTCTTTTGAAGTTTAGTATTATGGTGTATATTCCATCGTTCACTTATATCTTTATCTGCTATTATGGGACCAAAAGGTAAATATTTCCTTTTATTCTCCTAACAAAAATTTCCTGTTCTACTTTCTGATCTCAGATGTTCCATTTAATGCCAACTCCACAGGGAAGCTTTTACGTGTTTAATGACATATTCAGGTTGAACTATGCTTGAAGTCAGAATGGTCACTCCAAATCTAATGTGGTTATAATGTCAAGGATTAAACCTCTTTCATGATATCTGTTCATTTCTAGGCATTTTAAATGAAGATTGGGATTTTTGGTTGGTTTTGTTTATTGTTACATTGTTCCCAAAGTTTATAGATTGCTATATTGTGGTTGGATGAATTGGGAAAGATACTTTGTTGGATTACTGTTTAAAGAAACTGGTGTTGGAGATTTCAAAACATTCTACTGAAAATTGAGTTCAAAATTCATGGTTCAATGTTTCAGATCTTGCTTTCAACAACTGCCGGCTCTTGCTACTTAAGTATCCTTGATGACTCAATTATGGGGGTTGTATCCACATTAATTGCCTTAGTGATGCTATTGTTTCCATGTGTAGTTATCATGGTGGTTCGCTAGGCACCATGGTATCCATGATGGGGCAATTATGGACCCAACTGGTTAGTCAGATGTGAAAAAATTGTTGTGATGTATCCAAAGGCTCCAGATGCAGTTTTCAATTTTCGAATCTGTGTTAGCCTGACCTACTTTAATTTTCCCAAGTCAATGTTACCTAGAAGATTTAATTGTTGCCTAACGATGGCTATAGCCATTTTCTATCCCACTGCTGCCAATATTCGCAAGTCTTTTAATTGTTTCTTTACAAAAAGGGAACATGGGTTTGGTAAAACACTCGGTGTTGATTATTTAATGATTTCTTCATGCAGTCAACTCTCAAATGCATCTTAATTGCACTCCAGCAGCTCGCTCAAGAAGGAGCAGGCCTTGCTTACATTCTAGACGCGATGAGAAGTCATGTTTTACATTTTGCTTTCCAAAATCTCAACCCATGTAAACAATTCAACATACTTTCCTCTCCCTGTAAATGCCTTTGCCTATACCTGGATGCCATGAAGACTGTTAACATTTGGTTTCTGGAAAATCTGAACATACAATTACAATAATGTATCAGATTGGCAGAGTTCTGGCCCTTCACTTTAATTGCACTCGAAATTTTAAGAGTGCTTTTCACCATTAGAACCGAAATCGATATGTGGAGGCTCTGGAATTTTAAGAGGAGGAACGTTGATCTTCTGACTGCTGTTTTTCTGTATCTTGACCATCGGCTCTGGGATTTTTCGCCATCCCAGTTAACATACTTCCAAAGGATTTAAATGGGTGTGTCAACCCATCCTTAACTTTCAAAATGAGGGACACCTCAGATACCTGCCAGGCAACAGTGAGGGTAATCATCACTGAAAGAAGGCAATGAGTAACAAAATTCTGCCTCCTCAATGTTCTAAGCTCTTTCACTATCTCTTCAGCTGCAGCATTTTCCCTGCTGCCACCACACGCAGGACCTTCTTCCCCATGTTCTGACACCGCTTCACCGATCAGAGGAGAATTTACATCCTCCGTCGCCGATGATAACTCGGATTGCACAAGTTTGGCATCATCCCCTTTTAGTGATTCCAGCTGTTAATGCTAGCTACGTTAATTCCAGTGTTTCTTTCAAACCAAGACAACGAGACATTGTATGAACAGATTACACAACCAAAGCTAACCAATCCACCATATCTAAATCTATTCATTTTTTTCTCTCGTGTTCAAATATACCAATACGAAAATGAAAGAGATTATTTCTAGAAAGTCAAATCAGACACGAGAAATGATTTCAAAACTCCTCTAGAGATATATTCTTACCTCAGAAAGTAACTTGGAGAGAAGCTGATCACTATCATCCGGGAGGAGATCATCATCACAAGAGGTTTCTTTGTTTCTTTTCTCTGCTAAGAGCTTGATTGCTTGATCAACCAGCTCCAGATTTTTGGCTGATTCTTCCATGGCTATATAGGCTAGGCTATGAATATGGTATGGATGGGAGGAGAAATGGCAAAACAAGCCACGCAATGAAATGAATCTAGTTCAAACCTTGTAACTGGAAGGTTATCTTGTTTGAGAGGAAGCCAGGTGGCCTTGTAATCTCTCAAAATGACAACCATCCATAGTGCGCTGACTAATTCCCTTTGCACTTAGGCCAACAATTTCAAGCGACACAGATCTACTCGCGAAGCTCCAAAAACATCAATTTCAACTGTTATTTATTTTATGTTCTTTTCTTTCGACAATGGCTAAGATCCTCAATAAGGTGAGTTCTTCCATCTCAGTGGCTTAGTTAGCAAGATGGCCAGAGTTACTTTGACTCATGAGGGAACTAGGTTCTGGTACATATCTTTCATCAGACCTTTAAGCCCCGCAACTGACATTTTGAGTATGAACCAAGTTATGCCGCCAGCTCTCAAGCCAGCAAAAATCCTTTCTTGTTTTTTTTTTTAAGGAGAAAAGAATCCATACTTAATGGTTCACAAGAATTAAAAATAATACAAACTATTCAAAAGCCTCCTCTCACATATTTGTTTTTAAGACTTCCTTCTTCTTCGTTTTTTTTTAAAATGTTTAAAGATATAACTAAAATTAATGTATATTTATATATATTAGATTTATTGGGCATTGATATGTGTGTGTGTGTGTATTAATTAATTTTCTTATTTCACATTACAAAACACAATTTTTTTCATATGAACATAAATTATATATACTAATGGGTTTACAATCCCATACTTAAAAGTTAATTTTTTTCCTAGTATATATTTAATAAAATTTAATGTGATGACTAAGATCAGCCAACTAGAGTGAACATCGGTTAGTACAGTACATCAGAAGTTGCTTCTCCTAGAAATGGTACAGATCATTTTCCATCTCAGTCCCATCAACCTGAAAAGTAGATGCTGCTGCTCCACTGATGCCACCAAGTCCCGCCTGCAAGAATGGTTAAAGAATTCACAAGTTAGGCCAAAAGAAATAAACACGTGTCCAGCACAGAAACACTAACATCAAACGGTGACCCTCTTGGGATAATCGTGGAGAAATAATAGTGTGAACGAGTATCTTGTTAAAATTTTATGGTTGATTCAAGATAAAATGGCAGACACAAACAATTTATCCACCCCTTCAAACCTGCTTTATATTCTCAACTGTGTAATTAGGCTAAATATAACATTTTCAAACAACATGTTATGGGATTTATCATATTTCAAGAACACGCATGAAAAAGAACAAAATTACATAATTGTTTCTTGATAATTCCATCAATTGCTTGTTCAAAAAAATCCCATCAGTTGCGGGATTTATCATATTTCAAGAACACGCATGAAAAACAACAAAATTACATAATTGTTTCTTGATAATTCCATCAATTGCTTGTTCAAAAAAATCCCATCAGTTGCGGGATTTATCATATTTCAAGAACACGCATGAAAAACAACAAAATTACATAATTGTTTCTTGATAATTCTATCAATTGCTTGTTCAAAAAAATCCCATCAATTGCACAATCAATTGATGCTTAGATCTAAAAGGCTTAAAAAACATTTTAACCAGTTGCAGACATTCAAGTTCCATGTAAAGTGTAAACACAGTTTTCTGATCTATTTACCTTAGCTTTGCGGTATTGTTCCAGTGTCCGATGATATTGCAGACGTGCATTTGGAGACTTTACCATTGATAGCACACGCAAGACAGCCTCATCAATAGCTCCATCTACTTTCTGTTTGCGGAAAATCTTGAGAATATCTTCATCCTCACTTTCATCAATGGATTCCATCGGATTCCGGAAACCTCGCAAACCAATTCCTTTATGTCGCCACCGCAGTACTGCCTTATCTAGAATTCCAACAGCCCAACATATTATCTCATAGTACTTCCTAATCTGATAGCCTCTCACATGAGCCTGCCAAAATAGCAAAAAAGTGCTCAATCCAGGATGCTTTACTCGTCAAAATGAACGTATGCTATATACTCAATGGCTCATTGATAGTGCTATTTGATACATGCATAGACGAGCTGTCTACATGCTGACTAAAGCACACTGATCATGTTTTTATTACATCTTGCTATTTTGAAAAACAGAGATGAAATTAGATCTGTGGTGAAAAGATATAGCACCTGTATCTTCACAACTTTCTGTCTAAGTGCTAGAAAATTCCTGCGTCCTTTCCATCCTCGATATTTCTTCTGGATGCATAATGCAGCTGAATTAATGACATGGGAATTACTATGAAAGGCCAGCTTTGACACAGATGAAAGCCCTTGAATGTCACCACCACTGATACCATACTCATCTAAACTCGTAGCTTCTCTCTGTTGTCGCTTTCTGAAAGAATGTGCACGGAAAGCAGATTGTATACGTGCAGCTGCCTGAGCTGCATTCCGCGCCGCTGCCAAGGTATATTTAAGAGAAACCTGATCTTCATTGTCAGTAAAGCTCTCCTTTGAGACGCTCTCTAAAGTTCTCTCAGCTTGAAGCTCAGCATAGCCTTTAGAAAGCTCACTTTCCTCCAGTCTGAGAGATGAAAGGTGGCTAGTTAGTGCCATTTCTGAAAGATAACCTGCAAGTCCCATGTGCCCGCTGGTGGCAGCAATGGATGCTGGGGTTTTGCCAATTGGATCTTGTGGACTAGGATCAGTCACAGCCCCAGCTGATGCACCAGAAGCTAAAAGGGAAGCAACCATTTTTTCCCTGTCACAGAAAATAATGATCACCATTCAAAAAGTATCAGGCAATTAAGAACAATTTTGTTATGAGATTTTGTACATTCTAAATCATGACCTGACAATATCATCTGTATTCGTTTTCTGTTTTAGTTCATTTGGTAAATTGGCAAGTTAGAAGTCAATTCTGGCATTCCATCTCTTGCTCTCTCAAAACTAGTCAACTCTATCTTTTCATGAGCTCCAAACATATTTTGGAAGTTACAGGTATATAACTAGATACCCTTTCCTTTTGTTGAAAGTATCCATGGATATTTGAGCTATAAGTTGTAAGCCTCTTCTTTTTCAAGTCGAACAATCTCTACAGCCAAAATCAGTATATAAAAAACTATGAAAACACATCAGGTTTCAAATTACCTTCCAAAACGAGCAGCCCAGTGGAGAGCGGTCCACCCATTAATGTCACGGAAATTTATACTGACTCCATGACTGAGAATTGGGCTTAAGGCCCACTCAAAGCCCAACCCAGCAACCATGTGAATGATCCCTTGCTCTTTCTTGGAAAATGAACACCCAGGTTGATCATGTCCTTCCTGAGACTTGGAGGAAAGCCACTGCTGCAGCTTGTCATTCAGAAGTTGTTGCAGAAGCCAATCAACTGTCATGGATGAAGTTCCGCTGCCAACTAAGAGAGCCTCTATGATATAACCCCATGTATCATCATCAGCCTTCAATTTTCTCAGAAGATGAATTCCCATTTCAACACGGTCTCCTCCCTGCAAAGAAAAATCAGACAGAAGCATCTGCACGAATCTGACAAGTAACAATAGCTCTTCTGGACTCTTAGTATCTTCTGTCTGGCATAAGTTACAGTGAGCACAACTACTATTTTTAGCTCGGTACTCAAAGTCTCTGATCTCGCTGCAGGACTCCCGATTGCCAGAAGTAATGCAGAGAGTGACCTTTCCGGGTTGTTGGGGAGGAGAATCACAACGAATGACACCTTCTTGAATGATTTGAAGAGGAACCTCAGTGTCACCGAACATGCACATCCATGAAGACTCTGATGGGTCACAGAGAAACGATCCAACAATGATGACCTGTATTGAGAATCAAGGCTTGAAAATTTGGGCTTGAATTTCTCATTTGAGATCTAAAAAGAAAAAAAAAAACTTAAAGCAATGCATAAGAGAACTATTTAAAGAATAAATATTTCATAAATATTCCTGTGGAAAGAGTCATGCTGAACTTGTTATAATATCAAAGTGACAGAAGTCCAGTGGTGCATCAGGAATGTTTATGAGATCCTTACTGTTTAGTTTGCAAGTGAACTGGTAGTTCAAAGAAGGTTCACCAAAACATCGAGTTATTAGGAAGGACAACTGAACTTCCAGTAAATATTTTTACCTGGTTTTCCAAATGGTACCAGTAAGAACCAGGGTTGGGATTGCTGTCCATGAAAATTTTAATTACTCTTAGCCTAGAAAGAGAGTGCGGCAATCTATCTCTTAGAATTGGCATCAGACAAGCATAAGATGATTCTGGTCCTGCACTGATTTTATAATTTACTTGCAACACGATCATGGAGTACATGCTACATTCAAGTACCTCAGTGTCCTTGAATATATAATCATGTTCTTCTAATTTCTTAAAACAACCAATTTATCCAGATCATAAACTAGGAATAAGTTATAAGGGAACTGGTTTCCTCCATTTCGTTTTATCCTGGTGAAGAATGAGGATGGTTGCAAATAGGTTGTCAAGCAGCATAAAACTAGTCACATCTCACATGACATGGTGTGAGATGGATGCATCTTTAAAAGCATAAATGCAAAAGAAATGGATGAACACATCCAGAAACAAGGAAAACTGTACTATCAGATAAGAAGTATGTAACGCTGCACTGAAGGAGCAGCCTGTTTTTACATGCATATAATGAGTTTGTACATTCTTTAAACTACACAACAGTTCCATTCTTGGAATAATACTGCCATCTCAATGAATGAATAATGAGAAATGCTGTAAAGAGCATAGCAGTCATAGCATTTGATGACTCATACCTTTGTAGCCTCGGTGGCATAGCCCCATTCTGGGGATATTGCATAGATAGTGAACTTCTGCTGCTGTGCAACTGTCAAATTTGAATCTGCTTCAATGGCCATTCCAAGATGGCCTTGGTCATATAGCATTGCATAGTAGTTGGAATTGTTTTCATGTGTTTCTATCACGGAAGAATATGCAGGGAGTTCAAAATTTTCAGCTTCTTCAGGAAGCAACAAAGAAGCTGGTAAAAAAATATAAAAAAATGTTAGGAGCTTGATGCGAGTTCATTACATGCTGAAAAATAAAAAGCCAATCATTATCAAGGGAATAAGATATCATACAGTTTCTGACATCTGGCTCATTGAAATTTATCCAATAAGAGTTTTCTTGCTCCTGAGCTGGTTCTGTACTTAAAGAGGACTTGGGCTTTTGGTGTTGAGAAATACAGCCGTCCATAAACAATACAACCATAATATAAGAGGATATCAAAAACATAACAGAAAGCTATATGCACATTTAAAGTGTACATATATTTCACCTGATACTCAGTGCATGATGATGTCTTATAGGACTCAATCACTTCATTCCATGGAAGGGGTTCTTTACTTCCATCTGTATAATAATGTGAATATGATTGCTGGTAAGTGCCACTATCACCCAAAAATCTTTATTGACTCCTTTCCTATTATATATTATTTATACATCAATGAAGAAATGAAGGCAGATACCAAAACATCAACTAAGTATATCTCGTAGTTTAGTTTCCATTTACATAACCGATGCAAGAACAGGCATGAAGTAACACTAGCAAGGAATGACTAAGGAATTTCCTAGAAGTGTTTTCAGGAGGTAGCAAGCTGGTTGCCAAAAGTCCAAAATTCCAGGTTTCAAAGAACAAGAGAATAATTGGTGGTCAGGCCACAACTAAAATAAAAGGATCATATTGGACAAAATGTGGACCTTGGAAGATGAATATCCTCTCCATCCATGATCAAAATATCACTTTTAATCCATTATTCTCAGAGGCCTTGTACAAGTTAGTCTGAAATATAGCAACTTGATGAGTATCGAAACTCGGTGCCTCAACCTCATCAAGCCTCGACATCTGATGACATTGGAAACTCTTTTCCCTTTTCAACACAAGTGCAATTCTAAAAGAACTACAACATATGCTGTAAGAAAGATGAGTATCAGGTCCACGTTCTCAAATTTAAATTGGGACGTTTACAGAATCAGAAAGATGTACATTGTATTCACCTTCCAATCACAATTCTAGTATTCCTCTCATCCATTTATTGAACATAATACCAAAACAAATCCAATGGACTTCATCTGTGAGGGAGTTTTATTTTCTCTTATATAGTTTTGAGTATTATGGTGAGAGTTTTACTCACAAACTGTCTCTCAAATAAAACCTCTTCTGGAATCTCTGGTATGCCTCTCTCTCAACAGGTAAGATTTAAACCACAGATATAAGACAATCCAGCCATTTATGACCACATGAGCTAAGTCATAGAAATTAATAAAACTAAAACCCAGAACAATAGTAACGAAACAATACACTCAAGAATTGGACTTGCAAATTTTTGAAGACAGTGACACTGGATAAAATCAAATGAAACTAGTGAAGCGAATAAGAAACTAATGTCAGATATAGAGAAAAGGACGCTTACCAATACTAAACATGACATAAGGATACAAATGAAATGAATCAAATAAAATTAAATGCAGCCAGACATAATGCAACATTGATAAACTAGCAGAAGAGTACAGGCACCGAATAAAGACACAACAGACCTGCATCCCGAAAAGGTGCAAGATTGTTTCTCTCTAGTTGCTTTTCAGCAAGTCCACCATAAGATTGACAATCAGCAATATACTGTGACCCATGAAGTAAATTCTTCGAATGGTCCTCTTTGGAGATGTTATTTATGTATTCCAGAAATTTTGTATCATTTATGGCTCCCTCTTCACCACCAAATGGGCCAATCTCATTGGCACTGTCCTCATTCAAACTCAATTGCTCTTCCAACCTTCGCAAAAATTGAGTAACCTCATTATTACCAGAACTAGTAAACTCTGCTGTCCTATCCACCCCATTGTCCTTGATGCCTAATCCAGAGCTAACATCTACAGATGCTGGACTGGAGAAACTCTGATATGGTTCATATACACCACTAACTGCAGAGGTAGATCCTCGAGTTTGACTAGTATTATTATCTGGACTACAAGATAATATGGGTGATAGCTGTGCAGCAGATCCAGGAGATGGTTTACCCTGTAGACATAAAAGTGAATGGTGACATTAATTTGCAACTCATAGCAGGCTGCAACATTTGACCAGAAATTATTTGATGCCCAACCTAAGGACTGCTAGGCAGCTAAAATAGAGAGGTAGAAAGTGATCAGTCGAACAAGCATGATGGGAATAGCAAGGTCATATATTAACGTTGGAACAAGAAATACCACAGAACTTGTTGTTTTTGCATAGGTCCTAACAGCTCACCTCAGTAATGTCTCTATAATGGACAAGCACGATGTGCTCAAATGCCCTGCCAAGAAAGTAATATGTCAGCAGATATGACCCAAAACTTACCATCCATTCCTTGCTCATTAAAAGTGAGAGCTGTTAAAATGGCCCTGATAGTGTGGATAATGTTAGATTAGCTTTCCTATATTTTGCATAAAACTTACATTTCTGCTTGCCTCAAAAGCTTTCATGAATATGAGATATTCTCTAAGATCACAGCACATCATGAAAGGAAACAAATAGTTGCATAACAGTGCGGAGTATACTCACGGGTCCAGCATCCAATAGCTGCGTCTTTGAAAATTTTGGTTTTGCTCACCATGTGCATAATAACAATTTAAAGCCTCAACATTTCCAACCTAATCATGCAAGTAAAATGTCAATACACAAAACTCCATGGACTTTAAGATAAACACTAAACGTGTTTCGCTAAACCTATCCAACAGCCATTTTCACCTTGTAGGACATCATTCTAATGCACTCATCCTTATAATCAATGCATCTGATACTTAATACTATGAATGGGATCGGTAATAATGTAGTTGAAAGAAAATGATGAGAGCTACACAAACAAGCGACTGGTGTTGAAATAATGTGCCAAAGAGTTGAAGCAATACACAAATGAATATTGAGATTTAAAGGCTTTGAAATAGCACCTTAAGCCTTTCATGCGCTTCTCCAACACTTCTTCCATCCTTCTTTTTACGCCAATTATGACCATCCTTTCTAAAGAACTTAAGAACCCTCTTATTAAATAGAAACAAAGACCCACCTGTTCAACAATTCCACACTGTTAGTGACTAATTAGTAGTGATTTTCAATTATAAACAATAATAAAAACATGAATTACTTACTGGTTGGCTTTTGAGGTGATTCCTCTGTGAACTGATACTTATCATGATTCTGTAATATAAAAACCACTTCAGCTGGTTTCAGCCACCGCGTTTGTGCTTCTTCAAATAGACCATTGATATCATACCCTGGTTCCATTCCAAATATCAATAATAATAATAATAAATAAATAAACACTGCTGATCATCTTAAGAATATTATCACAGTAATTCATTTTAAAACAAAATAAATAAAAATCTTACCTGATGGCAACATGTTCGGATTAATTTCTCAAAAAAGAAGAAGAAATTAAGCTAACTGGAAGAGTTGCAGACAGAGGACCAGAAAAAGTAAACAAAGAAAGAAAGACTTCACTTTGTACTCGATCATGTGAACCGGAGACTCTAACTTATCGAAAAACAATTCTACGGGAACAAGAAACAGAAGGCTCTGACTAGCAAACCGTACTTGCGGTCTGGATATATCAATCCTGGACCGGTTTATTTAAGCTTAAAACTGGAAGAAACGAACGATGAACGGGGGTTGGAGCTTTTTGCTCAACCGTACAGGGAATAAACGAAAAAATAAAACACGACAGTAAAGGAACACTTGGAGACACTGGAGGAAATTATCTAGTGTTTCGATTATACACAAACCTCTTGTTACTGGCTGATGCTGTTCGAGGCTTCGAGCCTTCGAGGAGTTTGCCATTTGTACTAAACTAACCCTGCATTTTTCACGAAATAACTAGATGAGCCCAAAGCCTGCAATTTGACTTCGAAAAAAACAAGAAACTAGTACGATGTAGCCTGTCCGATATAATATTCTCGTGCTAATATTCTTATTACTGAGTTACCCCTTACTCGGCCAGATATAGAGAAGTCAAGCAAAGCTGTTTGTTTATTATTCAAAATCACGAGTTTAATTGTAAAATTATATAATTTATGAGTTAATATGTATTTAACATTTAAAATTAGATTAAGAATTTGAGAATTAGTAAAATTAGAGTTAACTTATATAAAACCGGTAAAATCGATCTGATTTACGAGTTTACTAAATTTATGACATGAGCTAATTTGAATTTAATCTTAAAATGTATATTGATTAGTTTTATGAGATTTAACATATATCTCAAACTATTTATTGTATCTTGCTAAATATTACATGGAAATACTAGACACATTAAATTATATTATGGTAAATTTTCAAGTCAAATTAAGTTTGACAATATATTATTTTATATGGTGGAAGTTATTAAATAAATCTTATCAAATCTATCAAATTAAATATCTATGTGATGTTTGGGACACGTATGGATCTACATGTAGAATTTTAATGTTTTTCAGGTTGAGCTGAAAACTAAACATCTCAAGCTTGTCAATTATATATGGCATACCTGGTAATTTATTCAGACAAGGGAGAACAACATCTTTAAAATAATGACTAAAATCTACCAAAAACAAATGTGAAAAAATTGAAGATTCAGGTTATATAGTGAATTTAAGCATGAGAACTTTGTTTTTATCTTCATATTTTATTTATCTAGTTAATGTTTAATAATTATTTTTATTTTTGGTTTATTCTATCACATTAGACATTATTTAAAATGTTATTTCATTATTGAATTTAAGATAGTTAATAACCATTCTAAACTCATTAGTTCTCAATTCTATAAGGGTTTATTGGACTTGTTATAATAGGACAATCAAGTTTGTCACATGTACCTATATATATTTTTATTATTCAATGATTCCTTTTTATATTGAAATTTTTTGTTATGAGATATTATTTTTCTATGTTATTAAAATTTTGATTTATTCTATTTATCTCTTTATTTTTCTTAAATCACTAATTAATTATAATATTTTTTTAACTAAAATTATTAATATATAATTATCTAAAAAAATTACCTGCAAGTTTATAATCCAAGTTTATACTGTATTTTTTTTTGTTTTAGTGTAATAAAAAATATTTATTTGACAATATAGGCTGTGTTATTGACTACTGCATCCGAGTCCACTCTCAATTTAGTACATGAAGTGTGGTTGAGATTGTCTTTAAAAATATTTTGCATTCAGAAATATATTAAAATGTTATTTAAAAAAAAATATTTTTGATATAAGTACATGAAAATAATCTAAAAATACCAAAAAGTTTTAATTTATATAAAAATCAAATATAATTTTTTTTTTTAAAATCAAAAGTATTTTTTAAATACAATAATAAACAGAGCATTAGAGTCCTGCACCCGTTGGGTTCCTCTAGCGGCGGTATCAAAGAGTCGGTGTAACTCAAGGGTGTTTTGGTAATTTGACTGCTCTCGTTTGTTGCTATCTCTTCTGGTAGGTAAGAAACATAGTGGTGGATGGCAATGACTGCTCTCCAATGGGTGGTGCGCTGGAAAGTGGTGGGGTGGGGATACCAAATAGACCGAAGTATTCTAATAATTTTTAAAATATCTGGAAAACCAATACATGGTAAAGATTCATTCCGCTGGGGTTTGCTATTGTATTTAAAAAAAAAATTGAAAAAATTTGAATTTGAATATGAATTTTTTATTTTAAATATATAAAAAAATTAAATTTTATTATTATTTTAATAAATTTTTAAATAAAAATTATTTTTAAAAAACAAAATCAACCACGTATTTACTAGCGGTAATGAAGAATAATGAAGACATGTGCTTGGCCATTTAAAGACAGAAATGAAGTTATTTTATATATATAAAAAGTGGATCGTCGTTTTATAAAAAAATTTGAAAACATTTATGTTCTTTCGCAATTTGATCACAGTCCTGACTTTTTAAGGGTCGGTCGGTCCAATCATAAATACGCTTTGCGTTCGAGGCATCCCTGTGTTCATGTTTTAGATAACCTCGTATAAGTTTTCAATATTTAATTTGATATAAATATTTTAGAGTCCTATCAAACATTGATTGATGGAAATACATTTTTTTAATATTGAAAGGATTTTTTTTTTTTTAAATAATTTATAGAACTCTGGTTTAAATTTCATTTTTTTAAATATGCAATAACTAAAAATCCTAATTTTGCTACATGAATTTCATTGCCTAGCACGTCATTGGATAACGTATGCTTTTGTCACCCTCACACACTTGAGTATTAACACTGGTGGTAATATGTAACCGGGTAGCCTTGCTGACAGTGTGAAATGATTTGCTACCGCTTATTTTGACGGCAAATGATTTTCCCTGCCGGTTACCACGGAGGCGAGTCCACCATGCTTCGCTCAGTCAAGATCACGACAACTAACCCGCCCTAAAACTTGGAGTAGTGTAGATTTACCGAGTTAACCTCTTCTTGTTTTTTAAATTGAACAGCGTTGTTCTTTATATATATATTTTAAAAAAATGAAATGATATATTTTTTATGAGAATTAATATTTATATATAGTTAATCTAATTAAGTTTTTTTTAAAAAAATAGCTAGATTTAACCGTCAATCATCAAGTTAATTTTTTAAAAATTCAAAATATAACTTTATTTAAAACTTTATTTAAATTAAATTAAATTTTGAGCGCACAAATTACCAAATCATTCCATAAAAATAGATAAAATTTTATAACTATTTCACAAAATACAAAGCAATTAACTGATAGGGTGGGACAAATTGAGAAGTTTCCATGTCTTCCCTGCCAACCAATTTGAAAGTTACTTTGAATTGGAATTGTGATCGTGTTTTCATGGCTTTTATATTTTGACCACCACTTTTGAATTTTTTAAAGCTTGAAAGGTCATTATTAAGAAAAAAAATCGTAATTTTGATGATTAATTAATAAAAAAAAGGGTTAATTTTGATGATCCATGAGTGATTAATAAAAAAGGGGTTAATTTTGATGTTTTTGGAGCCATGTTTGCGACTCGACACGTACACGGGGGTTCTAGCAAACTATGAGAACGGCCCAATGCGTTTCTTTCACTGCATGTGCTAGGACGTGTCGCCAAATCTCTCTCGTCCAGTTTAGATAGTATCAAACTGGTTCACAATTCCAAATTTTAAGGTTATTTTATAGATTTATTTTTAAAGAAAAAAATAAGATAAAAAAATTCTAATAGATATATTCTTAATACCGTCACTCTTGCTAAATCTTATTTGTTGGGTAATTAAATAATTATGTGAAATGAATTATTGACAAAGTCCATAGGATTAATATTACCGAGCTAGGAATTAATTTTGAAAATACTTACGGGATTAGAGAAACATAATATTCCTCTATCTATACATGTTTTAATTAAGCAAGACCTCAAACATCATTCGTTACTAAACAAGACTAGTAAATCATAGATCAAAAAAATTATTATTATTTTTGATATATTATGTGTTTTTTATGTTTGTATTTTATTTCTTTAGGGTGAGATCAAAAATTAATTATAAAATATTATTAATTATTTTCAGAGCAGCATAAAATTTTATAGGATGAAGCACGTGTGGTTCTTCTAGTTCTTTACTTTCTTTTCATTATTTAAAAAAAAATAATCCTGGGTAAGGTTCCTTGACCTCATTTAGTTTATGTTTATATTTAATTTAATTTAATCAGCTATGTTCTTAATTCACGGGTGACCATAAGTTTTGGACATGTCTCAGAAGTTCCTTATTCTTTAATTTTGGTCAACACACATCAGATAAATTGATTACTCTTATTTTTTGCCTATTTAAATCACAAAATTAAATTTATAATTACCAAACTGTATATTCAAAACTATGTCAACAAATAATAAAAAGAAAGAAAAGGCCTAAACTATCAAGTAGAGAACAATAGGGTAAATGGGGGCAAGACTAGTCAAACTCCAAGGTTGGTTACCCTTCAAAGTCGATGTCCACATTAATTATTCCCTTAACTTCCGTAAACACAAAAAAAACCACCGTACGTATTATATTATTTATCTATAGTTCTATACATGTCGTTTCGACACTCGACTGGCAGGCAGTCCTTTAATTTGCTTGGACACGACACATTCGATATTATGTATGCGTTTGTGTATTAAAAATTACATGACAAAGAAAACAAGTGTAGACAGCATACCTAAAAGAAACATGATTGATGAGCAAGTTATTCTTATACGAATTGTCGCCTGTAAATGATATCTATAATTAAGTGCCCCTTTATCCACAAACTTATTTTAGATACCAAGTAATGCAAATAAATACAAAAAAAAAAAAAAATGTTGCCATGCATAAATCACCTGTATTAACCATGCATAATTATATTTATGTCACATCAATCTTAAATTATCATATTAAAGTCGTGATAACATAAATACATTCAAATAATATATATTTTTTATAATCTATTTTAATAACATTCCTTGTAATTTTAATAATAATACGTCGTTTTGTAATGAGGCAAACACCACCAGTTCAAGAAACGAGATGGTCGCGGCGACAGAGAATCCAAAATGTGACTTGATTAAGAAGTGCCGCCCCACTTAGCAATTCCTCGTTATCTCCCTTTCCATCCATATAAAAACCCCTTTACAATTCTGTAATTTTCATTATAGCTTTCTTCTTCTCTCTGCCACAAACTCAGTTCTCCACAAAGAAAGACAAAGGGTTCACGTCGAGAAAAATAGCTGAGCCAAATGTCAGACTGGGGTCCATTGTTTGTGGCTGTGGTGCTGTTTATCCTTTTGACTCCAGGGCTTTTGTTTCAGGTCCCGGGGCGACATCGGTGCGTTGAGTTTGGCAGTTTCCAGACAAGTGGCGCATCAATTATGGTGCACACTCTTCTCTATTTTGCTCTCATTTGCGTTTTCTTGCTGGCTGTTAAGGTTCACTTGTACCTTGGTTAGAACTAAATGGTAATGCAATTGACTGCCCCCCAAGTGAAAAACAGGATCAAGTGTAATAAATTGAAGATTTTTCTGGGGGTTTGCTTTTCTGTCAAAATGCAAGTTATATCAAATTTGTTTTTTTTACATTTTAGAGAGGGTTTGATTGATTGATATATATATATATATATATATATATCTTGAAAAAAAATAGGGTTTTTTTCAGTGTAACAATTGAGCAATTGCCAACTCCCTTCCATTGAGAAGTAATCTTCCAAATACTATCGAAGCCAGTCGCGAAAGAATAAATCTTTTTATTTTTATTTTTAAGGATGAAATGGATATCAATGAACAATAGGAAAAATAGAAAGAAGATGATTCCAGCCACCAGTCCATGAAAAATACAACTGCTTAAACTTACTAAAAAGATTCAAGCTACCCCCCAAAGTACACCAGAGATGCTGGACAGATAGAGGCAAACTTAACTCACTCAAAGACTTAATCAGACAACAATTACAAGGACAAATTAGAAAATAAAACCAACATAAAGAAAATAACTTGACTCGCATATATTTTCTGCATTGAATTTCTACATCAGCCAACAAGAAAAACACTATTTATAGGCAGTAATAGCAAGAGCCTGGCAAAGAAGAGAAATGAAGGCAACGGAGAAGAAAGTGAAAAAACACCTAAAAGATAGGATGCTCTCAGCAACTTCATGGCCAAAAAGTAAAGCTTAACCCATATCGCTCCGAAGTTCGAAGGACTAGAATCAATAACAAGAGAACAAAAACATTATCTAAAAACTAAACCTTATCTAAAAGCTTAACTTGCTCACGGTTTAGTTGCTGTTTACAGTGACACAAATCATTGGCAATAGTACTTATTTTTCGCTTTGGTTCATCGATCTATTGTTTTTTATTTTTGCACCGTGAAATAATGATTTTATCTCTCGAAAAAGACCAAAAAAAACAGCACCTGGATGCAGAGGTTCCATAGTAATTGCACTTTTTCGGTCCGGTCTGGTCCGGCTAACCAGTTTATTTATTTTTTAATATTTTTTGCACAATAAAATAACTAATCTGTCCCGCAAAAAAGACAAAATTCAGGTCTGGCTAGGGGGATGTCCCGGTAATTTATCATTTATAATTGTGATATAACTTGAGGTGTCCCCAAGGGGCTATATGTTATTTATAATTGTGATATAACTTGAGGTGTTTGCAAGTAACATGACGTGATGATAAAAGATTTGAGATCTGTACAACATGTCTCGAGTTCGAGTCAATGCATCTCTTATATAAGAACTTGAAATAGCTAAAATTTTATCTACTTAACTGAATCCACAAAATATATTTTCTAGAAAATAGAATTTGTTCGAATCCATAAAAAAATAATATATAACTTGAGGTGTGAGGCAGAGGCCATGTCTTGCCAGATCTAGTAAAAGAAGTTTATCTAGCCTTCAAACCCAAAACTCTGACGTAATTTTTTCAGCCGAGAAACTGTAATTTGTGAATCACAATAAAAAGGAATCGGGAAATCACTTCTAACCGCAAAAGTATGAAATCTCATCTTTAATTGGCATTAATCAGGACCCTGTCTAGAAGCAAAAGATGCGCCATGTTTTATTCTGATGAGCTCTGATTAGTAAGATACGTCAAATTTCACTAGTAAACCCGCCAAGTCCATTGCTTCAGCATCTCTCTACCCAGTGCGCACAGAATGTGACGTTGGAGTATAGTATTTGCTGCTAGAATTAGATTTCTTTTTCCCTGTTGATTCTTCCTTTCTCTGCTTCTTTTTATATATTCGTTTCGTTCTCCCTCAATTCAATAACACCACAGGTCAGAGATCAGTGCCAGATCACCCTTGTCCGTACCAAAAAAGAGTTTGAGATCAGAGCTGCAGTTTGTGCTTCTTTCTAAGAAAAAAAGATGGCGGACTGGGGGCCCGTGGTGATAGCAGTGGTGCTGTTTGTGCTGCTAAGTCCAGGATTGCTATTCCAGCTGCCGGGGAGGAGAAGAGTTGCTGAGTTTGGGAGCATGCAGACAAGTGGAATGGCGATACTGGTCCATACCATCATCTTCTTTGGTCTCCTCACCATCTTTCTCGTTGTTATTGGTGTTCACATTTACACAGGATAGCCGATTAAAGCTTTTAAAAACATCTTTTCTACTTTTTTTTTTTAATATTTAAGTTAATTCGCCCTGATCTCTTGTATTGTGTTAGGCGCTTTCCGTGGTTGTCTTGTTCGTCAAGGTTGTTTTGATAATCGCTGTTATTGTGTATTGCTCTCTGTTTCTTGTAATTATGCTCCAGTCAATTGGCGAATAAAAGTTCTGATTCCTGCTCTACATAATCTCTAATCTATTTCCTTGTCCCGTTGAGTGTTTCTTGTTTTTGTTTTTTTTTGCTGAAAGGGTTAGGTACCTATGATGATTTTGGCTATTTTTGCTTATTAGCACTCTTTTTAAAAATTGATAGCATAACACAATTAAAAAATATATATATGAAACAATGTAGTTTGTACATATTACGAATTGGAAAACATTATATTATACTTGTCATTATTTATAAACGTGATATTTCAAAACAAATTGAAATGAGCTGGACAAATAATGATTAAAAGAGAGGATAAGGAAAAGATAAAAAAAGTAAAAAAACATGAAAACATATATCATCACTATCTGTATCGTAAAAAAGATCTTAAGGAAATAAATTCAATGACATCAAGAAATGTCACAACATGCCATCACTGAGTCTTTTTTTCTTATCTCTCTCTCCTCGTGAATTACAATAAGGAGAGAAAGAAAAAGGAAAATATCATGAAGGTGCACCGAAGCTCTTGTTATGACATCACTGGTACCATAAAAAAGATATAAACGAGATAAATCTAACATCACCAAGAAATATCGTCAATGATGATCGTGGTGGGCAACACTTGCCACTAAAACAAGTGAGTCACCTGCCATATTTGAGCGGATAGTGTGGTCCACTCCAATCATCGTTGATGACCTTTCTTGGTGTTAGATTTATTTCATCAAGATCTTTCTACTGATATTAGTTTAGTTGTATTAGAGATTTGATGTGCCTTTGGGATCTCTTTATTTATTTATTTATTTTCTCTATACTATTTCCTCCTCCTTATCTTTGCCTTTGGGATCTCTTTATTTATTTATTTTCTCTATACTCTTTCCTCCTCCTTATCTTTGTACCCCATCTCACAATTTGTTTTAGGGCCTGTTTGGTATTGCGGTTGCGGTTGTGGTTGAGGTTGAAAAAATGGAGTTTCAAAAAAAGCGCTTTTTACTGTGGTTCAAAAAAAGCAGTTAAGTGTTTAGTTAAAACTGTGGTTGAGTTGACGGTTGAAGAAAAAACAGTTTTGGTGTTTGGTTTCCAAACTTTACAAACTGCTTTTAACTTGTGAAATTACTTAAAAGGGTATATATATATATATAATTTTTTTAAATATTGTAAATTTAATAATGATAATAATATTATGTAATTAATAATTCATGAAAAAACAAATATTATTTTTTATTCTCCCATCAAACTATTTGCAATTTCATCACGAACATATATTTTCCTTCCATTAAGACTGATCGGTATCTACATATTTTTTTAAAAAAATATATATTTTAAAATTTTTGGTGGGCCGAGGACAGCCCAACCAAATTGGGCCTAAGCCCAACTTTGCTGGACTTGGGCTGGGCCGAGTGCAGCCCAGCCCAGGTCCAGCTGCTTCTTTCACCTAAAACGGTGTGCTGCACCTGTGCGTCTTCTTCGCGACAGTGCAGCGAACATATAATTCACGTGAATAGTGCCTTCCGACCGAACACGACGAGAGCTTCAACGGAGGATATCTACGGGTAGAGAAGGCCGATGTGGTTCTTCCTGTGGTGATGGCGTCTTAAATGGTGGCCTGTGGTGGCCGGAAACAGCCTTGGAAGGTGGCGGTACTGTTCACCGACCACGACGAGAGCTTAAAAGGAGGATACCGACAGGTAGAGGAGGCCGAGGTGGTTCTTCCTGTGGTGGTTTCATCGTAAATGGTGGTCTGTGGTGGCCGGAGTCAGCGTTGGAAGCTCTCGGCTTCCATGGCTGCTCTGTTTTGGGCAGAGAGAGAGAGAGAGAGAGAGACATGCGAAAAAATGGCTGCGAAAAATGCTACAATTTTTCCTTCATTTTTCATTTTTTTTCATCAACATGGCAGACATGGCGAGGAGGCACTGATCATTTTTATTTTTCTTCTCTTCTTCGTCACATGCAAAATTTGTCTTCTCTGATGGTATTGGAAAATTTTCATCAAAATTGGCAGATAGCAAACTTGGCTTGAAACGGCGATTCAATCTCGCACAAACGACGTTTGAAAAGCACCTCTTAGGTGCTTTTCAAAAAACACCGTTTGGGTGTAAAAATGGGGTGGGACCCACTAAAATAAAATGGTGTTTGGTCAAAACCAAACACCAAAACCCCATCCCGTTTGGCAAACGTGGAACGCACCACGTTGCCAAACGGGTGCTTAATATCTTAAATCACGACGTGTACAAAATGTGTAATCTCACTAATTATTTTTCAAATTAGGTTATTATGCCAAAATATTTTAAAAAAACACATGCTATTTTTTTGCCAAATTAGTTTTTCAAATTGGACATGTCGTATAGTTTTTGTTCATTGTTTTCTCTTTCTTTAGCCTAAAAAGATTCGGTATTAAAAAAAATAGTTTTTTGAAACTTCAAGAAAAAAATTCTCAAAAAATTCTAAAGATCATTTTACAATATTTTTGGTTTTGTCACATGTTGTTTAAGCAATTTTGTTAGTATCGGGCAATAGATTTACATTGTAAGATACAAACTCAATACAAAACACCTGATTTTATTCAAGATTTTCAATTTTTTTTTTGATACATGCGAACATTTCCTAAAAGTTTTGTATTGAGTATATATTTCTCATTTTTTAAAAATAAATATTGTAATTAATTTATGATTTTTTATTAGGGTTTGACCAAAATATTTAAAATCCTTCACCAATTATTTTATTTAATTAATATTCAAAGCATTATGATTTAGTTGTAGACTTTAATATTTAAGGGTGTAAGACTATATAGTATAGTACACCCTTAAATATTAAAGATATAAAAGAAATAGATGTGGTGCTAAAATTCGACCTTTAAAATAGTAGAAAAGACCAATAGATATAAAAATTCAATCTAGAAAAAACAATCAAACAACGATGCAACTTAACTTAAATAAGATATACTAGAGGTGATGCGTTTTTTTTTTCTTGCATAACTAGTTTCTTTACCCAAATTCCTACAAACCATTAACTTTTCTAGTGATCATAATACTAGCTAATGATTTCTAAATTATATAATTATAATTTTATGACTATACCAAAAACCTTTTTTTCATATACTCAAGAAGCAAACATGGCGTTCTGGTAATGTATGGATGCTGCCAAACCTAACCTGAAATTTATTTTAACCTAACTCAAAATATATATTTATATTATATAAATATATTTATAGAATATTTAGATTTTTTTAATATATTTTGATACAGACACACACCCCTACCTTAATATTAATATAAAACACATATATATAAATAATACTTATCATCTAATACACACACATTTCAAATATATATTAACTATTTTATTTTTTATTGATTGATAGATAATTATACATAATAGATACTCGTTGGACACTCAAAACCCGATGAATAGTTATGAATATATAAATTTTTTATTGGATGGATAATAGATTGGTTATAGATATCAAGAAATCTAACTTGTGGAAACGTAATACAATCCCTGCCCAAAATTAAAAAATAATAATTGAATAAAGTAATAGATTTTTTTAACCGCAGTGAAATATAGTAGAATGGAACTTGCAATTTTCTTGGAAGAAAAAAAAAGGAACTTCCTAAATTCAAATTCAATGATAATATAAGTGTAACCTCTGATGAAAATGTCCCTCCCTCGTAGCACAACAGTTGAGCTACAATTCATTCACTTCATAATATTTTATAAAAATAAATTAAAATAATATTTTTTAAGGGCAAATCGAAGACCAGCTTGGCCTATCATTCAACGAGGAAAGAGAATGGGGAGCAGGTCGATTGCGTGAGAGGTTAAAGCAAGAGAAGAAGATTCTTGTTGTCCTAAATGATCTTTGGAAGAGACTTGATCAGTGTGTAATCTGTCAATTTCGGTGGGACTTACCCCACAGACAGTGGAGAGAAGCTTCAACCTTTCTTTTAATCCAAGTAACTAACAATAAGACAAGGGACAACTGCGATCAAATCAGATAAAAGAAAGAAAAAGATAGCTGTGATCAAACTCTTAGCCAGGGGAGTGATATTTATAATTTTGCAGAAGGTTCCATTCCATATTTCCATGATTTTATCTGACTTCACAAAGAGTAACCATGCAATAATGGTCGAATTGACCAGAGCTAGCCGCCTGCCTCATCCCCGCTCCAAGGGGCCACAGGCATAGCTGACCTTATCCCTTTGGATTTGTCTCTTCTATCAAGTGAGCTAATCCATACATAGGGTTCTGCCATGGAGCAACAAACACAGCAATTTAAATCTTATCTCAACTACAATATACTTTGTTACCTCCAGTTTTCCTGATAAAATAAAACGAAGAAAGTGGCTCAGCAGCATCTCTAGCCCCAAATAGAGCATTAACTCTCTCTGTTTATGCTAGGCTTGGTTGCTCTGCATAATATGCCAAAAAAAAAAAAAAGTTGCAGATGAAAAATGAAAAATGAAACCGCTCACGTGAAATCTCATTTTTTTTCTCCTCGTTAGATACAAACAAGAAAAAAACAGTCATTATCTCCATCATCTCTACTTCCTCGTCAGGATTAAAGATGGCCACAAGACAAAGGGTGCAGATGGAATATGGTAATATCGTAATGCTGATATATTGTTTGAACAAATAGGAATTAAATATCGGAAATAACCTGGGAACAACTCTCCCATTTCTTCCCATGTTACACACTAGTTCTTATAACCTTCAATGTTCACCATTTCTACTTGATAAAAGAAGCCATATCCACAAGTTTAGGTCATCAGGAAAGACAGTTATCCACAGTTCCTGCATCAATTCTTGAAAAAGCTGGGAAATCTCGTATATATATATTTCCCGTGTCTGTAGTGGCAACACCACTAACTGGAACATTAGTGCTGCTCAATAATCCCGTACACAGTTCAACTCTCTGAACCCCATTGCATTCACAACAGTTTCCATGCTGCGATCACAAAAAAAGAGGAAAAAGGAATCAACATATATATATATCTGCGTTCTCCAAAGGAAAGTATAATAGCACAAACGGAAACAAAAGTAGAGTGAAATGGATCATAGAGAACATCCCATAGGTATAATAGTTCTGTGTTAATTGCAGGAAAAGGCAGGATAACTGATGCCCCTAAAATACTTGTCAAATATTTTTAATTGTTCCAAGCAATTATGAATTTTCCTGGATAAATCCTCATACAGTATGAATGCGTGAACTAAGTGTAACACCATGCGAACACATCTCAATTAAACTTGAATGTGGATGAAGCTCAAACTAAAGTCAAATTTTACTCACCTTATTCAAAAATGTTGGAGGTGTAACGCAAGCTTCAATTTTTTTCCATTTACAAGACATAATAGCCATCGCCTAACAAACTCTACCAATTACCGATTTGGAGGTGCCTTGAAGGCAAATCAGTACAGATTTTCAGGTTTTCCAGGTTCCTTTTATAGTATATATTCCTTAGTATTAAACCAGCATTCCAATGTTGAGTTTCAAATAGCAGCACCATATTAAATGGAAGATTGCAAGGCAGGCAGCAAGAAATCTGGTTTACCCGAATTAACAGATAAATGGGATGCAATGTTACATAATTTCAAAATGATAGTGTGCTTTAGAGAATCAGTTCAAGAAATCCTGTCCATCTAAGCTTCAGTCGTGTGAGACATGAAAAAACGGAAAGAAAGATGGGAATTGACTGTATCCACGAAAAATCTTTTATCCAGCATCGTTTCCAGAATCCCAAAACAGAACTCATGTGCATCAACGATCTTAAGCTAGGAAAAATTATGGATAGTTCGACCTTATTGATCAAAATAAAGGCAAGGGTGTGAAGGATTTATTTCTTTTTTTAAAAAAAAAAAAACTTTTTCGGTTTAAATAGATAATAAAAATTCAATCAGCATAAATATTATAAACATAGAGAAATAAAAATCTGCAGAAGATGGCACATCCATGTTCAATTTATCAATCTTCATGAATCATGATCACCAAAAAAACCCAACCTCCACCAACCAACACATATTCAAGTCCAAAATAGCAAAACACAGCTACATGAATTTCACAGTCAATATTCTACACACCCTTTCTCTTCACCAATCACGGCCTTACACAGAAAATAAATAGAGAGAGAGAAAAGAAAAATGAGAAAACAAAAAATACCAGAAAATATACCTTGAAGATTTCATGAAGTTCAAGCGTAAATAGACAAAAAAATAAAGAGCACAGGAATCGTAACGGATTAAACAGAACAAAACAGGGAATTCTCGAGTAATTACCAGGAATCTCCTTTCGAGGAGAAGAGGGAGGAGCCGTGGCGTAACAAAGAAGAGAGCGGCCCACCATGGAGATGGCGGAGACAATCCCGGCAACATAAAACACCATAACCAATCCAAGAACCCAGGGCATCAACAAAAACCCAATAAAAAACGTCACCGATCCGCATAACATCAAAGACAACGACATCCCTAATAGCAACGACGCAAATCCTGCCGGCGTTATCTCCGGCAACCTCCTCCTCACCGACGTGGTGGGTATCGGAATTTGCTCGGAAAACGAGATCGGTGTTGATGAACGGAGGAGATTGAATACTAACGCTGATAGCTCGTCAAACACGCGAGATTGTTGATCTTGATTCTGTTTTCGCATCATATTTTTCGGTTCCTTGATTTTATTTTATTTTTAAAGAAAACAATACTAACAGGAATTTTGAATCTTGAAAAGTTGACGAAATTTTATCCGTCTTGAAAACGTTGGAAGTTAAAGAAATTTTAATGCTGAGCGCGATTTTGGGTTTTCTTAAAATCGAGACAAGTGAATAAACACACAGCCTCTCAAGTCTTATCTATTGGAGAAAAGCTTATCAGAGGTTTGTCAGTTTTTAACAGCTGAGGTTGAGTTGTAGGCAAGTTTTGTTTGTTTCTCAGGAAATTCTGGCAAGAAAAGTGAATAGAGAAAAGTGTTGGACGCGGCGATGGATGGACCTGTTAAATAGCTTGGTTATTAATATTTTTGTTTGAAAACATTTTCACTTCAAGAGTTTGGATCCAGAGATAATTTAGAGGCTTGGATGGAGTATGTATACGTGTATTTTATCCCTTTTCTTTGTGGATTGGGTTCTTTATTTAGAAGGAACCCTGCTTTATCATGCACCTTATTATGCATTTCTTTAGAGTCCCTACACACCAGTCCTCTAATTTTACCTTAATCTCTTCTCCGTCCTCTAAGTTTGTAATCTTATAATTTATATTACAATTTGAATTTACATGCATTAGAATGTGCAATCAAAGTTATGAATAGTATTAAATATTTTTGGGTCCTTGTGTATAAATTCTTCCACGAATTAAGCAGAGTAGGAATTATATTAAATGTTTTTCAGCTAACAAGGAAAGACTGCATGCACTTTGAAAAGGGTAACAGATTTCGTGATAGCCGAATTGCAACATTTTCAAAATTCTGAACTGAATTGGAATCATACTGGAGGATCAAGGACTACTTCGTAAAATGTCCTATTATTCATTCAAAGATGATACGAGAGTGACAGGGCTACACGTTAGTTAAGCGGGTGTATTCCACGCTATGTGGATTGGATTGGAGGCAACTTACGTGGAGTCAGATGACGGTGGACGTTATCTAGAAAGGAAAAGGATATATTCACGGCCTCATGCTACTATTGCGCCATTGTTAAAGCGCGCGGGTAACATCTCCGTATTTGGCTTCAGTTAATTGTCGCAGATCAGTAGAGGATAACTAATTTTGTACAGTTTTCTTCTTACCGTTATTATTACAGCAAGTTCAGGTCCGAAAAAATGCTTTGTCCGGAGCTTTCCAAACTATTTTCCAATAATTATAGAAAGATCAGAAGCATACTCAAGGGTAATTGTTTTTTTAATATGGTTGCGGTAATTTTTAAAATGTTTTTCTATTTAAAATATTTCTAGTTAATATTTTTATAATAAAAAGATATTTAAACAAAATTAATATCTTATATTCTTCCCCCTTTCTTTTTCCTCCCATCACTATCTTTTTATCTTCACTGGTGATTTAACTCGGCTTGCAAGACATTAGAAATTAAGCTTGAAGCCTTGATAGGCCAAAGTCAACCCTGCGAAAGGTCCAGCCACCTACTACTTCTTTGATGTATCAAACTCGAGATCTTAGCTTGAGCAAGTCACGCTTAACATGTGTTTGGAAACCATGGTATGAAGTTATTAACTAGACAAGTTAAAAAAACGAAGCAAAAAAACATCAAACTCGTTTACTATTTACAATTTCTGACATGTGTTTTGAATGGGCAATAGAAGGAATAAAAAAAATGTTAGGACATTAATCATGGCAGAAGGGAGACAGCATTATTGAATTGTAGGCCCCAACCCATTAATATATATATATATATATATAAACTATAAAGTTTTGGGAGGTGTAAAATATACTTCTGATCGAATTTTAAATAGCAAATCCACTCATGCATGCACAATAAGATATCCACAACCACCTCGAATGAATACTATGCTGTCCTCTTCTTCATCCAAGTCTTGCTCGTAACATTATTGTTCCACCCCACCAATCACATCATTTTTTAAAGTTGTAATGTTCAATTATCAAGAGAAAAAAAAAATAGTTGCAGCTTGCTTGAGATGGAATATTTCAGAATTTTGGCACACCAACCAAGTCACGTGTGTGTTTCATGACCAGAAAAAAAATGATAATTGGTTAGTCAAGTTAACATGCTCGACTCAAATTATTATTCTTAAATTTTCTGAACAAGTTTTTTTTTACAATTCTATCATTTACCTCTATGTTATTGGCCCTCAGGCTACATGATTTTCCTTTTTTTGTTGGGTTATCTTGAGTGCAGATTAGCAAAGCTATAGCGGGTCAAATTGCATTTTCTTTCTTAATAATTTTCTTTTTTAATTGATTTTTTTTTTGTTAGGTTCTTTTTTTCTCATGTCTATCATGACTACATATAGTTTATCTGGGTTAACCTGGATTGATTTGTATTTTTTTTTTAATTTCATCATTTTATATTAAATTATTTTCTTTTAAAATCTATCATTTTTTTACTTGGTTATTTCAAGAGCAGCTTGGTAAAGTTTACCGAGTTAACTCATTTTTTATTGAACTTGTATATTTTTTATGAAATTCTTTTTTTTTAACCCCGTAGGTTGTAGGTTCATCAAATTAGAGCAATTTGACCAAAGTTTTTATTATTCAAAGTTGTATTTTATTTTCATCTTTATATTATGATATTAAATATTAAACCTTACAATTTTTTTCGCTTTTTTCCCTGAGAGTTTCTTTGTACTGGATAATGCTTTTAGTAAATTTGATTTGATTTCTGACTAAATGACATTTTCTAGCATACAAACTACATGGCCCAGCCCATAACATAAACCTAGTTTGAGCCAAGCCTAAACAATAACTTTATTGCTTGGGATTGCAAAGCCCAAACTGCATCTTTTGCTGCCTTAACGCCACTTTGGCTATGAAAATGGCATGGGTGTCAATACCCTTGCTGTTTAGGCCTACTCCAATGGACTACACTCCATAATTATTACAAACACAATAAACGCCGTGGGTTTTCCACTGTGCACTGTCTCTAGAATCACTGTGGATTCGAGCAGTGCACGGGTGGAATTGGCCCTGGGGCGCGCGGCAGAAGGGGGCTAGCAAGCGGGGCTAATTTCGTCTTTTCCCTTTTTTTTTAAATATTCATTTGTGAACAGTGTATTGACGATTTCGTCCCCGGTAATAGGAAAAAACAGGCATCCGGGCGCGGGGTACACGCGTAATTGCGCGCGGCCGGACCGGCCCGGTCCGCCGCAACTTTTTTTTTTTTTTTTTTCAGAAATGGCTAAAGACGGTTTTAGCCCCTAATAAGACAAAAACAATGAATTGGGTCCAGGGTTAGAACGGTAATTGACCCTATTTTTCAATTTTTTAAATCGGCGTTTCTGGGGGCGTGAGGCGCACGCGCCAGACGGTTTCCCGTCTCATGCCCTGTTCAGGCGGCGCGTGCGGCCTCCTCCGGTGGCCGAAAATTGGATCCCGGTGGACAGAACGATGCGCCGCCGCGTGGTCGTCCTCCCGCGGTGGTGCGTGTCACCACAACATGCCCGAAGACGCGGCGGGGGCCGGTTCAAGCCGCCGACCACGTTTCTCTCTCTCTCCGGAATGACAAAGTTTCACTTCGGTCCTTCTACTTTCAATTTCCGGGTTGGCTGTATATAACTCAATCAATTCGGTACAAAAGTTCCGATTTTTGCAATTTCGTCCTCTGATTTCAATTGACAATAAATGTAAGTTGCATTTTAGCCCTTTGACTTTTAATTTTTTAATTTAAGCCCTTGATATTTGATTTTCATTTCAGCCCTTACACTTTATTTTTTTTTAATCCCTACTTTTGTCCATGTATATATAAGTGTATTTAAAACAACAACAACAACAACAACAACAATAATAATAATAATAATAATAATAATAATAATAATAATAATAATAATAATAATAATAATAATAATGATTTAATTATTTTTCATTCTTACTCTTTTTTTAATTTTTTTTCCCTCCCAATAATTTGATAAGTTTTTTGTTTTTTGCCAGTAATAGCCATGGTAATTTTTTTTTATCTTTTGTTAAAGTTTCTAGAATATTTTTAATCTTTCATTTATTTTATAAGAATAGTGCTTATGTATTCTATTATTATAATAATAGTTATTATTTATTCTTTCATAATAAAAATAATAATAATAATAATAATTTTTAATTGGTTTTTCTTGCTTGCTGTTTTGTTCATGCTTTTTATTTTTTTCCCTCGGTATAATTTAATAATTTTTGTTGTTTTTATTCTAGGAGCAATAATAATTTTAGATGTTAAGACTCCGATGTTGCTATTGTTATAATATTTTAAATGAATATTGCTTCCTTTTCCCTGCTGTCTTTTTTTATTTGCTCTTGCTATGAATGGATTTTAATAATTTTATTATCTGTACAATAATCATTTCAGTAAGTTTTTTTTTCTTATTCAAATATTTTGCTCTTTTTTCTAATATTAGTGCGCGCTCTTTTGTGATCGTTTATAACGCAATGCCTATATTCTAAAAGATGTAATCTATGCTTAAACTCAGCTCAAAATTTTAAACATTTTATCTTTTAATGTATAATTTTTATTTACTTATATCATATAAATTAATCATTATAGATTTAATTGTGTGAAATTATATACAAAAAAATACCCGCGGCATCGCGCGGGCACTTAACTAGTTATTTTTCTATTGCTCGTCTTCCTCCTATTTTTTTAGAATTTAGAATCAATAATTTTTTTTAAATATTAATATTTTTATCTCTCGTCATTTACTAGATTAAACACAGGGGAGTCTCTCGTCCAAAAGGGTTTTTTCCTAGTGAACTTCTATTATTGTCAAACCCCCAACAACTAGACATCATGCCCAAATCTCAAGCCTACGCCAAGGATTCCAATTCATGAAAAATAAAGGATCTATTTTTTTATATATATAATTATATCAGTACTAAATTAACCTGATTATTGTTATCAACATTATGATATCTAAGATTCTTTTACCAACTAATACAGAAAAGTTTTCTAGCAGGGGGGTTGTAGCTCTAAAATTTAAATTTTATTGGATTTATAAGGAGATTATTATTATTATTATTATTTTAGATGGTGACAATCCAAATTAGGGGCTGGAAGGTGTTCTTTTAAGAATAAAAATTAAAAAATATAGTGGTGAGAGGAGCCGGCTTGTAATACTATCACAAGTCAAACCCTTGTTGCTACATGTCAAGAAACCACCATATCTGCAATGGTTTTATTTGAAATCTTTAATTTTTAAAATTTAAAATTTATGTTGTTTATTTATTATCCTGTGCTGATAATTTTAATTTAATTAAATAAAAAGAATAAAAAGTCTTAACTCGTAATTGTTTAGTCATTAAAATTATAATACCATATTAAAAGATCATTTAATTTAAAAACTGATGGATGAGACTCAGATTCAGGCAACTGGATGACATAGATTAGAGACGGGAGAAGATAGAAAGGATAGTCTTTCTCCGTGACCTTGTTCTTCTAGATATTTATGTACTTAATTTGTAAATATTTCGATGAATTAGTCAAGCATCTTTTCAAAGATAATCCACTTTTCCTCGTGTTTCCAGATGAATATTAGTGCAAGCTCCCCAAGTTCATTTACTCTTACATACAATGAATGTCAACGGCGGCAGGCCATATAATAGAACGCGGCCACTGACGGAAAAACATGCTTTTGACTTGTCGGAAATGCTTGGAAACAGAGTTAAGATGGCTAGCAGAGTGGGGGAGATTTATTACACACCGGCTCAAGTAAGATCGAGAAAAGATGGATCGACAGTGGAGGCCAGTGCATGCACGTGAGATCAAAGAGAATGACCCAAAGGGTGATTCACCTTGCCGTTTGAAGTTTCACCACCGCCATCCGCAATCTGCAGGTAATACAATCAACCCTCAAAAAAATCCAGTATGCACCTGCTGAAAGAGATAATGGGAATGGGCTACTTGTATACAGGATTGAGTTTCTGGATTACACACTACCTGTTTCTGCAGCAGTTAATTGGTTTTCATCTTTCAGCATCTTTTCCTGTTGAGAGCAAAAGGTATTCTTCAAAAAACAATAAAGGTACCTACGTAATTCTGTTTTCCCAAATAAATAAATAAAATGAAAAGAAATCTGTTTCTGACATTACTTCATTCAAGTTGAATGGCACACAAGCATACTGCGCCAGAGCGCACGACATTACTCATTCATGGTGACCATTTCAGCAGCTAAACAATGTAGGATGCATAGAACAGGTGGGTAATATGTTACTCAGAATGACATTCGACAAGAATATACCTTGTCCTGGAGAGACTTCACCGATTCCAGCATCAGTTGCATCTGAAACCCAGTAAAAAACATGATGAAAAGAGCAGTAGTGAGACTTTACGAGGTGGCATAGTTGTGCAGGTGAATGAAAGTGCCTAGAAATACAAATATGGACGAGGTCTAAAATCCTGGAACGGAAAAACGAACTGGTAATCGTGCAACAGATAGGGGAATGAAGATTTAGTGTTTCTCAAAGTTGATATCAGACAAGAACTTCCATCAAGCTAAACAAATACCTTGAGTTCTTCCACTCAAGGTAGCTAGTTGGACACGTTTTGAGTTCTGTTGCTTGCAACCGGGGCTTCTGAGCTGTGATTGCTAATATAAATGGTATATAGTAAGAATACCATGGATGCTTCCTGAATTTCTCACCCTTCAGCTAATTTCAATAGTGCTCAACACCCTGAAGCATATAGATAAACTGAAGTGGTTAGCCTGGTGTTTTTGAAACAAATTATTATTTTTTATTTTAAATTAAAAAAATAGATGTTTTTAGATAATTTTTATGTGATATCAAAAATTATTTTTAAAAAATAAAAAAATATCATTTTAATATATTTCTAAACAAAAATCACTTTAAAAAATCACATCAACCAAACTGCCAAATAAAGAATTTATACCAGCTGGAATTTCAAAAAACAAACAACCGACAAATATGTTAGTGAACGTGCCAAGGCAGATCCAGCAGAAGCAAAACTCTGTCACAAACGTCCAAACCATAGAGGAAGAAGAACAACAATGGGACTCGAGTGTTGGCTTAACAGATTAATTGCTTCTGACATTTTGTTTTTTTATTTTTTATTTTATTTTTCAAATTTAAATAATTTTTTTAGTGTTATAATATCATTTTGATATATTGATATTAATAATATTTTTTTAAAAAAAATATTATTTTAATATATTTATAAACAAAAAATATTTTGAAAATTAACCTTAATCAAACTACCAAACAAACTCTAAGAATATGTTTTTAATTGTTATTCAAAAGTGTTTTTTAATTTTTTTGTTTAAAATTAACTTTATTTGATGTTTTCAGGTTATTTTGTTATGTTGATATTTAAAAAATAAAATAAAAATTATTTTGATTTATTTTTGAAAGAAAAATATTTTAAAAAACAATCTCAATTATATTTTTAAACTAACATGATGCTTGATTGATATTGCATTTCAAAAATATTTTTTTGTGAAAAATATAATTTTTTTATTATTTTTTTTACTTTAATTTTTTTATATTTTTTTATATTATTTTAATGTACTACTAATAATAATAATAATAAAAATATATATATTAATATAATTCTAAACAAAACAAATCACCCCCAACATCAATTACAAATTTACAAAACAACGAGACAAGCCCATTAAGTTTAGGCCCAGGGAAAGCTGCCCAAAGTAAGGCAAAATAGTGGCCAACTCTAGCTGAAAACCCCATGAGCCAAGTTACCACTTGCATTTCTCTGCGAGGGGCACCAAACTGAAGTGAATCTCCTCACTAATGACGTCATTAAGTTATTAAATTGAAAAAAGGCTGTAATAAACCGAGCAAACACGTGGATATGCTCTCTTTTAAAAAATGTTTTCTATCAAATAAAACATGCACTTCATTACACGCGGAAAACGTTAAGACCCCAAATGAGGGGATCCAATTGAAACTTTCTTATAAATCAAAGAGCTAACTATCAGAGGAAATAATAATTTATAGATCTAATTGAAAAATGGAGCACTGATTAAGGACTTGTATGACATTAGCCTTACAAATATTTTTCCCGTTTACTCCATTTCATTGAGTCAATTTTATTTCTATTAAATAACTGATTTTTCAATACGTTACATCTTACGCTTTCTGCTCGAATAACACTTGCTTTGATATATAACCTCTTAGCCTGCAAAAAGGCAATCCTATAGCGATGCAAATGATCTACCCTCCCAAATGCACTTTTTCCTTTTTTCAGTTTAGTCCCTAGATTTTTAAAATCTCTTCGATTAAACCCTATATCTTTTAAATTGTTGTTTCATATTTGGCATTTCCCTCCTGTTTCCTGTTTACTCCAATTTTTAAAATCTCTTTGATTCCGTCCTGATTTTTTAATCAAGTTTTTTCAAGTTTTTTTTTTGGGTTGGTTGGTAACTAAACTTTATAATTTGTTTCTTTTTGTTTATGTTTTCTATAAGATTATTATGGTGTGAAACAAACATCTTGATATTGGATTGATAATTGATTTTATGATTCTATATTTTCTTAACTTTTGGTTAAATGAAAATGATTTTGATGAAAAACTAAGTTATTAAAATTTGTGAAGACCAATCCTTGGTTTCCAGGTTCGACAAGTTTAACTTTTATTTTAATGAATATATTTAATTATTTATCAATTAAAATTTATAATTTATTTTGTTTTGTTTTCGTTAAAGTTATTATGGTCTAAGAGAAAAAACCATGGTATTGTGTTGTGCTTAATCCTACGATCATTTTTTATTATTATGTATTAATATAAAGAATAGATTTTAAAAAAAAAGTAATAAATCCTAATGGATTTTTTGACTCCGTTAGTAGGTTTGACATGTTGATTTGGGTTATTAATTCACAGGTTTGACAGGATTGCTCCTCAAACCTAATATGCTTTTTTTTGTGTGCTTTAGTTTTTTTAATTGATTTATTTTATTTTATTATTCAATATTGTGTTGATTGAGAAATAAATTTTATGATTTATTTATTCTTTCTAGAGGTTTTTCATGTTTTCAAAAAATTATATATTTTAAGGTTGATGCTCGATATTGCAAGTATCTATTTTTATAATATAATTAAATAGAAATAATTTATAGAAAACAAATTTATTAAACCGAGTAGAATCCATAACATGCATTGCATGATCACTATGATCAATCCAATATGTTATTCGTCTTAATATTTTTTTAAAATTAAATTATCTTTTTATCATTCATTTAAATTTCTTTAAATTTATAAATCTAACCAATCTATATGAGTGAGCTCGAACATGATTTAATTGAAAGTATAAGCTATACAAGAGCCCGGTCAAATCCAGCTTAATCACATTGCCAAGAAATTTCTTATAGTTTTGATTATGTTTAAAAATAATTTAAAATAACAGGCAATAAATTAATATAGCGTGAAGAGTATATCCACTACAAAAATGACTATATTATTAAGGACAGTTCTAGAGATCAAAAGTATGATGAGCACAAATCCCTGGAAATCAACAACGATAAAAAAAAAAACACGATTTTTGAGCAAAATAAGAAGAAAAAGAAAAACTGACCGAGTCATAGGAAAGGAGAGACATCCAGGACTCCAAGAGTTGTCTGACAAATACAAACTATGTGCAAGAACATAATTCGTAAGCCGCGCGCAAAGAACATCATGAGAGTCACGTAAGGATAAACAGACAGATAGAAACACATTAAAAGCTGGAGTATCTTATGGTCTTACATACAAATTGAGGAGAATTATTCTTAACTTGAAAAAATAAAAAAGAGCCTGCAACTGCTAAGTGCTAAACGAAGCAGCGCAATGCTTGCACACGCCACACCAAGCATTAATTACTAGCACTGTTCCTACGGTGCTGTAGAATGATGATATAGTCATATAGACCACCTAGATCGTTATAATTAACAGACTGTTCATCAATAACATGCAGGACAAAACACAAATCTGCAGATTAAATATGGGAACCATCTTGTTGAGGAAACGACTACCATGCATGGCTGAGAGTGAGAACCATAGCTAGCTAGCCCTCTTATCATGCTAACCAACCTGGCATGTAAGTAGTCATACTTGGTCCAGCAGTGACCATTGTTATATTTTCTGGTTGATACCTGCAATTCAGAATAAAATCGTTGGAAGACAATTCCCGGCCCCTCGTCACTTAACTTTTGCTCTAAAACGTTGACAAGTGATTCTATAATGTTGAAACGATGGCTTCCAGAAACATAAGTACATAAAACAATGACTTTCGTCTCTTCTTTTTTTTCTGCGACCATCATTTTATGTACCCAGCCGAAGGGTTGCAAACAGTACGGATTAGACTTAAGAGGACAGACATACCCAATTTGTAGCGTAGGTTCACACTCCAAAGCATGAAAAAATCCATCACCCTGGGGTTGAGCTTGTTGTCTAGCGTACTCCACATCTTCTGTACTTGGATTCAACTGGAAAGAATTTAATTGGTAGCCTTCCATCAACTGCAAAGTTAGCAAATAAAACCACCAATATGTCATCATCATATTCCGGCTATTCTTCGTAGGGGAGGCCAAATCAATTGGACTAATTTATGTTCAATCTGTGGAAAGGAACTTAATGCTTAACAGAAACTTCTGAATTGAATTAATTTTAGGGGTTCTTGTTTCTGCACTAACTTACTTCCACCTAGATGGAAAAGTAACATACCCTTTCTTTCAGGGACTGGTTAGCTGCATTTAGCATGTGTTCCTGCATGTAATGTTTGAAGTTAAATAGAAAGTGCTCGGAAAAGGAAACCAATAGACAACAAGGAAACCTTCTGAAGTTTCCATACCTTATGCTGTAGGTCATTGAGCTGATCCAGCATGTATTGGGTCTGTAGAACAATAAGAGGAATTATGAAGTTGAGATATATACTGCTGAGTGCCAAGTGCTTTGTTACATATAAAAAGTACTTATTTGTGTGCAGTGAAGTCAAATTTAGCATCCAAGAGAAGTTTTAACTGTAACTGACCCTGTTCTATATTTTCAGAATTTTACTTGTTAATCAGAATGCAAAGTATAGTCAACTTGATAATAAATAACCATATCCTGCTATCTTCAAAATATACTCGTATAAAGTACCCTTGTTGATCTGATCTGCTTCAATGACGAATCAAGCTGCCTTTCAAGTGATTCTAGATCTTTGCTGCTTAGAGGGCCAAGTTCTTCTCCCAAAAGATTCCTGTAGCTCGATGGCAATGAAAAATTTGATGATATCAAAGGTCAGATTTCAACATTATTTGTGTAGGTAGATAATGTCACTTTCTAATGAGGATCGCCCTTGAAAGACTGCATTTTAGAAATTGCTGCTTAAGGCATCCTTGTTAGAGAATAATATAAATCATATTATGGGGCCTCACTTATAAGCTTAAGGTTTTAGATGAGATGGTTCTTTAATATGGTATCAGAGCCTTGTTGACACAGCGGTCACGAGTTCGAATCTCACCACCCTCATTCTATTTGATAAAAATCAAGTACAAGGTGATGCGGGTTTGTGCAAGTTTCAAACCCAAAGAGCTTTCACTTGAGAAGGTATGTTAGAGAATAATATAAATCATATCATGGGCCTCAATTATAAATTTAAGCTTTTATATTAGATGGTTATTTAACAATCCTCACCTCTGGGTTCTTTGCAGGGCTTCATAACGTGCTTTGAGCTTCAGATATTCCTGTTGACTACTCAATTCCTACAGCCAAAGCAGTAAAATCCATTTGAACATGAATGATTCAAAACATTTACAAATTATGTTGATAAGATTTGCAGTGCATAAATGCAAGTGCACTGGACTATCAGTAATCCTTGAGGCAGTAGCCATAATATCTCATCAAAATTCATAGTTTTGAATATTATGGAAGCTCCGAATTAATATAATACTTGAGATTACTTGCTTCCTCGACATACATGCATACATATATATAGTTGATAAATGTGGTTTTAAAGATTTTTAGCTGCTGATTTTTTAACATTACTTGCATACATAAATGTGATTTTCGTTCCTCATTTTTTAATACAAAAATAGACTCGTTTTCTTCAAATTATATAAAGAAAAGGGACATTTTCCAGCTACCAAAAAGTAAGTTGTTTACATTCCCTCATTTACAAAGATGACTTCAGTCTTATTCAATATATCAACCAGACAGCAGGCATGCGTTCTTTTTTAAAGTTGTTTTTATATGCCAGGAGAGCATTTTTCCTCTTATCTAATAGCACCAAGAAAGATTGGTTCAACATTGTAAGAAAGCAAACTTAGTTCTTCAGAATCTAGCTGACTGAAATAATAATGATTACTGGATAAATTAAATGTTGGCTAGAATCATCACAAAAAAAAAAAAAAAAAAAAAAAACTCAAACATTTTGGGTTTTGAATAGCATCTCAGAGGCATCATACATCTATCTTCTGTGATTATTTTTGGATATTTATTCTTCGCGGTAATATTTATTGTCACGCAAACCTGGTTGTTTCTATATAACTTTCTAGAAATTCATACTTTGGAACATTAAATAAAGAACCAGAAGATAGAGGGAAAATCAAAGAATATAGGAAAAGGGTAAATTTGCTTACCAGGGCTTCCCTTGCAGACACATTTGGCTCTGGTGCTCCATAATTGCACTTCTGGTACCTCTCAAGAGTTTTGAGCATGCTGAACAACAATAGCAACAATCAGTAAATTTTAAATCTTAAAATCTAACCATCAAGATTGATGCAAAAACTGTAATAGCAAGGATCTATTTTGAGCATAATAATCCTTTTCAGATAGTGTTGGTTTCCTGTGAATATTTCTTACATTTCCGGTTTAAGGTTGTAAGAAAACCCATTTACATTTTATTTTGTCATGAACTCAACAAATTTATTTTGAGATTGGATTGCAACAACAAACAATTCACAAGGGGAGAGAGCCGTTCTGTAGTGTAGTGATGACATGGTATCTCAATAGAAATATGCCACAGTCGAGTGAATGAACATAAAATTGACCAGCATTCCTCTGGTGCATTTTTTTTTAAAAAAAAAGAGTTTAACGAAGTATATATGAATAAGTAGTTTGTAAAGATCTTAAACTAAACATTGAAATTTATGAATTATGAATTGATTACATTTCTCTATTTAAAGAATTTCTTTTCCAAATTCTCGTTTTACCCTGCATCAACTTGAGTCCTTAAATATGAAAGAATCTTTCGCTGCTAACTTTTTCCTGGTTCTTACGGTCACACAGAAACATACACACCCTCTTCCTAATTGAGAAAGAATTTGGTGATGTTTCATGATGAATTTTATAAATAAATTGGGTTGTGGAGAGGTATGGTCATAGCATTGATGGCATGCGAAAATGGGAGGCCGAAGCAATTACACAGCTAATAACAAATATTTGGTGACAAATGATGATGATTAATTTGACCAATAAAGTTTTAAAAAAAACAAAGATTGAGCAAAAATGAAAGATGATGATGGACAAGATAGAAAATAGACTGTAGAAGCATCCTTTAGAAAATTGACAAGATTGAGCAAACTGCGGTTCTATATTTTTTTTCTATCACAAAAGAAAATAGGATCTATAACTTTAAGATGAAAGACAGAAGGCTAAAGAGATGGGAACAAATTAATTAAGAGGTTTAATTTTATGTATTTTTTGAAAATTCTCTTAAGAAGATCAGTAATAATTCAAGGAAAAAACACCTTATAATTGGTCCATTAATGAATTCAATAGAATAAATGCAAGCCCTACTTGAACAAATTAGTTAATTAAAAATAATGTCTTGACATAAATAGTCAATTGTACAAGCAAAACCCTAAGATAATTAAGAGCACAGAATGTAATGCTGGACTAGAATTTAAGGGCACTAATCATTGTACTGAGAGAAAAGGGACCTCTAATTAGGAGGAGCTTTAACATCCTGTGGATATTTGGAGTGATCACTCTCAATTACAGACTTCGAGAGCACATCACAATTAAGATAACTTCTGATTTGAATGAAAGAGAACAATTCAGTATGCTGAAAAGAGTGAGAGGACGGATCATCTGTAGATAATGAAACCCTAAGTAGCTTTGGTAAAGATCAGAACCCTAGATGTCTCTATCAGTTCATGTGATTGGAAATACTCTCTCTCTCCACTGAAACAGAAAAGAGAGAGTTGAAGATCCAATGGAAAGTATGGAAGATCCTATGTGAAAGGAGAGAGAAGAGAAGAAAAAAACAGCAGTCATAATGTCCCATTCATATTGATTGATACAGAAAAATTGCGTCTTTACTTTTTTTTCTTCTTCTTAAAATTAACATTTGAAAACTCTGTGAGGTAGTTGGAAAAAACCCTCCAAAATTGAAAATGTGTTAAACAGAAAATTCATGAAGACTTGGACTGAGAAATATAAAGGTAAATTAAAGGAAAACCTTAAGCTTCATAGATTGCAAATGATGAGAGAGAGAGAGAGAGAGGGAGCAAGATCAACTAAATTGCAAACTTTCTCCACTGAAAACATCAACAGCTCGTAAAAACTCTTAGTTCCTTAACGAAATCAAGTAGATTGGAGTTTTGAAATGAACAGAAAAAATTAACCTCAAAATGGTTAAATGAAAAAGGGCAGCGCTTTCAAGATTAAAGAGGGAGAAATTAAGAGGAGAAGATTGTTTTGATCGTATGTAACAACCATGCTATGTTGGGTCCTGAAGAGAAAATAAAAGGAAAAGAATGTTACAGAAAACAAAAGATGAATCAAATCTATGGGAGACCAGACCATGCTTGTATAATTATGAACAAAACAAACTCCATATTGCATATGGCTTGATGGGTCTAGACTCTTGAACTGTTGGAAAAGCAACAGATCATCAAATTTGTTACTTTCAAGAAGAAAAATGAACACAGGAATGGAAAATTCAGATAGTAAACGTAAAAGGAAAAGAGTCGAAGAAAGGTCAAAAGAGTTTGGGAGCCAAGAAAAATTGTATGAGTTTGAGTCAATATAACAGTAGATATAACGTTTATCTCTTCTTCTTTTTTGTGGTTTTCCAGTTGCAGATCTAGCATCAATACCAACACAAACACACTCTACCTGCTATAAACGCCGAGACATTCACAGAAACGGAAACAAAAAGAAACCAACTTTTATTTCCCCCTCTCTCTTCAATTCTCAGAACAAATGCTTAAAAAACCCAACACTGAAAACAGAAAAAATCAACTTACCGAGCTCTGAAAATCTAAAGACAGGTTTCAAAACAAGAAACAAAAAAAAGGGTCAAAGAAAAATTGAGCGAATCTAGCTAGCTAAGAGAGAGAAAGAGTGAAGGAAGCTGGGAGAGTTAAAAGAGCGAAGCTTTTGTGCTATTTTTCTTTCCTGTGTGTGTTTGAAGGGTACACAAAATTGGTTTGTTTTGGTGATACCTTGAGCTACTGCAAAACTCGTACAGCTTTCCTCTATTGGAGAAGATGATGAGAGCAACCTCTGCATCACAAAGAACGGAAAGCTCGTAGGCTTTCTTCAAAAGTCCATTCCTTCTCTTTGCGAATGTTACTTGCCTGTTGATCTTGTTCTCAATTCTCTTCAACTCAACCCTACCTCTCCCCATAACTTCTCTCTTACAAAAATAAAATTAAGTCTTCTTTAAGTTTTATCACTCAACAGATCCCAACAGGTCTCCACACAGAAAAGTATGGCCCTTTCTTTTATACTCTCTCGCTCTCTCTCTCTCTCCAAGCACCACCAGCTCCTATCTCCTTAGGATTTATTTGTTAACGCAGTGCATCACTCTAACAAACAAATGCTTAGACTCTGTTTGTCTGCACCGTACATATAAACACGCATTTACTTTAGCTACGTTCACCTTAATTAATTTGTTTGACTAGCACAATTGATTAACAAAATAAAAGGGAAGACCTCTCTCAAAATACTTTACCTCTGTTTACACCGACATTACTCTTCTGCTAATACTGTGTTTACTAGAAATTAACACTTGCAAGAATAATAGTGCGCGTGCGCGTGCGCGTGTGTATGTATGTATGTATGTATGTATAAAAGGATGGCTAAATGAGAATGATATATCGTATAAAATTTCTTAAAAACAAAATCAATTGCTAGGCTGCTTACAATGGACGCTAATAACACTACTTTTTTTACTTTAGGTATATTGCTGATAACACTACATTGCTGCTCAACAAGCTACAAAAGCTGCATCGTACCTACCAGCTACAGTGGCTTTAAATTTTGGTGGCGTGTGATGGGAGAAGATGGGGGATTGGATGGACGGTGGAGAGCAAGTCCAGATTGGAGAAAGCAAATGTACCTGACGAAAAGAAAAGGGATAGTTGGGGTATTTGAGGAATAAATGTTAAAGAGGGAAGGGCAAGCGATACGTGTCTAAAGGTTAAGTGAAAGGACACCTGACTATTTTTCCGGTTTGGGCAATCATGTGACTTAACCTTAAAAATGATTCATTCCTAGTTCCATTGGTTTTACCATCATGTCCTTGCATTCACTTTTGTGGTTAGGGCTTGAGTAAAGGTCTGTTTGGCTGTGTTGATCGCAGAACCGAAGGAACCAAGGGGCGAGAGTGTCAAATATTAAGAACCAATAAAGGGATCCTTCCCTTCGCGCTTTCGCTTAGTCAAGGGCTAGTACGGGCGCTGACCGTACTTCGGCCTAGCGCGAGCCGAACACGGCGAGATCAGTGGCTATTCTTTAGTTGTGCTTTAAATAATTGTTGAATGACTCCTAATACGTACTAATCACTTATTTATTTTTATTTTATTATATATATATATATATATATTATTTTGATATATTTTCAAATAAAAAATAAAATTATTGTATTTCCAAACATAACTCCAAATGCCTCAAATTCAATTCAAGTTGGTTTGCGTTTGTTATTCTGAATTATTAATATAATATCATTTATAGTTCTATTATTTACATCAAGTTTTACTGTCATGTGTAATTGTGTAACAAAACTAGAGATGCATACGATATGTATTGAATAATTTTGTTGTATATTTTTCTAATATGTGTCCATTGTTTTATTTTAGGTACCTTGTTTTCAAGAAAGTCCAAGTTCAATGTAACACTTCTACTTCATCGAGTAATAATGTTGGTGATTGTGCTATTAATTTAAGGGAGGATTATGAAGAGACACCTAATGCAAAAGTTACCGACCAAAGATTAACCATTAACAACATATTAGACATCCTTTCATTAATAAAGCCCATTTCAAGAAAATGAAAGGAAAAATAGAAGAATAACAATTTTATGTAATTATTTCTATTGAATTATTTTAATTTTTATAGTTATATATGAAAATAACTTTCTCAAATTGTTTTCCAGGTTTACCGCTGTTAAATTTGCTTGTTCAACACATTTGTGATGAAGTGATCATTTGAAGAATTGTGGTTTAAATGGAGTTAGTTTTGTGACCATTATGATTGGATGTATATGGCAGATGCTTGATAAATAAATTTTAAGGTTAGATAAATAATCTTAAATTTAAGTGACTAGTTTTTGAAATTATAAAAACTAATTAATGTATGAAATCAATTTAAAAAATGATAGGAAAAAAGTTATGAGGCACTTGTGATAAGTTTGAAGAAACAACATTCAACATGCTCTTATACCTAAGTGTTATGCTAATGTTATATTATCATAGACCTACTTTTTTTCCTTATTGTATAAAATTTAAATCATACATGAGCTAACTATTGGTTATGGTAGGTTGCATGATTTTTAGTATAATGCACACCCAAAAGTAGTGAAGAAGGCCTGATCAAATTATATAGAGATGTGTAGAAGGTACACACCAAAGTATGTCACATCTCATAACTGGAAAATGTATTGTGAACTTATGACATCAAAATGTTTTACAAAACGCTCAAGATATGATAAATGCAACTGAAATAAATAAATAAATAACTCATAATTCAATTAGCAAGCACACCACATAAGTAATTTTATTTACCAATATGTCAAGCGCCTAGTAAGAGTTCATTGTGATATGTTTTATTGTTTTTCTTGAAACTTTAATTTCATGATTATTATAAGACTTCTTACAAACAATTTAATTTGTAGAAGAAGAAAAAGCTAGGTTGAGAAACAGCTCCAAGAGGTGGGGGAAAAATATACAAATTTTAATTAAAAAAATAGATACGTTTATTGTGAGTGTTTTGATAGTTGCCATTGATATAAAATTCATAGTTGAATTTTGAAACTTGAATTGTTTTTGTTTTTGTTTTTTGTTTTACAGGAGAGATATGTTGGTTTGGGATCATAACAGAAAATTATAATCTTTGATGGAGTCATCAATGGAATCAATAATTCATGGGCAATTACATCGGAATTCCATCAGAATATTCCTAGCCACTTTGAAACTTTTTTTCAAAAAAAATACAGAATGTATAGCAACTCGTTGACAAAATTGTTGGCGGAATATTATATTGAAAGAGTAAACGGCGATGATGGAAAATAGGTGGTAAAACTGATTTGTAGAGTCAATTATTCTGTTGAAATTCCATCGGAATTGAAATTATCCGGTACACTTTGGCTACAAATCTAGATCCTCTTCTCTATGAAATCATCTCTTAACCACATTATTGTAATTACAAAAAGATTGAACTAAACTACCTAGTTTTAGGGGAAGGGGTATAATTAATTTTGAACCTTAAAAAACCTCTCCGGTTTAAGTTTTATATAATTGTAATTACAACCAGGTGATGTGTGTGTGTGTGTGTGTGTATTGTCCAAGCTTTTCCAGTACTCCCTGTCTCGATGCATATCCATTTCAGGTCATGTTTGTTTGTCCAGGCAGAGATTTATGATCGGAGACTGATCTAAAGTATTTTTTCCTGAAATTAAAAAAAAAAAAAACACTCCTGAATACTATATGACATATATTTGTAACTTATATTGTTGAGACATGTGTGTGTGTGTGTGTACTAATTAAAGGATCAAGGTGATGTCATCAAGACGAGCCAAATTATCATTACCTTGTTTACGTGTTAGAAGTGGTTGTTGTGTCTACGACGTACCAACAATTTGTCCGGCTAGACTTGCATGTGTGGTCAATTAATTAATATTTCTCAGGTTTAGCTATGAAAGTTTTAGATTTTTATAGGTTTTCAACGAGTTTACCATTGTGGGCAACACTTTTACGTATTCTTTGCACCCCCACAACGAGTCATTCAATGGGATTTGGAAATTTAATTAATTGAGAGCAGTGTAATTACCGTCTTTTGCATGCTGTGATAATTTGACTGTATCGTGGTCTCAAAAATATATTAGTTTTCAAAAATAATGAACATATATATATATATATATATATATGTTCATTATTTAATCTGAAAAGTTTTATTTTTTTGTAAGAAAAAGAGGAATTTGTTCATTATGCACTGGAAATCCACATGCATAATCTGTTGGGGTAAGAAGGAGATATTCCCAACGAAAAGACTTCCCCTAAAAAGGAAGAACACATAGCGTGAAGAACATTGATATTTGATTGCAATGCTGACCAACTTAACCCGAGCCTGGTTGACTGGCCTCTTTTGACCCGTAACAGAAGTCACGTGATTGTGAAAAATGTGGGAAATTGCCTTTTCTGTTTAGGGGATAAAGAAAAAAAATCTCCTTCAACTAGCTGTGATGCAATGCATGATCAGTTGTGTAGCACGTTTTTTTTATTTGAAAAATATTATACTGATATTTTTTTAATATTATTTTATATTAATTTTATGAATAATTTATTTTATACGAGGAAAAGCGCACTTTGTGGATCCAGATAAGCGAGTAAGACTTTAGCTATCCTAGACTCTTACAAGGGATGTACTTTGTGGACCCAGGTGAACTCTTACAAATCACAAGCTCTTTTTCATCACGTCACGTCTCATGGGGACTTAATTTTATGAATAATGTTTGTTAAAAAAATAAAATCATGGCACTACATGGGTATCAACCTCAAAAACTCAATTTTTACACAATTATATGCAAGATGCTTATGCTTATTTTGAATACCATATGGGTAGTAATCTCAAATTAAGATACTTAATTTATAGAGTGAACATGTTGTACACAATTATGTGCAAGATGCTTGTGCTTGTTTTAAATATTTCCTACTTGGATATGAATTCGTGTCAAGATGTCGGTAGCTAAGGTTGTAAATTTGTAATCCGGAGTGACTTTGTGCCTATTTGATGACAAAATTATTTTGAAGTATTAAAGCTTTGTTTGTCCTTCTCTAAAATGTTTGAGCCCAAGCTGCACAAGGGGTTTAGGAAGAAATATGTTCGATTACTTAAGTCAATACAATGTCTAATTCATTGACGGTATATATGTACACGAAAAGAAATTTATTTGTTATTTTTTAATAACACAATGCCTTTTATCCTCAGAGAATATTCTCTATATTTAAAATAGAAAATCAGAAGTTATAGGAATCGGAAAATTATTATTATTTTATTTTTATTTATTTCTCCAACTTGTGTTTATCTTGTTTTTTAAATGAATAAATATAATTAGTTATTCTCTTAACATCATAAAGTTTTCGTGCCTTACTAGCTATGCTTTTTTAGTTATATATCCCTCCACGACTCCGAGCTTAGCTAGTTGTTTTATTAATGGCATGAAAGTGGACTTTATATATTAACACTCCTGTCAATAATAACATTCGATGTGAAATTTTAGGACTGAAAATTAATGCTTTTATTTATCAATTTGTTAACTTTATGCATACACGTAATAAAATAAATCAAGAATTATGTGTGAAAATAAATTAAAGAGTTGAACAAACACTAGAAACCCTCATGATTTTTTAATTCCTTAACCATGAGCATGATTATGACACTGAGAAATATCATGATTTAAAAATAGAGATAGAAAACTGATGACTAGGGATCATCTCCAGCAATTTATTAGGAAGTAAATTTAACTTGAGCAAATAAAAAGATCCCAACGATGCATTACATGAGATCATATATTTCTCATAATTATGTATTTATTTTTAATGAGAAATAGTTTAAATTTTTCAATAAAAATAGTAGTGTTTCTCCATATCTCTATGTCTCAAAACAGATCGTCATGTCTCCAATAACATCCTCATGATGAGATCTTCATGCCTTTGTTGAAATCTTTGTCTCTAGACAATTTTTTTATGTATTTAAATGAATATTCATGTCTCCAATTAAATCTTCACAATAAAATCTCCATGTCTCCATTAAAACATCCATGTCTTCACAAGAATCTCCACATTTTCATGCATGTTAACAAAACTCACACAGGAGTAATATAATATGTATAAAACGGTAAGTGTTTTCTTTTCCTTCTACTTTTTTATTAGTTAAATATTTCAAGCATGATTTCTTAAAAGACTTTGTGGGAAAATGCTGGAGCATTGAATATTTTATATTTTTGCTTATTACATCTCATTAATTAGCTTCAACATTGAATGATCCTGGATTTATTTTTGTAAGAACAATCACGGCTAAAGATAAAACCTTTACATTTTAACTCAATATGAAGCTAAGGAAAGCCCAGTTCAATCTTAAAGTTTTCATGATTTTATTGAATTGTAAATCATTTAGGATCATAAATAAGCATCTAAATAGCAATTTTCATGTATAAAAGATCCTTTGTTCGTCTAGTATGTGTGTGTGTGACCACTTTAATCACATTCCTAACAAAAATGGATGATTTTTTCTCTTCTTTGACCAAGCTAGTTGTTGTGGGACAAGGTGAAGCTGTTCACTTTCTAATACTTGTTTTCCATATTTTATCATTTTCCTTCTTAGAGAAAAACAAGTGCCTTTTTAATTAGTGGGGTAAGAGGATTTGAATAATCAAACATGAATTTGTTGCAGTTAGATCGCATGAAAAGTCTAACAGACATTTATTGACTAACTAGAGGGACGAGTTCAAACCGAAGAAGTGATTTAGTCATAGTCTCTCACCTTTCATTTGATCAAAGATGCATAATTCATGCAATCTAATTACCTTCTCTCTAATAATTGCTCTCTTTCAGAACACAGAACATCGAACAGATGGATATCTTGGCTTGAGTTGAATTGTGGAACATCTCGGTATTGGAGGGAGAAAAACTCTGATAATAAGTCTCCATAAATCGCAAACCATAAGGCGGGGGGGCCATACAGCATCGATGACAAAAGCAAATCCCGCATGGGAAAGCTCAGTTTTTTCTAGCGCTGTGAAGTGGTCCAGTGACACAAGGCATGCCCGGTGAACTTTGTGTGTCAGCCAGGCAGTAATGGTGCAAATCCTGTGCTTGACAACCGAAGATGGGGTGATTAGTGCTTACCATCAGCAAAATCGTACATGGCATGCAAAACATGGAATCATCTTCCACTAGCTACGACGTTTTCTATTTTCTCATTTGCTTACAGGGAAAAAGTCCAAACCAAAATCCTCTCGATAACATTCAATTTTCATCTTGTTTTTAAATAAGAATATAACCTTTTTGTTTTAATATTAGCAGGTTTTAGTACAATCCTTCGTGCTTTTCTATAGAATATATCCTTATTATCATACCATTAAATAAAATATATTTTTAAAAAAATATTATGAAGCCTACTTGGATACATAATTTAAGCTGTGAGCTTAGTAAATTAGCTCGGGTTTCACATTTCTCTTATGTTTTATAAGAAAATAAAATTAAGTATAATCTGCAGCTAATCGTAAGTCAGATACATAGTTTATTCTTATTCATTGAGTAATTTTATAATCTATAAATAATTTTTTATATAGTTTTATATTCTTAATAATTAAACAGTCATAAATTTGAATCACATCATTTATATTTTTTTACAATTAAAAATTATTAATGAGCCTTGTAAATTTTATAAAAAAATATGTTATAATATAAAATTCAAAGCTCTTAAGTTTTTTTCTCTCAATAATATAGGTATTAGGGTTAGGCTCTTCGTCATCCAATAAATTTCAAAGTCTCCAATTACGGCGTGGTACATTTTTTTGGTTTTTTTCACCGATAATGGAAATTCATTAAATTCCATGGTCAAAAGCAATAATCACAAGTTTCTCAGGTAATGTTTTCGGACAAGCAAGACGAAATGATAAGCACCCGCCGCGTAATTGATCAGCATAAAGAGAAAGGAAAAGAGTACAGCTGTAAACCTATAAAATAAGAGGAGGCAGCCTACGTTCTACCAATGAAGTTACTTGTTAACTTGATACCGATTACTGGAGGTTTAGGAGCGTTTTTGTGATTGTATTTTATTTAGAAATGTATAGAATTATATTTTTATTTTTTATTTTTCAAAATAATCTCAAAACACAAAAATAAATCAAATATTTTAAAAAACACTTTTGAAAAACAATCACTACATTTCAACCATCTCCATCTTATTATTTCTTGCGCTTCAATTGTTATCAAAAGAATACCCGGTAAATGTTAATAACCATCACAAACTCCACAGCTGATTATACTAAAATATAATTTATATAATTTTCTAATAATTAGATCAATCTATAAATAAATAAACAAAATCAATCTTTCATGTATATATAATATAACAAAAGCTAAAATAGATAAGGGTTTTATTGTGCATTTACCACAATAAAACTACTATTGTACTCTCGTTTGGCAAAATCATTAAATTTTGTTTTAGGGCAGGGAGGTTTTTAAATAGAATCTTTTATTCATTTTGATAATAAATAAAAATAAATTACTTCTTTGTATTTTATTGCACATTATAATTATTTTATTATCTTTGACAGCAAAAAAACAGTAAATTCCAGTCAAGGGATTTTTTAGTCTTTGAATAGTTAAATTACATCAATGCACTTGGAATTTAAAGAGTTTTGACTTTGATTTAAGAGTTATTTTGTTTTTTGCATTTAGTTATTTGATATTTATTGGGTGTTTTTAGGATCAACAAAGTTCTTTCATAAATAAGAAATAAAATTGAAAGCGCGTGAATTATGTCTGCAGGGTTTGGATGACGCATGCAACATTGTCCGATGCTCAAAACCTTGCTTCCATGGCAGCAATTTAAGCTTCTCATTGTATACTTCTATGGAATTTTGGTCAATATTATTTCGTAAAATATTTTTTATTTGGAAAAATATTAAAATAATATTTTTTTATTTTTATTTTTTTATATTATCACATCAAAATAATCTAAAAATATTTAAAATATTTAATTAAAAAAATTATTTTATTTCTTTTAAAACGAATTGTAAAACAGTATTTACGTTTACAAGTGATGTCACCGGCTGAATTGTTGCTTAGCTGACTTGTGTGACCTTTTGTTTTTTTCCCCTACATCCTACTCAACTTTCAAGATGCGCTTAAAATACTTAAAGCAATTACAAGGGTTTGTTGCTCTTAAGATTTTATGTTTATTCTTTTTTTATAATTTTTTTATTCTGAATAATTTATGAAATTAGGGATATTCTCAATTTTATCCCTAATAAGTTTTTTTTTTGTCAAATTCGGTTCTCATTTTTTTATTACTATTTGTTTTATTTTATACAATTTTTTATTTTTTTTAATTTTATCCTTTTTAAGTTTTTTTCCCTAACAAATATAATCTTTTGGTATTATTATTGCTATTGTTTTTATTTTGCAAGATTTTTTAATTATCATTATTATTTTATCTTTTAATATTTAATTGGTAAAATATTTAGCATTTTAGTTGTGTTTGGATCTAAATTTAACAGTTTATCTGACTTGTGTGACCTTTTGTTTTTTCCCCCTACATCCTACTCAACTTTCAAGTTGCGCTTAAAAGTTAAAATAATTAAAGCAATTACTAGGGTTTGTTGCTCTTACGATTTTATGTTTATTCTTTTTTTATAATTTTTTATTTTGAATAATTTATGAAATTAAGGATATTTTCAATTTTATCCCTAATAAGTTTTTTGTTTGTCAAATTCGGTTCTCATGTTTTTATTACTATTTGTTCTGTTTTATACAATTTTTGATTTTTTTTATAATTTTATCCTTTTTAAGCTATCGATCCCTTCACGTAATTCAAGAAGGAACTGATCATCTGAAATTCATTTGTTCGGGTTCTACTCCGGCAGGCATTGTAGAATACCCGACTTATATATTAAACAGGCCTCTAGTTCAATGTTAGATGAGATTAAGAAAGCTGTCTCGATCCCTTTTCGTGCTTGCTTAGAGTATAGTTTAAATTGTTTTTGAAAATATTTTTTATTTAAAAATATATCATAATGATATATTTTTTATTTTTTAAAATTATTTTTAATTCTAGTATATTAAAATAATTTAAAACTACCATAAAAAATTAATTTAAAATAAAATAAAATAATTTTTTTTAAAAAAAAAACACTTTTTAAAACATACAGTGAATCTGAATCTAGTTCAGCTTTTCAAAAGCTGACTCATATCCAAGTTTAACCTCAACTTGATTACACGATTCTCTAATCGAAGATAAATGGTTGGTGAAACTAATTTAATGGTCCACCGGGGACCAGGAAAATACAGTGGAAATCCACTACCCAAGAGGCGGTGAAGTGGGCCACCCCAATAGCATATCAACGCCAGATTTCATTCCATTTTAAGGTAAACAGTATCAACGTCAGCAGTTATGGCACGTGGATTAGATACTGATTCTGGATACATCTTTAAGGAAGTCACATCGATCTAGCGGGGTTGGTTTTCTGACCCATAAGCTAAAGTCTTTATCCCTGGAAACACTCGACCAGTTCCAGCTGTCATGCATTTCTTTTGTCCAGGTGCGCCATTCTTATGATATTGTGATTGGTTGATAAAAATATTACTAGCGTCTATAGGTGTTGTCTTTAGGTTGATGATCAACATCACTGAGAGAAATTGTCAATGATTAAGAAAAAAAATATATCTAATCTGCATGGAGCATGATGCATGTCACACTGGTTACCATTGGTTTGAAATATGGCATCATTCCTATTCCTGTATAAACGTTTTGTGATTGCAAGGAATTTATTAATATATATATATATAGACACACATAAAATTATTTATGAGTTGTGATGCTAAATAGTATGTGTTGTTGCTCATATGATTTTAAAAGTTCGAGAATATGAATTTGATGATAAAAATTACAAGATAAGTTAATTATACAAGTTGCAACCTATTAACAAAATATATAAATAAATAAATAAATAACATGTAAACTAAGATACAAATGTGAAAAGACATGCATCAATAATAACGTCAATGGAGAAAAGTTATTAATAATTGTATGAGATTTAGGTTATATTATATTATCGAGTTGCGCTACATTACAAGTTTACTTATTTTTTTCTTGGAATTGACAAAAAATTTACATATTGCTAATTTTTTAATAGAAAAAAGTACATAAATTGTGTGGGGGTTGACTTGATGTGATATGATTGACTTTATGGGCTAAAAACCAACTCGAAAGATCCATAAAAATATAGTTTGATTAAAACAAAATTTCAAGAAAACATCTTTTTTTTAATATTAAGATAACAATATATTGGATCGAGTTTGATCAACTTGAGTTAACATGTCAATTCTATGACCCAGGTTATGAGACTATGATAACCTCGTAAAAAACAAATTAAAAAGTCTAATTTCAAAACAACCCAATGTTGAAAGATAAAATTGAAAAAGAATAACTTAAAAAGAACCTAAAAAACAATATTAGTTAATATGTGAAAGTATAATTTGAGTCATAAGATAGAGATAACATCATCCAAAGAAAATTTAAACAAACTATGATGTATAATTCTTAATCAATCCCATATTGAAGGATGAAACAAAAAATAATAATTAAAAAATAATATTAAAAGATGACTCAAGTCAATTCATGGAACACGTTACTCGGGTTATGAGATGAGATAACCTTATAGAAAGAAAATATATAAAAAAAAGAAGCTTGATTTAACCATATTAATTTGTCAAGTCTATGACTTTGGTCATAAGACTAAGATAACCTCATTAAAAGCGAATTTAAATATATTCTGAATTTCAATTCTCAATTGATCATGTCAGACCCAATGCTAAACGATGAAATCTATAAAAATACAATTAAAAAAATAATATAAAAATAAGTCAAATCATTGGGTTGACCCATTAAATACTATTATTGGACCATGCAATACAATTCTTCTGTCATAACAAAGGATTCTTCATTGCTTAAATCAATAAATATAAGACAAAAAATAGTGTATAGTGAAATAGAAAACAAATAAGAAGTGTGGAAAGTGTATGTATGATTGTATAAAGTCGTTGCGCATGAGCGCATCTGATTTTTGTTTTATATGATGGTCTTGCATGCACTCGTGAAAAGGATTATATTTAATGAATTGTTTTATACATGTTGAAATGTTAAATTGCTTATTTACCTAGTGATATTAGTTATATATAGACTTTGTTCATGATAACTTATCTCATGAAGATTGATGTAATAATAAAGAATAACTCATACAAAAAAAAATCAAAAAGAAAAAAGGCCTAAGTGTATGGGCTTGACTTGGTTGGCCAACCCTTCTAGGTTTAAAAAATCCTAGGCGTGCGGGCCTTTAAGCCCAGGATCAAATATCAAAGCTAAATTTATTTAGACATAGGCATGTCTTTTTTATTAAATTTATTTAGACATAGGCATGTCTTTTTTATTATTCGAGGAAACCCACCCCTTTTACCCCACTTTAGACACTCTTTGAAGGCTCGAGTTAAGGGAGTAAAACTCAATTGTTTCAGACTTTTATAAGATGAGCACGTCCTGAAACCTGCAAGACAGATCTCATGCTGTTTGTCACCACGTCACGCTCTTGGGGACGACATAAACATGTCATCCTTTATTTGGTTTGAAAAAAAGAGCATGCGATGCGTTGGTTGTTTTTACTTAAATTTTAGCCACCGTAATGGTTGAAAGATTGGAGCTTATGATTTTTTTTATATAAAATTTATTTTTCAACTCACTTTTGACCTCAAATAGCTATAAAAACACTCTAAACACCTTGTTAAACATGTATGTGACCTTGAACAGCCTAAATATTCACCGAGAAAGTTCATAAACAATCCAAAACTAAAAAACTTGTTGAACTCAAATTTTCTATCTCATGCAAATTTAAAGGTAAATAGTTTATATGATAAATTTCTATTATCAAATAAAATCCATCGATACCAAAATTAACTTTTTACATGGTCAAAAGTATGTCAATCAAGACTTTTTCTTCTTACTACTAAAATCTAGCTTAAATAAAAACTAAATACTAGAAAAATAAATGTTTATATCAAAATGGAATTTAGAAAATAAATAAATATACGGGGAACGTGAATTGCAAAAGGCTCCATGGTGCAAATTCTCTATAAGTATTTCTACTACTACTAATAATAATAATTAGCCAACAAGATCTTGGCCTGGTGGTCAGAGAGGGGGCTTGTCTTCCTCCCACCCCGGGTTCAAGCCTTGCCAGACACGCCTGTCACCCCCGCGGTGTCTTACTTGCTCATTAGGCTTGCAGAATGTTTTAGTTGTTTTAGTTGTGGTGCGCGTAAGCTAGCCCGGACATCCAGGTTATATAAAAAAAAATGATAGAGTGGGTGATGGTGACATTGCATTAATAAATGGTTCACCTCTTACACCAATAATTTTAGTGCCCCCTTTGCATTTACTTCAAAGTTCAACCCACTCGCCCACACCGTACCACGCACATGGGAGAAGCAGTGCATGAACAGCGACGTGCATATCTTCTTCTGTTAATTGTTAGGTAAAAGAATCGCATTAAAAGTTCAATTTAGTGCTCTATGCTCTTCCACCTATGAAACCATTAGCCTTCGCATGAATTATTAACTTTAAAATTTGTAAAATTAGTCAAGGTATATAAATTAATTCGACCACTTATATTAATAAATAAAATAACATTCGTATCTTCATCTATTTAACTAGCAAATTAAAATATTCTTCTCGCCATCCAAATCAAAAGCAAAAGGAACCACTAATGTTTCTGGTCCTTTTTTTATCCATGACATGGAGGCTTTACGTGATACCAAATTTAGCTCTTAAAGTAATCAGTGGTGTGTAATTCTGTTTATTTAAAGGACTTGAATATCATTATTCCTTTTTACCTGCGGTTGTTAATCCACGCTTGAGTAGAAGAACCCTAATTTTTTTCCTGTCTCTGATAAGAGCATATTTAGAGTAGGTCCCCTGGCTCTAAACATTAATTAATACCTGGATGTATCAGTTTTGCCCAGCAGTGGATCAGTGTCTTGATTCTTGAGGTTAAACAATTCCACTTCCGGGTTGAAACCACGACTTAACAAACGTAATACAAACTCGTTGGCCCCAGGTGGTAAGAAATTTCAATCTGAATCTACCTACTTCTATTGAAATCTAAGAAGATCATACAAGCCATGAAAGTTCATCAGCGCCTCCGATGAGCCCTGCGAGCTAAAAAATGGAGGAAGGGAAGAAGTTCAGATAAGATAAAATTAACAGAGAGCCCATTAAGGGTGCGAGAGAAAAGAAGAAGAAAAGAATGTGCATCTGATTTGAGCTGGGCCCTTGAGAGCTTAAATGGGCCGTTTGTGGGCTTACATCACAGGCCACAACTGGCTTTGTGAATTCGGTGCTGTTGTTGTTTTTGTGATTATAAATTTTTTAAAAATATATATAATATGTTTTTAATATATTTTCAAATAAAAATTACTCTTCATAATACTAAACATAGAATAGAATTTCGCCAACCTTAAAAGCTTCGATTCCCGATACTTATGTGAATCAAGTTTATCTCAAGGAAACTCATCTCCTTTTCCGTTTCCTGAAAGAAAATGGCAACATTTCCACAAACCCACTACTGATAAAGCTTTCCAACTGCAGAGCAAATGATTTTCTGTGGTATATTTTGATAAAATGTTCCGGGTCCACGTCTAAATAATTAATTGGTTAGCTTTATTATATGTACGGGAACATGTTCTTTATCCTAATAGTTATAGCTCATTATCTGTGAAGATACTATTAGGCACTGATTCTGATCAGCTTATATATTTTTTAATTGTTCATCCACTTTGATTTTGAAGACTAGCTGTGCATTTTTATATACTACTGGCCACGGCAGTAATTATATTTTTTTTAACATAAAAATATTAATTATATGTGATTTTTTTATTATAATATAAATTTGGATAAAATAATAAATCTGTGCAGAAATCTTGTGAAGTGCAGGTTTTTTTTATAAAATATATAAATTTTAAATAAATATAAATTTATCTGTTTGGCAGGTTTCAATGAAATAACCAGTATAAAATTATCATTATCATTAAAAAAAGCAAGAAAAATCGGATATCTGAATTATTGAATACATTGTATTAAGATTAATTTATTTTATAATTCAATTTAAATTAAACACAACAAACAAAATATAAATTGTGAAAGAACCTGCATTAATCAAAAAACAAAAATAAGTAGTTAATTTTCTATCTCCAAAAAGAAGAAAATATAAATTGAAAATCCATCCCCATGTTACTGTCATTATCATCACTATAACAGTTAAAATTATTGTCAATATTACTGTCCAAATAGTGGAAATCATTAAATTGACCCGAATAATTAAAAAAAATAGAATATTTTGTCAAAAAACAATAAAAAAAATAATCAATAAAATTATCATTATTATTGTGCAAACAATAAAATCATAAAATCGTCTGATCCAAAAACCAGATAAAAATAATAGAAAACCAAAAAGAAAAAAGAGAAAAATAGAGCAATATTAATTTTAAAATGATCACTTATATAAATTAAAATTTCAGAATTGAACTGAATGAAAATAAAACGCCAATAAAAAATAAAATGACAAAAATTCAAAACAAAAATCAAAAGTTTAAATGAATGCATATGGACAAAAAATAAACACTCTTCAAGAAAGATAGAAAAAAAGAAAGGAATCAATACTAAATAAAAAATTAAAAGAATAAGTGCCAAAATGAAAATTAATATATATATATATATATATATATAATTAATTTCAATTAAATGATAAAACTGCAACAAATCAAAATCTTGGGACCGAAAAATAATAAAGAAATTTTTAAAAATAAAATGCAGTGTAACCAACATAAATTAAAATTTTAGAACAGTACGTATAAAAAATAAAATGATAAAAAATAAAAACAAAATTTAAAAACACAAATGCATAAAATAAGAACATTTTTTGTCCAAAAAGGAACAAAAACACCAAAAGAATATATATATATATATATATATATATATATATATATATATATATATATATATATATATATATATATATATATATATATATATATATATATATATATATCAACCCATTTCCTTTTGTCATGGCGCGGGAAAAACACTGTGGATTGCTACAGTGTTTTTCTCATGCCTTTTATATTATAGGTAATCCACAGTGTTTTTCTCACGCCTTTTATATTATAGGTAATGTTTCCGGGTGAATTAACCAATCCGATGCCTATTTTGTGGTACGTAACTAGTCATAATCCACTCCATGATTAGTGTTGAACTTCAAAAAAAATATTTTTCCACTTTCATAATCACAATTACATTTGAATTTCTTAAAAAAATCTACAAGCAATAAACTATCTTAGAAGTAAGGAAAAAAAATACTTTTTAAAAAAAATCCTTTTGATTTTTTAAGCAAACTGAAAAGAAATAAAGACTACCTGAATATTTTTTAAAAAATATTCATGGAGAATACCATAATTAAATATGAATTTTCTTGAAAATAAATTATAAAAATTAATGAACTTACTGGTCTTAAAAAAATATCATAAAACTTCCTAAAGATGAACTCGTTGGCACTTTTTCCATCTTTTTAACTTCCGAAAAACCTGTATTAAATTTTCATGTATATGTACGTAGTACTCCACGAGAGCATAGCTGCGAGCCTTCATTTCATGCTGGTTGAGCAATTCGTCCCCTTCCAGTTTTTTCACCATTTAATTCTTTTATGTTGCAGTATTATTTTTTAGTGAACGTGGATATATAAAACTATATATGAATAACAAGAGAGACGCCCATATACAGAGACAAGGCTGCATGTATTATTTAATGTTTGCCATAATTCATTATGTGAAAGAAACGAGTTGATCTCTAACTCAGACTCAGCGACCACTAGGGAGTAACTCTTGCTACATCTTACAATGCCTCCAACTCAGCTCTGTCAAGCTTGAATCGCTCTCGAACATACGAAATGTAGGTGGCAGCTTTCATGTCTACATTTTCGTCTCCACCAATGTCTGGAAAGCTTCTCACCTTAGCGGTGGAGACCTTCTGGATTGATGGAGGGTTTGCGTAATAGCTCTGGCGAGTGGGAAAATCTTCATGAGTACACGTGCTGGGGCTGACCTTGCTGCTATATTGCACTGGCTTTGAAGCTGGCTTGGTGACTCGAAACAAGGACCTGACCAGCTTACCTCTCACGAACCCTTGACTCGATCCTCTGTGTTTTGCCTCCATTTGTTGTCGAGCTAGTGGAAGCTGGTAGGAGTTAAATGTGCTACAATATTTCTTGCCGATGTTCATTCCATGGAGGCATTTGCGCTTATATATAGATATAAACGGCACTGCTTTGGGCGTCCGATTCTAGTGGTGTAAATTCCAAATATACCCTCCACTTTTTTTATATATATATAGAAATGGGATAGTTTTCCTCCTTATGGTGATTTGGTGTCTTTTGATTGGGCAATAAATGGCCAGATTATAGTGCAATGGCCTTTGTGTGAACTGGGCAAAAGTGGCTTTAGATAAGCACGAAACATATTGTTGGCCCACCGCCCATTTCGGTCCAAGATTTTGAATGAAGGGTTTGGATTATATTCCCCCATGTACATGTTGAGCTGCTTTAATTTGAATTATTTTCTAAGCGGATTGTGGAGAATTAGGAGTCGATACTTCCCTGCCAAACACATAATAACAATTAAGAAGATACGGGGTTCCTTCTCTTCTCTTTTATGTGTGTGCGTGGAACTCTCTCTGAACAAGGCATCGCCATGTCATCAAACTTCATCATGACCTATATGTTTTGTTGTGTGATTGTGGTATTTTTTAAAAAGTATTTTTTATTCAGAAATATATTAAAATAAAAATCATTTTTGATATTGATATTGATATAAAAACACCCAAAAAAATAATTTAAAAAAATGAATAAAAAAGATCAATTTTTTTCAATTTTTTTTTTAGAATACAGTGTGAAGCAGAATTATGGAAGGGCCTCTTCAACTTTGGACCCTGCTGTTTTCCTCCAAATAAAAAGCTTTGAGATTAATGGTATATTACACGGTGATATGATTGAGCATAAACCATCTTGAGACGGTCCAAAAAGGAGTGGATCAATGATAAATTGGTCAGGCGTGTTTGAGCATAAAAAACGAATTTATCTTGCAGACCGCCACTCCAAGGACGCGGATATACACTGGGCTTTTTGAGGATCCACGGTGACTCGCTCAACCGAAAGGAAACCGCCCTTGTCTCTTGCATGTCTTTTCTTCTTGATGATTCATGAATCATGACATGATGATATTTACGTGTTCATGCTGTGTTTTAAGGTTCTCTTCATGGGACTTCCCGAGCAAAGAGAGTAATTTCCATTGTTTTTACGAGGAAAAAAGTCACCACGGTCTGGCATATTAAATGGATATGATTGAGTTTATATATATGTTAATGATGTTTCAAAGTCAAATATGCTCATGAATAAAATCTTTTGTGTTTGAAAAGTGGATAATCATGTATCAATGTAAATATCTTCTTCTAAAGAACTCAGAAAGAAGATGATTGCGGGTAGAAAGTTCAAAACCTGCAAAATATATTTTTTAATGGGTTTTAGAGACTTTAATTATAGAATCAATGATTTATTAGTAAGGGGTTGTAATTCCAATAACAGAAGTAAGTATCTTGTTCTTGTTCTTGTTCTTGTTCTTGTTCTTGTTCTTGTTTTTGTATGATAATTTTTTTAAGAATTAAAGTATTAATATATAGAGGAGAAATTATGAACCATTTACTTTGATGGGTTAGGGAGTATTTATAACTCTTAAACCTTGTCATACCACTTGAATAGAGATATCATAAAGTTATTTTATCCGGTTAGTATTGAAGAAGAATAAATATCTTTTATATCATATTAAAAATGGATAAAGACCTCTTACATAATATTAACGGCGATAGAAATAAGATAGATCCTTTGAAAACTTTTATTCACCTAGGGTGTAAAGAGATGAGTATTTATGACATTAACATTTTATGTTAAAAATCATAATAAAAAACAAGCAAAGCCTCATGATCCATGAGTCATGGGGCCTGTAATAGTTGTCAAACTTATATCCATTTAAATTTCACATGATATCAAACCCACATGCAATGGGTTTGATAGGTTTTTAAATTCATATTTGTTTGGACTCAACGCATATCTGAACCAAAGAATGTTGAGTCTGACAGCTCACTAGACTCGTATTTATTTGACCACAACGCATGGTGATCCCAAAGATATAAGGTCTAGCAACTTGCTAAACCTATATGTATTTGGGCTCAATATGTGGTTGAAACCAATGGTGTTAGATCTAGTAGTTTGTCAAATTCATGTTTGTTTTGGCTTAACATTTAGTTAAATCCAAGAGGTTTAAGTTTGAAAGTTCACAAACACATGTTTGTGTTAAGCTTAGTACATGACTAAACCCAAAGATGTTAGATTTGACAACTCATTAGACTCATATATACTTGGACTCGACACGTAGTTGAACCCAAGATTGTTAGGTTTATTTGCTCGTCACATCCACGTTTGTTTTGGCTCAACATGCAGCTAAACTCAAGGGTATTGAGTTTGATAACTCGCGAGATTCATGTGTATTTAGACTCAGCGCGTAGCTAAATTCTAGTATGTCAGGTACGTTGAACAACTCATCAAACCCACATCTATTTAGGCTCGGTGCACAGTTGAAACCAAAAATATTAGGTTTGAAAATTCACCAAATTCATGTGTATTAAAAATATTGGTACTTAATTAAGTCATGAAATGAAAGAAAAAAACATGAAAAAAATCCCTCTAAATCACCCGTTTTACATTTTCAAGTGCTTGTTTTTGTAATCTTTATTGATAAAATGCGTAATTTTTGAGATCTTGACGAGTTCCCTTCCTTAATCTCATAATTTTATAAAACACCTAAAATTTGGCAATTTTGTTATATATTTTCAATACATATTGATTTAAGGTTGAAATTGAAAATTTTAACAATGTTGAGGGTAAAATTGATAATTTGAATTAGTTAAAGGGTAATATTGTAAGTGAGCTAATGAAAAGGGGTATTTTTTTTGTGTTTAACCGTATTATATACTAGAAAAAAATACTAAATCTCAACTAGTTCTCATTATTGAAAAATGTGTAGTTTCACCTTAGAATATAAAATTGATGCAATATAATTGATAGATATTTATAAAATAAAAAATGAAGCATCATTGAAGTTAAAATTCATAGAATAAATATAAAAAGTAGTGGATTGTGGTGTTTGGAGACTTTGAGTCAATTAGATGCGTAAATATCACTTTGCGTTATTGAGACTTTTTCACAAATTGCATAAGTTTATATATATATATATATATATATAAAAAAAAGTACATTCCAATCCCTAAGATATAGTTTCATTCCTGTATTTCGCAAATTGACTATTACATCCTTATGAGCCCTTTGTTACTGGTCCTGGATTATATTACTTGCTCTTTTGGTCTTTATCACTTTGTTTTGTAATTGAATTTGCGAGTAGTTTAATTACTTTCCATGTAAACTTTATCAAAAAGATTATACATGATAATTTAATGATTCACATTTCGAAAACCATGGTAGATATTGATTTTAAAGATAAAAATATAATATGAAATATGAAAGTGCTTAAATGAAGCATATAAATATATTGGACTCGTTTCTTTTTATTTTATTAGTAAAATAAAAAAGTAATGATCCATAAAATGCTTTCTATTTTGGCTTACTAATATCAATAAAAAAAAGTTATAATTGATGTATAATCAATTTAATGTATATAATTTGTAAAGTATTTATACATATAAGATTTTAGATTAAATAATTTAATTAATTTTAAAATGATAATTTGAAAATTTATTATATTTTAAACTCTAATTATATTTAATGAAATCAATCACAACAACACATGAGTCAAGTTTGTTTAGTATTTACTATAAATGGGTGTCTACACACGTGATGTGAATGGTTTTCTTGAAAGAAATTTGAGATTCATTATTTTTATTTTCAAAGCAAGGTAAGCAAAAAAAAAAAACTTATTAACGTGGACGTTTGGGCTAACGTACACGCATCTGAACTAATCTCACAGATCTTGAAGTTAATGATCATGTAAACTTCTAGTGGTCATCATATTAACAATTACAAGATTTAAAACTGAGACCAAATAAGATAATCTCACAGTTTTTGAAGTTAACAATCATGTAACCCTCTAGTGGTCATCGTATTAATAATCACAAGACTCAAATTTGAGACCACACAAGGTAATGTTATTGTGTGTGTGTGTATTAAATATAATATCAACTTAAATATAAATATAAACGAACTTGAAATTATATAATTTAAATTTCAAATACAACTAAAAAAATATGAGTTCAACCCATATGACTTTATCAACTTATTGATCAAAAGATAATCTAAATTATTATAAAAATATATAGTTTGAAAGGTTAATTATTTTTACTTAAAAATAAAAGTCTGCTATGCATGTAGCTTTTATAAAAGAAATTTGAGATTTTTTATTTTTAAAGTAAGTAAATCAATTTCATTCGGGTTGATTTTTTTTCCAATTAAAACTATTTTTTATTTTATTTTGAAGAGATCTGTTTCGGACTGTATTGTTTATATACGTATAAAAACAGTTTTCTAGTGAAACATTTAAATATTTTTAAAAAATAACCTGTTCCCGTAGCACGTGTATAAGATCCAGAAGAGACAAAGTTTTGCAGTCATCGAGTCTTAGTATTCGAGTTAGGCACCTAAGTATTGTTTGTCACTGAGTGTTTTAAAAACAATTAAAAAAATTGTTTTTATTTTTTATTTAATATTTTTAAATCATTTTAATATTAAAATATTAAAAATAATTTTTTTTAAAAATCAAGATTTAAAAAAAAAAACAATTTCAATCCTATAACCCCCGCCCCGTATATATAGTTCCTAAGTGAGGCCCTATAATATGATTTATATTATTTTCTAACACTCCCTCAAGTGAAAACTCTTTGGGCTTGAAACTTGTATAGACCCACATCACCTTGTGCTTGGTTTTTATCAAATAGAATAGGGTGGTGAGATTCGAACTCGTGACTGCTGGGTCAACAAGGCTCTGATATCATGTTAAGGAATCATCTCACCTACAAGCTTAAGCCTGTAAGTGAGCCCATAATATGATTTATATTATTATCCAAGAGTTACAACAAAAACCGAACTGCCAGGTCATACATCAATGCATTACACGGTCTAGGCTGTCTGATCTTGAGTACATTATTACATTTGCAGAGGTTGTCAGATTGTCCTTGGTTCTTGGAACAGATTATATCAGTACTTATTACTGAATTTTAAATTTTTATTTTATTTTAAATTATTTAAAAAAATATATATTTTCAGTCATCTGGCCGGGGGGAGAGAGAGATTAATTCATCGATCGGTACTGTAAAGGTGCGTTCCCTGGGGATGATGGTTCATGTCTTTCTTGCTGCGTAAAAATGCTCACATCAACCAAAAGTCACAAATTAATTTATTTTTCTTTTCTTTTTTAACTGTCACTGGTCAAAATAATATTGTGCATAATTCTAGAAATATTTTTAAGAAATAACATAGATTCATAGGTTTCATTTTTATTTATTTATTTTTAAAAAAATATGGTTAAAACAGACGTGGCCATTTAAGGTTTCTGAGGTTATGTTATTCACAACAGCATAACCTCAGAATTATGCTTGTATGCAAAAAGTACTGTTTTTTATATAAAAAAATCACTAATTTATAGTATAGTTTTGGAGTCATAATCTGTGTTGGAAATTGATTTGTCGAGTTCACATGAAAGTTATTGAGAAGTGACAAGACTCTGGCTCTCACTGGGTGGAGGTAGATTTGGGAGAGATTTTATGACCTTGGAGTCAAAATCACACTAGAGTTTTAACATGAGAATTTATGACACACATGGCTGGGCCTGGGGGGCCAAGAAGAAGTTCTGTTTAATGACAATCTCAGTGCAAGCATTACCTGTGGAAGAGAATGCAGCAAAATTAACTTACGATTCAAAAACACAGTTAGCTGCGTTTTTAGCAAATTCCTGAAGAACTGATGGGGTGCCAGGCAACAATTGCGGTAGCCCTCGTGTCCCGGCACTCGAACTGTTGATCGGAGTACAAAGGGAAAGGAAGTTTCCGTGGGCAGGCAGCTACATGACATTGGAAGGGTTCATGTTTCTTGAGGATAAGTTGAATCACACAGCATCTCTTTATCAAATCTTTATATCTTTTCTTTTTTTAAAAAGACCATTTTGAGATCCATACTTGTTGGATATCTCCATACTTTGAGATCCTCGGGTATCAGATAGTATTATATGTGATACACAGCGAGTGCCTGTTAAAAAGCGAAACCTCAAATACAATTACACCAAAAGAGTCTTACAGAATTGCATCCTGCGTCTACTTCTGCAAGACTGACACTAGGATAACACCATTGGCTTGGCCTCTTTTTTTCCCCTCTTTTTTCGTAGGTACATACATTTAAAGTCCAAGAACAAAACAATAAATGCGTGCACATTACAGTGTTGTCGGTTCTTAAGAATTACCACAGTTGTTTGGAGTGGTGATACAAACAAAACGGAACATCGTAACATTCTCAGAACTCAGCAATAAATTCTTTTATCGGTAAGATTTAGATCCGTTGGGGAGATTAGAAACAGAAGTGGCATGTACTACTTCCACGAGAAGGAAAGTGTTTGGTGAGATCCACTTGCAGATAACCCATCGGATCCGATCAGAAACAGATGCTGACCATGGGGGTTGGAATTGCTGCTCTCATCAGATATTAAAGCAGGTCCTACTGGCTCACTTTCCATTCCAAGGGCATCATTATAGTTCAAGCTCGGGATCAAGGACTGAGCAGGAGGGTTCAGGTTAGGCTGCACTATGTGGCTCAAACCAATCTCCCGAGTCTCAGATGGTGGAGATGACAGAAGAGAGAGAGCACGGCTGGAGTCTATTACTCGGTTTAACCCATCAGAGAACATTTTCTGGCTGTTGCCAATATTTCCTAATGTGGAATTGCCATTGAGACAAACAGAATCTCCAGGAAGTGTGGAACTGGTACCTTGTAAAAAAGGGAACTGCTTTCCTCCTTTATAGTTGGGAGACAAGGAACCAGGAAAAAGACTTTTTCTGCCACTGAAGTTCATCGAGGATTGACTAGCATAAAGCATTGAATCACTCTCAGCTTTTCCAGCTCCAGTCCAAGCAGTGCTCATAGCACTGGTTGAAAATATTTGAGAGCTACCGAATTGTAGATATCTACTACCTGCAGTGTAGTAAATCAGTGTGTTTCAAAAATGTCCAACAGTTTTGGAGTCCTTTTGAATTTTTTTGTACTATAAGACAAACTGAGTGCTGAGAAATAGACAACTCTCCAAACACAAACACAACCTCTCAATGTTAAAATTCAAACCTTGGTTGGAAAATATCCTTGTAGAATTCATTGAAAGTGAATCTGGCTGGGGCTTCCTTCTACGCCTATTATGTCCATCAAGACGTTTTCTGCAGCTTCGCTTTCCCTCATCAAACTCCCCCAACGAATGGAACCTGTGAAAAGGAGAAATCAATAGCATTAATATTTCACACCAACAAAAGAAAACTGTGACCAAAACAATTTCTTTCTATAATGGGTGACCAATCCTGAAAGACCATAGGCACAATCCCCAACCTCGAGGGTATGGGTATGGATAATAAAGATACAGCTTTAGCCTAGAACTACATGGATTATTAAGCTGCAATGTTGGCAGCATTCGACAAAGTCAGCCTATATAGAGAAAATAAATATCCTTCCCCTCACCAGATTTTAATCTATGGTAGCGCAAAATATTTTCATAGCCAATTAGCTTGCATAAACTACGCTTTTATCAACCAGTTAGTTTTCTTCCACTAGTTAGTTCCTTTTAAACCTCTTCCTAACAGAAGAGTGGCATTAGTAGGATTGCTTCAGGCAATCATACCAAAACAAATTGGTTGTTTGATCTTATTGTGTCAATTGGATGGCAAATAGGAAGCGTATCCTCTGAATTAATTATGAATGGACCTTATGCAATGCAAAGAATGATGGACAACCAATAGAGTCTCACTTGTTGAAGCAAAGGATGTGAGCTAACCCCAATAATAGTATTAATCCAAAGCTAATATGTGTTCACGCAAATTTATGAATCTAAAAAAAGAGTTTCAGACTCAACAGCAAGCATATGGAAACAAACCAAAAACAGAGTGCCAGATGAACATGAAGACAGAATTCTCAACAATCACAGCATACGGCAACTTCAACAAAAGGGATGCTGCACTCTGATTTCATTCTATTAAAATCAACTCTAATTAACACAAAGTTAAAAGTTGTTAGAATTCAAAGAGCTCCCTGCATACACAAGCATGTTAGTTCTCACCTGCTGCACTGCTGGCAAAACCGTTGTTCCTGGCCTTTAATAAAAACCTGGGACGACTTGGAGTGGAACTCACATACTTTATGTCTCCGATGGTAATCCCTGCATTTGCTAAGGTCTGAAGTGCATCCATCAACCAAGCATGAGGGGACTAGGGTTGCATTGTTAGGTGTCCTAGCTCTCTTAGATGATCCAGATGAAGATGACTCCATTAAAGAGCCCCCGGGATCCTTATACTTGTCCTTGAAATTACCAGAATTGCCGAGGTTCAAGTCTACTGAACAATACCCAGTAGCGTGAGGTACCCTTAAGCTGCTAGACACAGTAATTTGAGTAAAGTAAGGAGTGCTTTGTTTTTCCAATTCAGCTAATTCCCAAGGATTCTTAAAATTATAGCCCATAGAGCATCCTTGTTTTGCAAACGTGTTTCACTCTTTCCCACCCTGCAATCAAATTCTTCTCCGATTGATCCACCAAGCCAATCATTCATTACACACAGACCGTAATATCAACAGACAACAAGAATAAAGATCATAGAAAACAAGGACTGGCAAGCATTTTGTGTTTGAACATAATATTCCCGGACAAACAATTAGTTGGTGGTTTACTTGTAGATAAAGCAATAGCTTGCATCTGTTTATCAGAGGCACCAGTCATGGTGTCCACATCTATATGGACCAGATGCAGTTAATTGGATAAAGAAATAGTAGTTGTGGTTCAAAATTTGGAGGAAATAATTTGCAGGAAAGGAAAAAGGGCCACGATAGTCATTGCACTTCAATAATAAAGAGCTTCAATGCTATTAAGAGACAGGATGCCTGTCACATCATGAGAGTCAGCACTCTCTTCCCAGCCACAGAAAGCCTTTAAGAAAATTTCTTTTCATTGTAAAACAATTTCGCATATAATTTTCTTTCTTTTAGGCAACGGGAAAGCAAACTTCAGGTTCATTAATGAGCATAAATTTACGAGCTGGTTACAGTCCAGTATGACTGCATCTAATTGCGACAATTATTGTAGGGGGGGGAGGGGCATGCCTAAAACCTTCCAACAAGTTTTTTTCTTTCTAGGCAAAAGCTGTCAAAAGACTCAAAACCACTTTATTCCACATGTGTCCCTGAGACTTTGACTGTTTAGAAGTTACTACAGTAGTGTGTGCCTTTTTTCAAAGAATTTATTCTCATTGCAAGCAACAGCGAGACCAAACGAAACCAGCAAAAAAAAACCCATTTTTAAGCTATTTGAATTATATAGCTAAAACAAAAGGCATAAAGAGCTAAAACGATCGGTTTAAAGGAAGAGTTCAAATCTAGAGATGGGTACCTGAAAAAAAAATCCAGTCTTGATAACCTCCAGGCTATTAGAAATCCTTAAAATGAGGCCCCAGAGGATGGAAACTGCCGGTTGAAGTACAAAGAAGCCAGAATTCAGAATCTAGAGCAGTGTTGAAGCAGTGAAATAAAGAAACTGAAAAGGGCAAACAAGGTGAAGAAAAACGACTCCTGTTGACTTCACAGCCAATAAATCTCTGGCAGCAGCAGCACCAAACAGTGTTGAGGGAGGAAAAGAGAGCTTAGCTCTTGCAATCTGCTAATGCAAAGAGGCAGGAAAAGAGAGAGAGCGGTGTTATTGCAAGAATAATTGAAAGTAACATGGAAAGTGGATAATGTATTCAACTTTTGGAAGGGTTATGTTTAAAGAAAAGGAGAGGCGAAGAACTGGAAAGGAGACTGCGTGCGAAGAGTAAAGACTTGCTTTTGCCAAGCCTCTCCCTCTTCCTTTTTTAGGCCTGAGGCTTTGTGGTGAGAATAAAATAATGTAAAAGAGATTTTAGAAAAAACAAAAAAAAAAAAAAAAAAAAGAGTGGTAAGGAAAGGGACAGCGTGTTGTTGCTTTCAATTTTGAGAGAGAAAAAGTGAAAGGCAGTGGGAAGGAAAGGTGGGAGTAGTTTCTTGAGTTTCTCATTCCATGATGTTCCTTTGGTCTTGACTCTGAGATTTTTTTATTTTTTTAATATTATGGGAACCCTCCCGCACAATTGTTTGGACTTTGGAGTTCTTATGGAAATTAGCATCGCTATTTTTTTATTTCAATTATACATAATTGACAAAGTTGTAAATGATATTTACTATTTACGGGTTATGAGATTGTGTATGTGACATGTAACTCTATTTAAACTATAAAATAATTTAATTTAAAAAATAAGAGGAGAGAGAGATTTTCTAGCACAGAATGAACTTTGATGACGACGACAACACCTCATTAACATACACTAGAATAACTGACTACAATTCAAAAATGATTTTGAAAAATATTTATATATTTTAAATTAAAAATTATGGTGTTTTTAGATTATTTTATATCAAAAATCATTTCTAAAAAAATCATTTTTATTTTTAAATATTTCTAAATAAAAAATATTTTCAAAAACAATCACAATTACACTTATAATATAAATCGCATGAGTAGTCATATTTTTTTAGTATCGTTTATTTCTTTTCAAGATATTTAGTACAATATTGATGCTGTTGTTATTTTATTTTTATTTTTTTGCTCTCTTCTCTCTTTTTAATTAAGTTTTTTTTGCAAATCATTCTATAATTTAAAGTGAATATTCTGTATATTATATTATTTCTTTAATTGTGATAAAAAAAATAAAAAAATAAAAACTCCGATTGATTGTTGCAGTCTTTTCTTATCCGTTGGATTTGGATTTCCTAGATTCAAAGTCAACCCAAATCTGGACACAAGTGCTGTCTTAGTTATTTGATAGCACGTTTTGTATTTGACCTTCTTCGCTACCAGATTGATTTTAGAGGCTTGGTCGTTTGGAGAGTCGCTCTCCATTGTGTTCGCTTAGTCACTGCGTGTGAGTGTTGGACAGGCTAGCAGTTGGGAATATTGAAAATTACCACAATATATCATGACAGGAACATTCAGGCTTGCTTTTTCTTTACGATATTTTTACCACAATATATCGATATTTTTCTTTTGTTTATTCCTAATAGTTTGCAAAAAGCATCAACTGGCCTAATATGAAAAACAATTATTAATAGAGAGATGTGATCCTTGTTGAAAATCAAAATGTATAGAATGTAAGAACTCATGGCCCCTTTACTAAAAAAAACCAATTGGATATTGATGGTTTTACATAGTTAAAAACAAGACTAATGATATGATCAAACATTTTAAATTCATATTGATGGTGAAAGGTTACACTTAAACCTATAAAATCGATTACACAGAAATATTGTTATTCATAGTTGAAATTGATATAACTGGAGTCTTATTATCTTTAACTATAAACATAGGTTGGACATTACAATAATTCCATATAAAGAGAAAAAATTCTTGAAAAATTATTTAAACAGGTCTAAATAAATCTCTCATCAAGGGCATGATACTCTAAAAGCTTAATCGAAAGGTATTGGCTGAAGAAATCATTGATATATTAAAACAATATCTGAAATCATGATTTAGAAGGTTCATAAAATTACCATAATAGTAATTTCAATCACACATTATTCCTGGAAAAATAACGGGATAAGATAACAACACTTACTGTATATATAAATGAAATGATGGCCATGTTAAATGATATGGAAAGAAGAACTTAGAAGAAGCATCTGTCATCCTGCCATGGGTGTGGTTATGGTTTCATTGCAGGGGACGCGGCTGTGCCTAATGTCCCATGATCTGCGACTCTTTCCATTTAAAATACGGATAAAAAGCTAGACCCTATGGCCCTGCTTCCTAGTGGTTTCTGAGCTCACACTCCCATCATAACTTACGGCTTCTGTCTAGGAATATTGGAATCCCTCAAGTGACTCTCTTCATTTAGGCTTTCATTGATTCTGTAATTGAAAAGTATTTTTTTTAAAATATTTTTTTAATTTTTTTAGATTATTTTTATGTATTGATATCAAAATAAATTATTTTAATATATTTCTTAACAAAAAAAAAAAACTTTAAAAAACAATAACAACTATACCACTTAGAATGGGGATGAAAAGCTAGGCCTTTTGGCATTGCACCAAGGTGGTTTCTAGCTTTCGAGTTCAGACTCCTATCATAGCTTATGGAATGTTGGAGTTCCATCTCAGTGCTGACGCTACAAAAATAGAATCGTGATCGACAGAAATGGAATCACCACGATATGCCAAGGTACTAGGTTTTCTATGGAGTTTACAATAAGAATATTAGAGCACCGTGAACTCCCTTATCCTAGAAGTCCCGGAACTTTTGACATATAGTCATTTTAATCCCTATAATTTAATTTAAAAGCTCGACAACCCTCACATTTTCAATAATATTAAAAGATTGCCACCACTTTCATCGGGCTTTTGTTTTTTTTATTATTATTTTATTATTAAGGCGAGGGTCCCTCTACGTGAAGAGACTTAAATAATACACGCACACTAAAAAATGGTGAGAGTTTTGAATCTTTTGATGACAGCCACGAACTATTTCAAGCAAGTGGCCCAAAAGTTGCTTTACATTTCATACCATAATAATAGCAGTGCTTTTGCAGCTCTATTCAGGAATATTCCATTCCATTAATATTTTATTTGCTTCTCGTTACTTGTTGTCGTCGACGTTTTCCAGTCATGTAGCATCATAGCATAGAACAGGGTAAGACCCTAGATTGGATTAAATAAACATATACTGTTGTGGCAATTGATCTCCTTGCCAATTAACAATCTTCTCGGCATTTTAAATGCAATTTAATATTTCAAAATGCTACAAAAACAAATCGGGAACCGACCCCTTTGGCTTACAGTTTTAAAATGGAGAGATTTGATGTCAAAACTAATGTAACGAGGGTAATAATACAAGAAAATAAAATCAATTAAATTTTATCTCTTCGTGAATTCAACTTATTTATCAATTGAATCAAATCAAATGTAATTAAATTTACTTATAGTGGAGAATTTATTCAAATAACCTATAATTATCTTATATAGATAGTGTTGTTTTAATACTACTATATATTGTTCTAATAAATGTAACAAATAAGAAGATACTGGATATAACATGAACTGCATGAAGATATTAAAATAATCAGAAAAATATTCATCTCTAGAAGAATTAGAAAAAAATATTTTATTTGTTTTCAAATAGAATTAATTGTAAATCCTTCGTGTAAAGTGAAATGAGAATAAAAAAGAGTTTTGAATCTTATTCAAATAATCAATTACTATGATATTGATTGAGAACAAATATAATTTAACATAGTAAACACACTACATATTATAATGTCTAAATCAAAGCATTGTCGGTAAAAAAATAATAATTACACCGAGAAATTTATCACTAAAAAGATAAGTTAAATCAATTGCATTTAATCTTATATAAATCAATTATTGAATTGATAATAAATTAAATTAATTTATTTTATTTAAAATTATGATTTATATTTAGTCAACCTTAATCTATTTTATTTAAAATTATGATTTATATTTAGTCAACTTATCAGGAAATTTAACGGGTCACACATATAAGAATCATTGGTTAGAAATAAAAATTAAATAATTAATCAAATATAACTTAATTGTAAATAAATTTTATAAATTGAAAATTAGAGTGCAATTTCTAAAGGGAATTACAATTCTAAACTTGAAAAAAAAAAAAGGACTTGATTAAATCATTCTAAAAATTACCCCTAAATATGTGATATTATTGAGGGGATAAATTGATATTTTTATCAATTATAGTGTTTAAAGGTTTTCATAGGATAATATCATAAAAAGCAAACGAAACAAAACAAAGGATTCTTTTATTAAAAAAAACTAGTAAAATAACCCCACTTTTAAATCGATTTTTTTACAATATACATGGTAATAGCATTTTTGTAGAAAAAGTTGTATAAAATAACATTTTATCTAGCAATTAAGCATGTCAAATAAATATTAAAAATAAAATATTATTATTATTTTTAGCTGCTCTAACAGGTAACAACATGATGGCATAGCAGGAGCCTTGCTCACCTTCTTAAAAAAATGGGCATTCATCTGTGGCAGCGTGACACCTATACACAACACTAACATATCGTCCACGCTAAAACTATTCGTGCCGGTGATACATTTGAAGTGTAAAAACATCAAAAAAAACAAATCCCCCTTCAAACTGAAGACGTGAGGAGGAGAGTTCCATTATTTTCTGGCATAATTCTTCTAAGCAGAAATTATCATAGGTGTTAAGAAGTACCTCGTTCCCCCCCTTTCCCCTCTAAGATCCACTATTCGTATTTCTAACCTAAATTGTTCTTGATATTAACCTTACAGCATGAGCATCTCTACAAAATTCAGCACCATTCCGGTATTTGTGTTAATAGGGCGGCTCCTACCACCAAGTAACAACCAAACTTGAAGCATCTCCCAGAGAAAACTAATTACAGCACAGGAGTAAAATGATTTTCTTGGAAAATATCATCATGATTGCTGTTTACTTGAACTTGTTTGTTGCACTACACTGTTTATTGCGCTGCGCGTTCTCATAAGAAATGCTGGTTTAAACCAAGTCGTTCCATTACTTGTTGCTTCTGGTGTTTGGGTACCATTTGAAATCCCAAGGCTGCTAGCAACCTCAGCCACTCCTGAAATCCCAGTACTTCCCTGGAAACGTTTCATTACAGAATTTATATTTCAAGAAAATATATAAATAAAATAAGGATGTAAAGTGCAAAATGAAATTCAATCTCAACCTGCTGGCTGGAGGCTAATGCAGCATTGCGAGGGAGCCTTTGAACCTGAGAAAGGAAAGATCAAGGAAATTGAGGTAATTATATTCTTAGAAGTGCTGGGAAGAGTTTCAGACAAACACAAACTGAAAAGGGGGAACATTAAGCCAGCTCACAGCATATGAAAAATCATTAAAAAAATTATCATTGAAGCTCACTGAATTTATTCTGGCCACAAGCAGAAGAAACAGAGTTTTCAAAAGTAAACAAACCTCTGAAGATTCATTCAAGGCAGAAGGAGTTGATGGTTCACTTGACGGAGCAGGTAATGCCCCAGCCTGGTTAATAACAAGACAAAAACTAGTGAAAACGGTAGGCACTAGAAACCATATTTGGAACATAGCAAGCACTTTGGCAATGCTATTTTAAGCATAAAGACAATGATTAGGATAACAGAAAGCATCATTTGGCCTGGGCATGTCGAGTAAAAATAATCAAATTCTAATCTCAAACTGATCTCCCCACTAACCCAAAGCAAGAGAAATGAAACAGACATTATCTAGCTTTTAAAAATATAGGTATGGTGTCTCCAATAACAACAGCTACCTTTGATGAGAATGTTAGCCCCGAACTGGAAGCTGACGTCTGCAGAATTTGTGGAGCTTGGTTAGCAGTAAAGTCAAATAACAAAGTATTGAAAAATCAAGAAGGAAACAAAAAGATGACAACATGCCTGGACATTCTCTTCAAGTAAGTTGTTTTCCAAACTGGAAGCATAGTCACACAACCTCTTTACTCCTAGGGTTGTCAGATCCTAAACAGATGTCAAATCAGATAACAGTTACCACAGGTTGAATAAACAAATCATTTCTGATAGCACTGCATATGATGTTGATATAACATTGAAATCAATAACAGCTACCACAGTTGAAATAAACAAATCATTTCTGATAGCACTGCATATGATGTTGATATAATAATTACCTGTTTCCCTTCAATTCTGCTAATTTTTAGTTCCTAAAAAAAAAATCAAATAAGTCTCTGATTTCACATCCAGAATGAATTTTAAAATTGGATTGAGTGAAAAGAATTATTAGTATCAAGATTAATCACCAATGTTTCAACAGCATCACGGACATTCCGAACATCGTTACCGATACTACTTGAATCTTCTCGCAATTCAGTAACCTACATGTGTCAACATACATTTTATATCAGTATTACTTCAGCACTAACAAATTAGCTAATATCTAGGCTAGACCCACCCTTTCTTGAGTACTGGCTGTCAGTTCTGCAATGGCATTCAAATTTGTGTCCACACCATCAATCTTTGAAGATAAGTGCCTCCTGGTACTCTACAGACCAAAAAACATGTATTGGGATAAGAAAGCTCTAATTTCAAAATCCAAAAGCAAAATTAAACATTTCAGCACTTGTTCTATTTCATTGAAAAACCAATAAAAACGTTCAAGATCTTACCCGGATTGACCCGTAAACATCCTCTAGTTGTTGGCCTATAGAAGTGCAAGCATCAGATAAACTACGCCTGGTTGCAAACATCATATCAGGAAGTTTCCAACCCTGAAAATATACATCAATTATAAGAAGAGCATCAGTCAAACCAAAGGACAGGATGGAGCTCAAAACATCAACAAGAGGTATGGTGAGAATAAACTCAAGTATTAACCAAGGGCTGAATTTGGTTGCATGACACTTCAAACCTCAAGGGAAGAAAGATTTTTTTAAGTATTAATAATACTCCATTAAACGTTCTAATACCAGGAATATGAATTAGATCCTTCTGGTATATTGTAATGTTTGACAAAATGGTGCCTATACACATTACACCAAAAGATCAATCGAGAAAGGAAACCATTACCTTCCACCAAACATAGCCATATCCAACAACTATCACCACAACAGCTACACCATATTTATTACCACCTGCATGTTATAAAAGTGTCAGAGAACAGTCCAAAATAAGTGCATAATCAAAGCTAACATATATTGCAGGAACTTGACCAAGATGAATAAGTAGCAAGTTGGTGCTCATATAGAAGATTAGCACTTGATATCAAGAATAAGAACATGGTCTAAGATTTCTCAAGAGATTATACAGAAATGAAGTTGCAAAGAGATAAATAGCATTCATGTGCAAAGATGTATAACAGCAAAGACAAATTTGATCGTTGTTTAAATATGAAACATCAGAGCATACAGTTGAGGATCCAGATGCATTTCAAGGATGTAAATTTCCTAAATTGGAAATTGAAAGGTAACAAACAAGTAAATGGAAACTCATGTTCACAGCACAGATGTAGAACATCATAAGACAGCTTCAATCGATGGTTAAAATGTGAATCTGTCACAGCATACCATTGAGAGATGAGATACCTGATACAGTTCAGAGATGTACACTCCCAAATTAAAAAAAGGGAGATAAAAAATTGAGTAAAACAAGGACATCCATAGGCACATAAACTTGTCAGGTACACTACAACATAGAAGGACTAGCAGCGCCACTCCCCTCCAAGAAAATTAGAAATTACAAGAAACATCAAAAAATATATTCTGTTGTTCTGTGTCATGGGTTTTTGAAAGAGAAAACTTAAAACTTTATCTGAAAGGAAACAAAACACAATAGTATATTACACTTAAACTGAATTTTTTAAAAAGAGTGAGAGAAGCCATTTATTTTAGTGTATTTCATATTTCTCAATGTGACAATATAGTGCAGATTCAGCCATAAACTTTTTCAAGCAGACTGTTGACTGGAGTGACAAATCAATACAACGCAAATATGGTAACTATGTGAAGCAGACTGTGATTCATGGAAATCCAAGTTGCACAATACAATAGGAGTACATAGCCTCATCATGCTTTCAGTAATTTTTCAAGCAAAATAATGGGCTCAAGTTCCCCCTTGACTAGTCCAGTCCACAGATGTGTAGTTAGAACAGGATGGACACAACATTACTCATCTCCTGTTTCAGATGCAAGAGAAGGATCAAAACCCAAACCTGTCCCATTTGCAGTTACAATTGTGACAGGTCTACTTGATGCCAACATTTGCAGCTCATGTCGAAGGCTGGTTACCTGCAAAACATGTAATCTAGTACTCTCAATCCCTAACAGACACTTAAACCTGAAGCAAATGAAAATTCATTTCCTGAAATGAGGAGTACATATAATTACAAAAGAAAATTTGAACAAATTAAATCTTGAACAATAAAATTAGATCCAATGAGTGACTGTTTAAAATCCAGACATTCACCAAAAAAAATGAAAGAAAGATGAACAATGTTTTGTTCATACGCAATAAATCATACACAGTACAAGTTCTGATGTTTCTTCAGTTGTCCAAACAAATGTCAGGAAAGAAAGTGTAAAAATAAATTATTTCCAGAGTAGGAAGCAAAGCAAAATGAGCTTTTCTACTCTTACCCACAATCTTATCCTGTCACTTGTGAGATTTTTACTTTTCCTACCAAATTAAAAAAAAAAAGAAAAAAAGAATTCCCTGTCATGAGAGTAAGATTTTAAAGAAGATTTAGTTTAGTCACTTCAAAATGCAATCAGTCATTACCAACAACACTATCAGTTACAACTGGATTACTGGCGTATCTTCTAGAAAGTGCAAAAGCAAAATCATTATCAATTGGATTGGATTAAAAGATAAAAGCATGTAAAAATGTTGAAAGTTTAATTTGAATTGGTGAGAACTTATAAAGAGCCATAAAATTGACAAGCAAACCTGAGCCATCAAAGAGTCATTTGGAGGCTTGCTAGACTTGCTAACTGATGAAGTAGAATCATCTCCTTTAAGTTGCCTGAGAGCAATCTGTGTTGGAAGATAGATCACCAGCAATCAGCATGAAGTAGACTAAGAATTGCCGAGATTTTAACACTACATTTTGAATCGTGTTATAGCTTCTAAAAGACATAGGTAATGAGAATAAAAAAAGTATTTGACAAAATATTTTATCCAGAGAGTCAATTAAACAACGGTTAATCAGTGGCAACAGATGCTACAGGCAATGTAGCAAACCAAATTTTATGCATATAGCAGAGCTCAAATAATCAGGGCTCTAACATCACAATAACATTCAAGTTGTATTGCATTCAATGAGGTCCTACATTAATAGAACCCAAAAACTAAACAAAAGATAAAGATTGTCTCATAAATGACTCAATCAGAAATGACTCAATTGAAACAATGCAAACCTAAGACACGAGGTTTTCAATGCACTCCACCACAGACACTGAAAAATGCCAGTAAAGACAAGCAATAAAAGATTAAAAAAAATCACACAGAAGCATGTCTAGTAAAGATAATACAAAGTTAAAGGTAATAGGGTTGATGTAATGGATCATGACCCACATGTTAAGACATAAATAACAGAGATACTGCAAGCAAGTCTACTATCATTACTATCAATGAAGATAAACCGCCAAATATTCATTGAACTTTTTGCATTTCTAAGAGATCACAATAAGTCATATAAGTACCTTGAAAGCTCCTGAAACAAAACCAGAAACATCAGGCATGCGCCCCTCTTTCGCAAGAACTGAGCCAAGAATACCTAAAAAGCAGAAGACAACTAATTAAGTAAGAAAATTATTTCTACAAAGCATGGCATTGATTTGGATCAAAAGAAAACATCTGAAGGTACAAAGGAGAGAAATTTGCTTATGAAGGCTAAGATCACACTAGACAGAAGCATTAGACATGCATAACAGAGATGAAGTTATTGACTATCAGCAAGGGGGTCAATAAGGCAGTTGATATAACGGCAAGAGGTGGATAAATAGGCTTCCTATGAAAGCTTGATCAGGACCTTGGTGATAGGATTAGGGGTATGGAACAATCTAGAAAGAATCAAAGTGATGCCTAGTCTATTAATAATCCCCAACCATTAAAGTACCCTAAGTGAGCGTTCCCCAGCATTCCGCCTATTCCAGACTCATATTTCTCCAACTAAATAAGAAATGGCCCAGCTAACATGATTATTAGATTGTACACACTGGAAGTTGTTGCCCCTCAAGAGCGCATATTTTCACCTTTTTTTTTCTTTTTTGCCTACAAAGTGGAAGACACTTACGATTCCACTTCAAGCTACTACATTTGTCTAATTAAATACCCCATTGCTAACTAGCCGACGTTCTAGAATTATCCCATCAACTAATTCAACTACCAGTGGCAAGATAAGGGATTCAGGCAAGAAGCAGAATCACCTTTGATAAGTGTAAGAAAACACAGAGATAGAGAGAGAATTCTAGCTAATGTGAGCTGCATGGTAATTTCACTGCAGATCAAGTATGACCGATGACATCAATGCAACAGAAAAAAAACCTTGACTAGACAAGCTAGCTCAGAACCTCACCAACTCAGTGTTGCAATCAACTATAGAGCAAAACAAAGCAAGCACACCAAAAAGAAAAGAAAAAAGTCCCAACTTTATATCAAGTGCCCAAGGTCCCTAACACTAACAAAACCCCTCCCTAATGTAATCGCACATACACAGGCATTTGCCTCGTTTCAAATGTAGAGCTAACGAACAACATGGTTCACAAACAAACAAACAAAAACAATCGAAATCTAGGGTTTACCTCCAAAAAACCTAAAACTCACTCACTGCTCCACACATCCCAAATTAAAAACAAACACAATCAAATCAATTAGCGACTAAAATAAAAGAATTAGTTAAAAAGTTAATAGGAAAATTAGAAACATAAAATCAAACAAATTTAACGGACCTGCACCGACGAGAATAGTTAACTTGCCGAGAGGAATAGCCATGGACGGGTGGCCACTGATAACAGTAACAATAATTTAATAAACAGATGGATTTTTTTTTAACTTTGATTTTGAATTGAAAGAGTGCTAGCAAGGTCAGAGAACATGATTTTTTTGGGAGTGATAAAAAGCGGGCATTTAAGATTGCAAGACAAGAAAGAATATATATGTGTGTGTGTTTATGCTAGTGTTGTTGGGCTTTGTTGAAACGGGCTTTTGTTGGGGAAGTGAATCAGCTATTCATCGACGCAGCTTGTAGCAACGACGCAACCACCCATATTTGTTGATCGTGTTGCCTAATCCACCTTTAATTTCAGATTCGTTTTACAACTTCACCCCTTCACCATCGAATACGCGAAAATACCCCTCTCCTTTCCATTTATCACGAGAATACACATTGTTTCTTGATAAGTGGGATCAAGGTTGTCAATACCATTCCGATCGTTGTTTCTGGTTTTTCTATTGGTTCGGAATATTTCGGTTTCGGAGTATTTCGGCGTGCTGTTTCGGGGTTGTACTGTTCATATATAATTAATTATATATATATGGAAAAAAATATATTAATTTAACAAGCATAATTAAAATTCAAGATAAATTAACTTTAAATTATACAATATAAACATAAAGTCAAACAAACATAATCTCAAAATTAGAAACATAATCACAAGTTGATCAAAATAAGGAGGATTTTAAGGCCGGAACAGTACCGAGATGTTCCGGCCGGTATTTTCGAACCGGACCGGAATTAAAACCAAGACGAAAATGACGCCGTTTTGTCTCGGTTTTTTTAATGGCACGGAATGTTCAGACCGGGAACGGCAGGAACAGAACAATATTGACAACCCTGCGTGGGATAACATTTTTTTTATATAAAAAATACCCTTTACATGTGATAAATTAATTAAAATTATATTTGTTTTTTGAGTTTTAAAGCATTATAAATTTCATTTACATCCTGCACCTAACCTCCTCCTCCTCCTCCTCCTCCTCCTTCTAAGCACCAAACTTAACAGCCACAATCCCTTCCCTGTGATCCCTCGCCGGTCACCATTTCCAAACATAAACCAACTGAACCCCACATAGCCACTGCCGTCACCAAACTCCAGAAAAACAAGGCACAGCCGAATGACTCGAATCTAGGGAACAAGAATGCTCTAAACCAACAGCTCCAAGCCGATGATATCAAATTCATAAAAATACCATCACCTTACAAATCAATGCAATGTTGGTTTTCGCCACAAACTAACAAAGCGAGAATGCAGTGCACATAAGCAATCTATACAACTTAAATTTAATTAAATTGAAATTTTAAAATTTATTACACTAACTTATGATAGAATTTAATATCAATTCTCTCAATAATCCTATTCATCAAATGGACATAAATGGAGTGTATAATAAGGTAGTGCATGATTATTATTATTCTTGAACATAAGGAATGAAAATAAAATAAAAAACAAAAATATGTTTGGTTAAAGAGAGAAATATAAAAATAAATTTTTATCTGAAATAATTCTAAAGTGAATTTCTATATCTTTAAAACAAAAGATATAGAAGGGACATGTTTTCATAGACAATATTTTTTTATTCTAAAATATTCTTATAAAAAAACTTTCTATTTCAAAATTATTCAACTAAGTCATGTGAAGATAAAAATGATTATTATCATAGTTTTAAAATTCAATTATAACTTATGAGTCAATTTTAAAAAAAGCTTGAGTCATTGATCGAGACCTAGTTCACAAGCCAGACTAACTCCAATTGATTTAATTTAAATATAAGATTAAAAATGATTATTATTATATATTCATGGTTTTAAAACTCGACTCAAAGGCTGACACATGGAAAGACCTAAGTCACAAACATGGTTGACTATTAATTCAAATAAATGTAAAGAGAAAAATAATTATTATAAGGATAATGTGTTAAGAGAGTCATAGTTGACATGAGTTTTTGAAATAATCAGGTAAAGTCAATTTTTATTCTATTTTTTTCTTAAATTCAGATTAGCCCAAGCCTCGGGTCGATCTAGTTTTAAGTCAACTTCTCATGTCAATCCTGATTTTATAACTAGAACTAATATAATAATATTATTTTCAACACTCCATATAAACAAAAAATAAATATTTTTTAAAAGAAATATATGTTTAACAAAAATACATATTAAAGACAATATTTTTTTTATATCTTATTCACCATAACCAATACAGAACAATCGTTTTGTTTTGTACATTATTATAAAATACAATTTTATCTCCATCTTTTTTCATGTTTTGTCTTTATTATTTCTATTTCTTCTATCCTAATAGAATAATCAATCGCTATCTTTATATATTCTAAAACAATAATTTCTTCTATCTACCTTAAAGCAGGGACTTAGTTAATTGAAGAGTAGATTTGCATCTGCCTCAGGATATGCTCAAAGTTATCAGTAGACTTTTCAATCTGATGAGAATGCGTTCCTTCATAGGTTGTCAGCACGATTCCTTCATCCTGAGTTAATCTTTGAATTTGCTTTTTCACGTTACACCCCTGATTTGTGCACCGATAATAGCTTCTGCAGGCAGAAAACAAATAAATAATTCATGATCAAGGTCAATTAAGCAGTGTTAATTTAACAAAACATCAAGGAGATCGTGCGGTGATTTTCTTTCACCACATCACAGAATACCGGGTCCAAGTTCCTCCACCTCAAGGAAGCTCACCTGTTAATTAATAAATACTTCTTCAATTTAATTAAAATATTTCATGTATCCATCGTCCAAATTATCAACTACTCCAAAGCATATCTTAATCACAGAATATGAATTACTTTCCTATCGCTGGCTACTTCAACCCAGGCAAGTAAAGCGAGGAATATAACGTTTACGTGCTAACAATTCACTAAATTGTATTATAAAATAATATTTGATACGTAACTATTGGGAAGTAATTGAAGGAGTGCTTGTGGGCCTTGCGAACGATGTTTTTTTTAAGATATTAGAATATGATTTATATTATTTTTTAATACATTATCTTAAGTGAAAGTTTTTTGCGCTTGAAACTTGCACAAATTTATACTATTTTATGTTTGATTTTTATTAAATAAAAGGAGTGAAATTCGAACCTGTGATCGTTGAGTCAACAAGTTTCCGATACTATGTTAAGAAACCATCTCATCTAAAAACTTAAACTATTAAGTAAAGCTCTAAAATATAATTTATATTATTCTTTAACATAAACAAACACTTGGAATTAGCATCATCATCAGCAACTTGAAGCCACCCGGGCTAATTATTGTCAAGAGACAATGTGCCATTGTACTGCAATTTCGAAGCTTGCACTATCAGGTATTGAGCTTGGATCACGAGAGAGGAACTGTGAAACCAATGAGACAAATGGGAAGGAGCCATAAAATCTTCGGGCCCTGCCCAAAATTCCCAGAAATTGATAGTTTCTGGCTCTCCTGGTAGGATAAATATCATCTTCAATTTTAAAATTTAAATCATTGGGTCATGGATCTATCATAGAAGCATCTCTCTTTTCTCATCATAAGATAACTACTAGTCATATGTGCAATCTAACGGTTCCTAATGTTACATCTTCCAATTTCTTATTTCACCCTCTGCTATATGAATACGCCTCGACTGAAATGATAAAAACGACAAGGTCAATCTCCATTCAAAATGTTGCGCAGTTAAGATCATGATACAGAACTAAATAGTAATTACATTTTTAACAAGTACTTCGTATTAAAAAAACATTTTTAAATTGGTTAAAGAATATATTAAAAATAATGGGACATGGTCTAGTATCAAAAATAGGTAAACATAGCATGCTTATATTTAAGTAATTGATTTAATTTAGTTCAAAACATAATTTTTTTTTAAAAAAAAAAACTAATTTAACAAAGAGCGAACAAATAAAAAGACTTGAGAAAACCAATATTATTTTTAAAAATAGTAAAACATCCTATCAAAAACAAATAAAAAATAATAGAGTTCAATATTCAATTAAACAAGATGTTTAAGGATGAAATTGAGAAACAACATAAATTTATTTATTTAAAAAAAACAAATGAGTCGAGCGAAACTCTTAAACCTAGGATAATTTTCAAAATTTGTAACCCGTTAAATTAGATTAAACTCAATCAAGAAATTCAATTAGTTGAAGAGTAAAATTAAAAAAAAAAAAAAAGCATTTTTGAAAATAAATTCTTGATCCAGTATTTTTCAGCTCCCCGAGAAAATCTTTTCTAACTTCCATTTTTAATATTGACGTTTATCAGAAGTTTAATAATTCTGCTAAACTGCATTGAACGACACAAAGACGGAAAATCATTGCTGAGACTTTTCAAATATATAAAATTTAAAAATACATGGTTTTAATATCCTATGTTCGTTAGTAACCTGATTCGTGTGTATATATACACACACGCACACACTAAAAAAATAGTGGCACTTAATATAACCTGATTCGGAATTCATTGACTGCTACATCAATTTTTTTCATTGGCTAAATCAAAACTCTTTCTAGCATCATAATCGAGTGATATTTTCTCTCATCTCTTAAAACTAGAAACTAAATGTAAAAAATTAAAATGGTGAGATGTTTAAAGACTAAAAGGTTATAATTTAAATGGATGACCAAAGTGAATTTCTTGCTTTATTTTATGGATTGTCTCGTTGTTTTGCACTTTGATCCCTTTTGTTTTAATTGTGTTTTTTTTTTTAATATTTTTGATAAATTGGTGATGAATTTGGGTGTAAGAAGATGTGATTAAAAAAACAAAGTTCAAGAACTAATTTATAAAAAAATTATTATGCTAACATGGAAAAACCCACACGATTTTTTGCTAATATATTTATATATAGACGCAGGAAGATAAAATTTAAGTGCGAAAACCAGTCCAATCTCATGAATAGAAATATATAGAGAATCCATGCAATTCACCCTAATTAAGCAGCTTGCAAAATTGCAAGTTGCAACTAAAACTTAATTGAGTAAATTAAAGCAAGATGTTTGAGCAAGAGTAAAAAAAATATTGCAGGGAAGTCATCCTTAAGTTTCTCAGATTCGGTAAATTTTATAACCAAACAAGAGTTTTTTCTGCAGAATGTTTTGCTTAAGAAAAAAAATATTATTAAAAGAGTATGGATTATGCCATATAAAATACTGAATTTGCTGACTTAATTATGTATGTTGAAATACTTTAAATGTGTATTGAAACAAATTAAAGAGCATAGTTAATTATAAAAAAGAAAATTAAGGAGTATAATTACCTGGGAAATTTGCTGTTCTTCACTGCCTTCTGGCCATACTTTCTCCATCTATATCCATCATCGAGTATATCAGCTTGGCTCCTTGTTTGGAAAGCATGCTTAGGCTTTCTTATCTTCTTCTCCCCCCTTTTCTTCTCCAATTTCCCCTCACTTTCAGACCCAACAGAGCCTCTGTTTTGGGAGTTGTTATCAACACTCAAACTGGCTGCAGGAGCTTCCATCTCTTGCATCAGTCCCAGAAATCCATTTCCCTTGGCGCCTTCCAAGTCAGGGAAACCATAAGAATTGGGTGCCATGTTCGAAGACATGGGAGAGGCCGAAGTGGTTGTTGAAGAAGAAAATGGAAGAAATAACGTGTAGTTTTCCATGAAAGAGAGTAGAAGGAGCTGGATGTATGAGCTACTTGGCTGGGTATATATAAATAAAGGTTGGATTGATAAGGCGGCGTGCTTAATCTTAGCCCCCAGTTTTAGGTGGCGTAAACGAGACGTTAAAGATTAATTGAGATTAAAAATAGAAATGCAAAGATTACTGGGAGCACAACTCGTAGTATTCTTAATAATTTATTGCAGATATAATATGTGGCTATTAAAAGTTTAATAGCTTCATTCGCAACACCGCACGGCTGTGTTTAAATAAATATTTATATACATATTTTTATATTATTTAATTCGATAAATTTTTAAATAAAAAATATTTTAATACATAATTGCAATATCCGACAAACTCTAAGACAAAGATTACAACTCATGAGGATTGATAAATAAAGAAGAAGAAAAAAGTGGTTAAGTTTTAGAAAGAACTAGACTAGATTATTAACCTATTCAGATCATTTTTTGTAAATAAGTGTTTGGATATTACTAATGATTTGTTTGGTGGAAAAAAATAATATGCGGAGGTTACCTCACTCGATTGACTTTAAAAATCCCAAAACAACTTATAAAATTATAATTCTACTAAAAAAAATAATTAATTTTTTTTTTAATATTAAGATAGCAACACAATGAATTAACTTGGGTCAATCTATAAGTTAACATTTTAAATTTATTACTTGAATTATGAGACTATGTTAATCTCATAAAAAAACAAATAAAAACAAATTATATAGCCTGATTTTCAATTAACTCTGTATTTTCTTGGGATATGTAGTAATTTTGTTAGACAATCTACATGGATTAGCTTTCAAAACTAAACTATCACAGATCATAAATTGTCTAAAATATTTAACGTTTAACAGTACATCATACTATAAATTTTCTAAAACTCTTTTTTTTTAAAAAGAGGGATCAGTATGTCTTTAAGTGTTAGCATTTTTTTTAAATGTTTTTCAAGTGTTTGTCTATCATATATTATGTAATCAATGCTCTACATAAAAAAAGAGAGGTATAAAATATTATCTATAAGGAAATCTAGTAACCCTATAAGTAGAAAATATCAATTAAACCCTATATTATATATATATATATATATATATATATATTATGATAAATTTTAGAAATTTATTTAGGATATCACATGTTTTTCAGGATTTCTTTCGAGGTCTATTTTTTTGGAAAAAAATACACCTAAAAATAGCTTAAAAACCTGAAATTAAACCAAGTTAATTTTTACTTTCTCACCTTAGATTTCCCTTTTTATGGAACATTGATTTTATGAACAACTACCATGGGACCGGTCTAATCTTTAGAAACCCTTGGACACCAATTAAACCCATTTTGGTTGTCGAAAATAGAGTGAACATTTTTCTTCTTCTTTCATCAACAGATCTAGCAACACTTCCCTCTCTCTCCCCTCTCTTCGACTAAGAATTAAAAAATATTACAAATAAACTTATATACCAAAAGTTATTTTTAAAAATTTCAAGACCTCAATTTTACAAATTATGTTATTTTTAAAGATTGAGGATCTAAATGTATTTTTCTTAAAATCTGGCTTTCCATCCATGTTTGGTGTTTTTTTCATCTCAACTCTCTTGATTATAATTCCACTATTAACTAAAAAACCATAAACAAATAAGTTTTATTTAGATGAAATCATACTTTGATTATCAAAATAAATTCTTAAAAAATAAAATAAATATTTAGTATTTTGTGAGTATATAAACAATGTCCCAGCTATATAACACTTAGGGCCTGTTTGGGAGTGTGATTGCGATAGCTTTTTAAAGTGTTTTTCGTGCCGAAATACATCAAAATGATATTTTTTTTATTTTTTAAAAATTATTTTTGAAATCAGCACATCAAAATGATCTAAAAACACCAAACCGCCGGTTTTTAAAATGAAAAAAAAAATTCAAATTTTTTGGAAACGCCGGTTGCAATGCCCTCCCAAACGGGGTATTAACGATTTAGAGTGAGTTATAAAATGAGATATTCAAAACTCAAGAGCCAAGGAGAAATGTCTGAACAAAGTGGTCAGCACCTATTAACTCCTCGTCGTCTCCGGAAGGAGTTGCTTTTCTGGACGGCGACGTGCAGTGGTTGGCAGAGATAACAGCGCCAAGACATCCCATGTGATCACTTCGAGAAGGCATAGTTTTTTAGCGTACAAAAATTGACAACGTGTGAGCAAATAGATTGGTCGGTCATATATATATTTAACAAGAAATATTATACTTTCTATATTTACGTATATATATCCGGAAGGGTTTCGCTGAAATGATGTCAGCCATGAAGTTTATAATATATTTCTGGTCAAATATAAAAACGTCATGTCCTAAAAAAATTAGCAATAAGACTCCATCTCTCGATGAATTTTCTTTATTTATTATCACCTCAATCAACCTCTTAGAGGCTTATGAAAGATTAATAGCCAAGAACAAGCTATGATTTATGCCATATTTTATTCTACTATAAGAAAAAAAAACTGATAAATACGTGTCGTGCTATGATCTTTGAACTGGTAAACATATTATTTGCTAGGGTTAATATTCACTATATTAATATTTAACGGGTCAAGGATCACTGGTTTTGAAAAGGCAACACTGCAACTGTTGCTAATCCAGGCTTGTTTGATGTTAATTAATTACAAGATTAATTAATGATTATGATTCGGAAGCATTTGTACTTCATTAATTAGGAGATAAATTTATGTTGATTTGTTTTGAAACGGAGCTCGTGTAGATGAGTGGCTGGGCCGCTCATTTTAAGTGTAACCAGTTTTGTCAGGAAAAGAATATGTTTTATTGTATAATAAAAAAATGTGTCAGATACTATTAAATATTATTTATATTCAACGAAATAAATATTAAAAATGATATGAAAATATAACCCGTGAAAAATCTAATGAAACTCAACAAAATTACTATCTGGTTGAAAAATAAATAAATAAAATGGATTTTTAGATTAAAATAAAAATTCTAAAAACTTTGAGATTGAACTTCTTTTTTGTGTGTTTTACAATATTATAGTCTTGCTTTTAATTTTATTTTCTTACAATAATTTTAAGCTTTATCTGATGGAAGTAGGTACAAAAATAAAATCAAAAAGTTTTTTTTTTTTTTTTTCATATATAGTTTTTTCCAAGTCAAGGTATTGCACAAAAGAAGTGATAATAACAATTTGGAAATTAAAACGCGATGCCAAACCCTGCACAGTAGCCGCCCACATCTCTGCGCTGCAATAGAACCCACGTTGAAGTTTCTTCATGAATGACTTTTCCGGTTCAAATTTGCTGACAAAGCCATGGCCTGATAATTAGCCCATTACATAATAAGTTTTGGATGGGGTTTTGGACACGTGATATTGGTTGATTTTCAAGTATTTTTTTAGTTGAAAATATATTAAAATAGTATTTTTTATTTAATTTTTATAAATTATTTTGAATATTCAAATCAAGATAATTTAAAAATACTAATTTTTTTTAATTTAAAATAAATAAAGAAATATTATTTTTTAAAACACAAAAACAAATAAACTTTTAATATTATTAGCCATGACCAAGATTCCTGACCTTCATGATGTGATAATTGCGGCACTTTTCTCTCTCTCCCTATCCGGGACCTCATTTCTTTGCTGTATAAATTATTATAATTGCATGGCAACGTACTTTTATTAACAATATATTTGGCTCATTTTTATCTGGAATTTAAAAATATAACTGACCAGTTGGTAATACTGGTTTAAGAGTGTTAATGAGGTTAATTTTTTTTAAAAATACATTAAAAGAATATATATTTTTTAATTTTTTAAAAATTATTAACACATTAAAATAATTTTAAAACATGATTTTTTTTCTTCTTTAAACGTCGGGTCAAACAATCACCAAATCCAAATTAACATTAATTGGATTGTTACACGAAGATAGCATTGAATAGTAGTTGAGGAAAAAAGACAATTTGACTCAAAGTTGTCAATACCGTTCCGGTCGTCGTTCCGGTCGCCATTCCGGTTTTTCAATTGGAACGGAACGTTCCGGTTTCGGAGCGTTTCGGCGTGCCGTTCCGGTGTCGTACTGTTGATATATAATTATATATATATATATATATATATATGAAAAAAATAAAATATAATTTTTATTTTTTATAAAATCAAAGATGACGCAATATTTTTTTTATAATATATATTTATTTTTTATTATATATATATATATATATATATATATATATATATATATATATATATATATAAAAGCTTACAGTTAGTTGTAAGTTGTAACGTGAAGTTACAACTTACAAACCCTTCTTTATTATTATTATTATAAAAACCAACAAACCCTACTGCCCCCATTTATTATTAGTAGTATAAATTATAAAAACCTAACCCTACCCCCTCCCCACTTTCTCTTGCGCCATCCCCCCCCACTTTCCCTTGGATTCCCTGTGCTTGCTACTGCCCCACCCTTCCCAGTTGATTTCTCTTTTGATTGTTTCTTGGACTTCTCTAATGGTGAATTCAAAGATGGTTATGCGCAAGAAGAGGAGGAAGAGAAGGACTCTCTTTCTGTTTTCTCTCAAGACCTTGTTAATGATGATATTAACTCCAACAACTTCTCTGATTCCTTTCTCACGAGTAAACTTGATGTCCTAGTAAGTGAAGATGATAATTATTATAGTGAAATTCAGTTTTATGAGCGAGAAAGCAATGCAAGAAGATTAGCCTCGAATGCAAGGGCTTTCTCTTTCTTTTTCTCTTTCGGCGCCGTTTTGATTTTGAACCCGGAACGGTACGCCCGGAACGGAACCGAGGCGTTCCGGCCGGAATTTGGCCAAAATTTCTGGAACGGACCGGAATTAAAACCGGGACAAAAACGACGCCGTTTTGTCCCGGTTTTATGAACGGAACGGCACGTTCCGGCCATTACGGCCGGAACGGAATGGATTTGATAACTTTTTGACTACCAGTTTCATAACTTTTATAAATCAATTATGTCTGATAGTATTTTTTTTAATATATCAAAATAATTTTTAGATTTCTCGTCAACTATCATGAGTTAATTTCTGGTGATTACGAACATGAACAAGGCATTTGTGCCAGAACAAATAGCTGAGGGAGAGGAGATCATTCATCGTCGGGTCTTAAAAATACACGCACATTAATTTGTACATTTGGGAATAAAAACTTATGTTTTTCTTGGGATTTATATTCTAAACAATAGAATGAAAAAACAATTTTTTTTTTTTGGATTCAAGGAAACTAACATTCCTTGAAAAATATATTTTGTGGGATCAGGTGGACGAATAAAACTCCAGTTATCTCAAGTTTTTATAAAAGATACACACCCTAATTAAAACTCGAGATCTAATATAAAAATCTCAAGTTTTTTATTATGGCGCAACATTCATTTGCTATCATGTTATGCCGTGCTATCATGTTATGCCGGGATGAAAAAACAAACTTACTTAACAATCAATGCTCTTAGATGGACAAAACACTTCTAATGTACAACTTAGAGACACATAATAAAAACATAAAATAAAATCGAAGCCTGCTTTCCAAGATTGTTGAAGTAGTAGAACATAGACAGATAGACAACTGGCTTGACAATTGTGCTGAAATGGTCTGTCGTATCCTTCGCGGGAAAGTTTGCTAGGCTGCTCCTACCAGAAGATCTCTCTCTCCAGTAATGTAGCGTATCCAGGGAAAATGATCTTACACAGCAGTGCTGAAAGGCCGAAAACATTTAGACCAGCGAGAATGAACCTTGTACAAAAAAGCACAAATTACCAAAATATCCAGCAAAGGACTCTGTTTCAGAACCAGCTTCACTTTCTCCGTGCAGAGTTTTCACCGGAGGGCAGTCCCAGTCCATCTGTAATTCTGTATTCTGCAGCATATCCCTAGGAACTGGGTAGCCATTATGAACCATCCATCTAACTGGAATTTGCTTATAGTTCACCCCTGATTCTGGTTTTGCAATGCCCTCCAAAATGTCAATGAAGTAATCTGGAGATTTCGGTAAATGCAAACATTCTTGTTGTGTTGATGAAATATGTGTACATGTAAATATAAGAATGATGCCAAGCAGACTGATGGAAGAAGTAGAAGAAACAAAAAGGTTTTCTCTTACGAGGAAGATGTTTGGCGCACCAGGATGAAATTCCAAATTTGCAGGAAGCTCCAATGCCATCAATAACAATAACAGAGATGTTCAGAAAATTTTATCTTCCCTTGTTTGGTAGAAAAAAGTATATATAAATGTGTACAATCAAAATTAACCATCAAATGATTTTAATATTTATTTAAATAAAAAATAAATATTTTTTCTTTAAAATATCTTACAGACATGAAAAATCTGACATCTAGTAGCTTGTCTTGATAATCTCTCTCTCTCTCTCTCTCTCTATAAAAATCGTAGAAATACACGTCTTCCTTGTGGTTTTATCCACCATCTTCATCAACAGCAACAGCAATGGATCATGCTTTTTCATCCTTGATTGATTTAAAAGCTTCAGCTAATTCTTTTTTATCAAATTATGAGCCTCTCGCTTTGGTTTTCGTTCCTCTTCTCTCTCTTTTTATTGCTCGAATTCTTCGATCATTTCTTCTTCTTATTCACGATAATGGTCTTAAATCCACCATTTTAGGGTTTCTGTTCACCTCCATCAAGTAAGTAATTACTTAATTAATTCACTCTTTCATTTTGATTCTTGAAAGAGATTTTATATAATAATAATCGAATCTCGCTCTCTTTTTGCGGGAAAAAAACAGGATGGTGCCTGGTGTCAAGGGTTACATAGATGCTGAGAAACAAAAAGTAAGAAAGCTGAATTTCTTTTATTATAAATGATGGGTTTTGTTTGTTTTTGTTTTTTAATTGGTTTTCGATGGCTAAGAAAATGGGAATTTTGAATCAGGCCAGGCAGAGGAAACATTAAATGAGAAGTTTGTTCAGCTGCATTAAAATAGGATCACAATGAAATTTATATATATTTATAAAAGAACTGCTGCATTAAATGCTTGTTTTTTTCCGGCTTCCAGCTTGAAACTAGCACCAATGTTAAATTAATAGTGTCATCTGCTGTGTTCTCTGCGTTGATGAATGGATTACTGATTAATTTTCATCTGGGACTGCCTGAATTGCAGTGGTTGTAACATGTAGGCTGTGCATGATGGTAATGAGAATTGACTAGACTTATTGATCAGTTAATTGGCTGACCGGAGAAGGTTTCCTTGGTATAATTCTTGCTTTAATAATTATCGTACAATTGAGAGCATAGTAGTACTTTGAACCGCACGTGCTATGTTTAATGAAGGTACTGCTGAAAAGTTGGTGGGACTAGGTAGTCATAGGGAGAAGACTTCATTTTGTTGGGTGTTTAAAGTCATATGAACATGAAGATATGACATTAATCACTCCAAAGCAGTAAGAGTGTAAATTTACTCTGGGACAGCAGTTTCTTTGTTTCTAATGCTAGAAAAACAAATAGCAATTCCAGCCTAACTACAACAGGGTATGGCTCTAGTTATGCTTATTTATTAGCCTGAAGGAATCTTTAGGTAATGGCAGCCTAATGTAAACAACAACTTATGGTACAGAGGCTATTGGAAGGGATGCAGATTAATAAATGAAACCACTTTCCTTTTCACTTCGAACAACCCTCAGAGGACTTCTCTGCTCTCCTATCACAAGTATACTTCCAATTAATAAGGACTATTTGACACCCCCCAAAAACAAACTTTTCTATTTGGTGATAAGTATCAGTATTGTCTCCTGGATAACGCATTCATCTCCTTTTCTGCTGTTGTGTGTATTAGGCATTCACTGTTTTCTGGCAAAGTGAAAATACACTTGGTTTAATTCCCAAACTAATAACGCATGCTTAAACATTGCAGGTTGTGGAGAAGATGCAGTCTGGAAGCAAATCTAAAAGAGAGGGCTGGAGATCGGAGTTACCGAGGGAAGGTGTTGGAGCAGCAGTGATAGAGAAACTGAAAGAGGAGAAAAGAAAGGATGCAATTTGGCAAGGAAAATGTTCCGGTACAGTGTATGTTTGCAATTATTACCATGCTTGTTAAGATTAAAATAAATTAATTGTAAATTGATATGGAGAAGGTTCTCTGCTCCAGTTTTGCTGATCTCTTTTATTTCCTTTTCCTTTCCTTTTCTTGTCCAGCTACATTGGAGGGAGTGAATATGAAGGACATTTTTCTCTTATAAATGAGGCATGCTCAATGTTAGTAAGATATGAAAAAACTATTGCTTTATTTATTTTGTGTCAATGTGAAGCTATAATGCGAGTTGTTTTCTCTTTGAAGTAGATATGTTTTAATAAACCTGAAGTTTGTGTTGGATGTTTGGTGCTTCTTTCAGTCCTTGCCATACTTGTGATGACCATGACAATTTTTGGAGAAGCTAGCTCCTATAGTATTGTTAAGCTTACTCACAAAAGCAATGCTTGTAATATTCTGATACCAAATAATGATTCCACACTGGTAGTCATCGGAAGACATCCTTTATGATCTATTTTTGGATGTGTGTTCATGCAGAAGTGAGCATTGCAGGTAGTCATAATTGCTTGGATTATTTCATTTTCTAAAAACCAATTAGAAACTTTGAATCTTTAGCAGATAATAATCTAATCTTACATTTAATATTTTGAACTTTTAAAAAGTACATTATATGTTGAACCTGGAATGCTTCCATCATTTGCGTTTGTTGAAACAGAACAGGTTCTGTTTTGTTAATATCAAAAAGGAAAGACTGGCATTTGAGAGTGATTTGAAAAAAATGTCATTTTGGACAATATATTTAGTTTGGCTTGTAATAAACTTTGGCACTGTCATGGTTATATTATGGCCCAAGAAAAACATTTCATCCTCGCTGGTTTGTCGGTAAGCTTCGTTCTTCGCATTTCATCCCTTGATGCATGATGATAAGTTTAGGCCTTCCTATTTCTCTCCATGTGCACATCCTTTCTATGCATTTGTGAAGCTTAAATGGAATTCTGGTTTCAGGTTTGCACATACCAATCCACTGCATTTGGATGTTTTCCAAAGCATAGCACGATTTGAGGCAGAAGTGGTAGCAATGACAGCAGCTTTACTTGGCAGTAAAGGAAAATCTTCTGGGGGAGAAATATGTGGTAATATGACATCTGGAGGAACTGAAAGTATATTAATGGCTGTAAAATCATCACGTGACTACATGAAGGATAAGAAGGGAATTAAAAGACCAGAAATGTAGGTCAATTTCAAACATCTTGTTCTTTGATGAATTACTGGCCTGCAAGTTGTTAATGTGAGCAATTTTCTTCCCATGCACAGGATCATACCTGAATCTGCACACTCAGCATATGACAAAGCAGCTCAATATTTCAACATCAAGCTGCGGCGTGTTCCAGTAAATAAAGATTTTCAAGCTGATGTCAAAGCAATAAGACAGCAGATTAACAAGAACACTGTTTTGGTATACACTTGTATAACCTCTCATGAACTTCTGTTTCATTTTTCTTTCAACACCCCAAGCTCCTGCCCAAATAAAAAGCTACAGTGTTGATGTTTTTGTCATGTCATATTGCTCTAACATAAGAATTCCCTGCTAGTTGGCCTAATATTGATATCATGATACCGCAGATTGTTGGATCTGCACCTGGGTTTCCTCATGGCATCATTGATCCTATTGAGGTAAGTGATCTAAGTACCTGCTTCAAGAGTAATGGCATACATTCTAATCTCTTAAGTTAATTAAATTTATCATTGTTTGGTTTTGCTTTTTAATCCCCAAAATATCAAAATTCATTCTGTAGGAGCTTGGTGAATTGGCATTTAGCTATGACATATGTCTCCATGTTGACCTTTGTCTTGGTGGCTTTGTATTACCATTTGCTCGTATGCTTGGGTATCTCCTTTTCCTGAGCAATTGTTTTTTCATTGGTGGTTTCTGGTTGGTGTGCCATTTTTGCTCTGATCCAAGAGACTTATAATTGCTGCTTTGTTAATACTAAATCTGAAAATATTACTAATTTGTGGTCCTCTTGATATTTCATTGAAATTTACACTACCAAAGGTTATTCTCATGCATGTGAAATTCTCCTGGAGGGTTTTGTTTGTGGGGCTATTTTCTCCTTAGGGCATGGTTGAAAGACCTAAAATTGATAAGCTAGAATGAGATTACATATAATTTACATAACAAATTAGCTTGGCAAGAAAGGAGATTCTAGTATTGTCTTTTAAATGCCTAGAAATCATCCCAGTCTAAAAATTTAAGCTATCAGGTGAGGATAAACAGTTTTATATTAACGCACTATCATTAAGTACCTGATCAAGAGAGTGCAATTGATTAAATATCATTCGATATTGAGGTCACGTTTAAGCTCCAAGTCATTTAGGGCCACAAGAAGGATGTTCCCTGCAAGAAAAGGAGTTTTCTTTCCTGTTGGAAATCAGACAAGGAAATGCATTAAAGGGTGCTTATCAAGCGATATTGCCCTAGTTAGAGGACTTTCTGCATCTTGGACTACCTTTTCTTTCTAGGTCTATGCAAAGAGGCTCTTCCAAGGTTATGCTATTCTTCACCAGGACAACATGTGACTATTTTTGGACTTGATTGAAAGCTGTAGCTGGCTTTTTTATTATTCTAAATGTTTTGCATCTGTCTGTTGTGTGCTTTATAGATTTTGGGACATGGTATGAAATATCAGACAGTCAATTGCTCCTTTTTCTGTCCCTGACTTGGCAAGTTCAATCTTTCTTCCCATTTCAGGTACCCAATTCCACCTTTTGATTTTTCTGTTAAAGGAGTCACCTCAATATCAGTGGATGTGCATAAATATGGTCTGGCACCAAAAGGAACAAGTGTAGTTCTATACAGAAATCATGATATTAGAAAGGTAAAACTACTATAGGTTTATCTATAAATGATTTACCATCTCTCTAGTTTCGAATTTGATGAAATATATTATACCAGTACTTTTAGTTTCCATCATGCTGCCTGGCATTGTAGAACTAGTGTTTAATTCCTATTCTGTTTTTTCCTTTTCCTTTTTTTTTCATTTCAAGCGACTGCCACCTCTTGTTATCAGATAATTGTTCCTGAATCTCAAATTGAAGACCTCTTGCATTGCTCAAATATTTATTTAGTTGTTCTTCATTATCATTGATTCTGAATTGCATTAATCTTGCACCGCTCACTTTGTTAATATAGAGCCATATCAAATTTGTTGCTAGACTTCTGAATTTTTTGTTTCTGTTGGTGGTTCTTTTGTTGTAAATTCTTTCTTATGTGGGTTTCTTGTGATGGCATCTTGATGGGCATGCTACTGAAAATTTGTGCACTGGGCTTTTTCCCAACAGCATCAATTTGTTGCTGGTAAGTTTTATTAATCTTTTTCAAATAAATAATCAGGGAAAATGAGGGCTGATTTTTTGGTTGATTATTCTCAAGACTCATTAGTAAATTATCAAATGTCTGGGCCTTTGTAAGCACCACTAATGTGGGAAAGAACAGGGTATCAAGTTTTTATGCCATCGACTTTTCTAGCTGGTTGTTTGAAGCCTGTGTTTCTGGTGTTCTAGTTTTGTTTTCTTTGTGTCCTTGCTGCAGTGACTGAGTGGTCAGGTGGGCTCTATGTTTCCCCAACCATTGCTGGAAGCAGACCTGGGGGTTTGATTGCTGGGGCTTGGGCAGCATTAATGTCACTAGGATTAGAAGGTGCTACAATGCATCTTTCCCTTGTTGCCTATCCAAATGCTCCCTTGAATGCTTGTGTTTAACCTGATTTTCATCACATTCTATAGGGTACCTGGAAAACACTAAAACAGTAATGGAAGTGTCAAAGACAATACAAAAGGGGTCTGTGCTGTTTGTACCTCCATTTTCCCACTCTTTTGAGTTGTAAATTTGTTGAACCATTGAAAATGAGTCATTCTGTTTACAGGATCAAGGAAATACCTGAGTTATTTATCATTGGAAGGCCAGACATGACAATTGTGGCAATCGGTTCAAATGATCTAGACATATTTGAAGTCAATGATATCATGACATCAAAAGGCTGGCATCTGAATGCATTGCAGAGACCCAACAGGTAGGCTGCTTTTTTCCCCCCCCCGGAACAACTGTGTTCTTGTAGGGCATAATATATGCATGGTCATCTCACGTTCTCTTTGACCCCGTTAGAAGTTAGCCACTTTGGCAGCAAGCTATTTCTCCTTGATTTGAGGCATAAGAGAATGCAAAACCTTTTTTTAATAGATTGATTCTAATTGTTTGTAGTGGCTGGCATTGGTTTGTTTTCTTTTTATTTCAGTCTCATAAGTTGCTTCTGAGCATGCATTTATGAGCATATTTTTATACACTTATTACAACTTTTAACGTGGTTGAATCAGCATTCATATCTGTGTTACCCTTCAACACGCACCAGTTTTTGAGGACTACCTCAGGGATTTGAGGGAATCTGTACGAACTGTAAGTTATTTTCACCGAAGAGGTTATCACAGTAACTCAGCAATTTTCTTACCCTTAGGGATGCTCATGTTGGCTTTTGGAGGTGTTAGTGTGAAGGATCTTCAGTTATGGCTTCATCTGTTTGATTTTTCATTTTCGTTCCTTTTTCTGAAATTGTCCAGGTAAAAGAAAATCCTGGTCCAATAAGTGGAGGCCTTGCCCCAATATATGGTGCTGCTGGGAAGATACCGGATAGAGGAATGGTTGGGGAATTGTTGGTAAACTACATGGACAGTACATGCTGATGACATTTCCATGTCATGGGAATCAGAACATGTCGGTCAAACCTATAAGATGAAATTAACCTCCCCCGATCAATATTAATTTTATCCATATTCACCTTGCATCGAATTTTAAGTGTGTGATGTTGTGAAGGCCGGATTCTTCCTAAAGTAATTTAAATCATTCAATCTGGATTCTGGAATATGGATAGTGAACACTCCTTTACCGGACAGGGAGTTCATCTTGAACAGAGCTTTCTGGTTGGGGTCCTTTAATAGTCTATGTAGTAGTTGACAGTGCTTATGGCATTAGCTACTAGGCAACGTTGTTCTCGTGAGTTGATTGAAGTATAAGGATCTCCTTAGTGCATGGTTCCATTTGTTTTCTCCATTAACCAACCAGATATAGCATAAAAGCATCAAGCTCAGGAAGCTGTTGGTTTCCTGTTGACCAAAACCCCGTTCTGGCCTATGATGTTTGGGCCAACCTACCAACAGAGATTAACAGAGTTGGGACTAGGGAGTCATTGATATAGTCAAATGTCATTTCCATGCAAACTTGCCTTCCACTTCGATACAAGTCCAATTACAAGTCAACATGTACAAGTAGACAGGTGCAATTATTACTTCTTCCATCCAAGTCCCTGAAAGGTATCCCCTTCGCTGCATATTAACAAGAGAACTAGCGAGGTTTGTAAAGAAGTGTCTTCTGTATGTGCCATTTTTTAAAGAGGTTTTTGCTGTAAACACACCGATGGGAAGCGGGTCTGTGCTGGGATATATGCGAATGGGATTCTGTATTTCACAAAATTAGGATGTACTGGTGGATTTTGGGTTATGGAGGTGTGTTGAGGTTTTACTTGTGAAATATGCAATTTCACTGCCTTGGTGTTTTCTGCTCATGATGAAATATCCAATACTTGGTGCTCTCTACGATACCCTACTTTCCCTGGGTATCCTGGCCATCAACTAATTCTTTACGTATCTTACATGAAAGAGAGAGCAAATATCGTCCGTCTTGGTCAATCTGGTTCATAATTTGCTCCACTGTTTTGGATAGGTCGCCTGTCAAATCATTCCTGCATGAAAAAGCTCTGGCGGGTCGAGGCTCATCTGCTGGTACCCGTTATGATTCCCAGCTCATGTGCAGTCATGGTCGAGGATGAATTTTTTTTTTTAGAAACACTCGCTTGCCTGAACGCGTTTCCAGTGAAAAAGACAGAAGATTACATTATGCACCAGTTGGGTTTTTAGATTCTATATGATTCTCAGCTCATGTGCAGTCACAGTCGAGGATGATATATATATATATAAACACTTGCTTGGATACCTGAATATGTTTCCAGTGGAAAAGACAGAACATAACATTATGCATCAGTTGGGTTTTTAGGGATACGGCCAACAATCACCCACAAGACTAGTCACAATAAAGACTGATAAGGGTAAAACTACACGGAATTGGCCAAGACCTGATAAAATGTAGCAGCTGGACTGCTGCATCTGCCTTTTAGAAGCAAATAACCTGAAGTATAGTCCTTGAACAGTTTAATAAAGTAATGCATGGATTCAATTCTTCTTCTGCACTACACACCCTTGATATTAGTTACTCCCAATAGTATGGGTTTTTTCTTTCTTTCTTCTGCCTTTTCTCCCTGGGATGTTTGTATGATCCTAAAAGCTTAGTATGGAATCGTTTTGAACAACAATCATTTATTTAATGTGGCATTTAGTTATACTCTGCACTTAATACCAGCTACATGGTATTGTTCTCTTTGGATATCTTACCATTCAGGAGTTAATTTGCTGTAGATTAAGCATCACTGCGAGTCATTCCTGTATAAAAAAAGCTTTGGCAGCTTGAGCCATCTTTGTCTGTAGCGTTTTGTTTGGGGTCGATCTATCATTTGCAGTTCATTAACCCAGAGAAAAAATAATAATATGAAATTTAACTTGGATGATAAGTGAAATATGTCTACCACAAACAGATATACCTTACATTACATAACAATTACTCAAAGGCACCTGCTGTAAGAACTGCCCTTTTTATTTATTTTTCCCACTCAAGTTCTTCATAGCACTATAATCTCACTCCCATTTTACAAGCATCAATCATCTATAAGGACATGTTTTCAAACCCGTCATTACTTCTTTCTAATTGAAGAAGATATTTTGAAACCACACTAGACCGCTTCATTTGCCTTTCACAGCTCCAACACCAGGTCTGCAATGCACAGCACACAAAACTGAATTAGGACAGTTACAGCTCCCAACAAAACAAGCCCCCATTACCAGCCATATGATGCCTGGTACTGTTGCTAAAATTAGGTGATCCATGGTATGTCCCTGCACAATGCTTGGCAATAACATGGAAACAATCAATGAACTAGCACTTCAAAGAAAATAGAGCAGGATCTCAAAAGATCCTCCATATAGTCAGAGAACGTATATGTTTTCTTTTCATTGATCATGAGAATAAGAAACTGATCCCAGCCATATTTTCCAGAATTTGAGTTCGAAGCAGTCAAGTTGTGATCACAACAAGGTTAGTGAACTAGTACTTGAAGAAATAAGGCAGTTTAGTTATCGTTCTATCAAAGAGCAATTCTGGAAGGGATGCTTACAGTCTGCATCTGTTTTAATCCAGCATTCCCTGCTTCCATTTGAGTCACAGCCAGTAAACATGAAGTGGGGTGGGTTAGATTGACTCTTGAAGCGCCTTATGCTCCTCTGTGAAAGAATTCGGGGAACTATGGTGATATCCTCTTCCAGGAGCATCTGTCCTTCCTTGTTGTTGCTCTTCTTATTCTCGGGTTTTGGGGGCCTGTCGACCTTCCTCGTGGTTGTTGAGCTTTCAGGATGAACTTTCCTGTGGAACTTGTGTAGAATCTGCACACCACACATCAATCAGAACTTCACAACTAGGATATTGTACTTATTCAGTACAACAGAAAATATGCTGGGATCGAAAAATTTGTTCGGTGAATATACATGAACAAGGAAAAATAATAAAATAAAAGGGTTGATCTGTATTTCTGTCTTTTTTTCTTTTTTAATGAGGTCATTTCATGAAATTTTGAAAGTAAGCATTTTGAACTTGGTGAATGGCGTCATATTTGCTGAGTTTATTTTTTCAAGTTCATCAGATGGCCCGCAGGTCTCGAATAAAGCAGCAGTGCCAGTATTCTGTATTCCCTCATCTTCCAAACCTACCCAGGGGGATTTGAACTTGGAATTATCAAGTTGGTATACTGATTCTATATTTTCAAATCAGGGTTTTGGCTTAGAAGTTATGTATCTGTAGACATACCTTGTGCAGTTTTGTTTCTGCTGAAGCAGAATCAACAGTTGCTCCTCCAGCGGAAGTAGAGCTCCTAGAAGAAGCATGGAGCAATTTCTTCTTCAGAATCTTTTTCATGAGATTCACGGATGATTTATCAGCCTCCTTCTCCACGCGCTTCTCCTCCCTCTCAAATTTAACCCCATAATTTTCCTCTGCAATTTTTGTTTTCTGAAATAGCTCGCCAAGCGTTGTCCTGTGCTCCTTCTTTGCCACAGGTGCTGTATCTGGCATTTCAATGGCTGATCCAAATAGATATCCCTGCAGAGGACAGACTGCATTGGAATCTCGCCCTTCCATTGGCTTGCCACTGAGTGTAATGGTGCTGCCATGACTACTTCTCCCAGCACTGACATGACTGTTTCTTCCTGACGACTCATTGCTGCAATCTTCTGCCAGAACCTTCTCCAACTCATCATTGATAAGCTTAAGTTCATTCTCTGTCACTTCAGTCTCTTTCTCAGTTATATTCTCAACAGAGATGGGAAATGTTGGTGTTGACGGCTCAGTGTTGACTGGCTCCGAACCAAGGGTGCCAATTGCCAGAAAACCATGGAATAATTCGGATATTGCAGCTGAAGATTCTTCTTCATAGTCATCTCCTTCTTCTACTCGAGCTGTTTCTAAACCAGCAAAAGATTTTCGAAGGTGCTCTTTCTGGGCTTGCCTAAATGTTCTGGTCCCATAGTTCGGTTTTGTGTAGTTTTGTTGGTCATCAAGGAACGGCTGTCCTACAAGGTAATTGCGAGGATTGCCTGACATACACACGCAAAAAAAGGAGAGAATTAAATGAACTTGATTCTCATAGTGCATTTTGGCAGGAATCCAATCCAAGGTCTTGGTTTTAACCATATTGCGTTAAACTAAGGTACAAATTTAACGAGTTTTCTGTTTTCGCATATTTTTGAAATTAAGTTTATTTCACCAGGGTCTAATGGACGATAATCTATTCATGATAGCATGTCCAAAAGTCTGGAAATATTTCTGTTGTGTTAAGCTCATCATTTTTGCTTTCCTAGGTGGACGGTGGTGGCATCGCCCATCAGGTTTCTGATGATGGCTAATTACCTTTGCTGGGAGACTAATACGATCCTGAAATTCAAGAGTTTGTCTTCTGTGCAAGTGTATAATACGAGTCATGCATGAAAATCCTTTCGTTCTGCACTTACATTTGCCTCTCCTCTACATGTGGATAATCTTATATCAACCCAAAATCTAATGTCATCATTTCCATGTTCATGCCTGTATTTGAAATAGGGAAGATAAAAGTTGAAGATACCTACCAATAGCAAAATCCTTCAGTGTTTCACTACCATTTTGCCGAAGCTTACGGTGCATCCAACCTAGTAACTGCATTAAAGTGGGATTCAGAAATTAGCTCAAGAAGCATTGAGAAAGATCAACACATTTCTATTTTTCACGTGCGCAGTAGGCTTACCTTCATCCTTTCTCTTAAGAAATTAACCTTCAGTTTCAATCACTTGATTGCTATGACAGGCTAGGAGAGGAGTCGCATTTCATAATTACAGGCTCAACTGTTTATGAATAAGATGTTAAATACAACATGGATAAATCCAATGATCTCAGATGAGGGTGGCTGGAGAGAACCACAAAGATAGTTCCAAGATTTGGGCTGGAAATTCTATGTCAAGATCATATCATGACGTCAAAATGGACAGTGTGTCCTGGACTTTATGACCAAAAGATTCTGTATAAGCCATGTACACGTTTGGGAGTGAATTATTTTGCATAGACTTCACTTTGATCGCTAAATCTGTAACTGTGTTTTCACAGCTTTGAACATCTTATTTGTCACACATCCGACAGACCTTTATCTGCAGATGCATTTTATGAGAATTGGCTGTGTTAGATGACCCATGGGCCTTTCGAATTTGACATGTTTGCACAAATGCAGCTTCTGTATGTTTCAACAACACTAACTGTTGCAACATGGTATTCTACTAGGTACTTCGTGGAAAGACTTCAGCCTCAAATGCGAGGACCGGAAGGAATATCATGTCGAAGTTTAATGAATTTAAGGACATTCTGACAAAGAAGAACTTTTCTCATCGGGGCACGATTAGCTGAAATGTCCATTGTTTTCTGGTTGCTCGACCCCAGGGTGGGGTATTTTTATGAAGGTCCCTTATCAGATGAACTATGATAAATTGTGATTATCTTTAATAAATATCTTGATACCGAAATTTCTGATCTTAAAATTGCTGCCATGTTTTGCAATTCAGTAAGCAACTTGATCTGCATAATAGTTGGAAAGCCTGAAGTACCGGAATCACAGTCATGACTAAAATCAAAAACCTTTTCCTACTTCTGGTTCCATGGCCAAGTTGTTGGAGCTATAATAACTCCTTGTTTTTTTCCTTGTACAGAAAGGAACTCCTCAGAGCATGATTTTAACTTTCGGCTATATGACCCACACCGCTTCCTGGCAGTTTTTGCTGTGGATGGCCAAGTTGCCATAGCTACTGATCAAGTTGTGTTTTTTCAGAGTAAGCGATCGAATATTATAATAATATATTACAATCATTAGATATGTTTTCTTAGCTTATTTGCCAGTTTCCCATGAAATACTGGCTCTGCCCCACAAGCAACTTCATTAAATCCTGGCCTTATAAAAAATATTCTAGAACATGCTCATGAAACTTCAACTCAATTGAATTAAATTAAAAATTATTTATATTTTCCTCAGAAATTTAGTCCAGCTCGTGCAAAACACTTCGTAAATACGCGCAGTGCCTCAGCAGCACTCAGACCTCGCTACCTTTAGTTGAGTTCGAGTTAGAGGGTAATAGGTTTATTTGCAAATTGGAAATACTTGTTCAAGTGGTCTGCTGCATATGACGCATGATTTCTTTCTCATTACATGGCGACAACTGCAGTCCTCTCTCAGCCTGTACTGGAGAGATTCTATTCTCATCAACGTTGTGCAGCTGAAATTACGGTTAGAATTTGGGTGTCATTGATATAGATTAGCCTGACTAATTGAAAATATTTTGCTGGAGCACTCGAATGTTGAATTGGTAACTTGTGCATTCATGTGTTTGTCTTCACTTGTCCTTTCATTTACATCACAAAAATTCATAAATTTATTTTAATAACTCCTGCTGTGATGTATGTGGTCATGTGTAAGAGCAGAGCTATTCAGACAAAGCGGAATCAGAGTCCATGAAAGCTCGCAGAGATAGGAAGCAAACCATGTGTAGGCATCCAAATTATAAGGTCAGGTGAGTTTCTGTTCCAACCCCTTTTGGTAACCAACATGAAACTAGAATACGAAATCGTGGAGCCACAAACATGAGGGGAGCCGACTCTGCAGGAGACACTAAAAAAGGTCATCCATCCCCTCTTGACGTTTTCCTCTCGTCAAGTCTGGACACAGATCCCCACTGCGACACAAGGGCGAGTCGGACCACGAATTACGATGGTGTTTGTCTCTGTCCTGGTAAACTTTCTTTTTCGAAACAACTTTGAAGACGGTGGGGCTAGCCTTAATTTCTCCATCTGTTGAACAGTAGGATTTTTGCCACCAATTAGCAGCAAAGAATATCAAGCAAACAGATAGCGTCAAGCAAGTAGTGCTGGTGCATGAGGGGAGTCATGGATGAGGATGAATTCACACCCTTGCATTCTTGCTGGAGTTTTTTATTCGAAGGGGTGGTTGAATCTCGACTAATCGAACATAACACAGTGCTGGATCAACGTCGACAACTTCAATTATGGATATTATCGAGTGGCCATTTGAAGCCTTACACTTGTGAGGTCATCGGTTTTGCGCAAATTCCAGGCATATATTAGCCCAATCATGGCTGAGAGCGACGGGTTCTCATCAGCCACAATTAGCAAACACTTGACAGGACCCATTCGAGCATGTCTTGGATCGTGTCAAAGGGGTTCGTCGTCAATCAGCACCTGCCTGATGCTCAACATTCATATGCTTCTGAGAAGAATAAACCAAGGAGACGAGTGACAGGTTCTGTTTTTCATCATGATTAAATCCAGTGTTGTCACCTTCGATTTTGTCCGGAAAGCTTTTCTGTGAGTCTTGATTTCAGGTTAAGATTGACTCTCAAGAAATTATTTTCTATTTTGGATTAGGATGTTCGTTATTTGTAGTGATTTACATGATTTAAGCATAATTTACATTTCAGAGATTTATATCCAAGAAGTAATCGCACCAGATATCTGGAGGAGATTGTGCACTCATTCATTTCTCAATGTTACTACACTGATTAACAATAACATGCTACTATTTCTTCAGCTAAAACAAAACAATAATGCATTTGCAGCTCCCTCTGATTTTTTGGTAAGCTAGTGGGCAATAGCTCGATACTGTTGAAGTCGCTTGTAATTTGGAAATCCAGTCTCCCTTGCTCTTGGAATTGGAAAAATCTTGTTTTCTAGCTGAAGATCCAATGAACCATAAAAAGGTTTTTTTTTTTTGTAGCAATATTAACACGCTCCTAATGGCAGCATCCATAATCATCTGTGGGACTTTATATTGAATGAATTATTTTTACACGTTAAAGTGCGTTCTTTCGCCGGCTACCGGGTCTAAACAATACAGTTAATTGGATTATATTTACAGTCATCAACAACAATCTACAGTCTCATCAACAATCCACTTGGGAAACTACTAGACTCGATTAGGCTTCACTTGCCTAAGAGAAACAGGGCCGGGTTTGGTGCTTACCGGTTGCGTTTTCGGCACCCAGTTGCTGTCAGGTCACTTTAGGTCGATCGGCTCCCAATGAATGACATTATATTTCAGGGGAAGAAGCTCTATAGGCGCAACATTTCATTGTTAGATGGCAAAACAATCCTCGGTATTATTTTGGTTACATTGTAAAACGCTGCTTATCAGAACCGCCTCTGTTTCTGCCATTCTCTCAGAGCTTTGCCCCCTCATCTCTCTACTCTCTAGTTTTTTTTATCCATGAAAAAATCCCATTTTGCAAAACAATTTTCAAAATGTCCAAGACAGAGAATACAAGAAGAATCGTTAGTGTTATTCTACTGCTGTTATAAATTGAGCTTCTGTTCAGGAATACCTTTCATTTCTTTTCAAATTTGAAAATCTATTCTAGGTGCTCGATGATTAACATGTAAGAAATATCACTGATCTTTCACATGCATGACCTCATAAGAAAGTAAATTTTGTGTTCTCAACGGAGAGTCGAAAGCAGTGGAATTGCTAGTGATTTTTTACTAACATGGTCTGCTTTTGCGTGGGGGATCTGGGGTGGGGAGGATAGCGCGCAGCGCAATGTCAAAATTATATCAGCATAAAGCTGAGGATAGTTTTGTCATTTTCGCTAAAAAGAAATGATTGGCGATGAGACATAAGTTGATTTTATCGACCAATCAAGTGCTACAATTAAGCAGTTTAACTATAATTATGTTGAAAGTCTCTAAAATTGAGCTCTTTAGCTTTCAAAATGAACGAAGTTATTTACCAAGTGTAAGTTATGAATTGAACTTAGGATTCATATGGATACATGGAGTCCAAAAAAGTGGCAATTTTGTAGTTAAGGATTTCAATTATAATGTAATAATCTAAGCATTTTATTCAAAATCTAGCCCTATCAAATGGTTTATTAAAAAACAAACTTGTGATAATGTGTTTTATCAGGATGCATGATAGTTTTTTTTTAAGTCCCCAAACCTATAAAACCTTAATAATTAAATAAATGATATAATAAATAGAAAAGATAATGCCCAGTCAGAAATATATATATATATATATATATATATATATGACCTAATAAAGAAGTGGGGGGAGACCAGCAAATTAACGATTGACACGTAAGGAATAGGCAGGAGCAGGATAAGAGCAATGACATTTGCTTCCCCTGCCCTCCTCAAAACTGCTATAGTTTCAGTGCTTCTGTCAGATCACGAAGCAAACAAAATGGAAAGAGACAATTGTACCGCTGCCACTTTAAAATTTAATTTGGCCACTGGGTTTCTGCTGGCAGATGATGGGACCCGACCCATAATATGCCCCCCAATATCCTGTATCTAAACAGGGATAGGGTTTGTTTCGCGTTCAATAATTGTCCCCGAGGACAACCAAGCCCCTCAGCCTACGGGGACCCTACGTGGCCCAGACGCAGCCATGACCGCGATAGGATCACCATTTCCTGCCCTTTTCAGCGACCGAGAGAGGGAAAACTTTCATCCGACTTTACCGAAGAAAGACCGACACAGGCTGAAAGCAAACAAGGAATACGAAATCGTGCTAGATCTGAACTTGAGCTCATCGTTTGAGACATCAAAACAAAACAAAAAAAGAATCAATTGTTTGGTAAAAAATAGGATTGCTATTTCTCTGAACTATGATCAAAGAACCCTCCCTGTAACTAAAACAAGTTTGTGTTCGATGACTTCAACTCCGAACTTTATGCTCCAATTATGCAAAATGGCACATCTGCAACTTGATTAGGCAGATTCAAAAGCTATTGTGGTTCTCAAATTAAGTTTCAGTTAAAGATGATGGATCCTCCGATGGGATTTACCATATTCACTTAGATTTGGCAGTCATTTTCTAGGTTGGTTGATTATAGCACTCTAACCAGCAGGAGGTAAGCAGTTGCTTTCATGAATGCCAGGGTCCTGTGGTAGACAATCTTACTTTTCACTCCCTCACGGCCCTCCTTTATTGCACCAATAAATATACGAAACACCGAAGCATTCGAGCAAAGGCCAGAACCAAGAGGACAAGTTGTAGCATGATAGCCCATCCGAGTTATTTTTTTTATTTGGCATAGTTTAAAAATAATAATAAAACAATATCTTATCTTAAAATACAGTACAGTTTTAAAAGTCAAAAATAAAATCTATATTCTTTTTAAAATTAGAAATACTACCTAGGACAAGATTTAATAAGAAAAGGAGGGGAGAAAAAATTATCCAGACAAGGAACCCCGACGATGCCAGGGCAGTTTGGGGCTTTCATTAGCTTCGACTTTTGCTAGGGTAACCCTTAAATCAAAGAAACTAAGGACACCTAAAACCCAAATCAGGGGAGCTAAGAAAAGCCATTATTAGCTGTGTGGATTATAAAAACGAAAAGAACAGTTAAAAGACATTACTTGGAAGGATTAACAGCATAAAGGAATAAAAAGAAAGCCACGCCCATTACGTTATGAAATCCAAGAAAAAGGAGCCCCGAACAAAATAAAGCAAAATCCTTGTTTCATGCATTTATAATAATGTGTGTGTGTAATCTCAATTCTCCATTAAGTAGCTAAAAAGCACCTATTATTGGCCTACCCCAGGCGACTATCCTCGCCTAATCACAATTCTTAGTTCCTACGCAAAGAGATTGATCCATCCAAATCAAAAAGATTAACACTTTTTTTCCGGGAAAATGACTTTATGCCGGCAAGTTTATGTACTTTCCAGCCAGCAATATCACTAATCAGAGATGGCAAAAACAAGAGAGCTATTTTAAAAATAGTTTCCATCGGGAGGGGACATCATACCGATATATTCTACCGTCAAAAATAAAACAGATTTCTCTCCAAATTAAAGGAAGAAAAAAAGAAATTATAATTATAACAATTTCTTTTCTTCTTCTTTTTGGGAACTTACACATTTGGACTCCAAAGATTCCATAAACGAGAATTTAGTAACCCTAACACATCCGGTAATACCTTCCTGGCCAAACCCTTGTGGTGGCTGCACACCGCGACCCCATGAGTCGCCGACGCCGACGCCGCCACTGCAGTCTCCTCCTCGTCCACCTCCCCCGGCACTTCATCATAAAGCTTGACACTCTCTTCCATTTCCTCCCTCTCAGCAACTTTCTCAGGGGATAAGCTATTATCCGTAAACCCAGCATTGACATTGACAACATCAGCGACATAACAAGAAGAGGAAGATTCAGGGGTAGTACTATTACTGGTCTCCGGAACCGGTAACATTTCGGGTTGACCCGGGTTATCAAGAACAGATTTTTCACCGGCCCGACGACCCGCTTTGTCTCTTCTCTTACCTCGAGTATGTTTCCTTGACATTTCACCACTGGCCAAGTGTTCTTCAAAGGCTTCAATAACTTGATGAATGAGTTCACGGTTAGGAGAAGAGTCCCACCTGAACCAGTAGCTTCTATAGCAGTCAAAGCAATCACAATCAAACACTGGAGCTATATGATTACAGTTCTGGCTATTATTGTTGTTTTGTGTTTTCTTGGAGGATTTTTTCTTGGAATCTTGAAGGGAAGAAGATGGGTTATTCGTGGTGGTGGTTTTTAAGGACCTAGTAATCATATAAGCGAGAACTTCACGGTCTTCAAGTGAAAGAACAGAAGCCAGAGCAAGAATGGCAGCAGGTAAAAGCTTGAACACAGAAAGAACATCTCTATCTCCATTATCACCAACAGACGAAGAAGATGACGATGATGATGGAGAAGGGTATACTTTACCTTTGTTCTTTATCTTCATTTTTCTTTTCTTGGTCTCTTTTGGAATTTGGTTTGATTATTAGGTGGAGTGACTGGTTGGCAAAAGTGATTATATATATATATAGATATAGATATATTTTTGCTGATATTTGGTGTTGTGTGAGAGAGAGGCGGTAGAGAGAGAGAGAGTAGGGTTTGTGTTGTTTTGATTTGACTTGAAAACCAAGGAAGAGAAAGGATATGCGTCAGAGATCATTTAAGGGAAGAGGGGGAGATCACAATTTCTTTTATTTTTCCAGGTTATTTATGCCATCCTTCGCTCTAGGTACAGTAAATTTAATTTAAACGCTCCGTTGTGGGCGCGTGTTTTCCATGCTGTCAAAGTGTATTAAAGGGTTAAGTTTATGGAAGGAGTTAATACAAAAACATTATACGGATTCTTGTAATAATTTAGATTGTTGATTTTGGGTGGCTTGTGTCCCTGCTCGTGCATAGCTGCCCCAAGGCGAATGCGTGCATTGAATAAAATTATAAACGAATCTTTATAAAATATGTATTTTTATTATTTTTTATATATAGTTAAAGGGGTTTTTATTAAGTAGGGGCAATCTTGTTTTATTTTATAAAGTGCAATCAACAAATATATATTATATATTTTTTAAAAAAATTATTAAATTGAGGTCGTGTTATTATCCAAGTGACTCTTAATTTTTTATCAGTTCTGTTCTCTTTCAAGACACTTTCTAGTAAACATTAAATTAAGATCTCGGGTTCAGATTAGAGAATTCACTTTCGAGACACTTTTTAGTAGACATTAAATAAAGATCTCGGATTCTAATCAGAGCGTACTTGTACTATTCAGGCCGGGATTTAACTCATTTAACCCGGGTTCACAAAAAATATCTAAGGAAGATGGATTTCTTGAAATTCAAAAATAATTAATATAGAACAAGTGCTACTATAATAAGATGTGATGTGATGTGATAAATATTAATTAATGCAGTGAATCATTTAGAATGTTCTTTTTCTTTGTGTGTGTGTGTGATCCGCATGACACAAACATGTGACTAAATCAATTGAAGATATTTCACCAAGCTTCAATAAAACTTGTTTGTTTATTTTTTATCTTAATATGCTAGTATTAAAACTATATTAAAACACTTTAAAAAATCATTTATACCATACTTTCAAACATCTCTTGAAACGCATGAAGATACAACCAATACAGATATAAATACATATTGGGGGGATTCTTCATTATTTACATCACACCTTGATTATAAAAAAATGGTGATATAAAAACTATAGAAAAAATGTTGTATTTTCACACAATGATGTAGAGTCATTCTCACGTGCTCTCGTTCATTATTTATCTTTGTTTGTATTTTTAAAGCTTAACACCACGTCAAGAGGGGGCTATATGGTCTTGTTGGTGGAAAAGGCAGTTCTGTCCCTGGGGAAGCAATGAATTGTCACCGCTACCAGATGATGCGAGTGGCGGAAGCAACTTGGCCATCACCTCATAGGCACGGATCGTACAAACTTTTTTTTGACAGAGCGAAAGCGCTGGCCTTGCTGGTACGGTTTTTTATGAATTTTCATTTCATCCAGAGGTTAAGATAGTATTTTTGTATCTTAATAATTAGACTTTTAAATAGTATAAATATAAAGTTTTTTATATTTATACTCCAACGAAAATAAAAATTAAATAAGTTAATTCTATTTTAATATATATCATTTATATAATTATTTATTAATAATAAATAATTAAAGTAAGTAAAAAAACAAAACTACTTTTTTACATATAAATATATTAAATAATTTAGTCTTTTTTGATCAAATATATAGGAATATTTATTCAATTTAAAAATATTATTTTAGCTCTTCAATATAGTTTTTTTTTTGGATCTATGAAAATTAAGAATAAAAGCTATTTTTATTTTGTTTTTTCCCTTTAATTTTTTTTTAACTCTTCTATTAAAGTTGCTTTAAATCTTTAATGATCATCATATTAGTAATTATAGGATTCAAATTTAAGACCATGTAGAGAGCAAACCTTTTAATTTTAAACTTTTTACCACTGTGAACTCCGAATATTTCTAAAAAACAAGGCCTAAATTCTTGAATATCAAAAAACTCATTTTAAAATTTATTTTACATCAAAACACTCAATAAACATTTTAAATATCTCATTAAACTAGTTTTGATATACTATCAATGGCATGTAAATAATTTTTTTAATATATTTTTAAATAAAAAATATTTTAAAAAACAATCACAATAATATTCCAAATAAATCACTTAGTGGGAGTATAAATCTTCATACCACGAACAATTGTTAACCAACCTATTTCCTCTCTTCTTCTTTTTTTCATCTCTTAAAACTCGAAGTATGAAATGATAATGAACAAAATTTAGAATCTACATATAAAAATCTATGAATGATTTTTTTTAATCTGTTTTTTTCAATTATAAACTTAAATCTTATTTAATTAAATTGATTTTTTTTTTATCTGGATTTTCTCGAAGCATCTGGAGCAAGATTAATTCTCCTTTTTCGACGCCTATTTTCTGGTCTTTATTAAGAGAGAAGGCTAGTCTTAGCTTTTCCTGGTTTGTCGCTGAAAAGTAAAAGCACCCCCTCGATTGCTGTTAGTTCTGCAGCGGAAGCTGAAATTTTCAGACGCTGCTTCGTTAGCTTGTAGTTTATTTATGGGCTGGGCCTTTCCTTTTTATATTTTTTTTTACTAATATCGAAAATAATTTCAAAAAATAAAAAACAATTTTGACCATATTTACAACCAATCATTCATTCTTGCAAGAGCAGGTACATTTAAATCAAATATTGTGGTTGAGACATGCTGACTTTCTTAGATTGTTTGTTGTTTGTATACACATTTTTCTTTTCTACATATTACAAGTTCAATGAACAACAGCTAACACGGAGCAGCAACACCCTGTAATATCAATTAAAAGCAAGAGTGTTGTTCGGTTTTGAGGGGCAGTGTTTGCTGTGCTTTCTGCTGCTTCCTCCTTGATTGGCTCTGATCTAATTGGCTCTGATCCTTGTTTGGTTGTCCTCCTGTGTTGGACTCTGTCCTTCTGCTGTCGAGTTCTAAATCTCCATGGATGCTGCTTTTTTTCCTCTGGGGTTGATTTAGTTCCATGTGTCTTATTTCTTTTGTTTGTTGAGTTGTTGCTCTTCTTGTTTTGTATCTTGCTCGCCAGTGTCCTAGCTGGGTTGTGAGCAGATACCTTTTCTCCTAAGCTCAGCTTTGGCCTTAGGTTTCTTCTTTCTTTTGGCCCGTAGGAGCATGTTACCTTTCGGTGCCCTCTGCTTTCTTCCGCTGTTATTTTTTCAGCTTTGTTTCTTGCTTTGATCTGTTAATACATACTTACATTTGATCCAAAAAAAATTAAAAGCAAGAGTTATATATAACTTGTCCGAATATTCAAATTAATAAAAAAAATAATTAAAAGGTTCAGTAGTTATTAACATGATGGGAATGGAGATTTACATGATTGTATAGTTCACTCGACACTCTCGTTAATAATAATAAAAATTAAGATTAAGAAATCATTCACTTCAAGATCTATAAAATTAATCGAGTTATATACAAGTTAGCACAGACATATAAAAAATAAAAAATAAAAGAGCAAGAGGTGCTTGTTCACGGTAGTGTGGTGCAGCCAAGACATCGACGGATGCTTCCAACTCCAACCAACAACTTGCAGCACTCAAGAATCTAAGAATACGTAAATGTAAGATTATAACTGGTGCCCAAAACAAGGAAAATTAAGATTCCTATTCCCACTAATGTCTCTTAACCTCTCAACAATCAAAGATTAATGGAATATTGTTGAGTGGGGGATTTAAATCATGATTTTCAAGCAAAGTTCCGATAAAACATGCTAATTTGTGTTCACTCGTACAATGGAATGTGTCTGGAAAAGATAAAATATAGATTGTCATCAAGATATGGCTACTGTAACTGGCTTTTTCAATAGCTCGAGGGCACAATTTTCCCTCATAAGAGAAGGCTAAACTCTTGAAGAATGAGCCAAATTTGCCGAATGATCTCTTTCTAAAGGGATTGCACAGGCTTGGTTTAATGATATAAGTTCATACACATTCATATATATTGCTATATTTTGCCTATTCTAGAATATAGGTGGTGTATAAATAGCTTGCCCGGCCTCTAGAAGCAAAAGAGGAATTCATTAATTTAGCAAACACCAAGAATAAACACAACAGTCAAGACTTGCAATGTTCAAGTCTACGAGGTACAAGAAGAAATAAAGTCTAGGTTCTGGTAAGAACATGTCCTTTTTCAACAACAACAACAGAAAAAAACTTGAGCAAGTAAAAGAACTGCTCCAAGTGCTACGATAAACAAACAGGAAAGAGCTAAGCAGCTTTCTTCTCTGCAGATGATTTGGATTTGTTTCCAGCTGCAGAATGCCTGTCCTCTGCCATTTTTGATTCAATTTCATCCCTCTCTCTGAAATAGATCTCGAAAGCCCGTGGAAGGAATTTCGGAATCAAAAAGAGAAAAATATTGATCGAGAAATATGCTAGATTGGCTACTGCTAGACTCCTCCCAAACCAATACCACGCAATGTCCTGAACCAGCCACGTGAAATGTGTTAAGCCAGTTAACTCTCATCCAAGTTAAAACTAAATTATGGAAAAGAAATTAAAAAGTATTTACCTTTACGTGAGCATTTGCTGGTAGAGTTTTGATAAACCACACATCATTAATCCAATCAATGATGACAAAGATCCTCCTGACCGTATAAAGCAACGGCACTAATGCCCTCACAGGTGGTGAAAACAACGACAGACCACTTATTATGTTCTCAGTGAGGATCTGAAACGAGAGCAAGAACAAATGGGGTGTCGCTGACCGGACTGCATGGTCATCACCCCTTGCGAACCCGCCCAACACATAGGCTAGAGGCAAGAAAAGCCCTAGGGTTGTTCCCAAAATGACGTAGAACCTGAAAAATCTGCTTCCTTGGAAGATTTCTAATGAGGTTCGGCCATATGAAGGGAAGGCAAAACGCGAGAGGGCAAAAAGATAAGCAGAGGTAAAGGCTGGGAAGACTAGATCAAGAACCGGGACAAGGCCACTAGCTGAGAAAACCATGATAAAAGCTATCAGTTGAAGTTCTATAGCACGCAATGATCCCATTACACCTCCAACCACAGAATTCTGCTGTTGCTGTTGTTTGACGGGAACCTTCTGCTGAGGCTTTGTTGCTGGAGTTGTGGTTCCATCAGGCTCACGTGGTGGAGTCACAGCGAGAGAGACACCCGACATTCCTCCTTCAGCTTGGTATAAATTCCTCTGTATTACAGGTTTGTTAACTCAGAATAAGAACAGGGCATGCAAAGAAGGGAAACAATCAACATGTCTTGAACAAAACTAGCATAAAAAAATGATTATCTGTACATAAATCAATTAAAAGTAAAGAGGCTGACCCTGGATTTATTAAATAGAAAAAAAAAACGACTATTAATATATGATCAGCATCCTAAGCTACAATTGGAGAATAATCCATCCTAAAAGGTTAAGAAAACTAAAACAGGCTATAAAACATTAACATTACTGACATGCAAAGCAACACACACGAAGATCAAAAGTTAATATTCATCTGATAAAGATAGCGTTAATTTCTCACACTCTGAAGAAACAAAATGAAATTAACCACGGAAATGATACAGTGCATACAAAAGAAGCTTTAAACAAAGAGATTGCCCCTTCAAAACCAAGAAGAAGATAGAAAGAGAGATCTTACGGATAAATGCAAATGAAAGAATCGTTCAAAAGTATGGTCGCCGAATAGAAAGGATCATGGATGAAGAATGGAGTGGATTTTGTTGTGTTATTAAAAATGTAAAGCAGCGCTGACTACGCTGCATGTGTAATGGCCATAACGTGCCAGGTGGCTGCTCTTAAACGTGGGATGCTATCAGCTTTACACTTGCCAAGCAACTATTTTTAGGGTGGATTGGAGTTGCTGTTCCAGGACTGGGCTACCCAAGAAGATCCCAACACAGCCCGACTATTTTTTTTCCTTTTTTTCCATTTCATTGTCTGTGTTTAATCATGAATCATTGCTCTCTCTTCCATTTTCTTAGAGCTAATAGCCATGAACCATTATTCATCCGAAAGTGGTAAATTTCATTTGGACATGAATGTAACACGGTCGTTCGTAAGAGTAGCAGTTCAGCCGCTTTCTCTTCGCTGGGAGGACATTTTCATGGGCCTAGTTTGAAATTCAGTTCTCAATTCATTCCATGCACAGGCCAGTAATGGCCGACAAGTCGTTTGCATTTGTTTTTTCCTTCTCCGCCCTCCAGTAAATATGGAACTCTTGAAGGGAAATGGAGTCATGAACTGGTGTACGCTAGGTAACTAAAAAAATAATTAGAATGGTGTATTTTTTTTTTAATTTAGCTTGATTTTTTAGAGTGATTAGATAGTAATTTGAGATTGAAAATAAATTTATTGAAAATTCTAGAATATTTTAGATGTGTTTTTCTATCAAAAGAGAGAGATGATTACTTGGGATTTATGATCTAAATACTCTCTTATTTTTTTAGTATTAAAGTATTAGAGGTGATAGAAAAAATATTCTAGAGGATGACACAAGAAAAGAAAAATGCTAGACATGCAAAACTAGCCTTGTAGGTTAAAAAACATCTTTTAGAATTTAAAATAAATATTTATTTAGATTCACAATCAAGATATTATTTTTGAATCTTCCAGTTATGTGATACCTTCTAATGAGATTATATATTTTTTTAAATTAGTCCCTTGTCTTTTAAACATTCTTTTATTTTAGTTGTTTATAGAATGCGTGGAAAAATAAGCATAAGAGATTATTAGTTGAGATACATAAATTTTTATTGTAGTTATTAAACTTAATTTATTTTATAAGTCAGACGGGTTAACCATTGTTTTTTTTTTTTTAAATCAATGGATTAATCTAGGTTTCTAAGTTGGTCAACTTCCTTCTTATTTTTCTTATGAAACCTAGTAGTGTGGATAGAAGGAAAGGATGATAACATTTGTCACAAGTATTGAGAAAATCCAAAAAATAAAATAAAATAATAATAATAAATAAAGTAATATAACTAATTTGGTTTCCTAATATTGTTCTATATTAATTAAGAGTATTATAAATAATAGTGGGTATATTAGTAGTTATATAATAAACAATAAAAAAAATAAAACTCTATAACTATTTTGTAAACAAGGAGAGTGGGAGACATAACAATAAAAATAGATGATTTAGGGCCAAAATCTTTAGTAGTTAGAGCAAGTCTAAACCATATCTATTTTTTTTTAATTTTTAGCTATTTTTGTCCTATTTAATGTCTCCAATGGGAGAGACATCCCGAGCTAAAATATCTTTTCTTCAATCGAGAAGTCATTCCTACAAATGGGAGCATGCAAAGTCAAAATAAATATAGCTGTTAGAATTATACCGTTGCAGAACATTTGCAAATAAAAACACGACAATAACAATGAAAATCACAGTTGAAACAATTCAAAAAAACACACAGATAATCGGGGGGAAAAACACAAATAATTGATAATAAAAAAAACACAAATAATGATGGTGGTGGTGGTGGTGGAGAAAGAAGGGGGGAAATGACACAACAAAGGGAGATAGAGGGGGGCAAAGAAGAAGAAGAAGACGATTCGAAGAAGAGGAAACGAGAAGAAAAGGTTTTGAAGTTTAAAATGGAGGGGAGTATAGATGGGGGGTGCACTACAAAACATATAAGTTATTTTTCCGTACATGATTTATAATTATTTTAAAAAATAAAATTTATAGCTTTTAAATTATAATAAAAAAATCATAGCCATAACTTTGCAATACACATTACACACTGGCAAAGAGTTGCCGCCTTTCAACCTTATTGCTCAATTAGTGGAAAATTTTGAAATACTTTCCAGGGATAAAGTGCCGTTGAGGAAATTTAACGTCAACGACCACAACAAATTAGAAAGAAAAAAAACTAATAGATAATCCCACGTCATTTTTTGACCGTTGCCTTGAATGCTCAAACCCCAGTTTCTTTGTAAACGCCGGCCAGAAGCCACAAACACGTGGTCTATCGTGGACACTTGACCACCCTCATTGGACAGCCAAAAACAAATGCCCCCCACTTTGCTGACTTGGCGAAACCCAATTTGCTCTTCCTAGACACGCCACCCAATCCTAAAACATGCCAGCTTAGCGTCACCAGCAACTACTTCTAGCGGAGCATAGAATAATAAATTTATACAAACGGAGAAACCACGGATGCAGTCCTCCAATTATACATGTAGTTTCATGTGAATTTCTTACTTTCAAAATTAAGCATTCTCATCACCAATAAATTACATATGCTGATAACAAGTAGTGGTAAATAAATAAATAAATAAAATCACTTGTATTTAAGTGATTTAGAAAGAATTATATACGAGGAAATTAAATTATTTAATAAACATAATTAATTTGTTTCAATTTATTACGATTGTTTCAGTATAAGGGACTCATTGTGTCTAATAATTGATGGATTAGAGTACTTGCATTTGAATCTTAGAACTTTGGAAGCTTAAGTCAAAAACATTTCTATTGTTGAGGGACGGATCTGTAGTTTTCCCAAACAAGTATAGTATAATATTTCTGTCTCTGGTGTTGGCCGCAATGGTCCACCGGCTTAACGTCAACTCGTCTTCTTTCTTCCCTCTGCAACTCTCCTCTTCATAGAAGAAGGTAAAGGGAAAAAAAGAAAAAAGAAAAATCAAGAATTTTCTGCTCTTGATTTGAAGTAAAACAGAAATTTGAAACAATGGGGAAGTTGTTGTGCGATTCAACAACTGTCGCCGAAACGACATTTCAAACACCAACTTCACCGGTTGTTCACCGGAGGGACGATCCAAAAGTCACCGTAGATCATTCAGAACAGACTCTAACCATCTCCGCACAAACCACGTGGGAGGACGTGATTGGCTTGGAAGACCAGCAAAGACGCCACTTACAGAGGCTCCAATCCAAAGGCGTGCTATGGAAACATCCCAAGAACGACGAGTCGTATCCGGTGGTGGTATTCAAGCTGTCTCACGGGGGAGACGTTTTGGCGGACGGGAACTGCCTGTTCACCGCGTCGCAGAGGGCGATGCTGGCGAGTGATATGGACGCGCGGGGGTTGAGGAGGAGGACGGTGAGGAGGTTTGTAGAGGACTTTGGATCTGTGAGCGGGGAAGAAAGGGAGGCGATAAATGATGCTATAAAGCATATGTATTCGCCGGATCTGAAGAACGGGTGGGGGATACATGTCGTTCAAGAGGTCAAGCTCTTAGCCAAAAAAGAAGATCGTGTTGCGTTGGATTCTGCTATTGGTGAGCTTGTTCTCTTAGGGATGCAAAGGTAAATATCCCACTGTTTATTTCTCTTCTCCTACTCTTTTTTTTCCGTTTTATCTATTTATTGGATCTGTTTGAGTTATTTTTCTTCATGTCCAAGAAATGAAAAAAAATAAAGGTTCTTTAATCTTGTTTTTAGTTAAGGATATGAGTTTGTAATTCTGAAATTTTATGTTACATTGTTTTCTTGAAAAAAATGGAGGGTGCTAGTGCTATTGAATGGATGATTTTGTTGCAGATGAATGTTTCTAATTCTTTTTGTTTATTTTTTTCTTAACAAGAGCATAGAAATGTTAAAACGAAAAAAATGAAATGTCAAGGGTTTTGCCAAAGCTTTTTTCTAGATCTGTTTGTTCCTGTTCTTAATGGGAATTAGGGGTTTAAGTAATTTAACATGAATCGTCACTTTTTAAGTTCAAGATATTATAATGGAAGCACAAATAGCTTTTTTCTAGTTTTTCTTTGATTATTGATTTTTGAAGAGCAAAGTGTGTTATTGAAATGAAGGTCTTGTGGCAGATAATTGTTGTTGTTTCTGCTTGCTTTTTTATTAGAGTTTATTTTGTGATTTGAAGAGAAATGGCAGCAGAGTCAATATACAACGAGAGGTGTATAGCGGTGAATGATGGCCCGAGTTGGGCAAAATACATGTCGATCTCTGGTTCACACGATGATGAGTACGATATCATCACTTTGCAATATACCGAGGAAGGTTTGTTATCTATTGATGAGAATAGAGAAGGTCACGCAGCTTTCGGTGATGATATTGCAATAGAGTTTCTTGCAACAGAGTTCAAGCGTGAAATATATGTGGTAAGAACTATTTAAATTTGGTGTTCTTCTCTCTTTTCTTGTTTTGTTTTAATCATCATATCTATTCGATTGTTTATCCTGGTTTTTGGTTTACATAATGCTGTATGATATATGCAAGTATCATGGTTAATTTATCGAATCTTTGTATCAATTTCTAGAGAGTTTCAATTGTAACGGGTTGTTTTTTGTTCTGATTTAGCTCTCTTGTTCTGCTCAAACATCTTACAGGTGCAAGCACATGGATCCGATGCAATGGTTGACGAAGAAAATTGTGTCTTCTTTCTCCCACATCGACCAAGGAGTGAAATTTGTGAACCCCCCTTCTTTCTCTTTATGAAGGGAACAGGTAATGGAAATGGTCATAAGTTCAGGATATTCCATGAATACGCTACACAAAAACAATTTACGGCACAAGATTAACTATGTGGTTGAATTTTAGCTACTTTAGTGGAATTAAATTTTCACTTTGTATACAGGTTGGTGTGGTGCTGGAGCTGATCACTATGAGCCTTTGATTGCTCATCCATCGTCACTTCTTTCACAGGAGAAGGTTGCTGCAGTACTTTGATTGCTCGTCAATCTTCACTTCCTTCACAGGAGAAGATTGCTGTGCAGTACTTTGAGGGAATGTTTTGGGACTTAGAGAGGCTGGATAGGAGTAGCCGCATTCTTTTTTTCTCCATAGTGTTCGGCTTGCAATGTTGTCCTCCTGATTTTTTCCCGGATCATCAGGAGGGTAATGATTGCATGACACTCATTTTTTTGGTAGATCATTTAGCATTGATCGTTTGATTCGCAGGTTCACTGAGCAATCTTGTAGCATTCGTAGTTGGTTTTGTCGGCTTTTGTTTTTGTTGTTGAGTTTTCAGAGGGTGGCTGTATGATCTGGTGCATTTCTGTCCAAAGCTGGAACAGTATCATTCTGTTGTATCGTAAGCTGGATCGATTCTACTAAATGATAGAATCTACAAGTGATTTTTTCCCCGTCCCATCTTTTGCTTGACTGATTAATTTCATCTTTAGCCTATTGTCATCATAACTCAGGCGATGGAAACGAAGTGGACAAATTCTGTGACACTAGACAAGCTGGACCGTGTCTAAATTGGTTCTGCGTTGGACCAGTTCAATTTGGCTCAAGCACTGTTTTTTATTGCATTGGCCAGAATCTCGCTCTACTGGCCCTTGCGTCGTGCTTCCACAGAAAGTAAGGTGGATAGAAATCAAGCTCGGATATCCCCTCGATTCTGCAAGATTCAGTATCGAATGAATGGCCGAAGATGCAAAACTATAATGTGATATTGCGTGATGTCGCAGGACATTTTAAGAAATGCAAAATAATTATAATTTCTCCTGGCTAGGCACTGTAATATTTCACTGATTAATCTGTGGTTTCAATAATCAGCCTCAGAAGGAGAGACACCTCTTCAAAGCATCGCACTGATTCAAAGATTTGATACATCACATCATGGCAGTCAAAATTACGAGTCAACTCGCAAAATCATACGATATTTTGCGAGTTGGCTCCGAAAACCTGGTTGGACCGGAAAGAAAAATCGAAACCGGTCAAACTCGGTCAAACTCGTAGAAAAATCGTTCAAAATCGTAGAAAAATCGTAAAAAATCATAGAAAAATAATAATAATAAAAAATAATATTTAATTATATTTAAATTCATTTTTTAAATTTAAATATAATTAAAAATAATAATTTTTGTACCTTTCTACGATTTTACGATCCGATTTTTCGGAGCCCTTTCTGATCCGTGTCAAAATCTCGATTTTGACTGCCATGCATCACATCATTAGTTGCTTTATCATGAGTTAGAGAAGTTGATTTAATTTCTAAAGGTATCTATCTCTTTATAGTTTATACTTTATAGCCCTCATGCTTTTGCCAAGTCTCCAGAAAATTAATTGTAATCGGAGACGAAAGCAATAGCTTTTGCATGTCATCTTTTCTTTTCATTTTAATATCGTTTTTCAACCTTTTCTTTTTTATTAAAATTTATTTTTTTAATATTTTTAGATGATTTACATGTGCTTATAAATAGATAAAAATAAATCTTTTAATATATATTTTTTATAAAAAAAAACCAAACTTTTGTATGAAGCAAAAGTTTTATTAAAATCCCTCTTTCCCCCGACGGGGTAAACATGGTTCCTTGGGGAATCTAAGAAAATTTCCAGCTCGCAAAAGCAAGCGTAAGCCAATTCGTTGAACCTACAAGACTCTTCAAATTAAAATATATCTTCGAGAAAGGAAGGTTGTACCTGTAGCTACATGGTTCTTGTTGCTGGTAACTTGACATAATTAACCCCTCAAGAAGGTTGGCATCAATAAAAATCACAGGATCCACCAAACCAGATCCACCATCCACGCATGATTTGATTTGATCACCTCATCTGGTAGCTTCTCTTCATTAAACCACTGCTATTTCCTACCAAAGTGACTCGAAACTACTCAGGCTTTTAAACTTTTAAAAAATAGAAGTGTATGATGAATGGAATTGTTATGCTCAAGTTTCTGATATAGCCTTTCTAAAATTTACTATTATTGTAGCTAGCTACGTTGAGATTATGAGCTAACAACTAATTCCAAGTATTCTATGCTCCCGGTACGATTGTTTTAGCAAGACAAACCTGTGAAATGAAAAAATGTTGGCGAACTCGATCGTATAACCAAGTTAAAACTATAGAAAATATAATCAATCTAGAAAACCTTGTATGTGGATGAGTCTCGATCTTTTGTGATAACAGCCCTTACTGTGGTAATTCAAATGTCAAGGAGGCCATAATATTTAATTTAGGTTTCTTATCTATAAGATCAAAGCATGGCCATGATTATTAGTTTAGATACCAAGACATTGTGCTAGGTTTTATGTTGGGATCTTGCTTGGCGCAGCCAGTAAAAGAGTTGCCGACGACCTAGAACTATGTTGACGATATGATGACCTTTGCACCTCCTTTACAAGTTCCTTTAATGTCTCCATTCAACACATTTGCTGCCATATGCACGCTTCAATTATAGAAGGAAAAGCATAGAAAACCAGGATAAAAATGCATAGAAAATAAATGTTCATTTTCACACAATTTTCAGCTGTTTAAAACCCTAAAAGCAAGAAGAATAATTATGTATTTCTTACTATCGGTAACCTTTTTCTTTTCTTTCTTATTTCCCTGTTGATCAATAACATAAACTGAAACTACGATGCATGGAAGTAAATGATTTTATTTATTTTTAAAGTAGCATGTGGTTATAAATTAAGAAAGAATAAGCATAACATATTCAGGGGCAACGAAATAAATCTAAAAGATTGAGAGGAAGAACGATTCTGAGCAGCGAATTAAGGATTAATTAGATTTCACAATAATAATAATAAAGCATTTCAGTGCAATAATTAACTGAAAATAGATAGCACGTTGGTAACCATTATTAAAGAGATAATGAACCGGCACACCATTTCCACATTGCTGTATAAACTACATGCATGCATAGCTTGAACTTTTGGCCTAGCTAGTTTATATTTATCCTATGCCAAATTGCCAATAGGTCTGATTTCACAGACTGCATGGATAGTTGAATCCAGAAAGTAGTGGTCATCACAGGTTGCTGATGCTAAACACACACATATTAATTAAAATTTTAGATGGAGTGTTCAAAACCATCAGCAAAAATAGTGGAAAGCAATGGAAGGCTGTAAAACAAAAGCTAACAAATAATTAAGCACATTCTCAACCTGCCAAGCCTTTTTCACAAAAGTAATAATTTCCTATGCACACAGACAAAAATGAGGTAGCATCGTTTGAATCCCCACCAAAATATCCTCCATCACCCCCCGGCCCCTTCCCTTTATAAGTCCTTGAGTCCACCGCTTCATTGGCTGTCAGATGTGAGTCCTCATCACTAATCACCCTTATCTAACTAAGTTCTCCACAACTTCCCAAAAACAAAAAAAATATCTAAACTCGCTTGGATATTAACCCCACAAATCTGCTTGTTAAACCTGTTTCAACTATGGATTCTGTAAGAAAGGCAATAAAGATCCAAGCTACGCACAGTTTCAGGAATCAGTTTTATTACAATCTCGTGTTTCATTCTGTCCTTGCCTTGACATGTAGTTTGCTTTGTTCATCTCCTCTTTGGTTTCCCTCTCTATATTCATCCATGAAGAATTCTCTGTTTCTATCTCTCCCAAATAAGCTTTCCTCATGTTTTGGCCCCAAGTGCTTGTTCATACTAGTCAATGCCATTGTTGTCTTTCTTGTTGGGGAGTCGAGGCTTGTTGGGGAGTCGAGGCTTGTTGGGGAGTCAAGGCTTGTTGGGTCACAGTCCTCTCCAGTAGGCGAAATTTATGATGAGTACGTGGAGAGGAGCAGGAGCCTTAGAGGAGTCTCAACTCACCAAGACGAGGAAGACAAACAGGAGACTGATCAGGACCACCAGACTCATATTCAAGTTAAAGAAGTTGTAGTGAATGAACAATATACGAAAGAAGTTACAGAATTAACCAACGAGGGAGGTAAGCATGGTCATGAAGAGGTTGAAGTAGAAGATGATCAGCACGGGGAGAAGGAGATACTTGAAGAAGAAGAAGAGAGTGGGTTGCCTCCGGAGGAACTAAACAGAAGAGTTGAAGAGTTCATTGCAAGGGTTAATAAGCAAAGGTCGCTTGAAGCCCAGTTTTTAGTCTGTTGTGAGACATAATTATTAGGATTTAGTACATGTAGTTAATTTTTGTGGAATTAGTCGAGTTGAGAGACATCCACATTAATAAAAAAAAAAAGTGTAGTTAATAAATCCATATAAATACTGCTGTGGCCATTGTTTTTGTATGTTGTAGGAACTTTTTTGTTTCTTTTTGTGTTCTAATTTGGTACTTATTTATGTAAGAACTTCATCTTTTTATGGTAATAATTCTCTAATTGGCTAGCATGCTTTTTTTTAAACGTAAACAGTTTATGAATAATGGACTCTTCATTTCCAATCTGTACTTTTCAAATAAATAAGTAAATAGCAGAGAGAGAGAGGGAGAGAGAGAGAGAGAGAGAAACAAAACAAAACAAACTGCTCTGGTGCTTTATATAGAAACACTGACAATTATTTGATTAATTGGTCTGGTGCATTTGCCATTTTGCATCCACGCCCGTGTTCAACCTTTTCTTCTTTTTTGAGAAAAAAAGATGGTAATGTAAAGGAAGGTTTGACGTTCTAGCGGGGGGAAACGACATGGTTGGATGGGGAATAAAACATATTATTATACTGATATATTATAGTATTATTAATAAAGGTCGCAGTACTTGATTGCTTTAGCCCGGTTGCAACTCGATCCCAGCTGGGTTCCATGATGGTTTTTAAAGCAAAGGTGCTCGATTTACAGAGTAATTTTTCAAATTGCCACTGTTTGTCTCGTCTATGAGAAACGGGACTTCTTTGTCCACAACATTTTCGATGTCTCCCAGACGAGGGACGTATACTGGATGCTCTTCGCATCCTGAATTTTGTTGGTTTGGTTTGCAGCAGAATCAGTAATAGCACAATGTTATGTCTGCGTTTGGAATTGAATTGAGGTGGGGGGGTGGCTAGAAATATATTGTAATTGTGTGTATGTTTAGTAATACATTAAATCATAAAAAAAACTCTAAAAATAATTAATTTGAAGTAAAATACATTAAAATCAGAATTTACCATTCTCTTACACACTCAAAAGTCTCTTTGTTGTTGGATTTGATGTACTTTACTTTGTTGATAAAATAATCGGGAGGTAAAGTCAGAATAAAATAACCCACGACAACATAAACGAGTTTAAAGACTTGAACAAACATACAACCTGGCTATAGTAATTGGGAAAAAAGTGCATATTCTCTATCAAACATAATCTATGTAATAAAATTGTCTTCAAACATAAGAGTGTGATGAGTTTAAAACTTAGACACTTTTTCTCTCTCTCAATATATATATATATATATATATATATATATATATATATATAAAGACTATCACTTGATCCAAGCAGTTTTTTTTTTTTAAAAAAAAAGAGTTGTTTTAAAAAGTTTATATATGCATTTTATATGTATTTGATTAAATAAATCGAGAAATATTTATGCACCGAAAAATTATAAACTCAATTCCTAAGCAAGAGTTAATCAATCAAACTTGTAATTCAAGTTATGACTCAATTGAGCCAAACAATATTTTTTATTTTTTTCCATCTAAATTAAACACATAAAACTAAGAACCAACCATATACCGAACAATTGGATAAAAATATCAAACTAGAGTATGTTGTACAGTAAAATATTTAAAATATTAAATGATAAAATTATAAAAAGATAAACAAGAAAAAAATTAATAAAAAAAGGCTCAAACTTTCGGGTTTGGTTGACCCAAAATGTATAGGTCTCGAGAAAGAGGTTTGGGTGCGCGGGTCTAGAGCAGCCCATGCATTTAGGTCTTATTATTATTATTATTATTATTATTATTATAGCTTTCTTAAGGGGCATCAACCATCTCTTAGATTTTTAAAGAAAAAAATAATTGGCAACGCGTCGCCCACCCTGGCCAGATTCTAGAGACCTTTGATTGTCGGAATATTAGGCGATGATGTTTCAAACAAACAAAATAATCTCCAACCATATTTTAACCTACGAAAAAAAAGCCCTAAACACCTTATAAAATATATTCATAAACTCAAACAAACAAAGTACTTTAACAACCATAATTAACTCAAAACCAAAATTATTTTTAGCTCAAATCTACCATATAAGGTAAGTTTAGGGGGGGGGGGGGGGGGGCATAGAACAAACTCTCCAATCTAAATGAACTCATTAGCACCAAAATATTTTTTTTTTCATGGTCTTATTCGGTATAAACGATGATTTTCTCTTTTTATTATTGGGACCCGACCATTTTCCCTCTCTTATCTCGAGTCGATGATAAAAAAAACAAAAACAAAGTTTGTGATCAAAATTTATCTGAGCTCCATAAATTTGACCCAAAGTTGCTTCTATGTTAAGTAAAAGAGGAGAGAAGAAGAAGAAGAAGAAAGCAAGCGATCAGATCAGTTGATCTTTGATTAATTATCAATGCCCAGCAGCATGTGAGGGTGCCACCTAGTGGACGGTGGGAGTTTTGCCACGCAACAAAGTTCTAGCTTTCACTGGGATTTTATCCAACACATGTTTCAAGAAAATTATATGAATGGCTGGCCTGGCAGGTACTTTTATGTTTTTTTTTGTAAGAGATTCCTGATGTCCTTTTCCCTCCAGGAGCCGGCTTTATTGCCTATCCCACGACCATAAAACTTCCAACTAGGTCTTTAAATATTGTGTGATCTAATTTTATATATTTATTTTCAAATTTTATGTTTATTTGGATTTCTTATGTTTAAGTTTATATTTTTTTAAGAGGCAAGTTGTTGTTTTTTTTGCTTTATTTTTAGATAAATAAAATATATGAATTTATAATTCAAGTTTGCCAACCTTTTTACTTTTCAAATCTATTCTTCTATGATTGTTTTCGTATACAAAATAAAGAAATAATCGTGTAAACTATTCTATATTTTTGTAACGAATTTCACCTTGCAACCTGTTATTTTAAACCCTGCTAATTACACCTTCTATTTATTGATCGATGCAGTTTGCAATTGCTTCCTCCATCCAAGAGCTAGTTGTTGTATTTTAATCACTTTTTAGTAAAAAAAATCATGAAACTGACAAAAATATATCCCTACAGGACTAAAAACACAATTAGAATCTATTGAAACCTCTTTAACTCTTCCCCAGTAATTATACAATAATATAATTTTCACTTACAATATTGTGGACGATATTATTCATTGAACATTTAAAAAAAAATATATAATTTGACTAAATTATATATTTTTTGGTAAATATATAATTTGACTAAATTATATAATTTGACTAAATTATATATTCGAGTTCACCTATCAAATTTATTATTGATATCAAGATGGTATTAAAATCCAATAGCAAAGATCACTCATGCACAAAAAAATATATTTTTTGGTCACCATTATAAGGTTTCGGATAAGAGAGATACAAATACAAACAACTCATCACTTTAAAGATACAAATCAAATAATCAATTTAGAGACATGAAGTCAATCAAATAATTTCACCATTCACAAATGAGATACATAACTTAATAGATGTGAATCGGTCAAGTCAAAAGATTTTAATCCAATTTGTTTTGTCAAAAGATGACAATATATTACCTGAATTATAATTTTATACCTGGAACATTCCTCTAAGTCTAGAAAACTCCAAAATAACATAAATAAGACCGTCTAAGTGAATTTAGCAAAATTCGAGACAATAAATAACAATAACTCATTTTTTTATTTTAAGAAATGCAAACAAACACTTAGAAACCATAAAAAATAAAATTGACACAACTCTTTGTAGTTCATATGGCTTGATAGTTAAGAGAGATGACATTTAGAACTCGAAACTCATGCAGGATAAGCTTATTTTTCCATGCAATAAAGAGATGAAAATTCGGGCTAAAAGTTTACCATACATTGACAATTTCAGTATCAAAACTTTGTTTTTGTTATACTATTTTATTTATTTGTTTAATGGTGAATAATTATTTTAAATTGAGTTTTTTCTAACCCATTAAATATTTTAAAATTTTTAATTTATCATTGGATTTAAATTAGTTAATTACTATTTTAGGCATGTTAGCTCGCAACCGAAAAAGAATCTATTAGAGTTAGTTAGAAGAGACTATATTATGTTTTTTCTAGCTATAAATTTCATCGGCAAGTTGAAAAATAAAAGAGGGTTTTTATTTTATTTGTTCGTGGAAAAATAATTTTTCCTTACAAGTACAAAGATTAAACATTAACTTATCAAAAATTAAATAACTTTGTAATGTCATTCACATATTTAGGGTTTTTAGAAATGAGGTTATTCTTGAATCCAAGTTATTTCTCAATATTTTAATCTCTTACATATATGGTTTGCTCTAGAGTTTTATCGACTATGATTTTTAATTTTTTTTTTGTAGAGTTATGTTTGATCACATGATCAAGATTTACCAATGAAATGCATAGACAGAGGTGGAGAGAGTAGATGTGAAATTTAAAATCGCGTGCAACAAATTAACAAATTAAGGATACTTTTGGGTATTTGAAAGTTGTTACGCGAGCAATTAACCGGCTTAATTGGAGGATGGGCTGTAAAGTGAAATTGGGCCCCGCCCCAGCTCCTGTGAAGTTGAATTTTTTCCAGCCTAGGTTGGAGAGGTTTACAACTAATCAGGCTAAGATTATCAGGCCCTTGTGCTCCCTTGATTTGGGCCAGGTATCCATTAAGCCCATCCATGGGATCTTCAACATTTTATCTGGAAGCAGCAAGTCCAGGGGAACCAACCAGTTCGTGGCCTCGGCAATAACCTCTTCATTTTTCTTCATCCTGGTGTCTCATTCAAATCAATAGTAATGGAAGGAGACCAACCAGTTTGCACATAAGCAGCCTTTTGCTATTGTGTGTTTGTGGTTATCTGGGTTTTAGATGCGGCAACGTTTTGATGAACTCCACCTCTAGGTTTAGCCAATTTCATGAAAGCTTGATCTTGCAAAAGGTGCTCTCAACTGGGTCTATCATCGCTGAAATTTTCTATTTTCTTGAATGATCTTGCAGAAAATGATTTCGACACCGTTTTGCAGTCTTCTGGGGGTCAGAGTCAGAGTGAGGTATGGATAATAGTAGACGGTAACCAAACCCCTATCTAGCTCGTCGAGGTTCGGGTTTGCTATAGATATTAATTTCAGGTTCGGGTTCGGGTAACACCCACCTCCACTCGTGATAACCATAACCATCGGTGCTGAAGTTTAAAACGCAATGGACGTCTGTGCAGAATCTCCATCTACATTATTTTTTAAAGGAACTTCCATCTTCTTCGTGGCTGCCTTTTGAGGCCTTTGTAGAGCTACCTTCACCTTACTGGCTCTTATTAGAGTCTTATAATAATAATAATATGGTTTGTTTACATGACTTCTTAGTCTTTTATTATATATAAAAATAATAATAGAATGACTTACAAATGTTTATTATTATTATTATTTTCTAATGATATAGTTATGCAATGGTTGACTACAGAGTTCAAGACAGAAGGCTTATGTTTTCTACAAATTAGGCTAAAACATGATGAAGAGAAAAATAAAGTCTCAAAAGAGGAGTAAGTTATGAAGATCAAGAAGATTTTGATTGATGAAACAAAAACTTTAAAAGATGAAAAAACTCTAAACAGAGACTTAATCTTTAAAATCAAAGATCATATCCACGAATCATATCTCAATCAAGAAAACATTAAAGTACAATTCAAACAGAGACTAAAATAAGTTATCTATTAAGGATTAACCACTCCAACTCCATAAACTTTTGAAGAATGATGGAAAATAATAGAGCACACAAGATTGAAGATGGTTTGCAAACCAAACTCATCAGTAGAAAGTTCCTGAAGCAATTATATTCTTGAAGATTTTTCAATCTCTATATCATATGAGCCTGAAAAATTATGAATGATAAAAGAACAATTTTTTTTTGCTTTAAACTATGTTATGACTTGATTCTTTATTTACGAAGGTGCGTAGACAGCTTAAAATTCATTACAAGTTTGGTAAGAAAAAAAATCAAATCAAATCATTATGCTTTTAAGTATCCTCCAAAAGGATTCACCATAGCTCAAAGTTCTCAAGAATCTTCCAAAAAAAACTCGGTATAGCTCAAGATTTTAAGAATTCTCTAAAATGATTCAATAGAGTTCCAAGTTCTCAAGAATATTCTAAAAAGACTCATCAAATTTCCAGTTTTCAAAAATACTTCAAAAAGTTTTAAAAAATCCTCCAAAAAGATTAATCGAAGTTTAAGTTTTCAAGAATTCACCATAGTTTCATGTTTTCAAAGGTCTTAAAATAGATTCATCATAATTCAAAATTCTCAATGATCATCTCTGTTTTTGTTCGATGTTCAAGCTCTCAAGAATTCTCTACAAAAATTTCAAGTGCTCAATAATACTCCAAAAATCACTAGAAATCTTATAAAAATCTTCTTTTTTTACCATCACTCTCTCTGTTGCCCATTACCAAAGGAACCAAACCAGCCCGTAACCTTCCATTGACAAACAAAAAGAATATCCTCCTCCTCCTCATCTCTACCTCCCAGCCGTCCATTCCCATGAATAAAACCAAATATCAACACAATCTCTTTCAACAGTGCAGTCTCCAATCGCCATCCCAAGAAAAAAAGCACCTCTAGACAACCGACGTCCATCACCAAATAGACCCGGTTAAATAACCACCCGAAATACCAAAGTCAACCACCCATTCTCCCATCGCTATCTTTCTCTGCTGTCAATTGACACCAAAATCGCAGACCCAGTCCATCAGAGTTTCCTAGCCTCTAACCGTCAAACACCCGTCAGAGAAAATTCCGAGAAACCTAAAGTTTTCTGTTCACCTTTTCTTTGCTACGAGATCGAAGAAAAACCACCGTGGAAAGGAAAAGAAACGAAAGTCATGAATGAAAACAAAAACAAGACGGCGAAATCGTCAGGATCAGGGGTCGTCCAAATCTGCCACCATTCATAGTTGTGCCCAGTCCGGAGGTCTTCTTGGGTTTCAAAGGTTATGGCACGTTCCTCTTCATGTATCTTCTGGGCTGGTATAATTGAATTTGTTCTTGATTGGCGAGCAGAGAAGGTTGAACTCGAGCCTAGAGCCGGTTACAAACCAACCCAGGAGCTGACCCAAAACCTAACCCGAAAATCACAAGTAAAAAAAAATTAGTGTGAGAGATTTATTCCTATTGTTTTTAAAACTATGATTCTCATATGCCCATCGTCCATTAATTTAAATTGTTAGTATTTTAAATAAGATTTATATTATTTTTTAATACTCTTGAAGTTTTTTAAACTTGAAATTTAAATAAATTTTATATTTATATTTTTATCAATTTATAGATTAAGTTATTAAATTTATCAAATAGAATATAATAGTAAGATTTGAAATCTAATATCATATCACCACAACATTTCAACTTAATAACTTCAATTGTAAAAGTAAAGTCCTAAAATATTATTTATATTATTTTTAATATTTATATTAATAAACAAAGTATTTTCTTTCAACATATTTGTGGTAATCGATGGGGGTGTAAAAAAAAAAATCTCGTTGTACTAGAGATAAACTTCTTCAGAAATATTTATCTAAATTTGATACATGTCTAATCTCATTGCAATTTCAAGTTAGAAAAGATATCAAGGGAGCATTTATGACATTGAAAATTCAACGAGTGTTTTAGTTAAGTTATTAAAGCTATATTAAAATAATATTTTTTGTATTTTTAAAATTATTTTTAACACTATCACATTAAAATAATTTAAAAATACAAAAAAAATAATTTCACTTAACTAATTTTAATGTGGTAGTGTTAAAAATAATTTAAAAATAAAAATATTATTTTAATATAGCTTTAACGAGCCGATTTGCCCGCTTCGCTTGGCTTTTTTATATATGTAGAAAATTGATTGATTTTATAAATGTTGTATTTTGTTATTTTAATATTTAATTAGTAACATTGTAATTGAAAAAATCTATTGAAAATGGTTTTTTTCAACCAAAAAGTGATTGAATATTGCTATTGCTAAAAATCGTAGATAATGTAGGTAAATTTTTTTTTTAATGAGTTGCATTTTTTTTCCCAGTAATATTAGATCTGACTCATTGTAAATAAAAATATTGTAATTTTTTTTTCCAGAAATAAACTTATATTTTTTTCGTGCTATAATTAGTTATTTCAATGTTTAATTACTAAAATTGCAACAGATAAAAATATGTTAGAAATGAGTTTTTTGCGTGGTATAATTAGTATGCTTGCCCGTGCATTGCGCTAGGGTTTTTTTCATGTAGAAAACTAATTGATTTTTTACATGTTGTAATTAGTTGTTTAAATATTTAATTAGTAACATTATAATAGATAAAATATGTAACAAATAATTTTTTTCCCAGCCTAAAAGGAATAGTGTAATCAAAATGGAAAGTGGTTTGTATATTTTTTAATTTTAGATAACTTAGGTAAATTTATAAAAAAAAAATATTATAGCTGTCTTTTTTTCCCAGTAATATTAGATTTTACACATTATAAATAAAACGGAGAGTATTGTAGATAATCGAGATAAATTTATCAACAGAAAAAAATTTGAGTTGATAATGTAGGTCAATGCGTGTACCTTTTGTTTTTTTGAGTTGTATTTTTTCTCCAGTAATATCAGATTTGAAATATTAAAAATGGAAAAATTGAAAAAAAAAATATTAAAAAATAAACTTAAAGAAAAGAGTATAAAATTTAAATTCAAAGCAAAAAAAATTTCCAGAAGATTTATTAATCATATTATTATATTAAATGTATTTAAGCATATTGATATAAATTTTTTTGTTTTAAAATCCAAGGTCAATTTTTCTCTCTCTTTATATATATTTTTAGACGATAATATTCAATAAATATTAAAACATATAATTAGTCTTACATACTTTATAGAGTAATAAAAATGGGAAGTGGTTTGTATATGTTTAAATTTTAGATAATGTAGGTAAATTTATAATTTTATTCTTTGTTTTGAGTTGAATTTTATTCCCAGTAATATTAGATCTCACATATTATAAATCAAAATATTGTAATTTGTTTTTAGAAATAAATTGAGTTTTTTTGCAGGCTATAATGACTTATTTGCCGTCTAAAAAGAACAGTGTAATCGAGACGGGAAGTGGTTCGTATATTTTTGAATTGCAGATAATGGAGGTAAATTTGTCTGCTTTTTGTTTTTTTGAGTTGTATATTGTTCTCAATAATATTAGATCTGCAATATTAACAATCAAAATACTGAATTTTTTTTTCCAGAAATAAACTTGAACAAAAGAGCAGAAAATTAAAATTTGGAGCAAATTTATTTTTATTTTATAAGATTTATTCATCATATTATTATACTAAATGTATTTAAGAATACTGATATAAATTATTTTCCTTCAAAAAATCCGCGGTCTTTTTTTTCTCTCTGTATATATTTTTAGACGATGATATTAAATAAATATTCAAACATATAAGCAGTTTAACATACTTTAATTTGACATAAATATACAAATATATAATTAATTTTACACACTTTTTCAATATTTTTTATTTATTATTATGCGATAATATTCAACAAATATTCAAACAATTAAATTATTATTATTCAAATTTTTTAATGATTATTATTATTATTATTATTATTATTATTATCATCATCATCATCATTGTTAGCATTTAAAAAATATTTGTGATTTAAAAAAAAAATTAATTTTCAAATGATTACTACCAGGAATAAAATTTGAAGACTAAATAAAAAGAAACCCCAACAAAAGAAAAGATAAAAGAAATATTCAGAACCAAATTACAGAAAAATATATACATGAACTTGTACAGTAATAGGGAATAATGCATAAATATATAAATAATAATAAAGGAAATCAATTCCAAAAGAACAATTAAAAACATAAGGCCCAAAATAAAAATAAAAGATATGATTGATTTAAAGTGAAGGATTAATTTGACAACAATTCATACTTTTGTACCAAAAATATTAAAAGATTTCAAAGAAAAAAAAATTAAAAAAAGAGGGACTGAAATTAAAGTGCAATATATAATGAATTTGACATGAAGGACAAAATTGAAAAGAATACAACCTGCTGCACTAAACAAATTAAGGGATCTAATAGAAAACCAAAAAATTCAAAGAAGAAGGACTGACATGCAAACTGCATATATATCAATTTGAATGAAAGGATGCAATTGAAAGAATTCGAAACTTCTATTACAGAAAATCAAACAAAAGTCAAGGGACTGAAATGCATCTACACAAAACCGGGGGACTGAAGTTGAATCCGGCGCTGAAGAGAGAGAAAAGAGGACATAACTGTTCAACCGACTATATGAGCCTCTACGTCAATCATCTCACAGCACGCGCTACTCCATGAGATTCAGGGAAGGGTTTCGAATCGTTTTGACCGGCGGCGGAAAAATTTTCACCGCCGTATGACGCCGCACGCGCCGCCTGAAGCGATCGCGGGACAAAAACGCGCCGACGCGCCGTACGGTTTCCTGACAGCGCTGACGCAAGGGAACAGTAACGTCGGAGTCAATTACTAAACCACCCCCGATGCTAATTAATGGATTTTGTCGTATCGGGGGCTACGGACGTCATAACATATTTTAAAAAATATTAAAAAAAAAAGAGGTTCCGGCGGACCGGACCGGTCCGTACACGCGCAATTACAACCGTAGCCCTCAGCCGAAAACGTGTTTTTGTCTTATTACCGGGGCTAAAATCGTTACTACACTGTTAATCAGAGGAAAAAAAAAAAGGTGGACAAACTCACGCAATACAAAGACGAAAAATGTCTTGTCCACAGTGACACTGAGTCTAAGGCTACAGTACCGAGCCCGAGCTCTTTTAGCTATTTAGATAATAATAACTTAACTAAAAAACTGTTAAAAATAAATTTTCTTCTCCGTTTCTCTCTCTGAAAAAACAAAAAAAAAAAAAAAGGAAACAAAACAGGTGTTGTTTCGCGAGGACAAAGCAGCCTTTCGGAGATCTCAAGGGCCTTACCCTTTACCCCTCGACGTTTCCGATGTTTTTTTAAGGCCCCAGTCATCGCCATCATCTGCTACCATAAAACTCATCTCTTTGATTCTCCCAAAACACGTTCACTCTCTTAAAACAGAGAGCTGAGAAATTGTTGTCTTTCTAAAAACATGGCCACTCTTTATTCGACGACATGTCGTTACCACTCATATTCTCTATTACCATCGTCTTCTTATTCACCATCTATTAATGGGCAGAATCATACTCAGCGACTAAACTTCTCTTCGTGTATTGCTAAAAGGGTTTTACCTGCTAAGGTTTCTTTTCCTTTTCGAAGAAATTCCAATTTAAATGTGGTTTTCATGCAAGATGGTTAGTCCTTTCAGTTTTATTGTTCTCATCTTTTTTCTTCTTTTTCTGTAAAAAAAAATGATTTATTTATTAGCTGTATGGATTCCTTAGCTGATTTTTTTGTATACTGTCTAACATGTTTGGTTAAATTGTCCACTTGTACCGATTTGTGTTTTTGATTGCCGAATGTTTGATTTTATCTTCTTTTTTTTAAAATCCACAAGATGCCCTTTAATCTGTATGGTTTCAGTTGTGATAAGTTCTATTTTATATTTCTTTTAGAAACTGAAAAACAATATAGAAGTCCGAGAAAAAGTTTCAGTATTTTTCCTGTGTGTGAAAAATGAACATCTATGCTGCCTTGTTTGTTCTTATTTGAATGGTAACTGATTGTAGGTGCAGTGGCCACTCCAGTGAACCCAGTTGAAAATGAAAGTCCTTTTAAGAAATTGAAAGATGGGTTGCTGTCTTCAGCTCCATCAACTGAGGAAATGAAAGAAGCAGCTAGTTTTGATGTAAATAAAGATAAGTCGACTGTCAGTATCACCGTGGTTGGAGCATCTGGGGACCTTGCAAAGAAAAAGATATTTCCTGCACTTTTTGCTCTTTATTATGAGGGTTGTCTCCCAGAGGTTCAATTTTGGATTTTTCTGTTATCCGTCTACACTTGAAAGTTTGATTTCAATACTTTGATTGTTTTTAAAGTCTTCTTCTTGAGTTTATGATCATATTCATATTTTAAGTTGTGAAGCTATTTGGTTGCAGCATTTTACTATCTTTGGTTATGCTCGGAGCAAGATGACCGATGCCGAACTTAGAAACATGGTTAGCAAGACCCTTACTTGCAGAATTGATAAGAGGTGATTTAGCTCTTTCTTTTTTGGCTGTGACACTAAGTTTACATGTTACAAATGCCTGTGATTTATTTGGAGGTTAGGACGTGATATGTATTGCTGCGCCTACATTTTCAGGGAGAACTGTGGTGAAAAGATGGACGAATTTCTTAAGAGATGTTTCTACCATTCTGGTCAATACGGTTCTCGGGAAAACTTTGCTGAGTTAGACAAGAAGCTGAAAGAACATGAGGTAATGGGGATCTGGGTTTGCATTGTAACAGAATGGAATATCTCTATATTAGTGGTGGATAACTTATTGGTGCTTGGCATGTAGAAAAAACATTTAACAAAATTTATATTTCCATTCGTGGTTTGTGGATAAAAGTGAGGGTTTTCTTGATAAGAATATCACTTTTGACTAAGAGTCAATTGGACATTATGCATTATTGTTATCTGTAGACATTCCTAATAAGGTGCATAAACTGGGCTGGATGGGTGGTAGGGAGGTTTTACACATAAGATATTTTTATGCCTATACCCAGATTTTGTGCACCTTAGCTTGTGCTAAGTGCATACTGCTGTATCATACAACATATTCTTGGATCACTATGTTGGTTTTACCATTTACCATTTCCAGGCTGATTGAAAGAGGTTTCGATGTAATTATGGTTATAATTGTCGGGGAGATGCATTTAGGAATCACATGCAGTATTGCAGTGCTTGAAGGAAGTATGGGTCATATGATTTGTTCAACCAGTCACTTCAACTATGGGTGTTGCAATTGTTGCTGCAAATTGGTGGCATGTTCTTATTGCAGGATTTAGCACCATTCTTTATTATCATTTTCATCATTTCACCTTTAAACTATAACTATCACCGTGCTTTACTATTTTCTGTGGCTGGTGAACTATGCAGCAACTGAGATCTGTTTAGTAATCATCTGTTGGTTAGAATATTGTAGAATGCTTTTTTTTTCTTCTACAAGGTTAGGATAACTAGAATGGGGGCTCCATACAATTTTCTATGAAAGGAGCATTTATATGATCTGATTATGTTCGGTTATGAAATTTGCACGTGCAGGGCGGGAGAGTTTCTAATCGCCTCTTTTATCTATCAATTCCTCCAAACATATTTATAGATGCGGTAAAATGTGCAAGCTCATCAGCTTCATCTGGTATTGGCTGGACCAGGGTCATTGTTGAGAAACCCTTTGGCCGGGATTCAGGTTCCTCAGCTGCTTTGACAAAAGCTCTCAAGCAATACCTAGATGAAGATCAAATATTCAGGTAGAAGATTTCTAAACTTAATCAGCTTTTATTGAGGGACTTGGAGCACAATCTGATCAGATGGATATTCCTTTTTTCAGGATAGACCACTATCTGGGAAAGGAGCTTGTGGAAAACTTGTCTGTTCTTCGCTTCTCTAATCTCATTTTTGAACCCTTGTGGTCAAGGCAGTATATCAGAAACGTGCAGTTGATATTCTCTGAAGATTTTGGCACTGAAGGACGTGGAGGGTACTTGGCATTCTGAGATTAGAATACAGTTTACAGTTCTACATTCTATTTAAGAGCTTATGGCTAAAATTTCTGAATTGGTTTAAATTAGGTACTTTGACAATTACGGAATAATAAGAGACATAATGCAGAACCATCTGCTTCAAATACTAGCCCTCTTTGCTATGGAAACACCTGTCAGTTTGGATGCAGAAGACATCAGAAACGAAAAGGTAATTGTTACTTGCTTGAATGTGAGATTTTAGTATGTTATTGTTTTCTTTATTCTTAATTACATATTATTGCTTACTGGATTGCAGGTCAAAGTTTTACGATCAATGAGACCTTTACAACTCGAAGATGTTGTTGTTGGGCAGTACAAGAGTCACACAAAAGGAGGAGTTACTTACCCTGCATACACTGATGACAACACTGTGCCAAAAGGCAGCTTAACCCCAACATTTGCTGCAGCCGCGCTCTTCATAGACAATGCAAGATGGGATGGAGTGCCTTTTCTAATGAAAGCTGGCAAAGCATTACATAATAAGAGGTGAGCATTACATGCTACGCTGATGACAAAATGTTTCAGGTTGTTGGATGCATGCAACTAACCTGTTCTCTCAGGACCAAGCAATAGGTGTAATATATGCAATTTACTTATTTTTCTCAGTGCCGAGATAAGGGTACAGTTCCGGCATGTGCCTGGCAACTTATACAACCGGAATTTTGGAACGGATCTCGATCGGGCTACAAACGAACTTGTTATTCGGGTGCAACCAGATGAAGCTATCTATCTGAAGATCAACAACAAGGTCCCTGGATTGGGAATGAGATTGGACCGTAGCAATCTAAATCTTCACTATGCAGCAAGGTAAAATTTTAGACCATTTGAATCGTATGCGTGAAAAGACTTATTTATATGCAACAAGGTTTATTTAACACAATTACCTTGATTGCAAATCAACTTGGTGGCGCATTAGTAGATATTCAAAGGAGATTCCAGATGCATACGAGAGGCTTCTGCTGGATGCAATTGAAGGTGAAAGGAGATTGTTTATCAGGAGTGATGAACTAGATGCAGCTTGGGCACTCTTCACTCCTGTTCTTAAGGAGCTTGAAGGGAAGAAGATCATCCCCGAGTATTATCCTTATGGTAGCCGGGGCCCTGTCGGGGCTCACTATCTTGCAGCAAGATACAAAGTCAGATGGGGGGACCTTGGTATAGAGCAATAACTCACGGGCAGGTTTTTGACACTTATAGCGTAGCGGGATAAGAAGAGCATGCCACTTTGTGATTTTGCTGACATTTGTTAGCGTGCTGAAATTAATATTCCTTATCTAAGTGGGTTACGAAAGAGTTCTTATGTATGAACTCGTGGGATACAAGGAGCATGCTAGTTACTGGTTCAAGCAAAGCACACACCCCTTTCTTTTTCCCTTGCGTTGCCATGTATTGTTTGTTCTTCAAGAAAATAAGAAGTTGAATTTTAGTTGTGAACACATTAGATATAAAACACTATTCATCAAGTGTTGCGCCGGTATATTTTTATTTTCCTCTCCAGGTTAGAATTTCGATCTCTAATTCTCATCCGCTAATGTGAAGTAGATGTATTTCTCTTGGTATGTGTGGTGGTCTTGGTCTTTGATAATAGAGGAAAGAAAGATTGAAGTGAGAGAAAAACAAGTTTTTTTTGTTGTCATGAAAACGATTATCTTGGTTTTTATATGTTTAGAACTTTAGATTGATGGTGAGAGTTGTGTTGATGTAAGTTACAGGCCAGGACTTGACCGAAAAAATGAGATTAGAGCCAAAAAAATATAACTGAGTTTTTTAATTTAATTTGATTTTTTTAGCTTTATGGGCTAATTATGATGCGGTTTTCGGAATTCATAAAAGGGTGTTTGTGTGATGAAAATGGATTTGTGGAGTTTACCGGGATGATTTTTTAGGTGTTTAAAGGAAACATTTCAATAAAAAAAAAATTATAAAATTGTCTTTGGTTAAACAGTGTATTTAACTAGATACAAAACTTTAACAAAAATTATAAAATTAAATGAATAAAATATTTTGCCCTTTTTATTTGATATATTTGAGTGGGCCAATGACAAGCGGGGCATCAAATTGTCTTATAATGCTGTAATGATATAATTATTATTTTTTAATTAATATGGGTTTTGAGATCAATTTGCGTATATCTCGATTAATCTTATATGTTTTAAAGTTAACAATCATTTAAGTCTCTAATAACACTGAAATTTATGAGACTTAAACTAGTAATTTCTATAGAGCAAATTTAGGATCTAATCAGTAGAGCTAAATCACTCAGTAATCAAGATTAATTCTTTTACTTTTAGGTGTTAGTGGGGTAAGATTTTTTATTGGTCCTTACATATTCATTTTTATAAACTTAAATCCTTATTAAAGATATAGTCTTTAATTAGTGCTTTCGTTAAATTACCGTAGTCTCCATAATCCAATTAAGGAAAAAAGCAATTGGTCGATTAGGGTCATATGTACAATTAAGGAGAAAATGAAATAAGAAATGGTAAATACATTTTTTTAAATAGAGATTTTAAACTCAAGCTTAAAAAACTACAATTTTTTTTTCCTTTTTTTAAAAAATATTTGGTTCAAGAAAAAATAATTTTCATGTTAAATTTAACCATCAACATTTTTTTCTAAATAAGAATCTAAGAATCAACATAGGCCACACACCAATGGCCACAAACCTACAATTATGGCAAAAAAGAAAGGGTGCTGTTATGGATTTAATTTATTTACCGATAATTTGTATTTTTTTTTTCTCAACACAAGCTTTCTCTTTTGTAGTATTGCAAAGAAAAAAAAGTTTGTCTTTTTTTTTATAGTTATTTTTGTCTGGCTTTTATACATTTTCATGTAAATCCCAGCAAGATTCCTCTCTTTAATTTCCTCTCGTCATGTAATTTTGTCAAAAACAATCTTTACCAAATCATCATTGGAGGTCACAAACATTTTTATTTAATTGATGTATAAAGTAATAAAAAATACTTCTAGTTATTAAATTTTAAAAAATATAACGTCACTTAGTAAAAAACACTATTTAACTAACATGCGCTTCATTGTGAATAGAATGATAATTTTTTTGGTAAATAAAAAAATACGCCAGCTTTTTCAATGTATTTTTTTGACTAAAACATTATAATTTCAAATTAAGAAAAATATGCATACATTTAAATAAATAAATCAAGAACTATATGTGCCAATAAATATATATAAAAAAGTGTTAGCACAATTATTCAACTTGGCTCACCGTGCGTCATATATATTTTTTCCAATGCAAAAGAATGAATATGCAAGTGTTGTTAATATGATTTTTGACACCAAGTAAGAAATAGAACTATGAATAAAAAAATAAATACTTATATCTAATGAAATAAAATGAGGATCTTATGCACTAATAAAAACATACAAAATCTCAAGGTATTTTTTTTTAAACATAGTAGAAAAACTTGACAATGTCATGAGTGTGTTTTAATATATCATGATTTTCTTAACCGGGAAATATAAATATGTTATTTATAAAATAAAAAGAATATTAAAATACATGAATAGGTAAATTGAGATTTTTTTTTTGTTAATGGAAATGAGACTCTAAAATAAAAAGACAATCATTCTCATAGAAATAAAATAAAAGTAAAATATAGACGAGTGTAACATTTAACTTAACTTTTTCCTTCGATGTACATTATTTTTTTTAATCTTAAAGGTCACTAATTTTTATGAAGAATAAATAATTTTTATTTTTAAGAGTAAATATTATTTATGTAAGACATAAGAAATTATAGATAAATCAAAACAATCTCTTCAAAACATTAAATACATATTAAAAACAATCACCATTTTAAAAATATAAATAAACAATCTAAGAAATAAGAAAGGAGGGATATCCTACAAGTGTAAAGTGATAAACTGTCAAGAATAAAAAATAATAATTGTTTTTCCACAAAAAAGATCGCATGATAAGAATAAAGGTGAGATTAAAAAAAAATAGTGATAAATAGACTAGGTGTAAATCGATAAATATGCCAAGTGTGTAGAAAAAAAGAGAGAGAGAGAAAACAAGATTATTTTAAAAAAAAATTAATCATTTTATAGTAAAAAATAAAAATTATAATTTTATTACAAAATTGCCATTTTTCCAGTATTTAACCATTTTATTTTAGTATATTGTATAAAAAACATCATATGTACCATATTAAAATTTATATGTTCTTATCTATATCCTCGTATATTGTTTTTGTTTTATTAAGTTATTTGAATCATATCAACTTAAATATATGAATCTAAATTAGCACATGAATTTCTACAAGAAAACTGTGCGGAATTTGGCTTCGCTGTAAACCCATGCACCCCTGACAAGTGCATCGCGGCTTGCACAAAAATTCTCAAGGGAAAGTTTCTTAGCGCTGCTTGCTACGAAGGGAAAGTGTGTGTTTGTTTTGGCTGGAAATTGAGAGTGCTTCAGCTTTTAGGCATCGATGTGGCCAGGGCAATGAAAAACTAAGTAATCATCTCAAAGTTACTGCTCTTTTTTTTACTTCTTATAATAATCTATCAGTGTTATCCTGTATTTAATATTCGTGAGGGCTCCTGCATCCATTTACTTGTAGAGTTTTCATTTGGATAATGAAAAATATGGCTGATAGGACACAGGCTTTAAAGTTATTTTGTTAGCATCCTCCAATCCAACGTAGATCATATCGATTAGGGTATCGTGTCTGCTTCCCCTTAACACCAGCATGGAATCATCACTATGTCTAATATTCAACGTTAGGTGCATGTAGATGTTTTTTTTTTGTCTTTAATGCTATTATAATTTACTTCGGAGGCCGTACGTCTATTTCATTTCAAGACAAGCTAAGTATAGAATAAAAATAAGTAAGGGTATAATTGTCCGATAACAGTTTGAAATTAAAAAAATTTGCTTGCTTATAGTTTCAATTTCAAACTTTGTAGTTGATAATATGATAATAATTGAAGGTTTATATGATAATTAACTTCAAAACTTATGAAATTAGTCGAGATTCGCGCCAACTGACTTAACCAACTGACTTAGTGTTAATATAAAAAAAATATAAAATAAAATAAGATAGTGTAGTTTCTTCCATCACCCTCTTTTCAACCTGCCTACAAAAATCTGAGGCTGTCCCTCCTATAGAGAGCCTTTACATTTTCCACACACATGATATGAGGAGGGAAAGCAAGTTCTATGGTCTATGCCCTCGAACTAGTTTCCTTATCCTAAATTCAAGGCTTCTGTAACTAGGAGGTATAGGAAAGACAACGAGGCTCGATCATAGATTGTCACTGTTGATAGGGTCGCTATGCTATTTCATCTTGTGAATATACATATACATATACATGTACGTATACATGTGTGTGTGTGGATTAAGGATGCAGTTGAGATACACAAAATATATGGATTAATGATCAGGATGGAGTTGAGATGTAAAAATCACCGCAAACTTCAGTGGACCAGCATAATAAAAGCAAGAAACTTGAGTAGCAAAAGACCAGCCAGAACCACAGTATGGAGTTTGAGATCTGCCATGGCAACTTAATTCATTTCATTATTTTTCTAAATGTGGAGGCGATGGACAAATGGTCGGAGGTTTGGTTTGTTTTCTTGGTTCTCATAAGTGTTTGACTGGTGGCACCGCTCTGATGCACGGAGATAAAAGCTTTTTTCAAAAGGGTTTTAGAGGTTCATGAGTTGCGAAAGAAACGTCTTGAAACCTACTAAAGTTTAGTATTTTATGATAAAAGCTTTGAAGTTAAGTGAATTTGGTGGTATGTCAGTGGCGAACTTTTGAAGGCTCGACCTACATGTTCCCGATATGGGCAGCAGATATGGTAAAAATACTGCATGCACCAAAACTTTAATCATGGCCTACCCCATCATCATCAATCATCATCTGGTTTCTCTTCTACTTGCGGGAGTCTATCTGACAGCTGGGATGAGATTGACATAAGCACTAGCTTTCAAGCTTCAAAATCACGTCGGGAGGTAAAACAATTCCCCTCACGAAGCAGGGGAAGGTAATTTAAGGAAATGAAATATGTTTTTCCTCTCTTGATGGGTAATTCAGGCCAAAGCAATTTACAACTTAATAATAAAATTTGAAAATTTAAATTTTATTTTTAACAAAACATAAAGCTAAAATTATTTTAGTTCAAAATTAAAAAAAATTGAATAAAAAATACAAAACCTAAATATGCATTGATAATGTCACTCTACAAGATTATAGTAGCCCTCGGTCAACAAAGTCGTATACATTGGTAATGACATTATTGAATGGAGTTGCTCTTATTAATTATGGAATGGCAATATCTTTGGGCCACATGGACTATAGCATGGTCTTAAAAAAGAATGATACTAGTTTTACCGAATGGTTTTTTCGAATTTATTTTTCAATCAATCAGATAAATTAATTTGTTGGTTTTTTCTTCTTTTCTTTTCCTTTTTAGAAAATGATTTTACAAAACATTTTCCTGTAAGATTAGCATTATTTTTTAAGAGTATAGATCATAAATCATTACTTGAAAACAAATAAAACCCTTATTTTCAGATCACCTGTGTGAACTTCCAAGCAGCATACGAATCCCCGAACTCATTAAATTTCACAAAGACAATCTCCACCCCACGCATACACACTGCATCAGCAATCATGCTAGCTTGTCAGGAAGATGGAACTTTCTGCATAGCCCATGTTTCATGATTGGCTCCGAAAGCTAAAGAATTGGAGGGTCCACTGCATTTGCTTGATCAAGAAATTTGACTCCTAGATTCAAGGACCCACTAATTATCTCATGTCCACGGGACATGTAAACTGTTATCTCCACTCCATATTTCTTCTGCTATAATAGAAATAACTCGGTGCTTTCACACACGCACGCAGCCCATAAGTGGACTAGCAGACGATTGATTTCACTTATTCGAGGCACAATTGACGCTCTGATTGTCATAAGTCCAACCACGTTATTTTTGTCCTCGACAAGAATGCAGGACAGGACGACAATTACAGGGTGAAATATCCAATTCTAGTGAATTTTATACCTTTGACATTCTTCTGGCATTTTTATTTTTTTCTGGTTCATTGCGTTTCAATTTCATGTGACTCTATTAAAATACGTTCTTTATTGCTATGAATCGTCGTGTGGTGTCCAGAAAGCATAGCTGCTGCGAGAAAGGCACGCCTCCTGTACTTTCTTGAAAGGCAGATACTTGGCAGTGCCTGGCATGTGCATTGTATAAAACCAGTGAAATTTAGTATTCAAGTTGACAAGCAAAACAACAACCTTGCTTGTATTAGGTCCAGCCCAAACGTCAATTGCTTAAGAAAAGAATGATAACTTTCAGATCATATAGCAGCTTTCATCCTTAAAAACATAATATTTTAGCTGATGAATTGAATTTACCAACTAGTAAAAGATATGGCTCGGTCAAATGAAAGAGAAAGGCGGTTAGCTCAATCATTTTGCAGTAACTTTAAGCTGAAACTTTTTGACATTTTTATTTTGATAAGGTTGGAAATTTCAATCTTTGAACATGAAGCCAAATATATTGACAGATGGGATTGAAAGGACAGGAAAGTATATGCCCTTTCGAGGTCACCTTCTTCAATCAAAGAGGCTCCTGTTTTCCTCTGTTCCCATGGAACCTAAGGGCCCAAATCACCATCAACTACAAGTGCCCTCTTTCTTGAATCCTCCACAAAAAGCAAGCGTGCCAGAGAGCAACATCAACAACCATAACAGGCATCCTGCTGAGATCAAGGATTTCCAAATTATGATTGCAAACAGAGATGATAACAAGAAGCAATTAGCGCCAAAGAGAAGCTCCAACAAAGACAGGCACAAGAAAGTGGACGGTAGAGGAAGGAGGATAAGGATGCCAGCTCTTTGTGCGGCGAGGATTTTTCAGCTGACGAGAGAACTTGGGAATAAATCTGATGGAGAAACAATTCAGTGGTTGTTGCAACAAGCAGAACCGTCGATAATTGCTGCAACCGGTACTGGGACTATTCCTGCTTCAGCTCTTGCAGTTGCAGGGGCCTCTGTTTCCGAACAGGGGAACTCTGTGTCAGCAGGATTGCACGCAAAAACGGAAGGGTTGGGACCCGCTGATACTGGGTCCAGAGATAGGACTAACTGGACCATGATGAATACAAATTTAGGAAGATCTAATTTGGCAAGTGGGGTCTGGCCCTCTGCTGCCGGAATTGGGTCAGGGTTTGTTCCTAATTCTGGTCAGTCAGCATCGAATTTTGGAAATGAAAACTCCAATACTTTGCCAAAATACGGGTTCCATGGGGTTGAGTTTCCAAATATTAACATGGGCTTAATGAGTTTTTACTCCATGTTTAGTGGCACTAACCAGCAATTTCCAGGCTTGGAGCTTGGACTTTCGCAGGATGGGATGTTCAATCCTCAAGCTTCGAGCCCCTTTTACCAGCAGATGGTGCAGGGCCGTGGTGTCTTAAATTCGTTGAATGAAGAACAGCAGCAAGAGCAACCTCCTGATAAAGATGATTCCCAAGGATCAAGGCAGTAGAAATACGAGATGGAGGAGTTTCCAATGGACGAGTATCTATTAGAAATCAGTAGAATTAATCGTAAAGAGTGTAGCTCCATATTCTCTTGCTTTTGAGGGCAAGACTTCATCAGCAGTCTCATCTAAGTTTGCTTAAACAGGTGCTTTTCTGTCCTTTTTTTTTTCTGTCTTTAGTTCTGTCAGTGAAGATAACATGTTAACTCCTTCTCTCATTTAGCAGTACCAGTAAATAATATTACAATTTCTAATTTGTCATTTGCAGGGTGGAATTTCAAGATTACATTTGGGTTTGTTTCACGTAGAATTTTGGGGGAGCTGTTGTATCACGAATATTGTTGCTACTACATGATCAAAAGAACAATATTTTTGCTGCTGTTAGACCTATATGTTTCTGTATTTTCTTGCCTATCTTCTCAAGTTTTGATATTTCTCTGAAAAATACAATTGAGTGGTTTATTTCCCTGCTGAAACAACAAATACATTTCTTGGATTTTCGCCATGAACTCTGAAGGATCTTGTCAGATCAAGTTCTCTGGTTTATTTGGCTCAATATAATTTCCTGTATTGACCACAACTGAAATTGCGAGGCCGGGTGACAGCATAGAGCTGGTTTGGTGGAATGTTTTCATACTTGAAACTTCTGAGCCGTCCCTTCAACTTATTTTATCTATGGTAATTTCATTTTCCGCAGCATCCCGTGGCTACAATTTATATATTTCCAGTCTTTATCATGGATCTTTCATGCCGGTACAGTCTTAAATGATTTAATATTCAGGTTTGAATGCACATTTTCTAGCAAAGCACTTTCCCCCCCATGAAAAGCTCCTTGTAATTTGGCACTCCATGCATGTTACTTCTTCTCCAAGGAGGGGTAAGTCCTCACACTGATTGACAAATGCGTGCTTAAGTGATTATTTTCTCATTAACTTCAATCCTAAGGAACTCAAACTTGTGGGTATGAAATTGATGTTGTCTTCCTCAGCAAGGTGGACAAAGCTCACCTCTCAGCCTATGTTTGAAAATCGACACTGATTTCAACCTAAAAGATTGCTATCATCTAGAAGATTTATGAGTTGATTTCAGATTTAGTATTTTTTATTACAAAGTTTTTTTTCCCTTCTAATCAAGTACTTTTGCTGCTATAAGTCATGCTGCTATAAGTTTTTTTCATTTATTAAAAGAAAACATTAGTTTTATATGAACATCATTCCCATCCCAAGATTTGTAATTGTATTTGTAATATCATCTGGTCCCGGCTTTCAGGCCCGCAGGCGAGCTGCTGTTTTATTGGGCTAAGAGCAGGGTCTGGCTTCTCAGGCCCGAGCTTTACCTGATTATTTTCTTAAAACAAATTATCTTTTAAAAAATAATGTATTGTTTAAAATAAAATTTGGGTTTATTTTTTTAATGATGTTGTGAATATTTTAAAATGATATTGGGTGTTTTTAATTTTTTTAAAAGTAGGTATGATCCCTTAGTGATTATTTCTTAATTTTATGTAGATTAAATTTGTTTTTTATAAGCTTTTTAATATTTATTATTTATTATTCAATAATTTTTTTGTGTGACAGTTTTTATTTTATGTGTTTTTATATTATATATTTATTTTGATAGATAGAAGGACTCATTAAACATCACCAGGTAAATTACATGTTATGCGATGTTAGATATCTTGATTTTTATTTTTTGGTTGGTTTTTTCAATATCATTTTTGTTTATCGTTGATGAATGTTTTTTCATTGCTCTACACAGTGGTTATTGATCTGTTTAATTAGGTATGTGCACGAGTTTTTATTTATTTAAATCAAAGATTGTTTTTTCTCTTGAACCTTTTATGGAAGTTTCTTTGTTTCTAGTTTAACCTTCCAATCCAAGTTTACAATGCATTTTCTTGTCCTTGTTCTTTTGAATTATGTCTTTTTGTTAATGTTTTTTACTTTTTTCAATTTATCTCTCAAATTTAAAATTTATTGTTTCCTTTTAATTTATTCCTCATTGCAATTCTAACCCTTTTTTATTTTGAATTTCTTGTGTTGTTTTCTTATGATTTTAACCCCCGTGATTTTTTTATGTGTAGAGGTTTCGGTCTCGTAGCCTTAGTCATGGTTTAAAAATTTAATAGTAATTGATTTTTTTATCATATTTTTTTCTATGCAATTATTTTATTCTCATGTATTTTTTACTTTGTTAACGAATAAGATCATTAAGATATTCTAAGAATATTATGAAGCTATATTCTATAACACTGGGAAACGTTCATCTTTTATATTGAATTGTTGTTTCTCTCTCTCTTTATTTGTTGTCATTATTCTATTTTTTAATAATATTATTAAATTAACCAGGTTTATTAAACTCATTAAATAGTTCGATTCTAATTATACAATTGTTTTACAAGAAAGACCACGCGGTGTAACTTGTAAACGAACACGCTTCCATATTTTTACGGGTTCTAGATTGTAACCTTCCTTCGTCTCGCCATGTACTTTTCCTTGTCGGATTCTATGAAGTTGTTAAAAAATCTCATATATAAAAAGGGATTTTCATGGATTGCAGTCTTGGCCCACGATATCTTTTCTTCTGTACATGGGGTTGCCGAGCATGAATAGTGGTTGAAAGTTGGCATGAAAAAACAAACCTTTCACAAAAACAAATGGACGGTCCAATATTTAAACTAATGAATGTATAATAGAAAATATATGTAAAATGAATTCTTATAGAATGCGAAATGTTTAAGTTTGAGAGCTTGTTGTTTAGCCGGTGAATCAAAGTCTATATATATGTAGCGTGGCATTTTGAGCCCTGCATAACATGAAAAAAAATGTAAAGGTGTGTTGCCGGCGGTGCATACTTCATGAGATTTCATAGTGCAACCCTAGAACCAGTATGCCGACAAAAGTTATTACCTTCCAAACACTACAAAAACCAATCGGTGCGAGTGGGGATTTCAGCATTGTGAACTGTGAAGTGGCCAGTTCGGCTAGTGGTCCAGCCCAAACGGGTTGATGGACCACTTAAGGATAAGCTGGATCCAGTCCATCAAGGATGATGACGCGTTAACACTTCACTTGCCATTATATGTTCTTGTTTTTACTGTAGGATTGATTCTACGGGTGCTTTTCACATGCTTTTCGGTGCAGGTATTTGGTGTTTTTTAAGATATATTTTTATATTTAATATTAATATGTGAAAACTATGTAAAAATACTTTTAAAAAAATCAATTTATTTTCTTATATATTAGATATACTCTTAAAAACATTAGCACATTAATGGTTAATAGTACTTGAGAGCGTGGTTGTCGTTATTTTTTAAAATATTTTTCACTTAAAAATTCATCAAAATAATATTTTTAAGCACTTCCAAACCACCACCGCTGTGCTTCTAGTGGCATTGATTAGCGGCTGAAGTTGAAGGAAGCTGTGGCCCAAAGGTCCCGTCCTGCCTATACTACTACTCCTTGCCATTCAATAAGTTGACGTTCAAAATGATTGAAATTTTAGTTATCAAACAGAAAAAGGTATGCAAAGTCAGATGGGATGAAGCAGAGTTATTTATGTGATCCACAAATTAAAAGGAAAAAAAACGACGTGGAAAACTTTGATGTTAGCAGACTGTACGGTACCGTGGTCGAGAGAGTAGAATTTCCAATTCCATAGAATGGCACTTCATCCCTCGTGTAATAATTGTAGAATTTCCAACTTTTATTTAAACACCGATATCATGCAACTCACTTTTTTGGGGGGCTATTACGTATAGATAATTACATGTAAATTATAAGAAAATAAAATGCATTTGGTAAACATACAAAATCGAATCATTGTTCCATGGTGCGGTGAGATAATAATAGTTTAGGTATGAGAATCAACAGAAACTATCTTCTGCCATGCCCGTGCAGATGCTAAAAAACAATGCAAGTGGAATTGAATTTTGATTATTTCGATAATAAAAAATATACAAGGAACGTCAATTGGATTTAAATGCATGTAACTTATAAGTTCCTGGCAATAGGGATTTTCTTCCATCTTAAGATTTTGTTTTTATGTTTTTGAAAGGAAAAAAATATTTTAATTTTCTACTTCAAAATAATATTTTTTATGTTTTTATATAGTTTTGATGTGGAAATTGCATGCTCGTAGCCAAAACAGTTAATTGTTTAGGATGTCAGGGTAACCCCGTATGAATTTGGCCTTGCATTGCTGTGTTGCAACTTGCAAGGAATTTGTTTGATATACGGCCTTTAATGACCTTAAAGTGAACTGAGGTAGCTAAGGTTAGAGTTAATAGCCACGTCACCTCTTCATGTGACACACACACACATTTACACGCACGCGCACGTGTGTATTTATATATATAGCAGAAATCATTAGCTTTTCCCACGTATTGCCAGTGACCACTGACTGTATTGAAAGGAGAAAAAACATCACAAGCCATGACCGACCAATTTGCACATGGAAAAATGGTGAGTCCCGATCATGTAAAGGAAGAGTCCGGATAACGTGGCTCACTTGCCACGGCATGTGGGCCTTATACAGTCATTTCCTCCTGGCTTGGCACGGAAATCGTCACCTTTGCTATCACCTCTCCACTTCCAAGAGTTTGCCAAGGTTTTTGGTACAAATAGCATGAAGTATGCATTGATGGAATGAGACAACTTAAAATAGTAAAAGACTCCTTTAACTAGTTACATTAGACTACAAGTTAAATTAAATCGTGCAATTACTGTAGCAAAATTATTATAGCAATAGACATAGATTATTGTGAATTATAATAGTGAAATTATAGCCTTTAACTCAAGGGTATTATCATTTTTTTATATTTATATGCGCGGTAAAATAATCACAATACCCTCAAATAAGACAAAAATCAAGAGTTGTTGTCGATGGTGTTGCCGACATTTCACATTTTCAGTACACAATAAATAACTATAATACCCTCTAATAGGACAAAAACCATTTGTTGTCGGCGAGGGTATTATTGGCATTTTATATTTTAAAAAAATATATAAATACATATATACCCAATATACAAGAGTTGGTCGTAGTGGTGTTTGGGTAATTTAGAATTTTATTATTGTTGTTATTATTTTCTGTCGAATACTATTTTTTATGCTTGTTGTTTTTATTCATATTAGGTAGTATCAAAGCACTATAGAGATTTTAGTAATCTCATTTATGATGAAATAGATGTGGATTGATATTCTTCATCAATTTATGATGTTTATTTTGGTAATGATTATATTGACAAGGACAACATAAACAATGATAGTAATAACATATAATGATATCATCAAGAGTCTCGTAATTGATAAGTTAAAGATTAAGTTTAGAGAGAACATGAAAGTTACCCTATAAGATAAAATTGTTGATTTAGGCAATAATGATCTTATAATGATCCTTTTTATCATGATTTTACTATTTTCACAAGTATAGATTTATTTAAGGGTTATATGGATTTGATGAAAAAGAATTGAGGTTTGCAATTCATTGCTCTATAAGCTACAAGAGAAATTATTTGTCGATTGTTTTTTTTATGCAAATTTTATTGTGAAGAGATTAAAATTGATATATGAAATTGTTATACATTCCATGATGTGAGGAAAGAAGATAGATTGAAGAGTTTTGATTGGACATCTATGAGATAAAGACAAGAACGATTTGAGCTTTGAAACAAGTTCTTTTTAACCCAATAAGACTAATGCAATAGGATTTTTAGTTAGAATAATTGTTTTCTTTGTTATTTCTAATCTTTTTTAGCTTAGATCTAATCTACCTTGTTTATCGAGTATCATTAATGATAAAAACTAGCTTCATTGAGTTTCCCTCTGAAAATTAATAAAAAAAACATCAAAATTGTAGTTGTCAGCAGCCAAAATTTATCCATCTAAAAACGTTTTTTCTCCACTTCTAATAAAAAAAAAACTTTATATCTCTTCAATTGATATTTAAGGACTGAATGTAACAAAACAATAATTACAGAAAAAAACATCATATTCCCAAAGAAAGGGGCTAAATATGGAAATTTCGAGGGACTAGATTGAATATTTTAATGTCATCTGAACAATGCATGCAAGAAAGAGTTTATATTTTGTTTAAATGTCAATTTTACTCCTTGATCGTTTAATTTTAATTTTCAGAAGAACATAAAACTATTTTCTAGTAAAACTGGCATGTGATTAACTGTTGGAATATTTATTGGTAAATTATACACTAAAAAAATATACAAATCAAGCAAATAACAAAAAACAAAGCCATGCCAACATACTTTGAGAGGGTGTTACTGCAGTGAAATAAAGTGCGATGCTTAAAATGTAAGAAGACAAAAATCTAAGGGGCCCGAAGGGAGAAATTGACTGTAATAAACAATGGAGTGAAAGAGGAATTACAATAGATGAATCATGTGAAACCCGAAAATCAAATGTTCATCAACTCTCCAATCTCCATTAATTGTAGGCATCATTGCGGTCTGCTCTTCATGGTGTTTTCTTTTCCCTAGAAAAAATTCATGGTGTTTTTGGATTCCTCCCTGCATGTTCATGTCGATATCTATTGTCATGTTTTGAAGTTTGTCTCTCTCCAATAATATTTAAACATCGTACATTAAAAAAATTATCGCCGGTTAAGAGCGTGAGATCAAATCTGTCTCGACTTTTTTTTTTTATATATAATTTATCCTATAAATAGAGGGATGTAAGGGGTTTGATTTAATTGCGTGGAGAAAAACATAATCCTTCACCCCTTATATTCAACAGTAAATGACATCGGTGGACGAGTTTGTTTATCAATTAAAAGTAATTCCTCAAAAAGAAAATTCTTAAAAATATATTAAAATTTAAACCTTGAAAAATAAAATCCATGTATAATAATAAGACGAGGGTGGTTTCGATAACCAAATACCAACATAAAATCGAAACAATAAATAATTGTGATTAATTAAAGAAATCGGCACCCACCAAATAAATAAATAATAAATTCCTCGAAATAGAATAGAGGGTCAAAGGAAAAGGTGAATAGATGCTCCCGCAACTAGCCAAAGTGCCAAACCAATAAAATCCGGGGACGGTAGATCTAGTAAGAGAATTAAATGAAGAATCTAAAATAGAACGACAGCCAGAGGGATTCCAACAGGTTATTAGAATCCTGCTAAATAAGGAAAGGAAAGATAGGAAGAGATTGCCACAAAACCACAGGAAGAGAGAGAAAGAGAGAGAGTAACCCTGAAGCCAAACAAAATCCAAGTAGGCATCTCAATAATTAAAGAACAGCAAAATCTTGCTAGATTTTCATGCGAGCCTGGGATGGACCAAAAGTTGATTCCGGCCCTTCAAAAGAGTGCACCTACCCCCCCTATATGTTTCCCAGGCGAGTAAAAAAGATGAAGGAAAACCCAGAGGAACCTAGGCGTGTCATGTCTGGTGTATTGCATTCTATTGTGCACTACAACAACACTGTAGTCTGTATAGTATAGAGTATAGGCCACAGACAAACCCATTAACAAAAAAGAGACTGTCCCAAATAGCGTGGGGGTGTTAAAAAGCTTTATATCTGTGGTAAGTTTTGAATTTGAATCAGTATGGGTTTATCTGGATAATTGAGGTTTTATATAAAAATATCGAAAAAGAATTAGGGTTTAATCGAATCTGAAAAAAAAATCTGTAAAGCAGGGGCAAGAAAAAAACATATTGACAACACTTTGAGGCTTTGAGCCGCCTTGTGAAAGGAAACTCATCCACAAACACAAACTCGTAAAAGAGGAAGACCAAGTGTTAGGAGGTGGGTAGGCCCCATGTTAGCAGATGACTACAAACCTGGATGGCCGTGTCCCGTGTTCTCTCCTCTTATCTATCTTTGTATTTTTTTTGTTTTTTAAAGGGGGGTAGTCGCGCTGTTAAATGTCAAGTCCCTCCAAAATTCCTCGTCCAACCCAAGAGCCAGCACCACCCAACCAACACACAACACACACACCACAACTCGGAATCCAGGGGTACAAAACACTGAAGACTGCGAAGAAAGAGCGCCAACAATCCAAAACAAAGCCAGCCCATTTCTCTACGTTTTTTACACCCACAGACACCCTCTGCTTTGGTTTGTAAATCTCTCCTTTTCCTCTTCTTGTTCTTGTTCTGGTTGTTACAGGGAAAATGGACTGTTGGTCTCCTCTTGCAATGGATGACGAGTTTGAGAAGCTTGTAATTCGGATGAACCCTCCAAGGTGAATTTACCTTTCGTTTTTTTTTTTTAAAAAAAAACATTTAACGTGTAAGTTTCTTTTTGAATTGAAAAGGGTTGTTATGTTTTCTTGAAGTTTTCACTCCTCGAGCTCAAAGTTTGGATTTTTTTTAAGGATTTGGCAATATGTGTGTGTTGTGATATTGTTTTCAGTTTGTGTTTAATTTTGCAGGGTTACAGTTGATAATGCTTCAAGCAGGAAAACCACTTTGATTAAGGTGTTTTTTTTAATCATTTGGATGTTCTTGGTTCGTTTCATGAGGTTAAATTCCGGAACTTGATTTTGTTTTGTTGATAATGTTCAGGTTGATAGTGCTAATAAGCGTGGTAGTTTGTTAGAGGTGGTTCAGGTCTTGACTGATTTGAATCTTATAATTAGACGAGCTTACATTTCTTCAGATGGAGAATGGTTCATGGATGGTTAGTTTTGGTTGCTTTACATTTAAGTTTGGTGACTCTTTAATTCAATTAATTGAGGTTGATTTTCTTGTTTGAAATGGTTCTTTTGCAGTGTTTCACGTTACAGATCAACATGGGAACAAGTTATCCGAGGATGATGTGGCTGAGAGAATTCAACAGGTAGATCTGCTAATCTGTCCTCCATTTGTTGCCAGAATCAAAATCATCTCCACTATACTCTCGTTGTCAATGTGAAATCACAAATGGAGCCCGGATTTGTTTCTCATTATAAGAGACTTTAAAGCGTATAATTTTGATTCTGACCGCAATTCTAAATTTGTTATGCCTTAGCTCCACCAGCTGCCCCTATTTTTTAGCCTTTTCACTCCTTGTCCTTAAATTTTGACAACAATCAGAGAGCAAGGCTTCATTTTTTATGCACAGTTTTAGACCAGAGTACCACTATTCTCTTTTAGTACCGGCTTTACTTTAAAAAAGGAGGTGCAAAAACTCGGAAGTTCAGAGAACTGTAAATGTCACAGGTCAAGCTGTATAGAATTCCAAATACAGTGAATTCACCGTACGCTTCTTTTGTAAATAAAATCCTTTCAATTGATTATTCTCCTTAGTTTCGTTTAAGAATATAATGAAAGAATAGAAAAGGAGGAAATGGTGGCTGTTATTTCGTCTGTACCTTAAAGTTTTCCAGCAATATATTTGGAGCCCTGTTAGATTCATGCCATGCTCATGAATTAATTTACATGTCACAGTCATTGGGACCAAGAGGGCGAAGCTTCCGGTCTTTGAGACGGTCAGTGGGTGTGCAAGCTGCTGCAGAGAACACAACTATTGAGTTGACAGGAAGAGATCGACCAGGCTTGCTTTCAGAAATTTTTGCTGTTCTTACTGACCTCAAATGTAATGTGGTGGCCTCAGAAGTCTGGACCCACAATTCAAGAATGGCATCTGTTGTTTACATCACAGATGAGGCTACTGGACTGCCAATTGATGATCCTGATAGGCTCACTAAGATCAAACAACTTCTCCTGTATGTTCTTATGGGTGATAGAGATAAACGAAGTGCCAATACAGCTGTATCTGTGGGTTCCACTCATAAGGAGAGGCGGCTGCATCAGATGATGTATGCTGATCGTGACTATGACATGGATGAAGCAGAATTTGGATCGGCAAGCGAACGCAAGCCCTTTGTAACAGTGGAGAATTGTGTAGATAAGGCTTACACTATTGTGAACTTGAGGTGCCCTGACCGGCCAAAGCTACTATTTGATACGGTGTGCACATTAACTGATATGCAATATGTAGTATATCATGGAACTATCATAGCTGAAGGACCGGAAGCTTGCCAGGTTATTCTTTATTACCTCAACATGCGTTACTAGTTTTCTGTTTCTCGGGCTTCAACTCTGTTTGGCCCGAACCTGGGCTACCAAAAGTCGGTTCATATTTTCATTTTTTCTCATTGTCAAACACCTGATTTGTTTGATGCTGTTGAACTTGTTCTTTGATCATCGTAGCTTCTATTCTTTTGGTCGACAGCTATGTTGTTTTGATTAATCTATCTTTTTCACCAAACAAATGCTTTTAAAAATTGCTACACAGCATCTCATTTGTCTCTTCTTGTACAGGAATATTTTATAAGGCATATGGATGGATCCCCTGTTAGTTCCGAAGCAGAGAGGCAAAGAGTGATCAATTGCTTGGAGGCTGCTATTAGAAGGAGAACTTCTGAGGTACAATTATGCACAAGTTTGATTTTGATGCTAGTTCCAAACTTGTTATCTGACTAGCATTTGATTCATTGAATTGTCTTGATGCAGGGTGTAAGATTGGAACTTTGCAGTGAGGATAGGGTTGGCCTTTTATCTGACGTGACTCGCATTTTTAGGGAAAACAGTCTTTCTGTCACCCGA